>CAWUFW010000282.1:1557500-3957500 GCA_963921515.1 Calotriton arnoldi
CTTTCTCCCGCTGCCTGAAATTGTTCCCACTTTAATACAAGCCAATGGAGTAAAATACATTTTCTCCATTATTTTTTAAAATCTTAATCTACCTCCTTCTGCTTTCCAAATGTAAGCATGGATGCGGCTGTTATGATGGCAGGGATGAATTAAATCATGCCCACATACCCACAGTATGCTTCAAATACCCTGACAACGGGCATAGCAGGTGCTACAACTACTGCAACAACTAGAGCAGGGGCCTGTTCCTGCGAAGCTGGTGTCAAGCAGAAAGAGGGTATTTGAATGCAGAAGAGAACCCAGTGCCTCAGTTTCCTAACCTGTTGCTTGTATTTTACAAACAGACGTACATGGCCGGCTGAAGTGCAAGTACTGCAGTGCGTACATCTTTTATTTCACAGTTTTATTATAGCGCAAACTCACTGCCCAAAGGAAGATAAATGGCCTGGAAAAGAAGCAATTATGTCTCAGAAACAATCCGCCTGTCCAGCTAAAAAGAATGTCCACCTAATGCACTCATGCAGGAATGACGGCGCAGACACACTTTATACCGCAGCGCCTTCTGCAGCAGAAGAGACCTACACCTCACTCTCTCGACAGATGCAACAGATGTGTTTAGAAGGGATAAATAACATTGAAGACGCCAGCTGCACATTTTTCGTAAAACGAGAAGGCATCATTACAAAACAGAGGCCTCTGCTTATTGACCCTGCTCAAAGCTAATTGCCAGTCGCGGCCAGGGGAGGGGGTCACGCGGGGGTTCGCGGGTGGTGGGATACAAATAAAAAAAATAAAACTTACCTTACCGGGTCCCGTGCCGCCTCCGCTACTGGCCGGGTCCCGCGTTTTCCTGCTGCTTTCCTGCAGAAATAGGAAGCAGCCAGCCTCCCTCCCCTCCCCTAAGCCAATCACAACGCTGCTGATGGAGCAGGGTAAATGAAAATTTTTTAACCTCCTAATATTTTCGTAAAATAATTAATAAACATGTTTGTTTAAGTAAATAACCAACAATGTATGTTACATGTTAAGGGTTAAAGGTAACACGCTATTCCGTGTGCAAAATAATCAACTTATAATTGTTTACGTGTCTAAACATAACATAATAGTTGCGTACTAATTAACATAATAAATGCATGATCTGTGCTTTTAAATAAAACGTGTGGTTGCAAAATAAAGCGATGGTAAGTAAGTGACAGCTTTATATGTTGCTTTTTGCTAGGTAATACCTAATTGGGGTACGTAGAAAGACAGGAGGGAAACGAAAGGGTTTATATTTCTTTGTTTTAACAATATTTTGTTTATCTTTGAAAATAGTGCGCTTAGGCCTGTCGAGCAGCAATATAAAATGGCCGCCAGTTGCTAGAGTACGCATGAGCGAGGGACCATGTGATAGAGGAGAGAGGCTGTGGAAAAGGGATGATCACGTGCTGATGCTGAGAGGCTAAGATGAAAGTATGGTCAAGGCTGTTGTGACCTTTCTGAGCAGATGTGTGCCAAGATGATCAGCAAGAAGCGTGAGAAGTCCAACTGAATCAATAGACGGAACTGTTAAACCCAAAATGTAGCAGAAAAGATACAATTTGGACTGATCGAAACGGATGAGCAATTGCATGAACTGTGGAAACGATGCTTGCATGGACATTCCACAAGGAACTGGTTAAGACCAGGAAGTTTGATTAAAATGTATATGGGCCTGAGTTTTGACCAATAAGAAAGAGTCACGCCATGAAGAAGAAACATTTTATGCTGTAAGCTAGAATTAGGGTATAAGAAGACCTACTCTTGGTGGGAGGGGTTAGAGAATGCTGGAGAGTAGATGCTGCGTTAGATGCTGTGGGAGAGGCTGCAGGAGAAGTTGCTGGAGAGCAGATGCTGGAGAAGTTAGATGCTGTAGATGAGTGAAGTTGCGGTTGCTGATGCTGACGAGCTGATGCTGCTGCTGCTATTTTTCTTTTCCAGTTGAGTATAAGATGCTGCTTGAGGAGAATTTTCCTGTTAGATTTTGATTTTAGAACTATTAGATTTCCCCCAGATAGATAGGTTGATCTTTAAGAATTCTTACTAAAATATCCTTATTTTTCCGTCTAATAAAAATGGATTGCAATTTCAAGTTATTCTTATATTGATGATAAATGTAATGATTTGAATAATAAGCTTAACCTCATTTCCTGCATTCAAAACTTTATATAAACTTTATTATTCTTTAAACAAATGACTCAGTGATTCTTTAGCTCAATGATTAAAATGAAATATTAAAGAGTTTATTGTGATTGAGCTGGTCTTAATCACCATCAACTGATTCCTACTAGTTGGTCCATCGACCAATGAGCGGAATACCTTAAAGCAAAGAGAAATATTATGTCATGTTAAAGAGATATCCCGTCTCCTTCCAGCGAATCGTTTTCTCCTAGGTTATTGACGGAGGAAATCCAGGGAACAAATGAGTAAGTGAATGTATATGCGGTGTTATGGGCCCCACCGTCATATGGATATAGTGTGTGTGTTGAAGGAGTAATTGCACCTGGATGTCCGAAGTATATAGGAGAATAATTTTTATTGTTAGCGCTGGATCACTGCAATGGCAGCATTGTGATTGGTGGGGACGGCGCCCAGCCGGGGGCCTATGGGGAGGCCATTTTCTCTATGTAGGCTGCATCCTACATAGAGAAAAGAGACAGTGCGCATGACTGCTTTGGTCAGCCCCAGAGGGCTGACCAAACAGTCTGGGCCCACAACAGTGGGCAAGCCACTCCCCCCCTGCCCTCAAGCAGGACTGCCCACCCGCCCGCCCCCAACCAGGCACTTCTGCTTTCTCGCAGTGCGAGAAGCAGAAACATAAAATGGTCGGTTTACCATTTCATGTTTCTGCTTCTTGCACTGCGAGAAAGCAGTGGGGCGACGCTCCTCCGCCCTAATGGAGGAGCCGCCCCTGTTGTTGTTGTTCAGGAAGGCACACCTTCCTGCACAAAAACAATCATTAATTGCGCTTTGCTCCTTCTATGTGTGCTAGAAAGGCATTGGTTTTTGGCTCTGCCTCAGATTTACGTATCCTTGTAAATTTGGGGCTGTGTCAAAAAGCCATGGGTGTTGTTGGGAACACCCACAGCAACACCCTTGACAATCCCCTTTAGCGCAGAGTACTGCGTGAAAGACCACCATATTTACAAGACCGTGTAAAGCACTGCAAAGTGGCTTTGCGTGGCCCTGTAAATATGAGCCAGCGCACAGCGTCACTGGCGCATCAAAAAAAGGGACGCTCCAGTGGCACTAGAAGCTTGTAAATATGCCCCAAAGTCTGGTACTCCTTCCTCTTCTGTACTCCCTTCTCTGGAGTTGAACCTTGCAATCACTTTAATTGTCATACATTCTTAACACATAGTTATTTACCTAGTAATTGTTTTCTTCAGTCAACTACCTTACCAGCATCTATTAGGTCAAAGACGATTTACCCGACAATGACACTCTACAAAGTTCTATCTCAGTCTCTGAAATTGGGATATGAGTCTAATATTTTCCGAACACCGCAGTATACCATACTAGAAATACAACAAGTATGTGGCGGCTGAGGGTGGAGGGTTGGGGTGTGTCAAGGGGCAAGAGGACGATATTGTGAAAAGTAAAAGGTCTTGAAGCCTTTCAAGCAGTGGCGGCTGGTAGGGAACGGTAGTGGGGGGGGGGGAGTGGGTAGGGGATTAGGAAAAAAAGAAAACTTACCTGGTGGTCGCTGTCGTCAGCCGCCGCCACTCCTCCAGCAAGAACCAGGAAGCACACAGCCTACCAGAATCCCCTGACCAATCACAACGCTGCCTTACAGCAGCATTGTGATTGGTCTGAGGCACCGTGATTCGGCGCTCAGAGAGGGACTGGAAGGCCGTGCATGTTCTCCACCCAGGCTGTACAATACAGCCTGTGGAGAACATGCAAAGTGCACATGACGGTTTGGTCGGCCCGAGACGGCTGGCAAAACCATCATGCACACTTAAGGGGCAGCCACCACTCCTCCTGCCTCGACGTCAGGGGAGCCCGGCCCGGCCCTAACAACCGGGCTGCAGTGCAACTGCAATACTTAACATAAAATGATAATTACATTCAGTTATTATCATTTTATTTTTCCTTTGCACTCTTTTAAAACAGTGCGGTGACGCTCCTCCGCCTTAGCGGAGGGGCCGCCCCTGCTTTCAAGTCCAGCTAGGCTTTGAGTTCTCTGTGTGTTGCATAAAAAGAGCTTGTGAAATGCGACGAGTAGATCAGTGAGCTGAGTGATATAATGCATGCGATATAATAGAGATATAGCTTTCCATTAAAACTCTACAGTAACCTCTTAATATTTTTACTCTTAGATAATCTACCTAATCCTAATAGCTACTCTACTGATCTATTGTACTTAACTATACATACCTTGCACCGTAGTGGTTAGGGTGATGTAACGGATGTGATATAATTGGTGTGTGATATAATGCATGCAATATAATAGAGATATAGCTTTCCATTAAAATTCTACAGTAACCTCTTAATATTTTTACTTAGATAATCTACCTAATCCTAATAACTACTCTACTGATCTATTGTACATAGCTATACATACCTTGCACCGTAGTGGTTAGGGTGATGTAGCGGGTGGGATATAATGCATCGCGCATACAGCTCTCCTAGTTAATCAGACACTGTGTTCCCAGGGCTGTCATCATGTTCCTTTACTAGCAGAACAGAGAGACAAATGTTCTCGCTTTTTGTTTTCTTGGAAATGAATAGATTTAGAAGAAAAAATACGTCCTCTAGTGTTTTGGAACGGCAGAATTTCTAGTTAAAGTCGAAAGCGATAAATGTTCCAGTAAATCTTAATACTAATTGTCAAGCTAATCCTCCCCGCAAAGGCTTATTTCACAGAAGGAAAGGTACATGAGATGCTTGCTGGGGGGAGAGGGCTGTTCATTTGGCGGATTCAATAGAAGCAGCAAGTGAAGCAGAGATGATTGTCTTTGCATTGATCCCTCAAGTTGATCAAACCCAAGGCACGGAAAGAGTGGCTGTACCAAGCTTATTAAAATAACATTTGTTGTTTCTTAACAAAGTACTCACTCGTCCAAATTACTTTTAAGAGAAGTGATTAACATGACAATAGTTTTGGTTTTGTTATAAAACATAAGAAGAGACACACAAAATGCATGCACAGATTCAACATAAATCATGCATTCATGCGCTGATTGAGACAGAGAATTGCACATATAGGCGAGCATGCATGCAAAGACCAAGGCACCTGCCACCACCCATGCACACAGTCCAACAGACATACAAGCAGGAAGGCATGCCAACCAAAAGACATAAAAGCACCTACGCAACACACACACACACACACACACACACACACACGCGTGCGCACACACACATACACACCCATACAAACACTCGGTCACAAACAACACACATTTAGAAACACTTGGGAAAACAAGCGATTTTATAGACAGCCATGCACACAGACCAACAGACCCATAGACATCCAGTTGCCCATGCACACACTCCATAAAAAATACACACACCCATGTACACAGACCAGCAAGCAAACAAGGAAAACAAACAAATGATACTCTGGGATGCATTCACACAGGCCAGCAGACATACAGGCATGCATGCACATCCCCAGGCCAACAAGCATACAAGCACCCATGCATGCAGTCCAAAAACATAAGTCATGGGGGGCGGGAGGGAGGTGAGACAGGTGCCCAAGCTGTATTTGTCCTGCCCCGCCCCCATTCGGCCCCACTACTGGTGGGCAGCAAGAACAAACAGACGCCACCACGCAGCCTGAGGAAGGAGGTGGGTGCCGAGCAGGAAACCTAGGGGTTATGCATGTTTTATAGTGCTGGTTACAGTCTACTGACTGGCGAAACATGTTGGGATGGCCTGCCACACTCACAAAGATGTTCCAGCTGCAATTGCAGGGCACAGGGACAAAAGAGTGAAAACAAAACTAAGCTACATGGGGGCAGGGTATTTGAACCCTGACTCCCTTAAAGTTACAGGGAGCCCCTCAAGGGCCTACATTTTTTTTATTTTTTTTTTACAAATTTGGCTTTCTGATCCCTTGGTACTCCTAAGGGAGCTAGCATGGAACCCCATGTGCTCCAGTGGGACTTCCGCAGGAGCACACGGGGGTCCGCGCTGGCTCCAGTAGGGGTACCGCCAGGCCTTGAAAAATAAATGAAAAACAAGCTCCTGTGTGCACATGACAAAGAGCCCATTCTCTGCAGACACTCAAGCCCCATTAGGTGGCCAAGCCGCTACTACAGATAGCATGCGCAAAGTAACAGGCGCTCTGCGGTTAAGACACCTCCTGAGGGTACTCAATCTGACACGGGTTTTCAGACCCCTACAGTACACAGCCATCACTTTGTACAGAGGTCTTCGTGGAGAACCCACTCCACCCAGACACTCAAGCCCCATTAGGAGGCTAAGCCCCACCTAGGCAGAGCCTTCACCCTGTACTGAACCCTTTTGGTTACATGGCCTCTTGTGCGCAATCAATGAGATGCAGGCGGGCAAGTCCCTACAATGCATAGCCTTCACTTTGTACAGAAGCTTTTACTGAGAGCCCACTCCCTCCAGACACTCAAGCCCCATTGGGTGGCCAAGACCCTTCTACAAACAGCGCAATTGCCCTGTACTGGAGCTTTTGCATTTAGGCAGCCTCATGTGCACAATCAATGAGCTACGGATGGCCGAGCCCCTACAACACACAGCCTTTGCTTTGTACAGAAGTCTTCTAGACACTCAAGCCTCAACTACGCACATCCTTTGCTCTGTACTGGACCATTTGTAGTTAGGCTACGTCTCATGCATAATCTATGAAACATGGGTAGCCAAGCCCCTACAACTAACAGCCTTCACTTTGTAAGGAAGTCTTCACCAAGAGCCCACTCACTCCAGACACTCAAGTCCCTTTACATGGCCAAGCCCCTACTACGCACAGCCTGGGCCCTTTGTGCATAGGTGACCTCTTGTGTGCAATTAATGAGACGTGGGTGACCAAGCCCCTACAACTCACCGACGTTACTTTGTATAGAAGTCTTCATGGAATGCTCACTCCCTTCAGACACACAAGCCCTATTAGGTGGCCAAGCCCCTACTATGCACATCCCTGTACTGGACCCTTTGCGAATAGGCAATCTCTTGGGTGCAATCAATGAGACGCAGGTGGCCAAGCCCCTACATCGCCCTGTACACAACAGTTCATGGAGAGTCCACTCCATTCAGACATTCAAGCCCTCTTACATGGTGAAGTTAGTACTATGTACAGTATTCACCCTGTGCAGAACATTTCACGAACAGCCCACTCCCTCCAGGCACCCAAGCCCTCTTGCTTGGTGAAGCTCGTACTATGTACAGCCTTCACCCTGTGCAGAACATTTCACGAAGAGCCCACTCCCTCCAGACACCCAAGGCCATGAGGGGGCCAAGCGCCTACTAAAGAAAGTCTTCGCTCGGTGCACAACTCGTCACGGAGAGCCCATTCACTCTAGACACTCAAGTCCCCGTAGATGACAAGCTCCTTTTACGCTCAGCGTTTGTGCTGTACTGAACCCTTTGCGGGTAGGTGATCTATTGTGGACAATCAACCAGACATGGGTGGAAAGTCCCTGCTGCTCTTGGTCTGCGCATACAACACAGCTTCTTGACGCTAAGAGTAATAAATCTTCAATGAGGAAACTAAGCTTGCAATTTAGAGAGGAAAATTATGATCCATTAAAATCTGCTTTAAACAACCAGGTTTTAGTTATTTTTTGTATTGAGTAAATGACGGTTGAGCCCAGAGTGCTATAGGCAAATGAGTCAATTCTTCAACAACAGCCACAGAAAAGTCCCTCTGTTCCAAAGTGGCAGTCCTGGCATTAGGAACAACAAATAGATTCATGCCACTAAAACGGAGAATACTGGATGGAGAGTGAATACTGATTTTGTTCACTAGAAGTGATAGAGCTTGTCCATGCAATACCTTATGCATGATGGCCATTTACTTAAAATAAATGCCATATTGTGCTGGTAACCAGTGATGGGAGAAAAAGACGGGAGAGATCTGGGGGCACATTTACTATTATATCACGTAACACGGCGTAGCAAGTTCCATGCTGTGCCGCGTTGAATGAAAGGGAGAGAGCAGGATGCTCCATATTTTCAAAGATATGTCTGTGTCCTGGGACACCTTCCTGCACAAAAACAATCCTTATAGGCATATTCCTCTGTCTATGTGTGCTGCAGACTGTAGCACACAAAAGGGAACAGAAAGTAACAAGGAGAAATATATTTCACTTCGTTACGCCTCTGTCGGGTAGATACACCATTTTGGGGCAAACCCAAGTTTGCAAGTCTTTGTAAATCTAGGTTTTTGTTCAGATTTATAAGTGGATACATGGGAATGCCCATGCTTCACCTAGTAATGCCTATCCACCACAAAGTAACCCAGGGAAGTGCTATGCACTGCGTTGCATTACTTTGTATTTACTAAACCATGCAAAGTCACGCAAAGTGGCTTTGCGTTCCTTAGTAAAGGCTAAAAATGATTTTGCGTCGGTGCTGCTCCACAAAAGTGATGCAACCGTGACACAAAATCATAGTACATCCGGGTTATGGTCCTTATATGAGCAACTGAAAATCAGTAGAGCAGCAGCGTTCTGTACCAGTGGCACCATCTTAAGAGGTTTCTTTGGCAGGCCAAGTAGCAAAAACTGGCATAATCCAGGCGGAATTGTATTAGGGCAGTAACCATTTGCTTATGAAACCTTTTAAGCATAAAAGGTAAAATCTTTTTTTTTTTAAGGCTTCAGATGTCAAAAACATGAGCCACAAAACCTCTGCCCCTTGAGGTTAAGCAAAAAGTAGAAAGAGCACACTGAGCCCCTGCACATTGTCCAGCAGGAAGGGTAAATCTTAGTAGAGTCTTAAGGGTAGATGGATGGACCATTTTCTGGTTGCAAACCCAACAAGAAAATGTGTTTTTTGAATGTACTAAACCCATTTAGCGATTCAGTAACATGTTATCGCATTACTAAATGGGTTTAGGAAACGTTTCATTAGGAATCGCTATTTCGAAGGGGTGTGTTTAGGAGGCCCCTTTCAAATAGTGATTTCTTATGGCATTGTTAATGTTTTGCACCGAATTAAATTACAAAACATTAATATTTTACCCACTGATGAAATTCAGAGTTAACCTGTTTGCAAATGGGAGCGGGTACCTAAGGGGCCCCGTCCCCTTTATTCACAAAGGGGAAGGGGCCCCTTAGGTACCCGCTCCCATTTGCAAACAGGTTAACTCTGAATTTCATCATCAAAAAAACATTTGTGAGAGTAGGAAGAAGTCCATCGGACCACTGCCTACTCTTAAAAATTGTTTTGAAAACATTTCTTAAGGAAAACGTGCTGCATTAAAAAAAAAATATATTGCTTTCTTTAGACGCAATCACAGACATGGGGGTCTGCTGCTGACCCCAGTAGGCCACTATCCCAGTCATGGCAGTGAATCATAGTAGGTTCCAGTTTGCAAGCTACCTCATTAAAATTCATAAGGTGGGTTGACATGTGACCCACTGCAATTTGGTATTTTGCGAACTAGACTATTAGTACATAGGTCGGTTCACAAAATACTATAGGTTTTGCAAAAGTTGGTGCACAAATGTGACCACTTTTTGTGAATCCTTTTAGTACACCTGGCCCTATATGTGTTAAACTCTCCGGTACAGGGAAATGTTTTTCAATAAACATAATTCAATTGCCCTTAAAGACCTCTCTTTTGCTGTGAGATTGAAAGTCTTGAGAGAGACGAATGAATGACAATTGCAAATGGGACAACTAATTGGAACATTCAAAGTACTAGGCACTACTGTGAAGATCCTTTTTCCAAGAACGTTCTAGGTTATGCACAACAATAAGATGACAACCTTTCTATCTGTAAAAGATGCAACTGGTTTTCTATATGGGATTGAAGGGACTTCTCTCTATAGTTTTGAATGCAATTAATACTTTACTATAAGGAGGTTTGGCACTGAAAGCCAACTAGGGAAGTTAGAGGAACCATTAGAAGGGTTACTTCCCAGGCGCAGAGGGGATATAGCTGATAGCACAGCAGGAGGGTTTAGGATGCATGGGAGGGAACTAGACGGAGTAAATTAAACTATACTTGTGTTTCAAGAGCAAGCATAATTTGTAAAGATTTAAAAATGAAAAGAAAGAATTTAAAAAAAAATCAAATAGTGTCCTCAGAGACTCAGAGATGCTACCACTCTCCTTCTTTGATCACTCACCAATTTCTTTGAAGATACCTCTTGAATACTGTTCTGTAACTCTGAGGCATTTCAATATTGGTATATTGCTGTTTTTAGACCAAATGTTTAGTTAAATGTCTCTGAACAAAGTTAAGATTACCCTGATGCTACTGACCTTCTAAACATCTGTGACACTCAAAAGGCTTGCATATAGATCTTTTGCGTTTCTGCGGGTGTTCATCAACACAAAAAAGTAAGAGATCATATTCTTTCAGTGAAGAGGGATCTCAGAGAGCTTGCGAATATATCATTTTTGAGAGGTAACAATTAACTATTACTAGAGCATCTGAACGATAAAAAGAGAATTTATAGATCTAACAGAGCTCTCCGTTAGAAATATATTACAATACAAGATTATTAGGGTGCTTGAGAATGGGGAAATTCCAGACAGTTATATGGAATAAGATTTGAGTGCAAGAGATAGTGTATAAGGGAGTTTTTGTCTCTGGCACTCAAAAAGCACCGAAGAGCATATTACAAAAATGTCACTCAATGCAAAGCAGAACCAAAGTTGCTGCGATGTATTGTGTGAGAGGGAGAGAGCAGGAAAGTGTTTTATCTACTAAGATATGGCATTCTCCTATGCTCACGCTTGCACTGGCGCACAATACAGCTGCCTAGTCTAGGTTTTGTACCAGACGGGCACCCTTCCAGTACAAAATTCTATGTCTAGACAAACTTTAAAAAAAGTTCCCACCTTGAATGTGTGCTGTACAATGCAACATACATGCAAAGTCAGTAAAGTTAGGAGAAATAAAAACATTTCTCCTTTTTACGCCTGCATCAAGGAGGGTTTATTTTTGGCGCAAAACACTGTCTACGCTCTCTTGATGCAAAGTAATGCAAATCAGCACTTTGCGCTGCTTTGTATTACTTCCAGGCAACTTAAAGTAAATTCCAAATAAACATTTTGCACCCGGCGCAAAATGTTAGTAAATCTGCACCTCATAGTTGTGTAGAAGTATTATGCCAAATTATACTGAAAAAAAGAACTATGATTTTGATAGTGATGTTAAGGCTTTCCTGGGATCATTAGATTTGAAACATTAGATATGAAAGATGGTTGCCCTCTTAACCCTATCTCCCCTGGAGGAAATTCGAGGAGCATTGATGAGACAATTAAATGGGAAGGTGACCGGCCTGAGAAATACTTCGCTTTTGCCTGTCTGCTCTAATACAAATATTCAGTAAACCATGAAAATTATCCCAACTTTGCTCATCATATTTGTACATCTCTTTGCTTAATAGCAGTACAAAAATATACATGAAAACTTTAGCCGATAGGAGGCAGGTTAATTTGGGGATCTTATCGACTAAGATCAACAGGTTCATGACTTCATGACAGTGGGCCACCATCACCCACAAACTAGTTCACATGGTAGATTATGTGAATTCTAACACACTCCTATAGCTGGTTTATTGTAGATGCCTAAAAGGCATTTGACTGTGTGGACTGGAATTCTTTGTTGGCTTTGGAACTATTAGTTTTTGTAAAAGAAATTATATCTTTTTGGTGGCTGTCTTGGACATGAAAAAAAATGTGTCCCAACCTGCCGTGATACCAAGACACAGCAGGCAGGTGATTCTTGAGCACTTTAGCTGAAAGTCTTCCAGCCCTGTGTGTGGAAGCACTTCTGACAAATAATCCTTGTGCATACGGCAAGGACCTTTAAAAATGGCAGGTTGGTGATTAGAGCACTACTAGTGCGGCAACCTCTGTTACTCTAGTGGCTTGGCACCCACCACTCACCCAGAACTAAAGGTGAGTGGTGGGTGCCAAACCGCTAGCGCTAAAGGTTACTACATTAGGAACAAGAAATGTGCTTTTGCTGTATGTCAGGATGATCAGTTACAACACGGAGCCTACCCACAAGCACTATTGAGAGGGCTAATAAGAGAGCAAAAACAATAACAGGTAAGACCTGTTAGAGACCCACAATAAAGAAACAACTGGTAAACTGATACGTGTGACTACTTACTACAGCTTCCCAAATAACATAAAGAGACACATCATTAAACATTGGCACATGTTCTCGTTCTTTCCTGATTTTACTGTTGCTGTACAAGCTGCAAGGCAGGAGTTTGGGCTGTCAAAAAATGTCTCCAATCTGAAGGGGTCCCCTACGCCATGTTATATCCTGCCCGCCTAAAGATAGGCTCTGACGGGGACTCTCACATTTTCCACAACCCCAAGGCAGCCCTAGAACATGCAAAGCACCTCAAGAGAAGGCGACGCGAATCCCGAACACCGTCGGATACAGAGGAACAATAGGCCCGAAGGGCGTGTTTGCAGCATCCATCCTACTGCCAAGTTTGCCTGTTCAAATCATTAGTCCTCACTCTGGCTCATGCCGCGCTCCTTGATTGTATGTCTTGCTTCTCTCTTCTACACAGGTGGACACAGTTGAGATCAAATGTAGTATACATGTTTTCATATTATGTGCATGATCCTTGGCATTGTTCTTATCAGGCACAGTTACAGATCCTGGCTCAGCCACCTCCTACTAGATAGGAGGACAGTAGCACTCTGACGCCCTCTCATGGGAATGCCCCATCTATGTTTTGTATTGCTGTTCGTTAGTTGGGAAGGGGTGGTTGTGGGATGGGATGGCTTTGGCGAGTTGGGGATGCTGAAGTGGGAGGGGGATGGGGGCTGCGAAGGGGGAGGCTGCCTGGCACTTTCTGGAATACTTAACTTTGAAAAAACTTTGTTTGCACTCAAACACAGTAAAAACTTAAAGGACATGCTTGTGCACAAAAAGACAGGATGCACATTGCAGACAGCATTATGGGGACTTTTGAAAGCAGTTGGCCACCATTCATGTGGGTCTTGTTCAGTGTGCAATTTCACAAGAACACCTAAAGAGGTAGGCCGAGGCCTCTCCACGCCGTGGTTACTACAAAACCTTTGTTTTCCTTCAAAAGATCAAGAAGCCTGAAGGAAATCGGCTGTCAACCCTCCCCAAAAACAGTTGGAAACAAGAACTACTGTTCATCATAATTGGGGTGTACCTGACATTGTGAGACACTACGCTTGTGGGAACTGTAGCGTTTGCCATCTAACCCCCAATGCCAAAACAGTGAATCCGGGACCAGGGAGAATGTGGACCATCAGAAAACACACGAACTGCAACTCCACGAATGTAGTGTACTTAATAACTTGCCCCTGCAGACTCCACTATGTGGGGATGACAACAAGAAAGATAAAGACACATATATGCGAACATTACAGCATCATACGGTGTAAACGGAACACTACAAAAATGACAGATCATTTTCTCAGAGAGGGGCACACTACAAATGACATGAAATGGGTCATTATAAAAAAGTTGGAGAGTAAAACCAGTAACATCGAGAGACTGCTTTTTGGAAAAAGAGCAACGTTCTCTATACCGTTTGTCCACACGGAACCGAGTTGAATGATAACCATGGAATACAATACAGCGATAAAATGACCCAAAGCACGGACCATCCATTTACACTGTAACCCGAACCTGTTAGAAATACAACCCATTATCACAACCCTTATAGAACACACACAATATAATGCACTGAATACAAGTTGAGAGCATATATTGCTTGCATCAAGCCAATCACTTCTTCAGGGGTGAAACTGCAGGCGCACTAAATTGCGCACCATTTGAATGAGAACTTTACTCATAATACAACCATAATTGAGGGCTCAATACTACCACGAGGATATCTTGATCATGAATGGGACCAGTACTAACACATTATTTATGATATACGTGGGGAGCACGCAACATTTGCCCGAACTAGCCACAGT
Source organism: Calotriton arnoldi (assembly GCA_963921515.1). Taxonomy (NCBI): domain Eukaryota; kingdom Metazoa; phylum Chordata; class Amphibia; order Caudata; family Salamandridae; genus Calotriton; species Calotriton arnoldi. Next base: position 1,571,601 of record CAWUFW010000282.1, read on the forward strand.
AATGCACCCATTGAGAAACCGATTGTAGTGTGTTTTTATTACACCTCTCATAGTCGGTAAAACCGGAAGTATCTCTGGTTCAGCATTACTAAGAATAACCTATCTATTTCTGTGCCACAGATAGATTTGAGAGCCACCACAACCTCCAGGGGTGTGTCTAGAAACAAAAACAAACACAGTCCATGGACGCCGGCAAACGTACGTCACCGACAGACGCCCACGTGCGTTTTAGGCGCACTCGGAAGCACTCCTTCCTGCTGTTTGCTAAAGGTATTTAGTCCGGCGTAGCTATGGGGAGAGTAAGATACATAGCTCACGAGGACCAAATGAGTTATAATAGCAGGCGAGACACCTTGATGAAATAAGTGGGGGGTGGCGTTTGTAAGCCACATTTATGCCCAGAGAGACATGGGCAGTATCTGCCCCGAAGGGACCGGGGTGGAGGGTGGCGCCGTCGCGCCCCCCTCCGTGTGGAGAGGAAGGAGGGGGGAGTGCCGTTGCACTCCCCCGCGGCCCCGCCCGAACAGCGGGATCCGGCGTGTCTGCCCGCCGGAGCGGGCAGACCAGAAAGAGAGGTGGGCTCCCACGGCAGCCGAAGAGGGGGCTGGCCGCGCGGGGAGCCGGCGGGGGCAGCCGGGGGTGGGCTCCCCAGGCTGCCCTCCAACGAAGGAGGCAGTCAGGGGTCCCGGGTGGGACCGGGACCCCAGCCCTGGAGCAAAGGCATCGCGGGGCAAGGGTGGGACCGGGCACCCGACACTTGGCAGGAGCGGCCGGGGGTTGGCTCCCCGAGCCGTATCCTTTACCTGGGGGTCCGGGTGGGACCGGGCCCCCCTCCAAGTGTGGAAGGCGGCGCGAGCGCTAGATGGATCGCGGCTCTCCCCGGCGCAGAGGAGAGCCGCTCATGCGATATGCACAAAGCGGAGCACGAAGCGCCCCATAATGCCTTGCCAGGCATTTGAGAATCGGTTGTTTTGGTCCTTGTGGTGGCCCCAGGAGGACGGGGTCACCACCAACTTGGTGCAAGGGTGCTGGGGGAGCTGCTGGAGAAGCGCAGTCTCCCCCCAGCATGAAGTTAAGTCCCACCCTAAGTCTCATGGGTACTTGAAAAGGATAACCCCTCAAGGGCTCAGCTTGCATTTAACACATTCTAGGCTGGAACTTTTGTTCTACAGCTGAGGGTGTATTGTGAAGTGCCTCACGGAGTGAAGGGTTGAGTTGGGGATGTCTGGAGAAGGGCATCCCCTGGAGGTGAAGAGGTGTAATTGCACCAGAAATGCATTTACTAACGGTTATTTCTTTTAGAGGGACTGAAAGTCACATGTGTAATGTGAAGTACCTATGTAAGGTGATGTCATAAGCAAAGTGGGGTTATGTTGCCAGACATTCCTGCTAGGGTGTCTGGCTGTATAAGCGTAACCCTGTGATTTCATCTGTGATGCCTTTAGGGGCTGTAATTGCAACGCATTCTAATGTCCAACAAATGTGATGAGTACTGTCATTCTAAGGTAATGCGTAAACATGTATTCTTGCTGCTGCGCTTAAGTGAGGAACAACCCAGACTGTTAGCCCTGAATATGTAGGGGTGCATACTGTATGGTCAATATAAGATGCTCAGTCAGGGTTATGTGTCACTAGGGCAGGTGAACCTACTTTTAATGCGTGTTGAGGTAATGGGGTGGGTCGCCACTGGGATGGTGCCAGTGCACAAGGCCCTCACTCCAGGTTATGTTCAACTAACTGCATTAGGGGGCAAGATGATGTGCATACATGCGAGTGGTGGTACTAGACCCCACCCCCTTTTGGGAGGGGTGGAGATGTTACGCAATGTCACAAAGTAATTCCAACAGCTTATGTATATTTGTAAATTGGTGCATAGTATTGAGTAGTGTGTGTGTTTAATAAATGTACTCTTACTTTTATAAAGCAAAGTACAGGCTGGACAATCAATTATTGAGTGTTATTTCTGCGCACCTGCAAATGGCGATTACTAGCCCACACCACCTCCCTTGAGTAAAGCCTCAGACTGCTCTGCAACGCTACCCTCTGAGAGTCAGGCGCTACAATTGGGTGTTTGGTTCCCAGTGAAGGACAAATGTAGTCAGGTTATTTGTGCAGGCCTCACAGATGCTGCCTCGTTATCCAACAGTAATCATGAGGGAGTCATTTATATGGTAACATATCCTAGCTCATTGCGGTACATTTCCATGACAACCACGAAGGTGAAGGTCTGCTTCAGCTATCACAGTAGCAACATACGTTGTCAACGAAGCACCACTAAACTAACCAATCACTTCATTGCTGCTAAACACACACAGAAAATTACTTCGCATGAATATTGATTGATAAACCTAAAATTAACATCACTGTGATTAATAAGTATGGCCTTTTACTACTGCAAGAACAACGCTGGATTCAATGGTTGAAAACTGATGCACTCGGCGTGAATTATAAAATTCCCTGGATATCACTTTCTCAGATTAAACACTAAATAATGAGGCCACCTGATCAGACCATTTTATCTTACTACAAAGGTTGTGATAAAATCCTTCTGGGAACTACTGTTACTCCATCCCCATTTCTATATAGACTTTGATGACGTAAGCGATCTTCGGGATCCCCATATGAACACTGTAGCTTTATTAGGCCATGACCAATCAATATTGTTTGTTTTATTAAGACGTTATTGATTCAGTCTCTGCACAGCTGCAACATCTAGAAACCAATAAAGTGTGACATACCACATCTCGTGAGTAATATTGGTAACTCCTATAAGGCAGATAAACACCACAAGACTTGTTTCCAACCACGGAGTCAAATGTCTTTAAACCTCGATATTAGCACAGTCTTCGTGATGACTCGATGACTTGCTGATAGTTTGATCGGCCATGGGATTGAGGGTCCCATTTGCGGGTAATTGGAACAGGGCAGCACCGCAAGGCTTCTTGCTGCACTGCCCTACACCAATGTGAAAGGGCAGGAATGTGCCGTATTTATGAAATACGATGCATTTCTGTCCTTTACCCCTGCGCTGGCGTATAATTTGCTGCCTAGCGCTAATGCAGGCACCCTTCCACCATGGTGCAAGAGTGTATGCATTGCATGCAGGATTGTTTTTATTGCCGGAGGGGCACCTTCCTGCACATAAACAATCCCAAGAAGTGTTTTCCTATTTTCATGTGTGCTGCAGAATGTTCAGGGCAAATGTTTCCATGTGTGCTGCAGAATGCAGCACACATGGAAAGGGGAAAAACGAGGAGAAATACAAGTATTTCTCCTCGTTACGCCTGCTCTGGGGAGGTGTAAGGTTTTGGAGCTGCCCAGGTTTACATGATTAAGTAAATCTGGGGCAGCATAAAAATCCATGGGTGTTGCGTGGGAACACCCACCGCAATGCCCATGGAACGCCTCCCTGGTGCAGAGTAAGGCAATGCAGCGGCTTGCGCTGCTTTGCCTTATTCAATACCTATGAGGCCACGCAGGGTGGCTCTGCATGTCCTTATTGATATGATTGAGATGCTTGCACCGCTGGAGTGTCAGAAAAAGGGGTGCTATGGCGGCGCAAGCCTCTCTGAAATAAGCCCCTACATTTCTCATGCTCCGACAAAGGCACACAGTGTTTGACATCATCGCATGCACATAAATAAGCATCCGGCACGGACTATGGCATCATCCCGGCTGCATGGAGATGCCAGTTGCCAGGATAGGAGAGACTGAAGTAAGCGTCCTCCAATTCACAGGTGGTGTGCCGCTAGTGCTCACACTATTAATGCCTAAAGACCACGATACAGGACAAAACAGAGATATAAACATTGCTTACATTTGTCTTACCTACCATACAGTTATTTCATAGGAGCAACCGCCCTTTTCAATGGAAATGAGGGCGCTTCATGCCACTCATACTTGGTGCTGTCACGAACCGTGCAGTTGTGTATACGTACCATGATTTTTGCATGTGGCCATACAATGGGTTTTTATGAGTAGATGTTTTACCTTGCACTTCTCCCTGGCATCATGCTGTTCTATTTTATAAATAGTTCGTATCCCATGGACAGCGACACACCTAGAACCAGAGGTTCACCTAGAAACTCAGCAACTAGCAGCACTGATCTTTGTCCTGGTCACGGCATCATAGGCATTAATTTCCTGTCACCCCAGAGACAAGTTATGAATCCACACTTACATATCACTTTTTGTTTCTACATATTGACCAATAGACTTATTAGTGCTCCAATCTTTGACTCCAGCAACAAGATGGGGACCTATTAATGCAAACTTATGGTAAGATTGCTTTCCAAACCAACCAAACACATGGCTTGCAGTGGTCCTCAGTTCACCCATTCGTGATTTAGGTGTGTCGTCTGCACTACAAACAATAATTGCATGCAATGTGGCAGCATTACATGATATCTAATGGATGTCAGAATTGTTTTTATAGATCACAGAAGAATAACCCAGAAGGCACGCACCCGACATCATTATACTTCATATAGATGCAGGTTGTGATTACAGGTTTTTTTTCACTTTCTAGCAGATAGAGCAACCCCTCCTGATGAATGCCACTGACACCTCATAATAGGGTTAGTGTAGGCAGAAACATGTCGACCTCCGGAAGTCTGTAGAATTATTCCCCACATATTTTTTAACCCTATCTCCGAGGAACATAATAAAATACAATATGCCACCCAGGAAATAGTTTTAAGACACACTCATTTTCCCCTCTGCATTTTCTACTCACATCAAAAGCCCCTTTGTTAGGTAGGCATACATTCATAGTCCAATAAAAAAACACATCTTCTCTTTAAACTCCCCACCAATTTAGTGGGTACTATCTTGCCCCCTGAACATTCAGGGTTGTGCTAGGCGAGGCCTGAGGATAAAGCATGCCACCTATTAGGTGGGTGAAGGCCTTCGTCTTAAAACAGTGAAGTTCTCCTTACTCACTACATCCACCTTTTGGTTCCAGGGGCAGTCAGTTCTTGTGTGCTGTGATAATTGAGGAGGGTGTACTGACTACCCTTATGAGTCCTCCAGACCCTAATGTGTTTTGAGGATGATCAACTGACAGCCAGAGTTTGAATATGATTGTTTTGCTGCGGCTAGAATCAAAGATGTCTTATTGCACCACCAGTTGTCATTTTAAGGTTGCCCAGGTCACAATTATGAACACCAGAGACCCCCTTGCTCACATCACATGCCCCAACGGGAGTAGACATGCACGTACTTTTGTGTATCAGCCCCTCTACCAAAATCAACAAGGAAATCACATTTTTAGAAGTACAATCTCTCCTCTGGTGTAAACACGTATCTCCCCTGTGCCCAGTGTTTCTGCCAGGAACACTGATTTCTGATGGGCACTTATATTTATTTTTCTGCTGCAAAAAAAAGGTGACCTCAGGTAGGCCATATCTGATGTCATGGATTATTGCTTTGGCTCCAATTAAGAATTGCCTCTATATGGTCGCTTAGACAATATATTTGTGTGAATTGTTTTACAACACCTGGTTTGGCTATATTCGTTCCCCAAAATTGTCTGTGGAAAAAGGTCCTGAACCCGCGACTTATAAATCTGTTGCTAAGCACAACTCTTCGCACGTCCATCATTTGGAATATAATGAGACGCCACAACAAGAGCTGAGTCATTCCCAGTCAGTCAGCCAACAACTGACCCCCTCAGAACTCTCACTCATAAAACAACATAGAAGCCCCCAAACATTCTAATTCCACCAGATACACCCAAAACCACACGAGCCTCGCGCCGCTCCGCCTGCCTGCTGCCTAGTGACAGGACGTCACTAGTGAGCCGGCCATGTTTACCCAGAGCTTCGCGTTCATCAGAAGCAAAAGGTCACGCCTGGGGGGCGGGAAGTCTCATGTCTTATTATACACCAAGGGCCTTCTCTCTGTTCCAGAAAGGCCACTGTTCTCACGTGCAGGGTACCAATACTGATGAGCTCCATGGAAAGTGTAATCAATACTTCTAAATTAAATGTGGTTGTATTCTGCTAGCAGTAAATCTTATCATGGTGCAAATGTTTGCTGCTGTTTGCTATCTATCTATCTATCTATCTATCTATCTGTCTGTCTGTCTATCTATCTCTGTCTATTTATCTACCTATCTACCAGTCTGTCTCCCTCATTCTCCCAGTCTCCGTTTAGCTAGTCACCTATCTCTTTCGCTTTCTTTTTCGCTATAATGCTCAAACAATGTTGTAACAAGTCTAGCTTCAAGGCACTTCAGTGTAGAATGATCTGCAGAACAATGTTTCCGAGTATTCTCAGCATTTAAAGGTGTAGGTGCATAATTATGAAAAACAAATACAGGCAAATGGTGTACACGGATAATGTGTATTTGTAAAGTGTTTATTCACCATGGGGACTCTGTTGGCACTCATAGTTACTGTTTTTGTCACTCCACTCCATGTCGCTCTTTTATCAACCTTGGAAGGATAAGAGGCTGAAAAGCCCTGCCAGAATTTGACCCTGTGGTCATGGAGTTAAACCAGTGCAGTCACAATTTGGAACAGCTGGGGCCATTTGCCCCAGGCCTTCTCTTCTCATGGTCCCCTGCTGCTGCTAAATATATGTATATGTCTACAAAGGCTGCATAGACTTGTTTTGGGGTAATTTATGAGGCAGGTAATTTCAGTCACCACAAGGTGGTGCCATATACTGGTAATGCCTTGAAAATGTCCAGAGGCCTTGTTCATGCACCAGAGAGGGACCCCGCATTATGCTGGTGACCGAGACCCCACAAAAACTTCTATTAAATCTAGGCTAAACTCAAATACCCTTTATATATATCTCCTTTCCACGCTCAAGAATTCTGTGTCATGTTTTATTTATTTTCCAAACATTATTTCTCAACAGCCTCCTCAACCCAACTTCCTAATGTCCGGATGGACTAACCAGTAATGAAGGGCAAACCAATCCCGGTACCCTAGGAGGCTAAATGGTATTCCGTACCATCTGTTGTCGGTAGTACTTGCTTCTTGGATCTCTGTACTTTAAATGCCAATCTCAAAGAATACAATGCAAGGCCTTATTCTGTGGCCCAACTAAAAAAATCCTTTTAAAGAAATAACTATTCTTCAAGTCTGCTTAATTTCTTCTTTTCAGATATCGGCTTATACGCGGATTTCATATGTATCATTATATTCATAATAGAGCATTCAAAAGACTACTTTATCGTCATGCATAAGACCAGTCATGTAAAATCGTCAGTACTAATGCATATCGAAGTTATCAAGTTTCTCCTTCAGGGTTTTTACCTGATCTGTATTTCACATAATTTAATTGACCAAATTCAAGATCAGTACTGTGAATGTATTTGTCTCATTCACAATTATGCTTTTGCTACACAACTTCTTCTTCTTACATACCCTATGTATAATACTTATCAGAGGATGGACTTCTCTTGCAACCCACTTTAGGCGTGGTCCTGTCCTTGTTCATCTAGAATTTAAAAATTATGAAGACAGAGTCGATCTGAACTGCGAGTCCCTGACATATTCAAGTCCTACACTCTCTTCCCTCTTGACTGTGCATAATGTGATAGTCAGGTCCATAGTGTCTTTCAGACTTCTCTGATTTCGCGTTATGCGTACCATGACTTAGCCACTTATGTTTTATTATTTAATTCCGTCTTCACATACTTAAGTTAGAAACTTCCTGCCACTTCTGCAGCACATTACCTTCTACATAGCTTACATGTGTCCACCATCTTCTGCTCTCTTTATGTTCAGCATGACTTTGCGAGACATTCTATTAGAGATGTTCCTATTTGATTCTTCTAATGGGGCTGTTTTTACGTTCTATATTCACATCATTTGTATAATAATTCCTTTAAAAAATATTATTTACAGCAAATACTTGTGTGATTTCAGCTTTCTATTTCAAAGTCATGCATCCACTTGTAATGTCTTTCTGTTTATCTTGACTTTTATGTTCTGTATTTGTAATCTTTATTTTCCCTCATTCTTAATTAAGTCACATTTATAAAAAATTAATTGCTAGAACAAATACTTATGCAGATTCTGGATTTTTTTTCAGTTCACACTACATCTTTAGAGTTCATTAGATCTACCAGTTTGTCCAATCTATGTCAGTCATCTATTGACTCTACATCACAGGCACCATGTAAAATATTCAATCATCATCCTGAACTTAAAGTTTCAAGCAAATTAATTCAAAGCATCTCTCTTTTATCTTAAATATGTCTGTTTCCTACGCTGCTCTTCCAGAGTTTGTAATTTCATTTCTGATTTTTGATCATGTAACAGTATGTTAGACCTGAGTTCATTTCACCAGGTTTTTTGCTTCTAGTAATGTTTGCTCTATGTGAAGAAGTCCACATGGTCATTTGATACAGCATACTACAAATATAGTGTCACAGGTGAAAATCCTCATAGTCTTAGTTTTCTTTCCTGAGTCTGAATATATTGACACCTCTACCTTAATTTTTGGTTGAAAGTTGTACAAGACAAACAGTGCGGTTCTAACTTCTTTTGACTTGTTCACTTCTTTAATTTTTCAGCTTGTATTAGGATGTTTCTTAAGCTTCCTGATTTCTAAAAAATAATGGGTAAGTCTGAAGAAACATTTTTTATAAACCAGCTTTGTATATCATCTCCTGATGTCTTTCAATAATCTTACTCACTTTATAAGAAAAATGTTGAGTATTGTGGAAATATTGTTTTTCTACTCTTCTCTGTTTTTAGTTCCTTTCTTTTCAGTAGATTGATCCTGTCCTTCTTGCAGTATGTTCTGTTAGTAACCTCTTTCTCTACAACCTAAAAACAGATGTTCATGCCCTTCAAACATCTGTGGATCAGATTTTACCACCATCATATCCAGAAAATTGATGTTTGGTTCTCCTATATTTAATGCAAATCTATTTCTCTCGTTCTTTTCATTTAATTTTCTATGGAATGCCGAAAGCTATCTGCAGGTACTTCCCATACACAAAATACATGGTCAACATACCTCTCCATCATTTGAGAGCAAGTATTGGTGTTTAAGTGTTAATCGTGTACCTTAATTCAAAGTAGTGTAGGAATTTATTAGCATATGTTGAAACTCCATTTGCACCCATGGTTGTTCCTATAATCTGAGCCTAAACTGTCCACTATATCTAAAATACTAATTGTAAAGGATAACTTTCATCACCTGGATTGTTAACTCCTTGTTTGCTCCTATGCTGTTCATGTGTTTCAGCACGTGTCATTCAATTGCCTCTACTCCTTCCTCATGTTCTATACTTATGTACAACCTCACTATGTCCATTGTGAACATAATATTTCTTCATTATGTTTCTATGAGGTTGAGGTAAGTTGGCATAAAACGCCTCCTGTGTCTAGTATGTGTGTGTTCCAGTTAATCAAAGGATTAAGTATGATATCTACATATATTGAAAGAGGCTGTAAGATCAAATTTGTACCTGAAAATATGGGTTGTCTCAGCAGGTGTTCCACAGATTTGTGGGTCTTTCAAACACTATAAAAGAGCAGTATTGTTGAACTTTTATTCATGAAGAAATTATTTCATTGTTATCTATCCAACTTTTTGTCTTTAGCTTGATTTAAAAGATAATGATTCCCTATTAGTTTAATAATTTCTGTGGTTGCATCTTTTGACAATTTAATGTATGTGTTTCACCTAATTGTCTCATGTTATACTTGTGGTAGTCCTAATTTGCAATTTTTTGTAATGAGTGGTACGTTTTACTTTTTACCTTGTTCCCAGCCGTTTATTGTTGTTTCTCTCTCCTAATTTGTCTCCTGAAAGGAGGAAAATACGTTTTTTTGGAACAAGCACATGAAAAGCAAATCCTGCAGTGGCAAGAGCAACTACATTTTCTGAAAACTATTGTAAATAAACTATTAAAGATAAGGAATTATGACAAAAAGGTTAGTAGTTGTTAAGCCTGTCAGCCACTTGCAACGTATTGATATTGAATTTAATTAATGATTACAAGTCATGTAAAAATTCAGAAGAGGTTTGATAACTCCCAAATGCATTGGTGATGACAATTTTACATGACGGACCGTAAGCATGAAGATGATGGTTTGTTTTGAATCTGTGATTATGAATGTCATATTGAATATGAACTACCACGATATGAAAGGCTGCCCTCAGCATGAAGACATCTGCTCTGTATACCTGACTTTCCACTTTTTAGGACTCGTGATTTGACATTTTGTGATAAATTGTTGTAAGCTCCATTATTAACTGTATTCACCTGTATGATAGAATGTGACAGTGTTTTTTTTTTGTTTTTACATTTCAGCTCTGGACCTTCTTGGGGCGAATTTCAAAACCTAAAAATAAAGTTTTAAATTAAAATCTTGAATATAAAACCAGTGTGAAAGCTTACACATAATAAGTATAAATTAAGCAGACTCGGAGAATGCCTATTACAATAAAAGGTTGTTTCAGTTGGGCCACAGGAGAATACCTCACAGAGGGCGTCAGAGCATCAAAAGTTTCCCTCATTGCAATCCTCAAACCGAAGCATCCAGTTCATCTTCAAAAGTGAGATGGGTCTCTGGACCTGTGAGATGCACTTGGACTGACACACTCCACAATCGTGCTGGTGCTAAAGTGAAGAATCCCAGATAAACGGATAGAGCAGTACTTAAAGCGGTGTTTCAATACACATGTGAGTCAATTCTCATGTTGATGCATCACATGAAGTAAACTTGTAGATCAAAAAAGACACCTAATGTTCTGCTGCATGAACGTATACTACTTGCCTAAGTAGTGCCAGACTGCGGCGACGCATAAAGATAATGAAAGAAGAGGGATAACGACGGAATGGAACATTTGACCAACAATGAGTACCAATAGAGATTTATCTAATAGGAGGGTAAAAATGCAGATTCATCTGTACCTCCCCCCAGAAAGTCTCTTAACTTTATTTTCAGAATGCCTTCCAAGTTGAAATCTTTTGTTCACTGCCTCCAGGGCGTTGTCAAGTATCCATGAAATGTTGTACAAGAGTTGCTAAACAGACCCCTTGTAGTTCTGGCACAGCCAGAGCTCTTAACATGAACATCACTAACAAAAACAAGCATTTACAATGCAATAGGTCTCGCATTTACGAGAGTTTGAGCTATTGGCATTGTAAATGACAATGCCTTTTATTTAGGTTTTGGTTTTAAAACATAAATAAAGGCATTGTCATTTACAATGCTAATAGCTTAAGCTTGCATAAATGCGTAGACCTATTGCATTGCAAATGCTTGTTTTATCTCCTTTGGTTGCATATAAATGAAGATAGTCTGGAAAAGGGACAAATAAACAAGATAGTGTTTCCAGGCCATCTTCATTTATAAGTTGTTTCGTTACTGAGACATTCGGGCCCCCTGGGAATGTAGCGAAATACCACCAGAGGGGCGCCCCCACAGTTTGAAGCTCTCTGACTGGTTCACACCTGTTTGGTCGCGGAAGTCGTTCTATACAGCAGGCGCCCAAAGAGACGTCACCACGCAGGTCGGCAGAAACTAGAGAGAAAGGACGGACTGTGAGCAGTGCTGAGCTAGAGCGAAGCAGGCAAGTACTGTGCCATGTCCCGCACGCAACCGTTTGCGCCTAGCTGGTGCTTGCTCTATGGCTGCCATTCGTATCTTCGTACTGCTGCTGCTGTGAGGCGCCCCGACCGTCTGCAGCTCTCCTTGTCTAGGCGCCTTGTAACTTCTGCAGTGATCAGCGCTAATCTTCCGCCTGCGTAGCGCCCCCTACAGTTGCTTCCTTGAAGTCGGCCAGGCTGAAGTCCCCGACTGTAATGACAAAAGTGCTTCTTTTGCTCGTAGGTCCGCGGCAGACTCGAGATGACTTTTCAGTGGACAGCAGTGGCCTCCTTCTTGTACGCCGAAGTCGCAGCGCTGTTAATTCTCTGCATCCCTTTTATCTCTCCTCTCAGGTAGGCAATTGTCCACAGTCTAGGAACCTCGGGTGCAACTGAATAGTCCTTGCGATAAGTACAGACTGTTTCAGGAACATGGAGAAGCAGATACCACTGCAAGCCTGCTATCTGCCAGAAGCCTCTCGGTCAGGCTTTGACTCTTAATGGGGAAGCACTGGGAGCGCCCACTCATAGGTCACGTCAAACGTTCAATCATCAGTTAACTTTAGAACGCTGCATAGTAAATGGAATGTCCAAGTGGTGTTACGCGGTTGATTTGATTACCAGTATAACAAGCACAAGCGCACGCCTAGCGCGTCAGCAGAGGGAGGGGCGAAAGGAGGGGGCCAGCGCGATTCCCTTGCGGGAGCGAGCGGCAAGGCGCGATAATTAACATATGGCGCCAGCTGCTCGCTCCCGCAAGTGAATCGCCAGACGTGCACGCGTTGCCATTGGAAGCAATGCAACGCGTGCATGTTTTTGCAGGGAAAGCTGTGCCGATTTCTAAAGGTCTCTCCTATGCAGCGCATGCGCGCTGCGTAGGCGAGACCTAAAGAATTTGGAGAGGCTTTGGCTCAGCCGCCTTCAGCCATTGGTTTGTTTAGGTGAGCCTCTTTAAACCATTGCTTAAATAAAGTGCCATCCTCATTTTGGTACAGTCTAGAGCAGTATTCATTATTCAGCAACCTTTAATTTGATGATACATTGTGTGAATTTGCTTTCAGAGTATTTCATTGTCACTGATCCATTCCTGAAGTGAATGGGAAGGAACAGGAAATAATCACTGGTCAAAAAAGATTTGTTATGAAAAAGCATGTCCACAAGATAGATTGAAAATATTTGGGAATGATCAGGGGCTGCTCATGTTCGGGACTTAGGCCCAATTTATCTAGGGGGTTGCATCGCTTTTGCACCACGCAACGTGCTGCATGCATGACGCAACCCCAAAATGTGATTTATCGAACCACGCAAGGTCACTTTGCCTGGCCTTGAGTGGCTAGATAAATCAGGAGTAATGCAGTGCAAATCTCTGTGTTGCGTTACTCTGCCCTGTGAAGGCGTGCCATGGGTTTTGCTTGGGTGTTCCCTCGCACCTCCATTTACCTCCAGATTTACCATTACTCGTAGACTTGGGAATGCGCCAAAATGCTGCGCCTTCCCAGGTGAGGCATAATGAGGAGAAATAACTTTATTTCTACTCGTTACTTCCTCTTTCTGTAGCACACATAGATACAGGGATAAGCCTCAGGGATTGTTTTTTTTGCAGGAAGGTGCCCCTTCCTGCACAAAAACAATCCTGCATGCAACGCAGGCACCCTTGCACCATGATGCAAAGATGCCTGCGTTGGCACTAGGTAGCCCATTGTGCGCCAGCACTGGGAAAAGAACAGGAATGCCCTGTATTGTGATAAATACGGTGCACTCCTGCCCTTTCTCCATAACACAGTGCAGCGCACAAGGTGACTTGCTGTGCTGCGTTACTTTTTAATAAATATGGCCATTAATGTCTTCTCTGATCACATGCTTGTGATTAATGTTACTCTTCTGAGCGTGTAGAACAAGTTTCTTCTGCTACACATACTATGATTCTGTGTTCTGCTGCTATTTGGTTGTACGTGAGAAAATCAAGCTTTAAAAAAATGTGATATAAAGTACATATACATATATGTAAATATAGATTTACTATTCTTAACTGTACGCCAACAAGCTTATTTATTTACTATTTTGTTGCCTATATAGCGTGGACCTCGCCGCATGGTTAGCAGCGCCCTTCGCATTACATAGAGCCAGCTTACAGTACTGAGAAGTTCAGATTACAGGAATAGAGCAATATGTGTAAAACTACAAGGAAAGAAAAACAAGAACAGAACATCAGTAGCAGTGGATGGGTCAGGGCCTGATTCACAAAGGTAATTATGTGCAGTAAAGTTACAAGTGTGGAGTCCCCGCACTCGTTGCGGAATCTCCGCACTCGCGGCAGAATCTCCGTACTCGGGCGGAATCTCGCATGGTGCACTGCAGAGAGTGCGCCATATGGAGATTCCACCCTAAAAGCAGAGACTCCGCACTTGTAACTTCACTACAGTTAAGTATCTTTGCGCATCAGGCCCCTAGAGTCTGAACAGGTGAGTTTTTTTAGCCTTAAAGAAGGTTAGGAAGTTTGAAATGCACCTGAGTTTTTTTTCAGGAGGCTGTTCCAAGTTCTGGGATCTTAACACAAGCGAGCTTGGGTCAGCATTTTATTTTTTGATGATTTAAAATATTTGTTTTCATTGGCCTCTGGTGTTTCTCTTTCCTCCTGTGATGGTGAGTTTGCTTCTTAGATAGAAGGCTATTTTAAGGTCAATTCTGGCCTCGGGTGGCAACCAGTGTAGGTCTATTATAATAGGTGTAAAGTTGTATGATTTGTTTACTACCTTGACGAAGCATACAACGGAGTGTAAGATGGCTCTTAGAGGTGCCACGAAGATTTTAGGGAGCAGTAGGTATTTTCTGGTCAACAATAAATCTGGGTGTTTTAGCTAAAGAAACCAATATTAATGGTATATATAAGTGGAGTTAATTATAGTAAATCTGTACCCTTCAAGCTATTTTCGTAATCAATATTTAGGCCATAATATTTTGGCAGTAAGATATTTAAAATGTGATAATCAGGTAGTATTCCTGCTGTTTTGGGTTGATCAGAGTTGCTAGTGTCACATATTTTGAGACTACATTTAGGAAAAGTATCTTTCCTTTGAGCGTGTGGCAATGAGCTACTTCTACTGTATCTATGAGATACGGCACGTTCCTGTCCTTTTCCCCTGTGCAGGCGCACAATGGACTGCCATGCACCAATGCAGGCCCTCTTGTGCCATGGTGCAAGGGTGTCTGCGTTGTAAGGGTGATTGTATTTGTGCAGGAAGGGACACCTGCCTGCACAAAAACAATCACAAGAGGTGTTTTTCTCTTTCTATGTGTGCTGCAGAATGCAGCATACTTAGAAAAGAAAAAGAACAAGGAGAAATAAGGATATTTCTCCTTGTTGCGCCTCCCCAACGCCACCCCTGGGGTGGTGTTAGAATGTGACGCATTCCCAGGTTTACGATTTCTCCTAAATCTGGGAATGCTTCAGATTCCATGGGTGTTGCGTGGGAACACCCACAGCAACACCCATGGAACGCCCCTTTCACGCAGTGTTCTGCGTAAAAGGGGCACATATTTACGTGGCCTTGTAAATATGCTGCGCCACATTGCGCCACTGGAGCGTCAAAAAAAGTGATGCTCCGGCTCCGCAAAAGTGCTGCTAGGGGCCTCGTAAATGAAGCCCATAGTGCTTCTATTCCCATTGATCCATACCTTTAGTGATTAGACATAAAGATGAGAGAGACATTGCTCACAAAAGGATGCCTCATGAAAGAGCATGCCGCAAGAAATGTTAAATTATCTGCAATTGCTTAGGACACTGCTCATGTCTGGTGCCTAAAGTCTTCTTTGAGCATGCACTGGCAATTAGTGTTTCTCCTCTGAAGATTTAGTAACAAGTCTCTTGTGCTACACATTATCCGATTATGCAATATGCTGATATTTGGTCTGGGTTGCTTACTTTGTGTACATGCACCTTATTTCAGTAGGTCATGTAGGTATAAGTATCCGTATAGGGTTAAAACCCACGTACCATGTTTATCCTTTCGATTGAAATCTCATGCTAGGACATGCAGTGTCTTAAGAATACTTTTTCCCATATATTTTGAACACGTTCTGAACATAGCGTCAATCTACAATCGGCTAAGAGCATGGTGTGTTATCTATAGTACCAGAATATACCAGGGGTTGATCATCAATACATATGTAGCATTCTCTTGCATACAGGCTCTTTGTAAACTATGGGCCTGGTGTATATGTTGGTGGGGAGGGAACTCGTTGCAATGGAGTTCCCCAAGGCAATGGAGTTCCCTCCCCACCAACACAGTGGTCCACCCGCCTGATTTTGATGCGGGCAGACCTTAAGTTCGCCCACGGCGGTGACTACTCCGTCACTGCCATGGACAAACTTCTCTGACGGCCCCACAGAGAATTGGCAATATGTCTGTTTGCCCAGTTAGGTTGGGCTGACAGATTAGCTGTTTTTAGCTCTCGGCCTGCACCAGCGCTTGCGCTGGTCTGGCCGAGAGTTTTAGTAAGCGGGTTTTGGAAGTGCAAACCCACTGGCTTTCAGCTGGCGACCAGCTTGCGTTCACGATGGCGTGCACGCGCGCAGCTGCCATCTGGGTTTCCTATCTCTTCCTCATTTCCTCGTCATGGCTCATTAACTCTCTGGACTCTGATGTTTCAATCGCAGCAGCAGCTCACATTACCAACTGACGGCCCTGGACCACAGTCACATGAAAAACAACAGCGATTAGCATTGAAATGCAAGCTTTTTTTGTCTAGTTAGAAATATTGCTTCGGTGGGTTGATTTCACCTTATATCGCTATTTGTTTTATATTGGGAGTCACAGCCTAATTACCAGTATTTTTGTCTCACTCTGTTTTTTTATATTTATTCGCGCAAAGCACAAAGCTATATTTAAGGTTACTTTTTCCGCGTCACTTCTTCACTCTATTTAAACTCCACACCCCCACTCTTATTGTCTCTCTCCTTCTCTCTCCCCCTCTCTAATTCTCTCTCTACTTAATTAACTCTCCCCTCTCTATCTTTTTAGCCTTTCATTCTCTCTCACCCCTTTATCTGTTTCTCTTTCAAACTCCTTCATTCACTCTCTCTCCCCTTCTTTCTCTCTCTCTATCCCGCTCCACTCTTTATTCTATGTACACCCTTTCTCTCTCTTTCTCTCTCACCACCCTCTCTAATTGGGCATTATATCTTCACTCTATCTCTCACTCGGCAACACCACAGCATCACTCAGCATCACCACAGCATCACTCAGCGCAACCACAGCATCAATCAGAGCCAGCACAGCATCAATCAGAGCCAGCACAGCATCACTCAGCACCAACACAACATCTCTCAACGTCATCACAGCATCACTCAACGCCATCACAGCATCACTCAGTGAAACCACAGCATCACTCAGTGCAACCACAGCATCACTCAGTGCAACCACAGCATTACTCAGCACAACCACAGCATCACTTAGCGCCACAACAGCATCACTCAGCGCCACCACAGCATTACTTAGCAGCACCACAACATCACTCCGCGCCACCACAGCATCACTCGATACAAAAGGGGATGATGGACGGAACGTTTAAGCCAATCAAACACTCACCCCCAGTCAACTGATCTGGGTTTAATCCATCATCATTCTTTAGCTCACTCCACCACCCCAGTTCAGACATGGCCATATGCAAATCAGTCTGACCCTGTACCTCATGGGAACAGTCCAGCCCGAACTGCCAAGCCATGTCTTCCCTGGACCGGAAACAAGCATCCTAGGACCGGTTTCTGGCATTCCAGCCGTCATCAGCCAGGCTTGCTCGAATCCAGTGGCAAAGTGAGCAAGGGACCCACGTCTGGGCATACCCCCGCCAACTTAGGGCGAACAAAGCGATACAAAAGGGGATGATGGACGGAACGTTTGAGCCAATCAAACACTCACCCCCAGTCAACTGATCTGGGTTTAATCCATCATCATTCTTTAGCTCACTCCACCACCCCAGTTCAGACATGGCCATATGCAAATCAGTCTGACCCTGTACCTCATGGGAACAGTCCAGCCCGAACTGCCAAGCCATGTCTTCCCTGGACCGGAAACAAGCATCCTAGGACCGGTTTCTGGCATTCCAGCCGTCATCAGCCAGGCTTGCTCGAATCCAGTGGCAAAGTGAGCAAGGGACCCACGTCTGGGCATACCCCCGCCAACTTAGGGCGAACAAAGCGATACAAAGGGGATGATGGACGGAACGTTTGAGCCAATCAAACACTCACCCCCAGTCAACTGATCTGGGTTTAATCCATCATCATTCTTTAGCTCACTCCACCACCCCAGTTCAGACATGGCCATATGCAAATCAGTCTGACCCTGTACCTCATGGGAACAGTCCAGCCCGAACTGCCAAGCCATGTCTTCCCTGGACCGGAAACAAGCATCCTAGGACCGGTTTCTGGCATTCCAGCCGTCATCAGCCAGGCTTGCTCGAATCCAGTGGCAAAGTGAGCAAGGGACCCACGTCTGGGCATACCCCCGCCAACTTAGGGGCGAACAAAGCGATACAAAAGGGGATGATGGACGGAACGTTTGAGCCAATCAAACACTCACCCCCAGTCAACTGATCTGGGTTTAATCCATCATCATTCTTTAGCTCACTCCACCACCCCAGTTCAGACATGGCCATATGCAAATCAGTCTGACCCTGTACCTCATGGGAACAGTCCAGCCCGAACTGCCAAGCCATGTCTTCCCTGGACCGGAAACAAGCATCCTAGGACCGGTTTCTGGCATTCCAGCCGTCATCAGCCAGGCTTGCTCGAATCCAGTGGCAAAGTGAGCAAGGGACCCACGTCTGGGCATACCCCCGCCAACTTAGGGCGAACAAAGCGATACAAAAGGGGATGATGGACGGAACGTTTGAGCCAATCAAACACTCACCCCCAGTCAACTGATCTGGGTTTAATCCATCATCATTCTTTAGCTCACTCCACCACCCCAGTTCAGACATGGCCATATGCAAATCAGTCTGACCCTGTACCTCATGGGAACAGTCCAGCCCGAACTGCCAAGCCATGTCTTCCCTGGACCGGAAACAAGCATCCTAGGACCGGTTTCTGGCATTCCAGCCGTCATCAGCCAGGCTTGCTCGAATCCAGTGGCAAAGTGAGCAAGGGACCAACGCCTGGGCATACCCCCGCCAACTTAGGGCGAACAAAGCGATACAAAAGGGGATGATGGACGGAACGTTTGAGCCAATCAAACACTCACCCCCAGTCAACTGATCTGGGTTTAATCCATCATCATTCTTTAGCTCACTCCACCACCCCAGTTCAGACATGGCCATATGCAAATCAGTCTGACCCTGTACCTCATGGGAACAGTCCAGCCCGAACTGCCAAGCCATGTCTTCCCTGGACCGGAAACAAGCATCCTAGGACCGGTTTCTGGCATTCCAGCCGTCATCAGCCAGGCTTGCTCGAATCCAGTGGCAAAGTGAGCAAGGGACCCACGTCTGGGCATACCCCCGCCAACTTAGGGCGAACAAAGCGATACAAAAGGGGATGATGGACGGAACGTTTGAGCCAATCAAACACTCACCCCCAGTCAACTGATCTGGGTTTAATCCATCATCATTCTTTAGCTCACTCCACCACCCCAGTTCAGACATGGCCATATGCAAATCAGTCTGACCCTGTACCTCATGGGAACAGTCCAGCCCGAACTGCCAAGCCATGTCTTCCCTGGACCGGAAACAAGCATCCTAGGACCGGTTTCTGGCATTCCAGCCGTCATCAGCCAGGCTTGCTCGAATCCAGTGGCAAAGTGAGCAAGGGACCCACGTCTGGGCATACCCCCGCCAACTTAGGGCGAACAAAGCGATACAAAAGGGGATGATGGACGGAACGTTTGAGCCAATCAAACACTCACCCCCAGTCAACTGATCTGGGTTTAATCCATCATCATTCTTTAGCTCACTCCACCACCCCAGTTCAGACATGGCCATATGCAAATCAGTCTGACCCTGTACCTCATGGGAACAGTCCAGCCCGAACTGCCAAGCCATGTCTTCCCTGGACCGGAAACAAGCATCCTAGGACCGGTTTCTGGCATTCCAGCCGTCATCAGCCAGGCTTGCTCGAATCCAGTGGCAAAGTGAGCAAGGGACCCACGTCTGGGCATACCCCCGCCAACTTAGGGCGAACAAAGCGATACAAAAGGGGATGATGGACGGAACGTTTGAGCCAATCAAACACTCACCCCCAGTCAACTGATCTGGGTTTAATCCATCATCATTCTTTAGCTCACTCCACCACCCCAGTTCAGACATGGCCATATGCAAATCAGTCTGACCCTGTACCTCATGGGAACAGTCCAGCCCGAACTGCCAAGCCATGTCTTCCCTGGACCGGAAACAAGCATCCTAGGACCGGTTTCTGGCATTCCAGCCGTCATCAGCCAGGCTTGCTCGAATCCAGTGGCAAAGTGAGCAAGGGACCCACGTCTGGGCATACCACAGCATCACTCAGCACCACCATAGCTTCACTCAGCGACACCACATCATCAGTCAGGGCCAACACTGCATCACTCAGCACCATCACAGGATGACTCAGCACCACCACAGCATCGCTCAGCACCACCACAGCATCGCTCAGCACCACCACAGCATCGCTCAGCACCACCACAGCATCGCTCAGCACCACCACAGCATCGCTCAGCACCACCACAGCATCACTCAGCACCACCACAGGATGACTCAGCACCACCACAGGATGACTCTGCACCACAACAGCATCGCTCAGCACCACCACAGCATCGCTCAGCACCACCACAGCATCATTCAGCACCACCACAGCATCACTCAGGGCCACCACAGCATCACTCAGGGCCACCACAGCATCACTCAGGGCCACCACAGCATCACTCAGCACCACCACAGCATCACTCAGCGCCAAGACAATATCACTCAGCACCACCACAGCATCACTCAGCGCCAAGACAATATCACTCAGCACCACCACAGCATCACTCAGCACCACCACAGCATCACTCAGCACCACAGCAGTATCATTCAGCATCACCTCAGCATCGTCTCCGCAACAGTCACCACCACCACCACTACCACCTCAGCATCACTCAGCACCACCTCAGCCTGCTCTCGGAATCTGGCATCTGTTGATTCTCCCTAGCGTCTGGCTGCTGCTAGTGTTATAATACAGGTACTAGTTCCCAACCTTCACCCTCCGATTGTTTATGCCCCCTCAAAAAAAAAAGCTTTAACAAACAACCATTGCAATAGGCAGAAACAAGTTGCCAGCATTGCAAGAACAAAAGAAAACTGAGGAAATTTTTTATTGTAAATACTTTTTTTAATATGGTCGTTCAGTTTTACATAATGCCTTCTTGGTCATATATAAAGTAACAAAAATGCTTCTGACACTTTTTTATTATAACTTTTCAGCATGCCACACAGCAGCCACACTTCTCTACAGCACAGCTTGAAGACATTGGCAAAGTCAATAGCTCTGGCTAACACTTATAAGGCCCCAAAGGCGAGACCTATTGGCTATGCCAATGCTTGTTTACTGTCTGTCACTGCCAGGCAAACCTCGGCGGTGAGGGACAGTAAAAAAGTAGTAATGCCCCCTCGCCATGAGAGATGACTCCCGTAACGAGGGGCGCATTGCCTTTTTTATTGTCAATAAGAAAATCCCGTTTTGGGAGTTTCTTCTTGAAAATAAAGAAAGAAAGGGGGCCCTGCACCAAACTGTGAAATGCATTGACAGGAACCGCTGTTGTTGCATTTCCGGGCAATGCGTTGTAAATGACCGCTAGCTGTGTGGTCATTTATAAATCTGGCGGGCGGTCCCTCCACCAGTGTGACGGAGTAATTTACTCTGTCACCCTGGCGGAACAACAGGCCATCTGCCAGGAAATAAATCAACCCTAATGTTCCTGTTTATCTTCCTCGCATAGATGTTCTTGTTTTTAACCTCTGCAAGAATGGAACAAAAATCATATTAACATTTAAATAGCTTTTGTTCATCAGTAGTTCAAGAAACTGCCCAAGAAAAACTCGGTCAATTGGTACATTTGATTAATCGTGAGCTTCTCTTCCGGCTGCAGTGTCTCCTCTGATTTCGAGGTCAGTCAAAAATCCATCAACCAATCACGAATCAGAGGAAAATAAAACAATCCTAAAAAGACGTCACTGTCATTCGAGTCATTAGCTGAAAGTCACATGTATTTCATACAATGCATGCGTTGGACTTATAAACACTTATGTATGTCGGCCCATATGTGATGGCCCAGTAGATATTTTTGTATGTCAATTACCATATGACATGGGGTAATAGGCACATTCATACTTAATACAACAATGCATGAATGGGCAAATGGGCACTTAAGCATGTAATGTTATTTTCAGTGGCGGTTTCTGCACGAGGGTGGGGGTGCGTCAGCCCCACCAGCTGCCAGCCACGCAGTAAAAATAAAATGGCAATGAAAAAATATCATTGCCCTTTTATTTTTCCGACGTGGGCACTACAGCAGCCAGCCTACACCGAACCCATAGACATATGGGGCGTGTCAGGACAGAAGCAGTGGCTGACTGTGTGCTTCAAAGTGCGCATGTCACTTTGGCCGTCTGTCTTGCACCGACCAATGTGACATGCGCACTTTGAAGCTCTCCACTTAGTTGTCTTAGACAGGTGGGTGGAGACCAAGCACAGGCCTACAGGGCCTGAAGGAGCGTCCAGCTAGCCCCTTCCATCCAATCCAGACTCTTCTCTCATGCTGGTTAACAGCATGAGCCTAGCATCTGGATTGGTTAGGGGAGCTCGACTGCAGATATAGAAGTGGAACACTGAGGACGGAGGATGTGCCGCTGTGGGTAAGTACTATTTATTTTATTTAAAATGTTATTCTAGTACTTTTTTTATTTTTGGAAGGAGGGGTGTTTTTATTTTGGGCTTTTGGAGGGAGGGGGTATTTCATTTTGAGCTTTTGGAGGGAGGGGTGGTTTACTTTAGGGTTTTAGAGGGAGGGGGTGTTTTATTTAGTTTTTTGGAAAGTGGTGGGGCACTTCACTCGCCCCATCACTTTCAAAGGATATACCAGCCACCCCTGCAATCTGTGTCACACCCTGTATGTCATGGGCCAGTACACATTAATGTATGTCACATACTGTACGTTATGGGTCAAAGAAACTTGTGTATGTAGTATGACTTCGGTCAACGGACATATATGCCATACACTGTACATTACTGGACCGTAGATTCTTATGCATGTTATCATAGCTGCCAAGTTTTCAGATTGCTTATGTGTGACATTTCCTTGTACTTATGGGTCACAATGGGGGTGAGTGCTATTATTATAAGCTAAAGAGTGATTTAAATGTTCAATTAAAGCCCAAATATAGATTATCGTTGGTGTGTTGGTTATGTGTGGTAAGGGCTGCCACTGTCGTGATGGAAGCACACTTAATTCTGATCAAATCTGTTTTATCAAGTAGAAATCCCTCATCACAAAATTCATTGTCCAACAATCCAATATTTATTTGTGTACCCTCAGTCTCATACAAATCAAACTGAAGTTGGCCAACACGTGTTCCGCGGTAAGGTTCGATTCCTCAGGGTTGTCAAAATATAAAAAAGATTATTTATATATCAATACACCCAAAACACGTGCTCACATCAATATGTAATAATTTCTTCAGTAGACTGTTATATGGGTAAAGGACTTGCACATTACTATAGAGGGGGATATTAGTATGGGTATCCTGCCAGTATGGTAAACTTAATCACTCACAATAAAACTCAAAGTGAAGTCAGATAGATGTTGGTCTCTAAAATGAAATATGAATTTATTACATAGCAGGAAAAGTGGAACAACTAAAACGATACTCAACAAATAAAAGAAATGTGCAATTCTTAAAGGAACATTACAAAAATATCCAACTAGATTCCCAAACTAGGAAAGGCGCAAATGTTCTCGGTGGTACTTGGACATTTTCATAGGGTCTTGGGGCAAAATGTTACCACCACACGTTTATTAATGGGCAGTAGTTTCTTGTTGCTCATAGTGATGGCTGGCGTTATTGGGAAACATTCTTTAGCCACTTTCTACCAACTGGCTAGCCATGGTGGAAATGTTTGTTGCCTCGAGGGTACTGGGTATTCACAGGACTCTATCTTGGGACGGTTCAGCCATAATCAAATTATTTTGTTGCTCCAGTTGTGTGACATTACTACCATGTCAGTGGGAGTTGGTGAGACAATTAGAGAAAATTAGTGTTGAAAGAGACATGTTTTCTGTGGTCTTTGCGGGTTTGTGGCTCCTTTTGGGATAGTGGACACAACTCCATGGGTAAGAACGGGGAGCCACCAAATAGGCAAAATGTCTTATGGTCTTAGAGGCCAGGGAGTCGCTACATGACTGCACAAACCTTCACAATCCACCACGGTAGGGATGGACACCAAGCCTCTGTATGGAAGGACAGACTGCAGGCAGGGAGCCCGTGGAAAAGAATGGTGAGGCTCACTTGTTGGGAAAGGTTGAGCAAGCCCTTCAGGTGGTGTCACTGCCAACTGACCTCTACATTAGGCATTAGACCTGTTCACACTGCCACGCCTCCACCCTATCACTGGTCCTCTGTCCTGCGCAACATACATAGGCTAATGGCAGAAAAGGCAGGTGGTCCCTTAACTTTTACTGTCTTTACCCGACAAATCCTTAAGCATTGCAAAAAGAACAGATGATGGACGGAATGCTGAACAAATCCAACATTCACCCCCAGTCGCAGATCTGGGTTACAGCCATTGTTCTTTTGCTCGCCACGCCATTCCATTTTAGACCCCGCCATATGCAAACCAGTCTTGACCCTGTTCCCCATGGGAACAGTCCAGCCCGAACTGTCAAGCCAGGTCTTCCCTGGACCGGATACAAGCATCCTGGGACCGGTTTCAGGGTATCACCCCTCATCAGCCAGGCTAGCTTAAATCTGGTGATGTACCGAGCACGGGACCCATGTCTGTTCATACCCGGCGCACTTAGGGTGACAAATGCAAAAGAACAGATGATGGACGGAATGCTGAACAATGCAAACATTCACCCCCAGTCACAGATCTGGGTTAAATCTTCTACCTTCTCCAGCAGGTCCGCAGCAGACGTCTTTATAACAGTTGGCAATGGCACGTGTGCCCCACGAAGTGTCGGCTTAGTTGAGAGTTCCGCTGCGGTACATAATTAAGAGCAGGGCCACTGGAGGCTTCGTAGGTTTGAAGCCAGTGGCTGAAATAACTGGGGCAAAACAAGCACATTACACTGGCCCACACGACAGATGACGACCATTAAACACTTACCTGCACCACCAGAGGCGCAACTAGAGCCACATTTCGGGGGGTGGGGAGGGCTAAGAAAAAATTTCGGGGGGGGGGGCTAATTCTTCCAGCAATAGCCAGAGTGGAGATGCAGGGGGATTTAGAAGAGGTGGAAAAACAACAAAGCCTCATTAACATGCAAATGGCCTTTTAAAGACCTGTGAAGTACTCGGGTGCGGCAGTGTATGTGCCCGGGAAGCTGTCTCAGCCCGGGCTGACACACACAACTGGGGGGGCTGAAGCCCTTTGAGCCCAATGGGTGTTGCGCGCCTGTGCACCACATTTATGTCATCAGCCAGTAGGCATTTACGCTTGTTAGCAGTAAATTGCCTGAGAACAACCGATCCTATCGAAAGAATTCTAGGTCCGTGGACCGTATAACAACGAAATATTTATCTAAAATTCTATAAAGCCCTGAGAATGCTGTGCGTAGAACGTGAATCACTCATTTACAGGTTTTCATCATTTACATATTTATTTTATGAATAAGCCTTTCTTTGTTCTGGAAATGCTTCTTGAACAGTAGAAGGACAAATGCCCTTCTCTTCCTGTTCAACAAGAAATACCCTTTTCTTCCTGTTCCCCACACGTTGGTGTAAAAATAGATACCGTGCCCTCAGTCACACACAATGCAGCTATTTAGAGCCACCAAAGGATCTGTGACGTCACAAAACACGAGGCACAGAGCTCTGAAATAAAAGGGGGCGTCGAGGTGTCAGCCATTCAGTGTAATTAGATTGGAAATGCCAACGTCACAAGGGAGACCGTTCTCTGGGTATTTTTACTGCAGTTGTCGCCTTGATGACGTCAGGCCCTCTCTTCTCCTGACAGGTTCCTAGGGAGTGCGGCAACGAAGGAATGTCCCGGATGCAGCTGCGGCAGCAAGTTCCCTCCCGCCCCCCCCCCCCCTCTCCCCTGCAAGAATCTATCACGCTGTCATTGCTAACTATCTTTTAAGCACCACAGCCCCATTTTACGAAAATGTCCTGTGCTGTTTCGGCCTGGCTGTTGAAAGGTGGTGAGAAATTAAGGCTTGACGTTCTTATCAAGGTGCTTTTGCGGATTTGATTTTCTTTGAATTGTAGTGTTTAAAAACTAGAAATTAAGCCCAAACTAAAATAAGCCAGTTTTGTGTTTTCTTCCATTTTGAATGTGAAATCGTAATCAGGGCCACTGGAATTATGCGACAGCAATGATTTTCGCATAATTATGTATCGTCCGCATTTGCCACATATTCCATCATATGCTGCATAATCTGCAGATTGAAGAAAAAAAATCTCGCTCAAATGGTTCAATAGTTACTAAAATCACAGCAACGTGTTCCTGCACAGTGGAAGACTTTTTGCAAAAGTTGACTGGTCATCTTTCTGTTGCTTATTGCTATGTTTGGGTGTTAAATTGGTACTAATGAGGTGTGAACTGTGCCCAGACAGTGTTAACAAGTGTAAAAATGTCAAAATAATGAAGTAATACTATCAGAATATGTGCCGCATTACACCGCATAATTTGGCGTATCTTGCTGCATAATTTAGTCAACCCGGACACATAATTTGGCCCTCTCTTGCCGCATAATTCCATGCGCCCCCGATTGTAATGCACCACATGATCACCGCTGCTGTTTTTTCTCTTGCTGTAATAAAGAATTGTGAGCTTTTTGCATTGTAAGACAAGCTTTCACCATCACACTGAAGCGATGTACCTAACCAAGGGCAACCTGGCTGTCCCAGGCATCCTTAGAAACTTGGTATCAACTCATGTTAACTGAATAGACTCTGAGAACAACTGAATCTAATGAAATAGTATTAAGAGAGAATCTTCAAATGTATTCAGTTGTAAAATGTTTCTTCTTGCATGTTCCCAATCGGTGCACATCCTGGGAACCATGTTTTTGTGTAGTGAATAAATGGAATCCTTTGCCTAAAGTCCTGTAAAAGGACCTGTGTTTTCCCGTTAAAGAGACCCAATTTTCCCCACTTTAGAAGGCGAATCTATGCTGGATTTTCTATTGAACTTTACTGACTTTTCTGTACGTATGATTTATGTATTACAATACTAATTGATTGATGGCCCCCCTTATGTAACACTGCGTTATATTCCTTAAGTAAACTTTCAACTTTAGCCTGTGTCTGTCATTCTTATGGAGAATGTTACAGCTTTGTTCTAATATGTCAGATATGCAATAAGGAGACCAGCCCAGTTGGGGAGCACCAAAGTCTGCACAGGGACTACACGGCTCCTGGTCCGAGCCGTTGGCGTGCATTGGACAGGTAAAAGAGTCACATATTTGGGCACCAACATTTGTACATCAAACAATCCACATGAGATGTTCGGCCTGCCTTATTATGTCTAGTCACCCCACCTGCAAGAAGGAACGTTTTGAAACCGTTGCTGATACAAGCTGGCATTAGAACAGTTCCGCGGGCATAAAATGACATATTTACTCTAGAATCTGGTGGTAATAGGTGTTGCTTTAGTTTTAAGAAGTCTATTTGAAAAAGGAATGGTACTGATTTTAATTTGTATTTTATTGAGTGAGTATGCTTAATGTGATGTTTACATGGACCTGTGTGTCTAGGTAGTGAAATACATTTTATTTTCCATTTAAGTAACCTTTGGAGGTCTCACTTTTAAACAAGCATTGGCATAGCCAATAGGTCTCGCCTTTGGGACCTTATAAGTGTTTAGCCAGAGATATTGACTTTGCCTATGTCTTTAAGCTGTGCTGTACAAAAGTCTGCAGCATGCTGAAACGTTATAATAAAGAAGTGTCAGAAGCATTTTTGTTATCTTATATATGACCAAGAAACCATTATGTACAACTGAACGACCATATTAAAAAAGTATTAACAATAAATAATGTCTTGAGTTTTTTTGTCCTTTCAATGCTGGAAACTTCTATCTGCCTGTCCCAATGGTTGCTTGTTATGATTTTTTTTGTTATGGGGGCATAAAAAACAGGAGGGTGAAGGTTGGGAAATAGTACCTGTATAACAGTCAGTGAGAGAGTCAGTCAGTTAGTCAGTCAGTCAGTGAGAGAATCAGTTAGTCAGTCAGTGAGAGAGAGAGTGAGAGTCAGTCAGAGAGTCAGTCAGAGAGTCAGTCAGAGAGAGTCAGACAGTCAGTCAGTCAGTGAGAGAGTCAGTCAGTCAGTGAGAGTCAGTGAGAGAGAGAGAGGCAGTCAGTGAGAGAGAGTGAGAGAGTCAGTCAGTGAGAGAGAGTCAGTCAGTGAGAGAGAGAGTCAGTCAGTGAGAGAGAGAGTCAGAGAGTCAGTCAGTGAGAAAGAGAGAGTCAGTCAGTGAGAGAGAGAGAGTCAGACAGTGAGAGAGTCAGTGACAGAGAGTGAGTCACTCAGTGAGAGAGTTAGTCAGTCAGTTAGTGAGAGAGTCAGTCAGTCAGTGAGAGAGTCAGTCAGTTAGTGAGAGAGTCAGTCAGTCAGTGAGAGAGAGAGTGACAGAGTCAGTCAGTCAGTGAGTCAGTCAGTGAGAGTCAGTTAGTGAGAGAGTGAGAGTCAGTCAGTCAGTGAGAGATTGAGAGGGTGAGTTAGTCAGTCAGTGAGAGAGTCAGTCAGTGAGTCAGTCAGAGAGTCAGTCAGTTGGTCAGTCAGTGAGACAGAGTGAGAGTCAGTCAGTGAGAGAGAGAGAGAGAGAGAGTCAGTCAGTGAGAAAGAGAGTTAGTCAGTGAGAGAGTCAGTCAGTGAGAGAGTCAGTCAGTGAGAGAGTCAGTCAGTCAGTTAGTGGGAGAGTGAGAGAGTCAGTCAGTGAGTCAGTGAGAGAGTCAGTCAGTGAGAGAGTGAGAGTCAGTCAGTTAGTGAGAGTCAGTCAGTGAGAGAGTCAGTCAGTGAGAGAGTCAGTCAGTGAGGGAGAGAGAGAGAGTCAGTCAGTGAGTGAGAGAGTCAGTCAGTCAGTGAGAGAGTCACTCAGTCAGTCAGTGAGAGAGTCAGTCAGTGAGAGAGAGAGTGAGAGAGTCAGTCAGTCAGTGAGAGAGATTGAGAGAGTCAGGCAGTCAGTGAGTCGGTCAGTCAGTGAGAGAGAGAGAAAGAAAGTCAGTCAGTCAGTGAGAGAGAGAGTGAGAGAGTCAGTCATTTAGTCAGTCAGTCAGTGAGAGAGAGAGTGAGAGAGTCAGTCAGTCAGTGAGAGTCAGTCAGTTAGTGAGAGAGTCAGTCAGTGAGTCAGTGAGAGTCAGTCAGAGAGAGAGTGAGAGAGTCAGTCAGTCAGAGAGTTAGTGAGAGAGGCAGTCAGTCAATGAGAGAGTGAGAGAGTCAGTCAGTCAGTGAGAGAGAGATTGAGAGAGTGAGTTAGTTAGTCAGTCAGTGAGAGAGAGAGAGTGAGAGAGTCAGTCAGTCAGTCAGTGAGAGAGTCAGTCAGTTAGTGAGACAGAGTGAGAGAGTCAGTCAGTGAGAGAGAGAGTCAGTCAGTGAGAGAGTTAGTCAGTGAGAGAGAGAGTCAGTCAGTCAGTGAGAGTCAGTCAGTGAGAGAGTCAGTCAGTCAGTGAGAGAGTGAGAGTCAGTCAGTGAGTCAGTCAGTCAGTGAGAGAGAGAGTGAGAGAGTCAGTCAGTGAGAGAGAGAGTGAGAGAGTCAGTCAGTCAGTGAGAGAGTCAGTCAGTGAGTCAGTCAGTCAGTTAGAGAGTCAGTCAGTCAGTGAGAGAGAAAGTCAGAGTCAGTGAGAGAGTCAGTCAGTGAGAGAGAGATTGAGAGAGTCAGTCAGTGAGAGAGTCAGTCAGTCAGTGAGAGAGAGAGTCAGTCATTTAGTCAGTCAGTCAGTGAGAGAGTCAGTCAGTTAGTCAGTGAGAGAGTCAGTCAGTGAGTCAGTCAGTGAGAGAGTCAGTCAGAGAGAGAGAGTCAGAGAGTCAGTGAGAGAGAGATTGAGAGAGTGAGTGAGTCAGTCAGTGAGAGAGAGAGTCAGTGAGTGAGTCAGTCAGTCAGTCAGTGAGAGAGTCAGTCATTCAGTCAGTTAGTCAGTGAGCGCAGGTGGCGGAGGGCACAGAGAGAGGAGGTGGTGGAGGGCACAGGGAGAGGAGGTGGAGGGCACAGAGAGAGGAGGTGGTGGAGGGCACAGAGAGAGGAGGTGGAGGGCACAGAGAGCGCAAGTGGTGGAGGGCACAGAGAGCGCAGGTGGTGGAGGGCACAGAGAGAGGAGGTGGTGGAGGGCACAGAGAGCGCAGGTGGAGGGCACAGAGAGAGTAGGTGGAGGGCACGAGAGCGCAGGTGGTGGAGGGAACAGAGAGCGCAGGTGGTGGAGGGCACAGAGAGCACAGGTGGTGGAGGGCACAGAGAGCGCAGGTGGTGGAGGGCACAGAGAGAGGAGGTGGCGAGGGCACAGAGAGCGCAAGTGGCCCTCCATTAATATTAAGCATCTATTTTGCATCTTCTAAAAGGAAGAGGGTCAATCTTTTCCAGATTAAATGTGTTAAAGGTTAGAGGTGAGTGCAAGCAAGCAGCATGGAACTGGGTTTAAAAGGGAATAATTATTTCAAGGATGCTGCCCATCAAACATCTGATTTTCAAAAACATACGTGTAGAGCGAAGTTAAACAGTCCTTTGCGAATTGTAGTTATTTCGAATGTATTTATTCATATTAGAAAGCTTGCATTTTCAAACATATTATTCGAAATTAATGTTTTTCCCACTCTTGCCTTCAGATTTTGGCAGCGTTTCTGCCTGCGCGTCCTTTTTTTGCCCACATCTCTGTTTACCGAAGGCTCACTTTCACTGGCTTGTTGGTAAATGTCACTTGACACTGTTGATATTTGCGCAACTTCGCAAGTGGAAAACATTACTCCCGAAAGTTCATAAATCACCCAGCACAATGAAAACAAGATCCCCACAAGGCGCGGGAATTCCTCACAGCGCTGTGCGTGTAACCTGACCCACGAGGAGAGGAATGCAGCTGCCAGCCTGCGCGCCCCTGCTCGCTCCCGCAAGCAAAACGCTGTGGGAGTGAACATTTGGCAAAAAGGTGGGACATGCGCCCGCCTTTAGCCATTTGAAGGCTACAGTAAGAAGAGGACACAGGCAACAGCCAACCCAGTGCGTGGGGGAAGTCAGACCCACACATAGAAGTTTTAAGTGCCTACAAGAAGCCTCGCAGAGCAGCGCATGCGCGCTGGCTCAGGCTCAACCTAAAAAGACCTACTTTTCCAAAATGAAACAGGAAGGCTCATTGGATCGCCGCCACACGTGTGGTGTATCTTGAAACAATAAGATTGTGTGCGTTACCTTATGTTATGTTACCTAGCATTTGTATAGTGCTTAACTGCAACTAGTGTGACATTGAACTGCTCACAAGCACACCTGTATGGCTGGAGAGGTCAGGGTTTATGTCATGGGTCTCAACACACCCACTTTTGGCAGGGGACGCCCACCCTGGGGGTCTTGCACCTGCTCACACGCCAAATTACCATTCTTCACCTGAGGACAGAAGGCTGAGTGGATGCGCCAGGATTCGAACTCACGTCTTGCTGATCAACACTGTCTTCAAGGCACACATTCAACACAATGAGCTATTCCTTCAGCCTGCAAATCACAGTTTTACAGCTAGAGGAATGAAGAACGTCAGAGCCCATGCAAAAAATTAACACCACTCAGATAAATATGATATGGCCTTGAATCCGTGATTATCCACTGTGTTTGAAAAATATGAATTCAAACATACGTCTGACAGGAGGAAGAAATGAGGGGGCAGATTTACTAATATTTGATGCAACGCACCAAGACAACTTGCTGCGCTGCGTCAAATAGAGAGGCCTGGAATGCGCCATATCTACTATGACATGGCGCATTCCTGCTCTCCCTCTGCTCTGGCGCACTTGTGGCTGCCAAGCGCCAATGCAGGCACCCTTGCACCATGGTACTAGAATGCCTGTGTTAAAGTCAGGATTCTTTTTGTGCAGGAAGGGACACTTTCCTGCACAAAAACAATCCCCTGAGGCTTTTTTTCTCTTTCTAGGTGCGCTGCAAAATGCAGCACACTTAGAAAGAGGAAAAACGAAGAGATATGAAGATATTTCTCCTTGTTACGCTTCTCCTGGGAAGGCGTACCATTTTGACGCAGTCCCAGGTTTACCAGTGTTTGTAAATCGAGGAATGCACCAAAACCCATGGGTGGATGTGTGGGAACACCCACGTTCCACCAATAGAACGCCTTCCCAGGGAAAAGTAACGCAAGGCAGTGAATTGCGCTGCCTTGTGTCACTCCAGATTTACTATGCCAGGCAGAGCCACGCAAGGTGGCTCTGCGTGGTATAGTAAATCTCACTTAAGGGCTTGCGTTGCCCTTGCGTCACCTTTCATGACGCAAGGGCAACACAAGCCCTTGATAAATCTGGCCCCTGGAGTCTAAATGTGAGCGTCTCCCCAGACAAGCTGCTACAAAGGGTTGGAAGGTATGCAGTGTCGGAAGGGCTGGATAAGGTGCATGGATTCATGCTGGTATGAATGCAAATGTTTGCAGAGATATCTGACATGATTGTGGCATGGTCCACGCAGCATTTGCTCTGCTAACCTGACTGAGCAACAGTCACAATATGGCTTGCTATCACCTCCCAGTGGTGGTCCGACCCAAGGGACTTGTATATGGCCGTGTGGGGCCCACCCAAAAAGCAGGTAGGCGCAGCCCAAAGCCACCAGCAGAATATATGTACCTATCGGACCCCCCCGTCCCCCAAGTACAGGTGAAGGGTCAACCCAGAGTAGACCCCAGATACATAGGTAGAGGGTCGATAGGGTCCAACCAGCAGCGGTGAATGGAGAATGCCAACCGTGTGGGTGAGATTCAGTAAAGTTGAGGAGCAAATATATTTACATTACAGAAAAAGGGAGGCGGGAAAGATTTAAGAAAATTAATGTAGGGGCAGGTGTGTCTGTGTGTTTATTCTAAAGATACAATCACTTGTATTTGTTCCCCTTGAAGATAACCAGTCTTACTTTAGTATATGTATTATCATTGTTATCCTATATGTACGTTATATGTACATGGTGCCCATAAGGCAATCCAGACAGGGCGTCTGGTCCTCCCTCAGACTGAGGCTTCAATTGGCCAGGTTGTTGTTTTCTGCCTGAAAGCAAATATGCATTCATCAATAACACCATAGACCTGATTATGAGTTGTGTGGTAGTCGCATGTTGTAAACTCCGTACCTGAAATTACTGGTACTATGAGGTAACACCCCGCCAGTACTGCACAATTATGAGTTAAATCCGCTGGTAAGGCAATAACTGCAGGACCATATTCACTGAGCAGTATGTTGCGTGGTCTTCCATTTTTCATGGGAATTAACATACACATTTACCACCTGCTCTAAGCAGGAAGTAAATGTGTGCGTGTGGGCTGATGTACGGCAGGGGGTGGATGGAGGGTGGTGGAGAGGAAAGGGAATGGGAGAAAGTTGGCTGGCATGGGGTGGTCTTTACATGCTGTCCTGTGCAGTGCTTAATTTGAGCCGGTGGTTTCTGGTGCTCAACAACGGCACTTAATTCTCAAAAACGGTGCTTATGACAGTCTGCCACATGGTAGTGCTGTCTGTCTAATTAACAAATGAGCATAACAATAGTTGTTTATTAATTCAATATACATTAAAAATGGGTAATACCTGATATCTAAGCCATTCATATAGCTTTGGAGGCCTGGAATAGTCTGAATTGTAGCATTTGTTGGAGTGTGATGCTTAGCAGTTGTGTTGGTACTGTCATTGACAGAGATGGCAGGGGCAATGGTCAGTGCAAGTTGCAGAGGGCTCCTGGCGAGGGCCCGGGCACTTATTTTTTTTACAAATTAAGCACTGGTCTTGTGCCTTGTCCAAGGGAGACGGAATTGGCTGAAATGCCGCCCCTTCCCAAGGTGATTTTACCAAATGGATTTTCTGACCGTTAACATTGGGTCTGTTGGTCCCGCTCCCGGTAAATCTGGGTGCAGGAAAAACGTGCGACACATGATTGAGCAGAATGAATTCCACACAGGTACCCCGCTCCATTCAACTTATAATCAGAGTATGATTTTACTGTTTACCTGTGTAAATATGGCTCTCATGAGATAGTTTAGGGGCCAGTGGTGAACTTTTTCACTTGTGCATTATGGTCTAAATTACTCTCTTAGAATCAACACTTTTGTGCCCCTGACTCTTGAATTTAATTATTATTTGTTTTATTTCATATTGTTCCTAGATTTAATCATGCACTCTAAGCATTTCTTCAGGATGGAAGCAACAAACTCAAAGAGATAGATCACAAGCTGAGTATGACTCCGTGATAGAGTATGCCTACTTCAAAGGCCGAAAGGGGTATAGGTATTGGGCCTGTAACCCCACATTTTTAGAACACTTCTGGACTGAGGACTCTGCCAAGATGAAGAGCTGTCAGGAGGAGTATTGCCCACTTTGCTTTGTTGCTTTGCTGGGTTGGCCTGCAGTTGCTGCTTCTGTCTGTGAGCAGTGAAAGAACTGGACTTTGCTTTCTGGAATCCTACTTTCCAAGTTTTCCAAGGGCCTGTGTGTGCTTGCCTCCTGTTGGAAGTCTCAGGCCATCAGACTTCATCTGCAGCTCCCCTGAACTCCTCTGCTGGGAGTTCTGACCTGCCAAGTGGTGCCAACTCCCGTTCTGGGCCCTTGGAGGGGTTTTTGCTGCTACAAGAACTGAAAATCCATGCATCGCCCTTCAGTGCCGTTCTTCTCATCGCAAGCTTGCTGTGCGGTTGAAAAACCAATGCATCTCTGTGGTCAGGCTGAAAAATCTACGCAGCACCTATTCTCGGCTCGAAGAACCACCGCAGCCTGAGTCCAGAGCACTGTGTCTCCGACGTCCGAGACCCCTGCTCACAATTCGACGCAGGCCCTGCTGTGCGGCTGAAGGAATTGACGCATCACCTGCCTGTGGCTGGAAGAATCGATGCAGTGCCTGTTTCACCAGCCTCATTGACCCAGCGCCTGGATTTCCCACGTTTCGTACCTGTGAGCCAAGTTTCTATCACATTGCCCCGCAGTAAAGGAGCCGCTTTCGGAAATCGACGCATCACTTCTCCTCGCAGTAAGGAATCGATGCAACACATCTCCTGCGTGAAGCAGAACTGACTCCTCCATTCCCCTGGGACTCGAGAATCGACGCATCGTTTGTGTTTTCTGATGCTTCCCTCCTTTGCGGCTGTTTTTCGTCTCAGATTTTGACAAATCAAAGGTACTTTGTGCTAAAATCTACGAATCCATAGAGTTCTATGGACTGAATTGCTTAAGCCTTTAAAAAGTGATATCTTTGCTTCTGTATGTTGGATTTTTGTCGTTCTGGTCTTGTTTGGTTTAGACAAAGATTTGTTATTTTACTAAACTGGTGTGGTGTCTGTAGTGTTTTCAATGTATTACTGGGTGTTTTATGTACAAATGTTTTACACATTGCTGCTGAGATAGGCCTGACTGCTCGTGCCAAGCTATCAAGCGGGTGAGCAGGGGTTATCTTGGGTGTGTAATTCCCTTACCCTGACTAGGAGGAAGGGTCCCTACTTGGATAGGGTGCATACCACTGCCAACTAGAGAACCCCATTTCTAACAGTTACATACTGTCCCTTCCCAACTTAACCTGGAAGTGATATCCTCTGCGATCTTAGACTGGGGAAGGACACGTACTCCAGATTAGCCACAGGTCATGTGATGGAGTGGGAAGGATGTTAACCCTCTGCTGGCACTTTTTAATGTCTTTTGTAATGCATTCTGGGGAACAATAATCTCCATGTCCTTTTTGTAAGTTGCACTGAAGGACATTCAACCCCAAAAGCACTTTGTTCTCAATGTTATAGGTATGTGCAGTGCGAGGGGTTGTAGTTCCCCTTCATGTGCCTCCTAATCCTTTGGCCCAGGGTAGTTCTTCTTTCTAATAGCATCCCATACTGGTATGGGGAACCTTATACAAACTCCCTGGAGTTGCACTGTGGCCCTGATTCACAAACCTGGCCTTGCATATTCACAGTGCAGGCACAGTTCCTGAGCCCATATGGCGTAATTCATGATCAGGACCTGCAGATAGTGGAAGGACCAGGCAGCGAATGCAGATGCTGTGCTCACGTTTCCGGCCTAGTCCTCCATGAACAACAAAGCATTGATCACTTGCTGTGCCTGTTATGCATGGGCTCCCACAAGCCACTAGGGCATGGCAACAAAGCACTTGTGATCTCAGCAGGTTACAATGGCATTGCCCAAATCACTACACATTCCAGTCCATCATTAGTTTGCTCACTCTTTCAAACAGTCTAACCCACATAGCCAGGCCATGTCATCTCTGAACAGAATCAAAATCAGCCCCAGACTAGTTTTTTTATTGTTGGACGTCATCAGTGACGTGAAGGTGAATCCTATGGCACAGTGAGCACGACCCATGTATGGGTGAACCCGTCACGCTTAGGGCATCTGACTAAGAAAAACAAAAAGTGATGGATGGAATGGTGGAATTAATCTTAACAACTGATCATTTCTATGGGCCATATTCCAGTCGATCATTTTTTGCTCATTGTGCCTCTACAGATCGCGGCCAACTCTACATTTCTGTGCCCTGTCTCCATTGCGCCTTCCTCTGTTGCAGCCTTGAGTTAAGCAAACACAAGGAGATGATGGACGGAGTGCTGAAACTTTTCAGACACTCACCCCCAGTCACAGATCTGGGTTGAATCCATCATCGTTCTTTAGCTCACTTCGCCACCTCAGTTCAGACCCAGCTATATACAAATCAGTCTTGACCCAGTGCCTCATGGGAACAGTCCAGCCTGAACTGCCAAGCCAGGTCTTCCTTAAACCGGAAACAAGCATCCTGGGACCAGTTTCGGGGTAACACCCCTCTTCAGCCAGGCTAGCTTGAATCCAGTGGCAAAGTGAGCAAGGGACCCACGTCTGGGCATACCCTGCCAATTTAGGGCGAACAAAGCAAACACAAGGAGATGATGGACTTAGTGCTGAAACTTTTCAGACACTCACCCCCAGTCACAGATATGGGGTGAATCCATCATCGTTCTTTATCTCACTTCGCCACCTCAGTTCAGACCCAGCTATATACAAATCAGTCTTGACCCTGTGCCTCATGGGAACAGTCCAGCCCGAACTGCCAAGCCAAGTCTTCCTTAAACCGGAAACAAGCATCCTGGGACCAGTTTCGGGGTAACACCCCTCTTCAGCCAGGCTAGCTTGAATCCAGTGGCAAAGTGAGCAAGGGACCCACGTCTGGGCATACCCTGCCAACTTAGGGCGAACAAAGCACACACAAGGAGATGATGGACGGAGCGCTGAAACTTTTCAGACACTCACCCACAGTCACAGATCTGGGTTGACTCCATCATCATTCTTTAGCTCACTTCGCCACCTCAGTTCAGACCCAGCTATATACAAATCAGTCTTGACCCTGTGCCTCATGGGAACAGTCCAGCCTGAACTGCCAAGCCAGGTCTTCCTTAAACCGGAAACAAGCATCATTCCGGTCCAGGGAAGACATGGCTTGGCAGTTCGGTCTGGACTGTTCCCATGAGGCACAGGGTCAAGACTGATTTGCATATAGCTATGTCTGAACTGGGGGTGAGTGTTTGAAAAGTTTCAGCACTCCGAAACCGGTCCCAGGATGCTTGATTCCGGTCCAGGGAAGACATGGCTTGGCAGTTCAGTCTGGACTGTTCCCATGAGGCACAGGGTCAAGACTGATTTGCATATAGCTATGTCTGAACTGGGGTGGCAAAGTGAGCTAAAGAATGATGATGGATTCAACCCAGATCTGTGACTGGGGTGAGTGTTTGAAAAGTTTCAGCACTCCGTCCATCATCTCCTTGTGTTTGCAGCCTTGAGTTAGGCCTGGACTGCTGTAGGGAACAAGCATTGCACAAGCACAGATTTCAGCGCATCTCGCTGTGAATAGGGAATGTCCTGGAATCTGTATCTGCCAGAGCCCTGGCATACCCGCAAGTACAATAGTTGCATAAGGGCAAGATGCATGTGCACAAGTCAATTTGCACACACACATCTCAGTTTGCTCACTTCACATTTTTGTGATTTTGTACATAATATTTGCTGTTGGGGTGGAAGTGGCCAACCCATCATTCTGAGAGAAGTCCACTGACTACTAAGGAGGGGTCCTTGCATGAAGGAAAGGTTGCCTAGAAAAGAAAGGTTGTGGTGAGCCGGGAAGGAAGAACTGAAGTTGGCCCACTGTAGCCCAGGAAGAGGTCTATACTGCCAGGGTGTGCCTAGGCCGTTTGTCCCTGGCCTTCACTGGGGTGCAGTGCGGAGCAAAGTAGCTGGCTCGGTCAAAGCTGTGCCTGTGCATCAGCACTTGTATCGCCCTCCTGGTCAAAAGGCGACAGAGACAGCAAGAGTGACAACGGAGGACAGCAATTTGTTCCAGTGCCAAGCCATCACAGCCTCTACCTTTTCTTCTCTGTCCACCAGAGTAATGGGGGAGCCGTAAAAAAAATTATACCTGGACTTATGCATCACCACCCTTTGCATTTGGCCTTTCCATCACCAACATTAAAATGGAGCCCTGATGTTTTTGTGAACTTTCACAAACTCACAAGGCTAGCCACGCCTTGTAAGGCCTACTTTTCACTTCTTGCGTGGGATGGACACCTTTCTAAATGTACTTAATGTAATTGTAACTTACAATTATGCCGCTGTGAATGGATCTACACCAGCAAGGTGTCAGAACCGCCCTCACCACCGTATATAATCGTCCCTTTACTTACCGGCTCACGACCTATACTAATGTGCCAGCGTAAACACTGCGAGACCAGTCCTCGGAGGGACCACCATGACGTGATTCCCAGTATATTCTGTGGTTCGTGATTCCACAGCGGTGTGGTCCCGAAGTGACTATTTGGAGAAAACGGAAGGGAACGGATTACTCTCCCAGAAAGGGCCGTAGCTTGGTCAGTAAAATTGTGGTGGGGGATGGGGGGACGGGCAACAGTTTCAGATTTTCCAACAATCACAGTGGCATATAAAGTTAAAATACATTATACGACAAGCAGGTCGCATGAAAGGGGCAAAAAGTGCGGTGGGATTGGAGACAAATGCAGATTGGTAAGGATACTGAGTGAGAGAAAACACAATATTTTGTAAAATAACCAACATTTTTGAAGACTTTCAAAACAGAATGGGAGAAAGTGTGTGTATATTTGTCTGTGTATATATAACATACCTGGTAAACTCTGATAGACACCTCACAAAACCTGACTGAAAGCCCCTTACCCAACTATTTACCAGAAAAAACATTTATTAGGGGGGGAGGTGTAACACCCCAAGCACCCCTCTGAAGCTACACCCCTGCCAGGAAGCTCAGTGCAGCGGCCATCTTTGACAAACACATGCCATAAAAGAGAGGATATTCTTGCACTATGTGTGCTGTATTCTGCAGCGAGGGAGGGCTTCTCTGTGGAGGTGGCAAACTTTGGGTGATAAAAGAGACCACTGGTTATTGTTTATGAAAAATTTCGGGAGTCCACTGGATCTACAAGCATGAAGAAACATTGGGAGACCATTGATCCCAGTTGCCTTGCAAGATATTCAGGGGTCATCGGGCCTATTGGATAGGCGCACTGACTGATGCAAACCATTTGAGAATGTTCTAGAGCCTTTTTGAATAATTTGTTTAATTGCACTCTGGATTCTGGTATTGCTGTACCTAGGAACTGTTATTCATAAAAAGTAATTTCGATTAGTGTTGCATAAGCTGAGAGAGCGGTTGACTGTGCAATTGTTAAACCAAAGGCGGTGTGAAGTTACATAGTGCCAAAGATATACTCTAAGCAAGCTCTTCCCAGTTCTCTGTTCCTGTGCTTCTGTTGTACGAACAATAACAAGACAACGGCTTAGTATTGTGTACTGTATTCACCCTAATCAAAAGACTTGCTTGGTGACAATCTGTGTTACTAGCTTTTGACTGAAAACGGTCATCCTTATCTGCCTTCAGCAGGTGCAACACCGGAAATACAAGGGAAATGTTTATGCTTGGAAATGTTTATGAATACCTAGTGTGAGACCTGGCATCCTTAGTGTGGTTTCCCCTGACTTTTTGCCTTCTGACCTCCTGTTTTATTTACTTCCTTTTTGCTAGCTTTAGGATTCTGGGCAAGTTACCACTGCTAACCAGTGCTAAAGTGCATATGCTCTGTACTCAAAACATGGTAGCATTGGCTTATCTTACAAAACGAAGGGTAGGTAAGGGGTCTTAGGGATAAGTTTAGAGACCTGCGCGGACACAATCCCCTATCTAATACACTATAAACAAGCAAATCCGCGGGTCTACGGCACTCCCACAAAGGAGAAAACAGAAGCACCTACAGTCCAGACAGGCAATCTTGTGTGTTATGGATGGAGTCCTATTTAAGAGGATGAAATCCCATCACCCACCGAGGTGGCATGCTTCATCATTTGGGATCTCCTCTTGGTTACAAAACCTAGTGTAACCAAGGGCTGCGACCCACTCACTGTGAGGGAGGAGCTCACGGATGTTTTCAAATGGGTCAGTTGATCTGATCTCCTAAGATCTGTGAAGCATGGGGGTATTAATAAAGGTGGGTGTCTGCAGTGCAAAAAGGTGTGTGGTGATATTAAATTGACTACCAGTCGAAAAGAAACTTTAATGGTTAACGCTTAGTGTCAAATATTAAAAGACAGTGCAGGCGCACCCTAAATGAATTGGCGAGCGCCCTGGTCTAAATGGAGGGTCTACATGTTTCAGCCATATTGATCGACCTTCGATCTTGGCCTTCCTCAGGACCTAGATGGTGATGCTACTGCAAGTTTTATGTGTGTAAAGTGAAAAAAATATAATAAGTAGGTGGAACAATACAACCTCGTGACAGCCTGTAGACGGTCTGGGGTACCGACGGAGAGAGCGGTGCCTCACGCCCTGAGCTGTTGCCAGGAGTGATGAGGAGTCTACCCATATAATTACGGGTGACAACATTAATCCTGTAGATTCTTCGTTAAGGAGACCACAGGTGACCGTAGGTTGTATTGTTCCACCTACTTATTATATTTTTTTCACTTTACACACATAAAACTTGCAGTAGCATCACCATCTAGGTCCTGAGGAAGGCCAAGATCGAAGGTCGATCAATATGGCTGAAACATGTAGACCCTCCATTTAGACCAGCGTGCTCGCCAATTCATTTAGGGTGCGCCTGCACTGTCTTTTAATATTTGACACTAAGCGTTAACCATTAAAGTTTCTTTTTTCGACTGGTAGTCAATTTTAATATCACCACACACCTTTTTTGCACTGCAGACACCCACCTTTATTAATACCCCCCATGCTTCACAGATCTTTGGAGATCAGATCAACTGACCCATTTGAAAACATCCGTGAGCTCCTCCCTCACAGTGAGGGGGTCACAGCCCTTGGTTACACTAGGTTTTGTAACCAAGAGGAGATCCCAAATGATGAAGCATGCCACCTCGGTGGGTGATGGGATTCCGTCCTCTTAAATAGGACTCTATCCATAACACACAAGATTGCCTGTCTGGACTGTAGGTGCTTCTGTTTTCTCCTTTGTGGGAGTGCCGTAGACCCGTGGATTTGCTTGTTTATAGAACATTGGCTTATCCACAACTGGCATATTTAATTTACTTATAAGTCCCTAGTAGAGTGCTCTATATGTGCCCAGAAAATGTAAATTAAATGCTACTAGTGGGTCTGCAGCACTGATTGTGCCACCCACTCAGTAGCCCTTTAAACATGGCTCAGGCCTGCCACTTCCGAGCCTGTGTGTGCATTTTTAAACTGCCATTTGTACCTCGCAAGTTAACCTACTTGTCAGGTCTAAACCTTCCCTTTTGTTACATATAAGTCACCCCTAAGGTAGGCCCTAAGCAGCCCTGTGGGCAGGGTGCAGTGTATTTAGAAGGTAGGACATGTACTTTTGAGTTTTAGATGTCCTGGTAGTGAAATACTGCTACATTTGTTTTTTCACTATTGCAAGGCCTATCTCTCCCACAGGTTAACATTGGGATTGCCTTAAAATATCTTTTAGGTGTAATTTCCAATTGGGAAAAGAAGGAGATTTGGAGTTTGGTGTCTCTGGACTCACAATTTAAAATCACAACTTATGGTGAAGTTGGATTTTAAATTGTAAGTCTGAATGTGCCACTTTTAGAAAGTTGGCATTTTCTTACTTTAATCATTCTGTGCCTCTGCCTGTCTCTGAATGCACGTCTTGGTTGGGTGACAGCTGGGCTTTGTGCATTCCCTCTAGACAGTCATACAAACTGAGAAGGGGTGTGGTAGTTGCATCCTGATGGCCCATCTCCAGGCTGATGGGCCTTCCTGAGCTAGAGTGAGAGGGAGGGGCTGACACTTGCACCTGAATAGGACTGTGCCCACACAAAGAGCTGCATACCCCCCTGTAGTGAGTCTGGAACCAGGGCAGGAATGGCAGGGACCTTGTGATCTTCAAAGGCCTCTTTGAAGTCTCCCCCCACTTCAAAGGCACATTTGGGTATAAGGACTGGACCCCTGACACCACCAAATGATAACTTTGCTGGAGCCAAGGACATTCTGCCAGGAAGACGAGCTGCTGTAGGAGGGACTGCCACTTTGCTAACTACATTGCTGTGTTGGTCTGCTGCCTACTGATTGCTGTGTTGTAAGAGGGACTGCCGCTTTGCTACCTGCTCTGCTGTGTTGGCCTGCTGCCTGCCACTTCTTAAATGAGAGGGACTGGACCTGCTCTCTACATCCTTGAACCCAAGTTTCTCCATGGGCTTGCTGGCTTGCTTCCTCTTTTCCGTAGTCTCAGGGTCACAAAAGACTTCTTGCAACTGTTTCTGCAAAAATCGATGCTTTGTCACCACTGCGCCAAACGGAACCGATGCAGTGCCGTGCCGAGGACATCCCTGCATGGCTCGACGACGACCCTACTTCGAGGTTCAATGACGACTCAGCGCTGATCCGGAGACACCACTGAGAGGCTCGACTTCGACGCAGCGCCGACCCTTCGACACCAACTGTGAGGCTCGTCTCCGTCGCATCAACCAAACTGCATGATTCGGAACCGACACTGTGCCCACCGATGAAAACGCTTGCTCCATACAAAGGTACTTTTTCAGCAGGTCCTGTGTGGGTCCTGTAGCCAGCCTGCCCTCCAGCGCAGTTCGGCCTGGAACTTTGGATTTAACCCGGTCTAGCGCAACCTCAAGTAATCCTTTAGCGCTATTGACTTCTAAGCACTGTTGTGGAATTTAATCTTTAAACATTTATATATCGACATCTACTGATTGGATTTTTGTTGTTTTGGTCTTGTTTTACTCAGATAAATATTCTTTATTTCTCTAAACTGGTGTGGAGTCTTTTTGTGGTGTTTTCACTGTGTTACTGTAATTATAGTGTGCACAAATACTTTACACACTGCCTCTTAAGTTAAGCCTGACTGCTCTGTGCCAAGCTAACAGAGGGTGAACACAGGTTGATTTAGGTTGTGAATCTGACTTACCCTGACTAGGACTGTGGCTCCTGCTTGGACAGGGTGTATACTCTGCCAACCATAAACCTCAATTTCTAATAACTAGTATGTGTAAATCCAGCCATTTTTTACTGTAATCATACGTCTATGACTGAAAATACCTTTGTGAATTAAAAGGTAGGTGCCAACCTTTTCACCTCCATTTGAACGTACTTTTACACTTTTTTTCTTGTTTACAAACCTTTCCTGGAGGATGACGGGAATGCTTCACCGGTCTCAGGTTTCCAGGCTTATTCCTGTAGGTGTCATGTGACTTTTTCAGGCGTTAGTATTTCCACACGATGAAACCATAAGCACAATACAATTCCACATTGGGAAAAGTAAGTGCTGGTGTGCAATTGCTCATTGCTTTTCTTTTTTTTTTTTTTACTCCATGTAAAAAAGATTTTGACCATGGAGAAACTTCCTCCCCAACATAACACCTAGTTATCAGGCATTCTATTCCCCTTCCCACCCATGTAAGGGGATTCATTGTAAAACTTGGAAAGAGAAAATCTCTGAGCATTTCCAGGGTGGGAAAGGGTCAGAGAGGGGGATGTGAATGCCCTCCAGCTGCCATGGGGGATTTCACAAACTTGCAAAGCTAACCACACTCTGGAACCCCTTTCCACCGCTTGCACTGGATTTACACTGGTGTAATCGTACACTGTTGTGGTGTATAATTATTCAGAAATAAATAGATATACACCTAATTAGTATCCATTTTTTGACACCTAGCAGGCGTAAGGCAGTCATTTTCAGCCACACATTTTCGATTATGGCTGAAAAAAACTTTGTGTATTGGGCATTTGGTCTTTATTAACATGCTGGAAATGTGTGGGGCTAAAATAAAGCACAGCAAAATGACCACATGAAGGTACTACAATCTACTGGGGCCAAGATAAGACACTACATTGTAAGCATATACAAAGATGATAGATTCCTGTGTTCGTACAGGTAGCTTTTTTTAATAGTACCAAAGTACAGATGATAACAAAAACCTGTCTAGATGCCCCACCGGGAACCGGGCAACTTCCATCTCAGCCTCCTCCACCAACTGATCTTCACATTCACACAAACGCAGCAGGGTATGAAGGGCTTAGAAGTAAAAGATGCCAGCACACCTCCCTCCTTTACAACAAATACATAAATTGCAGCATG
This sequence comes from Calotriton arnoldi, assembly GCA_963921515.1. NCBI lineage: Eukaryota > Metazoa > Chordata > Amphibia > Caudata > Salamandridae > Calotriton > Calotriton arnoldi. The sequence goes on from CAWUFW010000282.1 coordinate 1,616,129, forward strand.
TAGAAGCAGAACCCAACATATATCCCTTCTTTACAATGACCACAAAACTGAGACGTGTCTGCACTTTAGAAACAGTAAAAACTCCAAACAGGACCCAAAAAACATTGCTTAAAACCATAAAACATACAATGGACAGAGCTGGCCTCCAACTTACGTAAAGTGAACCTTAATGCCGGCTGCACTGGTCCCTGTACTAAAACTTTCCATGCGACATACATCAATGCACTCACCCCTGTTATAGAACATTTCATGCAACATACATCACTGCACTCACTCCTGTTATAGAGCATTCCATGCAACATACATCACTGCACTCATCCCGGTTATAGAGCATTCCATGCAACATACATCACTGCACTCATCCCTGTTATTGAGCATTCCATGCAACATACATCAGAGCACTCAACCCTATTATAGAGCATTCCATGCAACATACATCACTGCACTCATTCCTGTTATAGAGCGTTCCATGCAACACACATCATTGCACTCACCCTGTTATAGAGCATTCCATGTAACATACATCACTGCACTCACCTATTATAGAGCATTCCATGCAACTTACATCACTGCACTCATCCCTGTTATAGAGCATTCCATGCAACAGACATGATTGCACCCACCCCTGTTATAGAGCATTCCATGCAACATACATCACTGCACTCATCCCTGTTATAGAGCATTCCATACAACATGCATCACTGCACTCACCCCTGTTACAGAGCATTCCATGCAACATACATCAGTGCACTCGCTCCTGTTATAGCGCATTCCATGCAACATACATCACTGCACTAGCCCCTGTTATAGAGCATTCCATGCAACATACATCACTGCACTCACCTATTATAGAGCATTCCATGCAACACACATCACTGCACTCACCCTGTTATAGAGCATTCCATGCAGCATACATCACTGCACTCACCCATTATAGAGCATTCCATGCAACATGCATCACTGCACTCACCCATTATAGAGCATTCCATGCAGCATACATCACTGCACTCACCCCCTGTTATAGAGTATTCCATGCAACATACATCACTGCACCACCCCTGTTATAGTGCCATCCATGCAACGTACCACTCTCAGCCTTTCACCCCAGGCATTCAACACTTTTGCAATCACCCTGCCATATGGCACGATGTGCACGTACACGTATATCACTGCACTTATCTCTGTCATTGAGCATTCTATGCAATCCTGCTCCCACACACCTCCTGGGACAGTATATTCTGCACTCATTCCTGAAATAGGCATTCAAGGCAAAGTACATTTGCACTCATTCTGTCCTAGGGAACTTCTCTTCTGCACTCACCCTGTCCCAGGAAACATATATCACTGCACTGACCCTGTCCTAGCGCATCATATATCGCTGCACTGACCCTGTCCTTGGTTACAACTGCTTCCACCCTGTCGTAGAGCAGTCCATGCACTCAACACTTTCACATGCACCATGTCCTAGGGCACCATTTCACTCGTCCTGTACCGGGGTCTTCCATGCATTCAACGCTCCAGAACTCACCCTGTCGTAGGGCATTCCATGTTATCACCTCTTCACTCATCTGTGTCCGAGGGTAATATGTGCCCTTCCAACTCCCAGATACCCCGCAGGATCATATATGTGGCCTTCACCCCTGTCATGAGGCATTCCTGGCGCAGTCCTACACTGCATACTCCCATCCACCAAGCAGTGTCGTAAAGAAACCTTGGGGGCCACACCTGCAAGGAATGGTGAGGGGGGCCCTGTCAATACCCTACACTCGAGCTGACAAGCTGAGGGGGGCCCCCTTTATGCATAGAAGACTGCCCCCCCTGCCGCAGGGTCTGCGGTGGTGTTCGTTTTGCCCCTGCCACCAAGTGGGCCACTATGAACACGGCACAGGCGCATGCACGGAAACCTGTCCCAGCACATTCCACAAATGCAATCACTCCAAGAAAACAACAACTCTGCACCCTTCCAGAAGCTCAAGAACCGCTGTGGTTGGCATTATGCAGTCCTACAAATGACCTTGAGCAAGTCCCAATAAAACAGTATAATCAAGCAGAGAGCTCTTCCAAAAAAGTTGCACTTCACAACGTTGCTTTGTACAGTGCAAGAGTGGATTTAGGTGTATTAGTGACTGCCTGCACATGCTTCTGATTCTTCGGACTCTACAGCTGATGGCTTAAGAATCTTATAGTCAGCACTCCACAGCAGACTTGGTTCCTTTTTAGGCCGCACCCTTCCATAAAGCGCAGCTGTGTGGTATGCGAAAGACATCTTGGGGAGTATCAGAAAGTTGACCTAGGAATGCATTCTGCCCGTCGCTGGCCATTGGGTTTGTAACTCACGTTTTCTTGCTTCCCATTTTCTGGCTTTATTTGCTTTAGGCTGTCCAGGTTTAGTTCGTACTGCCTGATGAGAAAGCCATGTTCACTGTATTCTTCCACAAACTCGTTTTCTGTCAACAGGCCTTTAAATCTTGTTCTTATCCCGTCACGTTTGCTGGGGAATCAAAGAGCGAGGTCAAATATGAGGCACTGTTTTATCCTTCCGAGTGCTCCCTTTCTGTAAACAGGCCTGTAAATCTTGTTCTTATCTGGTCACATTTACTGTGCATTCAGACTTCAAAGTGAGTGCGTTTATGAGGAAAGAGGAATGCATGTTTTTTTCAGTGTTGTAAAGCGCATATAAGACCACCATAACATTCTTTTTTTTATTTTTTATTTAGGCACCGGGCATTACATTCATGTTTTTTTTTTTTTGGTTTAAGCACGGGGCAATTAAGCAATTTGCTCAGAATCACAGGTTATTCAGCGCCGCCGGGACTCAAACCTTGCTCCCCAGTAAGCTGTCTCTCTGTTGTATACCCCATGTGCCCATTCTGAGTGCAAATTTAGATCTCATGTGACACTGTAGATGACAGAAACGGCACATGTTTGTGCACACAATCTCCTGATCCATATGTGCATAAGATGAGGGATGCAGGCAGAAACGCTGCTATCGCATTCAATCTGGATGTATAATACCAAAGTGCAGCACGGATAGCAGACGGGTGCTCTTTGTCTGAGATATGCGCTCCCCTGTGCACGGCGAGTATCCGGGCACAACGTAGACATGTCACTGGTACTCGTCCAGACTCTCCTGTGCTCTAGTAACAGAACCGGTGTGTTGTACATCAGAGTGCTTCTATTAAGAACACTAGTGTGCAGAGAGTTGAGATAGTTATCAATGGTATGTCTCGTGTGCGCCTGGCAGCGAGGGCCGGGTCTGCACCCTGCACTGCCCAGCGCTCTAAGAAAGCATAGCACGTCTCACTGTGAGCATAAAGCCTCTATGCCGCATGCTGCGGCTCATTGTGCAGCAGCACAGAGTGCAGTACAGTCACAGAGTGGATATCATCACGGAATGCACACTGCCAGCACTTTATACAAACACGAAATGTGTTTTTGAACCCCGAAGGATTCATCTAGTGCTATGTGTCAGGTGGTGTTGTGCTGTGCACTGTACAGTCGGTTTCAAGTACATACCCTGCATAACACAAACTATTCCGCATTTCGTGAGAAATACGATGTGTTGTACATCTTAAAGTTGTCAGTGGCATGTGCACTGCACAGAACTGTGCATACCGAGGTATGTGCTGTGCTGAATTGATTATACATTAAAAAAAAATGTAGGGGCAGATTTACAAGCCCCTTGCGCCACTTTTACGTCATTTTTAACATGGGAAAAGTGACGTAAGGGTCGCGCAAGGGGCTTGTAAATAAGCCCCGTAGTGTTCATAAGACTGCGCAAACGCCACTTCCTGCAAATAATCGACTTGTTGTACATTCGAGGACCCCACAAAGTACTCTATGCCACATGCGATGGTGCACTGCAGAACACCCAGAACATAGGCTGGACTCAATAGACGTATGTTGACATGCACTGTGCAGTGCATCAGAGCACGCACGAAGCGCTTGTAAAACACTGTAACAATGGCAATTATACCACTCGCTAAGGCAGCGGCTTGTAAGCACCACGTGTACAAAACAAGCATGTTGTTTTTAGGTTTTAATCTTATGTATTGAGATTTTAATTTTGCTACAGAACATGTATGCAAACATTTTGCTTTGCCAAACACGCATTTTACTGCACAGGTTTGCCAGTCAGACTGCTAGGAGGAGCCAGCAGGGTGTAAGCGGAGGAGCATTTTGCTGAGGAAACATTGGGAAGTCAGGAGTAAATAACACTAGGTGTGAGAATTCAGCCAACAAATTATTAAAAAGTATTAAAATCACTGACATTAAAATCACCGTCAGTGGCAGGTGATTTTAAAACTTACACAGCGCGATGATTACCTAGAGGTTTCTTGGCTCGAAGTAAAAAAATACCCCAAAAAACAGCATTGGCAGAGCCAATAGGTCTTGCCTATGCAAGATCTATAGGCATTCTCAATGTTCCTTTAGCCAGATTGTACAGCAGCGCTGGCTTCAGTGCAACACAGCGGAAAGTGAAAAAAAAAACACGCAATGACGCGGTCAATGCTGACTGTGTCATACAGCTTTTTCCTTTAATTTCAGCCATGTTGCAACATGGTTAAGAAACATTGGCAAAGCCAATAGATCTCACATAGGCCTTTGCTAAAGAAAACACACCTTGACCCCGCAGATTTGGCTAACTATCGCCCAATTTCCCTACTGCCTATCTTAGGCAAGATTGCCGAGAAACACGTGAATAGCACGATTTCTAGCTTCCTTGAAAATAATAACATCATACACCAGACACAGATGGGTTTTCGACCCAACCACAGCACTGAGTCAGCCCTGCTGGTGGTCACTGAAAAACTCAAATCCATTCTTGACCAAGGGAGAACTGCGGCTGTAGTACTTCTGGATTTAAGCGCAGCGTTTGATACGGTAGACCATACTGTGCTAATCCATAGACTGGAAGATGTGGGAATCAGAGGAGTCGCCAACCAATGGGTTGCGTCATTCCTGAGGGATAGATCATTCCAATGTATGGAGGCCGGATTTAAGTCTGACTCTCTATCAGCACCGTGGGGAGTCCCCCAGGGATCCTCCCTGAGTCCAACACTTTTTAATATTTATCTCAGCCCCTTGGCATATATAATTCAGGAATTTGGTCTTTCCATCGTGTCATATGCCGATGACACTCAACTAGTGTTTTCAATCTCAGACACGCTTAATTCGGACCATAGACAGCTTGTCCCCTGCCTGGAAAAAATTGGGTCTTGGATGGCAGATTGTAGCCTCAAACTTAATGGGGACAAAACGGAGCTAATGATTCTAGGCAACAATTTCAGCCCCCGCACTGAGATCTCCTGGCCTTCCAACTGGGGATCACCTCCTCCCCCAAAAACAGCCATAAAAAACTTAGGTATGTGGCTGGACCAGAACCTGACAATGGAGGTTCCGGCAAAAAAATTATCTGGCACCTGCTTTGGGATACTTCGTATGATTAAAAAAATAATGTCCCTGCTCCCAGAGGAGTCTAGGAAAACCGTAGTCCAGGCTCTGGTGGTATCAAGGCTGGACTACGGCAACTCCCTCTTTCTGGGCTCCCCTAAATATGTCACTAACAGATTGCAGGTTGTCCAAAATGCAGCTGCCCGTCTGCTGCTGAACATACCCAGACATCACTCAGTTAGACCTGCACTCAGAGTTCTTCACTGGCTCCCGATACAAGCCAGAATTAAATTCAAGTCCTTAAGCCTAGCTCACAGAGCCATGCATGGGAGAGGACCCACTCTGATCCAAAAGCTGGTCTCGCATTACTCTCCCTGTCGACAACTCAGGTCAAGTACCAACTTCCTGATGAACTCCACCGCATTCAAGAGATCCAGATGGGGTGGAAGATCATTTACCCACCTGGTGCCAAAACTCTGGAATAGTATGGACCTGGAACTCCGAATAATTGACAATGAAGTGGCATTTAAAAAAAGATTGAAAACTTGGCTTTTTCCTTAAACCCTAGTGCTAAACTGACTCCTCCTGCATCATTTCAGCGCTGAGATGCCCACGGGTAGTCACGCGCTCTATAAATCACATAAACATAGTCGAGACCTATTGGCTTTGCCAGTGCTTGTTGTTTTTAGTTACTATGTTATACCTAGACGTAGTGCACCGGATCTCCTTTCCTGCTGTCCTGAGACTCCTTTCTATTTCTCTGGAGGTGCACTGTCAGATGTTTGTTGACACTGGTGAGGCTTCCAGCATTTTCTTCCTTCTGTTTTTCTCCTTCTGCATTCGTTGCTCTTTTAAATTCATCACCTCTGTAAAGATGGACAAAGAAGCTGGCCTCGGAGGTCATGTTGTTTAGCAGTAAAGTGCAGATGATGATGGGTATCTCTCTCAAAGCCCCATCAGGTGCCGGGTGGCTGCCGGCTCAGCCTCCTCCCCCCATCTTCACATTCACACACATCCCAGAATGACATCCCTAACATTCCATATAGAACTAACATTCCAGGCTGGGCAGCAGCAGGAGGGAGGGGCACAGACAAGACAGAGCCCAACACAGCTCCCTCCTTTACAACAAAGACAAACTGGGACATGTAGAAGCAGCACCCAATGTAAGCATTATTTCAACATGGAGTGCTTGATTCATTAGAAAAGGCTTTCCCTTATGGATCTAAAGTTCTTCCTAACTCTAGGGGAAACAGTAACCCAAAGTCCTTGGTCATGGGACTTCATCATCCTCTGCTCAGTGGGTGCTGCAGAGCTTGTGCGAGGTCAAGGTGAACACAAGGTGTTAGTTCCAGAGGGCCAGTTCTTTTAAAGGAGGTAAAGCACTTATGAGAAGCAAGGGCCAACACAAAATAATCTGTCACTAATGCCATTACCTTAATGCTGTGTTGTTTATTTATGTTTCTTGAAAGTTAACTACCTTAATGCTGTATTGTTTATTTATGTTTCTTGAAAGTTAACTACCTTAATGCTGTATTGTTTATTTAGGTTTCTTGAAAGTTAACTACCTTAATGCTGTACTGTTTATTTATGTTTCTTGAAAGTTAACTACCTTAATGCTGTATTGTTTATTTATGTTTCTTGAAAGTTAACTACCTTAGTGCTGTATTGTGTATTTATGTTTCTTGAAAGTTAACTACCTTAATGCTGTATTGTTTATTTATGTTTCTTGAAAGTTAACTACCTTAATGCTGTATTGTTTATTTATGTTTCTTGAAAGTTAACTACCTTAATGCTGTGTTGTTTTACACTCTTTGGTTGACTGTTACGATCCATGCGAATCCTCACATGTATCTCGAGAAAACTTCGTTGCATAACATGTAAAGCGCTTTGATACCTTCCAGTCTAGCTGGCGCTATATAAAACCCTAAAATAAATAAATGAAAGGTCTCTTTCATTCAAATGACCATTCCCTAGTGAACAGAAGGCAACATTGTTATGTTATGCTATGTTATGCTTGGCTAGGCTATGTTATTCTATGCTTATTTTGATAGCGCACAACTCACCCAGGTTTGTACCGTAGCGCTCAAGCTTCTTCTTGGCATTTCTACAATAGGAGGCGGTTGGAGCAGCCAAAGGTGGTGTGTAATAAGATGTCACAGGCCACACATATAATTTAGTATTGAGCATTTGCTGAGCAACCCAGGAAATTTGGGGATCAGCTCAGCCAAACTAATTTCAGCCAGGTATTTTTTCAGAGCAGATCTTCAGTCCTGGTGAACCGTCCCAGATGGGCCACAGGATTTTCCAGGAGCAGTTCCGTACAGGACGCCATGTTCAACATTAAAGGCAGCCTGGTGGTGATCCTTTACTTATGAATTACCAAGAGTCGCCTAGTGGCACAGGACTTGGACTACCAAACTTGCACAAACACACTGTACATGTTGAGGAGGTGAGGTACCCCAGATATGAGGGCGCTGGACTGGTTTTCCAAGAAGGCATCTGAAGACCCTCTCCCAAGGGAGCAATGGCCTGTGCCCGTACATTAACAAACTTCCACCAGCATTCATCAGTGTCTTCATGGCCCGGTGAGAGGGCAGACCCCACTCCACAATGGGTGGAAGTACACATTTGGTACATTCCCCATACAGCCAAGACTTCTTCTCTGCTGGATGGGCTTGAAGATATTGTGTCAAGGGTGGAGAAATCAGAGGGTCTGCCAGAATTGTTAGTAAAGAACAGTATGGAAGAGCTACGCGTACAGCTCCAGGACTTCCACCAGTGAACAACATCTTACCAAGGCATCTCATGGACTTCCTGGGAGCCTATAGTCTCCTCCGACCATTACTGCGCTGATGACGTGGATTTATATTCACGTCAACTGTCCACACGTGTGGTCTATCACAGTGTCAGAGAACCTTTGGTGGCTGGCTTAACAGCCAGCGCTGCCGACTGTGGAACTGGGGAACCAGGTTTGAGACTCAGAGTTGGCTCAGCATCCTATAATTCTGGGCAAATCACTTAATCTCACAGTGCCTACCAAAAATGTATGTGTCCTTGTGTAATGTAACTGGTGCTCATGTAAAGCGATTCATTATCCTGGGGTCGTGTTCACGCTATATAAAATTGCAAAAAACTAAACAAGTGAAACAAGGGTGTTGTGAAAGTGTAAAGTTGTATGTGTTACTGTAGCCTGCTGCAGCTATGGTTTCTTGCTCACGTTACCATGGCCCACAGGAAGTGCCCATCTCTGACCTGGAGTGGCTTTTGCATCTTAGCTCCAGTGCTTAATATTTTCCAGTGATTTCCAGTGCTCAGCACCAGCACTTAAATGTCAACACAGGCGCTTGTGACAGCCTGCCACAACGTGGCACTGTCTGGCTAATTTAGAGATGACCACAGCAACATTTAATCATTAATTCAGTATACGTTAGAAAGGACAACTACCTGCCGGCCAAGCCATTCTTATAGCTTAGGGGCCTGTAATGGTCTGAATTGTCACACTTGTAGGAGTGTGATGGTTAGTGGTTCTGTTGATACTATCACTGGCATCATGGCAGGGGCAACGTGTGGTACAAGCTGCAGTGACCTCCTTGCGAGAGCCCCGGCACTTATTTTTTTTTACAAATTAAGCACTGCTTAGCTCCCAAGGCGTGAAACATGGAGAAGCGCTTGCTGAGCCGCAACTATTGACACACCTAAAACTAATTGAAGACCATCCTTTCTCAGTCCCATCATCTCAGAGTTGTAAGAACTAGACTTGTGACCAAACTCAAAACCAAACTCGAAACTTGTATATTTTAGGGTATAAAATTACATCTCTCCTTCTGTCTACAAGCTAAATACAACTGCAGCTAGTTGCCAGAGGAAACTCTTAAATCTGTGATTCACTGATAATTCATCTTTCTATTTATCAGCATTTTCAGAATCCAGTTGGCTTGGAGTAAGTAGATTTCTTTGACAGTGTGTAACTTGAATGGAGCTAAAGCTGAGGTGATCTTACTGCGACTGTGTCATCCTATTACCTCCAGCACTCTAAAGCTTTCTCCCCCACTGTCTTCCATCATCAAACTCTTTCAGTCAAAAAATCAACTATTCTTGGGGTTTTCTGGGATTATGGGTTTAATGGGAATACTCAGATTAGACGAGCATTGGCGCAAGCAGCTTTTTAGGTCTTGCAGACCTAGCGCTGGAGCGTGCATGCGCTCCTCGCTCTGCGAGACATATTGTGGTAGAGTGGATTTTAGAAATGGACTCGAAGCCCCGCCCATGTTTCTTATTGGGTAGCGTCATCATTTATGTTAAACGCTGGCTTCTAATTGAGACTCAGGCTTTTTTGTTACCGCCCTGTCTCCTTTTAGCTCCGCCCATCCGGATTGGATCGTTTACTCGCGGAAATTACACGGTGCCTTTATGTTGTGGCTCAGCACTATTTTCTTTCACTCGTGTTTGGCAATGGCAGCCGCGTGTTCATTTTTGCATCACACTTTCACTTAAAGTGAAAGCACGATGCAAATATAAACAAGCGGCTGCCTTTGTCACTCGCCTTTTGCAATTGCATGCGCGTGTTTATTTTTGCCTCGTTTTTTTTTTCATTCGACATTGGTGTCCCAAACAGCAGTAGCAGCAGGGAAGGGGCATGTGAACCCTCGTTTCTGTAGCATGCAGCCTGCTTGCTCTCCCTGCTCTTCGGTTGGGGCGAGGGGGTCAGTATCCACCCATGTTCCGGCTGGCGTTTGCACTCGCTGCAGGCAGGAGACAGTTATTGTGCTAACAAAAATAAAACGCGCTGCACCCTTAATACTGGCAGCCTTTACAGGCACGAGTGAACATGCAGCGCAGCACTGCTGGAGGCAGAGGGGGAGGGGCCGGGGAGGCAGGCAGGCTTGAGTTACACGGCAGCTCCCTGAAGAGGCCGAGACACCGTTAAGGGGGAAGAGCAGGCTGATTGATGCATGTTAAAAGGAACAAACGCTACCCAACTTGTTTTTTATTTCATTTAATCATGGCGGTCACACATCTTGTTGTGCACGAGTCGCCCAAATCGGTTTTTTTTAGGTTGAGACATGCGCTGCTCTGCGAGGCATGTTCGTGGACTCCAGTGTCAATGAGAGAAGTCCGGACCGAGTCGCCGTGAGCCCTTAGTGCAGCAATAGAGTTCGCCACTCGCATTTCACTGCCGCTGTATTCATCCCGCAACTGCGAGAAAGCTTCGAGCTTTCTAAGTGCAACATGTCCTCTATTAGCTGGTTGTGAATTCAGGGAGCGGAGCCCCCTTTCTGGACTCCTTTGTCCTGCGCCGCGTGGGTCATGTGCACCTCTGGCCCATTCCACCTTCGGATCCGGGGGACGGCGGCTATGTAATCCTTCAGTCAGGATAGGAGTGTAGGGTGTAATGTCCAGTTGAAATGGTCGGGATGGCTGCTTATGTTTTTTTGTATTCCGGTACTTGGAGACTTGTAATGTGAAGGGAGAAACTACAAGTACCAGAATGCAAAGTGATGAGTTTAAACATCAGACCCGGCCAGCACGAGTGACATCATGCAACCTGACCTTTAGAGACAGATCTGTAAAAAGTTTAAGTTCTGTAAGACTATTTAAGGCCAGCAGTCGGGATTACACTAGATTCATCGGCTCCTGTCTTCTGAAAGTCCAACGTGGCTGTAGCTAACAGGAAACAAAGGGGTAAGAGTTTAATTAGACCCAGGTAGCGGCTGGTTTTGTACAATGATTTGAATAAATGTTATCTTTCATAAATATGTGTCGCACAGGAAACTTTGGGTTAGTCGGGTGAGGGATAGGAGGTCAGGAGGGTTTATCCATATCACGTTATTCCCTCGGAGTTAAAAAAAAACATATTCACCTCACATCCTCTCTAACATGTAATCGTTTGCAAAGGAATACACTGCAGATTCTGTGTGTTGCCTCCAGTGTGTTTTGGGATGTCCTACAAATGGTGCGTCATACCTAGAGATGGGTGAGCCACTAAAAGTTCGAGCTAGGTTCGAGTGACGAGTCAGATGTCCGGCTCAGCTCTAGGTCCTCTGGGACCTTCGAGCCCAAAACGAGCTGAGCTTTCATGTGGATTGCGCCTGCCACCCTCTAACCTCATGTAATGTACAATGAATTAAAAACAAAGCCGTGATATTTGATTTAACAAGCATTTGCAATGCAATAGGTCTCGCAGTTACGCGAGTTTAAGCTATTGGCATTGTAAATAACAATGCCTTTTATTTATGTTTCTAAAAAGAAAACAAAAATAAAAGGCACTGTTATTTGCAATGTCAATAGCGCAAACTCGCGTCAATGTGAGACCTATTGCATTGCAAATGCTTGTTTTCCTTTGTTAACTATGAGGCATCTTTCCTCCCCGTCCAAGGAAGCAATCGAGGCATTAAAATTAGACGAGGGCAGCAGTTAGTCTACTGCATACCAGATGGGGGACTGCTCAAAACACAGACGTACCTCAGGGGTCTTCGTTAAGCCCCACCCTTTTCAATGTATATGTTGCCCCGCTAGCGGCTATAATAAGGAATTGTGGTTTTCTACCAGTCTCCTATGCAGATGATACTCAAATTGTGGTAGCAATCACAAACAATACTGATGAGACAGCAGGTAGATTTAATAATTGCATGAGTCAGATCACTCACTGGATGCAATATAATTGCCTGAAATTGAATGGTGACAAAACCGAGGTTATGCTGCTTGGGACTGATATGAATTTCTGGTCCCCTAAATGGTGGCCAGATAGCCTAGGCGACTGCCCATCCCCAGTGGACAAAGTAAGAAACTTGGGAGTATTGCTGGACAATAAACTATCTTTGGGTCCCCAGATAAACAAACTCTCTTCCTCGGTGTGGTACATCCTCAAACTAGTAAAGAAACTATCACCTTTTATTCCCCCAGATTCTCGCAAAATATTAGTAACTGCACTGGTCTTATCCAGGTTGGATTATGGTAATGCACTGTATGCAGGGTTACAAATTCAACATCTAAGAAAATTACAGCGCCTACAGAACACTGCAGCTAGGCTGGTGATGGACATTCCCAGATATGAACCAGTTGCCCACAGATTGGGAACTCTCCATTGGCTACCTATTGAAAAAAGGATCAAGTTTAAGTCAGTCTGCCTGGCCTATAAAGCCCTTCATGGAATAGGATCCCATTTCTTAAAAACTCATTTGAAACCTTATGAGCCATCCAGGAGACTGAGATCTAGCCAGGCAAAATTAATTCAGGTTCCAAAATTTAAGCAAGTTAGGTGGGGAGGGAGAAGCTTCCTCCTTCAGGCAGCTAAGACTTGGAACCTTCTCCCTGTTACAATTAAAAACAGCGCGTCGCTACTTTCATTTAGGAAGGAGGTGAAAACATGGTTGTTTACTTTGTAGTTAGTATCATTCTTCGGCAGACCTAGTCTTTTTACAACGATTAGCGCCAAGACGCCTTTGGGCATTCGTGCGCTTTACAAATATACAAATCAAATCAAATCAAACAGCAGCACGACTCAGGCTAGCGGTGAATCCCAGTCACCCTCTGTGAGAGAGCTGCACTGTCCTAGAGGTGAATCCCAGCCACCCTCTGTGAGAGAGCTGCACTGTCCTAGAGGTGAATCCCAGCCACCCTCTGTCTGAGAAACCTGCACTGTCCTAGAGGTGAATCCCAGCCACCGTCTGTGAGAGAGCTGCACTGTTCTAGCGGTGAATCCCAGCCACCCTCTGTGAGAGAGATGCACTGTCCTAGAGGTGAATCCCAGCCAACCTCTGTGAGAGAGTTGCATAGGTTCTAGAGGTGAATCCCAGCCACCCTCTGTGTGAGAGCTGCACTGTCCTAGTGGTGAATCCCAGCCACCCTCTGTGAGAGAGCTGCACTGTCCTAGCGGTTAATCCCAGCCGCCCTCTGTGACAGAGCTGCACTGTCCTAGAGGTGAATCCCAGCCACCCTCTGTCTGAGAGAGCTGAACTGTCCTAGAGGTGAATCCCAGCCACCCTCTGTGAGAGCTGCACTGTCCTAGAGGTGAATCCCAGCCACCCTCTGTGAGAGAGCTGCACTGTCCTAGAGGTGAATCCCAGCCACCCTCTGTCTGAGAAACCTGCACTGTCCTAGAGGTGAATCCCAGCCACCGTCTGTGAGAGAGCTGCACTGTTCTAGCGGTGAATCCCAGCCACCCTCTGTGAGAGAGATGCACTGTCCTAGAGGTGAATCCCAGCCAACCTCTGTGAGAGAGTTGCATAGGTTCTAGAGGTGAATCCCAGCCACCCTCTGTGTGAGAGCTGCACTGTCCTAGTGGTGAATCCCAGCCACCCTCTGTGAGAGAGCTGCACTGTCCTAGCGGTTAATCCCAGCCGCCCTCTGTGACAGAGCTGCACTGTCCTAGAGGTGAATCCCAGCCACCCTCTGTCTGAGAGAGCTGAACTGTCCTAGAGGTGAATCCCAGCCACCCTCTGTGAGAGCTGCACTGTCCTAGAGGTGAATCCCAGCCACCCTCTGTGAGAGAGCTGCACTGTCCTAGTGGTGAATCCCAGCCACCCTCTGTGAGAGAGCTGCACTGTCCTAGCGGTTAATCCCAGCCACCCTCTGTGAGAGAGCTGAACTGTCCTAGAGGTGAATCACAGCCACCCTTTGTCTGAGAGAGCTGCACTGTCCTAGAGGTAAATCCCAGCCACCCTCTGTCTGAGAGAGCTGCACTGTCCTAGAGGTGAATCCCAGCCACCCTCTGTCTGAGAGCTGCACTGTCCTACAGGTGAATCCCAGCCACCCTCTGTCTGAGAGAGCTGCACTGTCCTAGCGGTGAATCCCAGCCACCCTCTGTGTGAGAGCTGCACTGTCCTAGCGGTGAATCCCAGCCACCCTCTGTGAGAGAGCTGCACTGTCCTAGAGGTGAATCCCAGCCACCCTCTGTGAGAGAGCTGCACTGTCCTAGTGGTGAATCCCAGCCACCCTCTGTGAGAGAGCTGCACTGTCCTAGCGGTTAATCCCAGCCACTCTCTGTGAGAGAGCTGAACTGTCCTAGAGGTGAATCACAGCCACCCTCTGTCAGAGAGCTGCACTGTCCTAGAGGTAAATCCCAGCCACCCTCTGTCTGAGAGAGCTGCACTGTCCTAGAGGTGAATCCCAGCCACCCTCTGTCTGAGAGCTGCACTGTCCTACAGGTGAATCCCAGCCACCCTCTGTCTGAGAGACCTGCACTGTCCTAGCGGTGAATCCCAGCCACACTCTGTGAGAGAGCTGCACAGGTTCTAGAGGTGAATCCCAGCCACCCTCTGTCTGAGAGAGCTGCACTGTCCTAGAGGTGAATCCCAGCTACCCTCTGTGAGAGAGCTGCACTGTCCTAGCGGTGAATCCCGGCCACCCTCTGTCTGAGAGAGCTGCACTGGTTCTAGAGGTGAATCACAGCCACCCTCTGTCTGAGAGAGCTGCACTGTCCTAGAGGTGAATCCCAGCCACCCTCTGTGAGAGCTGCACTGTCCTAGAGGTGAATCCCAGCCACCCTCTGTCTGAGAGAGCTGCACTTTCCTAGAGGTGAATCCCAGCCACCCTCTGTCTGAGAGAGCTGCACTGTCCTAGAGGTGAATCCCAGCCACCCTCTGTCTGAGAGAGCTGCACTGTCCTAGAGGTGAATCCCAGCCACCCTCTGTCTGAGAGAGCTGCACTGTCCTAGAGGTGAATCCTAGCCACCCTCTGTGAGAGAGCTGCACTGTTCTAGCGGTGAATCCCAGCCACCCTGTCTGAGTGAGCTGCACTGTCCTAGAGGTGAATCCCAGCCAACCTCTGTGAGAGAGCTGCACTGTCCTAGACGTGAATCCTAGCCACCTTCTGTATGGGAGAGCTGCACTGTCCTAGAGGTGAATCCCAGCCACCCTCTGTCTGAGAGAGCTGCACTGTCCTAGAGGTGAATCTCAGCCACCCTCTGTGAGAGAGCTGAACTGTCCTAGAGGTGAATCCCAGCCAACCTCTGTGAGAGCCTTGCACTGTCCTAGAGGTGAATCCCAGCCACCCTCTGTGAGAGCTGCACTGTCCTAGAGGTGAATCCCAGCCACCCTCTGTCTGAGTGAGCTGCACTGTTCTAGAGGTGAATCCCAGCCACCCTCTGTGAGAGAGCTGCACTGTCCTAGAGGTGAATCCCAGCCACCCTCTGTCTGAGTGGGCTGCACTGTCCTAGAGGTGAATCCCAGCCACCCTCGGTCAGAGAGCTGCACTGTCCTAGAGGTGAATCCCAGCCACCCTCTGTGAGAGAGCTGCACTGTCCTAGAGGTGAATCCCAGCCAACCTCTGTGAGAGAGCTGCACTGTCCTAGAGGTGAATCCCAGCCACCCTCTGTCTGAGAGAGCTGCACTGTCCTAGATGTGAATCCCAGCCACCCTCTGTCTGAGAGAGCTGCACTGTCCTAGAGGTGAATCCCAGCCACCCTCTGTGAGAGCCTTGCACTGTCCTAGAGGTGAATCCCAGCCACCCTCTGTGAGAGAGCTGCACGGTCCTAGAGGTGAATCCCAGCCACCCTCGGTCTCAGAGCTGCACTGTCCTAGAGGTGAATCCCAGCCACCCTCTGTGAGAGAGCTGCACTGTCCTAGATGTGAATCCCAGCCAACCTCTGTCTGAGAGAGAGCTGCACGGTCCTAGAGGTGAATCCCAGCCAACCTCTGTCTGAGAGAGCTGCACTGTCCTAGAGGTGAATCCCAGCCACGCTCTGTCTGAGAGAGCTGCACTGTCCTAGAGGTGAATCCCAGCCACCCTCTGTGAGAGAGCTGCACTGTCCTAGAGGTGAATCCCAGCCACCCTCTGTGAGAGACCTGCACTGTTCTAGCGGTGAATCCCAGCCACCCTGTCTGAGAGAGCTGCACTGTCCTAGAGGTGAATCCCAGCCACCCTCTGTCTGAGAGAGCTGCACTGTTCTAGAGGTGAATCCCAGCCACCCTCTGTGAGAGAGCTGCACTGTCCTAGAGGTGAATCCCAGCCACCCTCTGTCTGAGAGAGCTGCACTGTCCTAGATGTGAATCCCAGCCACCCTCTGTCTGAGAGAGCTGCACTGTCCTAGAGGTGAATCCCAGCCACCCTCTGTGAGAGCCTTGCACTGTCCTAGAGGTGAATCCCAGCCACCCTCTGTGAGAGAGCTGCACGGTCCTAGAGGTGAATCCCAGCCAACCTCTGTCTGAGAGAGCTGCACTGTCCTAGAGGTGAATCCCAGCCACCCTCTGTCTGAGAGAGCTGCACTGTCCTAGAGGTGAATCCCAGCCACCCTCTGTGAGAGAGCTGCACTGTCCTAGAGGTGAATCCCAGCCACCCTCTCTGAGAGAGCTGCACTGTCCTAGAGGTGAATCCCAGCCACCCTCCGTGAGAGAGCTGCACTGTCCTAGAGGTGAATCCTAGCCACCCTCTGTGAGAGAGCTGCACTGTCCTAGAGGTGAATCCTAGCCACCCTCTGTGAGAGAGCTGCACTGTCCTAGAGGTGAATCCTAGCCACCCTCTGTGAGAGAGCTGCACTGTCCTAGAGGTGAATCCTAGCCACCCTCTGTGAGAGAGCTGCACTGTCCTAGAGGTGAATCCCAGCCAACCTCTGTCTGAGAGAGCTGCACTGTCCTAGAGGTGAATCCTAGCCACCCTCTGTGAGAGAGCTGCACTGTCCTAGAGGTGAATCCCAGCCACCCTCCGTGAGAGAGCTGCACTGGTTTCCAGAGGTAAATGAATCCTCAGGCGTCTTTGTCTACCTTTAGCAAACACCGCTAGGTACCACTCGAAATTATGCCTTCCTGTGTCTGGACAGGTCTGAGGTCCAGTGACCAAGCCCATCACTCAGTCCTAAACCCAGGTTCACATGTAGAGGTGAGGGAACATTTTTCAATCTATGCTTTTCACCCCCTCCACGCCCTTTTTAATGTTCTACCATCCACTGCTTAATTTAAACAATAAAAAATAAAAATGCTAAACACAGGGACTCAAAGCTTTTCTTTTGAGCCCATTGTTAGGGCTACAGAAGGCTGCAGACTGCTGAGCTAGGTGGATACTAAGGCTGCCTGGTTTTCTTTCATCCACCACCCTGCACTTCCTGTCCCTTTATCTTAGTCATTCAGGTTATTTTTTATTTATCCCTGCTTGCTCCTTTTATCACTGCTTTCCTATCGTTTTTTCAGTTTTCTGTCTTCCTCTTTCTTCCTCTGGGTTACAGTCTGATGATGAAAAATTAGTTTTGGTCCCTAAATGAGTGGCGGTGCCCATCACCTGCAACCCCCGGTACAAATTAAGCACTGCATTCTCGGCCTCCATGTGGTTGCCAGTGTTACGCAGTTCAGGGAGGCCATAAAGGTGCACATCTTCTCATATTTTTTTTTCTGCTCTTAGATTTCGGAATTATACAAAGGTCATAATTCATATTAAACATCTTAGGTAGCATGGGCCAAATACATTTTAAAATCAACATAAAAAGTCAGATCTATCTATATTATAGAAGGGCACATTTGTGTAGCTGAAAACAAAACAGAGAAGAGAAACGTTTCTTGGTGCTTAAGTGCTAATAGCAACATGAGTGCTTTAAATGGGCCGGTACTGAGCACCTGGACTTTAATTTTGAATGGAGAGTACTTGCACTTCTCAGCACTGTTGGAAAACGTTTAATGGGAGAGTACCGGCACTTCTCAGGAACAAAAAGGTACTCTAAAGAGTGAGTACCTGCACTTTTATATTTCCATTTGTAGCATTGAGCAGTATCATATTAATATAAATAGCAAACTCATCTCAATGGGACTCCGTTTAGCGACCTTGGATGGATTTATTTATAGGTTTTATATAGCGATAGCTAGACCAGAAGGTATCAGAGCGCTTTACATAAAATAAAATGAAAGGAGCTTTACATATAATGCGAGACCCTTAGATTTAAGTACATGCTTATATAGAGACAAAGAATCGTTAGGCAGTTAGGGTGGTTACAGTATGGGGACAATTAGAACAGCTGAGTCGACACTCTGGGCATTTAAACGCGTGACTCTTGGGTTAAACACAGATTTGTAAATGAAGTGATCGCATCGATCCACTGTCTAATTAAAGCCCCTGTGGGATTCTGGAGAAAATTTGCGGATACACAATAAATCTGAAAATCAGCAACATTCGACTGATGTGTGTGCACCTGAAGCAAGTTTCATGACATTGAACGTGAGGTGGGCATATGATAATGTTTAAACAAGCATTGGAAATGCAATAGGTCTCGCAATTGTTGGAGTTGGGACTATTGGCATTATAAATGCCAATGTTTTTTACCTATGCAATAGATATGCTCTCCCCACCTTAATAAAATAAAGAACTCTGTTGTGGTTTATTGTTGTGTAGTACACCTGCAATGGTGCGGTAGCGCTGGGAGTGAAAATGGCAATTCCGACTCCACGTTGAAAATGGACGCCCATATGATTTGCTGCTGCGGAGAAATGATGCTCCTTAGTGCTGTGCCAGACCCGGACATGTTGGAAAGTTTTGGAACTACCTGAACAACCAATGGTTTTTGCCCACTATGTTGTACACGTGCGCTGTAAAGCCGATCACTTGTCCCCAGTTTGACTTTCCTTTTGCCAGGCCCTAATCTGCAAATTTGCTTCCTCTGATGCTGTGGGTGGAGAGCAGACCTTAACAGAGCAGCCAGACACACCCTCCAGGAAACCTCTCGGTAAATTACAAACACAAGTGGTGCAAGCGCCCTTCACACAGACCAGTTAGGGTGACCAACTGGCATGGGTGCAAATTCAGGACGGTGAGTGTAAAAATTCAGGACAAAGGGTCAAAATTCAGGACAAAAATTCAGGACGGGGTCAAAATTCAGGACAAAACTTCGGGACAAAAGGTAAGTTTTACAGACATGTCAGAGGAGGTCGCGCAATAGTATATAAGTAAGTAAATAGGCAACCACTTAAGTACAAGTCAAAATAAGTTTATATTAGGTTGAGACAATTGTGCACTTCACAGTTTTTCAGTATGCCCGCAGCTTGCTACCTCAGACGATTCAAAACTCGCATCTTGCTCCAGCAGGTACATTAGTCACTAGACAATGGTGAACCACACCTGAATATAAGTGAGGCCGCTTTTGTTGTTGATTGAAAACTACTGGATATACAAGGAACTTTGCAGTGCCAGCCCCAGTAACAAAACCGCCCCCCCTTTCCAGCCTCCCAGGGAAACGCCCGGTCCAGCCAGCCCGGCCTTGCTACCACCCTCCAATGGTGCCCCTCATCTTCACATAGACCATCTTTCATGTGTATTTAATTTCTTTTATAGTGTTACTCATCCCAAGTATGTAGGGCAGGGTGTTGGAGTGTGTTACATCACGCACACATTATATAGATACAATGACTCATATAAACGTGAAAGTCAATGTATAGGAAATGCTACTTAAGATAATGGGTGCTACAAGGTGTAGTCATTCTTTTATCTATCATTCAGTCTTTCACCATTCATTTTGTCCATCCATCTGTGTGCCCATCTATATCCAAACATTCAACCATTTGCAAACCTATCCACCATGTATCCTTCCATCCATCATTTCACTCATCCATCCCTGCATCCACCCTTTCACTCATCCATCCATTATTCATCCATCTACCCTTTCACCCCATCCATCCGTACACTCATCCATCCACTCTTCCACCCATCCATCTATTCACTCATCCATCCAGCCATTTACCCTTTCACCCATCCAGCCATCCTTTCACTTACTCATCCATCCACCCAGTCACTTATCCTTCCACCCTTTCAGTCATTCATCCTCCCTTTCTCTCTCCATCCCCCTTTCACTTACCCATCCATCCTTCCACCCACCCACCCATCTATTCATCCATTCATGAATCCATCCATTGACCCTATTACTTATCCATCCTTTCACTCATCCATCTATCCGTTCTCTCATCCACCACCCTTTCACTTCTTCACTCATCTATCCATCCTTTTGTCCATCTACCCCCTTTCACTCACTCATCAATCCTTACATCCACCCTTTCACTCATCCATCCATCCATTCACCCTTTCACTTATCAATTTATCAATCCATCCATCCATCCTTTCACTCATCCATCCACCCATTCACTCGCCTATCATCTACCCTTTTACTCATCCATCCATCCTTTCACTTACCCATCCACCCTTTTACCCATCCATCTACCCTTCCACCCATACACCAATCTATTTACGTTTTCTCTCATCCATCCTTCCACTCACTCACTCATCCATCCATCCTTTCTTTCATTATCTATCCATTCACCCTTTCATTCATCCTTTCACTAATCCATCCAGCCATTCACACATTCCTTCACTTATTTACTCACCCACCTTTTCACATTAAGAATACAAGCCTTTGTCTACAGAATTGCAGATAGAAGAGGCCCATCAAGCACTTCACATCGCTGTAGTTCCTAAAGCAAGGGGTGGGGGAGGGTTCACTATGCCCCTGCACATAGGCAATCTGAAAACTTAGAAGTCATGAGTCATGCATGATGCACAGTGCCAGGACGTGAGGTGACATGGTGTTGTTTCCAGGGCTTTAAGTGGGGTAAAAAACTGGGGGTCTCTTCAAAGGGGTGTTCGATGTAATTAAGGGCGTGGCTTAAAACATCTAGGCTAAAAATCTGTGCTTAGCATAGTGTTCCGCCCGACTGCTAGTGCTATTATGTTGTTTCTGTCATTGCATCCAGCTATATAATACAGCAAGTATCATTACACCAACAACAAGCCAGGACTATTGGCTTTGACAATGGTTGTTAGTTGCCTAAAATAAAAAAGCAGCAACCATGGTTTTGTTGAATATAATATTGAAAATGTGTCAGTTCTAAAATGATGAGACAGTGAAAGAACTCTAGCCCCTTCTTTTAACTTGTTTCACAGGCTTCTTTATATAAACTGTTTTCTCACGTTGCAGCATGGGCGTTTTACCTTTTATCCATCTAACAGAATGCCCTGCTTTACACTGAGGCAGGAGGAGGCCGCCACATGATTTAACAGCCCAGACTGCCCCATTGTCATTCTGTATGTGGCAATTAGCCCGCATACAGAATGACAATGGGCGGGGTGGGGCTGCTCTTGTGCTCTAGGAGGAGTGCGAGGCAGCCCCCTCAGGGAGCTGAGGCTTCTGGCAGGGGAGGAGTGCTGCTCCCTGTACTGGCCATAATTACGGACAAAAGGCGTCCGTAAAAGGGATCCTCACGGACAACGGACGTGAGGTCCAAATTACGGACAGTCCGTGAAATTTACGGACGGTTGGTCACCCTAAGACCAGTTCCAGCTCAGGCCGCAATAGTGCAAGGCTCCCCTACACAAAATAGTTCTAGCGGTCCCAACTACTCGCATCTCTCAGGAAACAAAACTGGTAGAACTTAAGCATCAGCATCACAAGCGTCCCGACTCCCGCACACATTCAGTAATTAATGGCGTAGGCAGCAATGCAAGCTTCTCTCACACACGCAGGTGACGAACAGCATAAGTTGCAGCACTGCAGAGTAACAGGTACAGCACAGATGGGAGCAATGTGACACAATGTACAGCACAAACAGCAGTAATGGCACAGACACACTCACCGAATATAGAGCGCTGGCAGAAGCAAAACACACAGAATGTACAGCACAGGCAGAAGCGATGTGAGAGACACACATAATATACACCGAAGGCAGACATAATGCAATCATTTCTTGTGCACAAGTACAGCAATGAAGTGTACCTCACAACATGCAAAGAATTGGTGCCAGCTTTCTCCACACTCGAAACAGAAGTGCACAAGCAGCAGCAGTGCAAGATTAACTCGCACACTTTTACAGGATAAGCAGGGCCACTGGAACTGCGCGGTAGTGAAGGACAAAATTATGTGGCAGGGTTGACTTGAAAATGCAGCAAGAAAAGCCAAATTATGCAGCGTAATGCAGCCACTTTTGTGGTAGTATTACTTCATTACTTGGTCA
Source organism: Calotriton arnoldi (assembly GCA_963921515.1). NCBI lineage: Eukaryota > Metazoa > Chordata > Amphibia > Caudata > Salamandridae > Calotriton > Calotriton arnoldi. The sequence goes on from CAWUFW010000282.1 coordinate 1,638,436, forward strand.
TTTTTACACGTTAACACTCTCTTGGCAAAGTGTTACCTCATTTGTACCAGATTAGCAGCAAAGTACAGCAATAGGCAACTGAAAGGAGACCAGTCAACCTTTATGAGGGGCCTTCCCCTGCGCAGCAACACGTCTCGCTGCATTTATAGTAACTTGTGTTCCGTTTGAACTCGAAACGTTTTTTGTTAAAAATCTTCAAATTTTGCAGCAGATGGATTATGTGGCAAATCCATAATTATGTGGAAAACGCAGAGGCCACTGTATCGCATAATCCAGTGGTTGAAAGTATGAGCAACAGCTGCACAAGAGGCAGCAGTGCAAGATTAATTCACACCTGCACAGAAAAGGTAGATTATGAACAGGGGACAGTGCAAGCGCTCCTCGCACATACCGAAAAGGTACTAAACAGACAGGGCAGTGCCTGCGTTCATCACACACAGAATAGAAGTGCACACAGCAACAGGGGAAGGTTCCTCCACTGAAGAGCAGGCACAGCATAGGTGGCAGTGCAAGCTACTAAACATAGAAAGAGTGCAGCGCCCAAAGTGTTTACTTCATGACAGCACTCTTGCGTTTACTCCATCACTGAAGCAAACCACTCACTCGTCTACAAACCTTCCATCCTAGCTCTCTGTGTCTTGGCCTTCACATTTCACAGGAAGTCATCTTCAAATTAACCCATTAATGGACACAGCTGAGATACTGCTCTGCTCCATCAACCCTCGTAACACATGACTGACTCTACCCAACCCTGCTTGCTTTTCAGACCCACTCTTGAAACCTCCATGCTGACCTTTAGACGGAGTCAGAGCCATGCTAAAATAGGTGAGAGCAGCGCCTTTTATTCTTTGGCAAGTGCCTAGGAGCGGGCGTGGATATCGAGTGCTTCTTAAATATTATCACCCACTTACACAAAATGGCTCTGAGAGTAGAGCAATCTGCTGCAGAACTTCGCACGCCCCCTGCGTGTCAAACCCCAGATTACATCTGCGAATGTCACCGGGTGTACTGACGAAATCTGTGAGCACCCAGCAGTCACAGGTTCAAATCAAACCAGGGCTGACTCTGACTTTCATGCTTTCCACGGTTGAGAAAGCATTACTATGATTTTAAACGATCAAGCGCGGCATAACGAGTTGCATGAAAGAAATAGAATATTAAAAAAAGAGTTTGGCGAGGCAGCTGCATTTAAGAAATAAAATATATATTTTTTGTAAGCGTTTGGCGAGTGCGCGTTGCAAAACTATTCTGTGGTCCTTCAAGCAGCACAGCTGACGCTGTGAGTTAAAAAGACAAGAGATGCAGGCTGCATGTACATTGTTATAGAGCCATTTATAAACCCTGTGCTTTTCTGAACAGACCTCCTTCATAACTCATTCCCAGCCACCCCCATTTGAGCGAAATACTGCAATATTGGCTTACAGGCTCATTCAAATGATGGAGTGCCTGGAAGAAAAGCTGCCCATCCCGGGAGTGGTGCGCGTTGCCGCCCGCCATTGTGTGAAAGTAGTGCTTACAAGACTAAATAACATGTACAGAGCAAGGAACAATAAAATCATCAGCAGAGAGCAGAACTGCAGAGCTAGGATTATGTCAGCATATCGAGAATATTGGCATTTAAAAAGAACATTGATTACTTTATTTTACATTCTTTTTGATGCATAAAATCTTGATTACTTTATTTTACATTCTTTTTAATGCATAAAATCTGCCTTAGCTTGGCACGAAAACTCCAAATAGCGTTTATTCTGTTAAGCAACAGCAAGAGATGGCGATGAACGGAGTAAACTTCACGTAAGCACGAACAGAAATGAAATAAAGAAGAAAGGTATGGGAATGGAAAGCAAGAAGTCAATACAATGCGAACAAAGGACAGGGAGAGGATGTGGCCTAACAACCAGAGATGTTGGCTGTGGAACGGGAGAACAGGGCTTGAGTCTCGGCGTCGGCTCAACATCCTGTGATTCTGGACAAATCACTTAATCTTCCTGTGCCTCCAAAAAATGAATGCGTCCTTGTGTAACGTAACTGCGGCTCATGTAAAGCGCTCCAATGTCTTCGGGTCGAGTTTGCGCTATACGCCTAGGGCCCCTTGCAGCCTTTTCTTTAATATAAAAAAAAAAAAAACCGAAACAAAATGTCAGTATTCGCAATTTTTAACGTGGTAGTTGGATATAATCGAAGCTGATATTTTTCAGGGCACACTGCCACATAGATCGATTGGATTCTCACAGAAAATCACCGACAGAAAAAATGAAACTTTAGTACTTATATAGCTGCCTAATGTATGTTTTCATTTTATACCTACAATCTTAGAAAAACAGCCTTTTTTCTTTTTTTTAAAAAAAAGATTGAAATGTTTAGTGTGGATTTATTTGTGTTTGTCAGGTTTTGGCACTTCCCTGTGTTTAAAAGATCAACCCCCGAAAGATCTGAGCCCGCATACCGCCACAAGGCCCCTCGCTTCCTTTGCAGCAATGCACCGCCGGGCTTTCCTCAGCCAGCAAAGTCTGCTCTTACTACAAGACTGCGGCTACAGAGTCCCTCGCTGTTCATGCGGTAATCTAAATCAAGGATTGTAGCAAGGCCCTTCATGCCAGTCCTGCCAACTAAGAATCCTCTCCCGCCAAATGTAAACCCATCACGGGATTAACACCTCTGCCTCATCTGGGGGGAACGGGGGAGACCCCACAGCAGGAAATTTGAAAAGAAACTCACCAACCTGAAAACAGGGCATGGTGATTAATTGTATCAAGAACCCTCACAGAGACTTTCAATGTAGAGCGAGGGGCAGCACTTGCCAGTGAGCGTCTTGTCAGGAAGGCGAAAGCCAGAATCCGGTAAAGTAAAAGAGGCGAAGGTGATTAGTGAGAATACTGCGCATGCCTGCAGGATAAAACAAGCATTGGCATAGCCAATAGGTCTCGCCTTTGGGGCCTTATAAGTGTTTAGCCAGAGCTATTGACTTTGCCAATGTCTTCAAGCTGTGCTGTAGAGAAGTGTGGCTGCTGTGCAGCATGCTGAAAAGTTATAATAAAAAAGTGTCAGAAGCATTTTTGTTACTTTATATAGGACCAAGAAGGCATTATGTAAAACTGAACGACCATATTTAAAAAAGTATTTACAATAAAAAATGTCCTCATTTTTTTTGTTCTTGCAATGCTGGCAACTTGTTTCTGCCTATTGCAATGGTTGTTTGTTAAAGCTTTTTTTTTGAGGGGGCATAAACAATCGGAGGGTGAAGGTTGGGAACTAGTACCTGTATTATAACACTAGCAGCAGCCATACGCTAGGGGGGAATCAACAGATGCCAGATTCCGAGAGCAGGCTGAGGTGGTGCTGAGTGATGCTGAGGTGGTAGTGGTGGTGGTGGTGACTGTTGCGGAGACGATGCTGAGGTGATGCTGAATGATACTCAGGTCTTGCTGAGTGATACTGCTGTGGTGCTGAGTGATGCTGTGGTTGTGCTGAGTGATATTGTCTTGGTGCTGAGTGATGCTGTGGTGGTGCTGAGTGATGCTGTGGTGGTGCTGAGTGATGCTGTGGTGGCCCTGAGTGATGCTGTGGTGGTGCTGAGCGATGCTGTGGTGGTGCTGAGCAATGCTGTGGTGGTGCTGAGCGATGCTGTGGTGATGGTGAGTGATGCTGTGGTGGTGCTGAGTGATGCTGTGGTGGTGCTGAGTGATATTGTTGTGGCACTGAGTGATGCTGTGGTAGTTCTGAGTGATGCTGTGGTGGTGCTGAGTGATGCTGTGGTAGCGCTGAGTGATGCTGTGATGACGCTGAGTGATGCTGTGGTGGCGCTGAGTGATGCTGTGGTGGCGCTGAGTGATGCTGTGGTGGCGCTGAGTGATGCTGTGGTGGCGCTGAGTGATGCTGTGGCGGCCCTGAGTGATGCTGTGGCGACCCTGAGCGATGCTGTGGCGGCGCTGAGCGATGCTGTGGTGACGCTGAGCGATGCTGTGGCGGCGCTGAGCGATGCTGTGGCGGCGCTGAGCGATGCTGTGGTGGCGCTGAGCTATGCTGTGGTGGCGCCGAGTGATGCTGTGGTGGTGGCGAGTGATGCTGTGGTTGCGCCGAGTGATGCTGTGGTGGCGCCGAGTGATATTGTTGTGGCGCATAGTGATGCTGTGGTGGCCCTGAGTGATGCTGTGGTGACCCTGAGTGATGCTGTGGTGACCCTGAGTGATGCTGTGGTGGCCCTGAGTGACGCTGTGGTGGCGCTGAGTGATGCTGTGGTGGCGCTGCGTGCTGCTGTGGTGGCGCTGAGTGATGCTGTGGTGGCACTGAGTGATGCTGTGGTGGCGCTGAGTGATGCTGTGGTGGCGCTGAGTGATGCTGTGGTTGCGCTGAGTGATGCTGTGGTGGCGCTGAGTGATGCTGTGGTGGCACTGAGCGATGCTGTGGTGGTGCTGAGCGATGCAGTGGTGGTGCTGAGCGATGCTGTGGTGGTGCCGAGCGATGCTGTGGTGGTGCCGAGCGATGCTGTGGTGGTGCCGAGCGATGCTGTGGTGGTGCCGAGTCATCCTGTGGTGGTGCCGAGTCATCCTGTGGTGGTGCTGAGTGATGCAGTGTTGGCCCTGAGTGATGATGTGGTGTCGCTGAGTGAAGCTATCGTGGTGCTGAGTGATGCTGTGGTGGCGCGGAGTGATGTTGTGGTGCTGCTGAGTAATGCTGTGGTGGCGCTGAGTGATGCTGTTGTGGCGCTAAGTGATGCTGTGGTTGTGCTGAGTAATGCTGTGGTTGCACTGAGTGATGCTGTGGTTGCACTGAGTGATGCTGTGATGGCGTTGAGTGATGCTGTGATGGCGTTGAGAGATGTTGTGTTGGTGCTGAGTGATGCTGTGCTGGCTCTGATTGATGCTGTGGTTGCGCTGAGTGATGCTGTGGTGATGCTGAGTGAGAGATAGAGTGAAGATATAATGCCCAATTAGAGAGGGTGGTGAGAGAGAAAGAGAGAGAAAGGGTGTACATAGAATAAAGAGTGGAGCGGGATAGAGAGAGAGAAAGAAGGGGAGAGAGAGTGAATGAAGGAGTTTGAAAGAGACAGATAAAGGGGTGAGAGAGAATGAAAGGCTAAAAAAGATAGAGAGGGGAGAGTTAATTAAGTAGAGAGAGAATTAGAGAGGGGAGAGAGAGAGAAGGAGAGAGACAATAAGAGTGGGGGGTGTGGAGTTTAAATAGAGTGAAGAAGTGACGCGGAAAAAGTACCCTTAAATATAGCTTTGCGCGAATAAATATTAAAAAAAAAAAAACAGAGTGAGACAAAAATACTGGTAATTAGGCTGTGACTCCCAATATAAAACAAATAGCGATTTAAGGTGAAATCAACCCACTGAAGCAATATTTCTAACTAGACAAAAAAAGCTTGCATTTCAATGCTAATCGCTGTTGTTTTTCATGTGACTGTAGTCCAGGGCCGTCAGTTGGTAATGTGAGCTGCTGCTGCGATTGAAACATCAGAGTCCAGAGAGTTAATGAGCCATGACGAGGAAATGAGGAAGAGATAGGAAACCCAGATGGCAGCTGCGCGCGTGCATGTGCACGTAACCGCACGCAGAATGCCACACAAAAAGCTGTGGTCGCATTTCCAAAAGCCCACTGACTAAATGTCTCGCCCAGAGCCAGCGCTCAAGCGCTGGCTTTCAGGGTGAGACCTAAAAAAAAAGGAAAAGAAAGAACATGGACAAGGGCGGCCATGTTGGAGTGGGCTAGAATAAGGCAGCAAAATAGGCTGAAATCATATTTAAGACATGACAATGCAGACAGTAAACAGTGCTGCACTCAAAGCAAGCGAGCAAGAATATTTTCTTACTTGTGGTAAAAGATGGGCATCTCCTTGTTGTACCAGTTCCTGCAACTGAAAGCAGAGCAGCACGGCACCATCTTCACACCGAGCACCAAGGCTGCTGTACCATTTTAAAAGAGGACAAACAATGCCCAAATATACGTTTTTTTGTTTAAGCATATAGGTAGTGTTTTGCATATTACTAAATTAAGTTTAGGGAAACAAAACAAACCCACCACCCGTAAAAAGAAGTCCAAACAAAGTCATATCCTACCAAACAAAAGCCCAACTGCCGATCAACATGGAAAAATGCAAAAAATTTAATAAATACAACCAATGGAGCGGGAGGCACTGCGTGGGAGGCAGCACTGACCCAACTGTAGCATTAAGAAAAGGTGGGAGGGAGAAATTCTATAGTTAAAGCTAAACAGCTATGCCACCAAAGCTGAACACAGGCAAACAGTCCCAGAGCAGGAAACCAAGAAGAAAAATAGTCCCCCAAACAACAAATGAAGAACCATTGCGTAATGAGCCAGTACTTAGTCCCTGCTGCGTGGGAGGAACAGAAGAGAAAAAGGAGGGACAAAGAGGCAGGACTGGCCACTAGCAAGCCAGGATTTTTGAAGGGCACTGAAACAAACAAATCAAGAGCAGGGGGATGTTTGTAAGCCACAAATGAAATTACAATAGGTTTCGAATGCTCGACCTAAAAAGGACACTTTAAGGGAACCTATAAAAAAGGACAACTTAGGGCCAGATGTACAAAAGTTAGGAACTGCCATTCTTACTGAATCGCAATTAGAAAATCGCAATTCCTAATGTGAGATATCTTAGAACTATTAATTAGTAACTCCTAGTGGGTTGCAAATCGACCTACCTCATGAATATTAATGAGGTAAGTCACAGTTTGCGACCCATTAGGAATGATAGCCATCACAGGGATGGTGGCCTGCTGGGGTCAGCAGACCACCATGTCTGTAACTGCTTTTTTAATAAACCAGTTTTTTTTAGATGCGGCCCATTTTCCTTAAAGGAAAATGGGATGCATTTCAATAATAAACAAGCATTTTCAATGCAATAGGTCTCGCATTTACGCGAGTTTGAGCTATTGGCATTGTAAATGAAATTGCCTTTTATTTTTGTTTTGCTTTTTAAAACATAAATAAAAGGCATTGTCATTTACAATGCCAATAGCTTAAACTCGCGTAAATGCGAGACCTATTGCATTGCAAATACTTGTTTATTCTGCCAAAGCTCTTCCACATCTTGGCGAGTGTGCTATGGTAGACGTGTTAAGAACAAAACAGAATCATGAACATTCTGCGCCATCTTGTCTGATGAAAGTTCCTACGTGCACATAAACTACAGTCATTCTGATTTACCACAGCCATTTTGTACTCTGTTGGTCACCTTCATTTCACCCTGTCCTCTAGCAGCCTTCTGACTCTCTGACCAAACCTGATATGTGTGCTGGGGGCTATAAACTATTTCCACGACAAACATCAACATCACCTGCTGCCTCAAACTCGTCTTTCCTCTCATCCCTGCACAAACGGGTTACAAATACCAAACAGACTCTTGCAAACATGGTTTATTGCACTACACACAGCAAGACTGTTTTTTTGCCAACAATGGGACCTGTTCTTATCAACAGAACGGACTCTTAGATCTGGCCGGTCTCACTCGTTTTAGACCCTGAAGCAAGGTCCAGCTGCAATTAAATTGTCTGTTTTTGACCTGGGTGGGAGGAGAGTTAATGTTGGGCTTGTGTAACCATGTTGATAAAACAATGTCAGGCTTGTGTGACAACCTGCCCGGGGCGGAGACTCCAAGCTTGTAACCATGATAAAAGAAACAAATACATTGTGTAAAACTGTATAAAAGGAAGAGTCAGAAGCATTGCCAGTAGAACACCCCCCTGAAGACATCCTGGTGTCAGCAGTTGAAGTGGTCCCTCTAAGAGTAATAAACCTTTTTCTTGCCTTCCAGCTTCCAGCGCCTGCCTCGTTATTTTAGATAGTGAATCCAAAGTGGATTAAAGGTGACCTTGCGCCGGGCAGCATTGGGGATCTCAGGAGACACTGCTTTTCACAAATTGGCGACCCAACGGGGGGCCCATCAGAGACACGTGGGTCCAGTAGAGAGGTCCTAACGACGGAGTGAACGACTAAATGATTGGAGTGCACCTGCCTGAAAGAGACCCTCGTCTGGCTGCCAATTGACTGAACTTCACCGGTTCCGAACGGACCTCTCTCGAGTGACCTGCAGTCCTGACTGGGGCCTTACAGGAACGCCGCATTGATTGTTGGAGTAAGAGGACAACCAGGCGCTGGAAGGGGAAGACTAAGAACTGTCCACACGGTCCGGGTAAGGTCGTGAGAAAACATGACTTAAATTGATTGATTGATAGAAATACTAGTATTCCTTTTTGAGTTATTTGAGACATTCCCTGCTTGCAAACAACGTAGAATAGGAATATTCTCTCTTTGCAGACAGCGAAGGACAGGTAGTGCAGACTTTTGTCTAACATTAATTGAGATATTCATTTTGACCGCTAAATACGTCATGCCTGTTTTCTCTAGATTGTTTGATTGTTTTGGACCGGACCGTTTGTTAGAGGTCAGTCATCCGGCACCGCCGGAAGGCACCCCTAACAAGGACATGTACGTAAAATATGGATTAGCCACCGTAGCTTATAGCAAACTATGGCATAAGTACACTAGGAAGGACCGGGTAAATCAGTGGCCACTGACGGGATCTTTCGATCCCGCTAAAATAGAAACGTTAGAATTAGCTCTCCACAAAAAGAAAGCTAGACCAGCCATGTTTGATAGTTTTGGTTTATGGCGAAAAGAAGCAGCTCAACGAAAGAAAAGAGACGAAGCTAGACAAGATAAAGAAACGCGAAAATCAGCTTACCAAGCCTGTAAAAAGTTAGAAGAAGAACTAAAAGAAAAGGAAATCGATAAAAAGGAACAGGAATCAAAAATATCAGGTCAATGCCCTGTTAGAACGCCCTTAACTCTTTACCCCGAGTTACCAGCAAAACAGGGGGTAGATGATGATTTATTGTTAGGTCCCCCAATGATATACATGCCACCCCCTTATGCCCCTACTCATCCCGTAGTACAACGCCAGGACCCCCAAAGTATAGCTGGAGATGGCACGATCGCCTCAGTCTCCACCACCTCTGCTCCCACCGAGCCACCCACACCAAATGCCTCATCAAAGGAGGCAGTAGTAGAGGTAGGAACCAAGGAAATAGGAGTGCCCAGGGTCCCGCGGTTAAGTAAAAATGAGCGAGCAGGCATTGATAAAATAGTTAAAACCCTCATAGATAGGAAAGAAACAGAAGAACACGTAACAGACATATGCGACTCCTATGTTGAAAACCGCAAACGATACTTTATTGTACGTCTCTGTTACCACACCCTTACTGCATATGAAGAGAAGTACCAAAACGTAGGGCCCGAGCGATTAGTGGCTCTCTACAGGAAGGTAGACATCGGAGATGAAGGCGACAACGATGTTGCAGAACTATTTTCATCCACACTAGAAGTATTGCGTCACCTCATAGAACAAGGACAGATAGATAGGGACAGGACAACTAAGGTAGCAGGACCCCCAGTGGAAAAAACAGATAGCATGATGCCAATAAAAGAAGCTGCCCCTTACTGGGTACCTCCTAGAGGACAAGGGACTAATGACGATATAAACCATCAAGACGCTAGAGGAAGGGTGGTCTACAATTGGGTGTATCAGCCATGGGACAGACATGACATCCTGACCTTCCGTAAATCTTTGCCGGATTTACGAAAGAACCCCACCGCCTTTTACGCCGAGCTAGGTACCGCTCTTGGATCAACAATAATGACACTTGCCGACATAGACTTGTTCTTCGGGTTATGTTTGCCAGCAGATGTGTGGAAACAGGTTAAGAAAGTAAACCATACCGAACTGTTTGGTCATACCTGGGAACAACTCGACACTCTAGAGAAACAGCGGAACCCTGGTCAAAAACCAGTTAAAGCAATATTAGACCTCCCTGACAAAATAGTGCAGAAAGTGAAAACGCTGATCCCAGAGAAAAAGATAGACTGGTCCATAGTAACCGCATGCTGCCAGAAACCACAAGAGGACGTCTCAGAGTACTTCTCCAGATTTGAAACTGTGTTCTCTGATTACAGTGGACAAGACATGTCCACCGCAACCGGACACCACTTATTTGTGCAGAACTACGTCAAAGGATTACTGCCAGATGTATCCCAGAAACTACAAGCCAGCGAAAGTAGTTGGGCAGCATCTAAACCGACGGCCATTCTCCAAATGGCCCAGTATTACGAGCATCAGAGAAACGAAAATGACAGGGCTACAGAAAGGAAAAAGAAGGACTTGAAGGAAAGGGTAATGATAGCACAACTCCAGGGGGCGAATACAGGAGGGGAGCAATATAGGGGAGGAAACCAGCAGAATACCCCTAGAGTACAGCCACCTAGGAACAATCCATCTACATCATATGTAGGACGCCAAGACCTAGGACAGGATCAATGTGCATTTTGCAAAAAATATGGACACTGGAAATCCCAATGCCCGGCTTTGTTAGGAGCTGCTAGGGGCAGAGGGGCGAGGGAAATAGCAAGTGGACAGAGAGGAAGAGGACGTGGGAGAGGGTACGCGAGTGAAGCAAGCGAGGAAAGGCCAGGAAGAGTGAACGCATTTGACCATCTCAGACAGAATCAGTACCAACAGACAGATTATGACAATACGTACGACTTTGCATAGGACAGCCAGGGGCAAGGGAGGGATCCAGTCGAGCTCTGCGTTGATCAGCAAGGCCCTTATGTTACCGCTGAGGTCCTGGGCACAAGGTCGCCATTTTTGGTAGACACAGGAGCAACACGTAGTGCACTATCCAAACAACTGATTCCAAGGGCACCCTTGTCAGGCTCACATGTGACCTCAATAGGATTTGACGGTACGCCCTCCACCAACCCTTTGTCCCGACCCATCCCTTTTAATCTTGACAGCAATGGCGTCGAAATGACATTCCTCCTCTCATCTAACACCCCAGACGCCATTATGGGCCTCGACCTTTTGAAACACTTCCATGCGACTATCAGATGCTCACCAGACGGAGTGCGTGTCATCCTGTATGACAACCCCCAACGCCATAGAGAGAACCCTTTTCAGCACATGTTTTCCATCTCTGAGACTGACACATCCCTACTGGCCACTTTGCCATCACACTTATGGGCTAGGGCTGATTCAGACGTAGGACGAATGATGATTGACCCAGTACACGTAACAATACGACAGGACGCAACCCTACCGAAGGTACCGCAGTACAAAATATCGCCAGAGGGTGAGAAAGCACTAACAGAGATCATACACTCTTTGGTAGAGGCAGGGGTGGTAGAGGAAGTAGTGAGCAACATTTGTAACAGTCCCATACTACCGATTGTAAAGAGACAGGGAGAGGGAGATGGGAAAGCCTACCGCTTCATCATTGACCTGCGGGAGGTAAACAAAATCGTAGTACCACAATACCCAGTAGTTTCCGACATCACGACAATTTTGACTTTAATCCCCTCCACTGCCACCACCTTCACTGTGATCGACCTCAAGAACGCCTTCTTTTCCATACCTATACACGAGGACAGCCGCTATCTTTTTGGATTTACCCTAAATTCCCGTTCGTATAGATTTTGTAGAGCACCTCAGGGGTACACTGAGAGCCCAAGTATCTATAGCCAGGCGCTTAAAAGACAGTTGGACGCCATACAATTGCCAGATGGAGTGGCACTAATACAATATGTAGACGACATCCTTCTAGCAGCAGACACCATACCAATAGCCGTCACAGCCACCATCAAACTACTCCATTTCCTTGCTGAGAATGGTCACAAGGTCTCCCGAAAGAAACAGCAGTTCTGTAAATCACAAGTGACCTATTTGGGTCACCTTTTATCAAAAGAAGGGAGAAAACTCACACCTGACAGGATCCAGACAATTCTAGACACCCCTGTCCCCAAAAATCAGAAGCAAGTCCGCTCTTTGATAGGCCTCACCTCGTTTTGCAGACAGTGGTTACCGAACTTTAGCCTCATTGTCAAACCCCTTCTCTCCCTCCTAGCTAAGGACATCCCCTCACCTCTCCCCTGGACCCCCGAATGCCAGACAGCCTTTAAAGAACTACGCAATACCCTTTGCTCAGCACCAGTCCTAGGAACCCCAGATTACTCCAAACCATTCTTCCTCTACACACACGAAAGGGAGGGATGTGCATTGTCTGTCCTAACACAATCAATTGGTCACAAACAACGCCCTTGTGCATATTTTTCTGCCACCCTCGATCCAGTAGCCAGAGCACTGCCAGCGTGCCTGCGCGCTGTGGCAGCTGCAGCGGTATCAATACGCCAGAGCGAAGGAATAGTGCTCTCCAATCCAGTCACTGTTTTAGTACCCCATGCAGTCGACACACTACTGAACCAGACCAAAACCCAACACTTGGCTAGCGCCCGACTGACAGGATATGAGTTGACCCTGCTAGCACCGCACATTACCCTAAAGCGATGCACCACCCTCAATCCAGCCACACTGTTACCCCTACCCGAGGACGATTCTAACGTGGCTCCACTACACGACTGTGTGACACTAACCGATGAACAAACAAAAAGTAGAGTAGACCTCAGAGACACCGCCTTTCTAGAGCCAGATGGAGAACTATGGGTGGATGGTTCGTGCATCAAACTCCCTGACGGCACCACCTCAGCTGCATACGCTGTCACCACAGCCCGAACCATTCTAGAAACAGCCCGTATTGCCCAACGTTCCGCCCAGGCAGCAGAACTCATTGCCCTCACACGAGCATGTATTTTAGCAGCTGGCACGACAGTTAACATATACACCGACAGCCAATACGCCTTCGGGGTGGTTCACCATTTCGGGATTCTATGGAAAGAAAGAGGGTTCCTGACTTCACACGGTACACCCATCCTGCATGGAGATTTAGTCTCCGCCTTGACGGAAGCAGTCCTCCTCCCCAAAAAGCTAGCAGTGATAAAATGCCAAGCACATAGGAAAGTGACAGATCTCATTGGACAGGGAAATTCGCTAGCAGACGTTACTGCCCGAGCCACAGCAGAAGACAGAACCATGACACGAATGTATGTGACCAGGTCACAAGCTGAACAATGGACTGATGCTAGGACCACTGTAAGGGACATACAGACTACAGGCACACAAGACGAATTGACCGAGTGGGAAAAGGTGGGACTAAAAGACGAGGAAAATTGCTGGAGAACTAAAGACGGAAATAAATGGCTGTTACCCAATGCCTACCTCATCCCCATATTGACCATGGCACATTTACCAGCACACATAGGCTCCACCCCCATGATTGAACTAATCACAAGAGTATGGCATAATGTCAAGATAACAGAATCTGCAAAGCGCCTAGTACAACAATGTATAGTATGCCTACAACACAACCCAGGGAAAGGGACAGTAGTACCACGGGGAGGGTTTGGAGTCCCTGATCACCCCTTTGAAGTCCTTTAAATGGATTACATCCAACTAGAGAGATGCCATGGTCTAAAATATGTCCTGGTGGTTGTGTGCGCTTTTAGCAAATGGGTGGAGGCATATCCCACCCGCGACAATACTGCCATAGCCACTGCAAAAGTATTGTTGAAAGAATTCTTCCCCCGGTACGGCCTTTGCGGAATTTTATGGAGCGACAACGGCCCACACTTCTAGCCGAAGTGATACAGAACATACTGAAAGGGTTGGGGGTAAAACAAAAATTCCATGCCGTCTTCCACCCCCAATCAGCGGGCCTGGTAGAGAGACACAATGCAACATTGAAACTAAAGCTAGCCAAAATAGTTGCCACAACCGGGTTGAAATGGCCCGACGCCCTTCCATTGGCATTGCTATCAATGCGCTCCACCCCGACCAAACACAGACTGATCCCGTATGAAGTGGTCTTCGGCAGGCCTATGAACATTTGGGCGGCACCAAGACCCACCTCCATTAACGATGTCCCGAACATATTAATGTCAGACTATCTGCATAAATTGACAAACGAGCTAACAATTATCCACCAACAGGTGCAGCAAGTCTTGCCTGACATATCCAGGGGCCCAGGACATGTGATAAAGCCTGGGGACTTCATCCTAGTTCGCAACTTCCAAAGAACGAAGAATCTGGAGCCCAGGTGGACGGGCCCCTGGCAAGTCTTGATCACCACTCGAACTGCCCTCCGAGTGGAAGGAAAAAAAAATTGGCTGCACGCCCACCACTGCAAGAAAGTCCCTCCAACGCTGGCAACCTGTGAAGAGGTGGAGGTGCAAGAGGAAGTACTCGCAAAAGACCGACCAGCTCTGAGTTGCTACCCACAAGAAGACACCCTCCAACTGTCTGAATTTTCCGACCCCACGGTGCCATCCAAGGAAGGGTACAACCTAAGATCGACGAAAAGGGGGAGCTCCAACAACCAGGCCACTAACTGGGTCAGAGTCTCAGATCGGTAGCACAGCCAAACAACGCTACCAGGAAAAACACCAGACAAAAGTCTGTGGTCCTAACAGTTGGTGAGCTCCTCGAAGATGATGGAAGAAACGGAACACCTGAAAAGCCACCGCAAAGAGACCAAGACTTTTGAACTGCACAGTACAAAGACAATTGCACTTGTAGCTGCATTTCTCACCTGCCTCCTGCTAATGGTCACACTCTGGATCATTGAAGAGAATGCACCTGCATACAGAACATTGTCACCAACCATGCAACCAATCACAAAGAAAGAACACTACCTGGAATCACTACCGCCACATCTCCGAGAACGACGCAAAGAATTCTGGAATAATTCTTTCTTACAGATGCTGCACCAGCACAATCTTGCCACCAATGCCACTAACTGTTGGGTCTGTGGGCTGCTACCACATGCCACTGAACATTCCATCCCTTTCATCCCTTCACCCTTTTCTGTTCATGGATCTTGCCTTGCCTGGATGATGCTCCTACAAGAAAGTTACAAAGACAATGTCACTTCCGATGGGACAATCGCTCAGTTCTACAACGAGTTCTGGCTAAACCAAACAGGAAGAACAGCAGCTCCCTTTTGCCCTCACACCTCCAATACGACATTCCCAATGAATGTCCCCTCCAAAGAACGAGTGGAAATACAAGTGTTCAATAATCCTGTCAGAGCCACATTTTCCTACCTGAAGAAAAGAACTGCCGCAACACTGACTGTGGCCCTATCTGTGATGTACGTCTCTGGCCTTGTATGCATTGAAGGCCGTGGGACTAAGAATGTGGGTCACAGCACTTGTAACATTGTAAGGACTTTGAACACTGCCAATCCTCCAGCATTTGTTACATCACCCAATATGTACTTTGTCTGTGGAACCAAAGCCTACACCTGGCTCCCAAGAAACTGGGGGGCACGTGCTACATCGCCTTTGTTTTGCCACCGACCTACACAGCCCCTGCATAGCATCATCGAGAAAAGCGTTCTAAAGACACTGATCAAGCAGACTCTGCCGCATCACAGTTCGTTGACGCAGCAAAAGGGCTCGTCCCGCTATGGGGTCCGATGGCAAACAGCCGAGCCATCAGACATCTGTCTCAAGCGGTAGAAACTGCCCTGAACGTCACAGCTGGCATCCTCACCAACAACACTGCCGAGCTTCAAGCGGTCTGTCTGGTGGCCCTACAAAACCGCATGGTCCTGGACGTGGTACTAGCGGATCGTGGAGGAGCATGTCGCATCATTGGTGCCAGTTGCTGCATATACATCCCTGATAATTCACCCTCTGTCTATGAAGCAATCGAACATCTCCACAGACTGTCTTCAGAAATTCATCAAGGATCAGAGACTTGGACAATTGGAAGTTGGCTTTGGGGCATCTTAAAGGACTGGGGTTGGAAAATATCAATGTTTCTCTTGGTCCCAGTATTGGCAATATGTGGTTGCTGTTTGGGTGTACACTGTATACCACCTTTGTGTTCTCTTTGCATAAGTGCCTTGCGCCCTAAGACTATGGACACTCAGTTAACAAAAATGAGAGTAATGTATGAACAAGAAATACAGGACATTATGGAGATCGAAATAGACTGACAAGATGGCTAGTTATGTTCAAAGGGGCGACTGTTAAGAACAAAACAGAATCATGAACATTCTGCGCCATCTTGTCTGATGAAAGTTCCTACGTGCACATAAACTACAGTCATTCTGATTTACCACAGCCATTTTGTACTCTGTTGGTCACCTTCATTTCACCCTGTCCTCTAGCAGCCTTCTGACTCTCTGACCAAACCTGATATGTGTACT
The DNA here is from genome assembly GCA_963921515.1 of Calotriton arnoldi. Classification (NCBI taxonomy): domain Eukaryota; kingdom Metazoa; phylum Chordata; class Amphibia; order Caudata; family Salamandridae; genus Calotriton; species Calotriton arnoldi. The sequence goes on from CAWUFW010000282.1 coordinate 1,654,560, forward strand.
GGGGGCTATAAACTATTTCCACGACAAACATCAACATCACCTGCTGCCTCAAACTCGTCTTTCCTCTCATCCCTGCACAAACGGGTTACAAATACCAAACAGACTCTTGCAAACATGGTTTATTGCACTACACACAGCAAGACTGGTTTTTTGCCAACAATGGGACCTGTTCTTATCAACAGAACGGACTCTTAGATCTGGCCGGTCTCACTCGTTTTTAGACCCTGAAGCAAGGTCCAGCTGCAATTAAATTGTCTGTTTTTGACCTGGGTGGGAGGAGAGTTAATGTTGGGCTTGTGTAACCATGTTGATAAAACAATGTCAGGCTTGTGTGACAACCTGCCCGGGGCGGAGACTCCAAGCTTGTAACCATGATAAAAGAAACAAATACATTGTGTAAAACTGTATAAAAGGAAGAGTCAGAAGCATTGCCAGTAGAACACCTCCCTGAAGACATCCTGGTGTCAGCAGTTGAAGTGGTCTCCTCTAAGAGTAATAAACCTTTTTCTTGCCTTCCAGCTTCCAGCGCCTGCCTCGTTATTTTAGATAGTGAATCCAAAGTGGATTAAAGGTGACCTTGCGCCGGGCAGAATTGGGGATCTCAGGAGACGCTGCTTTTCACAGACGCTGCACACTTATTTGTGCAGACATGAAGCTTACTTATAGAATATATACACTGAACTCCAATGTGCCTTCATAATCCCTCTATAAACTTTGAAACGCTCCAAGGTGATAAACTGCTTCCACGCACATGGGGTGATTGTCCCAGCAACAATATTAGAAACAGTTGTATTACAAAAAGTCAAACACTGTTTTTTTGCATATTTGAAATCAGTGAAAACATAGAAACTGAAAAGGCCCAGTCGCCCTTTTCGTCTTTAGCCTTGCTCCGGGCAGATTAATTACAGAAATGCAGAGATTGGAATGGAGCTAATGTCAGCCATGACAACAAAATCCTTAAAACTAAATATATGTCCGATTATAATACACTATTGAGATGTCTCTGTTTGCAGAATACAAGATGCTTTGTAAATTGTATTAAAAAAAAGTTCAAATGAAGGTTTACTGTCCCAGCTTTAAAGAGACAGCGTGGAAAAGAGAACGCAGCGCTAGAGTGCAAAAAGTGTGTTATCCCCATGCAGTCTTCGAGGTCCAACCCATTCCTCCCACAACTCGCATGCAAACCAACACTTTCCCGAGCACCTGACCGAGCAATGCAGTTAAAGATAAATTACTCTGATTTTGTGTGCACATTTTCGAAATTGAGCTCACCCTTATTTTGTAACTCTCCTAAAACTGCTCTGCATTTAAAACTGATGAAAGCACGTAGAGATGACAATTGTAGTAATAAAAATGCATGAAGCAAGGAAAAGGTGCAATAACACAGGCTGTTAGTAGGTGTCCCTGTGGGTGCAATGCCTTATGTTGATAATAGAGGTTTGTTTATAACTCCACAGGGACACCTAGTAACAGCCTGTGGTAATGCACCCTTTCCTTGCTTTGTGGATAGGGGACACACAGCGCCGAAGCTGAAGGAGTTGTGTGCGTGGGAACATACATTTAGTAATAGCGAAAGATAATGCGTTTGAGAAAATTAGAGATAAGAAAAATATGTAATAGTGAGATAAAGAACAGAGGGAGTGTCGGAAAGGATTAAAAGGAAACGTGATGGAAGATAAACAGAAGAGAGGGAAAAGTGGATGCCGCCTGGAAGCCAGCGCTGCAGCTCCCGGTGTTTGTGCTCGGCGCCGCATTTTAAAATAATCCGGGGACAGCGGGTGGGCCAGAGAGGCTGTGTGAAGGAGGGCAGCGAAAGTGGATGCCGCCTGGAAGCCAGCGCTTCCATTAAAAAACTCACTCACAATACAACGGAGTTTGTATAAAATTGCATCATGACGAGCACCGTGCTGATTATGTAGAATTAACAGCGCTCGTGAGAGCTCCGAGCTGATTATGTATGCAAGTGAGCATGCTGGGCTGCAAAAATTCTCAACCTAAAAATAAACGGAAGTGACTTATCACATCCACAGCCAACCATAAGCCTGCTAAGAAGAGCAATGCCACAGTTAACAAATGGCAAGCGGCAGGAGAAATTACCCGGGAGTTTCACCCCTGATACAGATTACTTGAAGTCTCGGAGAGACAGCGCATGCGCGCTGCCTAGGCGAGACCTAAAAATGAAGCGTTTAAGGTTCATTTTTTAAGACTAGGCAGTGGTCCTTGGGACCACTGCCTCTTCTTAAAATACATTTTGTTAAACATTCTCAAAGAGGAAGGGTTACCATAGGGACCCCTTCCGATTTCCGAATGGTTACCACTACCTTTCAGCAGTCTGTAAAAAAATTAATGTTTTGTGATCGTATTTCGGTCGCAAAACATTAATACATACCACTGTGACTCGGAATTTGGAAGGAATGCCTTAAACACACCCCTTCCAAATACTGAATCACATAACCAAACTGCGATTCAGTAACAAGTTACGGATTGCAATTTGGCTTTTGTTCATTTCAAAATGCTTTTTTGCTGTCGCATCTGGCCCTAAATCTGCCGCAAACGTTAGCATAAAACTGTGCCCGAAATAGAAACATGGGGCCATATGTATCAAGCTAAATTGCGATCGCAAACGCTGAAATTCGCAATTTAGCTGTGTGCAATGTATGAAAGGAAAACCCACTCGCAAAATAAGGAATCGCAAAATTTGCGATTTCCTATTTTGCGAATGCATTTAAGGAATCGCAAATTGCGATACCTTAAATGCAATGTAGGAAGTACCCAAGCTGTGCGATTTTGGCTTAGGAATCGCAAATTACCACCAACTTCAGGTTGATGGTAATTTGCGATTTCTTTGAAAAATGCACTTTTTGCATTTTTCAAAGTGCCATGTGGCGCACATACATGCCCTTAGGGCATGTATGTGCGCCACATCTGCACCCATGCTTATTTCTGGGGTGCAACAGGGTGTCCTTTTGACACCCTTGCATCCTTGTAATTGCATTCGCAATTTGCGAGTACCTCTAGGCCCATAGGAATGAATGGGGAGGTATTCCTTAATTGCGAATCGCAATTTGCGATTCGCAATTAAGGAATATGTAGGATTCGCAAAAGTTTTTGCAAATCCTACATACATCGCGTTTTGCGATTCTCAAATAGCAATTCGCAGAAAATCGCTATTTGAGAATCGCAAAACAACATTTTGATACATATGTCCCATGGTCCCAGTGGCAACTTTGACCGTGGAGAAAAATGATGATCAATAAATATTAACATACTCCAAAAAGAAACATTCGACATGCAGTAAAAATTGACAAATGCAGTTTTTCACAAATCGATCCTTCTGTGGATGAAAACAGAAGGGACAGATAATTAAAAAGCTACAGCCTGAAAGAAGATATGGGGGGGACGGTGCTTTCAATAATACGGAATCCAACGAGAAATCTTATAGTCACTTGATGGACTCTCGTTTACAAAACTTTGACACTGTGATTACAAAGAAATTAGCTGTCTTCGACCCAGTTTTACAAAATTATCACACAGTGCAGTGCAGCAGCCGCAAATGCTGCACTGCATGAGAAGGAGAGAGCAGAAGAGTGCCATATTTACAGAGATATGGCACTCTCCTTTCCTCTCCCTAGCGCAAAATTGTGCTGCCATGCACCACACACACATCTTTGCACCTGATCCAGCGCTATCAATAAAATTTCTTCTCCTATATGCTTTGGACATCCAGGTACAAATATCCCTCTAAAACACAGACTATATCCATATGACGGTGGGGCCCATAACACCGCATATACATTCACTCTCTCATATATTCCCTGGATTTCATCCGTCCTTACCTAGGAGAAAAACAGTAGAACGATTCACTGGAAGGAGATGGGATACCTCTTTTTAAAACGACATAATACTTCTCATTACTTTTAAGGTATTCCGCTCATTGGTCGATGGACCAACTAGTAGGAATCAGTTGATGGTGATTAAGACCAGCTCAATCACAATAAACCTTTAAACATTTATATTTATCATTGAGCTAAAGAACCACTGACTCAGTGTTTTAAAGATAATAAAGTTTATATAAAGTTTAGAAGCATGAATAAGTTTTCAGATTTATTATTCAGATTATTACATTTAGCATCATTATAAGAATAAATTGAAATTGCAATGCATACCTATTAGATGGAAAAATAAAGTTCGTCACAGCAAGAACTCCCAAAAGATCTATCTATCTGTCCTGGAAAACAGGCCTTCTCGTTCCTTTCCCCTTCAGTATTTTAAGAATAAAAGTCTAATAGTTCTAAATGGAAAAATCTATTAAGAGTAAAAAGGTTCTCCAAAAGCAGCATCTCATGCTCAATCAAAAATATAAAATAGCAGCAGCAGCGTCAGCTCGTCAGCCATCAGCAGCAGCAACAGCAGCTCTCCCCAAAAGCAGCTAACCCCTCCCCTCTACGAGTAGGTCTTCTTATACCCTAATACTAGCTTACTAAGTAAAAATGTTACATCTTTATGGCGAGATTCTCTCTAATTGGTCCATTCGGGTCAGTATACATTTCATTATGAATATCCTTGTTCCAACCAGTTCTTTGTGGAAAGTTCATACTTCTGTCGTTTCTCACGGGTTCATGACATTACCCATCCGCTCTTGTAGTCCAAACTGTATCTTTTTCTGATACTTTTAGGTTCAACAGTTCTTTGTCCATTCATTTATTCACTGCGACTTCTCACACTTTTCACTGTTCCCTTTGGCACACGTTTATTCGATAAGGTCATCGCAGCCTTGACCATACTTCCATCCTAGGCTTTGGAACGATCACATGATCCTTCTTGTTCACGGCCTTTCTCTCTTTTCATAACTCACTCGCGCCTGCGTATTCTAGCTCATGGCGGCCATTTTATATCGCTGCTCAACAGGCCTAAGCGCACTATTATAAAGATAAACAAAACATAGTTAAGAATAAAGAATATAAACCCTTTCGTTTCCCTCCCGTCATTCTACGTACCCCAATTAGGTATTACCTAGCCAAAAGCGACATATAAAGCCATCCCTTACTTACCAACGCTTTACTTTGCCACTACACAGTTTATTTCCAAGCACAAATCATGCGTTTTATTATTCTATTAGTACGCAAATATTAGACTTATGTTATCCACGTCAACAATTATAAGTAAATTAGTTTGCACATAAATAGCATGTTACCTTTAACCCTTTACATGTAACATACATGGTTGGTTATTTACTAAGACGTACTTGTGTGTTATTTATTTAACGTAAATATTAGGAGGTTAAAATTTTTCATTTACCCTGCTCCATCACACCATAGTGCAAGGGTGTCTGCTTTAGTCTAGTATAGGTTATTGTCCTGGAAGGACACCCTTCCAGTACAAAAACCTATGCTTAGACTAACTTTAAAACTTTTCCCACTTTGGATGTGTGCTGTACAGTGTACAAGTCGGAAAAGAAAGGAGAAATACAGGCATTTCTCTGTGATGGCGACTGGCTGAAGTGGGGGCTATTTTTTATCGCAAAACCCTGTCTACTTTTTTTTAAGTAAATAGGGTTTTGCGTCAGAAACCATTGGTGGTTGCATGGAAACGCCCATGAATCACCCATGGAGCTCCCCTTTGGCGCTAAGTAATGCAAAGCAGCGCTAATTGCTGTGTTGTACTACTTTCAAGTGATTAGTAAAAACAAAATTGGCATTCATTTACATCACTTTTGTGATGCAAACACAACGCTAAATCTTAGTAAATATACCCCTTCATCTTTCGGCACCCTGTCACATAAGGTGCCACCATTTAATTTCATAAATGACACGGCCCACTTTCCAGCTCTGGAAAGTAAATACCCTTGAAAGACTATGCTCCGCTTTATGTGACGTTGTGTAAGCTTACGCCGGAGCAAAGGTTTTGTAAATCTGTGACTGTGTTCTACGCCATCTCCCATGGGCGGGATGGTGTAAGTTAGTAGAGGGTTAGGGAGCCAGCCTCCAGAAGGTCAGAAGGGAGCGGTGGCCACAGAAGCATTCCTCAGCAGGTACTGAGGCAGACAGAGATGTTCACCAGAAGGGCCCAAGGGTAAAGGCTTGCCACCTCCTCATGCAAGGATGCTGAGTGGACAATAAGGTGGGGGCGGGGAGGACAGGTCGGGGGAAGCCAATCAAGGGAACAGGGGCAATGTCTTGCAGGGCACTTACATATATTCAGGGCCGCTGGAATTATGTGCAGGAGAGGGCCAAATTATGGGTCAGGTTTAAGTAAATTATCTGGCAAGAAAAGGCAAATTATGTAGCATAATGCGGCACGTTTTGTAATAATATGAGTTCATTATTTCGTCATTTTTAAACTTGGTAACACTGTGTGGGCATTGGTTGCACCTCATTAGTACCAGTTTAACACCCAAATATGGTTTTAATTAGCAGAAAGGTAATCAGTCCAGCTCTGCAAAGTGCCTTCCACTGCGCAACATGTTGCTGCATTTTTATTAACCTTTGGACTGTCTGAGCTAGAAACAAAATGTTTTTTTGTTGTTAAAATCTGCAGATTTATATGGCAGATGATGGATTATGTGGCAAATGCAGCAAATCTGTAATAATGCAAAAAATCACAGCATAATCGCATGATTACGCTGGCCCTGCATATATCACTACATAAGGGTGTGTTTTTCCAGAACAAGGGAGCTGCTGGAACATTGATAACTACCATCTCTTCTCTACAGGTAAGTGGAGGGTGAAGGGACAGTGATGAGGGTTAGATGGCTAGGAAGAAAAAAAGGGGAAGATGCTGGAGCGAGGGCGGAGTACCCGATGACTACCCTCCTGCCTCTACATGGCTTTCAGGACTTACAGGAGGATCAGCTCCTGTTCTCATGTGACTATCGCACTGTCCAATCCCAGCGCGGCTCTTGTCTACGTCACTTTTACTCTTGACCCCTCCTTTACAAAATTTATCGGCAATTTCTTTTTTCAACAATTCTTTGTTAATTTACAACATTTAAAACATTTCCATTGTCTGATTCGCTAAACCGAAAAGATAGCTTTGACCAGTCACACAAGAATTCTGTATTTTCCAGTAGGCAGCGTTTTACCTCTACCCTACCACAGAATTTTCAGTTTCGCCGATAAAGTAGCACTTCCCTCTACCTTTATTGTTAGCGCTGGATCAGATTTCTTGGTAGCAGAGTTATGGTTACTATAGATTAGTTTGGTGATTATTGATTTTTGATTATAGATTATTGATAAATTTATGTCTAACACTTTTTGTTGAGTCGCGTTATGTTATATGTAAGTTTTCACGCTTCCGGGAAGTAGGAAGTGGAACACGTGTGGCAAGAGAAGTCACATGGAATTTTACACTGTCTGAGTTCATTTTGGTAATAACACAGGTTGTGTTATATTAGGGACATTTTGCGTATAAAAGGTGTGTAAGTGAAATAGTGATCGGTTTTCTTGTGAAACTCTGGCCTTAATTCTCAGGAGCAGTATAGTATCCACATGTGTTTTATCCCCAGAGAAACGGGTTTACAGATTGCTTGAAAGAAGGGTAAGGTAGAGGGAAGTGCTACTTTATCGGCGAAACTGAAAATTCTGTGGTAGGGTAGAGGTAAAACGCTGCCTACTGGAAAATACAGAATTCTTGTGTGAATGGTCAAAGCTATCTTTTCGGTTTAGCGAATCAGACAATGGAAATGTTTTAAATGTTGTAAATTAACAAAGAATTGTTGAAAAAAGAAATTGCCGATAAATTTTGTAAAGGAGGGGTCAAGAGTAAAAGTGACGTAGACAAGAGCCGCGCTGGGATTGGACAGTGCGATAGTCACATGAGAACAGGAGCAGGACTGACGTAGACAAAAGCCGTGCTGGGATTGGACAGTGCGCCGTAGACAGAAATCACTGTGATTGGAGAGTTGGTGTAAGTCGCGCTAGTATTGGTTGAAATAACGCATAGGGAACAGTGTTGAATTGCGGATCGTTTAAGGAGAAAAAGGTTGTGAATCATGTCGTACTATGAGTATGGAAAAGAGAAAACGTCATGGATGTCGAAAGTTAAGAACTTCTTTAAGAAAGACAAAAAGGTAGTGACTAGAGAGGGACAAATAATTCCTCCGCCGAAATCACCAGCTTCACATATGATGCTGAAATATGGATATCATACATGCATACGGTTAGAAAATTGGACAAAATACACAAAGAATGATGGAGCATTGGCTTTTCCTGAGAATGGTTCATTTAATGTAGCTGTACTACGGAACTTGAGAGAAAAAATGGTAATGTTAGAACCTAGACCTAGACCGACACAGTTTGAAGCTTTAACGGAATGAGAAGATGAGATGTATGAGCGAGAGAGATCCAGAGGATTAAAGAATCATGAGTTTTTGCCTGGAAGGTTGTGGGGAATAAATCATGAGGACAGAGTAAAGCGTTGGAGATATGCTAACATGGCAGAAGGTTTGTTTCCAGCTTTTGCGGTTGAGGAAGAAGCAAAGAGAAAGTGTACCGAGAAAAAGAAACATGTGGTGGTAGAAAAGTATGTGTATGGTGGTAGTGAAACAGATGACGAATTGCTGGAAGATATTTTAAACAGAAACCCACCTCCATACCAACAGACTTCTGCGGTGGTGACACCTAATGCACCGCCAATGGAAACTGGGAGGAATAAAAAACCCGAACGAAGAAATGAAATAAATAGGTCACAAGAAAAATTTTAAACTTCACAAAATGAAGAGACAGAAAGTGACAATGCAATTGAATTAGCAAAAACGACAAAAGAATTGACTGAGAAAATAAGAGAATTGACAAAGAATATGGAAGCTGTAACTGTACCAGTAACGATAGGTCCAGTAATGCCAATTTTTGAGAATCAGAAAATAAATGAACATTCTTTAGTGATTCCCATGAATTCACATTTGCAAAGAAAAAGAGAAGGGATAGAACTGAATAATGAAGGTGCACACAATTTGGCTAGTACGTGTAGACCAAGTCCACCTACAAATTTGACGATAAATGAGAATGAGATTAGGAGAATGCCTATGGTGACAGAGTCCGCATCAGGAACACCAGAAAGAAGCAGTGATTGGATAGAATTAAATAGTACGCCTGTAGGTCCGACTCCAGAAGAGTTAAACGAATGGATGAAAGCGCTAAAAGCAAAAGAACAGGAAGAAAAACCATTAGATGTAATTAGATTGAAAATAGACATGGAAGAGTTGATTCTGGGAACAATTGGAACAGAAAAACTAAAAAATTATCAGGATGATGAGATTATGTTTTTGTGCAAGAGTCTTACTTGGAGAGCTAGAAATTTACATGACAAATTGGAAGAGATCGCAAGTGAACTAGGACTAGAATTTGTGAAAGTGAGGACGTTGCAGAAACCGTACAGAGTAGATTTTTGTGAGAAAGACAGAGAATTTGAACACATCAGGAAGACTGACCCAAATAAAAGAGTTAATTGTTTTATTGAGAAAATGGGGTGATGTGGATAGATGGAGAAATAGATGGACAAAGAGGAATGAGAAAACAACAGATAAAGCATCTTTAGCTTTTGCGGTGACAGATAGGGAACAAGTTGCTAGGGAATACCCGATGAGAGAAACACCAGGTGGTAGTTATGTGCATGTTGCATGGACCAGACAGGATATATTGTCATTTACAAATGACTTTCCCAAATTGAGAGAGAAACCAGTAGAATGGTACAGACAAGTGGAGAGATTTGTTAAGGTGTCAAAAGTACTGTGGATAGATCTGGATGGATTGTTTGATATAGTAGTGCCTGCTGATTTGTGAACAGAATGTAAGATCACCATTGATTGGCCAACTGTAGAATATCCAAGGGATGCTAAAACAGGAGCGCCAGGTCCAGAAGTGATGAGGAAGTATGATCAAGTAGTTACCTTTTTGAAGAATAAAATCCCACCAAAAGAAACAGATTGGGTAAAAATAGACAGAACAACGCAGGAAAGCAAAGAATCAGTGCACGCCTACTATGAGAGATTGTTGTTGGTTTTCAAACAGTATAGTGGTTATGAGACACTAAGTGAGAAGGACATGAGTCATTTTGTATATAGGTTTGTGTATGGATTAACACCAGAGATAAGTGAAAGGATTAAGCAGCACTTGATAGGATGGCAGAATAGCACAGTGGATGAGGTTTTGAGATATGCTAAGTATTGCAGTGATGAAATTGAGAGTAAACAGCGTAAATTGAAAGAAAAAGCCATGTGGGCACAGGTGAAAGTTGCAGAGAAGCAAGAAGCTCAATTGAGTAATACTAGTAGTGAAACAGGACAGTTTAAATCCCGACCTAATATAGGTAAAGGAAAAGGACAAATGAGCATAGATGAGGCAAAGAAAAAGTGGCCATGCCACAACTGCGGAAAGCTAGGACATTGGAGAAACGAGTGTAAATTTCCTCCAAAACCTAATGTGGAAAATCAATCATTAAATTCACAGGTGCAGAGTGAGGTAGTTACTCAACAAGGTCAGGTGCCACAACCACCACTTCCCAAGAGTGTTAACCAACAGAAATACAGTGCAGAAACAGGATTCTACGGAGGAGAACAGGTAAAACAGTTGTCGCGTGCGGCTGCAATTTCTCAATATTTGTTACGACAGGATGAGGATGACACGGATGAAAGTTCATGACGGTGCCTAAGAGAGAGGGAAGAGTGCGTGCTTGGCGCAAGTCTAGAGGTAGATCAGTCTGGTCCATTTGTGGATGGAGAAGTGAATGGTGCAAATGTAACATTCCTTGTTGACACTGGAGCTACCCGTTCTACTGTTAGGTCAGTGGAAATTCCAAACCTTCCTCTCTCAGGTGAACATATCCTGAGGCAAATCTGTCTTTTTCAGGGGATCTGTTTTCTCCTTCCTTCCATATTTGTTATTCATGCCGCACAGTTCCTCTTGGTTTTACAAAACATTCCACAAGGAGGGAGGAACCTTAAGAGGTGCACATAGTGGACATGAAGGGAGAAGGGTGGGAGGAAGGTGCTGATATCATTAAAGTATATGCAGCACTGTTAAATCCTAGGGACTAAATACATCTGGGGGTGCAACAACATGGAAGTCCCATCTCATCAATCAATCAATCAATCAATCACCCGCGAGGGTCTCAAGTTGATGGGGGGTAAAGTGGCTCCGTTGAGTGCTGGGGTCTTCCGAAGATCCAGGTCATGAGGTCCTTCCTGAACTGAGGCAGTGTGGGGGCCTGCAGAAGGTGGAGGGGTAGGTCATTCTAGGCCTTAGCTGCGAGGTAGGAGAAGGATGTTCCTCCCGTTCTGGTCTTGTAGATGCGGGTACGGTGGTCAGAGAGAGGTCGGCTGATCGGAGGTGTCTTTTGGGTGCTTGAAAGGAGAGGCGGTTGTTCAGGTATGTTGGTATGGTGTTGTGAAGGGCCTTGTATGCATGGGTGAGGAGTTTGAAGGCTATTATTCTTTCTACTGGGAGCCAGTGGAGATCACGGAGGTGTTGGGTGATGTGGCTGCGGCGGGAGATGTCGAGGACAGTGGCGGCCGCTCCATTAGGGCGTTGGAGCGCCGCCCCCCTGCTTTTAAGTACCATTTTATTTTCTGCTTCTCGCGCTGCGAGAAAGCAGACAGCAGGGGTATGCCTGGTTGGGGGCGGGCGGGAGCGTATGCCTGGTTGGGGTCGGGCAGGTGGGCGGGTCGGGAGGAGTGGCTTGCACCACTCTGAGTGCCCTGACTGTTTGGTCGGCCCTGGAGCCGACCAAAGCAGTCATGCGCACTCTACATTTTCTCTATGTAGGCTGCATGCAGCCTACATAGAGAAAATGGCCTCCCTACTGGTGCCCGGCTGGGCGCCGTCCAGGACTCCGCACCAATCACAACGCTGCCATTGCAGCGTTGTGATTGGCTTACAGGAGGGGAGGGAGCTGCAGCATGCCTGTTCCTGTTCAGAAGAACGCGGGACCCCGGCCCAGGAGTAGAGGCGGCGCGGACCCGGTCAGGTAAGTTTTCTTTTTATTTTAAAAACCCCCGCGCGACCCCCTCCCTGCGCGAGTATTGCACATTCTGTGACATCGCAGCCTTGCATAATGAATTTGCATTCTTCATTCAGCCTGTGACGTATTCCAAATGTACAATAAGTTCTGCTGCTTACAGCTGTGACGTCATGCTATATATACAATATACAATATATAAATATACAAGAAATCTGGCTTAGCACTGCGGCGACGTCATGCCACTAAATGAAGATTTAAACTGTTCACTGCCCGGTCAAGCCAGTGGACGTGCACTATTGACTTTGCTCCCGTGACGAACAGATGTATTATATTGTGTCCTTAGAGTGGTTCAGTTCGACTCTTTTTCCTTTCCTGAAATGCCAAAAGGCTTTAAATAATACACCTGAAATGGGGACCCTCCCCTGCTGACAGACTCTGCGTATTGACGAAGTCTCTCTTCTCACAAATGTCATTAACTTTGCTGTTGATCTGTACATATTTTTCCGTGAGATGGGTTTCTAAGTTGCTTATTACAGCACCATCAGTTAATTGGTTAGGCCTCGCTTTTCAGTCGCTTTGCACCTCGTTCCAAGAGGGTCAGTTATCCCGAATCTGGGGGCAGCAGAAGTTTGCGCCCAAATCAGTGTAACAAGTTGTGCGCAAATGTCACCCTTTTTTCCTGCACGTGTTTTTACAGGTAGCCCCTGACAGAATTTGAGCAGGAAAAAACGTCAGTTTCCTGAGTGCTGCAACTTGGAACGAGATAACACGTGCAATATTACTGGGTTGTCCTACATTCCGTGGTGCAGAACCAGGCATGGAAGGAAATGGCCTCACTAAGTTAATACTGCCCCCAGCGGGGTCGTTATTTAACGAGAGCGGTATTTGCCTCTTCATATAAGAGGCCAGTGATAGTGATGCATGGTGCTAAAATAATTAAATATGAATTATGTATTTCTAAGAAGTGAATTTGAAGTGCGTGATTAATTAGTTGAAGCCTTGGTTGATGGAAGAATGCTGTGTCCGAAGTTTGTGTTCGCACTGGGGTGGGGGCCGGGGGGATGGTGGGGGGACTGGTGGGCTGGGGGGTCATGAGAACATACACAGCCCTGCTGCATCGGAGACAAGGGCCCCGTGCCTGGACCCCACGAAGCCACCCCTGCACCTGCCGTAGCCAGGAATAGTGCAGCATCACAGCACCCCTATTGAACAGGGTCAGTCTGTTGTTTTGAATTTGTGATACCCCCCACCCCCCTCTCATAGACCAAATGTTGTCGGCTGGAGTAATAATAATATTAAAATGGACCTGTCTGTATTTTTTAATATTGACTTTGATGGGCATACAATACTGGTCATGGATAGGGTTTTCAGGAGTAAGTCTGCTGGTATAGCTCATGTATGTCTTGCACTACTGGCAGCTGTGAGTGGTCTTTCGGTAGTGGGTACCATGGGCTGGCCTTGGAGTATTAATTACCTGAGGCTGTTGACCAGAGTGCTATGTATCTGAAACCTTAGTTCCAGGTAACCAGTGGGAAGGGTGAAAATGTGACTTTCTTCAGGCCATTTAGTAAAAGCGCGGGCACTCTGCTGGTAAAATACGCAAAGATTGTCCTCTATAACTCATAAAAATTGGCAATTTCTTAAATGATAAATATTGCAATCGTATTGCTTTATTAACCCCCCCGAACCCCCCTTAAGTTGTTCAGGCTCGCTCGCTACCCTCGCTCGCCATAGTGCAGTAGGGCAATATTTTTACGCCCCACCACTTTCAGATGTCAACAGCCGCAACTGGTCGAGGATCAGTCTGGCTGCGGCGTTCTGGACGGTCTGGCGTCTGTGAAGGAGTTTCTTGTTGATTCCAGCGTAGAGAGCGTTGCCGTAGTCCAGTCTATTGCTGATGAGAGCGTGCATGACAGTTTTTCTGGATTTTAATGGGATCCATCTGAACATCTTTCAAAGCATGCAAAGAGTGTTGAAGCAGGTCGATAATACGGAATTGATCTGGCGGTTCATTGTGAGCGATGAGTCTAGTATGATTCCGAGGTTTCGTGCATGGACCGTAGGGTTGGGGGGATTTACGATGGCGGTGGGCCACTAGGAGTCGTCCCGTGCGGAGGGGGTAGAGCCAAGGATGAGGACTTCTGTTTTCTCTGAGTTGAGTTTCAGGCAGCTGTTCTTCATCCAGGTGGCGATGGCTTTCATCCTTTCTTGGAAGTTGTGTTTGATGATGTTGGGTTCGTTGGTGAGGGAGAGGATAAGCTGGGTGTCGTGAATGACATACCACACTGAAGTACATGGAGAGCAGTCTTCCAAAGGGCTTTAGGCAAAAAGGCATGTAACCAACTACTGTAATCAGCTACCAGCAAAGGTTAGACGTGTGGCGGCTGTCATGGCATGGTCATGTGCGCTGTAACACCCACAATATAAGGATAACGACTTGACGGGAAGCCCTGTCATCCTACAGAGTCAGTCAGTCTGTTGGTGCAACTGGCCACAATCATACAGAGCACCTCCCAGGAGACTTGTGACACAGCTCTCCTGACCTAGAAGGCATGCCAGGAAACTCAGAATGACAAAATGAGGAGCAGGGTGTGACCTGGACACACTGACAGGGACTATCAGCTCTACTATTGATACCTCAGGACCCTGTGGGGCGGGGTGAAGGGGGAATAAAGTTATAAATGTACCCCTTAGGCAATGGGCTGATATAAAGAAGATGGAACAGAGATACCCGTCTCCGAGGGTGGGCAAATCCTTCATACTGTGAGGACCATCACAAGGTACAGTAGGGCTTAAGGTAATGAAAATTACTGGTAAGTAATCCGATAATTAAAATATGATTGCAGGTAAGCGGTAGCAGGGCAGGGGCACTGACATCAGTCGTAGGAAGGGTAGAAGGTCAGTCTTCAGTAGTTTGTGTGATAAGCAGGTCGATGAAGGCCTGTTTGAAACCAGAGAGAACCGCTCTCAACTTCCAGCATCGAAAGAGCAGCAACCACCCAACAATGAGCCGCGCACAGGCGCACAAAGACAGGGGCTTATGACCATCAATAATGTATCAGCCTATCAGGAGACTAGAAAGGGAATGTGACAAGCAAAAGTAAAGGAGATAATGTTACAGAATGAATATTTAAAAGACCGGGTCACCTATCCACAAGTGAAAATAGAGAGTCAGGATAAGCAGTTTCTGCATTTATATTTAATACATTTAATTCACTTTCTTACAACCTTTAACACTTTCTTATTAAAACAAACTACTCAGTAGAAAGATGCACACCCTAAAACTGTAATGTTATCCACAGCAAATCTACAACTACAGTGATAATACCAATTACAAACCAGATGTTATTGTAATAGAGACAAAGTGGCTGAAACTCTCCACATGGGTCTCCTACTAAGATATTCACCAACAATTACAAGACAAATACTAACTGATCGCAGTTACTTGCCTGCAGTGCGTAATTACAAGCGGGGTTGCAGGTGGGGCCCACCAGGACTCAGTTTTGGGGACCAGCATTTGTTTTTTTTTTACTCAACACACTTTCACCCAACTCAAGAGAGAGAAAAACGAAGAGGGAAAGAACAACCATTGGCCAAACCAATAGGCCTCGCATATGCGAGAGGTATTGCATTGTCAATCTCTTTTAGCCGTGTTGTACAGCACAGCACAGCAACTGTTGTGCAGCATGGCTGAAAGTAAAGAAACAGAGCATCATGACATTGTATTGTATTGTAATTGTATTGTAATTGCATTTATACAGCGCTTACTACCCCTGACGAGGCGTCGAAGCGCTTTTTCGGCGAGTCGCACGCTACTCCGGGACCCAAAGAGGATTAGTGTTGAATTAGTATAGTGAAACATGAAAGTAATTTTAAGTGGTGGATAGGTTAGTCAGTTATTTGGATTCGGAAGGATAGCAGAAGGATAGAAAAGGAAAAAAAGGTTTGTATTTATATAGCGCTTGTAACCCCTGATGGGGTGTTGAAGCGCTTTTTCAGCGAGTAGCTCGCTACTCCCGAACCCATAATGGATTAGTGGTGAATTAGTATAGTGAAATATGAAAGTAATTTGAGTGGTGGATATTAGTCAGTTATTTGGATTGAGAAGGGTAGCAGAGGGAAAAAAAGGCTTGCATTCATATAGCACCTGTTACCCCTGATGGGTGTTGAAGCGCTATTCTGGCGAGTAGCACGCTACTCCAGAACCCATAAAGAATTAGTGTTGAAAATTAGTATAATGAAATATGAAGTAATTTGAGTGGTGGATATGTTATTCAGTTATTTGGAGAGAGAAAGGTAGGTGGCGGGATAGAAGAGGGAAAGAAGTTTGAATTTATATAGCGCTTGCTACCCCTGATGGGGTTTTGAAGCGCTTTTTTGGCGAGTAGCACGCTACTCTGGAACCCATAAGGATTAGTGTTGAATTAGTATGGTGAAACATGAAAGTAATTTGAGTGGTGGATATGTTAGTCAGTTATTTGGATTGAGAAGGGTTGGGGAGGGGTAAAAAAGGGAAAAAGGTTGGCATTTATATAGCGCTTGTAACCCTGATGGGGTGTTGAAACGCTTTATTGGCGAGTAGCACGCTACTCTGGAACCCATAAAGGATCAGTGGTGAATTAGTATAGTGGAATATGGAATTTGAGAAGTGAACATGTTAGTCTGTTATTTTGATTGAAAAGGATAGTGGAGGGATAGAAGAGTGAAGGATTTGGATTTTTTTTTTTTTTAGAGGTCATAGCAGTAGGAGGAGGCTTTGGGATGAGTAAAAAGGGGTTTTGGAGGGGAAGAGTCAGAGGGAACAGTTTAGAAAGGTTTGTTTTGCGGGATCAGTATAGTAAAAAGAGGTGTCAGATGATGCAAGGAGGGGTAGAGTAGGGGAGAGTCTAGAAAGGGTTATTTTGGGGATCATAGTAGTGGTATGGGCTTTGGGATAAATGAGAGAGTGGATGTAGAGGATATATTGATAGATGTATAGGGTGTGAGAGAGGGTAGTGCATTGGAAAGAGTAGTATAAAGAAGTTTGAGATGAGTCAGAAAGTTGGGCTAGAAGATATATTGAGAGAAGCATTGGAAATGCTAAATTAGAAGAAAGTGATAAATATATAGATCCATAAGTACATTGAAAGTATATAGATGCATAAAGGAGGTAAGTATATGTAGATTAAATATATTGATAGAGGTACAGGATGAGAAATAGGGTAGTGCATTGGATATGCTTTTTTAGGAGAAAAGTAACAAACACACAGATCCAAGTACATGGAAGGTACATAGATGTAACCCTGGGCGAAGTGCTACGCTACGCTCGCGTAGTTTGCGAAGTTTGCGCTACTTCGCACAACGCGAATTGCACGTAGCACAGTGCAAACACGCGTAGCGTAGCGTAGCGTAGTGCCGCGGTCATTTTTGCTTGCTCGCGGTCCTCAACGTCAAGTTGGCGACCGCAAGCAAGCAAAATGACATCCCGGCGAGACTTTTTCCTCGTTCGCGATCAGCAACATCAAGTTGCCGATCGCGAGCGTGGAAAATAAACCTCCCGGCGAGATTCTCAACGCGGGGAGGTCAGGTTTCTCATTGCGAGTGGTCGCGTATGCTCGCGACCGCTCGCGATGAGAAACTACCAGTCCGCGTTGAGAAAGCTGCCGCTCGAGTAAAAATCTACTCGAGCGGCAGTAAAAGACAGCTCGCACTGTGCAAGTTGCCGTTTTCAATGATTGCACAGTGCGGACAAGCATCCGGCACTGTGCAATCATTGCGAACAGTGCGCTACGCAGTTCGCGTAGTGCTACGCGAAGCTTGCGTAGTGCGAACTGCACTTTGCGTAGCTTCGCGAAGCATTACTTCGCGAACTACGCCCAGCCTTACATAGATGCACAATGGAAGCAAGTACATGTAGACCAAAGATGATTTCTTTATTTATTTTTTTACAACATAATTATTCTACATGTTTATACAAAGCAATACACAAAGATAGGTACATATCTATAGTGGAAAAAAATGCTTATATACAGAGGGATATGCTGTAAATTTCTGTTTGCGTATGGTGCTTATGTGGGGAAGAGCCAATTCTTGAGTAGTTTTCTGAAGATAAGGTGGTTGTCGGTGGATCTTATGTTGGGGGGTAATGAGTTCCATAGTTTGGCTGCTTGAATAGAGAAGGATGTGCCACCCATGTTTTTTTTCTTGTATCTTGGGATTTTGAGGCGAGATGCCCCTTTAGAGCGGAGGTTCCTTTGTTGAATGTGTTTGGTGATTTTATTCCTGATGAAGAGCGGTCCCATTCCATGTATTGCTTTGAGGGTGATACAAAGTAGCTTGAACGTGGATCTTCTGGCAACCGGTAACCAATGCAGGGCTTTCAAGGCAGGTGAGATGTGGTCTCGCGGTTTGATATGCAAGAGTAGTCTGGCAGCCGAGTTCTGAATCCGTTGTAGTCTTTTCATGGTCGTTAAAGGTGATCCGTGGTAGAGGCTATTGGCGTGATCGAGTTTGGACAGAACAAGGGAGATGGTAGCTTGGACCTTGTGTGGAAATCCGAAATGAGGGAAAATTCGTCGCATTGTTTTTATAGTGACAAAGCTTGATCTTGCTAGTTTGTCCACTTGGGCATTCATCGACAGCTTGGAGTCCATGGTCATTCCGAGGTTTCTTACTTCCTTCGATACTTTAGGCGGTGATCCCAGTTCATTAGGCCAGGCGGCAAGCTGCTTGCCACATGGCTAATGTTGTAGGGATTCTGTACATACACAGAGCTATGCACAGGATAATAGGACCTCAGAATATAGTGGTGAGCCAACCATAGACCTCAGTACCTAGAACCCCAATCCGGCTAGCAGTAGCCTCTCATTAGCAGCATAGCTACCAATAATTAGACAACCCAGAACACGGTCTCTCTTTCTCAGGACTCGCAGGAGTAAGAACACTCTTTCATATATCACTCGTACTTGTCCACAACGTGCGTAATAAGAGTCACTGAATAGTTTAAAATGTTTATTTCAACTAACGTGCTCTAAGATACAGTACACGTGCTAGTACTATCAGCATTGTGAATAATGATAAAATAGTAAACATTGTTACAATTCCATAGAATACAAACGGGGATAGCATTTTATAAAGACAGTGGAAATAAGGCTAAATGACCTGTCCACCCTCCCCGTGCTAAGAACTAGTTTATTATAAAAATAGAAGACCTCTGGGCTTTGACATGCGCACCCCCATACCTCTAGAAATAGATGTACGGTTTACATCATCAGACAAGCACAGCTCTTCTCTCTGGAAAGGTTCTCTCCAAGTGCCCCTATACAGCGAAAATCCCTATATTAAAAGCACATGAATTTCTCCAGTATTTTGTGTTATGTCTAAGTGTGAGGGCCTGACCAAATCAGCAAGGGCAAGGGACGTTGGTATTCGACCTTGTACAGACTGTGCAGACGAAACCCACAAGGAAAAGAAAAAGAGGCTAAACAATTCTATTTTAGCCGGTCACTATCAGAGACTGAAAAACAAAGTCAGAAGGAACGTGTGCAAAAGAGGCAATATGGCAGCCAGGCCTAAGCTAGCATAACAAAGCAGGCAAAAAGGACACAAACCACACGACACTAAACAAAACATTGACCAAGCCAATATCGCTCCAATAGGCGTGACCCATTGGCTTTGCCAATGCTTGGTCTTATAGCCTGCTAATGTATAGTTTGAATTCAGATGCTAGATACAGCTCACACAGTCCATCATGGGTTTGTAATCTACATCCGCAATTACGTCGTTAAGGAGTGACGTGGCGCACAAACAGGGCAATAGCCCCAATGTACAATTGCGTAGGAATAATGGAACAAATAAAGAAATACCTCAATTGATTACACCTTTTGATGCCAATCAGGATGGGGCAGGTTTTGTATTCTGTGCTATAATGCTCCTAGAATCCGCTGGGAGGCACAGGGGTCATATACACGTTCACTGGGACTTGTTATTGTATCTGCAGGAGTTCTCTTTAAGAGTTGCCGCTTTGTTTTATCCGTTTCATTGGCTCTCAAATGCATAGTCACATTTTGTAATCGCTTCATCATGTTTTTTAAATTTCCATGTGTTGTCTCATTATGTAATATTGATACTTATCTATGTATCTATTGTACAAGTTTTAACCCCCTCATTTTCCCTCTCTCTGTACATATTTGTTGTTTCGTATTTTATATTTCTTTACTGTAGAATCAGTGGTGGCTGGTGACATTTGAAAGTGGTGTGACTTAAAAGTTCAGGATGAGTGCCGTATGGCTAGCGAGCGAGGCCGACTGTCATAAGAGGGGATCGGGGGGGTTCTCCCCCCGGGAACAGTTTGAAAAAAAGTGGGCAAATGGTGCATTTTCAAGCACATTTGAGAAAGCAAAACGGTTTACAAAGCATTCTATACATTTTAAAGCATCTCTTTGTCTCTGGCTCGTTGCAGCAGAAATCCACCACTAGGGCACCCATCTCCCGAAATATACGGCATTGAAATGCACCCAGGTCTTCACAAGAACCTAGACCTGACCTCTGCCATTCTAAGGCATCATAACTTTCACTGCAAATCTGATATTGATGGTTGTGTAATCAGAGTCTGAGTCAAGTCTTTAACCCTCAGAACCACACTTGTGGATTCATAATAATTAAATTGTATTGTTACCTACTTTCTTTCAAGATGCTAATACTTCTGCGGAACTTGCAGCCATACCACTGAAGCTAAGCCAGAAATGTGCTACTACTGAGCGGCATCAGCCATTGGGAGCTAAAGTTCTTTTCCTTGCGGTTTGCTCTAAGGCTGATATTGTGCAATGCTGCGCTGTGATTTCACACATCTACTCATTATGCAAGCGTTTTCCCATTGATCGCAGCAGGGTGGTTGTGCAGGCCATGTTGCTGTCCAAGAGCGCACATCAGGAACAGTCATGCAGACCTGGCCCCCGTTAGCGCAACAGGTTGAAAAAAAATTACAGCTACTCAGCTGGAGCACTCGGATTTACAGCACGGGGCACGTATAAACCTGGCTGTAGGTTCTTCCAAGGTTTAGGAAATTCACACAATTTACAGCTCAATCACGCCACCCTTTAGATATCGATAAGCAGGCAGCAACCACGCGGGAGAGCAAAAAATATTAAAATATATAAAAAGTAAACCTTAAAAAAGCAAGATGGAAGCGGAGAGATTGCCAGGGGACAAAATAGAGACATAATGCGCTTGGCCATTCGCTGAGGCGTTATTATGGTTGGTGCATATCCTGTTTTAATGGTTATTCTCACCATATCAATTAAATCAATTAAAAAGCACTAAGCAGCTTATGAGAGGAAGAAATCTCAAGACAGGTCTAGGAGGAAGTTGTGCTTGAAAACCACTGAGTGTATTTCACATCTGCCTACTTCTAAATCACAAAATACCTCAGAATATGATGTTTGTCATTATGTTGTGTGATGATACAAATGTATGCAGGAAGACTCCATAACGAAAAGCCAAGAACATAAAAAATATCAGATTTACTGAATTGCATAGAAGTGTATGAGTGACCATTTAGCACCAAGAAGCGAGAGACGCCCGATAAATCACATCTAGGCACTTACTATGGAGCTAGTCTGACAACCACAAGCCTGCGCAGAGGGTGTCAGTCAGTCATCCTATGGTAGGGCAGAAGGGGGCATACAGGCACTTCTTGGGCTGGCTGATGCCTTTCCGTGTTCTCCATATTGGCATCTTGCTGAACAATGCATCACAGTTGGAGGTCACGGTGTGGGGAGAAGGGGTGGGACTGGAAGGCACAAGGGAACGAAGTAGGTCAGATTGTCAAACAACACAAACAAAGGTGGGGGAGATCCTGTCTTGGTGACAGGCTCGTTCATGTGCACTAACTGCACGAAAACGTAAAAAATAAAAAAAGATACCAGTATACATACAGCCCTTTTATCTACTACAACCCATTACAAAACAGGAACGAGTTGTGGAAGCCTCGACGAACCCACTCCCAGGGTCCAGCCTTAGTAGTTTAAACATTCAGGACCCGGACACTCACCAAGTAAAAGAAAATAACCTAGCGATCAAATTCACTAATTTGGTGCATTTACAGTGGCGATCACCTTTCTTTAGCTCACAAGTGCCTCACTGCATCTGTGCATCACACGACGCAACGCGAAGGCCCAGACGCCCGAACGCCATAAGATACATTCCTCGAACATTCTTAAAAAAGCTGCATTTACATTTACCGGAAAAGGCAACCTTCATTTGTCGAGTTATAACACTATTGTGGACCAACAGCTTGCTAGAATAGCATTATTCAGTCCTGACTTTTGCAAAGTGGAATCACCTAACGAGCTTGGCGCAGCTCCATCAGTGTCATTCAACTCGACCCAGGCAGCGCCCCACAACCTCGTGCTAGTACCAGCCACATATATCGCAATACTCGCGGGTGGGGGGGTCGCGTCGCGCAGGGGTTATCGCTGGGGGGGGGGATTTAAAATAAAAAGAAAGCTTACCTGACCGGTCCGCGCCGCCTCTTATCCTGGGCCGGGTCCCGCGCAGCCTCTGCTCCTGAACAGGAACAGGCATGCTCCCTCCCCTCCTGCGTTGTGATTGGTGCGGAGTCCCGGACGGCGCCCAGCCGGGCACCTGTAGGGAGGCCATTTTCTCTATGTAGGCTGCATGCAGCCTACATAGAGAAAAGGGAGAGTGCGCATGACTGCTTTGGTCGGCCCTGGGGCCGACCAAACAGTCAGCGCACTCAGAGTGGTGCAAGCCACTCCTCCCCGACCCGCCTACCCACCCGCAACCAGGCATACCCTCCCGCCCGCCCACAACCAGGCATACCCCTGTCTTCTGTTTTCTCGCAGCGCGAGAAGCAGAAAATAAAATGGTATTTAAAATACCATTTTATTTTCTGCTTCTCGCACTGCGAGAAAGCAGTGGGGCGGCGCTCCTCCGCCCTAATGGAGGAGCCGCCGTTGTGTAGAATTGGTTGGAAGATAGCCAAAAAGGCAACTCAAGGAGCAGAGTGCTTGTGTTAAGATCTGAGTGCGATCTAAGTAGAAGTCACATATTTGAATTCTGGCAAGGCCTTTCATTCTTCCAAGGTCGGCAAAATAAGTACCTTTGTCTGTTGGGCAATAATAATTGTTCATTAAAATGTTCTATGTAAAGCCGTTTAGATAAAAGCACAGTATAAATAAAAGATTATTAATATAACCCACAACCGCTCAAATATATTCACCAACAAACTCGGTGTAAAATACTAATTTATTATGTTCTATACTGTAATGCCTATGTGGGCTCCTTATTTCAGTTTTAAAAAATGTGATTCTGTTTTATATAGCGCTCAAGTTTTCACACTAGCATTTTGCAGCACTAGTTCATAATGCTTTGATGAACTCTGCGTCCACCCTTCCTTTGCGAATGGTTACCACCACCTTTGAGGTGTCAGTATAAAATTAATGTTTTGCGACCATAATTGGGTGGCAAAACATTCATACATACCACTGCGATTCGGTATTAGGAAGGGGTGCCCTAAACACGCCCTTTCCAAATACCGAATAGCTAAACACAAATTGCAATTCTGTAACATATTTTCAAATCACAATGTAGGCTCAAGCATTTTTGCGATCGCAAAGTGCCAGATTCTGCGAATCAGGCTGCTACGGATCGCAAAAGTGCTTTTGTAAGTATGGCTCCAAGTTCGAGCCTCAGCGTTGCTTCAACAGCCTGTGATTCTGGGCAGATCGCTTAATCTCTCCTTGCCTTAAAAAAATGAAGGGGTACTTGTGTAATATGTAACCGGTGCTCATGTAAAGCGCCCCAATACTCTCTGGTCGGGTCAAGTTTGCATTATTTAAAAGAAGATATAGAACCTCACTCACAGCGGAAGGACCCTAATTAAGTTAAATTAATCTGTACTTGGTCCATGCTCCACACAAACATAAGGAATTGAAGTGACTGATCGCACACGGTTGTACGACGGTACAACGCAGGTATATGCATCATATGCCTTTGCCACACATTTGTTAGCACGCATGTTTTTACCGCGAATATGCATTTACAACGCATGCCAATACCACGCATTGTTTTTAGATTTAAAAACAATGTATTTGTGGGGGGAGACCCCCCAACTTACCTTACATGCGTGGTATTGGCATGCGTTGCAAATGCATATTCGCGGTAAAAACATGCGTGCTAACAAATGCGTGGTAAAGGTACAACTCGTTGTAAAGGCTGTTTCCCATCGTACGCGCTGGCCAATTAGAGGGCATCAAAGAAGAGTGATAATGATGGCAGGCCATTTGCCTTCTGGCCCCCCCTTTTGATAACCAGTGGCGGCCGGCATGGTTCGCGGGTGGTGAGGCGGGTGTGGGCACGCAGGGGGGGGGGAGTAGAGGGGGGAAAACGGTAAAAATATAATAATAAAAGAAACACTTACTTTGCTGCGCCGGACCCGCGTCTCGGCTCCTGCTCTCCAAGGCACAGGAAGCACAGAAAAGGCTCCCCTGACCAATCACAACGCTGCTATGCAGTGTTGTGATTGGTTAGCACCCAGGCCTCCCTGACCAATCACAACGCTGCAATGCAAGGTTGTGATTGGTTTTGAGCGTCCTGGTTCGACGCTCAACCAGGGAATGGGGGCCTGGGCTTGTTCTCCATGCAGGCTGTAAATCAGCCTGCATGGAGAACGGAGAAAGTGCGCATGACTGGTTTGGGTGGCCCGAGAGGGCCGACCAAACAGTCGTTGCACACTTAGGAGTGGGCAAACCACTCCTCCCCTGCCCTGCTCCGTGAGCAGAGCAGCCCCGCCCACCCGCAAAGCAACAGAAAACATAAAATGATGAGAACTCAAAGTTATTATCATTTTATGTTTCCTTTGCAGTGCACTGCTTAAAACCAGTGGGGCGACCCCTGATGCCAACGAACGGTATGTAATGGGCGGGCTTAAGGCCGCTTTTTAGATTTTTTTTTTTTTTACTATACAACAGATCATTGCAAGCAACAGGCAGGCTCAACCTAAAAAAGAAGAGAAATACAGTAAAACAGTGACAAACCAGGGATGGAAAAGAACTCACAAGAGTAAGATAAAGAGTCAGGGAGTGTCTGGTGGTGGATGAAAGTGTCATAAGGTGGAACCAAGATTACGCAAGCTTGGTGTTCGGCACCTCCGATATTCGATAGCACTGGCTGTGGGCTTCTGAGCAAAACTCTGGGATCTTGCACTTTCTGTTTTACATAATAAGCACGGGGTCGGACTGGCCTTTCGGGCAATCAGGCAGTGCCTGACAGGCTGGTCTCATAGGTCAGTGTTTGAGTCGGGTTTTTGTGGGCCTGTTTTATGGTCTGTTGGGCCGTTTTTTACTGTTCATTTTCATGATTTACAACAAACATTGCCTGCAGGAAGCTCAAATTCATGCAGTTTTCAATACCTTGTAAAACATGTATACAGCGTGTTCTTACAAGTTCAAAACTGCCTTAGTTTGCAAACACGGGCCACTTTTTTAACATTTCTAATTCATTAATGGGGGCCACTTTTATTTTAGTGCCCGGGCCTATTTTCTGTCCATGTCTGACCCTAAATAAGCAATGCTTGCACGTATATGTCAGCCACGGTTCGTGCAGGTAACAGCGGTGGGGCCATGTGAGGGGGGATTTCGCGGGACGAAAACGTGGGAAAATTAATTATTTATTTAATTTCCCCTCTGCATCGTCCCTCGAAATCCCCCCCACCCCCCACCCAGCCGCTGTTACCTGCACGGACAGCGGCTGGTATATGTCTGATTGTTTCAGGACTTCACAGTTTCAGCATGCTTCAGGAAATAGAAAGACTTTAGGGCAAGTGGAACTCAAAATAATTGCACACTGCTAAAATGGCAGTAAAAGAGATAAATTCTTGAAAAACTAAAAGGAAAAAGAACAAACAGCAATACTTTGGTTTGATTCACTTCCTTAAAACCATTTTCAGGGACGTCCCTGACCTCATCTTTGATGTATTATATGGACTAAAATACCCCCTATAGTACAATATATTAATATTAGAAGTCACAGAGGGGTTAGCAAGGCTGTAGGCACAGTTCTTTTTAATAACAATAATTTGTTTTTTATAGCATTTCATCCAGCACTTCTGGCGTTTCTATAGACTGCAACTAGCACAATTTAATGGTGCTCCATTTGTCTCTCTCTCTCTGGAGAATGGGAGGCTGAGTTGGCCTGGACAGTATTAAAACCTATGACCGGCACGGTCCGCCTCAAGACTTGACTCTGCCACAAGACTGGAAAGGCTGGAAATGGAAGACCACACATACATACACTATCTGTACATTACAAAGCACAGGCGGACACTTTGGTGCCCAACTCAGGTTAATTTGATATTTGATATTTATTTTGATAAAACGGGGCATATGCCCGAAGGCGTCTTGGCGCTAGCGTCTGCAATGGAAAGAAGTGCTGCAATGAAAGAGTATCCACGACTACATTGGGAGTGGGAATAGCCATGTTTTAAGGTGTTTCCTGATGGTCATCAGATTTGACTAGCTTCTAAGGTGCCAAGGAAGTGGATTCCAGAGCTTACATACAGGTAGAGGGTAAACACCCCTTACTCCGCATCCGTCACCCCGCATGTTGCTACAACGCGGTCGTTACAACGACCGCGATGTAACAACGCATACCGACTTGCGGAGGGGGGAGAAGGTGTTGGATTTAAAATCCAACACCTTCCCTACTGTCCGCAAAGACTGGAGTTGGAATAGTAAATTATACTATTCCAACATCCAGCGCCCCCCTCCGCAAGTCGTTGTTACGACTTGCGGGGTAATGGTATACGTTGTTACAACGCGGTCGTTGTAACAACCGCGTTGTAACAACATGCGGGGTGAGGGAAAGCGGAAAAAAGAGGCATATTCCAGGTAGAGTGTACAAAACCTCTGCCACCCCACGAGGCGGTGTGGATTCTGGGCACCCTGACCTGTTTTTGAAGTTGCCTATCAAAGGCATCTTACGGGGGGCGTACCAGGAGAATTTATTCTTTAGATAGCCTGAGGCAAGATGAGATGGAGCGCTCTGTGCGCTGGACACAATGCCTTGAAAGCTACTCTCTTTTTTTATCTGGAGCCAGTGGTGCTACTCCAGGGCTTTTGAAACTGGGTCGAATTTCTCGATGTTTTTAATGAGCCGAGCTGCTACATTCTGCACCCTCTGCAGTTTCTTAAGAGAGCCGTGCTACATGCCCAAATAAAGGGCTTTGCAGTAATCTAGTCTCGATAAGACCAAGGAGATGATAACTGTTTTCTGTAAATCTGGTGGAATGAAGGGCAGACTTTTCCTCAAGATTTTTAACTGGTAGAAGGAGGTAGAGATAAGTTTGTCTGTTTCGTAAAAGCGAGTTTGGAATAAAAAATTACTCCGGGATTTCTCAATTTAGGAACTGGGGTGGGAAGAGGTCCCGGGATCTGTGGCCACCAGTCATCACTCCAAAAAGAGGTGTCTCTACCAAAGAAGAGTTATTTAGTGCAAAAAAATAGGGACCCCCTGTAACCAATGAACCTTTCCTGGGACAAGGAAAATGCAATTGTTAATAAAAATCACTAGGCAACAGTGTGGTCAAGTATTAATGAAACCAGACCTAAATAGGGGAACTAATCAAGGGACAACTTAATGTACCAGACAAAGTTGGAAAAATATCGCTTTTTATTGTTTTCACGAAATATTTAAAAGGTGGCTAAAGTGTATTAAACAGAACATTGAACATATTGACAATAACAGTTAGATGTATCAATGGTTATTACCTTGGATTGGATGCCTATGGGTAATTTTGCAGCTTTCAACATTGATTTACAAGTCTGGACAAGGACTGGTGTACAGAGAAACATTCATCACAGTCTAATCGGTGTCACAAGACATGGAAACAATACATACAAGTATTTAGCCACACTTAAACAAAAACAATTATATCATAAGTACACAATTATATACAGAAAATGTGGCGATGGTTCTTGGAGGAATCGACGCGCGTTTCGGCGAGCGTGCCGCCTTGGTCAGGAAACCACATTAAAATATTGTCTAGACCAAAAGGCGTCAGGAGGAGAATGGAGAACTGACCCGCTACCTCGAGGAGAACAACATCCTGGACCCTTCCCAGTCCGGCTTCCGCAGCAACCACAGCACCGAAACCGCCCTCATCGCCGCCACTGATGACATCAGGACCCTGCTAGACAACCGAGAAACAGCAGCCCTCATCCTCCTGGACCTATCAGCCGCCTTCGACACGGTCTGCCACCACACACTACGAACACGCCTTCACGACGCCGGGATCCAAGAGAAGGCCCTGGACTGGACCACATCCTTCCTTTCCGGCAGAACACAAAGCGTCCGCCTCGCCCCTTCCGATCCAAGGCCACCAAGATCATCTGCGGCGTACCCCAAGGCTCCTCCCTCAGCCCAACGCTGTTCAACATCTACATGGCACCCTCGCCCACGTCGCCCGACAGCACAACCTCAACATCATCTCCTACGCCGACGACACCCAGCTGATCCTCTCCTCACCAAAGACCCTCACACCGCCAAAGCCCACCTCCACGAAGGAATGAAGGCCGTCGCCGAATGGATGAGGACCAGCCGCCTGAAGCTGAACTCGGACAAGACGGAGGTCCTCATCCTTGGTTCCAACCCTTCAGCCTGGGACGACTCCTGGTGGCCGACATCACTGGGAACAGCCCCGCCACCCACCGACCACGTTCGCAACCTAGGGGTCATCCTCGACCCCACCCTCTCCATGACTAAGCAGGTCAACGCCGTTTCCTCATCCTGCTTCAACATCCTCCGAATGCTCCACAGGATCTTCAAGTGGATCCCCACCGAAACAAGAAAAACAGTCACCCAGGCCCTTGTCACCAGCAGGCTGGACTACGGAAACGCCCTCTACGCAGGAACGACGGCTAAGCTCCTGAGACGGCTGCAACGCATCCAGAACGCCTCTGCACGTCTTATCCTCGACATCCCCCGACGCAGCCACATCACACCCCACCTGAGAGACCTGCACTGGCTCCCTGTCAACAAGAGGATAACCTTCAAGCTCCTCACCCACGCACACAAAGCACTCCACAACTCCGGACCAGCCTACCTCAACAGACGACTCAGCTTCTACACCCCCACCCGCCAGCTCCGCTCGACCAGCCTCGCCCTCGCCACAGTCCCCCGCATCCGGAAAACGACCGCCGGCGGCAGATCCTTCTCCCACCTCGCCGCCAAGACCTGGAACACCCTCCCCACCAACCTCCGACAGACCCAAGACCTACTGGCCTTCAGAAGACTCCTCAAGACCTGGCTCTTCGATCAGTAGCAGCACCACCCCCCTCTTCCCCCAGCGCCTTGAGACCCTCGCGGGTATGTAGTGCGCTTTATAAGTGACATGATTGATTGATTGATTGAATGGCCTCATGAGGCTGCCTCAAAGGGGTGTGCTAATTCAAAGGAATGCAGAAAGTGCGCCAAGGACAGGGTAATGGTGGGCCGAATCAAAGATTCTGGTACCGGTCCCTCAAACTGACAATAGGAGTACCTCAGTTTTTTTCAGAGCTCACCTTGGGACAGTGGCTGCTCATCCAGCTGATCACTGCTCACATACAGCTGTTAAACCGATGTGCCACCTCCTCGATGTTACTAGTGATAGACACAACAATTTGCGTGTCATCAGCATAAGAGATGGTTGAAAAACCAAAGGATCTTATGAGATTTTGCAAGGGGGCCACATAAATATTGAATAGGGTTGGACTGAGTGATGACCCATGCAGGGCACCACACGGCAAGGAAAAGGGATTGGAGATGAAGTTTCCTAACGTGAACGATTGCTTTCTTTCCGAAAGGAAGGAGCACAGGAGGTCATATGCTAGCCCAGCGATTCCTATCTCCACTATTCTATGCATCAGGACAGAGTGGCTCATCATATCAAAGGCTGCAGATAGGTCCAATAGGACCACCGCAGCCTCGCCTCCATTGTCCATAATGTCCTTTAATTCCTCTGTAGCATCTATCAGTGCCGATTCAGTATTGCGTGCTTTTCTGAAGCCGAATTGGGCTCTATCCAGAATCTCGTTCTGATTGAGATATTCTGAGACCACAATATTCATGTGTTACTCTAAACTTTTTGTGGGAAGGGGGAGATGTGAAATGGTACGTTAAGTTCTTCACTTCGTTAGGATCCAATGTGAATTTTTTTAAGCAGTGGAATAATGAAGACTTTTTTCCATTCCAATGCAAAGATGCCCTCATTAATAATGTGATTTAGTAGTAAGGTAAGAAGAGGGGTCACTGTTAGGTTACACTAGGTGCATAGGATAGTTAGGTAAGACTGGGTGCATGGGATAAAGCTACTAGGCACTTGAGCTGCAGAGGCCAGATGACCAAACAAGCACCACTATGGAAAGAACACATGCAACCAGATGTTGGGAAGCTGGCTGGGTTCCGTCAATGGGGTCTCATAGGTATCTCCACAACAAGGGATGTATTGGACATGGGTGGGCTAAAATACTTTCAAACACTACAACTAGAACCCACGCAGTCTTATAGATATCTTTGACTATATCATGCCCTGCAGGCAGAGAAACCAGAATGGGCCTCAGTTCCTGACAGCAGCCCCTTGAAAAGAAGAGTAATGGGTGAAGAGATGACTGGTAAAGTGGTTTCCCATATATACCGCTCCATAATAAATTATAACCACGACACACTTGCAGCTCTTACGGCAACCTGGGAGAAAGACTTGGACCCAATGGAAGATGTGGACTAGGAGGCGGCTCTCATGCATTCCAGAGAAGTCGCCATTAAGTCTAAACTGAGAGTAATCCAGCTGAAAAACTGTCACAGAATCTACTACAATAGAAGCCGCTTGTATTAAATGGGCAAGATTCCAAGCCTGCTTTGTTTGTGATGTACAGGGTGCCCATTTCTACACACTCTGTGGGAATGTCCCCTTTTTATTGGGTACTGTGGCCATCATTGTTAAAGAGCTGGACGTGGTCATTCCTTTGACTCCACAGTTTCTCCTATTAGGGATCCCTTGTGACGTCGATCTCATGAGAGCCCAGCTTTTGTCTTGTAACTTGGGATTTATGCTAGTGAACAGGGATACTGGCATGCATTGGGGAAGGCAACAACTGGGTTCAGAGGGTGGCAATCAATTACTTTTGTTGATGTTATTGCCAAATTCACTTGATGTGAAACAGATTTCACTATATCAGTTAGACCTTTGCAGTAATCTAGAACAATATCATCAGTCATTGAAACAAGTGTAGCTGCAGAAATATAGGCCAATCTCATGCTCTGCCCATTAGCACTTCATGGCAGGACGGGCCGTCTTTTTATCTGGGGTACTTCTAATACTCATCAGGACAAGAGGAAGGGTATCAGGCCATTTCAGACTAGTTGATGCACATACATTGGCCAATTTGTTTTTGATGGTCCATTAAACCTCCCCAAAATACCAAATGACTGAGGACGATAGCTACAATGGAACCTTTGAACAATCTGGGGACCTGTAAAAATCGATTTAAAAATGTAATTTTTTAAATAGAAGCCACAGTCCGTCTCAATAGAGATCAGCAGGCCAAAACGGGGTATTAATTCCCTCAACAAATGCTTGGAAACTGTCATGCTATCTGATCTCTGGGTGGGGTAGACCTCATACCATTTAGAGAATAAGCAGATAATCACAAGAATGTACTTAAGGCCAATGTAAAGTGGCATCTCAATGAAATCTGCTGAAATCTCGTAGATGGGATCTCCGATTTGCAATATGATTCATAAGAACAGTATTTCTTTATTCCTGATTATTTATCTGATAAATTAAGCATCTCTCACAAAAATCCTCTGCAACACTTCTGAATATAGAATTTGACCAGTACTTATTGAATGAGCCTCTCCCTGCTTGTGACTGTTTATACAAATGCCTAGCCATGCAATTTAATATTGAATCAGGTGACCTATATTTATACTCAGGAGTTATCCAAATACCAACCCAACATTTCCCGTCTTCTTTTCTCATCCTCTGGGTGCTTCCTCCTGGTCCCTCAATTTACTCAAGGTAGTCTGAATTGGATTCAATAAGAAACAATTTAAATTTTTGCATTTTCAACAGAACTTGCATTTGGTTCATTTTCTTCTGTTTCTTGATTCATAATTTGTTCATTTGATCTCATTGTTTAATTCTCAAGTGTGCAATATCTGGCTGCTTACTCTAGAACCATCTACAAACAAAATCAGATCAGCCATTTCAAGAAGAATTTCTTTAATGTATGGTCTTGGCTTGGTATATAACTCTGCGACAGTGATGCAGTCA
The DNA here is from genome assembly GCA_963921515.1 of Calotriton arnoldi. Lineage (NCBI taxonomy): Eukaryota > Metazoa > Chordata > Amphibia > Caudata > Salamandridae > Calotriton > Calotriton arnoldi. The sequence goes on from CAWUFW010000282.1 coordinate 1,686,826, forward strand.
CGTTTTGGTTCATCATAATCATCCCTCCTGTCTCTGTCGTCATTATTGCCTGGAACGCGAATCATCGTCACTGGGATTAGGAAATTACACCTTTTGATAGAGATATTTTCAGCTGGCAGTATGACTTGTTCATATCTGATCAGACGACTATTTGTCATGTGCTGAGTCCGTGTACGGGTCAGCAAAATCTTAACAGAAAGTGGAGCAACACACTTAACATATGTTCCATCACAATTTCTACACATTGCTCAATGCAATGCAAACCTCTGCAACCGCTTTCAGACAACCAGAAAGACTTACAGCTACTGGATCTAACGCAGCTGACAGGTAGGCCAGAGGCCTCATGACTCCACCATGTTTTTGGGTAAGGACTAAAAGAGCACACCGCCTCCCTTGTGACACTAAGGAAAAATCTACATATTTTAATCTGGCATTCTAAGGGCGGGTGAATTACACAATTTTTCACTCAGTATCCAGAAGGCATTTAAACATTTGTCCTCAAATGGCACCGGGTCTCTGATGTCACTGTGGGTAAGCCTTACTAAAGGCTTTGCAATCAAGGAAAAGTTTGGAACCCATTGAAGGCAGTAGCCAACAATTCCCAGGAACATCCTCATCTCCCTCTGGGTGGTAGGAGGATTCATCTTCAGAATTGCAGAAATATGTTCTTTTGAGATTTTCTTTGCCCCTTTCTCAACGTCATAAGAAAACTGACCTAGAACCCAGCACATATTGGGCATAACCCCCTCGAAAGACATCTCCAAGTCCCTAGTCCCATAATCTACTAATCTTAGGTATAATAATGCAAAAGTTAAGAAAAATGGAACAAACAGTCCTGCGTTGCAGGCTTGGTTTATCTACTTTACCAAATTAGGGAAATCGTGCTTTGCTATGGCTTTGTCCCCTTAGCTGCATTAAGTGAGAACTTAGAAAAACACTCATTATGGGAAATGAGCACTAGAGACCTTTTCCAAATACTAGCCCGCGTGTGGTTTTGATTCACACATGATTGTTATTTATCTTGTTTTGTCGGGGGTAAATTGGTAAAAGTACTGACCACATGGAACTGCAGTGTATCTGACTAATGAAAAACAATAAATCAATATTCAGTGTAAAGTTCTCTCTGTGCTCTAACATTAACACTTCAATAACACTGTGTGAAAATTCTGACCTTCCAACACATCCCTTAGTGGTAGATAATATATTGTTTGAATCAAAAAATATATTTTCCTTTTTCACAGACAGTAAAAATGGTCAAAATACATAAATAAATATATAAGCATGGGATCACAGGCAGTATATAACACTAGCCCTGCGACTGGAAATATTTACATTACATCTTAACTTTTGAACCAATCGGGGCACCCGCGCTTTAGCTTAAGCTGTTTAATGCTAGAACGTGGGTGCTACCATTGTAACAAAAGTAAATAAATAGAACAAAAAAGCGTGCAGACGCCATTTTTTCTTTTTGTTTACTTTTTGTACAGTCGCGGCACCCGCACTTTAGTTGTAAACATCTCAAGCTAAAGCGCGGGTGCCGCGATGGCTTCAAAAGTAAAGAAATAGAAAACAAAGTTTTTTTCTTTTTCTTTACTTTTGAAGCATTTGCGGCACCCGTGCTTTAGCTTAAGATGTTTACAGCTAACACACGAGTGCATTGATTGATTTTCAGTGCAATAGCTCTTGCATTACTGACAGTTTGAGCTATTGACAATGCATTATTATTAGCATTGCAAAAGCTTGTTTTTAACTGTGTCCTGGGCTGTGCAAGGGGCTTCATAGCTCGTCCCTGTTTGTCTGACAGTTTCCAGGTTTTCAAAGTTTAGCCTGATAAACAGCAGCCAAGTGCCATTGCTTACCAGGGGCAGGATAAAAAGGTCAGGAGTGACGTACAATAGGTAACTATGCTTCATATGGTCACTGAACTCTGAGGTGCCTCATTTGTTTTTGCCACCATCAGTAAAATAAATTTTTATAAATACATCCATAAATAAATAAATACATGAGGAAACATTACCTATCATAAATAGGATAAGAAAGGGAATAAAAACATTTTACAAATATTTCATTACATGACGTAAGATACCATTATTAGGCTATATTCGATATCCCGGAGGCCCTAGATCGTTAAGGTTGCAACTTGCCTCGCTTCAATATCGTCTTTCCAGTTATTTATGGAAGCCCAGATAAGATTCTCTAATTTTCTAGCCTTCCATCCTTTCCTCTCATACATACCCTTTTCAAGATTAATAATAGCTAAAAGCTGTGAGAGCCACTGTTGGAAGGTGGGGGGGCCAGGGTCCTGCCAGGCCGATGAAATACAGAATCATACTACAGCCATGGCCAAGAAGATAAACTCACATTGTACTGGTGGTACACCTACCTTCGTAACCCCTAGTAACATCAAATCAGTTGTAAGTCTTATTTGAATCCTTGAAGATTGTGTTAAAAATTCTTCTATAGCTATCATCAGAGGCTCTAAAACCGGGCAAGAAGAAAACATGTGAATAATATCAACATCAGCACTACGACATCGGGGACAGAGGATCCCTTCTGTGCCACCCCATTGGGCGATCTTAGCTGGCATATGATATAATGAAAAGATTGTCTTATAGTGCTGCGCTTGCAGGCCAGCCGACTTCAGTACGGAGTGGCCCAGCTTAAGTGAATCCATAAACTCAACCCCTTCAATGTTTAGCTTTTGCTGTCATTTCTCGTGATGTTTATCTAGGTCATCGGCCAACAATCGTCTCATCCCACCATAAATCTGGGTGATAGTACAGCCCTCTGGATCTCTTATTGCCTCCAAAAGAGGTTCTTTAGAGAGAACTCCCCCCCCCTTTCTTTTTTGCGCTGCAGCTTTGAACCTGAAGGTATTAAAAAAATTATTTGCGGTCAATATTGAAGAGCAACTGAACCTTCTTAAATGGTATCACGCCGTTTGGGTCGAGCAAATCTCCCATCTTCCGCACTCCTAGTTCATCCCATCATGACATAACCCCACCATGGAATACCTCTGGGAGTGACGGGTTACCGAAAAGAAGAGTAATAATTCATCCTACCTAACCCCAGCTTCTTCCTGACAGTGGTCCAGACAGCGACTGCTGCCCCAAGGGTCTCAAATTTTACTTTTTTATAATAGCTAGATTCGCTGTATCTCAATAGCCAATTAGGGGGCTCTCTCTCTAACAGCAATTCATATACATCCGGGGGAGCATCCCTTCTCCACCGGTCCACAATCTCTCTGACGAGTAATCCCCGGAAGTATTGGATTGCTGCAGCCCAGTAGTACATTTTTAGGTCTGGGACAGCCCACCCCCCCTTTCCCTGGGGAGGGACATGAACCTGAGGGCTCTTCTGGTCTTTCCATGTGCCCATACAAATTTGTTGACCATTTTTTCCATCTCCTTAAACCAGTGACTACACTAGGAGTATCGTTCTGAAAAGATACAAGATCTTTGGAAGAAGTATCATTTTAATTATGTTACATCATCCCACAATTGAAAGATGCAGATTGTTGAACCTATCTAAATCTTTCTTACCCTTTTGGATCACAGGGGCCAGATTTTTTTCCACAATATTGCCCAATTCCGAGGTTATGGTGACCCCTAGATAAACTGCACATTCATTCACCCTTGGATCTGGCAAGCAGATCTAACTGTTAATGACTATTTGCGTTTTCTCCCGACTGAGAAGATAAGCCAGAAATCGCCCCAAAGCGCTTGGCCTGGATCTCTATCTCCCTTAAGGCTTCGAGTGGGTTCGCTGCCGTTATCGCCAAATCGTACGTGTACCCTAGAATTTTAGTCTCGAAGCTGTGCAGCCAGATAGGCTGGATTCCTATATTGGCCTCAATTTTTCAGATTAGGGGGTCTATATAGAGTGAAAATAAAAGGGGAGAACAAGGACACCCCCTGTGTCCCTCCTCACCATATAGCTTTCCATAATATCTTTGGAATACCTCATGTATTTCCCTGACCCCCGAGATTAGTTCGCCCGTTTTGGTTTTTGACCTCCAGGATCTCTCCCCCAGCAAATTTCTGCCTTGTCCCGGTGGCTAGCAAATGCCCAACTTGCTCGCTATATTCACGGCAACTTTGCCGCCAGGCCAGGTTTTTTTCTGCTGCTCTTGCTGCCGCGATTTCTCCAGCGGTTGCCTTTACTAGCGCAAGTTTCCGGAGAATCCCCTCAATACTTAAGCCATGAGCTATAGCCCTAACCAGCTCCTCCTCTGTGTCTAACATTGTACTATAAATCATGTTTAGGCGCTGTCTTGCTTCTTTGTTCCGGTTCAAAGAATAGCTCAGGGTTTCCCCTCTAACCCCGGCCTTAAGAGCGTCCCACACCATCCCGCACCTAGCACTGCCCCTATTAACCTCTAGAAATTCTCCCAGCCATTTGTTCATATGTCGAACATACTCAGGGTCTTGAAGCAGACCTATCTCATATATCAAAGTACGTTCCAGTGCATCTACCCCGGTGTTTGTTACTTCTAAGACCAAGGGGTTATGGTCAGACATAACCCGGGGAAACATCTTGATGGTGCACGTCATAAGTAGTCACACCAAAAAGTAGTCCAACCGTGCTAATGCTCTATGTGGTGCAGAAAAATATTTGCTGCTCCCCTCCTGTGGTTTTAAATGTGCACAGACATCAGTAAGCCCGTTGTCTTGCATCAATTTAGTGAGGGCACGATGCAATGTTTTTTTCCGGCCCGTATAATTACCGGAGTTCCCCTTCCATAGCCCCCCCAGGCCGTTGATATTTAAGTCACCGCATAGTATGATTGGTAAAGGCCATTTGGCAAGCTCAGAATTAAGAAATTCGAACAAGTCGGGATCATCGCCCGTGGAGCCATAGATGGTGCAAGGCGTAAATTGAAACCCCAGAGATTGACACTCTACAATTGCCCACCGACCAAAGCGGTCAGTTGAGCGCTTTTTAAATAGTATGCCTCCCTTCTGGGCCAAGACAGCCACCCCCCGGGTTCTGGTCCCTTGCGTAGTACATGCTATCAATTTATACCCCAGCTGCTCTAAAAGATATTTCCTGGTCCCCTTAATATGCGTTTCTTGCATACATACTATATCGACATGCAGCATCCGTAATTCTTCTTTGACTTTTCGGCGCTTTGCCGGGTCATTCAACCCACATATATTTATCGGCGCTACCCGCATACTAAATATACTTTTCCAACCTGTTCCAACACTATCTCCCTTTCTCACCATTCCTCCTTAGTTTCCTCGTGTAGTGGTGCTTTTTTGTTTTTTGACCCCAGGCCCACCCCTCAGCATGACCCCCCACACCCCTCTGTCCTTGTGAACCCCCACCCGCCTCCCCTCACCTACATTGTGAGACAAGCAGACCTAAGGTCTAAGTGATGGAACCTGTGCAACGCCACCCCCTGCCACCAACCTATTATAACTCTACTGAGTGCTACCCCCACACAAACCCTCTTCATCCAACAGAGAAAGTCATGCATTCCTACTCAAAGCTACCTAACTAGGAAGAGGGACTGTTCACCCTTCTTGGTTTTCATTTTATCAATGTACTCTTTGGCTTGGATTTCCGAAGTAAAGATTCTCGTGGTATTTTTATATATGATTTTCAGGCGAGCTGGATTCATCAGGTAGGCTTCAGCCCCTAAAGTTTGGCATGGCTGGATCAACTGTCTTAATCTCCACCGTCTCTCCACTGTGACGTGGCAAAAGTCTGGCCTTGCAAAGAAAGACTCATCTTCATGAGTTCGTTGGGCATCAGGTCGAGCTTTTGAGAACACTTCGTCCCGGAGCAGATAGTTCCCAAAGTAAATTAAGGTTGCCCTTGGCACTGGGTTTTCTCCACTACGAGACTGACCTGGCTTCATTAGATTCAGTGGGAAGCGGTGGCCCCGCTGTATTTCTAAGTCCCAGTTTCAGTGATGGAGTTCCGGAAAGGCTCCCTTCAGTAACTTCAGCGTATAGGCTTGTATATCATTGCCCTCTGCTCCTTCTTTAATGCCAAGAATCTGCAAGTTATTCCTCCTTTGCCGGTTTTCAAAAACCTTCCAGCTTCCATTGCAAATCTGTCAATTGTGCCGTCTGGGACTCGGTCCGGGTTTGGGCTCTGGCCATATCATCTTCTAGCGTTGCAGGGCGCTCTTCAACTGTCGTCAGTCTTGTATTTATATCTGTACAGGCTTTAGCCATTTTTCTCACAGAACCCTGCAGCTTTTTCGTTGCCAGGCGATTTATTTTCCCATCCAGTCAAGTCTCTTCTTGGAATTGCTTGATGGATTCGTAGATTAATTTCAGAGAAGGTTCTTCAATTTGTGGTGTTCTTACATTACTGGCAACTTCTTCCTGCCCTGGAAGATCGGGGTAAACGTTTTGGGTAGCGGAATAATCCCATTTCAAGGCAGATTTTACATTAGACCTGACAAGTTCATCTGCAATCCACTCAGACGATTGAGGGTCTCTGTTCTTCTTGGAGAGCCTCTTCCTTCTCACCACTGTCCCGGGTCCCATCTGCTGACTGTTCAGGCTTGAGCTGGAGAGCTTAACCTTGCTTCCAGCTTCTGAGTCGGAGGAGCTAATATCAGAGCCATAGGTTAGTGAGAAAAATTTGTCGCCTAGCTCCTGAGTGCCTTCCAACCCCTTCTGCCCTGTTGCCCCCTCATTTAGCACACTGATATCCAGGTCCGGGTTGACCAAGGCCTGCGTCTGTAAATGTGAGGAACTGGTAGAATAGTGATGCCGACTCATCTCGGTTGAGGCAATTTGCAGAGGTACATGTAGCACAAAAGTCGTTGGTTATTGTGGCTTTCAGACCCCCCCACTGGAGGCGCTAGCCGACTCAGTTAGTATTTCGCCTACCGCCTCTACCTTGCTTGGACAGTCGACTGTGCCTAGCTCATTCTTCTCAACACTGTCGATACCCACTCACTGGTCCTTCAGATCCCTATGGGTTCCCATTGCTTCATTGATGTCATCAGCGGGTGTTGCGATAGTGGGGAAAAATTCAGTGATGCTCTGTTGCTGCTGCTGGGATTGGGTCTGAGGTTGTGACTGCAGCTGGAGTGAGAGTTTTGACTGACACTCTGTTTTTTTCCAGCAGCTTTCTCCTGCCTTCCTTCCCCTTTTATTTCTCCTTTTTTTTAAATGTCCAGGCTCTATTTTCCTTTCAGGAGTATCTTGGCGTTGGGATTAACGCTTACTCCAGGCTTCCCTACCTTGGAGCGCCTCGGAGGCATATTGCTATTATCATTAGGGGAAGCTGATGAATCAACGCTTGTATTTGCCTCAGAGATTTTTGGCCGAGCAGTTCGACTTGGTTTGGGAGGCATCCTTCCTTTGGAGCGGCTCCATGCCGTGAGCCACCAGGTCCTGTCAGCTACTCCGGCCTCTCCTCTCCTCCAGCCTGGAGCTGCTGCCGATGCGAGCCGAAGCACTCTCCGTGATCCCCGCAAGCCAGTAACTATTGCGACTGCCACAGCCACCTCGACTGCCCGCAAGACGTCCACGATAAGAAACCCAAGCCGGTAGGTCCTCATTAGATGAATTTGATATCTCGATCAAGGGATATCCTCTACATTTTCACTTGCAAATCCGGGTGGCGAAGAGCGACCAGCTCAGCCGTCAGACAAGCACCATCTTGTCTCATCCGTCATCTTGTCTCCCTGAGGTGCCTTTCAATATCCTTTTTAGAGATGGGAGTGGGTATTTTATTCCATATGACTCGTACCTATATTCCCTTTAAATTATTGTTTCTTCCAACCAAAGAGATCTTCTGTTTGCAGATAATGTATAATAAATGTGGCATTAGTACTGCTAAAATAAACACATCAATGTGCAGCTTGCAAACACATACTGTAAAGATGTTTAATGTAAGTCAGTATCAAAGGCAGTTTTGTGTTTTAGACTATGTGGACAGCATGTAGACTTCTGCTGATCTCTATTAAACCCCGACAATGTAAAAAAATATATATTTTACAAAAGCAGCTATGGACCTTGGTTTTATCATGCAAGAAAGTTTGGAAGGAGAGGTTCTGAAATACATAGTATGCCCATCAAACATTTAAATGGCAGATAAGTGTTCTGCTCAATACATTAGCATCATGGTGTCTGCTAGCTAAGAAAAAAGGCAGTTTGGTGAATTTCTTATTACAGATGACTAATTATGCTACAACTAGACTGTAATAAGAAAACAAGAGACAGATTTTTATATAAGAATTGCAATATTCCATGTATGATAATATTATAAACTATGAGGTCTATATACAAACTTTATTTCATAAGTAAGAAATCTACTTATCATGGGTTTCCTCCGATGATATTTTTGGGGATTCCCAAAATCCCTTTTTGGGGATTCACAAAAATTCCTAAAAGCAAGCGCCAGGATATCCTCTCGGGTGACTAGTGTGCTATATAAATCAATAAAACGTATAACATAACATATACAAATATTCTATGTTCTAGATTTCACTGAGCACTCTTGCTGCCTTATACCTACTCTTGCAGATTATCCAGTGGCTAGGCTGTCTGCAATAGTAGGTGAAGTGAAAATGTGTGCTACCACATCAAACATTCTCTTTTTCTCCACCAGGATACTCGTTTCCCCTTCCCTGACATATCCTCCAAATATGGGGGTGTTTAGATACTAACACCCCCATATAAGTAAGTTTATAAACTTACTCCTAGCATATTTGTCACTAAAGTTAAGTGTGCAAATTGGTTTGAAGACCATTGTGAAAGATTGTTAACCCCCAGAAATTTGTTGGTGTTCATTGCATTTGTAATCTAAGGGTCACTCTGTAATATTCCATCAAAATATGGTACAAAACAATATCTTTAGGCTTTGTCTCATTTAATGTTAATGCATGCATTTGCCTCAGTAAGAGACCTGCACCTCAGGCTTGGGGGCGAGATGTATTTTTGGTCTCCACAAAGATACATAGGGAAATCTAATTGTTGTCCTCTCTCTAGATTCACTCTGAAACTTACATGTTCAGATACACTTGTGTGCCCTCTAGACTTACTGCCTGTGGAGTGGTGCACACCACTCTTTACTTAGCGTAATTCCAGCTCTGCCGGCCGCTGCTCACATTACTGGAGTAAAGCGCAGAAGAGGGTGAAGGCTGGGAGACACTGGGAGACCACAGTTCTATGTCCCTGGTTGCTCCACCCATGCAGTTTGGCAACCCACTAAAACCCCCGTAAACTTGTCACGGTTGCACTAACCTGGCAATCTGGATCCAACCGAGTGTCCAGAACAACTAGCAACCATGCAAAGAAGATCTATGATGGTGAGTAGTAGACTCAGGGGAATGGGACAAGAGAGAAAGAGAAACAGAGACACTACAGGGCATATTTACTAAAGAGTTGCATCGCCCTTGGGCCACGCAACATGGCGCAAGAGCGACGCAGCTCTTAAGTTTGATTTATCATGCCATGCAAGGCCACCATGCATGGCCTTGTGTGGCTTCATACATTTAGAGTAAGCCAGCGCATCGCAAATCACTGCGTTGTGTTACTCTGCCCCAGGGAGTTGTTCCATGGGTGGAGTGTGGGTGTTCCCACGCATCCACCCATGGATTTTGACACATTCCAAGATTTACCATTACTGGTAGACCTGGGAATGCGTCAAAATGCTGCGCCTCCCCAGGTGAGGCATAACGAGGAGAAATATCTATTTTTCCTCGTTACATCCTCTTTCTATGTGTGCTGCTCAATAAAATGCCTCATGGCATCCCTTCCTGCACAAAAACAAACCTGCTTACAACGTACCGTGGTGTAAGGGTGCCTGCTTTGGTGCTTGGCAGCACATGTGCGCCAGCGCTGGGAAATGACAGGAATGCGCCGTATATTGTTAAGTACGGTGCATTCCTGCCCTTTCCCTATCATGCAGCGTGGCGCAGCAAGGTGGCTTGCTACGCTGCGTGGTTATTTGTTAAATATGCCCCTGGATTTCTTCATTCTGCCTGTCCATCAGTACTCCATTTAAAAGGATTTTCCCAGATGGGACATACTAATTGATTGTAGGGAGGTGAGAGTTAGGGTGGACTTTTGTGCCTGGTTCACTGTACAGGGAGATGAATTGGTTCGCAAAGCTTGGGTTTCCAGTGAACATTTCCTATTTGCTGAACAACCATGATAGTATAAGGGACACAAAACCAACTTACTTGGCTGTTTTGAGCAGAAATAGAAATTAAAGGATTCAGGAGTTATGGTAAGATTTAAGTAGCTGCTAAGGGAGATCCGATCATGGATTGGCTGCATCAAGAACAAATGAGCACACCACTAGATCTAAGGGCAGATCCTCCTGTTCATGTAATAGACTTTGTAAGTATTGAGAAGGGTGGTATGGGTTTAAGACTGGGTATGGACATCAATGGAAACATCTGTAAGCTCAAGAAGAAATTAGGTGATGTGTTAAGTGAGAATTAGGTAAGTATGAAAATTTTGAACACCAAATTATTCTGAAAGAGGGAGCAGAACCAGTTAGGCATAAGGTAAGGAATGTCCCATTGTCATATAGAGGGTAACCTAAGGGGATGCTCCATGACCTGTGTTTGATCGAGATTATGCAACCTATTGAGGCGTCTCCCAGCGCCTGTAGTTATTTCCCTCACAGCCACAGGTGAGCAGTCGCTGTGCATGAATTTGCATAGCTTAAATGATGCTACATGTTTGTCTTGCCACCCATTACCGAACATGCATTAAATGATTTCCACCTTTGCGGGGGCAGTACTATAAATGACACTGAATTTCGCCAGTGCATATCATCAAGTGGTGCTGGAACCTGGGTTCATGACATTTAACACCTTTCGTAACCCCCGAAGAGAATGTTTCAGTTTTTGAGCATGCCGTTTGGTCTTGTTAGTGCACCATCGGTTTTCAGACAAATATTGAAAGAATCCTTGACAGGAATAAGTGCAGCTGTTTAATTCCAAGAAGACATTTTGATGTCTGGAAGGGATCAACATCAGCATGCCCACAACTTGGAGTCAGTTTGGTGAGCTTTTTGAAGTAGGGATTTAACTTTGAGATTGGACAATTGTAACTCTAGCTGGGCACTGTAGATTGTCTTGGTCACAGGATATCCAAAGATGGAATCAAACCCAAAGCATGTCATAATGAAGCAATATTAAAAGGTCTAGAACCAGTGTCCAATTGACAATTTATGATTTTCCTGAGTCGCAAAATTTAATGTGAAATTTGTTAAAGACTGTTCTGCTAATGTGGCACTACAAAAAATATTGTTTAAGAAGAATACCAAGTTTGTGTGAGGAAAGGAGCAAAGGAAAACATTTGAATTGTTGAAAAGTGAGATGGTTCAAGCTCTATATCTGAACCTGTTTGTAGAAGGAAAGGGTGCTGGTTTCCGTGGATACGAACAACAGTGGTTTGGCATGATTCTTATGCAGAGTGATGGGCATGAAGAATGGATTGTAGCACTTGTGCGGTTCTATGGGGCCGTCCTCTGCCACTCCCGCGGCTAGACTTAGAAGGTTACTTGGCTTGCAATTTTGCTGTTACGATGCAATACAGAAAAAATCATGAGATTGGACTACAAACTTGCGCACAGTCAAAAACCTTTTCATCTTTGCCTTATATCAAACTTAATGCAGTGATGGATGAATTTCTCATTTTTAGTGGTTTCAATCCCTTGGGATGTGACAGCTGGTGATCTTCTTATATGGGCCAAGTTAGATCTGCTAGAAACCATGGGATCATTTTTGATTCCGATCCTAATTTTAGGTAAAGCTGCTTCTTCCTATTTTTGTCCCTCTGCACATTCTGCAAACCATTCCCTCTGATTTCGTTAGAATGCAGAAAGAACACCACTCAGGCTATAATTGGTTCATGCCTAGACTATCGGCCTTCCTAAATACCTACTACAACAACTGCAAGTTACCCACAACATGGCAGCTAGACCTTTTTTGTTTGGTCTTGTTTGCTGTGCCCAAAATTCAGGGCAGCTTTGCAGACTACACTGACTTCCAGGACACAAGAGGATTATTTTTCAATCGCCCTATTTTTGCCATACGGCTGTCCTACGGAGAGCTCCTGCGTCTCTACAATCACACGTCCTTTTGTAGACTCCGTGAAGAAATATCCTATTATTGTCTACCTCCTCCTGAATGCTACGTCTTCTGCCATGTCAGAACTGGAGGTAGATGTTTTTCACCTACCTGTTACCAACATCTGGAGCGGTTTTACGCTGTCTATCCACTCTATGTCCAGTCACCTTGCATTCTGTAAAGAACTCAAAACCTGGCTTTTTACTTCAAATTTCTTTTACCACCCAGACAGCTCTTCTTGGCTGTCTTGTCCATTAGCGCTGGGATGCCTTTTGATATCACTGCTGCGCTATAACAATTCGTTCTTTCATTCATTTCTTTCCATCACCAGAACAGTAAAACAATGTTTTCTTTGCCATATTGTACAACTCGTAGTGCCTGCATGGTTGAAGGTAAAAAAAAAGCATCATAAAGCGGCCCACATTGACCGTGTCAAAGCACTTTTTTTTATCCATGTTGCACAGTAGCTATGCTGCTGTACCAAATGGCAAAAAAAAATATTGACAAAGCCAGTAGATCTCGCATAGGCGAGACCTATTGGCTTTGCCAGTGCTTGTTCTGTTGGCTATTAATGCATAAGAGGCTACTTCACATCTAAAGTCAATCATTTGATGCGGTCATTAAGGCCTTTAGAAAATAGACCTGTTGATATTTTTTTTTTTTTTATCCAAAGTGTCTTCATTTGGAGACAGGTTTTGTATTTTTCATGGTTCCGTTGTTTCTCCACTTTTTCTAGTATTTGCACACTAATACTTGCAGTTGCACGACCGGTTTTATACAGTTTATGCTGATGTGCAAGCAGCCAGTCACCATAAACAGTTTCAACTGTTTAAAACCAGTCGTGCAACTGTACTATTGCATTGGAGTCTGAATGAAACCGGTGTCGGTTCAACATCCTGTGATTCTGTGCAAATTACCTAATCCCCCAATGTCTTTAAAAAATGAATTTGGCCAGTGGCGTAACTAGAGGGTGGCGGAGAGGGCGGTCCGTCCGGGGCAACACTTTTTTGTGGGCGGCGGCACTTTACGTGAGGTGAGACCATTTTCCGTAGCCAGGGAGCAGATCCAGCGGCCGAGGAGGAGGCGGGCCTGGAGGAAATAGACACTGCCGTGACAGCGTCTCCTGACAGGGCATCATTCATCGGCCATAATAAAAGAAGCTGCTCCTCCTGCTTGACGTCTCATTGAGACGTCAAGCAGGAGCTGCTTCTTTTAAATTGTGAGCATGCGCACGCGCAGCGCGGAGTTAAATTGTGCGATTGTGGCTAATATTCTGGGCATGCGAACAACAATGATCGGACATTAGTGTCGCCTGTGCTAGGCATGCGGAATATACGTGAAATTTCTCTCGTGTTCTGGGTATGCGCATTACAGCAGAACCTGGTGTGCACATCCCTGTCTGGGAGGACTCAGGATTCCGTGTTTCCTGAAGCTCCTCCGCAATCCTCTCTCTGCTGTCAGAATCATCTGCACAGGATCTGACCTTTTGCTGGACCCTTGCAAGAGATCACCTGAGAGGGAAGGATCCAGCCTCACTGGAGAGGAAAGTTCTGGGCAGGAGTGGGGGTGACCCTCATAGCACCCACTAATTATCCAGATAGGAGAACTAGTTTCTATGGACTGCTCTGCCATCTACTCATTCCCCCCACACATTGCTGCCCCTCCCCCTGCAGGTGATGACATCAGCACAGCCTAGAGCTCACATACTACGTCAACACAGCCCACACCCCTGCTGGCCGGAGAGCGAGATTGAGATTCGAGAGTGGTCAGTGAGTGCGGCCATTCATTGCAGCCCCAGGCAGGCTCCGCCAGCTCGTGCCCAGCATTGCGCCCTGCCCTGCTCCCGCCTCCATGACCTCAGAGTTCCCTGTGTCCCCGCATGCCACAGCCGGTTCTTGGCCTCCCCGTCCTTGTACAAACTAGGTTCAGAGCTGTCGGCTCATGTTGTTTGGCACTGGCAGTGACATGGTCAGAGGTGGCTGCTAATGAACAGTGCTGGGGGGCCAGGTCGCGGGTGGTAGATGGGAAGAGAATGAAAAAAAAATTAAACAATCACTTACCTGAGTGCCGCCGCCTCTCGGTCCTCTTCACCTGCGGCCTGCTTGCAGGACTCCAGGGCAGGAAGCAGGAACAGGAAGCACCCAGGCTTCCAGACTACCCTAAGCCAATCACAACGCTGCAATGCAGCCTGGGTGGAGAACAAGCAAAGTATGCATGACGGTTTGGCCGGCCCAAGACGGCCGGCCAAACCGTCATGCGCCCTTAAGAGAGTGCAAACTACTCCTTCTCTAGCTCAATCAATCAATCAGGAGTTTGTTAAGCGCGACTACTCACCCGTGAGGGTCTCAAGGCGCTAGGGGTAGGGAGGGTGCAGGATCCATTCCATTAAGGAGGGGGTCTGTCGAAGAGCCAGGTTTTGAGGTTTCTTGCGAAGATGGGGAGCGATGTTGTCTGTCTGAGGCGGAGCGGAAGGGCGTTCCAGGCTTTGGCCGCGAGGAAGGAGAAGGAGTGGCCTCCTGATCTGGTCTTTCTGGTGCGGGGGACCACGGCGTAGGAGAGCTGGGCTGATCGTAGGGTCCTTTGGGGTGCGTGGAATTTGAGACGGCTGTTCAGGTATGCTGGTCCGGTGCCGTGGAGGGCCTTGTGTGCGTGGGTGAGTATCTTGAAGGTGATTCTCGCCTCGACGGGGAGCCAGTGGAGTGTGCGCATGTGCTGGGAGATGTGGCAGTGTTTTGGCAGGTTGAGGACCAGTCTTGCGGCGGCGTTCTGGATGTTCTGTAGCTTGCGGGTGAGGTTTTTTTAATTGCGGGTGAGGTTCTGTGTGAGAGCTCAGCCCCGCCCCGCCCAGCTGAGCAACAGAAAAATAAAATGGTAATGACAATGAGTTATTATCATTTTATTTTTTCCTTTTTGACCTGCTCAGTGGGGAGACGCTCCTCCGCCTTAGCAGAGGAGCCGTATCTGGAAATGGTGTGCACTGGGCAGGGGCAGCTGAATAGAGTCTGCCTGTGAGATCGGGTTAGCTTCCTAGCCGCGAAACTACCCAGGGCACAAATTTGTGTGAGCAGGCCTATATGGAATAAGGGCACCTGTCAACTTACTATGTGTGTACACATGTGCATGCCAGTCTGACACATGCACCTGGTCTCTAGGCCCTGTTCGTTTCCCTGATGTGCAAAAATGTCCAACACCTGCCTCTAGTCAGGCTTCTCCCTGGTGTTTGCTTCACAATCTGGCCACCATGACCTCCGATATGTACAACTTGAATGCGCACTGTTTTTCTTGTAGCGGCCGTGAAAACGCCCACCCGTCTGATGAGTGGTGACGGTGACTAAGCCTCGGCCCTAAGTGCGTGTAACATCTTTGTGATTTTACATCGTTGTTCTTCTTTGTTTTTCTGAGGTGAGTGTAACGAAGTGAAGAACTCAGGTTGATGTTGAAATAAAATGTATTCCCAATAAAGGATCCCATCCACAGTAACACTGCAATCAAGGAGTAGGCTCAGCTTCAACTGCCAACAAGAGCATCTTACATCATTACATTCTGGAGCTCTCGGCAACAGAAGCCCACACATCTCCCTTCTTTACAAATAAAATGAACTATAAACAAGAGTAACACAAAAACAACAGGAATGAGTAAAAGAGACAAACCATACATAGAAACATAGAAACTAAAAGTCACTTGAAAATGAAAGAAGCATCAGCATGACAATTACTTTACATATTCACTCAAATATGCTGGAGGAGAGGACACTCTCGAAGACTTACAAAAAGCACCTGAATTTGCACATGAATTTCCAGAGGAGTCGCCTGAATTTCCAGAGGAGTCGTCTGAATTTCCAGAGGAGTTAGTATGGCCAGATCTCGAACCTCCACACAAGGGATGAATCGGAACCAAATCATCTCTAACCACAACCACTCTATTCGAATTCCAAATGCGATGATCAGCAGTTTTGACAGCATTATTGAAGACCTTAATGACCTGCATAGGCTTCAAAAATGCTGTAGAAGAACGTTTCTTGCAAGGGTTTTTAATTAAAACCCAATCACCCACTTTCACAACAGTCTTCTTTACGCTTTTTCTTTGATCATAAAGCTCTTTATGAGCTTCAATCCTCCTTGACTCAGCCAACTTCCAATCATTCCTCTCATTGTACACATCACGACTAGATTGCATGTCATTGACCCAAGTAGGGGCCACCAACATGTTAGCACGCCTACCCCTAAATAGTTCAAAGGGAGTCTTCTTAGTTATGGCATGAGGACTCGGAGACAACCTGTAAATTTCAACTTTTTTGCAGATTTCTTCACGCCAATCCAACTCTGCAGATTTTGCCATTTCAATGGTCTCTTTTAGAACATGATTAAAGCGCTCCACCATTCCATTAATTTCTGGATGGTACAATGAGCACCTCTTGTGTTTGATGCCATATCTACTCAGAAACTGTTCCATTTCCCTGGAGACTAACTGTACCCCATTGTCGGACAAAATTGTATCAGGTATCCCTTCTCTGGCTATGAGTTTCTCCAAAAACGCCTTCACATGCTTGGTCTCTACACCTCGTGTAATGGTTATTTTTGGCCATCTGGAAAACAAATCAACCAAAACCAGAACGTACCACTCAGAACCAGAGGACCGAATGGGGCCAACAATGTCAAGCCCAACTTCCTTCCATGGACCATTGGGGCGTTCCCGTATAACCATAGGTTGAACCTTAGGCTTGGCTACTCTTTCACTCAATGCGGACTGCACACAATCTCTGATATTTCGTTCCACATGCAAATCCATACCGGGCCACCAGTAGGACAATCGCAGTCTCTCCTTAGTCTTTGACATACCCAGATGCCCTGCATGAGCCAAACAAATAAGTTCTTCGTTAAGAGAAGCCAAGGGAATTAATCTCAGACCCCTGACCAGTAGACCTCCTTGCTCAGAAAGTTGGTCTTTGACGTGCCAGAATTTTTCCAACTCGTCCTCACCCTTAGGTTTAGTCTTCCAACCTGCCTTTACACACTCCAAAACTTTAAGCAAGACATTGTCCGCACGAAAAGCGTCCTGCCACCTTTCCTTGGCAATGATACCCCCTTCAATAGCACATACCATATCCTCATCCTGCTCATATTCATCAGAAGAACATTTCTCATCACCATCTACCAAGCGAGACAAAGCATCAGAAATTTTGTTCTCTACCCCAGGCAAATATTTGATGTCAAAATCATAGTCTTGCAATGCCACAACCCACTTAGTGATTCTACTTGACACAGCATCGATACCCTTCTTTTTAAAGATTTCACACAAGGGTTTGTGGTCTGTCCTAACTTCAAACACACAGCCCCACAAAAGATTCTTAATATATGAGAGTGCAAAACTCATCCTCACAAACCTGGTCCCATACAAACTCACACCCTTTACGCATCAATGACCTCATGTGAACACACAGAGAAGCAAAACCCTGGACAAACTTGCTGTAGTACTCTGCCATTCCCAAAAAACTCATTAACTCTTCTTTGTTAGAGGGAGAGTGTAGTTTGCGAATGGCATCAACAAGATCCTCCTTGGGCATCACACCACCCGCAGAAATTGAATGACCTAAATAATCAATGGATTTTTCCTGAACTTGCATTTTTCAATTTTGACAGTTAAGTTAAATGCATTAAGTCTGCTCAAAACACTCAACACTCTCTCATCATGCTCTCTATTGTCCCTTCCAAAAATTAATATATCGTCCTGATATATTCTTACACCAGTTAAACCCTTCAAGACATTCTCCAATGCTCTCTGAAAAACCGAGGCTGCTGAAACCAGACCAAATGGAAGTCTGACAAAGCGGTAGGTACCGAAAGGGGTCACAAATGCGGTGAGGTCTTTAGAGTCATCATCTAGCCGAATCTGATGATACGCAGATTTAACTTCGATGGTGCTAAACACCTTGGCACCCCGTAGCAGCATCAACATGTCCGCAATTTTCGGCAAAGGGTAACGATCCACCACCACATGCTTGTTTAACTCGCTCAGGTCCACACAAACTTAAAGAACCATCAGCCTTCTTGGCAGCTACAACTGGAGCAAGCCATTGTGTTGCTTCCACTTCCTCAATGATACCATCTGCTTTTAATCGTTCCAATTCACTTTGTACTTGTTCACGCACAGCCGCAGTACCTTACTACAAACAGGTTTGACACCATCAACCAAACAAATGTGATGAACATAATTCCGCAAACAACCTAAGGTTTTACAGAAAACTTGAGGAAATTTCAACTTCAACATTTGTATAAAATCCTCAGAAGAGTTACCTTGTACAGAAGATATTAAATGTGTCTCAAAATGTTCCCTTAGTTTAATGGGAGGTGATTCATTTGGATCTAAAATCACACCAAGGTCTCTCTAGTGGAACCAACTCAATATGCTGTCCCTTTTTTGGGAAATGTATATTTTAGCATTGGCTAACCTATTCTTGTATTCTAGTAGACCCCAAAAATAGCCAAACAATTTGATGGGCTCTCCCCCATACGCACAGGGTCTAATGTCAGGGCGAAACACCTTAATTTTATCCTTGACCTTTTTTAGATAAAATTCTTTTGAAACTATGGTGATCTTGGCACCGGAGTCAAAAAGAACGTTAGTTGTTTCACCTTCCACCAAGATTCCATCAATCAGACAGCTCCTGCCTTCTTCATTTGCAGTAACTTGTAGTAAGATCTGTCCACAGTCTACTAGAGCGTATGGATCATATGAACAGGCTTCTTGATCATGAATTTCATTAACCCTTCCTTTATAGGTTTTACCTTTACAAACAGCAGCAAAGTGACCTTTCCTCTTACAATTACTGCAGGTAGCTTTCCAACCTGGACACTGCTTGTCGTTGGCCAAATGACCCACCTTCCCACAACGAAAACATTTAGCTTGAAAAGTGTTAAACCTTCCGGTTATCTCAAAAGTAATTTTCTTTTTCTCATGTTCTTTTTGTTCCTTTTGAGGTTGTTTGACAACATGAACGGAGTCTTTCTCTTTCTTGTCACCATCCTTTTTTATGACTTCCACACATTTAAGGGAGTGTTCAATCCTTTTAGCAATAATAAGAACATCCTCTAGGGAAGGTTCGTCCTTTTGCCACAGTTCCTCTCTTACACATTCAATGTTACACCCCAACATAAATTGGTCCCTAATTCTCTCATCAAGAGTGGAGCCAAACTTACAAGACGAAGCCAACTTTCTCAAAGTAGTTATATAATTCTCTATAGACTCATCTTCCAATTGACTACTGCGACCAAAGTGGTACCTCTCTAAGAATAGTGCTGACTTTAGGTAAATAGTGTTTATCCAATTTTGCTATACAAATTTCAAATTCATTCAGATCACGATCATGAATTTCAGGAAGATGGTCAAAAACCTCCTGGCCCTCGGACCCTAGGCAATGTAGCAATAAGGCTGTTTTTCTCTCAGCACTCAGAGAGGAATCACACACCCTGGCATATCTTTCAAATACTTTGCACCATTTCTGCCATCTAATGGGTGGATCACCAGGAGATGACAAAAAGAAAGGAGGCGCAGTAACATTTTGCATCTTGTAAATGATATTAAATTGCAGGCAACACTTCAATTCTAAATAATTACCTTGACCTGAAAAGGAATAATTATATACTCACTAATGCAAACCTTTAAATCAAAACTAACTTTGTATCATATAAATGCAGTACGTGTAGCACTGTAGAAAAGGGACTAAAATGACACTCCAAATATCAAAGTGACACATAAAACATTGTTATATGCTATAAGTGTGCAGGTCACTGAAGTAAAATCCAATGCCGGAAGAATTAAGGAAAGCACATAAACATAAACAATGTAATAAGACTGATGTAGCAAATCGTGTGCGTGTCATAGAGTAGACACGCAAAGTAGCTGGAATTGTAGCTTTGTTAAATATCAAGAAAATTAAGTTGCAAATAAAGTTGTGTTACGTGTGCGTGTCACGGAACTGGCACGCACAAATGAACAAATCATCAGCGTCTTTTTAGAAGTTTGTGTACGTATCACTGAAGTGACAAGCAGCGGGGTTGCGCAGGGTTGCAATACACCCACATGACAAGAGAAGAAAATGACGTGTTGACAATGCGCTGTTTGACAGTATTGAAGAGCTTGTGCGCGTATCACAGAAGTGACACGCAGCGGTAAGGTTTCCAAGCAACCACGACGCTGAAAAGAAGATAACACAGTTGCAGGAGGCTTGTGTGCATATCACAGAAATGACACGCAGCGGTGGCATTTCCAAGCAATCACAACGCTAACTAAAGCGCTGGAGAGTACAACTAAGATGGCCGCCACGCAGGGTCATGCAGCGTAATGAAGAACTTGACCGCGTCTGCATCAGGTGACGTTGACTGAGTCAGCGCTCCAAGCGAAGGAACTCACGCAGCAAGAATTCCATGGCGTGTGGGCAGAAATTTAGAAGAAAACAAATTCCGGTGAAGCGCGCTCAAGAGCACGAGTCAGAGCGCGAGTTGTACTCGTGGAAGGTAACGGATTCTTCAATTTTTCTTAAGAGTATAAGTAAATGAAGCACCACATCAGAACGGGCTCACAAAACAGCAAGGAGCTCTCGTGTGCACTAAAATGTTTCCTTAGTCAGAAAAAAGGGCACGGATAGTACAATGAAAGTCCAATGAGGCCCGATTGATCAGAAGGCACTCCCCCTCTTCTTTTAAAAAATAAATGCAGGCACCAAACAAATACAACAGTCGTTGGGCCGCATTAAGAGACACAAACATTCAACAGTACCTTAAAGGAGGGAATCAATTCCAGTAGGAGGTCGTGTTGAAAGAGATGCTTAAGCTTCAAGGTGAGCTTAAGTTTGATGATGTTGAGATCCTTTCCATGGACAGTCCAGCCATCCTCTGTCGCCAAATGTAACGAAGTGAAGTACTCAGGTTGATGTTGAAATACGATTTATTCCAAATAAAGGATCCCATCCACAGTAACACTGCAATCAAGGAGTAGGCTCAGCTTCAACTGCCAACAA
Source organism: Calotriton arnoldi (assembly GCA_963921515.1). NCBI lineage: Eukaryota > Metazoa > Chordata > Amphibia > Caudata > Salamandridae > Calotriton > Calotriton arnoldi. The sequence goes on from CAWUFW010000282.1 coordinate 1,707,903, forward strand.
GAGCATCTTACATCATTACATTCTGAAGTTCTTGCCAACAGAAGCAGAAGCCTAGAATGCCACAGTGAGTTTCAGTATCACAGTTTTTTAGGCTTGCAGACTACACAAACTAACATTTTAAAAGGGATTTACTTATCCCTGTTATTCCTTATTTATTTATTAGTTATTATGAATATCTTTCTTTTTCTTATTCTTTCAGTTTTACTTAAGATGAAGCGAATAAAAGTGGTGCAACCTTTAGAAAAAAGAAAAAGGCTAGGGAGGAAGAATTAAAAAAGAATGAAGGTACCTCAGTCACGAAACTACTACTCCTGTTGCTGAAGCAATTTCCAGTTCTGAATTAAAACCATCGTCAAAGTCAAGTGATTCTTCAACTTCAACAAGCGATAAGGAGTGTAACAAAGAAAAAATTCCAGCTGTTGACTTAAAAGATGTTGGTCTTTGGCCAAGTAAGATTAACAATGACACACGGATCTTACTGGTACATCAAGAAGCGTCTGTGGTTCAACATCTAGATTCTGATTTTGGTGAAGTGATTCGTGAGGGTGCTTAAATCAAAGGACGAAACAGAAAACTTACACGCAAGTGTTTATTTTTTAACTCTGCCAAATAATGAAAACATTTTGAGGTTGTGGTTGGTGTACTCTCCATCCAAGAAAGCTCTTTACTGCTTTTGTGCAGACTTATTTGCAGACAGAAGTCATTCAAATTTTGATTCTGCAGATGGATTCAACACATGGTGGAAACTTAATCCTAAAATTTTCAACCATGAATCTAGCGTGGCCCATGTTCGATCTTTCACACAATGGAAGGAGTCGGAAATTAGAATCCGACATGGAGCAACAATTGAAAAAAGCTACAAGAACAAGTTGAAAACGAAGTGAAGAAGTGGAGGGAGATACTTTCAAGATTGATGGATATCATTAGATTCCTAGCTAAACAAAATTTGGCTTTACAGGTTCACCAAGAAGGAATTCATTATGAGACTGATGAGGAACCTGAATCAAGGGGAAATCGAGGACATTTTTTAGAATTAGTTCTTTTGTTGGCGAAATATGATCCAGTGCTACGTGAACATATTGGAAGAATCAAGCTGGGAAAAAAGTTTGCTAAATCCTATATGTCGCCTACTATTCAGAACGAGTTTATAGAAATTTGGGGAGAAAAAGTAAAAAGCAAAGTTACCAAGCAAGTAAAAGAAGCAAAGTATTTTTCTATGATATTCAACAGCACCCCTGATATTTCTCATAAGGATCAAACGAGCCAAGTTTCATGCTACGTTATGAGATCGATGGAAATAAAGTGACGGTTGTGGAATCAATTGTTGATTTCTTTGAAACAAGAGGTAAAACCGCCGAGAATTTTTCAACTATGATTTTGCAAAAATGAGAAAATAACGGAATATATATTCAAAATTGTAGAGGACAAGCATATGATAATGCTGCTGTGATGACTGGTCAACATACTGGCATTCAGAGACACATCAAACAAATTAATGGAAAAGCAGAATTTGTCACATGAACAAATCACTCGCTGAATTTGGCTGGTGTACATGCAGCTTCTGTTGCTGTGAATTCTGTTACCGTTTTGGAACTGTGAAGCGTTTGTTCACGTTTTTTTCTTCCTCAACCCATCGCTGGGATATTCTGACTTCAGTCACTGGTCAAAGTGTCAAGCATGTAGTAGAAACTCAGTGGAGTGCACGGGGAGATAATGTGAGTGTTGTAAAAGCAAAATTACCTGAAAATCTTAAGTGCCGTAGAACATTTAACTGGTGAAGAAGAAAATAGAGTTATAGAGTTACCAGGTCAGATGCTGGCGTGCTGCTTGTTGCCTTACAATCATTTTCCTTCCTGTGCTTTCTTGGCCTGAGGGAATCCGTCCTTCTAGAAATTAACGACACACAGGTCAACCTCCAAACCAAAGGATTAAATATACAACATGACAAAAAACTTGAAGCTTTAAAAGCATTTTTAACTGAAAATAGGGACGAATTAGTTAACAATTCAGTAGCTTAAGCCAAAGAAATTTGTGATGATCTGGGGATAGTCATGGATCGTCGGTGTAGAAAGAAGAAACTAATGACAGGTGAAGAATCACGAGATGCTGAATTGTCATACGAAACTGAGTTGAGGAGAGAAATGTTTTTTTCACTGGACAGATTGTTCCAAGAAATCACCACGAGATATCAACAGCTTCATGTTCCTGCTGAAAAATATGTCTTCCTTACTTCATCGAATCTTTTGAATGATAAATACGAATGTCAACTAAATCATGATCATGATGGCATTAATAAGGAAGAGTTCCTCATTGAGAGAAAAATACTTCAGAGTTTTATCTCTGTTGCTGCTACGCAAGACGAAACAGAGACCTGGAAGGACGGTCCCCTTGAACTTTTGCAGTTTATTTTAAAATACAGTCTCGAGAACTCAGTTCCAAATATTGTAATACTACTGCGAATTTTCCTCACAATTGCTATAAGTGTTGCTGGTTGTGAGAGGAGTTTTTCTAAATTAAAATTAAGAATTACCCATGATCTACAATATGTACGTTGCGTTTAAGAAATCTTGCCATACTGTCTATAGAAGAGCAACTGAGTGATAAAATAGACTTCGACAATGTCATCGACGATTTTGCTTACAGAAAAGCAAGAAAAATAACATTTTAGAATGTTGGAATTCAATTTTTACTTCAAAAATAAACTTACAGGTACATGCATCAACCATTTTTGCGAGCGCAAACGGTGCGATTCGCAAAAATCAGCCGTTTGCGCCCGCAAAAAGGGCATTTGCGATGCATGAAGGGTCAAGGCACTCGCAATTTGAGAATTCGCAATTAATTGCGAGTTCTCAAATTACGATTGCATTTAAGGAATCGCATTTTGCGATTCCTTAAATGCAATGCAAGAACCACTTTGAAGTAGCAATTTCGCTATTAGGGGCGCAAATTACCATGAAGTTGAACTTCATGGTAATTTGTAAAACTTTGAAAAATGCACTAAAGTGCATTTTTCAAAGTTGTAGGTTACACACACACATGTCCTTTGGACATGTGTGTGCGCAACATTTGTGCACAGATCAATTTCATGGGTGCAACAGGGTGTCCTTTGACACCCTTGCACTCTGAAGTTGCATGCGCAATTTGCGAGTACCTATTGGTACTCACAAACTGCGCATGCAATTTCCCATTCATTCCTATGGGCCTGTAGGCTCATAGGAATTAATGGGAAGCCATTCCTTATTTGCGACTCGCAATTTGCGAGTCGCAAATAAGGAATGTGTAGGAATTGCCATTTTTATAGTGATTCCTACATGCATAGGCTTTTGCGAGTCCTTAATTGCGATTCCTTAATAATCGCAATTTAGGACTCGCAAAATCCTACCTTGATGCATGTGCCCGATAGTGTTTTAATTTATTTCCCTATATGTCGTTTTGACTTTTTGTAGTATTTTTGGTGTGTATTGAGAGAGGCTGCAAACTAAAACAATAGTTTTTATATTATTACAAGACCTAACAATAATGTCATTTTAACCTTTGTGTTTTTTTCCAGTGAATTCACTATAATGAATTCATGTCTGTGCAGAACAGTGACTTTAGCTTTATCTCTTATCATCCTCTGACTTATAAAAACCTACTAAACTGGGTGCTCAAAGTCTCTTACCCCCAAATATTGTTTACATTTAAAAGAGTGGCTTTTGGTCAATTCTATAGACTGAAAGAGTGGAACAATGAGCTGGCCCTATCACAGTGCTTTTTAATGTGATATACCTAAGACTTCAGGAAATTGTAGAAAGTGCATTTTACACGTATTTTCCCTAAATGATTATAAAGCCACAGTCTTCAGATTCAGTTTGTACATGAAGTTAATTTAGCCAATATTCCGGGTTAAATCACTGCATCCGCAGCATTCATCTGAAGAGGCAAATATGCTACCGTCCACGAGTTCCCACAAGAAATGCAGCACCAAATACAAACACACAGCAGAAATGATGATGGTTCGGAATATGCTGAAGTACTTAGTACCATCGTAATGGTTCTCCAAATTGTACATCGCGGCTAGTACCGGGAGTCACACAAAGTACTGCTAGTACCATTAGGGAGTCACACAGAGTACAGCTAATACCATTAAAAGGGTGGCAAACTTAGGGACCGCCCCGGGAATCAAAAGCTCTAGCTACGCCACTGAATTTTACCTTGTGTAATGTAACTGGTGATAATGTAAAGCACTCTAATACTTTCAGGTCAGGTCAAGCTTGCACTACATAAAAATACCCAAAAAAAGAAATAGTATCTCATTCACAGCGCATCAGCGGACAGACACTAATTAAAATAAATAAATCAGTACTTGGTCTACGCTCCACAAATAGGACAGGAAGTGATGCAGGAAGTGACGTGTTGCATGCTCTGCCGAATTAGAAGGCAGCAAACAAGAGTGATGATGATGATGCCAATGAATGGTAAGTTATGGGCGGGCTAAAAGCCCCTTTTTAGAAGGTTTTTTTTAAGACACAATAGGTTGTTGCCAAGCGACAGTGCATGAGCGCTGCCTGCAGGCTTAACCTAATTATTAGATATGAACCTTTGTTCAAATCCCAGCTTCTCCATGTGACTAAATGGTGTATGATCCTGAGAAGATACCAATTTCCTAGTCTTGCTTCCCTTATGCACCAAAAATTGACAGTAGCAAGAAGCAAATTTGTGCTCTCGACCATTCATTCATCAATCATATATTCATTCACAAAACACACATCCATTCACCCTGCAAACATCCATCCACACAGACAAACAACTACCCATTGACCCTTCATGCCTCTGCCAGTTCGTTTATTCAATCATCCGCTTATGATTCACAAATCCATGCATGCATGAACCCACCAGTCCACTCCCCACTCAGCCACCCATCATTTCTGGGACTACTCGTTCCTCCATCCATTCGCTGAAATCCATCCATCCATGCAAGATGTCCCTGTAGGTGAAACCCTGCTCTGGTTTGCAGGTCAGAAGCCTGATCCCCAGAAAGGACAACCCAGCCCTCTCTCACTCAGAAACAGTACCATCAAATTGTGTAATAGCAACACTTGTTGTTTACAGCGGTTAGAAACCGCAGAAGGGTCACAGAAGACGCTACATAACAAACAAGGTATTTTTTGCACTCTTCAGTGGTCACTAACCGGAGGGGTTGAGTAGGAAACTGTGCACTTTTTCGTTTGTTTAAATGCAACAATAAAAAAGAAGCGCAAAATCACACAACATAAACCTTCATTTGGAGGCATATTTGTCAAAACGTCACGCAATCTGTATGCCTTGGTGCCTCTTTGTGTGTTGTCTGAGTGCTTTGGTGCCTGCATGTGTGGTGTTCTGTGTGTTCATGTGGAAGCCTGTAAATGTCTTACCCTGTCCGCTTGTATCTCTGCGTGCGTGCACTTCACAAAAGACAAGTAAATACTGACTTTATCAGTGGTTGTTACAGACATCAATTTCTTCACATCTCTATTGGCCTTTGAGAAGTGATCAGTCTGCGCAAGGTCAACCCTATCAGAGTCAAGCCTGATATGTGACTGACTGTGCCCCAGCCTATTCTCCCACGTTTCCACAGGCCCTTTGCCCAAGCGTTTTCCATCCATCACTCTTTGTCTCCTGAGCTCTGTTCGTATCTTTAAGTACCCTTGACATGTCCCCCCCAGGCCCGCTGGAGCCGTCCCAGGGCCTGCCTTGTGCATCCTGTGTACGAGATTCAAGCACAGCCCCGCCCTCCAGCATACTCTAAACCAGCTGAATGCGATAAACATATGATAAAACCATTACCGTAAAAGTAGCAAAGTGTTCAAGCACTCCAAGTCAGATGTTGTAGTTTACCTCCATTTTAATATATTTCAATGAATTCAAGATACATGTACCTAAAAGTCATTTTAAGAAAGGTTATTTGAGTTGCATTATTTCTATATTTTCCATTAAATGAATGGGTGAATTCGTAATTTAAGCCCATTTTTGTTTCAACTATTCTGACTCAAACTCTTCACTTTGGCATATCTTTATACTGATCCGCCGGAAGAAGGAAGAGGCGTCACACGCATCAGTTTCTTTCTTAAAATGGCTTCTGCAGTGTGTGACCCAAGTGTCACGTGGTCTGTTCTTGTTGCTCAGCGCAGAAAGACCATCATGGACTCAGACGGCCTCAATTAAACCAAGGGCTCCTGGCGGAATTAAACCATTACAGAAAATGCATTTAATTAACAGGATTAATTCTTGCAATCTGGCAAAGCCACTCAGGAAAGAATTAACGAGGGGTGATTATGTTTAGAGCTGATCCTTTTAAATAATCTATTGAAATAATGAGCCATTTCCAATTAAATATATATGACCGTCCATCCTGAAGGCAAACGAGAAGCGCATTTACCTGGCTCACATGATGTTGCTGGCACTGCTGGGGATTCAGTGCCCAAACCCTACATAGATATTGACTTTTGTGCCAGCCTCACCTCCCTTCTGGTGCCCAGGTCCCGTGGGTGTCTAACTCAGGGCGTCTAGTTCCAATTGGTGCAGCAGGTGGAGTGGCACCCCAACCCAGTGAGCCCTGATTAATGCTGCAATTTATATTTCAAACAGCAGGTGGGGGCATTTTCTTTCTTGCACTAGAGGTCATGACCCGCTGGATACGCTACTGTGAGGGCATCACAAATGGATCTGCTGAGTTACTTCAGTTGATGTAGTGCCTATGCTGTGTCTCTGATAACCTTCAGGAAAATGGCGTGCACCTTTGATGGTTGTGATACGAGAACCTAGCCATGTGGTATATGAGCAAGGAAAGGTAAGGGACAACTGAGATCTGAAGATCCAAGTCCAAATACCTGCAAATACTCTGTGTCTGCCACTAGGGGTGTAGCTTAGTCAATGATATTGGGGCTGTCAGTCTGAGATTTCCCAACAAGCAACATGGTGTACGCGACTAAGATAGGTCGGCCTGGGGCTGCTGGCCAGGTTAATGGACAGGGTAGGAACTTTAGTTTTGAGGTATTTAGAAAAGTAGGGCTAGTCAGCACAAGACCACAGTGAGTTAATTTGGCCTTCTTGGTCTGTTCTAGTCCAGTTCCTCTGCACAGTAGTGTAGGGGAGGGAAGCCAAGAAGAGGAGACCTGGCACCAGCACAGGTCTAACATGAGCAAACTAGGCTTGGGGAGGGCAGCGAGAGCTGGCCTTGTAGTAGCTCATGAGTCCAGTTCTGCAGATCTTCAAAGAAGATGGAGGCAGGCACTGGATGCTCACAGTCAAGGTCACATGCTTAGCACCCATACCCAGATGCACACCTCGGGCACCATGAGGCAGGTACATCATAGCATGTGTGCCTATTGCTTCTCAGACAAAGGAAGGGCAGTTGCAAGCTTCCCTACCTCACATAATAGGTACAGCACGTCATCACCGGTGTAAGGATCCCTCATATACCAGGTACAACTGCACACAAACAGCTGCCTTCGTAGAACAAGTACAACACAGCAGCATGAATGCAAGCTTCACTCTCTCACAGAAAGGTATAGGACACTATCCGCAGTTTTAGCATCCAGTCCTCTCAAAAAATGTACAGCACTCCACAGAACAGGTACAGTCCACCATCATCAGTGGAAGCAGCCCCACACAGAAGAGGAACGCTGGGTATCAGCAGTGCAAGCTTCTCCCTCTCTCTAGAACAGCATGATAACAGCAGTACAAGCTTTTCTCTCTGACAGAAACTATTCTAGCACTACATCAGCAAAACAGGCCTTCTATATCTAACGGGTACAGCACAGTCTGCCTCAGCAGTGGGATCACCCTTACCTATTTGGTGTGTATGCTTGGGTCAAGGGTTAAATGTGGATGTGTAAGTGGGGAGTGAATGTCTGTATCGCTATGTGAGTGGATGGAGGAGCGGGTGGTAGGATGGCGGAGTTAGTTGGTGGGCAGTTAGGGGAGTCAGAGGCGTGAAGGCTCCTGATTTATGTCTGGATGAATGTTGAATGTGTGTGGCTGGATAGATGGATGAGTATATGTCTATGGGTGAAGAATGCATGTTAGAAGATGATGTCTGTGGATTGATGGGCATTTGTGCAAAGGTGTGCAATGGTCAGTTTGTGTGTTTATGAGTGGATTAACGATTATTTTGTGTATGAAGTATATGTGTATGTCTATGGTGTGTGGGTGGATGCATGCATGGACAGATCATGCGGGTGTGCACGCATACAGATGGGTCCAGGTACCTTGATGTTGCTGAGCTTGGAGCTGCTCTCCTTAGCGTATGGGGAGCAGTAAAAAAAAAAAAAGGTTTCATGACCTTGCAGGGCACTTGCATCTTCCTGCTGAGCAACAAAGCACTGTGAATCACCGTGAGGGGACAGCGCCTCCATCTAATACCAATGGGAATACTGATACTACAAAATGACTGTGGTGCTGGCTTTTATGTACTTATGTGTCATACTCCAGAGTTGGAAGACTGTGAATGTGACAAACATGATGTCTTCATATGAAGCTGTGACACTGACACATTAAAGAAAAGCTCATAACTTAAAGAATAGTAGTGAGTCATCTTAGAATGAAGTATAACATATGGGCGCTGAAAATAAAGGGGTAACACGTACATTCCAAGAAGTGACCTATCTCAGAATGAAGTATGATATTTGGTTGCATTGTAAATAAAGGATTGACATGCACATTCCAAGAAGTGACCTATCTCAGAATGAATTAGAAATTTGGTAGCACTGTAAATAAAGGGTTGGCATGCACAATCCATGAAGTGAGCCATCTTGGAATGAGATATAACATGCATTGGCACAGAAAATAAAGAGGGGTGATGCACATTCCAAGCCGTGAGCCATCTCGGAATGAGATATAACATGCAGTGGCACTGAAAATAAAGAGGGGTGATGCACATTCCAAGCCGTGAGCCATCTCGGAATGAGATATAACATGCAGTGGCACTGAAAATAAAGGGGGTGACGCACATTCCAAGCCGTGAGCCATCTCGGAATGAGATATAACATGCAGTGACACTGAAAATAAAGGGGGTGACGCACATTCCAAGCCGTGAGCCATCTCGGAATGAGATATAACATGCAGTGACAATGAAAATAAAGGGATTGACTTACACATTCCAAGATGTGAGCCATCTCAGGATAAGCTATAACATGCGGTGCCACTGAAAATAAACAAGTGACATGCACATTCCAAGCGGTGAGCCATCTTGGAATAAGGTATAACAAGAGGTAGAACTGAAATATGAGGATGGCATGACTCATTTAACATGGTTTTAGGGAGTCTTTGCAATGTAATTTTATGTTCTTACTGGGTGCTTTTTCTTGTTTTTTTTCTGCTGTGTTAAACTATCCACAGCAAAGCACCATCCAGCTCTGTGCACTGCATGGTACACACCTTGAGATCATGTGTATAGATGCACCACCATTTTACCATACATAATATGCTGTCAAAACATGTACTGATGATAGTATATAATACATTCATTTTATTTTTAAATTCATATTGCACAGGCTATCAGCGTTTCTACTTACGTAATGCTTTATATTATAATTTGTTTCAGTTGGATAAAAAGTTTGGAAACAATCCAGTCAGTTACTAAAAATATATAATAATCCCTTTTTTCTCACCCATCTTTCCTCTTTAGGAACAAAGGGAAGCCCTCTTGGTCTTGGAACAATAGTCTTGGTAACTCCATCTTCTGCTTGCTGTCTCCTCTCTTTGAAGAACATCTTTTGAGTTTGCTCTTAATCGGTGAAGTTGTGCTGTTGGGGCTCCAGGCAGCAGAGATCTGAGTGGTGACACCACCTGGAACAATATTTACCTGATAGAGGCAGTATAAACAACACAATGCAGAAACAAGGAATCCGAGTTTTAGCCACCCCATAGAATGTGAAAAAATAGCAGTAAGGCATTTAACTTGAGGAGACATTGCAGCTATGTACATGAGCAGCTGTTGTGTAGTTCCTATAAAACCTATATAGGATCTGTGCGTTTAGACAACATACACTGTAGGATTGGTGCCAGACTGATTCTGGACACCCCTACCGGGTATGTTAGCCTGTATACCAGCTAGCTCACAGTGCCACTAGAAACTCCTCTTACCAAGGAGAGAATAGTTCTTGGCAACTATCGAACATGACAACCCTGATCTCTCAGGACCGTGGAAACAGTGCAATACTTTTCGCTCAGTCACTCGTGCTTACTTCGTTTCAGAGAGATACACAGACTAAACGATATGGACGTTTTTCAATAAACATTTATTGAACATCCGTCATTTTAGTGTAAAATAGGTGTGCTGAAACAACCATTAGACAGTAACAGATATAAATGATTAGAAGCACTAAGAAAGTAAAAGGATGGTAGATTTCTACCATTATGCTAGAATCATGAATACAGGCAAGTATTTAAAATACATTACCATAAAATGCATACTCCTACTTTGCAATCCTAACTAGATGTGCCTAAGTGTACCTAGCATGTGTGTAGGTGTTAAGCCAAGAATCCCTCTAGGATAAAGTCAAACCCATTACCTGAAGTGAGAGACTGTGGGACCCCGTCTTGGTCTCGAGTTGGACACCCTGCAAGGGATGTTAGACCACTGCGAGCTGGAGTATCTGCATGCAGGGGCTTCAGCGTCTCGCGTCAGTATGTTGGCATGGAAGTCCTAGTTCTCCTCTGTTTGTCTCAGCAAGATGTGATGTTTATATACCCAAAGGTCTCCCCTGGGGTTCTACCTTGCTGTGCCACTTGTCGGACTTAGGATGATGTCGGGAATGAACTTTATACATAATTATTATACAGGAGATAGTAGTCCTGCTGAGTTTCCAAGAATCCTCATGCATACTGTATGAGGCTTTTACCAGGGAAAATCCCACATTCTGTGTGCAGTGTCGTATCTAGGTAAAAGGTCAGTCCCTAAGAACCGTTACGTGTGTAATGTAGGGAAGAATATAGGTGAAAGTTTAGGACGTTACCTGAGCCTATATTGGGGTACCTATATGGAATATAACACCCACTCCTCATCCGACTGGATGACATAATTAAATTCTAACGTACTACTAGGCTGTCTAGGCACTGGTACGCAAACAACTACAGTAAAAACAATAGTTATGCCAAAAAAATTGTAAAAATCTCTACAAAATGCTAAAAACAAAAATTGTCACTCAGGCAATAGCTCTAATGTGTCCATATATATAGTTCGAACAACTACAAGCATCGGAAAGCCATGCAGGTCATAAAAAGTGTCAACTGTTTTGGAGTTCCAATTTGAGTTTGTTTTAAAAAAAATAAAAGCCGAATTTTCCCAGCACACGACAAGCCCAATGTTTATGTGTCCTGGCTGGTAGACGCAACATTGCTGTTGCCTGCCTTCGCAGACGACGATCCCTGTAACACCTCGCAGATTACATCAATTGAGCACAGATGATCTTCCGTACTGCCTGCAGCCGATGCTGGGGCAGCCTTTGCGCCATACAAGGCCTGGATGTCAGTGGAGGAGCCGGTATCCATTCCAACAGGAGCAGAGACTTCCTGTGGAGACTCTAAGAATGCCGCTATCAACATAGGAATACGCTGGGGACACTGCAGAACATGGGCCGTTATCGGGTCCAGTAAAGCATCAAAGTCCGGTTGTGCAACTGATGGAAGTGTCAGACAGAGATCCAACACGCATTCTTCTCTGCAGAACAGGCATCGGAGAACAGGTAGGACACAGTCCATCCAGACTGGACTAAATGACAGGAACCAAGAGGCGCTTAGTTCCCATAGGCGAGGTGTTCCCAGATGTTGTACCATGCAGTCACGGTATGTACGCTCCAGGAGTGCCTTTTCCATCTCCTTGGTGACTGGGACGTCCATTGCGTAGCAGAAAAATTACAATCAGGATACCTGCTATTAGAAACAGGATCAGCGGAAGTCCTCCAAAAATGCTTCCAAATACGGAGTGTATAAAGTTTGGTATAACTCTGAGGACCGTCTGAAAGGTGCTTAACAGTCCCGAACCTATGGTCTTAAATAGGTGGACTATACCTGTCGTATCACACATGTTAAAGATACGATTTACCATTACTGTGAAATGGAAGTGGCAGTTAGTACCTATGAGTGCCTGTATCTCAGCCGAGGACCTTGCGATCTGGAGATCAAAAGTCTCCCGGGCGGAGGTTAAGGACACGGTTTTCTGTAGAAGCATGGCTTTCATTTTGCTCAGAGTATCAAACCGTATAAGGGAAACATTCAACGAAGGCCATAGCGGCACCTCCCTGACTGTGTGTGTCGGTGGAAACAATACTTGCATACAGCAAGTAACCCTGGAGCTCACGGTGACTAGATATGCGATGCCCAGAAGCATCCCACAACAACCTTGATCGTTCAGCATCAAGCAACTCCCATTTGAAAGTAGCTTGAATACCGGGGTAATCACGGCTGCTGGGGTACCTCTCAAGTGACAGGATAGGTTCGCCACCGAACCATTACAGGCCCTGTGTAACATGATATCCTGGCATATGAGAGATCCACTTAAAGCGTTCTCGCAGTTTGTACCGCTTGGAAACACTTCTAGTTCCCCACTCCTGCATCGAAATCTGTACGGTAATTCCCAAGATTCCTTGATGAATTCCCTACCCATTTCTTCATATCTGCCTGCATGTTGTTGTTCTACGCAATACTGAAACTGGAAAGTTGTGACCGGTAGTGTTATATGGCCATGGATTAACCACTCTGTGGAGGGCGATTCCGCCACAGTAAAAGGCAACTTGTCCAATTTTTCAATACGCAGCATTGTATATTTTGCTCCTCTTTGTGCCATTGTTAGTTGTTTTTGCGTTAAATTGTATGCGGAAAACAAGGACGTACTGTTGATAAAACGCCAAGGCACGTAACCAGCGCGCAATGACTGCAGCATCAAGCTTAGTAACATAATAGAACGTAGTTGTGATTGCCCGTGTTGTAATATGGACAAATCTTGTTCTAGTACATCAATAGCAGAAGATACAATGTTGCCCAGTGAATAAATCCTGGATGTTAACGTAGTCATACCATTGTCAACTACTGCTAATGCCTTTTCTAGGTTAATTCCATCTATTTCTCGGAGTCTATCCCTGCTTCTTGTTGGGAGATTTTCCAGATTTCGTTATAGACGGCATATAAGAAAAGTTTCTGACGTGGTTTTCTGGGACCTAATAAAAAATCCCGTAGGTCCACATCCTCTGTTAGTAAGGATAAGTGCTGTTTCACCTGTTGAAGTGTTGAGGTTTTTAGCCAATCGAGGCATAACTTCTCAACACTGTATGATGTCACCACCCCTGGATGTTCTCTTTGTACATAGCGCGGGTCTGGCCTATGGATACTGAACCCTTCGGTGGTACCCCTGAATCTTCCTTGACATCTGTTTGAGTCTGTGGGCCAAACCAACCATCCCTTCCAATTGGGGTTTGATCTATTGTATTGTAAAATGTCATCTATTGTAGCCCCTTTTTGTGATGTAAAATTTTCCTCGGTATGTGATGGTGTTGGAATCCGAGGTGTGTTCAAATCCTTGTTCTTGGCTATTCCAAGACAGGAAGTCTGTTGCACAGTATCATTCAGAAATATTATCTGTTGAGGAATGAGGCTTGCTCTAAATAGCGCTTCTGTTCCCTGGACTTGCCAGTGTCTAGAACCCCAGACTGATTTTAAGTCTATAGTGTCCTTCCATAAGTCGAAACCCCGTTCAGACAGTTGGGTAATGAATGAAGCAGAATAAATCTGTTTGGTGTTAGTCAACATATTTTTCTGTGCAGGTGTAGGTGCAACCTTATAGTAATATGAGGTCGGGTCTGAAATATTAAACCCTGAAAAATATGAAAATTTCTGTGCAAACGTTTTCGAACTACTTTTTGGTGGTGTAGGACAATGTTCCCATTGGTGATATGTGAAAACATTCCTAGGGGTACTGGATTTGTGTAGAAAATGATGACCATAGTGTTGATAACAATACATGGTGTTAAAGTCTGACGTGTCTTCTAACACTTCATTGCCAGAAAATGCGGCAGATTGTTCTAAATCAGACAACATATTGTTTACAGTTTCAAAATCTCAATCATCGGAAAATGTACTGGAGGTAATGATATAATTTAAAGAAATTTTAAACAAATGTGGTAGTTTTAAAAGTTCCGTCGGGCCGAATATATCATAATCAACCTTGTCCCATACTATACCATCAGGTATAGGAACTGCTGAAATGTTCACGCAGGACAAGTCTCTTTGTTTACGATGTGATGAAACATGAGGTTTCAGGATCAAGTTCACTTTTGATGCTGCAGAGCTTTGGCTCAGATAAGTTTCATTAATAAGTAAGCAGAAAACTGTGACTAAGCCTATCCAGAAAAGAAAGAACAGTATACCGGTGATTATCCAAAGTTCTAGCCCAGGTGACACCTGGTATGTCTTTTTAAGAAAACTGAAGAAGTCTTTGATTTGTTGTTGACGAGATATTGGGGCTGGCTTTGTTTCAGGTTCACTTGGATCCAAGGAAAAGGTATCAAAGTCGATGAAATAGCCAGATGCAGTTCGATCTATCTTAGGTAGCTCAGCAGGTTTTGTTGAACTTGTAGATTGCTCTTCTCGAGGCACATTGATGTAGACATCAGTGTTTAGTCTAATTGAAATTTGTCTTTCATTTTGGTTTTGAATTCCTTGTTCAAGAGGAACGAGTTCCATTGCATTGTTGCACAGTCCATCAATCCGTATAGGAGGCTCCTCGAACGTGATGAGCCTTTCCGTCTGAACTTCCTGTATGGTAGCGAGAGGAGGGCGTCGGCTACCCAGGAGTCCTCGCGGCCTACTATTCAGTATCGGCCACATAGTGTGATTTGACCAGATCAATGGAGACGAATCCCTTCTCTTTTTTTCCAGCAAGAGGCGGTAGAAGTACAGTTCTTGTTCCTTCAACGGCCAGGACAGGTACAGGCTTTCTGTAGGATGGCCCAAATTCTTTCTTTTCCACTATCATTTCTCTGACCAGATCCCCAACGTTAGGAATCCTGACAGGTCTTGCCGTGACTGACTTGACTTCCCCAGTGGCGGTCCTTTTTACCTGCAAGTTACTTTGAAGGGCTCTGGATTCATTGAGATCCTGTAAAACAGCCAAACGTTTATTGATGTCAAAAGGGTTCTTCATTCGCCACTGTGCCTTCACAATCGAGATCAGGTACCCACATTCTCGTCCCAAATAGGACCTCGCAAGGAGTGACACCCCCTAGAGAACTTCTTGGCATGTTGTTAATAGCTCGCTGTACTCCATATAAATGATTGACCCAACTGCCACCTGCACCTAATACTCTTGCTGTTAAAGATTGCTTTAAGTCCCGGTTTTTCCTCTCCACAACCGAATTTCCCTCGGGATGGTACGGAGAGGAGTACCGCAATGCTACACCCAAACTTCCCATGGCTTCCTTGTAAGCCCTAGAGCTAAATGTGGGGCCACGGTCAGAATGTAATGTGCCAACTGCGTATGTCCCTATAAAGACTCGCAAATCTTTGATAACAGTTTGAGTGTCAACCGAGCGCTGAGGCTATACCCATAGGAACCTCGAGCAGGAATCCACTGCAACCATGATGTACTTGTAAGTCCCATCAGATTGTCAGGGGCCGTAGTGGTCCAAATATATACACACGAGTGGTCAGTCTGATATTAATAATGGTGTCTGCACAGGACGAGCTACGGTGGAACCCTTCATCTGCTGCAGATGTCGCACTTTAAGACATAATCTTTGGTCTGCTTTGTTAACCCTGGCCACCAATAGCGCTGTTTTAGTAAAGAAATTGTTGCAGCAACTCCTGCGTGTGCAGAACCCAGACCCTGGTGTGCAGCTAATATTAACCCTAATCTGCGATCCATGTTTGGTATTACTCTATCCCCCACTCCTGGAATCTGAGCAAATGGAACGTTATTTGCATCTAACTTGTAGGAGTACTTGAGTGGAAAACCTTTCGGCAATGCCTTATTGTCTGCGTGAAGCAATGACAGCTACCATTATCTGTCCGTCTATTCTCGTTTTTAAACGAGTGATTGCAGCTACGGAAGCAGTTCTTACCGCCCCCTTCGCGGCTTCATCAGCCAATGAATTCCCTTCAACGTGAACGCCATCACGTTGATGACTCAGCATGTGTATCACGTGAGCTCTTGGTAGTGTGTTTTTCAACTCCGCTACCTGTTCCCATAGCATTTTATGCTTAATTGTGCCAACTTTTGAGTCTTTAAACCCATTTTGTCCCCAATAGTGAAGATATTCATTGTATGACTGGACACAGTAAAAAGAATCGCACACAATTAGTGTGGGGAATTCTCGATCCGTATTTATCAGTGCCAGTAATAGAGCTTTTAATTCTGCCATCTGAGCCACGCAGTCTCCTAGAGACTGTGTTTTTGTACAGCTTGGATAGAACTTGCCGTCCTGCATACGACCTTTTACAATCGCACATGCAGCGCTGTGTTGTTTACTTCCAATGGCCGGCTGAGCATATCCGTCAGTGTAAATTATGTATTCATACAGATCTAGAGAAATTATTTCATTTGCTAGAGGATATTCTTGTTCATATTGCAGAAATGCTTGTGTCCTCAGACTTGGATCGTATCTGTATTCTACATCTGTTGCAGTGAGAGAATTAGCCCATTGTATCCTTCTCGGATGTAAGGCTTTAGCATTTGGAACACTTGCCTTTGCAGCAGCCTCTAAGGCTGGTACCAGAGTCACAACAATTATTCTTTACCCTGAGCCAGTGCTCTTTCTCTCACTACAGCAGTCTGCACTGCTGTCAGAACTTTTTCTGTGGATGCAAAACGCATCTCAGCGTTCGTATATAAGTGTGATTTGTATGATATGGGTACTGTTTCGCCTTCATTGTATGTTAGGTAGGTGTACCCAGATTGACCCGCAACTATATGGATCACCAGGTTGCGGACATTTACGCACATCTGTAAGTGTTTAGATGCTATCATGTCAGCTTGTAGGGAACGAAGGATATCTGTGTGTTACTGCGTCCATTGCCTAACTGAAAAATCAGGTCTTCCGAGGTCGTAGAAAGGCTTAACCCTTTCTGCGTAATCCAAAATGTATGTTCTACCAAAATTCAGGAATCCCAGTATGGATTGTAAATTTTTCAATGATTTTGGAGGTTGGAGCAGAGCACACTTTTCTAAAAAGTTGGCTGCCAAGCTTTTCCCTTCACTTGAAAGCTCAGATCCCAAAAATAGGACATTGAGGTGGGCTCTTTTGATTTTTTGAAGTTGAATTTGTAGCCCTCAGAGGCGAATCCCAAAATGATGGTGCTCACCCTGGTCTAGTGTTCCTCTAGGTCATCATCCGTCAGGTAAATATTATCTACATAGGACAATGCCTCTTCATCCAGATTCTGAAGTAACTCAATTACCCTAGCTGAGAATAGCCCCGGGCTGTTCTTATACCCCTGGGGGAGTCGACAAAATTGCAGCTGGGACCCTAGCGCTGAGCATGCTGTCAAATATCTGCTCTCAGGCGCTATATTTTGGCAGAAAAATCCATTTGAGATATCTAGTGTTTTGAATTTTTTTCGCACTATGTTATTCATTAATGCGGCATTGTGTGCATTCTGAACTGCAAATGTTTTTGTGCAGGAGTTCAGATGTCTGTAGTCTAAAACTAGACGATATGTATTGTCAGGTTTCATCACAGGAAACAAAGGATTATTCATTGAAGAGGTGCAAGTTTCAATCACTCTCTGGTATTCAAGTTGATCTAAGATCTCCCTGACCTGTTTTTTAGCTTCTTGCTTAATTGGATACTGTCTCTGTGGAGTTGGAGTAGACTTTAATGGTATCACGTGGTGGGTTGACTCTTCATCCCACCCAACATGATTGCGATATAGTGCTGGAGCAAGGGCTACCGCCCACTCCCGTGCATATGTATGTTTTAAGTATTGGGGAATGAGGTCGGAAAAAGCCGGCATAATCACCGTTTCTCCCTTTGGGCATTCCATAGCAATCTCAGGCGGCCAATCTATTTCATCTAAAAGAATGTCATAACCAAAAGATAAGTTCTTCCAAAAAAGACCTTTAATTTTTCTGGGCTTGTCCCCCTCCATTTGGAGTTTTATTTCATGTAACCTATGTGGGACGCTCACCCTGGTATCAGTTGTTTCCACCGTGATATGTTCATTCAGCTCCGCTGTCACCAGATATTCCATCAGGTTCTGGTGAGCTATTGTTACTTCTGCTGCACTGTCTAGCATCGTCAGAGCCCATTTCCCGTTCAGTAGTTGAGTCCTCAGAATCCTGGGCATGTCTGATCTTAAGACCTGCTACTTTCTTCTTTTTAAATTGAGGTTTTGATTTATAATTTTCTTTCTTTGAAGTGTAATCAGGAGCACGTTGCGTGTCTCTGGACTTTGTACGCTCTTCTTGTCTGTGTTCTGACCGTCCTGCCCTCTCGGAGTTTTTCGATGAACCCTGAAAGGAACGAGAGGAACGTGTATCAGTATCCTGATACCTGTCAGGTTTTCTAATGTCCCTATTCCTAAGATTATACCTCCTTTCGGAGGGCTCCTGTTGAGTAGACCTACCTCTGGATTGAGATCTATTCTCTTTATTCTTTTGTTGTTTGTTATTATCCCATTTCTTCTTTGAAGAAGCAGGTGCTTGCTTGAAGTTATCCTTTTCTGGACCACCCATCAGTTGAGGTTTTATTGGTCTAGCTCCCAAACTGCCTCTACCTATTTCTGCATAAGCAGTTTCAATTATTTTAGGTAATTCATGTTCCTGTTGTAAAGGAGTCAACTCCCTCAGGCGTTGGCGTATTGCCACCGCTGCTGCCTCCCCTTTAATGTTTGCTAATATTATAGCTGATACCTGGGCAAAATTACCTAGTAATTTCATCCCTAAGTTCAGAGCAGGTTCTGCTCCATACTTGGTCTGTATTTGTCTTAACACATCTGGTATTACTTCTAATGATGGGATACCATGAGTTCTGGCATATATTGGAGCGAAGACTGTACCCCAAGTGGTACAATCCTCTATCTGGGGGGTTATCCCCATGGGCAAGCATATAGTTAACATTCTGTGTTTTTCTTGTGGGCTGGTGTGTGGAAATACTGCCTCGAGCTGTGTTATTTTTTGAGCTACCCAGAATGGCATTTGTTCACGTTTTGTGGGCATTTTACCCATCACTGCGTGTAATGTTTGTGGTGTAATTTTAGTTGTTGATGTTTGAATCGGACTTGTTGGTGTGGCCGTTGCTGGCTGAACTGTGAGTGTTCTCATCACGAACTGTGTCATGTTTCTGTAAAGTCTTATTAATTCTTTATGAAGTGTACGTAAGTCTCCTACTGGCATTGTGTCAATGTCAGGATGTGGTGTATAGGCCGCTAGTACTGGCCATGTTGCTCCGTCTCTTCCGAGCGGACCGAGTGTTACTTTATCTCTAGTATGAGGAAGGGCGCCTTTAAACCAGTTTATATGCTCCTGGTAGGTGAGCGGAACTTCAATGTCCTCACACGGACAGTATTCGTTCGGTATATCATCCTCCAAATAATAATGGAATGTGTTTGTTCATGTATCTGCTTGGGGGAATTTAACCCATGAATAGAATACCTCTGTTCTATATGATTCGTGCGCCTCAGTCACGAAAGTTGCTTGCCCACCCCTAGCTGATAACCCATATGCTGCTAGTTTTTGGGTAATGGCATTTCTAATGTTCTCAGGAAGTTGTATTGCATCTGCATCTTCCTCATCTTGGACTGTCATATGTAGTGCATGCACTACATCTTCCTGCTCAGTCATGGTTCTTAATTAGAAGAATTTGTTTGTTCTTTCAAGGGAACTTTGATAAGGTTGTATGCACAATAGGAACAATATGTCCTTCAAGCTTGATTAACCAACAGCCAATATATAGGATTTTCCTACTCAGCTGCGGCGGATATTTGTTCCCTCCCACTCCAGACATCTCTGGGGATTTGTAAGTAGGGGTCTCTGAAAATAGCACGACTGAAGTACTCAGATTTGACCGTTAAATAAGTACACAACCAACATTGGCGGCACCATGTCGTGTATTTCCGATAAAACCTATATTGGATCTGCACGTTTAGACAACATACACTGTAGGATTGGTGCCAGACTGATTCTAAGCAGCCCTACCGGGTATGTTAGCCTGTATACCAGCTAGCTCACAGTGCCACTAGAAACTCCTCTTACCAAGGAGAGAATAGTTCTTGGCAACTATCGAACATGACAACCCTGATCTCTCAGGACCGTGGAAACAGTGCAATACTTTTCGCTCAGTCACTCGTGCTTACTTCGTTACAGAGAGATACACAGACTAAACGATATGGGCGTTTTTCAATAAACATTTATTGAACATTCGTCATTCTAGTGTAAAATAGGTGTGCTGAAAGAACCATTAGACCGTAACAGATATAAATTATTAGAAGCACTAGGAAAGTAAAAGGATGGTAGATTTCTACCATTATGCTAGAATCATGAATACAGGCAGGTATATAAAATACATGACAATAAAATGCGTACTCCTACTATGCAATCCTAACTAGATGTGCCTAAGTGTACCTAGCATGTGTGTAGGTGATAAGCCAAGAATCCCTCTAGGATAAAGTCAACCCAATTACCTGAAGTGAGAGACTGTGGGACCCCGTCTTGGTCTCGAGTTGGACACCCCACAAGGGATGTCAGACCACTGCGAGCTGGAGTATCTGCATGCAGGGGCTTCAGCGTCTCGTGTCAGTGTGTCAACATGGAAGTCCTAGTTCTCCTCCGTTTGTCTCAGCAAGATGTGATGTTTATATACCCAAAGGTCTCCCCGGGGGTTCTACCTTGCTGTGCCACTTGTCGGACTTAGGATGACGTCGGGAATGAACTTTATACATAGTTATTATACAGGAGATGGTAGTCCTCCTGAGTTTCCAAGAATCCTCATGCATAATGGATGAGGCTTTTACCAGGGAAAATCCTGTGTTCTGTGTGCAGTGTTGTATCTAGGTAAAAGGTCAGTCCCTAAGAACCGTTATGTGTGTAATGTAGGGAAGAATATAAATGAAAGGTTAGGATGTTACCTGAGCCTATATTGAGGTTCCTATATGGAATATAACACAGCCTGTCAATTCACCAAAATGCCTGGAATAGCGGAAGTGACATTGCATGCCATCTGACCTTTACTTTGACTCACTCACACATACTTACACATACAAACACATTCATGCACTCTCATGCACATAAACACACTCGCACCCGCAAGAATGCATACAATATACATTTAACAGCATTTTTTTACCTACCGTAGCTTCCAGATAGGATCATATTCCAGCTAATGTACTCCATTTTTTATTACACTAATAGTGAATAATATTATTCACTATTTGTATAATAAAAAAATTGACAGAAACCAGGCAAGTGGAGCTCCAACTTGCATCCATGAGGAAGAACTGCCCCTGTGTTCCAGGCACTGATTTTGTCATCTCTGAGGCCAGGGGTCGCAAAAGCTGTGCCAGGGGTAGCAAGCGACAAGCCAGGGGTCGCAGCTGTGACCTCTGGTGACCCCTAAATGACATCCATGAGACTGTCTTCTCCATTCTGCTTCGATCACCCTTGCCAGGAGGGCACTCCTGAGGACCAAGGCTCCCTTCCATTGTGTCCATAGGCTGGGGTGTTTTGGTGAAGTAAGCGGGCCGTCCCAAATTTAGGGGCAGCTGAGGTTGCAATGTTTTGTAAACAGGGTGTGCACGACTATAGGAATGGGCAACTAAATCCACCCGGCGAGGTGGGTGGATATTTTAGGAAACAAATGTCTGGATAAGAGCCCCCCTCTAGGCCCTCATTTGCACCCGAGGACTATGGCAACAGTCTTATTTGGCTAACACATGGGCGCTCTGTGCAGAGGCTCACTAGCAGATAGGAATCTGGCTAGAGGCTACAAGGGCGAGGGGTGCTAGGGCGTGTCGGAGTGGCTACTCGTCTGTCAGGGTCCTATCTTGGAAAAGATGGATGAATGAATGGGTGAGTATCTAGCAATGGGCTGCTCAAGTCCTTGAAGCTTTTGTAGCTGTGTTTGGAGACTTTCCTCTCTATCTGGCTGGAGATGAGGGAGGTGGAAGAAGAGTGGAGGAAGGGATAGAGAGAAAGAAATACAGAAAAAGTGAGGAACAACTGCCCCAGCCCTGCCAGTCTGTCCAAAGCTAGGGCTTGATGGCTAGTCCCATCGATGCATGTGATGCAATAAAACATAGACCATCTACAATACCGGTAAATGGCCGCACTTCCACAAAGTATGAAATGATGTGCCTAACACAACCCTTCTTGTTTATACCTGTTAAATTCTACCCTTCTCTTTGATACACCCTTGCCCCATAGGGAAATAGCCACTATTGTGTTGTGCTAATATACAAGCGCTCAACAAGCCTCCACCGGTCTCCAGCCACTGGGACGCAGGTCGGCCTTTCTTGAGCAGACACCAAGCGACCATTGGAAACAATTCCAAGAATTTTGTATGGCCAACCATTTTCCAAACCTGCCACTAGATCCTCAGCCTTTCTGACCATGAGAATACCTTGGAACACCACATCCTCTCACGTGCAGGCTTTCCCAATGAGACCTTTAACCTGACACATCAGCAAGCGTTCCTTCAATGTGCCCGCAACTTCACCCTCTACTGTTGCCAACAAAGAGGGCATCACCACTCCATGTGCAAAATGCAAATGTCCCAAAAAATCCTACATTGCTGTATTGGGACTGTGGTTGAGGCCCATCGGAGGCCTGGAGTAGTAGAGACGGACCCTGAGGTCTACCCAGGTCCACTTGGGTGGATGGTGCAAACGGATGGTGAACTGTGGGATGGTGGAGGTTCCTCATAGTTTATCATGTGATGCACAGGGGTAGACTTGCTCTTTCTGTCTTTTCTTGATCCCCTGCAAAAAGGGGGGGTCATGGCTTTTGTGGTGAGGGACAGTTGCAGCAAGAGAACAGACATCTGTGGAGGAATGCAACAAGAACAATTGATGGATGGAATGCTGAACAATGTTAAACACTTGCCCCAGTACAGAGATCTGGCCCTAGTTCCATCGTTTTTTTGCTCACCGCGCCACCCCAGTTTGGAACCAGCCATATGCTAATCAGTCTTGACCCTGCTCCCTATGGGAACAGTCCAGTCAGAACTGCCAGGGCAGGTCCTCCCTGGACCGGAAACAAGCATCCTGGGACCGGTTTTGGGGTATCACCCCTCATCAGCAAGGATAGCCTGAATCCAGTGGCATGGTGAGCACGTGACCCACGTCTGGGCATACCCATCCCACTTGGGGTGTTAAATGCAAAAAGAACAATTGATGTATGTAATGCTGAACAACAATGGATTTAGGTCCAGATCTCTGACTGGGGGTGAGTGTTTGACAGGTGTTCAGACAAAATATCGAAAATAAAATATCATCAGACAGAAATATCGACTCTGAAATATCATCACACAGAAAATAACGCGTGCAAGAATATCGTTGTCAAGAATATCAATTTTAAGCTAAGTTATATTGATTTTAACAATATCAAAATCATTAATATAGTTTACTAAAATATCAAAATCATTAATATAGTTTAAAAAAATATCGTTAAGAATATCGTTTTTTATGCATTTTAGTATGTATTTTAATTGTAGATGTTATGAAATGTTTGTCTAATTGTTGTTAATGTTTTTTTATATAGTGTTTTAATTGTTAGTAGTTTTGAAGTGTAATTTTCTATTTTCTTTTTCATTTTTAGTACCGTAGCGGGTTGTGGGGTTTATAGGGGTACAGTGTGGGAAGTAAATTATTTATAATTAATTAATAATTAATTTTTAATTACTATTTTTAATTCATAATTATTTATATTAATTGTATATATTTTTTAATTAACCTTGAGGTGTGGGTTGTGTGTTCTGTAGGTGTATAGGGTTGGAAGTAAATTAATTATAATTCATTAATAATTTTGAACTAATATTAGTTATTTAATTGATAACTAATCATGTTAATTGTATAATTCATGTTTTTTAATTCTGTTTCAGGTGCGGGTTGTGTGTTTTGTAGGGGTATAGGGTGAGAAGCAAATTAATTACAATTAATTGTTCATTAATATTCATTTGATTGATAATTATGTAAATTGTGTAACACAATAATGTTTTTTTTAAGGTGTGTGTTGTTTTTGTATGGGAATAGGGTCTGTAGGAAATAAATTATAACAATTAATGATGTTAATTTATAATAATTATTGAAATGATAAATAATTATGTAAAATTTGTAATTAAGATATTCTTTATGTTATATATTAGGTGTGAGCTGTGGCATTTGTAGGAGTAAAGGGTGGGAAGTTAATTAAATATAATTGTGTATTGTTAATTATTAATAATAATTGTTTAATTGGCAATTCATTAGGAAAATTATGTAAATAATATTTTATTTATATATTAGGTTGTTTGTTTTGTATGGATACAGGGTGGAGAGGTAATTAAATATAATTATTTTAGTAATAGTTAATTGTTATTAATACTTTAATAAATATTTAATTATGTAACATGTGTAAATTATTTAATTTAAAGATTTCATTTTAGATATGTGCTGTGTACTTTGTAGAAATATGGATGTGGACAATGTTGTTCTTTTAAGCCAAACTCCGATTGGGCTTCAAAGACTGTTAGGTGTCCTATATAATCACTGTTGCTCAAACGGTATGACAATCAACTACGAAAAAAACAACATTGTGATCTTTGGCAGGAAAAAGATAAAACAAGGCCACTGACAACTTAACAACCATTGTCTGACTATCTCAAATAAATATAAATATCTGTGGTGCTGGCTGGACGACAAGGGAGATCACTTATTACACCTAAACTCACTACACCCAAAATTGGCTTCATTACAATCTGCCTTTTGAACAATCTTACAAAACAGTACTCCTTTGAGTCGCTGCTGAAAATAGTTACTGCCAAAATTATTCCAACGCTGGCATATGGAACATAGGCTTTCCCAGGGACATTTGGCACCTTCCTGAACAGCTCACAGAGTGCAGTATTCAGACCACTGTTCAAACTGCCGTATAACTCCTCTCCAGCCCAGATCAGGATGCAATTCACATTCAGTGATTAACTCCTTACTCAGAAGTCTTGCATCATTAAGTTCATGCACTCAGCACGTGCAGCAGAATCAGGATCACTGAAAAATCTAATTTGGCTGGAGGCTTCACTCGCTAACAGCTCATGTAAGTTAAAAGCTTGGGCCCATGCACTTTCTCACACACTGGAGCTAATAGGTGCTGCGGATTTGTGGAACTTAAAACTACCGCATCCACAGTACAAAGCAGCCTTGACAGAATGGGTCAAATGGAATCTTCTGCATCAGACCACCGGGCTTTCACCACAAGAGAACATGCTGCCTTAGTTCTTACCAGCTATGCCAGAAGAGTGCTTAAAAAATATGTCATGGAACCATTTTCACCTTATCATAAAGTGAAATTTTGCCAACTCCAGATGGGCTGTTTTTCATCATTAGATTTTCTACCTCCACAGGCATGTCAACCCGACACGAAAACATGCCGCCTATGCTCCAGAAATCTTTATCACACTTGCTCTGCACCTGCCCTGCTCTCCTTGAAGAACGCAGAAGATTTCTCCTGTATCTGCTGATTAGAGAAGGGTCACGGTCAATCCCAGCGGCTGTCAATTATCTCCTGAACAATGCTCAGCTGCAGGTGATTTCCAAACTTATAAAATTTCTGAACGCAGCAGACAAATTATTAAGGAAGAAAACCATAGTTTCGAATGTCTCAGCGCCCTAGGGCGTGTTCTCAGAGTCACAGTTACAAATTATGTAGCCATGAAGTCTGCTTCAGAAAACTCACTTTATTCAGGTCACAGGCTTCTATCTACTACACAGCTAACATAAAAACACACAGAGACAATAGAAAAAAATGGCCCATTTATATGTTCTTACTTCTAAATATTTTTACTCTCAGTTTGTTAATGATGTGCTTAAATAACATGGCTGCATCAGAAAATTGCATTTACTATCTCATTATGCTCACCTTAAGAGACGTTGTAATTTATTGTTAAGAGTGAAAACGTTCTATTTTTCATGCTATCGAAAAGGTACATTTTAAATATCTTATTTTTTTAATCAAAAACGTGTTCTAAACTATCTGTTTTACATGAATTGTTTGAATCTGTACGACTGAGAAGCTGCAATTTGCCGATTACTTTTTAACATAATACGGCTACATTTATGTAAAGATTCTTCTTTTTAATCTTTTTTATGGCACTTTGCCTGTCTAAATACAGTATTTGAAAATAAAAAACACATTGTAAAAATATAGGGCAGAAAGATATTGAAGTAATACATTTAAAAATAGTTTAATATTTTATAATTTTGTTATTTATTATTGTATGTGTTCATGGTTTTGTGCTTTTTAAATGTAAATAACATTGTATTTATTGGTTAATATTATTTTGAGAATATAGGGGCCCATTACGATACCCGGCATAAAAAAATCCGCCAGGCATGAAAGCGGCAAAAATCCGCCCGCACACACCGTCTGAACACCGACCACGCCATTACGATGACACAAACCGAAAACCGCCATCGGCGGAAAAATCACACAAGATACCGCCCGCCATCGTCCGAGTCGGAGTCAAACCGCCCGCCACGGACGGAAACACGCACGACAACACAAAACCGCCCGCCCTCACGGCCGACACACCGCACGTGAGATTACGATCGCACCGCCATGAGCGCGGGAAAACTACAAATATACCGCCCGCCAGCGCAAACAACGCCGATGAGAATCGACACGGCAGAAGCCATGGCGCCCACGTCCCTGCACAGAAACCATCCGCTGACAAAAACAATCGCACACAACATGGCCAACAAGTCCACACAGCAAGGCACGCACAAATACACAAGCACAGTACACATCCCGAAAACACCCCCCTGGACAAACAAAAACTACAAAGGCCAGAACCCCAGACACAACACACCTGAAAACAACAGACCATGAGGACACACCCACATAGGTAAGTACAAAAGCAGCACTCCCACAGACCACAACCCCTTGCAACATTGCAAACTAGAGAGGAGAGAAGAGGACACAGTGACACAGCAAGGACAGCAGCACACCACAGAAACGCACACATCACACAACCACCACCACCACCACCAAACACCGGCACCACAAACCCCCTGCACATTACACAACACACACCGCACCAGCACCACAAACACCATGGCACCACAAAGAATGCCCAAGTTCACGCCCATGGAGCTGACGGTCATGGTCGACGAGATTATCAAGGTGCACCCACAAATCTATGGGAACCTGGTCCAGCACACACCACTAGCCACCAGAAAGAGAATGTGGAACCGGATCGTAGACCAGGTCAATGCAGTCGGGACCCTGCCCAGGAACAGAGTTGAAATCAACAAACGGTGGAATGACGTCAAGAGCCTGGTCAAGAAGAAGGAGAGCAAGAACAGAGAGCTGGCTGCCGTCACTGGCGGAGGGAATCCCGTGCTCTTCAAGACCTTCAAAGCGTGGGAGGAGAAGGTGCGAGTCATTATACATCCGGAGATCCTCGCCGGATTACCAGGGGGAGTGGAGGCTGGTAAGTACAAACTAATGTATACCAGCACACCGCTATGTACTCACATGCACTACCACCATGCCACAGCTCCCAGGGACAAACACCCCCATGTCCAGCACACAATACACAACACATCACACACACACATGCAACAGACACCACCACACACAGCCCAAACCGAACAACTGTAAGATACGTGGGGACATGTGTACACTCAGCCAGCCACGTAACCACCAACAGGTCCCCAAGTATGCCAGAAGCGCCACAACGAGCACCCACCACACCCATGTGTCCGCCATAGCTGCACTAACCGACAAGTAACAGGTAAGTGGCAGGAACACAAAGTGCAGTGGGTGGGAGGGTGGACAGCCCAAGTACAACACACACCAGGCCCCTAGTCCCACAGCACAGCAAGGAGGAGCATCCCCCACACCCCACAGCCACGTGTCAGCCACCGCAGTGCACATCGACAGCCGAAAGGTAGACATCACGGTCCACAACAATCGGTGTCAGTGGGTGTCCAGCCACCACCACGACCCACAACACCCCCCCACCCCCACAGACCTGCAACATGGAGCACCCCCGCTTAGAACCATGTGGCATCCAGTACAGTGCACGCCCGAACAACCTGCAGGTGGGAAACTGGACAGGGCTGGATTACTGGAGGCATGAGGACCGTAACACGACCAACACATGGGACATGTCACGTAGCAGACGAACACGCAGCACCGCCCACCGTCACGAACAAGTGAACAATGTGCACACGGACATGAACCACAGACTCACACCTCACATGACCCATCACAGACACAGCAACACCCAAGGAGCCACGTCTGCATGCACAAGCCACACTGAATATAGTACCACACGGCAGCCACTGTGCAACCCATCACACACAACCGAAACACCATTGAAGTCCTGTCCATGTAGCCCCTACTGCCTGTCAACCACACACCCCACAACTACGCCTATGTAAGACAAACAACACTAGACGCAACAGAGCGGAACAACATAAATGCACACGAACACCACTGAACCCATCAAACACACAGACACACCATGCACATACAACATACCATCCATCCCATCCGTCAGCCCCAGTCTCATGAAAGGCATGTCATCCGCACAGCTGCCACACATACAGCAGTCACGCTAAGATACATGCCCATGACCAACCATGTGCCAGAAGTCAATGAAGCGCACGCCACACTGTGAGCAACAACACACAACATGGGCCACACCCCCCCGAGCACTGCAGTGATGCACATGGCACAGGGCAGCACGCACACCAAGGAGATGGGACAACTGCAATACGTTGGCTGGCACACAACCATCACTCACTCATAACGATGCGTCCAATGCCATGTCCAGTAATCACAACAGACAGCAAATATGCAGGCCATGTCAGGCATGCACACACCTCAGACCATGCACTGTCATGCTGCCACAACACATGTCACGTTCGGCACCCATGGCTCACAGCATGTACCCCAAAAGCATATTCCATCCCAAATGCGAATCTGGGGCATGGCCCCCATGTTGCCATATGCGTTCCTAAGCGTCCCATTTGAACACCAAAAGCAAAGTACAAACCAGACCCAGGATGGGCCAGGAGCCCGCATACACCAGAGTCACAATAAGTAGGGGCACAGCAACACACCCATCGGCATGGCCAATCCGTCCCATGCCACATGTGCACAGCACACAGTCCCATTGCCAAGCACACACAACTACAAATGGTACAGCCACACACACGCCTCCGGGAAACCCATGTACGAGATTGCACGAACTGTTAATGTCAGACGACAAATACATACTTCGCCAGGTGCAACACAATAACAAATCTCATTCTCTCCACAGGTGACGAACTGCTGGATGCTGGGGATGGAGACAGCAGCCAGCACAGCCAGCCTACAAGCCCCCAACGAGGACACACGGATGTGGAGGATCTGTCCTCCTCTTCGGACACGGACCACCAAGCAGGCCCATCTGGTGTGGCAGGGCCCAGCCGCTCCCCAGGACCCCTCCTACCCACCAACCCATCATCCAGGGCTGCTGAACATTCCCAGCCCCCTGCTGCCACTGTCGTTGCGGCCACACACACGGTCATTGCGGCCACACCCACGGTCATTGCGGCCACACCCACGGTCATTGCGGCCACTACCACTGCCGCAACCGCCACCATCGCCGCACCGACCACCACCGCCGCCACCACCACCACGTCTTCGCTGGCACCAGCCCCAGCGCAGGTGGTGGCCCGGCCGACTGGATCCACCCTGGGAGCCAGGGCGAGGACCGTGGTGGGCAATGTGGCTAGTGGGCAGGCCGGTGGCAGCAGTACTGGTAGGAGGAGCAGGGTCAGGGAAACGCCAGTCTCCCCTGGGAGCCATGCCCTGCCTCAAATGGCCAGAGTCCTTGGGGCCTATGAAGAGGCCCAAGGACAATGGGCCAGGTCTGCTTCAGACACGCGGGAGGTGCTGGGGGTGCTGAGGTCCATGGACGCCCGTATGGGCCAACTCGTGGACCTCATGGGCCAGCTGGTGGTGAGGTCACAGCCAGGGACAGCAGCTCCACCACCGCCACCACCTGCCGGGGCGCAGGGTCGAGCAGCAGTGTCCAGTTCCCCTGCGTCCACAGCCAGTGAGCACACCTCAACCACCAGCAGGTCGCAAGCAGGCACCCCCCTCGCAAACGTGGAAGGGGCCGTCCGAAGTGGAAACAGATCTCCCGGGAGGACTTCGCACGCTCCAGACGCAAGTGAGGCAGCCAGCCAGCCAGCCTTCCTTGACCACCCACTGCATTGACTTGGACTACGATCCCACTCCACACAGCCATCTGGATGGCATGTGTCTGTTGGACCATGGACATGGAACAAGTGGGTACACCCTGAGCATCACGCAGCCGTGACCGACAGCTCATTGTCACTGCACGCACCACTTTTGTCATCACCTCGCACACAATCACATGTCACAGTTTGAAATAAATGCACCTCTTACACAAACTGCTGTTTGTGCCCTGTGTTTTATTTGTACGGAATACAACGGCCACCTTGGGCGGAAAGGCACCTGATGCGTGGCATGGCAATGGAACCGGAGGGCCTGTAGGGACCTAGGGGTGGGAGACAGAACAGGAGCACATTCAATGAGTGTGTCACACACCCATCACACAGTACATGTCAACAACTACAAGCAATGTACACACATCGCACAGAGCAATAGGGCACAATGCCACAGCCACCAACAGTGGCATACTACCCTGGCCATGGAGCGTTGACACACAGCACGCAGTGAACAAACGGCCACCCTGACACAGCACACACACACCTGCACAGATACAGCCACATCAGCCGTCGTACATGGACACTCACCGTCAAGTGAAGTAGCGGGCGATGAGCTGCTGCCGCACATTACCAGCTTCCTCCTCTCCGCTGTCCTCCTCACTCGAGCTGTCCTGGTCTGCGGGCTGGGGCCCTGGTTGATCTCCGTCATCCACGATGAGGGGGATCTGCTTCCGAATGGCCAGATTGTGCAGCATGCAGCACGCCACCACTATCTGGCACACCTTCTGTGGGGAGTACGCCAGCGCACCCTCGGTGCGGTCCAGGCACCTGAACCTGGACTTGAGGAGGCCAAAGGTACGCTCGACCACACGTCTGGTCCTCCCATGTGCCTCATTGTAGCGATCGTCAGCTGGGGTGCGAGGATTCCTCAATGGACTGAGCAGCCATGCCCCATTCGGGTACGCAGAGTCACCTGGGTGTGAGGGACACAGAGAACCGTTGCTAATCCAACTGGACAGGGGACAGCATCGCACAGCCAGCACGCTACACCACTCCACATACTCACCGACAATACAGCCACGATCCTGTTGCAGATTGGACATCAGTCGTGGCAAGATGCTGTTGCGCATGACGTGTGCGTCATGGGCCGAGCCTGGGAACTTTGCACACACGTGGGTTATCACCATGTCCGCAAGGCACACCACTTGCACATTCAGGGAGTGCGTGTGCTTCCTGTTGCGGTACAGGTGCTCAGTGGCCTGTGGTGGAACAAGGCCAACATGTGTGCAGTCAATGGCTCCAACGACGTGTGGGATCCTGCCAAGGGCATAGAATGCACCCTTCACTGCCGCCAATTCACGAGCCCTGGGGAAGCGGATGTACCTGTTTCGGTACAGCATCATGGCTGCCAGTACATCCCTCAGCACCTTGCTGAACATGGGCTGGGACATCCCTCCTCCACTGCCCACTGTGTGCTGGAATGACCCAGTGGCGAAGAAATGCATGGCGGCCATCACCTTAGCCGTGGGGGTGACTGCTGTCGGATACACCCTGCGGGGACGGAGATGGGGTTCCAACATGGCACACAGTCGATGCAGGGTTGGCCTGTCCAGCCGAAACTTCCTAATGACCTCAGTATCGTCCATGTCCGCCAGCAATTGGTATGGGCGGTCAATGTTCGGTCTCCGCCTAGGGAAAATGGCAGTGGACACATGTCAAAGCAACACGACACATAGCAATTCCGCATACACATCACTGACATGACTGAGCAAGCACATGAGTCACAGCCCAGCTGTCAAGCAGGGACGGCACGGCCACAATACACTTACACAGGTCTCCCACCAATGGCAATGGCTAGTGATACAAACCACTGCCATGTGCATGCACATGGGGATCTAGGCCCCAATGACTTGCGGGGCGTGCTGATGGGGACTGACTGCATATTCGTCAAGCGGCAACGCCACGGCAACATGAATGTCTGCTGAGCATGGCACTGCTTCCGAGGCTGGATGAGTATGGCACACGACGACGACGATGTGGGCACAGGCTGAGCGGCCAAAACAAGTGGGACCTGTGGCACGAGGGGATATGAGACAGTAGTAGGTGTCAGCACTGCACCCTATGTACAGCACTGTACGGATCACACCTCCCGAAACATTGACAGGTGTCCACATTGACAGCCCCATGCCAAGACGGCTGTGTGCTTGCAGTCACACGTCACAGGTGAGAGGTTACATTGCACGTGCCAGGTGGCAGACGTACATAGTGGGAACTGGCATGTGTGTGCATGTGTCTCCTGTTCAGGATCCACCAGATGGGCGCTGACTCTGTACTGACCATTGGACACAGCATGTTCCGTGGAAGGCTTGTGTGTGTGGGATGGTGGCACTGGATGTGCCTCCGTTGGGTGGGGGGCCATGCACAGGGCGGGTACGTCGATGATTGCGCATTGTTGGTCACGGTGGGTGCACCAACTAAGATGTGTTGCCCTGTGTTCAATTCCTATGTCCGCATGATGATGGACTGTAGATGTGGGCAGACTACACATTGGTCGATGTGCTGTCTATATGCATGTGCCTTCACACCAGGCACAGCTGCCCCTGCACATGTGACCCCTGCTGGACTCGCTGCTGGGTCTGTGGAGCTGATGCACCTTCTGTGCGTGGGGCGGACAGCTCTCCTCACTTCCCTCATTGCGCATGTCATGACTTTGCCGCAGGTGACATGGATCATGGAGGGCCCACATGTACGCGTGGGTAGGCTACACATGATTGTTCACTGGTCGCCACCCCCAGTCAGTGTTTCGAATGGGAAGGTTGTCGTGCTGGTGGCATATTCGATGTGGCGGATGGGCGGGCCTAGGTGCGGGCTTACATTCCGGACATGGGGGGTAGTTGGATTGGCGACTAGTTGCAGTACACACGGGACACGTCTCTTCCTTTCCACATCTGGGTCATCCCTTGTACTAACTGACAGTGATACAGTCATCTTCGCCCCAGCCCTCATGTCCTCCCCTCGCTCCCCCAATATGCATGTGCACCTGCGAGGCTAGCGCTTGCACAGGCAGCCCCAAGCTCGCACCAGAGAGGGCAAGGAGTGTATGTGTGGGTCCAGTTGCACGAGTGGGCTGTCTCAGGGTATGATGTGTGGCGGGACGCCGTCCACCTGCGTGGTGCCCCAAATGGAGACCCGGCCTGCATGGACTATGCATCACAGTCTTCGCCTTCCGGATCCGCCACCTGCGACACCCAGTGGCTGTGGCTGCCCTTGCGGCCATGCCGCGTCCGTCTGTGGCTGATGGCCCACACATTCACTCTTTGGCCTCTCTGGGGAGGGCTCGGGGGTGGTGGCGCACGCGCTTGCACTTAGTCGCAATGGCATGTGGCGTGGTTGGTATGATGGGCAATGGATGGGATGGTGCGAGCCACCTCCCGTGACGTCAGTGCTGCTCGTGCTGTGGTGCGTCCCCCTACACTTCCATTTGACTTGTGCCATGCTACACGTTGAGGTTCTATTGCCTGCGTGATATGACCAGGAGGAGCGCGAGGAGACCTCTCACACACCATGCTCCACTGCCATCCCGTGCCCTGTATCGCCTGTGCGGATTGACTATGTTGGGGTTACACCTGGGCGACTGGGGCTGTGTGTGCCTTGTCAAGGGGCATGGCGTGCGCACAACAGGATCCAGCTTGTCCACGGAGGGTGGGCTGACGTGTGCGCCTGGTACCGCATTGTTCGTGTGCCCGGCTGCTGTGCACACACGTGTTCACTCCCCCCCCCGACAGGTGTCCTCTCACAATGCCCAGGGAAGCGGTGGTGTACTGTTCATGACCCCTCCCAACACGGCGTGCTCCAACTTGGCATGTGCGCATCTACCCGTCACACCCACCCACCTGAGCACTGCGTCCATACGACTTCACACGACACATGTGTGTCTTCCACAGTTGTGCTACTCATTTGCGTTGACATCCAATACCAGTGGACTACATGGTCATGTCACGACTGCCGTGTACTTCACATACTCTCATCCTCTCTCATTCGTACTTGTGAAATGAGTCAGCGGAGACAGTTTTGGTTTCAAACATTATATTGAGTCTTCTGTCCTCTGTGATGCAGTATAGTGGACACTACTGGCAGCGGAATACATGTTGAGGATATACTGAGCATGATTACAAATGGGATAGGGTGTGGGGTTACATGTGATTGGCTGTTGCATGTGGGATGTGGGCTTCAGAGTTACATCTGCTTGGCCAAGGCTGTGCTAATGTACATTTACGTATAGCTGCGGAGCTGCGGACTTTGACACAGACGGTATACATGTAGCCTACCAGACCGCTTGGCATCATGGGCACAGTCCATCTCAGTTCCATGTGACAGGTTTGCTGCGGTTGTCCCTCATGCACGCGTGCATGTGAGATGACATCAGGGCATGTGCTTGCGTGCATGCAGCGGCGTGCCACTTGTTGTTGCAATGTGGTGGTTACTGGACATGTCACAGTCACTGGGGTCGTGTTGTTGTTGTATGCACTTGTCGTCCATGCAAAGGTCCTGGTATGGGATTCCCGGGGCGGGGGTGGGAGGGGTGCAGCACCCACAGACTCCAGGCGACCTATTCATGTCCACTGAGCGGTGTGTGTGTCCATGGGCGCTGGATCCATGTCGTGTCCTGGTTGTTCGTGCAGTTCCGTCCATGTGGGTGCGATACACAGACCCCATGCCACTGCCTCCCACGATGCATGCGGTGTTCCTGGATGTGATGGGGAACAGTGTGCATGTCCCGGTCATATCCGATGTCATGGCGATGTCGTTGATGGTGTGGTAACAGTTGCCGGTCGTTTGGTATGGCTGTTGTGGTGGTGACTGGCCAGTCCGTGCGGAAGCTAAGCATGGGTGCGGGGTTGGACATCATAGGTCAATCGGGGAACCTGCGTTGTGGTCCGACGAATTTACAGGTTGTCAGGTATGCGATGCCGTCCAGCAGGGCTTCCATGTCATTGGTGGTGTACATGTTTGCCAGCCAATGTAGCGGATGGTGGCTGTCAAGGTGTTGTTCGTAAGTTGTCCCTTGGAGGACCATGATGGGGCATGCTGGGTGACATTCGATGTAGCTGTTCTCGATGATCCGTCGTGTGGAGGCACAGTGGTCCCATTTCAGTGCGGGTGCGATGTTGGCCACATACGCCATGCCCCCATAGGCAGAGCAGGCCCTGTCGTGTGCGTCCAGAGGGAGGAGTAGTGGTAGCAGGTCCGCCTTTAGACATGCCGGGTTGGAGAGGCACATCTCCACGGGATGCTGGTAGGGACACCTCCGACAGTAGAAGACGGGCATGACGCAGCTGAACAATGTGATGCGGTAAGTCAGTCGGTAACTGACGTTCAGCAGGGACAGGAGTTCGCATCCCAATATATGTATCAGGTTGGTTTTGTACAGCTTGACCTGTCCGGCGTAGTTGGGTAGGTGTGTTGCGGTTGCCATTTTGCAGCGGTGCGTTGTGGTGGCGTGCTCCGGCTGTGTGTGCAGTCTGCAATGTGCACGCTCCGAGGTTGCTGTGAGCTCTGTGTAGTCGTAGGGAGACAGGACTTGTGTTCTGTTGGCTTGTGCGGAGGACACGGGCCCTCATCCCACATGCTTCTCAGACAGTTCAAGGTCAGTGATGTGTGACTCCTTCCAATTAACTTGCATGTGGCCGACATGGGGGAGTGTTTTCTTTTTTCTTTCCCGTCCGTTGTGTTCTTCTGTGATATGCGCTATCTGCCCTGTGGTCGGTCTCCTCGGCATGCCTGTGTTGGTCTTTTCTTGGACAATGGCTGTATTCACCGGCTTCTTTCGTAGGGCTGTGGTTTCGGAGTTGGAATGGAAGGTCATTCAGTGCTGTCTGCTCTCCCTTGTGTGGGCGGCAGGCTGCCTTTCCGCTCTGCGTTGGGCCTTGTGTGTGAATGTTATTCTTGGGCCACCTGTTGTCGGTCCCCGGGCTCTTTGGTGTTCCGTTTTATATGTCTTGTTCATATGTGCAGGGTGGTATGGGTGTTTCAGTGTGGTACTGGCGTTCCTCTTCCCGAAGGGGCCCTGCTTCTCCTAGTTGGTGTTGCCGCCGCTGTGTGCTACGCCATGTTTGTTACACTGGGGTGTGTCCTGCTGTTGCGTGACTTCACTGACATGTGTGCGTCGGTTGTGTGGCGTTGGGTGTTGTCCGTGAATTGGGCGTTGGGGACATGTCTGTGGCAGGCCTGTCACGTGTCATGTGCGTTCGGGGTGGGGCTGATGTGTGTGCTGCTTGGTTGTGTCCCTGTGTCTGTGTGCGACGCATGCATGGCGCTGCGGTTGGCCTCTGCGTTGTGCGCATGTGTGGCGGCGTCATCGCCGCTTTGGGGCCGTGACGGGGTCGTTGGTTCCTAGTCCCAGGTGGTGTGTACACATGTGTTACGAGATGTTACGATTTGGCCTGTGTGTCATATGTGGATGCAATGGTGGATGTGTAGTGTACACGCGGGGTGGGGGTTGTCCGCTTTTTCCGCCCTTGCACTGTGTGCGCTGTTTGCGTGCACTTGTTGTGTGTGTGCCTACCTGCGTCTCCGCGGCACGTTGCGTCCTTGGTGGTGCATCAGCAAGAGCATGGGGAGGGCCTGCAGTGCTGGATTCATGCTCGGGGAGCCGCTTCTTCGGTGTCCGTGCTCGGCGTACGTGTTACCGCTTCGGTTTGTCGTACGGTGTCTCTTAGCCGTGGGAGCCGTTTGTTTGCGGCATCGTAATTTGTACGCCGGGCGGGACGTGATTTCGTCGGACGGTGTGTGTCAATTGTGCTGCGCCGCTACGTGTACGGACGCACTTTGATGGCGGACGGTGTCGCTGGCTTGCCGGCGGTGTTTGGCCGACTTTTCGCATCGTAATAGGGCGGGCGTGTGGACTGCTGCGTGCCGGCGGTAACTGGTGGTTTTTGCATCCGCCAGCACGGCGGTTGTGCTTCCGCCCGCCATCGTAATGACCCCCATAGTTTTGTATTTTAATTCTAAGAATATTTGTAGTTATTTATGATATGTATTAAACATTATAATAAATATTTAATGTATTTAATTTTATTAAGAAAATTATTTATATTTTTTATATTTACATATTTATATTTTTTGTTATTTAGTATGTTTTTGAAATTTACTTAATTTGTTCAAGTTAGTCTGTTTCTAATGTTGCACTGACTGCAGTGGGAATAGTAAATGTTACCCCTCCGCAATCCAACACTTTCTCTACTGTTACACTGACTGGAGTGTGAATAGTACATTTTATTCCTGTGTGATATAACAGTTTCCCTACTGTTGCACTGTGTGGAGTGCATGGAGTTAATTTTACCTCTCCTATGTCCAACACTTTGCCTACTCTTGTATAAATTGTAGCGGGAATAGTATATGTATTAATTTTAAAATGTTATAGTTTACTTTATATTGTTTAGATTTATATTATTATGTTTTTAAGTAAAATTATAATTTTTATAAATATTCATGTTTATAATATCTAATATATTTTTAGTAAATTGTAAGTTCATTTTGTTACATTTTTTATTTGTAATTAAAATGGTTTGTTTAAAAAAAATATATGATATAATATACATGGTATAACATATATATATGCCACACAAAGTCCAAGTTACTACGCACACTCAGGAATTTGCCAGTAACAGTTTTAATGGTCACAATTCCTGAGTGGGCGTAGTAACTTGGACTTTGTGTGGTAGATTTTCACCGGCTGGCTCAGCCGGCATCACGCACCACCTGCCAACTGGCTAAGGATTCCGGAAGGAGCAATTTTGGTGTTGTGATATAGAGCCCTGGGCCCATAGCAAGGTGGTGCGCTGTGCCGGCAGAGCCTGCCTGTCAAGTAATACACCAAAAGATCCAAGGAAGCGCACATTTAGGAGGGTCACAATGCAGTGCAATGTTTATTAAATCTCGTTACGCGTTTCAACTGAGGACAGTCTTGATCACACAAGAGACTCATGGGAAACACCTCGATACATATCCTGTTCACAACATCAATGACGGACGATACAATGCAAATGAAATGAACAGATGATTACTATGGCGGCCATCTTATAACATGTAAATACATAAATCGCTGCATATGTAGTTAAATCATAGTCATCATCTGTTCAGTCGAAACGCGTAACGAGATAATTTGCACTTCATCGTGACCCTCCTGAGTGTGCACTTCCTTGGATCTTTTGGTGTGTGTATATATATATATATATTCTCCACAGGTTTCCCAAGTTTCAAGACCGCACTCCACATCAGGTAAGTTTCCACTTTATTATTCAAAAGGCATGCAGCTTCCCATCCCTACATGCCGTCCCTGGCCTTACGCGTTTCGAATCCTTTTTGATTCTCATCAGAGGCCCGTGCAGCAACCCTTTTAAAACGAACTGCATTCTCCCGCTTGAGTCTTTATTAATTACTAGGCCTCAGGTGTGCCTTCACGATGGAAAAAACGTCATTTGCTGAGCACTCTGGGAGATGTAGTGTCTTTCATTTATTTTTCATTAATTTCACAACCCTCCAGTGGGCGGTGCAGTTTCCTTTAAATTCATCTGCTCTTCCAGTGCATCTTCAAACTGGGGAAGCTTTGTTTGATGATTTATAGCCGGCAGTCCAGCTGGGAAGACTGCACCACCCCTGAAGTTCAAGGTGAGGGGGCAATGAGGACATGGAACTACGCTGAGTCTTCCTGAGTGGAACAGCAGAAAAAAAGAAAAATAAACTGAACATTTTCCTCTCGGAGGCCCAATGGAGGGCTTTTTAATGAAATGAACACTTTGACACAGCACAGAAGCCTACTAAAAGTAAAGGAATTTTGAAAGTGTGCTACTGATCCCAGCATGCAACACTTAGGGGTCGATTCCGATCTCGCTCGGAAGGCCTCCGAATCGGATTTGGCTTTACCGGATCCGATTCGTAGCCCTTGTTTACGACCGAATCGTACACAGGTCCGAACGACCAAGTACGATGCAAAGATCGCGTACGCGCCGACCGAATCGTTTCTGGGCCCGAACCGCTCCGTACGTCTCGTTTGTAGACGAATCGTGCTGCGCAATGGAGCCGATTTGCGACCGAGCGAGTACGATGCACGATTCAGACAGCCGCTTCGCGACGGTCTCAGCAAGACGAAATGGCTCAATCAATCAATCAAACATTTGTAAAGCGCGCTACTCACCCGTGAGGGTCTCAAGGCGCTAGAGGGGGGGGGAGGAAGCAGCTACTGATCGAACAGCCAGGTCTTGAGAAGTTTCCTGAAGGTCAGCAGGTCCTGGGTTAGTCGCAGGTGGGTGGGGAGGGTGTTCCATGTCTTGGCGGCGAGGTGGGAGAATGATCTGCCGCCGGTGGTCGTTCGGCGGATGCGTGGGACGGTGGCGAGGGCGAGGTCCGTGGAGCGAAGCTGGCGGTTCGGGGTGTAGAAGGTGAGTCGTTTGTTGAGGTATGCTGGTCCGGCATTG
This sequence comes from Calotriton arnoldi, assembly GCA_963921515.1. Lineage (NCBI taxonomy): Eukaryota > Metazoa > Chordata > Amphibia > Caudata > Salamandridae > Calotriton > Calotriton arnoldi. Next base: position 1,747,766 of record CAWUFW010000282.1, read on the forward strand.
TGGAGTGCTTTGTGAGCGTGGGTGAGGAGCTTGAAGGTGATCCTCTTGTTGACCGGGAGCCAGTGGAGGTCTCTCAGTTGGGCGGTGATGTGGCTGTGAATGTTTGTCGGAAGCGTACTTCGGGGGGCTGTACCAGGCCCCCCTTCACCCAAGGACCTCCGAAACTATCACGGGGGGTGCCCATGGGTCCCCCCGATCCAAGCATGCACAGTGTGGCGGGCACCATGGGGTGCCCACCACAGGGTGTACGCTTTTCCCCACCCACCCCTTTTCTGCTTTGGGAGCCTGTGTATGCGTCTGTACACAGGCTCCCATGGAGTTCAATGGGAGTCCGAGCGAACCGAGTCCGTGAGCATACGGCTGCATCGTACTCGCTCGTTCGGACTCCCGGAGCACGTCTCGCTTGGAAAGCCCTCCGGATCCGAGTCGTACGGAGGGCTTTCCGAGCGAGATCGGAATCGGGCCGTTAGTTGATTTCACCTGTGAGGCCCACTGAGGGCTAATTAAATGGACATGCAGAGGGGAGTGCCTTTTCACCATTTCTGTGCAGTATCATCATGCCTGTGATCAAGAAGCTGAGTGCTTTGAAACGCGTAAGGCAAATAAATGCATCTGAATGAAAATGCCAGTTTCCTTTAAATTCATCTGCTCTTCGAGTGCGTCTTCAAACTGGGGAAGCTTTGTTTGATGATATTATATATATATATATATATATAAATATATATATATAATTATTATTACATTTAAAAAACATTAAATTATATTATAAATTGAAATTATTAGTTTCATATTTTTTAATTAGATATATGTAAGTAAAAATATATGTTAATATATATGTGTGTTTTACAGCTTGAAAATAATTATAATTGTTATATTTTTTTAAACCAATAAATATATTTTATTTGTATTTTATTAGTGTTATTTTTTAATACATTCAATATTTACTATTTAAATTATATATATTTTAAAAAACGATATTTTAGACAATGATATTAGTGACAACTATATTTTTTTCTTGATATTTTTGAATTTACATAAGTATAACATGACGATATTTTTGACCCATATTTTTGTCACAATATTTTTGTATGGCGATATTTTGAGGGTCAATATTTTGTCAGTGAACCCGTTTGATATTGTTCAGCATTCCGTCCATCAATTGTTCTTTTTGCATCTGTGGAAGGAAGCCACATCACAGGAAGGAAGGATAGGTAGAAGGATGAGAGCAGCTAGGGAGGCTCATGGAACTTGTCCCACCCACAGGGACTGGGAGAGTACCACACGAGCAATGACCATGATGTTAGGAGGTTGTTCATGCCGTCTGTGTAAAGGGAGGCAGTGAGTGGCCCTGCTTCTGGGTAAGCTGGAAACTTGACAAACCTACCGATTTAGGCATGAGGATACTACTTTTAGGGCAGCACTAGCACCTACCGATCTATCTCTCTTTATACTGCTTTTTAGGCCCAAATAAAACCATTGTGTTTGTGAAGTCGAATGTGCAAAAAAATGAAATACAAGCTAGAGTGCAGGGACTGAGGTCTAATAGCCCATCAACTGCTGCCACAAAACAGAGCAGGCGAGCTGCATTCATTCAGAGATCTTCACATGGCTGAAGTTTTGTCTTCCGTGGAGCAGAATGCAATCCACCGACCCCCGTTTTCCCCCATGCTTGACGCTCTCCCCCTGTTTCCTCCACTTGCACACTCAACTTACAGTCCTGGTGCCAGTGCTTAATTTGTGCCAGTGGTTTCCTGTGCTGGGCACTTAATTGTCAACACTGAGACTTATGGCAGTCAGCCACATGGTGGCACCGTTTGTCTGAGTTAGAGATGAGCAAAACACCAGTTGCTTATTCATTTAAAATACATAAAAAATGAACTAATACCTGTTGCCCAAGCCATTCTTATAACTTTGGGGTCCTGGAATAGTCTGAAATGTCACACTTGAAGGAATGTGATGGTTAGTAGTTGTGTTAGTACAGTCGTTGTGCGAGCTGCGGTAGCCTCCTGACGAGGCTCCTGGCACTTATTGTTTTACAAATTAAGCACTGCCTGGTGCAGACTGTCTGCAAGACAATCACATATTGTGACAAGAGCTTCTACTGCAGCAACAATCGTTTTACAAAGGAAGAGATGGGCACATTCCAATCTATTAGGGTTCAGTATGTAATAAACAAAACACTGTTTATCCTCTCTCTCTGCTCCTTTTAATACTGTACCGGCCCGAGAATGTTGTTTGGTGAAAAGCTGACAGGTGCCACCGGTGACGCCTCAGGTGTTGGCCACAGTCACTTTAGTAGAGCGACCTACATTGAAATGGCAAACCCCCGAGAGCCTTCCTGTGCGCCCCTGATGTGCAGATCCATAATGTTAGCCCTTTCTGTATGATGAAGTAGCACACCCCCTGTCCAGCTCCTTCTTTACACTCATTTCCTGTGGTGTCATCAAAGGGCAGAGGCAGGGCTTTAAGTGTGCCGGGTCCTGCCGGTGCTCAGCACGGCCAGCTCTAAAAAGCAGGTGCTGAGACGGGTCCCTATCAGGCTCTCCATTTCTGCCCTCACCCTCAGGCTGAAAAACATAAATCTTAACTCGGCAGCAGTGCCACCCTTCAGTTCCTGTGATGTAACTTCAAAGAGACTCGTTACAGTTCTTACACAGTCTCATTATGTTAGAATTGAAGGATTTTCAATATTATATACTACGAAGCGGTAGTTGTTGCTTATTTATCTTATGCAACTAACAACCATTGACAAAGCCAGAAGTCCTGACTTGTTGTAGGTGTAATATTACTTGTTATATTATATATCTGGATGCACTGACAGAAGCAGCAAAATACAAGTCGGGCGGCACACTTGCTAAGCACAGATTTTTAGCTTATGTGTTTTAAGCCACGCCCTTAATTACATCAGACACGCCCCTTTGAGGGACCCCCCCCTCAGTTTTTTTATCGCACTTAAAGCCCTGGGCAAAGGTTGTGTGACATTATCCCTGAAAACGTCATCGGTATGCTAAATAGTGGTTTTAAAACCTGAAAATTTCTACCTGTTTTTGGTCACAGAGTGTTAGCAAGCAAGAAGGAGGCTGAGCACAGCAGGGCAAAGGCAGCATACGTCACACCAGAGAGAGGTAGGAGTAAAGAGCAGAGCAGAGGCCGCATACGACACACCAGAGAGAGGTAGGAGTAAAGAGCAGAGCAGAGGCAGCATACGTCACACCGGAGAGAGGTAGGAGTAAAGACCAGAGGCAGCATACGTCACACCAGAGAGAGGTAGGAGTAAAGAGCAGAGCACTAGGCCGTACACGTCACACCGGAGAGAGGTAGGAGTAAAGAGCAGAGCAGAGGCAGCATACGTCACACCAGAGAGAGGTAGGAATAAAGAGCAGAGCAGAGGCCGTAAACGTCACACCAGAGAGAGGTAGGAGTAAGGAGCAGTGGGAGATAGCAGTGGTTACAGCAGCTAGGTGAGCAGGGGTCACGGGAAGCAGGGTATGGGCAGAGGGCGGACGGCAGCGAGGGTAGGAAGGGGCTCACAGGAGAACAGAAGAGTGTGGCAGCAGGGCGGTGTAAACCAGTGTTGTGTTATAACAAGCATGTCATGGCCCTTAATGCAAGGAAGGTGAGTGGGTGCTCAAGCCCTGGTTTGGTAGTAAGAAAATCCATAATTTGGTTGCAGTGAGCCCTTACACCTGTGGTTCTCAGTGCCAATACACCTGCTACACTATTGATAGCCATGCAACCAGTGGCGGCTGGTGGAATTTGAAACTGGTGGGTGAATGCAGAACGAATCAACGTATGCGAGCGAGCGCAGCGAGCAAGGCCGACGGCAATAAGGGGGGTGTGGGGAGGTTCTCCCCCCATGAAGAATTTTTTTTAAAATTGGCATCTTTTTGGTGCGATTTTTAGCACTATTTCTGTGATAAATGGACTAAAAATTCAGTTCTTCTAGTCATTCATAAAAGAAAACTCCTACATTATTTCAGAGAATTTCTGGGTTGCCAAGCAAGTCTGACTTCTGAAGAGGGCTAGGGTACTAAGCAAGACTGCTTTGGCCCTACCCTTTCCAATAGAAAACACTAGTTAGTGATGTGAACAAGTTCAATGGACTACACTACATACAGAACATAGTCTGTGACCAAAGAACATGAAATACATGCTTAATGTGTCCACATCCACACCAGACTCACTTCGGACAGTCCAATCACATTACATCTTTACCTCGCGTTCTGTACAGAAGACATTGAGACTGAAGTACATGCATGCTTCCTGAACAGAGCAATAAAGCATATGCCCAGAAATGTGCAGTAGCTCGTGACCTCCGTTTACTTGGATAGCATGGTGAAAGGGTACTCCCTTTGGAAAAGCCTCATGCGGGAAATCACGAAGACATCAATCTGCAACTAAACCTTAAAGCGCCAAGAGGCAGATAAATTGGTGAACGCTCCACTAAACAACTATGCACCGTAAATAAAAATACCCAGAAAAAGAAGACTTGTTGAACTACTGTGCTCAGGTGGGTGGTAGTTTGAGGCTTGTGGCTCCGGGGCGTAGCTATGGGCGCACACGATTGCTAGCCATTGCAACATGTCCACAGTCTGTGCACGGAAAGGTAAAAAGGCGTGCAAGGAAATCAAGTCCACCGCTCCGTGACGTATTTTCATTGCTTTAACTTAATCAGACGTGTGAAAGAAGTGCCTCTCTCTCACTCTCCTCTACCCCCAGGCATCCTAACCCTCCCTCCGCCCCATATCTCACTGTTTGATGAGCCGTTGATGGGCTTTTCTGCATTTAGAAGACCGTAGTAAACACCCATTCATGGAGGGGGAGAGAATGCTTATAATTTGACCAGGGGAACAAAAGGCCGAGGAAGGGTGCAGAGTGGCTCGAGTGAAAAGATGGACAGAAGGTGGCGAGCTGCTGCTGAGCTCCGGTGCTTCTCACTTGCTGCAGCCCCCGCGGCTTCTCAGACCATCCACAGGATATCAATTGTGTCCGTTTATCTGATCACACACTTGGGCTACCAGACAATTATTCTGTCACTTTACGCGTCACATTTACAAGGATGGAAAAGCAAGTACGGCGAGGCAGAAAAGAAAAAAAAACGAAGAAAAATAAAAGCAGTGAGATTGACGGAGACGTGACTGTGATATAATAACTAAAAACGCCCTGATAAAATGAGAATGGGGATTAAACACCCACATATAGCAAATAAGGGTCGCGTCGAGGTTGCCATGTCCGACCCTGCAGTCACGCGCCAAGCCATTCTTTGTCTTCAGTTCTATATTTCTCGTTTTTAGTTAAAACACATCTCTGACAAATATCGCTAGCACTGTACGTGGCAGTTTTAGATTTTAAACAATTAGTTGAAATAAATCTTTAAAATGAAGACAAATACAACAGAAAAAGATGCGGAAGGCTTACACAACACAGTATTCGAATTTACTACAGAGGCCCGAATGTTTGTGTCCTCGTCACGCAGAAACTCTGAGTCTCATCTCTCACGGGTATATCGGTCTCATCTCTCATGGATAACCGCATAACCCTAACAAGTTCAATTGTACAATACACACTTAATAATACCGAATGATTAGTTTCTGCGCTGATCAAACTAGGCTCCTAAACATTTCCTATTTTTGCCGGTCTGATTTTGTTTTCCTTTTCGGTTGCTGGGCTTCAGAGTAACACTCAAAAATAATTAGTTGCTCATTAGTCGGCTCTTACATTCAATATTGGTAAAATTCAGGATTGCGTCGGCTATTGGCCATAAACCTATCATCATTACCCTGCGGGCCATAACACCACAAGTCCTGAGCTTTCCTCCCACACATTTTTATAATAATGTGTTTTTACAGAGTACTTCCCATTGTAAAGTTAATATTCTGTAGTTATGCAAGTAATAGGTGTTACAGTCACTACGTGGTTCTCAATTTTACGTAACTGATTGGCCTCACAAGAATGAAGGGCTAAGTCGGCCTTGCCAGAATTACATCCTGTGACGTGCATTGCTAGGGAGACATACAAACACCTCTCAGAGATACCATGTACATCACTGAACTATATTACATGTGGCTATCGTCACTGCTCAAGTGAAGTGCATCCCACTATTACAACTGCCAGGAACCATTATGTTTTTAAATGGAAGCACGAGGCTGGGAGCATGGTATCACCGATGACATGAGCCTCCAAGTAACTTAATATAGCTACCAAGAGGGGTCCTGACTAGTCGCGGCTCGCAATACTCGGGTGGGAGAGTCGGGTGGGGGTCGCGCGGGGGAGGTGTTTTTTTTTTTTTTTTTTTTTTACAATAAAAAACCACACAACTTACCTGGTCCGCACCGCCTCTGTTCCTGGGCCGGGGTCCTGCATTGGGGGCTGCTTGGCGCCTTCTGTTCTGCTCTGTCCTGGGCCGGTCCGGGTCCCGCGCCTTCTGACCAACAGCCCTGGCCCCTTTGGCTGCACGGTGTCTTCTCAGGCAGCCAATCCTGGCGCTGCATTAGCAGCGCCAGGATTGGCTAGGGCACGGAGACGCCCGCCCATTAGAGACCGGAGGTTGCTGCATGAAGCAACCTCGGCCTCTCGGATCCCGACTCCACCCTCGCTCTCCTGGTCCTTAGGAGGTGGCTGTAGTGCGCATGTTCGGGCTGGTCATAAAAATGACCAGCCCAAAATCGAGCATGCGCACTATTGCAGCTGCGCTTTAGTAAGCGCTGCTGTCAGTCACCCTCCTTGCTGCCGCAGCCAGTCCCGCCCCCACGGCCCCACCCCCCTTCAGTGCCGATTGAATCAAATGCCTGCCTGAGCGGAGCGACTCGTGAACTCGCGACGCAAGTACTTTAAAGTTTGCTATTAATTTTGCTTGCGTGCGGTGCGACTTGGGGCCATGTGGCCTGGTGGGGCAACGCCCCAGCGCCCCAATGGACGCACCACCCCTGCATGCAACTGGTGTATGTCTGTCTGTGGAGACAAACAGCACAAAGTCAAAGGGGGTGGAGGGTGAGTAGGGGAGCAATTTGAGGGAGACAGAGTCAGACTTGAGAGAGTAGAGAAGGAAAGGCCAGGTGCAGGACGAGAGACATAGGCCGGGCAGCCAGGGATTAGTCTGGAAAGAATATGGGGAGGATGCAAAGCAGGTAGGGAGAGAGAACGGAGTGAGTGGTCTCAGGTGCATGGGGAGCTGACTGTGGCCAGGGGTGCCCATGGCCACAAAGGCAGGAGGAAGGAGGAACAACAAAGAGACAGGCAGCATGGGGCCTGCTCCAAGGAGATGGGGTCTGAGGCTGCCAATCTCAAGTGGTCCAGCAACAACAGAGGATACACACGGATGGTTGGTTTTTCAGGAAACAATGTGGGGTTGCCAAGCAGTGCCAGATTAAACCCTGTGGAGGCCCCTAGGCAGTCTAAATTTCGGGGCCCCTCTTGCAAATTATCTCCTAATACTCAATGCACCGGATTTATTTTACAAACTGGCAGCTGCCAGAAGATGAGCTTTTAAGAGGCAAACTGTTATGTGAATCTGATGTCTCTGGTTTATGTAGTTTAAGTTGTTCATGGGTACAATACTTTAATACAGTATTTTCTCTATAGAGTCTTTAATGTAAAGTTTTCGTTTCTCTGAGTTGATTCATTTTTTTCTATCTTTTGGAAACAATATTTAAGAAAGCTTGATTGTAATTTTCTTTCAAGATCAAATCAATATTATTTTGATCCGTTGTCACAGGGCTCCTAAAAGCAGTGGGGCCCATTGGCCAGTGGCTACTTTGCCTATTTGGTAATCCAGAACTGTGCGCAAGGTGAGCCATAGGGCATACGTTGAGTGGATGTTTCCTGGAGAGGGGTGGAAGAGAGAGTAGAAGAGGAGAGGCGAAGAGTGTGGGGACAGAATGGATGAAGGCGAGTGGGTTGAGTCACAACTCAAAAAAGTTAAAAAGACCTAGTGTCAGAGTGTCTGGATTCACAGAGTATCCGCAGTAACAGAGGATGTTGTAACAGGATGTGAAGGGCTGCAAAGAATGAAGGAAGAAGTTGGAGGAGAAAGAGAACCTACAGCTGAACAGGGGTGTGGACACACATTGTGGATGAACATTCAGTGGAGTTCAAAGTTATATGGGTTAAGTGGGTGGTCTGCAAAGGAAAGGAGGCAGAAGGCCTGGTGGAGGAGGACTTGGAGGGGATCAGAGTAAAATAACTGAGAGGGAATGATGCAGACCTGTCAACCTTGAATGGATTCTCACTGTTAGAGACGAGGTGGGATCTTGGAGAGGGTGTGGGACCTAAAGTCCATCAGTGCCTTATGGCTATAGGGTGACATTGCAGGAGGAGTGGCTATAGCAACTGGGCTGGGTTTGTACCCACCTCTTGTGAAGGCAACTACTCCTACCTTTCCCATAAACAATGCCTCCCATGTCTCGAGGACGGTTTAAAACCTGGAAATGGAACTCAATTCAGCAGAGCCTCCAGACATGAGCAGGAAACCCACTCTTTGTAGGGATTTCCAGCTCACACTACGTTCACTGTGTGATATAAACACTTCACCAGGTGGCACTGTGTGATTTGGCAGGCCTGCAATGGAGCAGACAGAGTTGAAAATACAGTACAGACGTTGCCTTATCTGGTTATCGCGACACAGCTTAGCTTCCATTCAATGGTGGTGAAGAAGGTAAGAAATTGGAAGGGTGAGAGAGTGGATGTGCAGGCGAAAGATGGTTCAAAGGAAGAGAAGAATGAATTGGTGAGGCAGCCAAGGGTATCACTGGACACCAGCAGGCTTAGTAATATATTTGTAGTCTGCAAGGGTTATGCCAGAGGTAGTGGGCAAGATATTGAGGAGGAAGGTGGAGAAATCAGAGCTTTAGGGACCTTTGTAAAACCTAATGAGGCACGGTGGAGGTACGGAAGATCGAGTAGGGAATATCAAGTTACCAGAATATTGCAGCCAAAATATTGAAGACCAAATTAGCAACCAATAATTATTTATAGATAAGTATAGGTTTACTATACTTAACTCTGTATATATATGTACCTTGATGATATATCCTTAAGTTACATAGATGTGCAGTAAAGACTAATTAATTTATAATTATCTATATATGCTTACCTCCTCGATATTATGGTCCTCAATATTATGGCTAGAATATTCTGGTAAATCGATATTCCCTACCTGATATTCCAGGCGACAACCATGAGGCACCTGGGGTTGTTGTCAAAAAGGCAGCAGGTGAATTTAGAATCATTGACTTACTTGTCTTAGTCGGAAGGAGAGCCAGTGCCTGAATTCATTGAGCCGGGGGACAATATTGTGCATTATATTAGAGTGGATCAAGGATTGGAGATTGGGTGCAGTCCTGGAGCAGAAAAGGCCTTCTGGCTCCTACAAGCGCATCTGAGGGTGTGGATGGCTGTTTTACAGCACTTCAATGGTGTTATGATGTGGTCTTTGGGTGACGAACCTTTATGGGGCCTGCAAGCGGAATATGAGGTTTTGTTTATATTTCCACTGAAGTTGGTGTGTTGAGAAGTGGTCAGAGAGTTGAGTGTGAGAAAAGTTCAGCATGGCTTTTCTGGAATTCATTCCTCTGGCAGTGGCATCTGGATTTTGGGCAAACGTTTTGGCTAATAAAGTGTACATCAGTGCTGACATAGCACTCATGGCTTTGGCCAATAGGTAATCTTGGTATATATAACACATAATCTAATTTTTAGACTGAGGCACACTCCTGTAGTCAATAGTTACTAATTCTTTGCTGCAGTCACAAAGACAGAGGTTTCATGGTCTAGTGCCGCAGTTGGAAGGGGAGAGAATTCGGATGCTTCAGGAACTTTGCGAGCAAGCAGAAGTAGGGCTCTGTCACTTATTTAAGTTCCCATGATGGAGGTAATCAAGATGCCTTCTGGAAGGCATGGCAGGAGTTACAGAGGAATGAGGGTGTTGTGAGAAGGGAAGCAATGGGATTGGGGCCAGTAGAGGAAGGAGGATTTTTTTAGGTCTATCTCGGATTTGGCCAATAAATGTAAGTTGACAGGGATATAATGCTATGCCAAGTAGTTTGGGGTCAGAATATAAAACAGGTGAGATGGGGCTCTGGTTGGTAGAAGGGTGGGGAAAGAATGGCGTGTGGAGGAGCGCTCTGGGAGGCCAGTGCCAGCAGTAATATTGGGGGCGTGGCTCAGGATTTGGGGGTTTCATTCAATCAGCAAGGGGAAGGGTGGTATTAAAGCTTTTATGACATGGATATTTGTATGTGTTTTGGAGTTGCTAGGGAGAAAAGCAGTTGACGGTTTGCAGATGGAGGATGTATGTAGGCAGAAATTGGTGATTATGTTACGTCAGTGAAAGACAAGGCACAGTTAAGGAAGTGATACTGAAGGGGTTAAGGATGTTGCATTTACTAGCATTGAGCTTTTAGTGAGTAGGTAAGTCTGAGGTGGCTAGCAGGGGGCAGGTTTGTTTGGTACCAAGATGGGAAATCCTTGACTGATTCATCAGTTGCTACAGGTGATGAGGGGTGTCTGGAAGGGATGGGTTTGCTTCTGTGCAGACAGTGTGCCCGGTCTGCACGACACAAAGATGTATGTGTTGATCTGCGGGTATTCATTAGTGAAATAGTCTGAGAAGCAGGCAAAGAAGAGGTGCCCCAGCAAGCAGCTCATGTTTAGTATTGAGAAGCTATAGGTGCATTGGTAGGGTAAGTTTGGGTGTGTTGGGGTCAATTGCTGCCAACTTTAACAGGGTTGCTTAAAGGTAGGGACTGTCCATATATGTTGGTAGTGTGCTTAGGAAAGAATGATTTAGTTCAGTTGTCAGGAGGGGAGTCACTAAAAGAAAAGAAGAAAGACTTTATTAAGGGACTTTAGATGGGGACTTGTGTGGTCTTGATCGAGTTAGTGTCTAGGAGGGGCCTTTGAGGATAGCAGCTTAAACAGGGACATGCTAACATTTATTGAGTAGAAGGGATTCAGATAATTAATAATGGCAAAACAAAGTATGAGGAATATAAGTTACTTAGGGATAATTGTGTCCACTTGTTATTTCTGATTACTGTTTCATGGAGTTGAGGAAGCTGTCTGGGGGATTTCAATGGGAAAGGGGTAAGCATTTTAGTCAGGTGAAGAAGTATAGAGTTTCTGTAGAAGGTGATTGTTTTGTGGAGGTAGAACAGATAGACACAGTTTTTAGATTGCAAGGAGGAGTATGTCTCCACCCGTAAGGTGGAATAGCATTTGTTTAGACCCTATAGGAAATAGTGTTAAAATAATTAAAGTATTTCAACTTTTAAATTATTTATTTATCTAGCTGTCTAACTATCTATCTCTCTTTTAAAAAGGATACAATATTAATAAGTAAACATTTTATTATTTAAAAAATGTATAGCTAACTTAATTAAAAAAACATTAAATGGAATGTTTAAACTTTTATTAAAAATGAATAATCAATTTACATTAATTCAACATCATTTTTTACATTTACTAAATATTAATTTAAAAAATAATGTGAGTGGTTTTATTTTATTTAAAAATTAAAGTTCATACAGTAAATTAAAAAATAATATTTAAATATTTAATAAACATTTATTTTGAAACGTTATAGTGCTCTGATATTTCATATAATTAATTCTATGGTAAAATAACAATTATTTCAGTTTACTTTACATTTAAATTTGATATTAAAGCTTTTTAATATTTAAAAGTAATACAATTTATTAATATTCCCTATACGTTCCTATGAGGAGATCTCCAACTATATGGGAAGAGTTACTACTAGTAACTTTATAATTATAAATTCAGTCTTAGATTTCTCCATCACCTGAATTGAGGGGGGCGGGGGAGCCATGTAAGTCTATACTTAGGTTTAGCTTTACGCTCGGAAATGGTGAATATCAAGAACATGTAGACTTTACCTAGCTGCAAGAGTAGAGGATTAAGCCATTAGTAAATCTATACATGTAAATTTACCTTTTTGAATATGGCCCCATTGTTACAAGTCCATTCAGTTTATATATAGATCAGGCTCTGGCTCCACCTAGTGGAATATTACTCTCTCACCTCACGCTATTGACTATTTAGTATATCTTTCTGCTTTCCAGGAAATGCTTCTGTTGGAACGCACGAGGGACTATTTTACATCTGAAAAGTGCATTCAATCATCACACTGTTTGACACATCAATTCTTTATCTACTGCATGCGTTGTAAGAATCATTGTCAGTGCCTTTCATGTTGTAAACAGCATTCATGCATGCAACTCATGAGCACAGTATGTGTGACTGTCTGTGTTTATATGAACTGACACATTAAAGACAGACTTGTTGGCCTTGCCAATGCTTGTTCACAATGAGTCTGTCGAGATGGTGGCGCTTCACCTAAACGCTCTTACACATTCTGAAGATTGACTTGTCGCAGTCGTGTATCCAGCCACGTCAGCACACACTGCGACAGGCCTTCCACCACCTCCATTACCAGAGGTCATTCCCAGGTCACCGCGTACTGATGAACCCGCCCACAGTAACGCAGCACAGGACAGTTATGAACTGCACTGGTGCTTCCACAAAGACGCCATCACACTAATAAGTAACTGTCAGCGCCCTTGCGGCAGGCTGCTTGGACCGTGAAGCATCTCTGGACATTTGCTCGGGCAGCAGAAGAACTGAGATTTCAAAAGTGTTGTAAATCAGCAGGGGAATTACAGCTTTATCTGCCCTTTAAATAGCAGCTCAGCCGTGCAGAGGGAGATAGCAAAATCTGCTGGGAGCTCAGCAGGAGAAACCCATAAGTTCATGTCAAGACCATTGAAAAAGAGGGTTAGAGAGAACACACAGACATTTGGGGAGCTCCCAATGACATGGTTGATCCTCAGACATTTGTCAGTCGATTGCAGTGGCTCCTCAGGGGTCTGTCCGAGCTCAGGAAAGCTGAAAAAAGATTCTGTTCCATTATGTTTCGGGGCCTCTCAAGTCAGCTAGTCCTCCGATGATGCACACAAAAGGTGACAGGAGGAATACTTGTAATTTGTCTAACCACTGGCAATCACTCAAGTGGCATCCTAACCCATTGTTCTTTTGTTCACCATGCCACCTCAGTTTGGACCCAGTTCTATGCAAATCAGCCTTGACCCTGCTCCTCATGTAAAAAGTCCAGCTCGAACTGCCAGGCCAATTCCTTCCTGGACCGGAACACAAGCAACCCAGGACCGGTTTCACCCTAGTTATGGGCTCATCAGCAGTGTACAGCTTGGGTCCAGTGGCATAGTGAGCATGGCACTCACATCTGTGCATACCTGTGCCACTTAGGGCAGTACAAGAAACACAAAAGGTGATGGCAGGAATGCTTGCAATTTGTCTAACCACTGGCAATCACTCAGGCAGCATCCAAACTCATTGTTCTATTCCTCACCTTTTGTGTGTTTGATGTACCGCCCTAAGTGGCACAGGAATGCCCAGACGTGGGTCCCGTGCTCACTGTCTCACTCGAACCAAGCTGTACCCGACTGATGAGCCCATAACTATGGGAAAACCGGTCCCATGATGCTTGTTTCTGGTTCAGGGAAGACCTGGCTTGGCAGTTCGGGCTGGACTGTTCTCATGATGAGCAGAGTAAAGACTGATTTGCATATAGCTGGGTCCAAACTGACGTGGCATGGTGAGCAAAAGAACGATGGGTTGGAATGCTACCCCGAGCTAATGCCAGTGGTTAGACTTATTGCGAGCAGCCTCCCGTCACCTTTTGTGTGTTTTAGGCCTCTCATAACCTCCTGGCATTGGGATCAGGTCCAAGGGTACAGCACACACCTCGCCATGACCCTCTGAGACACTATCACCAAAACATCAACACAGATGATGCCCAACATCACAGAAGGCCAGAACTAACACCTGGTGGAGCAGAGGTGTGGCACCCTCAGGGGGATTGTCATGAAATAGAGGCTGCCCTGGATGCTGCTGATCCGCCCTCTGTTGCTAAGAGGTCAGTTCACATGAAACAACATGTACAGGTGCTGGGGAACTGACACTGTGACCTAGTGGGATGGCTCAGTGAGTTAAACTATCACTGTTGAGATATGCAGTGTTCTGCAGGTCACGAGGTCAAACTGGCAAATAACGCCTCAACGTTCCATTCTTCAGAGGTCAGTAAATTGGGAATCATTACGATGTGTAACAGTAACACTTGTTATCTGCAGCGTTTAGAGGCTGCACGTGCGGAATGAGGCACTATATCAAAAACTGATTATTATTATTATACAAAGCGCCTAAATAATTAAACAAACAGGACGTTTATATGATAAAGGATGGTAGTACTGCTGGAACATACCATCACTGGGTCAGGAAGACAAGCTGCAGCCAGGAAACCCAACATGTTCCTAAAGGCGTTTCACTAATGGTCGGTGTGCAAATATTGACAACATGACGTATGCACTCGGGGCTCCCTCGTATCCTCTGTACACACATCTACCTTCAGGTTCTCTCTGGGCTCCGAACCCCCGCCACTCTCCACTCCCCACCCGCCGCCGCCTCCTCCTCCCGAGAGGGAAGAAAGGGAACCTAAAAGGTTATGGGATCTATAATTGCATTTGACTCCTCAGACATACGAACCATTCACTTCAGTACAGAGCACTGAGCGCATTTTATCATACCCCACACCTTATCAAATAAACAGAACGGTATTCGCTTCACTTAATAAGTGCCAAGAATGAAAAATTCCAAGTCCTTGGGACCGACAGCGTGCGCCCTTTCCAAAAGCTCCCGCTTTGCAACTGCAGCTTTGTTATGTATTTACGTTATTAGGCTTTGGCTCCGTCTAGTGTTTCTAAATCTTAACTGCAGGATACTTAAACCCTTTTTCGAATTCCATGGGCGCATCCAATGAAAGGTGTTGGTCCAAGACTGAAATAGCTCGGTTGGAATGTATTATAAATGTATTTTTGTCCATTAATTTGTGACAGCAGACCGGTTCATTGCGCAGTGTGGGCGAAAGACTCAGATTTGAGTTCTGAACCTTCTGCTCAAAAATAAGCCTTCTTAACACCGAAAAAATGTAATTTGTGATTGAGCTTTAATGCAAAAAGCGATTACCCTGAAATGCTGCTTCCTAAAATACTGAAGCTGCTTCCATGGAAGACTCAGCGGGCAACGCTCAAAGATTTAAACTGGTTTTACATAATTTAAGGGGCTTTCAAACTTGGAGCTGGAACGCCACTTTAGATAAATTTGAAGCATTTAAATGGGCGAGGCCAAAAATATAATATACCTGCTTATTTGGGCTGTCCCTATGAATATGACTGATTGGTTTATTTAAAAAGCACAGCGTGTAGCACCCAGTGGCTTCTTGGCACTGGAGACAACCACACAAATAATTCCCATTTACCATTCCCGGAAAGACCCACGTCCTAACAAAATAACATAGTTTTTGATGTCATTCAAAAGGCCAGCTAATACTTGGGTTTTTCTTCATTCCATCAGTAACTTGTCCCACAGCTTGAAACACAGATATCTGGGGTAGTGTCCACCACAATGTGTGCACCCTTCATTCATGAGACATGGCGAAACAGTAGACCTTCGAAGGTAGTGATCAAGTTGGTCCTGATGCCAGCAGTGGCTGCCAGAGGTGAGGCTTCCTTGCCACAGACACATTAGTTAATGGGGCTTAGGTATTTGTATTCTGTGGTCCATTCAACAGCAAATCATTTCAGACACTTGCGGGCCTCAGACACATGGCAACATATGCACAGGCACAGCACAGCTCTTCCAACAGAGTTTTGTGCCTGTAACAACCTGTGAAATGTGTAATTTGAGAGGTCAAAATTAGGAATATCACAGTAGCCAAGACAAGATACTATGAAAGGGCAAAGTACCATAATATGGGTATTCTTAGGAAAAAAGAGCAGGCTTTTTCTGAGATGACGAAGGAGGTGGAAACAGGTACTAATCATCCTAATGATCTGTGCTATGGGGGAAGAGGTCCTAGTCCTGGACAATGTCTCTTGACTTCACCAGATGGGTCACAGTGGACTCGTCATTGCAGACAATGAGCAGCTCAATTATACTGTTGGCACTGAGCGTGCAGGAGGTATGGACTATCAATGAATAGACTATATGCACATGGGGCTCTACTTACAGATATGGGACTGCACTAAACATATGGGGCTATAGCTGAGAACAGGCAGCTGAGCTAAGCATGTTGCCATAGTTGAGCACCTGAGCCAATACCTCCCCCATATGGGGCTATACTAAGCATATAGCACTCTTAGACCTCAGCTTATAGGGACTGGCTTTACTGAGCAGATATGGTTGCCATACCTATGCACACGAGTCTGCACTGGGCATATGGGGCTGTGCGTGAACATATATGCTGCCACCATCTGTACAGTATGAAGCTACAAATAAGCATCTAAGACTACTGGGCGTTATGAGGCTGCACTGGGCAGCTTATGCTAAATATGCAAGGCTCTACCTGCCCATTTTGAGGTTGTGTTGAGTATATAAGGTGATGGAGCAGGGTATATATAAAAATTTTAAACCTCCTAATATTTTCGTATAATAATAATAAACATGTTCGTTCAAGTAAATAACCAACAATGTATGTTTGGGAAAAGGATAACACGCAGTTTAATGTGCAAAGTAATGAACTAATAATTGTTTACGTTTCTAATATAACATAATATTTTGCGTACTAAAATAATAATAAAATGCATGATTTGTGCTTTGAATAAAACGTGTGGTTGCAAAATAAAGCGATGGTAAGTAAGGGACAGCTTTATATGTTGCTTCTGCTAGGTAATACCTAATTGGGGTACGTAGAAAGACGGGAGGGAAACGAAACGGTTTATATTTCATGGTTTTAATAACATTTTGTTTTTCTTTTCAGTATGAAGCTACAAATAAGCATCTAAGACTACTGGGCGTTATGAGGCTGCACTGGGCAGCTTATGCTAAATATGCAAGGCTCTACCTGCCCATTTTGAGGTTGTGTTGAGTATATAAGGGATGCATCAATGCATTATGAGGGTGAACCGGGCATATGGGGCAATAATCGCTTAGTATGAGGCATACAATGGGCATGCAGGATATACCTTAGCATTTAAGGCCTGTCCATATTAAATGCAAAAAATGCCTAAGCATGTTTGGCTCCAAATACACATTATAAGTCTGCACAAGGCATAAGAAGCTATACATACTGATAGGAGGCACACTCGGTATATTGGGTTATACCTGATCATATATATGTGGACACCGTGAGGCTGTACTGGGGATAGCGTGATAGGTCATTTTTATGACTGGTGTGCACGAGGAGCTTCTGATTGGTCATTTTTATGACTGGTGTACACGAGGAGCTTCTGATTGGTCATTTTTATGACTGGTGTGCACGAGGAGCTTCTGATTGGTCATTTTTATGACTGGTGTGCACGAGGAGCTTCTGATTGGGCATTTTTATGACTGGTGTGCAAGAGGAGCTTCTGATTGGTCATTTGTATGACTGGTGTACACGAGGAGCTTCACATTGGTCATTTTTATGACTGGTGTGCACGAGGAGCTTCTGATAGGGCCACCATTTGAAAGTGTATCAGATTGTCTTTTTCCACATCCACACCAGGATAGATGTATTTTAATATAATTATGACCTCAGATCATTTACCTTTGCCTTATATGTGCAGTTCACCCCTTAGCATTCTCTTCTTATTGATCAGACATTTGGCTGAAAAGGAAATCAATTTAGGCATCAGCACAACGCAAAAGACTTTTGCCAAGCCCTTATTGGAAATTGATAAATCTTGACCAATGGCAGATCCTGTCACTAAAAGAGATTTACAAAACATTGAACTCTATTCTCAAAGGTCATTTCGGCCGTAAACACAAGTCTATGACTACATTTACCTGTTTTACGCCGGTCAGGAACTGACCACAGGATTCCTGTCAGGCGTAAACCCATTTATGTGAGTGGAGATGTCCACCACAAGTGGAGAGTTCTTTGCACCCGTAAATGCCTTTTCAAGGTGTGCATGTGGGTGTTTGAGGTGCTCCGGGGCTTGATTAGCCTGGGATGTTCGCGAATGCCAACAAAAATTCCTAAATTCCTCTCATTCCCTTTTCCACCCTGGATAGGCAAGCCAAGTGCTGGCGTAAATCCCGTTCCTGAGTGGGAAATGCAACTATTCACCCCCAGATTTGGTAGTGGTGTAGTAGAAGAGGTTTCTCCACAGGGGAAAAATAGTTTCCCTGCGGAGAAAAAAAAGGTTTGCACAGGGGATCCTATTGCACCTGTGCACAGTTATCTACTGTTTACATGGAGAGTAGGATCCTGCAGGGAAAGTCACATGCTCCTATTTATCAAAAAGAGAGGGGGGGACGGTGGGAGCTGATTGTTAGGTCCAGTGACCCTTGCTCCCGATTGGTAACTGGTATATAGAGGGGGTCACTGTTCCTATGAGGAGAGTTCAAAGTGAGAAGAGAAAGGAAAGTGTCCTGTGCTACTATGTGTGGGGACAGTGTGTCCTCATCATGATGCCCTCACACACCTGAAGGATGTCATGCTTCATCATTGGCTTTGCTCTCGTCGGCCGGCGCTGCAATGCCCTACGGGTCCCCGAAGGTCTCTTTCGGAGATCTTTGATGAAACAGCCGTCAGGTGCGTGCAGTGAGTGGAAGTGAGGTCTCAACTAGTGTGTAAAAATGACTGGAGGGAGAGTGGCTATTATTTATTAAGTGGTCCCTCTGTCATTAGTAAGGTGGTGGTGCTGCTAGTGGGATATTATGTCCCTCAGTAGCTAGATATGAGTCCTTAGTGGTGTCTCTAGTGATCGACATGTCTGCGCTATCTGTCTCTGGAGAGATCCAGCGCTTCTTCAGGACCAAGGTGAGTTTAAATAAAGTGTCACTAGCGGCCTAAATTTTTCAGTGCCGCCAGGTTGATGGAAGAGTAGCGTCTCCCTGTCTCATAGTTATGGCTCATGAGATCAGTGAGGCCGATGGAAGGTCTCCCATTCAGCTGTGCTGCTCCACCTTCGCATGCAGGTGGAGCAGCACAGCTGAATGGGAGAACCTTCCCATCGGCCCTCACTGATCTCATGAGGCCATAATTATAGAGACAAGGGAGACGCTACTCCTTTCCATCAACCTGGCGGCACTGAAAAATTTAGGCCGCTAGTGATACTTTATTTAAACTCACCTTGGTCCTGAAGAAGCGCTTTGGATCTCCTCCAGAGGCCACAGATAGCGCGAAACATGTCGACCACTAGAGACACCCACTAAGGACTCATATCTAGCTACTGAGGGACATAATATCCCACTAGCAGCACCACACACCTTTACTAATGACAGAGGGACCACTTTAATAAATAATAGCCACTCTCCCTCCAGTCATTTTTTAACACACTAGTTGAGACCTCACTTCCACTCACACGCACGCACCTAACGGCTTGTTTCATCAAAAGATCTCCGAAAAGAGACCCTTCGGGGGATCCGTAGGGCATTGCAGCGCCGGCCCGACGAGGAGCAAAAAGCCCAATGATGAAGCATGACATCCTTCGGGGTGTGTGAGGGCATCATGATGAGGACACACTGTCCCCACACATAGAGTAGCACAGGACACCTTTTCCTTTTTCTTTCTCCACTTTGAACTCTCCTCTTAAGGAACAGTGACCCCCCCTTTATATACCGGGAAAGTCACATGACCATGAAATGAAAATGGGTTTTGTAAAGCGCTTGAATGCCCAAGGGCATCTTGGCGCTTGTCTATCACATAAAAGTTAGGACGGTGGACACAACTACGGAGCTAAAGATTAAAAAGCCAGGTTTTAAGATTCTTTCTAAAAGAGGACAGGGATGGACTGGTCTTTAAGTGGAGAGGTAAGGCGTTCCACCGTTTGGTTGTTCCATAGATAAAGCTTCTTCCACCCCAGCAGACTCGTTTAAATTTGGGTACTATAACATTGACTGCTTAAGATGACCGAGGTGGCCTAGAAGGAGCGTATCTGATGAAGTTCTTTTTAAAATAATCAAGGCCCACATCATGAAGCTTCCAAACAATAAGCATGAAAGTTGCACCTGGTGCAAATTTCCAGGCAAACTCTGGGAAGTTTGGTGAATACCATGAAGTGAGAAAATTAAGTCCAGATGGAGATCTTTGCCTATAATTTACCGACTTTCTTTGAGAATCGGACACCCAGGATACAACAAATAGGGTCGCCATCTTGCGCTTGAATAACAGTAAACAGGCTATCAAGGAGCTAGCAAGTGTACATGGGCTCGTCGTTCTTTGGAGAATCTTACATTCAACTACTTCTGGCTATACACACTATTCCGCCCCACCCCCCCCATGGCCATTATTCTAGGATTGACATGATTTTTACTACTCGGGGCTTAATTAATAAATACAAAGTTGAGCTTTGTCCAAAGATCACTTAGGACCATATTCCCTTATTACTAATACTTCACAGTGGCGACCTTATGCGAGAGCTGCGAAGAAGGACCATTCCTAGATCCTTATTACTGGACTCCAAATATATTAAAAGAATGAATACTGAGCTCAGTGCATTTAATGCCCTAAATACCGGCTCCTCCGCCCCCCATGTTGTTTGGGATACTTTAAAAGCATATGTACGGGGGGCACGCCCAATTCATTATGCAGTAGATTAAGGATCGAAAGGCTCAAACACAGTCTTCATAATTAGAATTGCGGGGTTGGGAGCAGAGGCATTACCTGGCAGTTCTGTAAAATAGTACTAATGAATCTAAGATCTGGGCCGAGCTGATAAAACGCCGGGGTTGCCTGGATCGGGTACAAAGAGATCGAGCTTCTGCAGCCTATTTTAATGGCCAGGTTGCTTTATTTGAGTACGGGCAAAAAGCGTGAAAGGTCATGGCTTCTAAAATTGCTGAGAACAGGCATCTGAATATGGTCTAATGTACACATGATGGCCTAGGTAATAAATATCACAATCCTTATGGAATTCTTGACCAGGCTTTTTTGTCAAGACCAATACACGGAAACTTGTCATCCTGGTTTACATATAATTGAAGAATATACTTGTGCATCCAAGTTATTAAAGCTCAGCCCTTTTTCTGCTCAGGCATTGGAGGAACCAATCACTATTGAGGAGATTGAGTGTGCTATCACATCACTTCCCTCTGGCAAGTCTGCAGGTGATGATGCGTTGCCTATAGAGTTTTATAAAAACCTTCATAAACATGTTGGCACCTTTGTTTCTGTCCATCACCCAATATGCTGAACAAACAGCAATACACCCGACTCCTGGGGCCCTGCTAATATTGTGGTTTTTCTGAAAAAGAACAAACCTGCAGTAGATGGAGGATCTTATCGTCTGATATCTCTGATTAATTCTGAAGGTAAAATCTATGCAAAAGTATTAGCTTCTCGGCAGGCCGCCTATATTCAAGAGTTGGTATCCCTGCAGCAACATGGCTTTATTCGAGTAAATATACTACCGGCCATATCAATGTTGCTATCATGTTATTCAGCGCTTCTAATTCTCTTGGGATACGTACTATAATCTTACCCAATGCCAAAAAGGCGTTTGATAGGGTCTCGTGGCCATGTATGTGGCTAAGTCTTCAGGCTATGGGCATTGGAAATTGTTTTTAAAATGGATCTAGAATTTATATAAGAACCCAATGGCTCGTATAGTCTTAGCTGGGGCATCTCTTCTCTATTTAGGCCTATCCGTGTTACCAGACAGGAGTGTCCATTAACTCAGATTATATTCACTCTTTATCTGGAGCCCTAATTAGGGCATATAGTTCAGAATGTTGGGATTGTACCAGTCTCGATATATGGCCACGATATCAAAATAAGTGCGTATGCGGATGATGTGGCCGTTTATTCATCTGACCCCTTTCCCAGCTAATTATTGCAGAAGCCAAGAGATTTCAGGCTTTCTCAGGGAATCACCTTAATATACTTAAAACTCAAATAACTGTTAATTTCAGAACGCCAATTTGTGAGAGCCGAACGTGGTCTCAGATGCTACTTATCTAGGTATCAAGATTACCTAATCCGTTAACCATATTTTTAAGTTAAATTATGAACAATTGCTTTCTCAATGTATAGCTAAGATGCAGGTCTGGAGTAAGCTGCCAATAAGTATCACTGGTCAGTGTAATGTGGTGAAAACAAATATTTTAACCAAATTTCTATATCTTTTTTGTTTGATCCCCCTACGGGCTTCTGAATCCTTTTTTTCGGCATTTGGAGGGGGCAGTGAGTAGCTTTCTGTGGGGTATAAAAGGGCTAGTTGGGCTATTCATCTGATAAAACTTCACCCCCTCAAAGTTGGCTGGGTGCTACCTGATTTTAGGAGTTATTTTTAGGCTGCTTTTGGATCTCGCCTACGTTGCCTCCTGGTTCACTGTCAGCCTGATTGTAATTCTTTCCCATTAGATCCTTATGGGGAAGGATTGGAAGCTATTATTGGCTAGACAAACTGATCCTAACTACTTTAAGGGGGTGCGCTTCAAGCTGGTTGCTGATCTTAGAATTTGGACTCAAATCTGCTTCGTTTATAAGATCCCATTGTTGCTTTATTATACATTGCTTTAGGGGCATCTGTCTATACCTAATATTTTTTTTCATGACCCGGTCGCCAAGTCATGGATGGCAGGAGGTCTTAGAATGGGTGGTCAAATATTTGATCCTCAAGGATTTCACTCTTTTTCTGATCTGCAAACTGCGTATGACCTGCCACATAAGACTTTCTTTAAGTAGCTAGAGATATTATGTATTGTTCACATGTTTTCCAGCTGTCCACATCTTACTTCATTTTGGGACACCATCGCCTGCTCTCTCTCCCAGCTCTTCAAATGTGATCTGAAACTTAATACTAGGGATATTATGTTGGGTCATAAGCGATGTGTTGACAGACATATTATTGCGATTGTTTCTATTGCTATCATTACTGCGCGACTGGGTATACTGAGAGAAGGGGCTATGTCGATACCCTCTACAGTACATCACTGGTTGGCATTATTGGGCCAGATATACGAGATGGAGGTAGCAATCCTCCAGTTACGGGGAAAAAGGGTGCCAGAATTAAAAAACAGCTTTGGGCTCTGCTTTTTAATTGATCAACATTTGGTTGTATGCTATTGTCTAACCCCACCTGACAAACCACAAGTTATCTGCAACTCTGCAATTTAATTTGACATAAATGTATAAGTTTGGGGATTGATTTCCATTTGTATTTTCTCCCTTTGTTGTTCTTTTTACACTGCTGCATGTATTATTCCCTGTTCAAACCTATATTTGTTGACTGCTTGAATTCTTTTCAAATAAGAAAAAAAGAATCAGCAGCTGCCGGTGCAGGTAAGCGCGGTGGGGCCGGGCAGGTCGGGAGGGATGTCAACAGACGACGGAATAGGGGAAATTAAATAAATCCTATTCCATCATCTGTCATCCCCCCCACCCCACCCCACTGTGCTTACCTGCACCGGCCGCTGCTGGTCCTCCAGAGCGGCTGCGGAAGATACATGGTGTCTGAGTGAGGGTGAGGTGTGCTGAGCAGAGGTTTCTGGTAAGTTGGTAGAAGATCAGGCGGTGGTTTATGTAGGCTGGTCCTTCGTTGTGAAGGGCTTTGTAGGCGGGGGTCAGGAGCTTGAAATGGCATCCATTCTGGTCAAGGAGCCAGTGGAGGTCTTTTACGTGCTGGGTGATGTGTGTCCTCTTGGGCAGGTTGAGGATCAGTCTGGCTGCTGCATTCTGGACTGTCTGGAGTCTTTGCATGATTTCGGCGGTGGTGCCGGCACAGAAGTCGTAGTCGAGTCAGCTGGTGAGGAGGGCCTGCATCACAGTTTTCCTTGTGCTGATGGGGAGCCATCTGAAGATTTTGCAAAGCATGCAGATCGTGTGGAAGCAGGCTAAGGAGATGGCATTGACCTGATGTTTCATGGAGAGTTCGCTGTCCAGGATGATGCTGAGGTTGCGGGCGTGGTCTTTCGGCATGGGGGTAGGTCCGAGCTCCGCTGGCCATCAGGAGTCATTGGTGGTGGGTCTGCCGAATATCAGAATTTCTGCTTTGTCCATGTTGAGTTTCAGGCAGCGTTCTTTCATCTATGTCGCGGCGTTCTTCATGCAGTTGTGGAAGTTGGTCTTCGTCGAGGTGGGGTCTGCTGAGAGTGAGAGCATGAGCTGTGTGTCGTCGGCGTAGGAGATGATGTTGATGTCATGTGAACTGACAATATCTGCGAGTGGTGTCATGTAGATGTTGAAGAGGGTTGGGCTGAGGGATGAACTATGGGGTACTCCGCAGATGGTGTGCTTGGGTTGTGAGGTGAAGGGAGGGAGGCGGACTCTCTGGGTGTGTCCCGTGAGGAAGGATGTCATTCATCTGAGCACATCATCTGTGATTCCTTTCTGACATAGTTGATCACTGAGCGTGTGGTGGGAGATGGTGTCAAAAGCTGAGGAGAGGTCCAGGAGGATGAGGGCAGCTGATTCTTCTCTGTCGAGTAGGGCTCGGATGTAGTCTGTTGTGGCGATCAGGGCTGTCTTAGTGCTGTGCTTGGCTTCACACCCAGACCCAAAATTAACCCTCTCTCCTGCTCTTGTGCAAGGTTCTGAAGCCCCTTTTCGTCAAGCAACACCTCATCCATTTGTATTGCTCCGCTTGATGGACTTCCCCGTTAGTACTTCTCATTATCCTGCCTGAACTCTCTCCCTTGTACTTGACCTTAGTACAACGCTCTGTTGCTTTGTCGCTAGGTTTGCGTTACATAAACCCCTACACAAATACATGTGTACATGCGTGACAAGCTGCTGTGCAACATGGCAATTCAGTGCATCTGGAACACTGTAGCAAGCAGAGCACCCATTTTACCCCTGACTGCACCAGAGGTCTACCCTCTGCACCGATGTGCACAAGTGTTCTACCTAACAACACAAGGGGAAGGCGGGGGGGGCGCAGAGGAGCCTCAACCACCCCTTACCTACTACCATCCCTCCCAAAATATCTGACTTTTTCATCCATCTCCCTGTCTGCAGAGATCCTGAGGCATTCAAGCCTTACCAGCACTGAGAAAATGGCTGACTCCACGTGCATTATGCTGATGCCGTTCCTCTGGCAATGTAAGATGTATTCAAAACACTGTGACCTCAGTTACTAAACATAACTCAAATCAGAAGTGTCCCCACCACATTACTCCGCTCTTTTGATCTTGCCTTTCTCGTGCTCGGTCTGCTTATCCTGGTCAGATCTCGCACCTGTGGGCTGCAATCCATCAACAAAGCTTTGACCACGCCCACCATGTCTTTGTTTGTACCACAGTGCCCTGTGCATCCAAACAGACGTTGTGCGGCTATTTTGAGTTAGTGCTGTATTTGTCACAGTTGTTTGTGTGACTGACTAGTGTCCACAAATAAGCCCGCGTCCTTTCCTCACCTGATGAGGTCATGAACAAGGCCCAGCTGAAAAGGTGACACGACTTTCCTGACAAATACATTCAGCAGGAGAAAGGGCTGCTGTGGTCCACCTCAAAATGGTTTGAAATGGCAGGCTGGGCAGTCTGCTGGGGAAGCAAATATAACTAATAACAGGAACCGGGCACTGACCGTGCTCCAGGCTAATCACAAAAACAACTCTACAGGAAGGAGGTCCGAGGCTGTGTCCAGGTGTTCAGCCTTCAATGTGCATGCGAGGCAGTGCTTAATTTGAGCTGGTGCTTACTGGTGGAGCGCACGGCACACATTTTTGGGGCTCAGCACCTATTTTCCCTCATCAGACATTGACCAAGAAGAAAAGACGGAAAAAAGGAGAAAGAGAAAGGAAACACCATCACAAAGTGAGAAAACAGGAAACTGTGATTGATATAAATGGTCAGGGTGTGTCTGGTAGTGGATTAAAGAGGCATGAGGTGGATTCAAGACTACACATTCAGCCTGCCGACATTTTATAATACCAGCCGCGCCCTTATGAGCATGAGTTTGGGCACCAGCACTCATTCTTTTACGAATTAAGCACTGACTCTAAGGAAAACTGCTGTAAGGTACATACAGGTAGATCTGGGTCCCAGTTCACACCAAGCACTGGCAAATCCAATAGGTCTGGGTTTAACGTGCTAACACATGAAGCAGTAGCACGTTAGAGCGAGAGACACAGGAGGGAGCCAGCATGAAGAGAGAGGACCATATTTTTAAAGTAGTCCCTCATGCAGTTCTATGCAAGTACTTGAGTGGAGGCGGAGGAACACACTCAAACAGCCATTAGCTTTAGGTAGGAGAGGAATACCTTACTGTGCTGATGTAAGAGGTGGTTCACAAACTCTCCAACCAGTGGTTGAAAGAGGCTGCAGTTGAGATTAATTTACGTTTTGAACAGGCTGCAAGTTGGAGGAAGAGTCGGTGACTTGCATGAAAGAGATGCAATAACAGAGTAGAGGAGCCAAGGTGAGATATGTGATATTAAAGAAAAATTATATTTAAAAAAAATAAACTGAGAAAGAGACCAGTGGGATATAACTGGAAGAATGACAGAAGAAAGTAGGTGTTACAGATATGGGAGGAACAATCAGGTCACGCACGTAGACGGTGTCTACCCACTATTTTACAGGGTGGACGCTGTCCGCCTGGTAAGAATTTGGGCCCCAGTAAAGTAAGCTGAACTTGTCCCCAGGGAACAGTCAGCAGTGCCTACACTGTTGAATGCTTTCCACCGAGCAACAACGTGCAGGCTGTGGAAGTTTAAAAAAAAAAAAACAATGTCCACTCTAGCTGGGTCCAAGACAAAGGACTGATTTAAAGGCCATCAGCTCACCTATTGTGCGAGTACAATCTTGTCTGGGAGCTATCTGCAGCCTCACTCCTAGGGGCCAGAGCAGTGGAGGAGAAACAAAGGCACACAGCTTATTAACACTAAACAAACATTTAAGAGAAACTACAATTTGGAGTAAGCTTTTGAAGCTGTATCGCACTGTGTGTACTGTGTGAGTATTTACACTACTAGCCATTTAAATACCCATTTTCATTATTTAATTATTTTACAGATGCAACTTCCTGTGATGCCACATGTGATGTCACGCACCGTGATGTCACACGTTGTGTTGTCACCTGCATATTGTCTAACTTAGTTAGTCCTCCCCCCCACTTCTCTTTTTTAGGATTTGTGCCCTAAGAGCAATCACTTGATGTACATACAGGCATAAAGTTACAAAGAATGTAATACATGTCTGAAAGATAGAATATTGTGAAAGTTTGCAGAGAGAGATGGAAAACTGCATTTTCTGAAGAGGAGAAGGTAAGTGGTTTTGAGCACGGTATGACAGGTGGACCAGAGATAAGAGAACAGGGATCTTTTTAAGCCAAACTATGGCTTGGAATGAGAGAGAAAAATGTCAGAGTCCGTGTAGACTCGGGGTCATTGTGAACACTTTTGCCATGAAAATGAGTTTACAAAAAGAGGGGTCAGAAAGAATTAACCAGGACGACAATAGAGCTGGTTGTGAATGAGCGTGAGACTCTAAGTTTGGAAGGGTTCAGGAAGGGGAGAGTGGGTTTTAAATGAAGAATCAAACTTAACACAATTCTGTATCTGAAACTGGCCCTCTCAATTTTTAGGCTGGTGATTGGCTGGGGTAAGTGCTGGCTACAGAAGCAAGTAGAGAGGAAGCTTTGTTAACTAAATAGGACAGTGGATTCAGGTGGTGTTGGTTTTCTACGTCATTAAGTGTATGAGAGCAAAATAAAAAGGGTAGGATACCTGTGCATCATCGTTTGAGTGGGGCACCAATCACTATGAGGGAGAAAGTTAAGAGTAGGTAGAGTGGAATGGTGACAAATGGGTTTATTGACCCAGCTGAGTCCATAGAATAGTACTCTTCATGCACAAAGGGACAAATATTAGAGAAACCTACATAAATACACCTTGGTGCATACCGGTCCCCCACCTATCAAAAGTTCAATATGGGGTTAAGCGGATGATTCTACTTTACAAAATTAGACAGGAAGCCTGCCCAGAATCAGATTTGTCTACACCTGGAATCAAATGCATTAACGACATTAAAAAATATTAAGGGTGTTTTCTAGTCTCTGTGGTTGCTTTTTGCTTTGCTTCTGCAACTCAGTTTTCCAAAGTGATCCATAAACTTTTAAGAGGAAATATTACATTTTGCGCTTCCAAGATGGCTTACCGGAATTTAGGAAAGATAAGGCTGAGCTCAGAAGATCCTTGGAATCTGTGTTAGAGAGATTATCTAAAACAGACAGACACTGTCCATGAAGAAACATTAGGGAATGGGAAATTGAATAATGAGTACACAAGATATTGAGGGTCTAAGTCAGAATGAAGATTTGGTGCAGATCATCAGGAACTCAACAGGGCCTAAGGACGAAGAATACTTGCAGCCATTCATGGGCCTTGTCGAATGTTTCAAAGTTTGTGGCACATTTTAGAACGCTGGCAGAATTTTTTAGTATACTATTGTGGGAGCTGAACTCCAATAATCAACTGAACCCCAATATTTGATCACCCCAATTTTTACCATAATAATTTGACTCCAGTGTCTCCACTTGATCTAGCTGTTAGAGACTACACTTCTCAACAGCAAAACAAATTTAGCAGAGTTAAACAAAACAGTATATTGAAAACATAAAGAAACTAAATTCTAGATCAAAAAAAGAGCACAAAGTGTATTTGTGACAGAATAGTTAAAATGTGTTACAAAGAAAAATGCATGAATTTCCAACAAGACCCAATTAGAGAAGTACAGATAAATGCCAACATATAATAATCCCTTGCTAGGCAGAATCTAAACAAAAACTGTAAGTGCCAAACTTGAAAACAGCACTGACCGCTAAAGAGGAGCATGGCAAGATGACTACAAACAAAATAGTAAAGAATCCCACGAAAGACAGAAACCCAAAGGTTTTACAGACAAATCACAAAAACTATTAATAGATTCTACAAATTCAGCATGGTATGATCATGGTTATGGTCGCATTGGCAAATCAGATACAACAACGTAATATTTGGAGTCTTTAGTACTAACCCATTTCTTAAGCAAAGAGAAATCTTCCACTTGCTTCCTCTTCAACTGCACTCCAGAGATGTATAACCACAAAAGAAACATTTCTAAAGCATTGGCTCAGAGAATTAGCAGGGCTACCCTAACACTTCCAGCAGAAGTCCTTGAAAATGATATTTTGAGTACACGATAGAAGCTTCATTCACAATACATGTTTTGTAACAAATGTTGTATATCGCTAATACATTTACGTCATTCACTTGATGCTTTTCACAAACAAGTAGAGAGATGGCTTTGCAGCGTGAAACTGATTGGGAGGGGGAATAAGCAGGAGCAGGTTGAACACTAGAAACAGCATCCATTTTTAAAATAATGGCGTATTACACGAAAATGTGGCATAACTATTCTTTGCATCATTTACACTTCTAAGTGACCTAGGTAACTCGTTTCAGATGCAACATCATTAGTTCATTCGTTACAATTTTATACTGCATTAAAAACACTAATTATCATAAATAATTATCACACGATATTTGCACATTTTACATATTTCAAAAATGCTACAACACTCTTGATGAAGGGGGAAGTAGTTGGAAACAAGACAAGCATTGGCATAGCCAATAGGTCTCGCCTTTGGGACCTTATAAGTGTTTAACCATGCAACAGTTAATGTTGTTGCACCAAGGATATTGTGCTGCATAACTAAATATTTATAAGGTCCCAAAAGCGAGACCTATTGGCTATGCCAATGCTTGTTTTTTATCGTAGTGCACTGAGACAGGGAGTGAAGGGGTGTGAGATCAGGAGGGAGAGAGGCAGACTGGTCTGGGAGGGAAGATGTGACAGAGAGGGAGAGAGGAGTAACTGGAGGAAAGGGGCGGGATGAAGAGGGAGAGAGACGAAAAGTAGGAGGGAAGAAGTTGTCATGAGAGGAAGAAAGGATTCTACTGAGGGCAGGGAGCGGGCTAAGGCGAAAGAGAGGTGAAGGGACGGATATGTGGTAAGGAGGGGACAGGATGCCACTGACGGGAATGAGGGCAGGCTGAAGAGGGAGAGATGCTGTGAATGAGAGGAAAGGAGTATGGGGGAGAGCGCCACTGGTGGGAAGGGAATTAATATAAAGCATGAGGAGAGCATGAGGAGAGAGAGGAAATATATGGGGCTGGGGAAGGAACAGGCGGGTTGAGGAAGATAGGACTCAGGAGGCGGGGCCAGGAAGGAACGAGAGGTGGGCAATGAAGGGTGAATTAAAAGACATTTTGGGGCAGGGGGTCAGTGAGAGACGCGCGAGACGGAGACTGCGCAGCATATCTCACTGCTCGGCTGCGTGTGAAGTCATTAGCTTTCTATTGATAGTCCACGCCGCCAATGGTATAATCTTTGTCATCACAGTAGTAAAGAGGGCTAATTGAAAACTAAACTTGTATTAATACCGTGCGAGGGGGGTGCAGGGAGGGCAGAGGCAGCTAGAAGGAGGCACGGAGGGAAAAAATGAGGGAAGGAGACGGAGAGGAGAGAAAAATGCAACTGACTGACAGACAGACAGGGAGGAGAGAGAGCGAGGCAACCGGAGAGACACTGAGAAGAAACACGAGGGGGAAATGCGGGAACGAGGCGGAGACACAGAGGAAATGGACACGTGATGGATGACTGGGTGAATGCATGGACTGAAGAATGAGTGGATGGGTAGAGGAAGACATGGATGCTTTTGTAGGGTGGGGATTGGTTATATTGATGATTGATGGGTGGATACATGCTGATGGAGCAGGGAAAATAAATTTTTTTAACCCCTAACAAATTTTATAATTAATTAAATAAAATGTTTGTTTAAATTTATTAATCAACACTGTATGTGTGGGAATGGTAACATGCCAATGTGTGTGCTAAATAATCTATTAATGGATGTCCGTGTGTCTAATTATAACGTAAAAATAAATGCGTACTAATTAAAAATAAATGCATGTTTGTGCTTCATAGAAATAAAACGTGTCGTTGCAAAAACAATAGTGATGGTAAGTAAGGAACAGCTTAAATGTTGCTTTCTGCTAGGTAATAACTAATTGGGGTACGTAGATGACGGGAGGGAAACGAAAGGGCTATTTTTCTCTATTTTAATTATGTTTTGTTTGCCTCAAATTAGTGCTTCTAAAGTATAACCGAGTGGCGATATAAAATGGCCGCCAGTGGGAAGATGTGCGCAGGCGCAAGGGGACATGTGACACGGGACGAAATCGGAGGAAAAAAAAACTAAACTTCGTGAGGTTACTGAGACGCTAGGATGCAAGAAATGGTCAAGGCTGATGTGACCTAATTGAACTAATAGTGTGCCGTGATGATCAGCAGAAGACCCGTGGGAAACAAGTTTAAGAGAAAGGACAATGACTGCGGAGTTCTCGAATGTATCGAAAGAAGTTACAAATGTACTGATCGAAACGGATGAAAATATGTTTGAGCGTATGGGAAAGGAAATGATCCAAGGACCCTTGAATCCAAGAGAACTTGATTAAAAGAATGAATAAGATGACATGCATGGACCAATGAAAGAAAAGCGATGTTATTAATGTTGCAACAGTTAGTTAGCAAAGTTAGAATTAGGGTATAAGAGGGCCTACTCTTAGTGGGAGGGGGTCAGTCGCGGTTGCAGTCACAGTCAGGAGAGGAGTTGGAGAGTCGTGTTGGTGGCTTCCAGTGCTGGGTGGTCCTGATCGATCCCTTACTGAGTGGGAGATGCTGAAAGACTGTTAGATGAGACGTGTTGCAGGTAGCTGATGCTGACGAGCTGAAGTTGCTGTTGCTGTCTTAATTTTCCAGTTGAGTATGAGAATCAGGCTATTTCTTATTCTTAACTTAGGTTAGAAATCATTAGGCTAAATTAGGAAGCTAGGCAGGTAATTAGGGTTTTGGCTTCATGACAAAAATTTCCTTTCTGCAATAAATTGATTATGCTTAATAAATATTTGAATTTAAGAATGAATAATTGAATAAAGTTTTAAATTCTTTCTCATGCTTTTAAAATTATATAAAATTTAAGATTCTTTAAACCCAAAATGACTCAGTGGTTATTTTCCTAAATGATTGTGACATCAGTAATTGGTTATTGTGATTCAGCTGGTCTTAATCACTATGAACTAATTTTTTACATGAATGATTCATCGACAAAACAATGAGCAGGAATATCTTAAGAAATAACTAAAAGAAAGTGACAAATTAAGGTAATAAGATATCCCGGCTCTTCCAGCGGTACATAAATGGTGTTCTCCATTTAGTTCTCATGCTTCTCCTAGGAGTACAGAATTTCATAAGGGTGTAAAGGAAATCCAGGAGTGTGCGTGTGTGTTAGGCGATGTTTATGGGCCCCATCGTCATGTGGATATGAGAAATATAGTTCGCCCCTGGATGACCTATAAGTGACCTGGGAGGAGAATAGTTTTTATTGTACGCGCTGCATCACATGCTTTGGGGTGGATATTTGGGTGAATTGAAGGTGGGTAGGGAGGGATTCGAGGGAGGATGGGCAAATGGGTGGATACGTTGGATGAGTTGGTGGGTGGGGCGGATGTGATGGACGGATGGAAGAGTGCATGGGTGGATAGGGTGGTGTGTGAGTGGATGGTGGTTTGGACTTGATGCGTGAGTCTGGATGGATAGGAGAGTGTGTGGATATACATGGTTGGATGGAAAGGTTGGTGGAGGAGTCGATGTAAGAATAGTGGATGAATGAAGTTGTGGATAGATGAATGGATTGTAAAATATAGACAGTTTTGTTTTTTGTTGTACTTTTCGAGGAGTATCTGGAGAGTCCCTATCGACACCTGGAAGAGATGTTGTTAAAAGTTTTGAGTGCAATTGAGGGATATGTCATAAAATCCATGTCACTTTACTGAAGATTTCCAATTCACAAATTCCAGGACCTTTGGGGCGCCAGACCATATGTCTAACGCTAAGCACCAGAAAGGAAAGGGGATGACACCACTGAAAGTACCATCAAGCCTTCGCTCACCATGCTACTGGGCCCGAGGGGGGTTTGCGCATCACCTGCTACGGAGCCGTGGGTTTACTTGTCATGGTGTTGCTCTCCAAGGATAGAAATTTCAGTTAAGAAAGGCTCCTCATAGTGATGGCCATGAGTATGCTCCTGGCTGCCAAGTCAGTATTACCACTGGACAGCTGCCACAGATCTAGCTAGCGCTGTCTGCTTGACCTCTACACAAGGTCTGGGTGGGAGAGTAAGGGGGTGTAGCGTGACAGGAAGCAAAGCCAAAAACGCGAGAGAAAAAAAACATCCGAAAAGGGCCCAAGTGCACTGAATATCTGCTGTGAAGAGCTGTTAGAAACTCGTGCACAACAGCTTCAACTTCTTGCCGGACTTAACTCAGCTTTTCATCTTCTCAGTTGTTAAAAGGAGTACCAATGAATTCGGTGATAATTTAACCTATTATTTAAGTTCCTAGTGACAAGTCAGGCTGTGGTGTGCGCCATATTAATGGTGAACACTAGCAGTCGTGTCTTTTGTTCAGGCTTGGCTTTGCTTCAATCCAGCCAACCATGGACAAGAATTCACACACATTCATTCTTTCACTCGGGGGGGGGCGGTGCTCAGTGTGTCTCCCTCAGCAAGAAACTGCCCTCACACGAAAAGGAATTTTTCAACACTTAACTCGCAGCCATCGCGCTGCTTGCGCGAGAAGATTGCTCAAAGCGCTCTGTCATGGCGGCTGCCATTGTGTGCCGGATAATTTACAGTATGCTGGCTGCCTGCCGCTGAATGGCCAGATCATGGGAATGGGCAGAAGAAATGTGACGTTTGTCTAGGGTAGGCCGGGGCCCAGGAAGAGCGTAACTCACAAACACATTACAATTAGAGGCAGTGTGAGCGGCACAAAGCCCCAACGCTATAGCGCGGTCTGGGCACCAGCACGTAACCTGTGACTGGAAACGTTCACTTGGTTGCTTTTTTTCACCACCGTGTGAGGGGAAATTCCAGGATTGCGTACATTATGTCGGAAGGAAAACTTGTTTTGAAGTTTATTTGGAAAAGGGGGCAAGAGCCGGTTACATAAATAGATCTTTAAATGTACATAACGAATAAAATCGTAGAAATAATGACAAGCGCGGACGCGAAAAGCACGAAAGTGAAAGCTAATAAGACAAGCGCTGCACGCGAAAGCTAAACGAAAAACAACCTTTGAAATCTGACCCGAAACAGATGGCACACTACGCGCCGCTGCTCAGTAATCGCAAGCCGTAGGCCGTGGGCGGATACATTTCCTGGGAAAGGTGGGACATGCACCCGCCTTTGCCCAATTGCGTGCTGTCTTCGCACGCAAAGCCCAATAGGAAAAATGCTGGGAAAAAAAAACACACGCACGAGCGTGTGAAAAGTGCTGAGTGATTCCAAGAGGTCGTTTTCCTAGTGCAGCGCATGCGCGCTGCGCTAGGCTCGACCTAAAAAAGGAAGAGCTGTTGTGGATATCAAAAAATCTACAGTGGAAGCACAATGTAGGAACGGCTTGTGATTAGAGAACGTAAAGTATTAACAGTGTATGCTTCATCGCCTGGTTTGGATGTGGTCTTTTCGCGTAAGGGCGATGATGAAAAGGATTAGTTCACACTCTTTGAGTGAGTGAGACTGCGAGTAATCTGAGGTTAACAAATTCCCAAACTTTTCTGTGGTTCCAGTCAAAGGTGGTTTGAGGTCAAATCTGTCTTTGCAAGTTTGCATATAACAAAAACATGCACTGTTGGGAAGGCAACATTTGGTAAGAAGTAGGGTGGGTCGTTTAATTGTATAGCAATTCTATTCATGACTATGCCAGGAAATTTGAGGTGGTCCAAATTATAAGGGGCTTGGCTGCTGGGGTGTGTCAAATATCTTACTGAGCGATTGTAAAGGGTCAAGAAACAGACGAAAAGTATTTATCCTCGGACTTGTCAGTATCCGTGGATGAACATTTATGTGAATGAATATTTTAACCCTAGCAGTGTGTGCAGGACTCCGTGCTGCCATAACCACGCCTGGGGCAGATGTGGACATTCGTGTTTTCCCGGATGTGAGGTTTTTCTGATCACTAACTCTGTTTACTTCTGCCTGTTTCCAGAAATGTGCTATTACAGTAAATTGATGGGTAAATACATGGTTCTGAAATCCTTTGTATTCAGCGGAGTGTGTTTTTTTTTTGCGCATCAAATAGATGTTTTCTTCATAAGGTATTTTGAAAATAACATCTGAGAATGGAGATAAAAAACATGTCCTAATGGGCTCTCTGGGGTTGAGCCGCGCTTTGTTCCCATTGTGCCAAAACCTGGTCTGAGTCTATTCTGAGAGCTCCGCGGATAACAGACGCGGCATCACCTCTCCAGCCATGACTTCATAATGACACATTGTTCTTAATCACCGACCGCCTCTAAAGTGAGAGTTCTTTGTTGTGTTTTTAGAGAGGAAGAAGGACACGTCATGGACAGGTTAGCAAGAGCCGGCACTGCTGTGCGCTGCACCTGGTTACATCTAAGCGCTACACAAAAGGCGGCCCCAGTTCTTGTAACTTCCTGTTGTGAATTTGAGGCAAAGGAAGAGAATGGCGGCCACGATTTTGTCATTTGGCCAATTCCAAACAGACTGGCACAAAATAATTGGGCTGGGAATACATAATTTGCTTTAGGCACAGCTGGACCAATGCGCGCTCTCCGAATGTTGACGATGGTCAGGTGCAAGTGAGGACAAAATCGAGAACAGGATTACACTCTCAGCACTTCCATGTCGGAGATCCAGTGGGTTGCTGTGAAGAGAGTTTAATAGTCGATTCCTTCCTTGGGCAAAGGTGTGTGACTTCTCTTACCACCTCCAGTTACGTTATGTTACAGAGTTTTATAGAGCGCACATACACCGATCGGTTTCATGGCGCTAGGTAACAGAAGCAGAGGCCACCTCAGAACAGTTAGTCATAGACTTCTTTAAATAACCAAGTCTTTAAAAGTTGCCTGAATCTCGAATAGCAAGGGGTAGATCTGAGCTCCTGAGGGAGGGAGTTCCAAATGTGGAGGGCAAGGACTGAGAAATGAGAGCCCCTCAGTCTCTTTATTTTAAATTAAGGGATGAAGAGGAGATTCATTTAGGCAGACCTTAAGTTGCTGTTAGGGAAGTATTTTTTAATTCTGGGTGAAATGAAGGCAGGATTTCTACGATAAATGGATTTGAAAATGATACAGCCTGCCTTTCAAGATGGGTCAATGCACAACTGGTAACCAATGAAGCTTCCTCATCAGGGGGGTGGTATGGCAGTGTCTCGGTTGTTGAAATGCAAGTCTGGCTGCCTGGATTTGTGCTAGTTGGAGTCTGCGAGAAAGAAATTTAGGAAAGGCAAGATAAAGTGAATTTGTATAGTCAATTCGTGAAATGACTAAGGCAAGGATGACCTGGACCAGGGCTTCGAAGGTGAAAAACTTGTAGATTATCTTGATTTTTCGCAGTTGAAGAAAGCAGGCGGAGGTAACTGCATTTAATTGAGGTTTCATTGATAGATCTTTGTCAACAAGGCCTCCTAGATTTTTTACAGAGTGCTTAGGTTGTGGAGAAAAGCCCATCGCGGGAGGTCAAAAAGAAAGGTTCCACATCATGTTAAGTTATAACAGTCTCTGTTTTATCAGAGTTAAGTTTTAGTTGGTTGCTGTTCATCCAGTCTCTGATAAATTGATTAGTGTTTTAAAAAATGTCCTTGACTTCGATGGAATCATCAGTAGTGAAGAGGAGCTGCATATCGTCCACGTAGTTATATATTCTAACATTCACCTTCTTAAGGGAATTACCTCGGGGACGAATATACAAGTTAAAAAGATGAGGGGACAGGGAAGACTCCTGAGGAACTCCACAAGATAACCGTGCCTTGGATGATTTGAAAGGGAATAGCTGGACGGATTTTAAAAGCATATAATCCATGCAAGTGCCAAGTCCTGGAGTCCCGCAGCCTCGACACGGAAGCTCATGGTCAACCATGTCAAAGGCCGCAGAAAGATCTAAAAGAACAAGTGGGAGGCGTGGCCAAGATGGCGAGCGGGTGAGATGTGCTTTAATTCGTCTCCCTGCTCCTGGGCGCCCAATTATGCCCCAAAGTGCGCTTTGACCCCATCCACAGCTCCGAGACGCAAGATGATCTTACCTCCAGCCCCGCTGTAGCTTTGTAGCGGGTGGAAAGGTGGCTGGGGGCCGGAGTGAGCGGCTAATTTCCAGGTGGCGAGCCGCAACATGGCGTGGTAAAATGGCGGCCAGACCTGGCCCATATCGCGATGGAGCCTGTGGAGAGCTGGGAGCATCGTAGGTGCCGGGTCTCCAATCCGGACGCCATCGATAGCTCCACGTCGGTAAGCAGCGGTGTTCAGCGCGGCTTCCTGCGGCCATCGAAGCGGAGTCTTCGGAGATGGGAGAGGGAGGCCGGTGGCAGAATGGAAGCCCGGTAAGCCGCGTGGAGACCGCACCTCCTGTGGGCAGAGCGGAGTGCGTGCGGTGCGGACCAGCAGCGGATGACCCGGCAAAGATGGGAGTCGGCCAGGGCATCGGCTGGCTTGCCCCCCTTTCAGCGATAGCACCGGAGACGGAGCTGGGCTGCAGACTGCCAGAGTAGGCTCCAGGGCCTTGGCGACAGAGGCCGGCGAGACAGCGGAGGGCCCGGGTGCAATTGAGCGGCCCTCAGCGGCAAGAGCGGCAGAGAGGCAGCGGTGGGAGGCCGAGCGCGGTGCAGAGGGGCAACGTCCAGATTCATCGGCTGGCGCCCACTTGTAATCGCGGCACACGCTCGGGGACTGCTCCGGGGGCCGGGGGGTCTATCAATCACCAGTGCGGCCTGGGCACCAGCGCCGCCAGGCTTTGTAGCACGTCGCCACTGGACCGAGCCAGAGCGCACGCCGGGCCACAGCGCGACTGGATCTACAGCGGTGCAGGGCCTAGCAGTAGGGAGCAAGGGCAGGCGCCTACGCTGATGGCGCGGTGAGCCTCGTAGCGCCAGATCACTTATAGTGGGCCTCGGCCAGGGATCCGCCGGGCGCCCGTTCTACCTGGCGGCGTGGTGGTTGGCAGTGGGGCGCACTTGGGCGGCCCTGCAGCAGTAGAACAGCGGCGAGGCAGTGGGAGGAGGCCGACCGCGGCGCAAGAAGGCATCGGCCAGACTCATTGGCTGGCACCCCCACGCAGCTGTGGCAAGCTTTTTGAGGTCTGCTCCGGTGGTCGGGGGGCC
The DNA here is from genome assembly GCA_963921515.1 of Calotriton arnoldi. Lineage (NCBI taxonomy): Eukaryota > Metazoa > Chordata > Amphibia > Caudata > Salamandridae > Calotriton > Calotriton arnoldi. The sequence goes on from CAWUFW010000282.1 coordinate 1,785,934, forward strand.
TAGCGTTCAACCGCGTGGCACGAGCGGCGGCGCCACCAGATCTTGCGGCGCACTGTCGAGGGTCAATGCCAGCGTCCAGAGTTAAGGCGGCGAGGGGCCTGGCGGCGGGGAGCAGAGACAGGCAGCCAAGTGGCGGGAGCAATGGCACATAAGGGGCATCGGCCAGTGGGACCGACTGGCGCCCGATCTGCCTAGGGGTGTGGTTGTCACCCCATCACAGTTCACGCTTAACCTCACCATTGTGAGCGCTGCCCCTCAGCCACGCAGAAGATTGGATTCTCAGGGACGCTGTCCACAGTGGCTCACAGGACATACGCTCACCTGCCGCGGCCCCTCTGAAGCAGTGGAAAGGGGCTGAGGGCCCTCACTCAGGACGTCTCCAGACGCGAAGCGGCGAATCTTAGGAGACTGGGGACAACACGGTAGCGCTCCCCCCACCGGCGTTCACAGAGCTAGAAGCAGGCTTTCATTGAGACCGGGGGGAGCCCTCAGCCGAGAACTCGCCTTGTCCACTGTCACCATGACGGCGCAACGAACCAAGAAGGACCGAACATTGAAAGATATGCTCACTAAACCCACGCCAACGGGCTCCGAGGCAGAGGGGGCGGAGGGACCGATAACCTATGCTTTTCGAGAGACATTATTCAATACTTTGCGAGACGATTTTCAAACCCTAAAAAGCGAAGTGGTGGGGGAAGTGAGAGAGATCCGCCGGGAAGTGGACACCTTAGGAGACCGGGTGGCAGCGATCGAAGACCAAGAGCAAACAAGGGAGGAGGAGGTGACAACTCCAGCAAGAGGTGATCCGCTTGAGGGAGCAGCAAATTGACCTCCAGGCCCATACGGAGGATCTTGAAAACCGCTCTCGGCGGAATAACATACGGGTGCGGGGAGTCCCGTCGGACGCAGAAGGACCGGACATGGTCCACTACCTGCAAGCCCTGTTCCAAGAGGTACTTGGGGGACCAGCAGACCTGGAGATCCGCATTGACAGGGCCCATAGAGTTGGTCTGCGTCGGAGGGCCCCGGCACCACCACCAGATATTCTCGCTTTTTTACCGGACTATTCCCTGAAGGAGCGCATTCTCCGGGATGCCAGGGCGAAACAACCGATCCACTACCAGGGCCACAACATAGCGCTGTATCAGGATTTGGCAGCCTTCACCCTCCAGAAAAGGCGAGACTTTCAAGAAGTGACCTCCCACCTGTGCGATAAGAGTGTGGCAAATTCCTGGGGGCACCCATTTCGCATAATATTTAAATGGGAAGGCCGGCTCCACCAGATTCGATCGCTGCAAGAGGCCCGTAAGCTGCTGGGCTTGCCACCGCCCAGCCCCGACGATAAACTCAACACTAGTCAACGTCCACCTCATGAGAGATGCCAGAGAGTTGGTGGGCGACGTCCCTCAGGAGCTCCCCGGGGGCCAGACCCCGAAGCCATGGCACAAGAAAGAAAGGCAGCATTGGAGTCGGTGCTCAAGGATACGGCGTCTAATGATAGCTCCTGAGTAAAGCGGGGACTGATATCTTATGCAGTGCAGTGGGGGGGAGCCTCGGGGGCGGGGGGATGGGAGATTCCATCCTTCTAGCCACGGGATGTCCCTGTTCACTCTTTTTTCCAGAGGCGCGCGATTCAGCCCAGCGGGCTCTGGACGTTGGGGGGGGGGGAATGGGGAAGTTCAGTTGGGGTTAGGGAGGGGGAGGAGGGGGAGGAGGGGAACTGGTGTGCTAAGTGGGAGTCCACGCAGGCGTAGGCGGCATAGACAGCTAGCTGGGGGGGGGCGGAGAGGGGAGGCACAGGTTTACAGCAAGGGCGGGCCCGCGGGCGGATACAGCTGAGAGCGACCCCTTTTCTCCTATGACACACTCAGAGGTACGCATTCTAACCCTTAATGTACGCGGCCTGAATAGCCCTAACAAACGGAAATCCATATTGTCCTATCGCGAGAGCTCAGGGGCGGATGTATGTCTTTTGCAGGAGACCCATCTTCTGTCCAAGGACTGGTCCAGGCTGCGGTCCCGAGCATTTCCTCAACAGTTTTTCTCCTCCACCCAGGACAAAAAGGCAGGGGTGGCCATATTGGTGGCTAAACGCTTCGCAGGGAAAGTGGGTGATAAAGTAGCGGACATCAGAGGCCGGTTTTTAGCATACAAGCTGTGGGTGGGGGGTTCACCCCTGGTAGTGGGATCTCTTTATGTACCAAACACTGGTCAGGAGAAGTTCCTGTAAGCGGCCTTGTCCGATGTCCTGGGGGCTCAGGAGAGGTGGGTACTCATAGGAGGTGACCTGAATTTAGTCATGGATGCGTCAGTGGACAGGTCTGGCCACAGGTACTCTCAGACAGGAGCAATCTCTGCGGAGGGCCGGCAGTGGCTCCAGGATCAGGGGCTCATAGATTTATGGAGGGTAGCTCATCCCTACACCTCGCAATTTTCCTACTACTCCCACGCACATCACACGTATGCCCGTTTAGATCACTTGCTGGGTACGGCGGAGGTGCACGAATTGGTGAAGGATGTTAACATATCGCCGGCGGCCTTATCCGACCACAATGCGGTTCAAGTGACCCTGGGGGTGCCACTGCCACGTAGGCCGGGGGGGGTTGGAGGTTGAGAGAGAGCATGTTACACAGACCAGCCATGCAGGAACAGATCCTCAAATGCATCACAGATTATCTCGCCACTAATTACTCCCCGGAGGTCTCTAGGTCCACCTTATGGGGGGCTCTTAAAGCTGTAGTACGGGGAGAGCTGATTGTGATTTCTTCCGCCGGAAACAGGGAGCGTAAGGCGAAACGCGAACAGCTCACGGCCCAAGTTTTGGAATTAGAGAGGGTCCACAGTAGGACTGGGGCACCAAGGGTCTGGCGTCAACTGAAAGCGGCACGAGCCCAGTTGGCGGGTCTCGACCTCGACAGGGCCGAATATGCGGCGCTCAGCCTTAAGCACTCCTACTATATAGGAGGCGATAAGACAGGGCGCATGCTTGCGAACAAATTGCGAGCCCGCACCTTACACTCTAAGGTACACTCGCTCAAGACGACCGCGGGGACCACAGTCGAAAAAGATGAGGAGATAGCTCAGGTCTTTCAATCTTTTTATGCTGAGCTCTATTGCCGGGAGACCCCTTCACCCGCCCAAGTAGATGCCTATCTCGAGGGGTCCCACATAACTGTCCTGGCTCCAACCCACGCCGACGGGTTAGATGCGCCCATTCGTGTGGAGGAGGTCATAGGAGCAATCTCGCGTCTTAAGCTTCAGAAGTCACCGGGACCGGACGGTTTTTCGGCCGGGTTTTATAAAACATTCTGCACGGCGCTGGCCCCGGTATTGACAAAACTTTTTAACTCCTTCACAGGCCCAGGGACGATTCCCTCGGACATGCTAGCGGCTTCCATAGTCGTACTGCCGAAACCCGGAAAAGATAAGTCCCTGTGCGGATCCTACCGACCGGTGTCGCTGCTCAATGTGGACCTGAAGTTGTTCACGGGCATACTAGCAGTGAGGCTGGGGCCCCTTATGCCGGGTATCATCGAACCTGACCAGTCCGGTTTTATTCAAAACCGGCAAAGCAGCGACAATACCAAACTCCTATTTCACCTTATCGACAAGGCTCACCGCACAGATATGGATGCCCTTCTGTTATCGGTGGATGCCGAGAAGGCATTCGACTGCGTGGACTTGGACTTTTTAGATCACACCTTGGTCCGTTTTGGGCTCGGGGAGAGGTTTCGGGCCTGGGTAGCGAGTTGCTACAGCAAGCCCACGGCGACTATAAGGGTAAATGGAGTTACATCCCGACCATTCGAGATACAAAGGGGAACCCGGCAGGGGTGTCCGATGTCGCCCCTTCTTTTTGCCCTCTACGTTGAGCCGCTCGCTCAGAAGATCAGGGAGAACCCTGACATATTGGCCATTCCGTTTGGGGGTGAAAGGCATACAATAAGTCTTTATGCGGATGACATTATCGCCTCCCTTGAAACTCCAGCGCGGTCGGTCCCGGCGTTTTTACGGGAGCTGGAGGCCTTCGGCAGGGTCTCGGGGTTCCGGGTTAACGTCGGGAAGTCGGTGATCCTATGGCTGAACCGAACAGGTCATTCACTCGCCTCGGGTGGGAACACATACGCGGGTATACAGGTCAAGGCGTCTGTCCCCTATTTGGGCATTGAATTGGCCCCGTCGGTGGCCCAAACTGAAACGCTCAAATATACCAGACTAGCCTCTCAAATCGCTCAGGACTTACACCAGTGGAAGCATTACCAGCTATCCCTTCTGGCACGAGTGGCAGCAATTAAGATGTCCATTCTGCCTAAAGCACTATACCTCTTCCAGACAATCCCGATTTGGCCTCCGCCCGGCACTCTCCAGAAACTGCAACAAGCAATCCAACACTTTGTATGGGCGGGAGTTAGGCCTCGGCTACGGAAAGAACTGGGCTACTTACGGCCGGATGAGGGGGGTTTGGGGATACCAAATATCCTAGAGTATTTTAGGGCAACGCAGCTTCGATATCTGGTGGAGGGGAGCAGGTCTGAATCTGAAAAGAGATGGCTGTTCCAAGACAGGGCGCTGGCCAAGCTGTCGCATTGGAAGGTCCCATTCCTTAAGCGTGAGGACAGACCTCCCAATCTTAGGGGTCCCCCATCACGCACTCATTGCTAAGGGTCTGGGAAGGGGTTGTTCTTAAAAAAGGGTTGTCCTCCTTCCCTTCGCCAATGACTCCCATCCTCGACAACAAGGACTTTTCCCCGGGGGCTGACGAAAGGGCGTTTCCGAGGTGGAGGGAAGCGGAATGCAAGGCAGCAGGGCACTTTTTCGATCTGAAGTGGATCCTTTCCTTCCATGACATGTGCGCAGAATATGGCCTTCCAGAGACCGAACGGTTCCACCATCTGCAACTAAGGCATTGGCTACTTCATACAGAGGTGCTACCTAAGGTCTCTAGGAAGTTGAAAAATGGCTTTACACGAAGACCATGGATAAGAAAATGATCTACGAGTTATATGAGGCGCTACGCCCTCAAGTCCCGCGAGAACCCACGGCTGGACAGAGGAGATAGGCGGGGGAGTTGGGGAGAGCCCTCACGGCAAAGGAGTGGACGGATATCTACTATCGCGCTACCCACACTGCACGTAATACCGCTAGTAGAGAGACTGCAGTTAAGGTTGCTATGTACTGGTACTTGACGCCGGTCCGTCTGCATAGAGGGAACCCTGAGCGCAGCCCAGCTTGTTGGCGTGGGTGCGGAGCGGAGGGCACGCTAGTTCACTTATTGTGGGAATGCACAGAATTGGCGAGTTATTGGTTGGCAATCGTGGATGATGTGGATCGCCAATTTGATATGCAGATCCCGAGATTTCCGGCCTACGTGGTCTTAGGCCTGCCTAACCCGCTGACATATCCACTAAGGTCCCGGAAAGGGAAACAAATGGGGCTAGCATTGGGCGCTGCTCTCCAAAACATCTTATCGCATTGGGGAAGACTGGGGAAGCCGACATATTTAGGGTGGCTACACAGACTATGGTACATTCTCGGGATGGAACGCATACAGGCCTCACTCACCAACTCCATGATGAGTTTTAATGAAATCTGGCAGCCGCTGCTCTCACTTTTGTCCACTGAGATGAACGAAATTACATGCCCCAGATACCTGCGCCTTCTTCGCCTCACGGGCTCTGCATCACCAGTCTAACAAAGCTGCAGTACAGTTATGCCTGCGTCACTATTAGTAGTTAGTTCAGTCGTTCCCAAGCACACCAGTTCGAGGGAGGATGGGGGGGGGTCTTTTTTCGTTATCTTGTTTAATGGCATTGCCACCTACGAGTTGGAGCGAGTTTCCAGACAGTATAGAGACATTACGGGCATTTTAGTAAGCCCACTCGGAGCCCTGCTGGGGTGCCCGGTTATGGCATGTCAAGGAAGACCATGGGTTGTAAAAGGCTCCGAATAGCGAACAGCAGGGTGCAATTTTCTGGAATTGTATGTTACTTTATTGCGGAATGCCAATAAAAACAAAATTAAACCTAAAAGAACAAGTGCCTGGGTGGTGCCTCTGTCGGCTTCCTCCCACAGGTCATCTTCAACTGAGAGAATGACAGGTTTGGTTAAATAGACAGGCCGGAAACCTGCCTGATGGGGGTTGAGGAACTTAGATTCTTCTAAGAACGAACAGAGGTATCTGGCAGCATGTGCTTCAAGCACCTTTGCTAGGTATGGCAGCAAGGAGATTGGTCAAAAGTTTTCAAGATAAATGGGTAGTCACCAGATATCTTTTGAAGTGGGACCACTATCGCCTCCTTGAAGGGGTCAGGGACCGTGCCTTGACTGAGGGACTGGTTGAGTAGAGAAATGGCTGAGTCAGTCCTGGTGAGGGCACATTTTTAAACCACCGGTAGGTGCCATTAGCCAAATTTATGTAATAGTAAATGCAGGGCTTTAATTGTGGAGGGTCCTACCGTTCTCAGACCAAGAGGTGATTAAAAACTGATTTTGATAGTGGTCCCTACCAGGCCTGTGTTCATTTACAGACTTTACAGGCAAAAACATTGATTTCTCAACATAGCGGGGGCTATTGTTACGCCACTGTTGCTGCACTGCACTGTTTAAATAGGCGAGAGCAGAATAGGTCTATATTTACTAAGATGTGGTGCTGTTCTGCTCTCTTCCTGCCCTGGTGCAGTTTTAGCCACCATGCACCAACACAGACACCCTTGAGCCATTGTACAAGGGTGTTTGCATTGTGAGAAGCACAGTTTTTGAACTGGAATGTGTCCTTCCAGTACAGAAAGTATGTTTTAAGTCATTTGCCACTTTGTATGTATGCTGTTGAATGCAGAACGCATGCAAAGAGGGAAAAACGAGGAGAAATTAAACTTTTCCCCTCATTACGCCTGCCTCAAGGAGGCTCAGGATTTTGATGCAAATCCCCATCTACAATTCTTTGTAGATAGAGATTTGCATCAAAACCCATGGGTGGTTGCAAGGGAACAGCCATGCACGTGGCTCAGCTCAGGGGTGGCTCCTTCGTTGGAGCGAAGGAGCGTCGCCCCACTTAAATTACCCCCAAAGATGAAAAATAAAATGGTACTTCATTACCATTTTATTTTTCATCATCCCGTCCTGAACTGAGTGTCTTGACGGGGGCAGGACCACTGCTGAATGACAGCAGCAGGGAGGAGGGTGGGCTGTTTGTGCACTTTTCAAAGTGCGCATGTCCCTTTGGCCGGCCGTCTTGCGACAGCCAGCCAGACATGCGCAATTTGAAACCTCTTACCCAGCTGTCTGGGTCAGAGTAAGTGCAGGCCTCCAGGGTGCTGCGGAGCCCCTTAGTGAGGCCACTCCCTCCAATCAAGGCGCTGCTCTCACAGCAAGAGAGCAGCACCAGGATTGGTGCCCGCACTGCAGCATCCTATTCCTCAGAAGAGGTCCGAAGCAGAGGACGTCGGTTCAGGTAAGTTTTATTTGTTTTAATATTAATATTTGCACACACGCATGCCTGCCCCCTCCTCCCCGTAGATGCCAGCCGCCACTAGCTAAGCTTTGTGTTACTTTGCCAGAGCCAGCACTACTACGCACCACACCTGTTTACTCAACTGATATCTAAGCGCTTCACAAAAGTAGGCGCCAATTCTAGGGTCTTCCTGATGTGTGGCTGGGTTATGATCCAACGCAAATCCCACCAAGACAGTTTGCATTGAGTTTGTGGTTAGAAAGGAACGCAAACCTGACACAAAGTGTTTGTAAAACTGGGCAGAACCTTTTTGCACATTTTGCACCAGGCTACCTCATACCTCTGTAGAAGGAACATTTGAACAGCTGCGGCCCGTGCAGGTAAGAGTGGTGGGGCCGGGGGTGGGGAGGGGGAGGTTCGACAGACAATGATGAGGTAAAATGAATTATTTATAGAATTTTCCCTCATGGTCGTCTGTCGAATCCCCCCCCCCCCCCCAACCCGGCCCCACCGCTCTTACATGCACAGGCCGCGGCTGCATTTGAACCTTAACTCGGTGTGCGCTAGGGGGCGAGGCTTCAAAAGCTGACAACCTTTGTGCAGATGGCATCTGTCCATAAAGAGCCACCTGGCCACTGGTCCTTCGCCCAGAGGCGAGTTTCCTCTCATCACTGACTGTTTACCTCGGCCTGTTGGGCAGGTTTCCAGGGATGTGCTAATGCAGTAACTGATGGATAAACACACTGCGGTCATCATTTGTGTGCACCCGAGTTTGCTTTTTCTGAACACCAAATACACTTGTTTTATAATAAGATGTTTTCAAAATAACATATAAAAAAAACTGATGGAAAAAAATAACCATAACCGAAAACAAGCTCGTTGGGTTTAGGAGCGCTTTGTTCACGTCGTGCTATTACCTGTTTCTATTCTATTTTGTCCGCGGATCACAGACACTGCATCACCTCTCGCTCTAGTCATGACTTCAACAAGGCACTTTTTAATCACTGACCACATTAAAAGTGAGAGTTCTTTGTTATGTGTTTTCAGAGAGGAAGAAGGCACAGCACTGCTGCGCGTCACAGCTGTTTACTCAATATTTAATAACAGCTAAGTGCCTCAAAAAAATGCCGCAAATCTATGCGCTTACCTCTTGAAGTTGAGAAAGTCAGGCTAAGGATTATAACTCATTTTTTCCAATTTACACAAGGGACCTTTTTCATAAAGTGTGCCTGGTGCAATTTTGGGGGGTGTACAACCCCAAACACATTGGCAAAGAGCAGACAGATTGGTAAAATGTAACCAGCATCAGGGGCAAGCGGCTCAGCGCCCACTCTCCCACTGTGGACCAGTGGTCACTTGTGGCTATTGACAAAACCTAGAGCAATGGGATTGCCATAAATGCTCCCCTGCCCCCCAAAAAGCCTTCTTTGATAGAGGACATGTGGGCCCTATAAAAGGTGTTAAAAACTGTCTCACTGGGACAAGAGGTAAAGTGTCTGTGAGACTTTACCGACCGTCCCCCTGGAGGTGCATTTTCAAACCACCTTAAAGGGACACAAACATATTTTATTTAATAGTATAAGTAACAGGGCTTCAACCAAACCACCACCCCCGAAACATAGGTACCGGCGGTGCTTATTTGTTGCTGGCGGACGGAGGTGGTGGGCACGGACACTCATTTTTGTGGAGTTTGGATTATTTTTCAATATCAGACTTTAACTCAGAGCAGGAGAGAGAAAAGCAGAAAAGGGAGAAAGACAGGGAGAAGAACAATATAGGAAAACAGTGACAAAGGAAGAAAGCAGGATGAAAGAGAACCTGCAGAGTGAGATAGAAAGTCAGGAAGTGTACAGGGGAACTATATGGTAACTGTGTAGAGTGGTGAGAGAGAGGGGCGAGAGGTGGAATCAAGAGTAGGCAGCTTTGGGATTCAGCAATCCCAGCTTTCGGCACCACCAGCGGTGGGCTCCTAAGAAAACCTTTGGCCCCAGCACTTATGTTTTTTTGGTTTTTTTTTTGTTTATTTTTACAAATTTAGCATTGTGCACCAGTACTGAACTGAGATAGGTCCAATTGCTGCAGGAGCCATTATGTGCCTGTATTTACGCTCAGGACAATTTTGGTCTCTGGCTATGTAGAAATTTGGACAGCGCAACATGGGGACATTAAAACAGCCAAGTTTTAAGAGGTTTCCTGAGAAGAGTGGTGTTTATAATGCAGCGGATGAAGTTTGATGCAACATTGCAGTGTTTACTGGCCAGGAAAGAGAGAGAATGTTCACCTAGCCAGCTACGTTTCACCAGAAGAATGGACACCAGAGTTAACAAAGCCGAGCGTAGGATGCGCCACGGGATATAGACGTTAAATTTCACAACTTTGTCCATGTCATTGAGAACCAGGCATTACAATTTAATTGGAGGTTGTTAGTGAGAGAAACAGAGGAAGGATGGGCCAGAGCTAGTCTGGCAGCTGTATTTCGGACCACCTGTAATCACGAATGAGGTACTCTGGGGTCTCTGTGGATAAAGAGTTACCATAATCCAGCCATAACCTGACTATGGCATGGAGCACTGTTTTGCAAGAGGCTTCCGGCAGAGTGGGAAGAATTTTCCTTAACATTTTGAGCGGTGTGAAGCAGGTAGAAGAAACCTGAACAATCTGTTTAGAAAAGAGAAACTGGTGGTCCAAAAAGATTCAAACATTTGTAGGTGATTCCACTGCATAAAAGAACTAGATACAGTAGGGAGGCACTTTTTGGAATTATGACTTATAAACATATTCATGAGCCTAGGCACAGGAAGAAGGGGTGCTGCAGCACCCACAAAAACAACCATGTTAGAGTTCAGAGTGTGAATGTGCAATAAACATGCTTTTAGATTTTGTGTTTATCTTGTCACATTTGCTCTGGGCGCAAAGGTCAAATGTCATGCTATGCCTTCTGATAAATTGCTGCTTATTCAGAAACAGGCACTTACTTTTATTTCTCTGCCTGCAAAGTGAGAGGATTTTGTAAAAGTGACCAAGGTGAAAATCTTGCTGGGGTACAGGAAGTTCAAGGAAAGGATGTAGAATGTCAGTTTATTTCTAACACACAACAACATTTAAAGACCTGTAAATTAACCATACGCATATTTCGAAATATCTAGCAATTAGGAGGGAACTAATGAAGCACACTTTTATGTAAGTCTGAAGTGTGATGAAAACAAAGATTTTAATAGGATTAAAACAAACCAAGACACTTTACTTGGTGATGCGCAAATGAAAAATATACGATGAAACACGATCTACACACATTATCGCTTGTGTGCTAGTTTTTCTAGTCAAACTGCGTGTCCATGCAAATTAAGTGGCCATGTCAAGGGAAAATGTGCAACCACAACAGTGTTCCAAAATGCACCACCAGCTACATAACACACCCTTAACAATCTCCTGCTGCATCAGCATGATGCATTTGCTACACTTGTTTTTGGTGTGAAGCTTAGATTTTTTTTACGATCGCTATGACTTTGGTGATGTAACATTAATAGCAACACCCCCAGTCTGAAAATTGTTCCAGCACCACTGTTCATGAGGCTGGCCCTTTGAGCTACATTGTGCAGGGCAAACAAAAACGTCTGGACTGCTGCACGGCACTGCACAAACACGTGCTGTGCTGCTCTAGGAAACGGCCAGAAAATACATGCGGTGCCAGGTCTCCTAGTTCTACAAATGCTATGTTAAACTAGCCTCATCCGTCCTCCACATCCCATTGTTACACATTAAGGTCGGCTTCACCTTCGATATGGAAATTACCTTTTCTAGCCACAAATCACTTTCTTGTTCTAAAGAAATTCACGGACATGAATATTGCACGCGATCCTTAGACCAGGCTCTCTTCCGAGGATTGGGATAAAATGGTGCTCATACACGCAACTCTTTCTGAAACTTTGATCAACTCTTGTGTTCCCAAAACCCCCGATGTACAGATCCGCCTACATCAACCACCAACTGATGTTCCACTGACCTACCAGGGAGCCCCGAAACTCCTCCATCGCCTTGGCTCACATCCCCTGCATCCGTCGGAGCCGCTTTGGAGACCTCTCCTTCTCCTTCCTCGTCAGCAAGTCCTGCAATGACATCCCCCTCCAACTACGAACCTCCCCATCGCTCGCGGACTTCAGGAAGAAGCTCAAGACACGGCTTTCCAACATAGGCTAACAGAACCCAGCGCCTGGAGACCCCCCTGGAGCCGCACTTTATAAGACCAGCTGATTGATTGAAGGGGGTATTTAGGGCTGTGACGAGAAAAATATAGCATATTTGGAGTAATGAGGATTGGCGTTAAGTAACTGGATCATTACTGCATAGATCTGGGAGCAGTTTTAGGATTTCTGCAATATACCTAAATCAACACTAGCAAAAGACACAAAATTGATGGACGGAATGCAGACCAAATCAAAACATTCACCTCCAGTCAAGAGATCTGGGTTACATCCATCATTCTTTTGCTCAACAAGCCACCCCAGTTTAGACCTGGCCATATGCAAATCAGTCTTGACCCTGTGCTTCATGGGAACAGTCCAGCTCAAACTGCCAAGCCAGGTCCTCCCTGGACCGGAAACAAGCATCCTAGGACCGGTTTCGGGGCTTCACCCCTCATCAGCCAGGATAGCTTGAATCCAGAGGCACAGTGAGCCCGGGACCCACGTCTGGGCATACCCGGCGCACTTAGGGTGAGAAAGCAAAAGACACACAATTGATAGACGGAATGCAGAACAAATCAAAACATTCACCCCAAGTCAAGAGATCTGGGTTAAATCCATCATTCTTTTGCTCACCATCCCACCCCAGTTTAGACCTGACCATATGCAAATCAGTCTTGACCCTGTGCCTCATGGGAACAGTCCAGCTCGAACTGCCAAGCCAGGTCCTCCCTGGACCGGAAACAAGCATCCTAGGACCGGTTTCGGGGTGTCACCCCTCATCAGCCAGGATAGCTTGGATCCAGTGGCACACTGAGCCCGGGACCCACGTCTGGGCATACCCGGCGCACTAGGGCATGATTCACAAAGAGCCGCCACAGTTGTGGCTGAGGCTCCGCAGTCGTGGAGGAGGCTCCGCCGTCATGGCGGAAACTCAGAAATAACAACTGCAGTGCTGAGATTCCTACTTTAGTGCACAGCCTCCACCACGACTGTGGAGCCTCCGTCAGGACCGCAGAGGTTCTTTGTGAATCAGGCCTTAGATGTAATGTACTTTTCACAAGGTACTAGATGTAAACAGAAAAGCATTGTCCAAGATCAATACCGCAAGAAAGAGACAATCTTCACCACACAAGGAAGTCAGCAGTTTATAAACACTCTGATTGGTCATTCGTCTGTGTGCTCTGCTCTCCCTGTTGGGATCCTGCTTACTAATGGGTTGAATAGGAACCCCTTGAGATTGTGATGGTGGCAGAATCTTTTTCAGAGCAAATTCAGCAGTAGTGCAAGACAGGACACATCACATGGATCTGTTCAAGGAGTTACAGCTTCCACTAGGAAGACTGACTAATTATAGGGTATATGTCACAAGTGGAATTCTCTTTTGGCCCTGAAACCTAAAAGGGGTCGATTCACAATGGTTTGATCCCACAGTACTCTTTTAGGTACTGTATAAAGGCCTTTTTGAATTGGCGCTGAAAAGGCCAACTCTCTGTTAGCAAAGTGAAAAGAGAACACAATCCTCTCTATTTATACTACTTGTGTATGAATATTCCTTGAATATTCACATTTTATTCCTATTTTAAATATGTTGGGGTCAAATCACCAAGACACAAAGAGTATGAGAAGGGATACTGCAGGCATACTATTTCACAAACTCACAAGCACCTTTTTTTAATTGCCCCCAAAGTGTTATTGTTTTATATTTTTATTGTTTAAGGTTTTTATACGGTGATACCTGTTCTTAAGCAGTGGGGGCATTTTATAATGAAGACAAAAGAGAGAGGTGAGAGAGAAACTACGAGTACAATAGAAAAGTAAGGGAAAGAGTGAAGGCTGAAATATCGACAAGGCCAGTGACAACTCGACTAAGAGGCTGCTATGGCTTCGGAGCTGCACAGAAGAAATACCTTGGGCTATAGGTACAGAGAGACCTGGAATGATATAGCCAGTTCACTTCATGTTTGCCCCTGTGAAGAAAGGAACTAAAATTGTGATTGAAAAATAATGGAACGTGTTGAGGGCCGGGAACACCGGTGAGTGATAACAGGAGTGAACGAGCAGCTAGTGTAAGATTTTGCAAGGCAGCAGTATACAGAGCCAGAACTACGTCTGGGGGACTAGTAGGGCCCAGGCAACAAACATTAACTTTTGACCCCACCCAAAAAAGAAATGACAATTACTACATGAAAGTGCGTGAAGGGCTGGGAATACCAGCTAGAGTGAGGAACATCTGGTGTGACTCGTTTGCCATAAGGACCTGCAGAGTAGCAGTATATGGGGCTGTAGCTAGGACCAGGGGCCAGCCCGGGCAAAGAAACAAGCATTGGCAAAGCCAATAGGTCTGGCTTGCATTTTGAGACCTGACATATTTAAAAAACAAAAGCCTGCTGCATTGAAAAAATAAAACAAAGAATGATTGCTCTACTTACAAAGTTTCTCTATGAAATAAAGAATTTAAAGTGTGCTGACTCAATGTACTTTTCTGGTATAAAATAGTCCTCCAAGTATTGTAATGCAAGCCCTCCCAGGAGGCAGAATGATACGTAGACAATAGCATGAGGTGAGAAGTCTGGACAAAGCCAAAGCCCCTCTGAGTATATTTTAAAGAATTGGTAACAATAGGTCGTTCAGACAGTTGTGCTGTCAAGCCAGGCATAAAAACCTACAACTGCAGTAGGAAAGGATTTGGTGTACAAGTGGGAGTGAGGAATTCCTTGGGTGAATCCGCTGCTGTCACAAGAACCCACACAGGGAAAGCAAAGCTCAACAAGTAAATGACCAGATAGTCTTTATATCAACCATCAGAAAGGCCATAATTCAGAAGACAGTCAACTGCCAAGCGGGATCGAGCTCCTCACAGTTGAGGCCCTGCGGTTAAGAATCTATGGGCAGCATTAGGTATAATCTCCTGAGTCATCGATCCTCATTTTGAAGACCTTGACACTCTGTTAACCGTACCAGGCCTATAGCATGTTTGTAACACACAAGTGTTTTCAGCCCGCACTCAGTCCACTTATTATTAAAACAGTTTGCCAGAGGCTAAAATGTATAATTAATACAATTGAATAAAGCCAGTAAAAGGGTTTAAGATCAAGAGGTTGGCATGGAAGGAACCCAGTACAGAAACAAAAGGGTTGTGGGAGAATGGCAAAATGCATGGACTACTCAAATATAGATTCTTGTGCGCTTTCCAGCTAAGGTTCCAAGTCAAAAATATGGCCCCTTGTTTCTGCTTGTGGGTTAGTTAAAGAATGGGCTCAGAGCAGAAACACCAGATTGCTTTCATATGTAAAGTTTTAAAAAGTTTCCAATTCTGGGTGGATGAAGAAAGCTGCATTACACTAATACACTCTGCCTATAAACTCCGGGATAAGTCAAAACGTCCACCTAATCCTGCTCCTTCTCAAGATTTGCATTCAGAATCTGAACCAATGTTCCAAAGCACATTAGACAAGACTATGGTGACCAGGCATCCTGGGTTTGCCCAGGTCAGTTCAGTTTTTTCACCGAATGTCCTAGCAAATCTTTGTAAATGTAGCATATGTCATGGTTTTCAAAGTGAGTCGATTAAGTAAAGAGTGAGATAAATGTTCTTGTACCAATGCAGGGTTAGTTAGCAGTCCTTATCCAGAAGCAACACAAGTAACAGACATGAGACTGTGTGTAAAAGCTGCATTGAATGTCCCTCAAAGTATGTATGTATGTATGTTTGAGGTATTTGTATAGTGCCAATATAGCCAAAAAAGGCAACGGAGCACTGTACATAGTCAAAGGCAAGCATAAAGTCAACGAGAGATTGGAGAAATAGTTGTTTTTTTCATAGTTACTGCATTGGGATGTAGTGTTTGCTAAAGAGGCATGTCTTTAACTCTTTCCTAAATTGGGGCAGCGTTGACGTGGCCCTGATGGATACGAGGATGTGTTCTAGATCCTGGGTGCATAAAGGGAAAAGGTCTGCTGCCTTGTTTTTTTCAGTTTACCACTTCTTAATTTACAGTCTGATGTTGTCATGGCTGTGCATGAGGCAAGAGCCGGTCCACCAGAGATGGTGAGCCTGTCTGCAAGATAACCAGGGTGCTGGCCATGATAGATTTGTAAATGATGCATCTGGTTTTGAAGATGAGGCAGGTCAGCAGAGACAGCCAGCAGTGCCTCACAATCAAGTGTTTTCTATGTTTGCAAGAGCTGTCAATAGTCAATGTGTGCCCCATGGTCGCTGCAAAATTGTAGTCACAATTCTATGTTTGTGACTTGTCACATTTCTTGGTTTTCAAAATCTGGGCCATCTAGAAAAGACGCATTGTTACCCTGCTTTTAAAAACAAACTGAAGAAACACCTGCTTCTAAAACACAGAACTAATACTATATTTTGCTGAATGTATACAATTGGGAGGTATAGACACGTTGCCTCGACCGCTCTAAAGGAGGCCTCCACTGTCCCCTCGCTTTCAATACACAAAAGTCTTTCCTATCAAAGTTAGCTGTTCCCATCATCTCCCTACCTCCCAACTCTACATTTTTTCAGACAACTGAAATAAATAAGGCTTTAAAGCAATCTATGGAAATCAAAGAAGCAATGAGTGAAATGTATGAATTAATCTCTGCCTTCTAATTACTTTGGTCCCCGGTTCTTTCACCCACCATGCCACCTCAAAAGTTGATGGAAGCAATGCCTTCAAATCTAAACCACTGGTAAGCACTCTGGGTGGCATTCTAGTCCATCATTTTCTGCCCGCCACTCTAGACAATGGTCCGTCATATGCAAATCAGTACTGACCCTGCTCGTCATGGGAACAGTCCATCCTGCCTGCCAGGTAAGGCCCTCTCCAGACAGGAACACAAGCTACCCCAAACCATTTTCGGCCTGATGGGCCCTCATCAGTGCGTCACACTGACGAAAACAAGTGATGGGTGGAGTGTTTGAATTAATCTCAGTCCCTGGACACAAAGATATTTTAAGGCATGGACAAAGTGGGCCCTAGCCCAGATCTCGAGCCTTTCAGGGGGCCCTCCGGTAGAACCAGCTCTGTTCTGTAGAGTGTCTTGCCCTGATAACCTTGAATCTTTCTTAAACGGATTGTTTTAAATACAGTTTTCCTTTACTTTATTTTTAATGTGAATGAGATGACAATGCAACATCCATAAAAAAGCTTATTTTAGAACAAAACAGGACCTCACATATGAGAAATGGGAGGGGGTCATAAAGATTATTTGCAATAATACTTGTGAGCTGCTGCTGCATTGTAATATTGAAAAAAACACGTCACTATCCCTGAATGTTAGATGCAAACAGATTTAGAATTTGGCCCAGTATAATTGTGCACGGGTCAAAGAGCGCATGAAAGAGCTGAAACTGGATCATAACTTAAAAGCTGTTCCGAACAGGGAGCCCCAAAATACCTTTGGCCCAGGGCCCCCAAAATCCTTAAGATGTCCCTGACTAGGCATCAATCCAGTCCATCAATTTTTGCCCACCATGCCACCTCAGACAGGAACCAGACACAGGCAAATCCACTTTGTTCCTGCACCAAAAGGACCAGTCCAGACCTACCTGCCAGGCCAGGTCCTCTGAGAGGGAACGTAAGCAACCCCAGACTGGTTATAACATTCTATAGCCCCCTCCCCTTTCCCCACCCCTTCCCTTCGAACCCTGCATCTCTGGCAGGATAATGTCTTATTCAATGCTTCCACCCATAGCAAACGCTTTGGGTCTGCACCATCATTCCATTTAGACATGGCTAAAGCTGGTGACAGAATAATATTTCAAATAAACTATTTCGTTGTTCAGAATATTCCTGGTTACCCCTTAGATATTTTTTCTCTATGGAAAGTACTCTGGGGTCCAGGCTGCCTGCATTCAGCTATAGAACAGCTGGATGAATGAAATAACACCTAAAATATAGGGATTATTATTAAGAATCCAAACAAACGGATTGTGAGCCGTTAGCAAGCGCCAACTAAACATGTATTTGCTCTAAATGACAATGTGTGACACCGGCGCAGTCTGTCTGTATTTAGCAGACCACGAACTTTCACCTCTCGGCACCGACTTTCTCTGGTTAATGACACCCTGCACCGGTGCTGGAGACAAGGTGTAACCGAGGCCGGATCCTGTGGTCAGGGACTTGTGTTAAATGCACGTTTCGAGGCGTGTTATGCCACCACTACAAAACAGGGAGCAGACGGGTATTTTTGTGAGGGAAGGGGCACCGCGTGCTATTTTAGGTGTACGTGCCATTCCGAGATACTGTAATGGCGACGTGGCTCTACCGGAAGAGAAACAATTCCCGCTGCGTCATCTGCAAGCGCCCGTTGATACAAGAAGGTCTGTCACAATTCTTAATAATAAGCCAACATAGCCCAACCCGCATTAGTTTCCTCTAGTTGCGCGCGATGTCGACCTATTATTTAGAACTGTGACAGAGCTTTTTGTATTTATGTTTATGACTCCATCCACTTTTGCTCTGGCACTACAATTACACCGGGGCCGATTCACAAAAGGCATTTATGAGTATACGAAGGAGCTCTCTTACATGCTTTGTGAAATGCATGCCTGCCAACATTTTAAACCTGTAAAGTGGGAGATTTTGAAAACTAAATCGCGGGAATGTGTTCTCCCCATTGACTTCTACTGAGGCAGAGGCAAATTTAAGCGGGAGGCAGCTAAAATAAAGCCATTTTTGGCTTAAAAATAAAATCAGGAGTCTTCTGCCTGAATCGGGTCATTTGGCATGTATGGAATTGGCACTAAACCTCTAAAAGTGGAATAAAATATAAATATGCAAAGACTATGGATATACAATTAGTAACAGAAGGACTGTGCCCCCTTTGCACTCTTGGGCAGTTCGGTGTCAAGTGTCAAAGACATTTATGAGTATGTGAACTTGTACTCCTGTAGTACTTCTTCACATACTGTACTCATAAAAGCCTTTGTGAATCAGCCCTTATCTGTTTGTGCAAACCTTTGTAAAAAGCAGTACATAGCTGGAGCCACCAAAGAGATCTAGGCAAATGGAATACTGGGAAAAGTGACAAAACCACAAGTCCATTTCAAAATGGCTGCCAACAAGCCAACATTTGGTCAGATCTACTGGCAATAGTCTGTGTTATTCTTAAGGACAACGAACATCACTAGTGGTATTAGGAGCTGGAATCGCAAGCCCTTGACTTTCACTGATGTGGAACAACTTCTACTGACTGCTGATTGTGAAAGCCACTCATAGTGTCGAGTGACAGGCAGTCTATACGCATTGCTGAATTGAAACAGCTTTTTTTTTTTTTTTGAAACATTGGTTCTCAGAGACTAAAAACCTCTTATAGAAAAGCTAGAATTCCTCGAGTCGTTTCATATCTTGAAATCAATATTTTTATTGTATGTTCACCCACAGCCCTTAAAACTATACTGTAACGAGCCATAGTAGAGTATAGCAATTAGTGCATGTGCCCCCTAACGAGGCTAAAGAGTGTCTGGCATTTGGTGGCAATGTAATCTTTAATGTACAGTTAGAGGCCTTTTTATCTATAGCCATGAGAGAGATTCGATTGACCCTTCTTGTAACATCTGTTCAGAACCCCATGACTCGGGTCCTTCATTCCCTCCTGCATCTATGGCATGGGATTTGATGTGTGCTATGTGTGTGCTGTGGGGAGACATGTTTGAGAGTTCAAGTGAGCTATGAACGGTGTCTCCTTTGAGAACATGGGACTGAGGCACTTGATGTATGTTTCCTCTCAGGTTATCTTTGTGGGCTTGTAAACCTGTGTAGACTTTCCTTCTCCAGAGCCCTGCTGCCCGCTTTGGCAAGCCCTGTTGCTCAGGATGTGTGAACGGTGAGCGGTCAAATACAGAATCCTTTGGGCATCTGTGTCCACCACTGAAGAAACCTCAATAAAAAGACAAGCCCTGTTTATCTCAAATCCACATCACCGTTGACCATTTGCTGGTTTTCCCTCCCTACCAGTGAGTAAGATGCACCGTGTACTATGTGTGTAGAAATAGGGATCTCACATATAGCACACTTTGTGGCTGGTGCTGACTTCCTGCCAGTGCTAACAGTTTGACGTAAGTACAGGCCCTTCACAACCAGTAGTAGGTTAAACCCAGAGCAGCTATCCCACAATGGAATCTGTTTTTCCCCCAATGGATGGGATGAAGCCTAGAACACTAGACAAGACGCCCTCTCACTGTGCCCTGCCTGGAATAACAGCTGCTGTGCTGCCCAAGAAGGGAGAGCTTCTGCTCTGGACGAAAGGGCAAGCACAAGGTCAAAGACTAAAACTTGCCCAGAGGACTGCTTGAAAAGATGTGCCCACCGGGGAGTGACGATGGACTGGAGCGAGCTGGCCGTGACCACCTTTATGCCACCAGCATCCCCGGACAGTCGACGGCATGGTGGGGCCATTCAAGAACTGAACCTGCAGCACAGCCTGTAATGCTATTGATCCTGTGGGAGCCCATATCACTCTTCACTTAATCCGAGAAGGACCCAATGATTTTTTTTTCTTTTGCCCTGATCTTTTTGGGCATGTCACACAAACTGGGGTGGGTCACCCAGATTCTGAAAATCATTTGAACCCTCTGTCTACAACCTAAAGTTCAGGGTATATTACATGGGTTTTATGGCCGTAAACAAGTGGTGCATGGGTGTCAATTCACTTAAATGCTGGGGATAGCGGAAATGACTTCACACGCCCTTTGACATTCACTTTCACTCTCACACACACACACACATGCTTACACATTCACACTTCACTCTCTCACGTAAACACACTCTCACCCACAAGCACGTACACAATATACATTTAAAAGCATTTTTTTACTTACCTCAACTGCCAGGGAAGGTTATATTCCAGCTAGTTGTACAACAAGTTTTATTTCACGAATAGTGAATAATGCAATATTATTCACTATTAGTGTAAAAAACACACATTGACAGAAAACAAAGAGAGTGGAGCCCCAAAAGACGTCCATAAGGACGAGCTGCCACTATGTTCCTGGCACTGATTTTGCCACCTCTGAGGCCATGGGTCAGAAAGGCAGTGCCAGGGGTCGCAAGGGGCAAGGCAGGGGCCGCAACTGCGACCCCTGGCTACCCCTAAATGGCTTCCAGTAAGTGGTGCTTGACTCAATTAGTGAAAACAGTGAGTCCGGTTGAGCTGCCATTTACAAGATATTGGCTCCTACGGGATAGACCCTCTGGGGGTGGGGGAACACTACATCCTAGTCCAATTCCCAGCACCAAATAGAGCTAAAAATGAACTGAACTGCGACTCTGCCCCTTCCACTGAAGACCGGATCTTTGATTGCTCATAAACTCGTTGTTCAAACATACAACCCTCATTAACTGAACACCGGGAGCTCTGACTTTGTACCAAAGTCCGCTTGCCAACCACATATACTACTTTTTTGGTTGGGAATCCAAATTAATTTCTGGATGGTTGGGTTTTGGTTCTGATCTCAGCCACCAAGTCTCAAACACACTGAGACAATATTTGCTTCACTTAGGAGCTCGGAAATAGGACAGATGGAATTGGCAGTACAGCATCCTGGCAACCTTGGAAGATTCTGCTTAGCACATGCTTGCACTGGGAAAGAGTTCATAAAAAAGAACTAATATTCAAGGATTCTGGAAACTGGAGAAGATTCGCATTCTCCAGCTCACAGAACGACAGTGCCCACAGACTTCAATGTTACTGTGATTACAGTGATGCACATGACACGTAAGAGCAATAAATCGGTTTCAAGTCGTATCTTTTTCCAGAAAGTGGGAACTTTCTTTGGTGAAACTCATTTTAACTGGTCTTCCTTCCCCCCCTGTGATAAATACCTAATATTTATAAAAGTAATTGGCCTGGTTCAATACTCAGTTTGTTGTGTCTACGTACTGTGATATACTCTCTCTCAGTTCCAAAGCTACTGCCACCTTCAGGAATACCCTTTGACTGCACGACCCACCGACACCCCATGGAGAATCAAGTGTCAAATAGGAGTAACTTGGTTTTCCAACTGGACTGCAGTAGTCCAGTAGTAAATAAGTAAGTAAGTATCAACTGCAGATCCTGCCCCAGTACTCACCGGCTGCCTCATAACTCAGAAAAACCCCTAATTTTGTTTTTAAGAACCGGTTTCCCCCTAGCGCGTTACTGCTTGTGCACCAGGTTCTCTCGTCTCGTTTGTCCTCAGTTTGCCAACTGATGGTGTTCATTAGTTGGCTGGCACAACGGCACCTTTTGTTGCCTAGGGTTGTGCTCTGCCATACTGAACAACATGCGTCCATGGCCTCTCCTATCCATGTATTCAGAAACCTCCACAGCACTTTTTCTCTTCCAACAGCCCTACATGTTGTGGGTGGAAGAGAGTGCCAATGGGAACACAGTGATGTAGGAGCCATGCTTTCTTTTTTTTTGCACTTTTATTTTTGGGCATTTAACAAAAACAATACAATAGGCATCAGCCCAGGGTGTCAGGGGAGGAGCAGCAAATTATTGAATCGAAAGCTGACGCAGTCGCCAGTACAGGGGTGACCGCCCTTGCATGGTCACAAGGGCAACTCAGCCATGGAGGGTCCTGTCCGCCAATTCCAGTGCTGTGCAGTTCCATGGAGAGGCGTTGAGGTAGGAGATCTGGCTGTATGTAGGGTTCTAGAATACCTGGGGGCGGAGGGCGTAGGTGAGCGATGGTATGGGGGAGGAGCAGAGAAGACCTGTCGGGTGGAGGTACACAAACAGCTACACACAGGCAATGGGACATTCAAATGATCAAATATGGTGCTTGAACATAGAAGGCGCTGTTGTCTATAGTCCGCCAGGCTGGAGCCATGCTTTTGAATGCTGGCCTTGTCTGCATACTCCACTGCAGGTCTTCACCCAGAAACCAGTCGCTTTGGGAAGCATACTGGGCATTAGTGGAGGTGGGTATAGGAAGGTGTAGGCAGGTGATGGGGAGAGGCAACAAGCGATGCGTGCAGCCACCCAGGGGGGACCTAATGGAACACTGCCACATGTAGAAATGAGGGAACATAAAAACGAATCGCAAAAGGTTCAATTTGGAAAACAAATTGATTACGTAGACAAGTCATAGACTTATTTTTACGAATTTCATTGACTTATGGCCTGACAGGTTACTACGTCAAAACATGGTGCATATGCTGTCCACCTTATTACAAGTGCCAGAGGATATAGTGCTCTTGATTTAAGGCGGACAGGATATCCGTCACGTTTTTGATGAAGTAACCCAGCTGCAAAATTCTAAATCAGCCCCTTAATGTTTTGTTGGAATTCACAAAAATCCCAGAGTGTAAGCACAGAAATCTACAAATGTTTCCAGTCTTGTGCCTCTTACTCCTGATCACACTGTTGGAAATTCTCCTACATTTTGGTTCAGGGGAAATGTGCATTTCCTCCTAATCACTTGTCCCAGTTTTCTTCACTACATGGAAGTCAGTTTCCATGTGAAAATATCCTTTTTCTCCGGCCCCCTTAAACATTGTGGGATAAAGGGTAACTTTCACACTCTAAATGCAGACTTGTTCCAGCATTATCAGACCCAAATGTCACTAAGTGTGGGAAAATGCACTGGAAATGTTTCTGAACAATCACAACGTTCAAACATTGGAAGTGTTCCCAAAATTTACCTTGGTCACCATCATGCTCTTCCCAAATCCCTACAATACTTGCAAAACCAGAAATCCACCAACCCGCATGGTTTTCCCACCAGCTTGAGGGAAGTTTGCTGCCAGGATTCTGTTGATTTGGTTTTCTCTACTTATAGCATTGCTGTGGTCAGAAAATAAAAAGGGTCACATCATAGTACGAGCCTGTGGGCTTCAAACTTAATCTTGAAATCAATTGACCGATTAACAAGTCTATTTGCAGGTGTAAGTCCAAAATCAATGGCATCCTGCACAAGGTTACTAACCGGTATAACTCCAACTAAGAGGTACAAATGGCTTAATTTACCAGAGCAAGATACTTATAAACGTAACCCAGTATTTGTAATTATTTTTCCTTGTGCAAAATTAACCTGGGATTGTGAAATATAACTTGAAACGGGCATACCTTAGAAAGTTTGGAAACACTCATAGTTTATTAATTATTGGGTTGTTCAGATAGTGTCTTTCAGTCCATCCCCACCCTGGGAATGGTCCGAGCTGTACCTGAGTCAGGGCATGAGTACGCTACTTTCCAGGATTGTATTGGAACACTACTAACAATGTTTGGGTTGTCATGGAAGGGTTTTGTCCAAGAGGAAAATCAATTCCCCTTGGAAAAAAAAAAAAAAAGAAAAGTGGAAGGACACGTCCCCCATTTGTCATTGTACACTGCATCCACATGGTCATATGTATATGCTTGGCATATATGCTTGGCGTTGTATTCAGATGTGTGTGTGTCATTGCTAGCACACAATGTGTCATTTAACGCACTCCATTTATAAGCAAACTGATTTTTGTAATTCTACTCAATTTATTGGCCTATGTTCCGAAATGAACACCTGTCCTAATGTGCAATATTTTTGGTCGAAATGTTACTAGCTGCTACTTGTTAAATAACAACAACAACAAAAATGAACAAAAAAACATTCTGAATTCTCAAAAGATTTCCAAGAGTTCTGCTGCAAACCTGTGATAGTTTCGAGTGGTACTCTTGTAAACCTTTGTTGAATTCCAACAATCTATAACCCTGCATCCCTGACAGGTAAAGCTTTATATTGTTTTAATCTGACCCAATGAAAATAACATTATCCCATTTAGAACTAAACTGTAGAGAGCTTACCAATAGGATAACAGAGAACATCCATCAATGGCACCAGTGAGGATTAGATTAGTAAGCACCAGTGAAACAAGTCGAGACAATCAACATTTAACATGAGACATACACCAGACAGTGACAGTGATGGCTATTGGTCAGAGTTCACTTCCCGGCTCCTAAGCCCACTCAGTGGCGTAACACAAAATGATGGCGCTCCCTGCAGGATGTGAAGAGGGCGCTTAGTCTCCATATCTGACAGATATTCATTGGCTGTTGGCTAAATGGGGGGGCCCTGGAGGGGTTAGGAGGACCCTCAAGGGTTGGAGGTCTCCATGTAATGCAGGGGCTTGCGTTATGCCCCTGACCTAGGGTGACCAGGTGTCCCGGATTTGCCCGGACAGTCCCGGTTTTTCGCCAGCTGTCCTCGCAGATTTCAGGAAATTAAGCTCATGTCCCGGTTTTTAGAGGGGGTCGGCTGAAAAGGGTGGGAGGTATCTTGTTATGTTTTGCAAAGCAGGGATAGTTAGCTATTATAAGAAAGCAATTTAATTGACAGGCATGCTACTGGCTCTGAAAATGGCATTTTATGTATGTTCTTACTGCCTCTTCTGTAATTCTCTGCTAAGGAGCGCTGTCATCCTGTGCACTGGGTTGAAGTAAAATTGTAGTCCTTCTATTTTTGGGAAATGTCCCGGTTTTTGGCTTTAAAATTCTGGTCACCCTACGCTGACCCCAAGTCGCAGCGTGCCACCGTACGTGGCAACCACAGAGAATCACCGCTTTCCACTGAGCCTGTAATCCCTCAGGACAGAGTGGAGTGAGCAGGGCCAGCCGACGGCTTCACTTTCACAGGTTACACCCTCCTCTGGAATCCTTTTCAGTGACCTACTTGCAGGGGCTGAAAACAGGCTGCTGTCCATCCCCTCCCTGCACAAAAACAGCTACTCTACCCCGGAGGGTGGCAATTACAGGTGTGGCGGTGCCATGCCGA
The DNA here is from genome assembly GCA_963921515.1 of Calotriton arnoldi. Classification (NCBI taxonomy): domain Eukaryota; kingdom Metazoa; phylum Chordata; class Amphibia; order Caudata; family Salamandridae; genus Calotriton; species Calotriton arnoldi. Next base: position 1,811,306 of record CAWUFW010000282.1, read on the forward strand.
CGCCGGGGCGCTCCTGCTCACCGCCTCGTCACCTGTGACAAACAAAATGACGTGGGACTCACTTGTAATGGCTGCAGGTATGCAAGTAATAACCACGACTTGGGAACTCTTTAAACTCAATGATTACACCTTGTTTACCTGCTCAAACTATAGTCATTTGTTTTGGTAAACTTTAAGGCGTGGACCCATAAATGCCAATTAGGAATTTAATTTCCAGTATTCCTGTGTTTATATGCTTAAAAAATGTGGTTTTTCTTTTTTTCTCGAAGCACACCTTCTGAACACGCTGATTTTACACCAGGAGCCATGGGGAACTAGTTATTTAGTGACATACATTTTATGACAGACACAAAAGTGTCAACATGCCTAAGAGAAAATAGAAAATCCAAGTGGCACAAAACAATAACTGTAACAGTTCTTAAATTCTATAACAGCCGGATTTAAGCGATAACTTTGCAGATGTAGGGCCTCATTCCAAGTCCCCTGCAAAGCCAGCATTGGGGCGCTGTCCAAAATCCCAGGAGATTGCCGAAACTGCCCGGTTCGCTATTTCCACAGATCAGAGTTACCATCTCACTCTGAGTTTGGGGAGGTTGGACTGAGGCTGCTAAGCCAATCACTGCCTCTCTTGCCTCTTTCTAACCTCTTATCCGCGTGCAAAGCTATTCCTAGCGAAATTTGCACAGGGAAACAACTTAGGTGTGCGGAAAAGCAGCATTTCTGAAAAATCATAAATCGATTGCACTTTCCTGTTTGCACCTGAAGCATGATTATGGGGGCACTCATAGTGAGGCCCTCAGAGTGAAAGAACTGCAACCCATAGGGAGTAGCAATTGAGCTTAGTGACTGAGTGCCATGTTTATGACCCGGTTTGCGTCGCTCTTGCACCACGCAACGTGGAGCAAGAGCGACGCGAACGTTAAGTTATATTTTTGAAGCCACACAAAGCCACTTTGCCTGGCTCCAAAAGTCTAGAGTAACACAACGGAGCACAAATCATTGCGTTGCGCTACTCTGCCCTGGGTAGGCTTTCCATGAGTGTTGTGTGGTTCTTCCCATGCTACTCCCCTGGTTTCTTCCGCATTCTCATATTTATATTTACAAGACCTTGTAAACCTGGGAATACTCCAAAAAGATACACCTCCCAGGGGAGGAATAACAAGGAGAAATATATTTATTTCTCCTCGGTTTTTCCTCTTTCTATGCACGCTGCATTCTGCAGCACACATAGAAAGAGGAAAACACCTCTCAGGATTGTTTTTGTGCAGGAAGGTGCCCCTTCCTGCACAAAAACAATCCTGCCTACAACACAGGCACCTTTGCACCATGGTGCAAGGGTGCCTGCGTTGGTGTAGGCTGTCAAAACAGCACAAGGGAAAAGGACAGGAAGGCCCCGCATGGGGCAGTATGGCAAGGTGACTTGTTGCACTGCCCGCAGGGCCGGACTGGGAACCAAAACCGGCCCTGGCAAAGTGCTCGGCTGGCCCCCCCCCCGGGGGTTGGGGGTGCGGCCGAGCACTTTGCTAGGGCCGGTTTCGGCAGATTTTATTACAGGCGCCGATATTGCAGCTATGCTGCAAAAACGGCCCTGTAACAAAAACGGTCCCCCAGGGGCCCAAAACCGGCCCCCACCCTTGGCGGCCCACTGGGGAAATGCCCGGTACCCGCTACGGCCAGTCCGGCCCTGACTGCCCGCACCACTAAAGTCATCAATATGGCCCTGAAGTATTAGTGCATGAGTTAGAGAAGGGATAACAATCGTACTAGGGGACTTTTGCAAAAGCAAATAATAAATCTAAGATCATTATTCAATCTGGTACAGTTGTCAATATTGCTGTAAAGTATACTGAAGGATATTTTGAGGCGCATTGTAATTTTATAATTAAGCTACAAATCATAATTTAAAATCAAAGGTATTTATTTATAAACACCATAAATTAATTAAAAAGCAACAGAAATGGTCAGGGTGTCGGAGCAACGTTCAATGTTAGCCCAAAGGAGGGCAAACAACAATTAAAGCATTTACATGTGTGATATTTTGTTGTGATATAAATGACAGGAATACAAAACAATTGAAGCAGGTTCTGTTTGGAGCATCCATAGCGGTAATAGTTGAAATCTGTCTTGGGCATTGTATGTGTGACAATATTTCAATCCAACATGAAATTTATAGGGTCTTCAACAGGACAGAAATTATTGAGGAAGCAGCTGTAGCAAACATTATGTGGTGCCTTTATAGCCAATTAATTAACATCAACAGGATCTGAGTGATTCAAGGAGAAAGTAAATCACTTTCCTCGTCATAGATGAGGTCCGAGTACTGGATGTGAAGACTGGCAGAACAGGTGATGCGCAGTACAAGAGCTTGACACCAAGTACGTTATTCGCAGAGATGCACAAATAGGTCATCTGCAGCCTCGGAAATGCGCATAGGTTTTATATCTGCTTCAAAATGAAGAGCAATGAATTTGCTTCCATGTGGTGAAAGGCAGACCATCCCTCCCCTGTATGTATGTAAGTATGAATGTATGTATGTGATATTTCTATATGCGAACCTAGCGAAAAGTGCTCTACATGGTCAAAGAAAAACAAACTCAACAAGCGGTAGGAGAGGTAGCTGGTTTGTTTACGGTTAATGCATTGTGATGTAGCGCTTTTAAAGAGGTGCGTCTTCAATGCTTTCCTAAATTGGAGCAGCGTGGAGGCGGTCCTGATGGGTAGGGTGATGTTGTTCCAGAGCCTGGATGCATAGAGGGAAAAGGCCTTTTACCTTGTGTTTTTTTACACATCTGGGTCTGCAGTATGATAGTCCTTTGGCTGCAGATGTGCAGAGAACCACCAGAGCAGTAGTGGCTGATCCCTTTTAAAAGCAGTGGGGCGATCAGGCAGGCACTCCAGAATGCCCTTAGGCGCAACCCGAAAGCTCTCAATCATGGTCTGTTATAAACAGTGTTTATAACGGGCCACATTAAGAGCTCTGCAGTTGAGGCTGAAGGCAGTGCGAGTTTCTCACACTGCCTAGCAGTGTGTAAAAATCATTTAAGCAGCACAATAAATTAAAAAAAAAAAACACAAAAACGTTCTTACTGAATCCAGCCTTCTCCGGTCCACAGTTCGGCAGCAAGGGGTCTCGGAGCCAACTCCCCTAACCAATCCAGATGCTGCTCTCATGCTGTTAACCAGCATGAGAGCAGTGCCAGGATTGGTTGGAGCGGGCTGGCTCAGCGCTCCTACAGGCATTGGAGGCCTGTGCCTGCCCTCCACCCAGCTGTCTAAGACAGCTCAGGTGGAGAGGTTTAAAGTGCGTATGTCAGGCTGGCCGTTGCAAGACAGCCAGCCAAATTGACATGTGCACTTTAAACTTTAGGTGTGCACCATTCCTCTTCCCCTGCTGCGGGTCAGCAGTGCTGGCCCCACCCCGCCACTTGGCTCAGGCTGCACTGAAAAATAAAACGGTAATAAAACCATTTTATTACCATTTTATTTTCCATGTTTGCTGCACTGGCAGCAGGGCGGGCAACGGTCCTGCACCCTAGTGGACGCACCGCTGCTGCACCAGAGATGGTGCGCTTGTCTTCAAGATAAGCGGGGGTGCTAGTTGTGACGACTTTGTAAATGATGCAGCTGGTTTTGAGCATGGTGCGGGCCAGCAACAGAAACCAGTGGAGTTCCATCAGGATGGGTTTGATGTGATCATATTTCTTCAGGCCCAGGATGAGACATGCTGTGGCTCGTAGGATACCCTTAAGTGGTGCTAGTATGAAGTTTGGGAGGCTATGAAGCAGGGTGGTACTACCATTCAGATGCAAGAGTACGAGGACTTGAACAGCAGTTTTGAAGCTGATTTGAGGAAGAAGCAATTTCAATTTCTTTGAGGCACGGCTCCTCCGTAATGGCAGAGGAGTGTCGCCCCACTGCTCAGAACCAGCAGATGATAAATAAAAACAGAATAAAACAATGTTATTATCATTTTATTTATCACTGTCTGACTGAGCGCCAAAGTCAATGGAGTAGTCTAGGGCAGGGCTATGGCAGGGAGGAGGAGTGGTGGGCACCTATAAGTGCGCATGTCAGTTTGGCTGGCTTTCTTAGGCCGGCCAAACAGACATGCGCACTTATATTTCTCCAACCAGAGATATGTTGTACAGCCGGGTGGAGAAAAGGCAGAGGTTTGCAGTTCCTGAGCGAGCATTAGAACTGGCCCGCTCAGGCCAATACCGGCACTTCTCTCATGCTAGGTATAGCATGAGAGCAGCATCTGAATTGAGTGGGGAGCCTGTGCTTTGCGGCCCATGGACTCCCAGGAGCAAGGAGAGGAGCGCTGCTGAAGTGCTCAGGTCTCCTTTGTGCTCTGCGAGTGATGCTACAGTCAGTACAGACCTCCTTCAGCCCTATGTGTCCTTGGCGCTGTCTGCTTCAGAGGACTTACAGGTGCTATACCTGTTCCCAGTGCGACTGATGGGGCTTATGTGCAGTCCGGTGCCTGCAGTCTTTATCCCGGTTTGCGAGCTCGGTGCTGTGCTCCCTCCCAGTACAGTGCAATGCAGAATGTTGCGATTGGCGGTCGCACAGTGTATAGGTAGCGCATTCCGATGCTGTGGGGAACCCCAGCCGGAGGCGGACGGCAGTGGAAGGTAATTCAGTCTTTTTATTAATTTTATTAATTATTCCACAACCCCCTCTGCCCCCACCCCCTGTGTGCCGCCCCATCACTTTAGACTGGCGGCAGCCACCACAGCTTTATTTGAAAGAGACAGCTGGTACCAGGCACTCTTTTTTTGGCTTTGTGTTCCTTTAACGTGAGGATTGTGTCCAGGGTGAATTCCAGTGACTTGACTTTCAGTGAAAGTTGGGGTTGTAAGCTCTGAAATGAAATTAAATGAAAAGGTATTTGTATAGCGCACGCATACGCCAAGGAGTGTCTCAAAACTGATCATGGTTTATGTCATTGAGCCAGGTTTGTACTGTTTCTTATTTGTTGCTCTTGACAAATAACAAGAATACTGTCTTGGTTGAGTTGAGCTTCAGGTGGGTGCTGGACACAGAAAATCTGGTTCCCTTCATCTTATTTTTGTCATTTTAGTGTCTGTTTGAGGATGCAAATATACTCTATTTTTATAAATTGGACTGGGGTTTTGATTGTGTCTTTTTTGTTAGTAATTTACTGTTTTGGTACAGATCAATGCTTTACACAAGTTTTGTTTGAGGTAATCCTGACTGCTCTGTGTCACAGCTACCCAGGACCAAGCTAAAGGATTGATTTAAAGAAGCACAACTGGACCTGGTACGGATTAGTGACATTATTACTTGGTGAGGTCTCACAATCACCCCAACTGATAATCCACTTTTATCACAAGGACACATACGAGGGAAACGTGTAATTAACAGCTGTTAACAACAAGTCGCATTTGAACACCCACCTCCAATCCCATCCCCCCACAACCAAACACATACAGTCGCTTTCTGTGCCTGCTCCATACTTTCATAAAATAATGAATTCAGAAAATAAACCCTAGCTAATGCTTGAATTGTTAACCTGCAACTTAGATGAACCAACATAAGTGTTGCAAAGTCATCCTGTGCCCTGGGCACCCCCCAACTTTTTGCTGACTGATACTGGTGGTAACTGACTGACCCTGGGCTCTGCCTAACCAGGCCCAGGGCCAGTGCTATGCTGAAAGAGACACATTATAATACAGGTTAAAAGAGCTCATCTGGAACATCACCAACTAAATCTGCACCTTGGAGAACTACCAGTGGATTTGTAAGGGTGACGTCCCAGTGGATTGTGGGAACTGAAGTCCTCAACTTTCAAGGACCATCTTGGAGCTTCCAGACCCTTGGAGTGAGTTTGAGACACTTTGGGACCCTTTGAGGAACTTCAGAAAGAAGTTCAAGAAGTTTGGAGAACTTTGGAGGAACTTTGTAAAAAAGCTCCATAGAGGAACCGACTCAACCTGGTCAGTCAAGCCGCCTGCCTTCAACCGCGAGCCGGCCAAGCCACCCAGGTTCGTCCCGCTAAAAGCTCCGTCGGTCCCACTTCCAGAGTTTGACCGGGACTAGAAGAAATCTGAAGCCGGGGAACCCTCACCGGATCCGGCTACATGAAGAGCATCGAGAGACCCCACGAGAAAAAGCTCCAGAAAAGTTTCTAAGTCCGCTCATAGAAAAGGTGACCGGGAGCAACCGCGAGAGCCAAGCGGCCTGCCCCTCCATCGCGTGTCGGCCTGGGCTCCTGCGTTGCCCCGCTGAAGCGCTAAAGAAAAAGTTTCTAAGTCCGCTCCAGGGATGTTGACCGGGAGCTCGTCGAAAGGCAATCCGGCGAACCCTCACCGAATCCGGACTGGCTGGGAGCTTCGAGGGACCTCGGGGAGAAAAGCTCCAGAAAAGTTTCTAAGTGTGAAGGTAGAAACTGAGACCGGGACCTACCACGGGCTGTAGCCACCCAGGGCTCCATCGCGGTCGGCCTGAAACTTTGACTTTGCCCCGGTCTATCGCGAGCAGGTATCCCAATATGGTGCTATAATCTTCTAAGTGCTATATTTTATTAAATCTTTGAAAATTCATATCTCCGGTTCCCTACATTGGATTTTTGTCATTTTAAAGATAAAAATATTACCTATTTTTATAAATTGGTGTTGGATTTTTATTATGTGTTGTGTCTTAATTATTTACTGAATTGGTGTTTTTAAATGCTTTACATACCTGTCTTTGATGTTAAGCCTGTCCGCTCGCAGCCACGTTACCAAGGGTTGAGCATAGGAATACTTTTCTAAGACCTATACTGCGTACTACCAATAATTAGTGGCCTTATTGCCAGTGGCAGACCTACATTTGCCCCTACCAATAATCCACTTTCCAACATTTGGTGCTCAGCGGTGTGGATGAGGACTTGTGTTTAAAAAGTACACCTTTCAGTGAAAATGATGAAGATTTTGAAGGGTCCAGGGGTGGTGCATTTGAACCTAAACTTCCCAAGGGTATAGTGCCCAAGTACACAGATGGAGATGAAATTGACCAGTGGCTAGCAGCTTTTGAGCGGGCCCTTAGAATGAGTAGGGTCCACTCTAGGTATTGGGGTGCACTCCTGTGGGAGTTGATTCCAGTAGCTGGGAGGGATAGGCTCCTGACCCTGAAGGGAGAGGATGCAGAATCATACCAGCAGATGAAGGCATGCTTAGTCAAGCGATTTGGTCTGACTCCAGAGCAGTACAGGGTGAAGTTTAGAGGCACCCAGAAATTGAGTTCAAAGTCTTGGGTAGATTTTGTGGACGTTTCAGTGAAGGCACTGGAAGGCTGGGTTGTTGGTAACAAAGTTGACACATATGAGGGATTGTATAATTTGTTTTTGAAAGAACATATTTTGACTCATTGTGCAGAAGAGAAGTTACGCCAGTATCTAGTGGACTCTAAGCTGACAGACCCCAGAGAGCTGGGTGAAGCAGCTGATGAGTGGGTGAGAACCCGGGTTTCCATTCAGCACCAGGGGGGTGACCAGAAGAAAGGAGGACAGGTCCCTCCCCAGGGGAAAGCCCAAGGGAAAGAAGGTCAAAACCAGAAGGAGTCCTCCAAAGACCCACAAAAACCTGCACAAGGAGGGGGGGCCCAGAGCCAACCCAAATCCAAATGGAGGTGGAATCAGGGAAAGAATGGTAGGTTCTTTGATCCCTTAAAGGTGGGTAAGTGCTTTGACTGTAACCAGCCAGGGCACAAGCAGGGAGATGCTGTCTGCGCCAAGAAGCTCCCCCCTAAGGGGCCATCCACAGGGATTGCCAGTGTCAGTGTAAGGGTGGAGAGTGGTGCCCCAGAGAGGGGTAGTCAGGTGGTGGAAGCAACCTTAGTGTCCTTGGGTGGGGTGAATATTGCAACCCTTGCTGCCTCACCTCCAAATATAGACAAGTACAAGCGGAGGCCTAAAGTGAATGGGACTGAGGTTGAGGCTATCAGAGACACTGGGGCTAGTGTAACTATGGTCCTGGATGAGCTGGTGCCTCCAGAGAGGTTGTTACCTGGTGAGTTTCACCAGGTGACTTAGGCAGACAGCACTACCAAACTCCATCCTATGGTGGATTTGGAATGGGGAGGTGTGACAGGCCCTATGAAGGTAGCTGTGTCAAAGGTGCTCCCAGTCCAGTGTTTACTGGGCAATGATCTTGAAGCCTCTGTGTGGTCAGAGGTGGAGAGAGGACTCCATATGAACATATTGGAGCTCCCTGAGTGGGTATGTGCTGTGACTAGGTCACAGACTAGCCAGAAGGGAGGGGCTGGACACTTGGACCCTGGAACAAAGGGCCAAGCATCTAAGGACAAGGGTACTGGGCCTGGTGAGCCAGCCCAGGGAACTCCAGAGGTGCAGGAAGAATCTAACCTTGATGGGGAGGATCTGGCCTCTGAGGGAGGGACTCCATCCCTGCCAGAGCTGTCAGATTTGGCAGAACTGACAGGAGCAGGTGGACCCTCCACGGAGGAGTTCAGTAAGGGACAGCGTGACTGTCCCACCCTTGAGAGCTTGAGGCGGATTGCTTCTAAGCAAGAGGAGGGGGATGACAGTGGGTTTCACAAACTCTACTGGGAAGATGGACTGCTTTATACTGAGGCCAGAAACCTCAAGGAGGGGGCCACCAGGAGGTTGGTGGTGCCCCAGAAGTACAGAGAGTTCATCCTGACTTTGGGTCATGATATCCCCTTGGCAGGACATTTGGGACAGACAAAGACATGGAACCGATTGGTGAACCATTTCTACTGGCCCCATATGTCTGAAAAGGTAAAGGAGTTTTGCAGCTCCTGTGTCACCTGTCAGGCCAGTGGCAAGGCAGGGGGCAAGACAAAGGCTCCCCTAATACCACTGCCAGTGGTGGGGGTTCCTTTTGAAAGGGTGGGGATGGACATTGTTGGTCCCCTGGACCCACCTACTGCATCTGGGAATAGGTATATCTTAGTGGTAGTGGATCATGCCACTAGGTACCCTGAAGCGATCCCTCTTAGAACCATTGATGCTCCTGCAGTGGCTAGAGCACTGCTTGGTGTGTTCACCAGAGTGGGTTTTCCAAAAGAGGTGGTATCAGATAGGGGCACGAACTTCCTACCCAGCTATCTGACTGCTATGTGGGATGAATGTGGTGTCAACTACAAGTTCACCACCCCCTATCACCCACAAGCAAATGGACTTGTTGAGAGATTCAACAAAACCCTGAAGGGCATGATAAATGGGTTGTCAGAGAAACTCAGGAGGAGATGGGATGTTCTCCTCCCATGCTTACTGTTTGCCTACAGGGAGGTGCCACAGAAAGGGGTTGGTTTCAGTCCCTTTGAGTTGTTGTTTGGACACCCTGTGAGGGGGCCATTGAGCCTGCTGAGAGAGTCTTTAGAGAAGCCTCTTAAAGAAGCAAAGGACAATGTGCTTGACTATGTGCTAGGCCTGAGATCTAGAATGGCAGAGTACATGTACAAGGCAAACAGGAAACTGGAGGCCAGCCAGGAGCACATGAAGCACTGGTATGATCAAAAGGCTACTATGCCTGAGTATACTCCAGGACAATTGGTGTGGGTGTTGAAGCCTGTGGCTCCCAGGGCCCTCCATGACAAGTGGAGTGGGCCCTATCCAATCTTAGAAAAGAAGGGGGAGGTTACCTATTTGGTTGACCTTGGCACCCCCAGGAACCCTCATAGGGTCCTGCATGTGAATAGATTGAAACCCCACCATGACACTGGTCACTGATGAGGGTGTGGAGGAGGAAACTGAGCCTGTGCCCGACCTCCTCTCCACTAATGTGCAAGATGGGTCAGTGGAGGGGGTGATACTCTCTCCCAAGTTGACAGACCAGCAGCACAGAGACTGTAAGCAAGTGCTGGAGCAGTTTGCTGGCCTGTTCTCTTTGACCCCAGGCATCACTGAGTGGTGTGTGCACCACATTGACTGTCAAAACATAAACTGTACAGGTTGTCTGACCATGTCAGAGCCAGCATTAAAGCTGAGGTTGCTAAGATGCTGGAATTGGGGGTAATTGAACCGTCTGAGAGTCCATGGGCCAGTCCAGTGGTGCTGGTACCTAAACCTAATCCTCAGGGGGGACCCAAGGAGTTAAGGTTCTGTGTGGACTACAGAGGATTGAATGCAGTCACAAAGACTGACGCTCACCCTATACCTAGAGCTGATGAGCTCATTGATAGGTTAGGGGCTGCTAAGTACCTGAGTACTTTTGATTTGACTTCAGGTTACTGGCAGATTGCCCTCACTGATGGAGCAAAGGAGAGGTCAGCATTCTCCACACCAGAGGGACATTATCAGTTCAAGGCAATGCCCTTTGGCTTAAAGAATGCACCTGCCACCTTCCAAAGGTTGGTGAACAGGGTCTTGTCTTGGTTGGAACCGTTCAGTGCAGCTTACCTGGATGATATAGCTGTATACAGTTCTACCTGGGGGGATCACTTAAGCCACCTAAGTGAAGTGCTTCAGGCCATGCATTAGGCAGGCCTGACTATTAAGGCAAGCACGTGCCAAATAGGGCAGAGTTCTGCGGTGTACCTGGGCCATCTGGTAGTTGGGGGCCATGTACAGCCTCTCCAAGCTAAAATCCAAACTATTTTGGATTGGACAGCTCCTGTTACCCAGACTCAGGTCAGGGCATTCCTTGGACTGACAGGGTACTATAGAAGGTTTGTTCAAAATTATGGGACCATTGTGGGGCCCCTAACAGAACTCACTTCTAAAAAGAGGCCCAAGAAGGTGATTTGGACCCCAGAGTGTCAGAAGGCTTTTGACACTCTGAAAGCTGCCATGTGTTCAGCACCAGTACTACTAGCCCCTGACTACACAAAGGAATTTGTGGTTCAGACAGATGCTTCAGAGCAAGGGATTGGGGCAGTGTTGTCACAGCTAAATGAAGAGGGCCTTGATCAGCCAGTTGCCTTTATTAGCAGGAGGCTTCTTCCCAGAGAGCAGAGGTGGAGTGCCATTGAGAGAGAGGCTTTTGCTGTGGTTTGGTCCCTGAAAAAGTTGAGACCATATTTGTTTGGGACTCACTTTCGTGTTCAAACTGACCACAGGCCTCTCAGATGGCTCATGCAGATGAGAGGGGAGAATCCTAAGCTGTTAAGGTGGTCCATTTCCTACAGGGAATGGACTTTACAGTGGAACACAGACCTGGGGTTGCCCATGCAAATGCAGATGGACTTTCCAGGTTTTTCCACTTAGCTGATGAGGACTACCAGGGTGTAGGTTAGTAACCCATCACCTTTCATTTGGGGGGTCTATGTTTGAAAGTCATCCTGTGCCCTGGGCACCCCCAACTTTTGCTGATTGATACTGGTGGTAACTGACTCTGACTGACCCTGGGCTCTGCCTAACCAGGCCCAGGGCCAGTGCTATGCTGAAAGAGACACATTAGAATACAGGTTAAAAGAGCTCATCTGGAACATCACCAACTAAATCTGCACCTTGGAGAACTACCAGTGGATTTGTAAGGGTGACGTCCCAGTGGATTGTGGGAACTAAAGTCCTCAACTTTCAAGGACCATCTTGGAGCTTCCAGACCCTTGGAGTGAGTTTGAGACACTTTGGGACCCTTTGAGGAACTTCAGGAAGAAGTTCAAGAAGTTTGAAGAACTTTGGAGGAACTTTGAAAAAAAGCTCCATAGAGGGACCCACTCAACCTGGTCAGCCAAGCCGCCTTCCTTCAACCGCGAGCCGGCCAAGCCACCCAGGTTCGTCCCGCTAAAAGCTCAGTCGGTCCCACTTCCAGAGTTTGACCGGGACTAGAAGAAATCTGAAGCCGGCGAACCCTCACCGGATCCGGCTACATGAAGAGCATCGAGAGACCCCGCGAGAAAAAGCTCCAGAAAAGTTTCTAAGTCCGCTCGTAGAAAAGGTGACCGGGAGCACCCGCGAGAGCCAAGCCGCCTGCCTTCCATCGCGTGTCGGCCTGGGCTCCTGGGTTGCCCCGTTGAAGCGCTAAAGAAAAAGTTTCCAAGTCCGCTCCAGGGAAGTTGACCGGGAGCTCGTCGAAAGGCAATCCGGCAAACCCTCACCGAATCCGGACTTGCTGGGAGCTTCGAGGGACCTCGGGGAGAAAAGCTCCAGAAAAGTTTCTAAGTGTGGAGGTAGAAACTGAGACCGGGACCTACCGCGGGCTGTAGCCATCCAGGGCTCCATCGCAGTCAGCCTGAAACTTTGACTTTGCCCCGGTCTATCGCGAGCAGGTATCCCAATATGGTGCTATAATCTTCTAAGTGCTACATTTTATTAAATCTTTGAAAATTCATATCTCCGGTTCCCTACATTGGAATTTTGTAGTTATGGTGTCATTTTAAAGATAAAAATATTTCCTATTTTTATAAATTGGTGTTGGATTTTTATTATGTGTTGTGTCTTAATTATTTACTGAATTGGTGTTTTTAAATGCTTTACATACCTGTCTTTGAAGTTAAGCCTGTCCGCTCGCAGCCACGTTACCAAGGGTTGAGCATAGGAATAATTTTCTAAGACCTATGCTGAGTCCTACCAATGATTAGTGGCCTTATTGCCAGTGGCAGACCTACATTTGCCCCTACCAATAATCCACTTTCCAACAATAAGCATTAACTATACAATGCTAGTAACATTTATTCACAATCGCCGTGAAATATTTGTGCCTGTCTAGCCAATCACACTGCTGGATTTTCTTATACACTTTCATTACTGCTTGATCCCTGTTTGAATGTGGGGTTGCCTGTCTGGTCCGGTGTGTTTACCATCCTCTTTTATGAGGTTTCTTAGCTGGTATTAAGTGTGCAAGGTGCAGAGCTGGCATTAGAGTGCCGGTGGGTGCAGGCTGAGGCCTGAGTGTGGTAGAGCAAATTTGCAATGTGATGTAGGAGTGCATCTCATTGCAGATGAAGTGGGGTACATTGCAGAGATGCCAGTGCAGGCCTTTGCAGGAACATACACAGGGGACAACCTATGGTTAGATTTGGGCAGTAATAAAACCCTTTTGCCACAGGCAATAACACCATATTTTTTGCCCACTTTCTATTTACACACACTCACCTTCAGCTGGGGCCCATAATGTGTAAATAGGTAATTCACAGCAGTTTTTGCCCTCAATAACTCTGGTAATAGCTCTTACTTTATAAATGCAATAAAGTTTGTGGAGTGCGCCACATAGTTGGATGGTAATATAATATGATATAATTCTTTATTTGTTGGGATCAAATAAGCCAAGGAACTGTTTATGGATGCCAGTGCCTGACATATCTGTGGAGATAATGCAGCTGGCTCTCTATCGAAACTCTGTCCATTTTGACGCAGCCATCAAGTGTCCACTCCAGCACTAGCTAAAGGTCCAGGCCCTGAAAAGAACCCCTTGGGGGCTAGAACTCAATCTCTTGGGCTACACCAGCAGAGTCCGGGACGAGTGCAGGGCGGTCAGCTGGGCACTATGCATGGCTTCTTTAGCTTTTGTGTCCCTGAAGATTAACAGGAGGCTAGCCAACGAGCCCTTGGAGTGGGCTCACTGGTCTTTGGCATGAGTGGGTGCAGGTCCAGTCCTGGTGGTTTCTCTCTCCAAGGGTTCAACAGCAGGAGCAGCCCTCCTCTTTCTGAAGTCCCCCCTTGGCTCATTAGGTGCCGTCTTCCTCGGTGTAGCCTTTCTTTCTGAGTTTCACAGGTTCAGAAGGTGCATTCCTCCTTCTTCAGTTCTTTCGGAGTCCAGCAGTGTTCCAAGGCTGGAAGTCAGGGGTTCCACTTTTATGGCAATTTCGAGTTTGTTGGTGAGGAGGACTCACTGGCCAGAGGAGCTACTATTCCCATGGGTCAATCCTACCCACTTTTACATCATTTCCTGTGGGGTTGACACCATGGGTCAACCCTACCCACTTTTACATCATTTCCTGTGGGGTTAACACCATGGGTCAACCCTGCCCACTTTTATATAATTTCCTGTGGGGTTGACACCAAACAATCCCACAATGCATCTGTGTGCCCAAATCCAATATGTCAGGACCCTTTTTCCATGGGACCTAGCATTGGGTTCACCTCTGAGGTGTGTCCAGTATAATTAGACACCTCTCCTGGGAAACCGGTTTTGCAACCGGTTCTCCCACCCCTTAGAAGAGATACCAGATAGTCTACCTGCACAAATGGAAGGACAGGCTGCAGTGTGATCCACATTTGCCTATCAGGGGCAGTAGACCCTTTGAAGGCGGGCCATCTGTCGCCACAGCCCTCTGGCCATCCTGCTGGAGGAGGTCACACCTCCTCCCACCAATAGTCCTTTTATTTCCTGGTCTTGAGAGCCCTCCACGTTTCTTGGCAGGAGGAGGTCGCAGGTGACAACTGCTGTAGTTAATTAGAAACGGCTGCTGGAACTCTGGGGCAAGAAAGTGGTGACTTTCTAAAGTCACCTTTGCAATAAAAGTTATTTCAAATTCAACTTCAGCGGTAAGTCGGGTTTAATGTAACAATTAATTTGAGACCTTGGAGTACTATATTCGGTGGTCCCAAATGGAAGTTAGCACTTAGCTCGTGGGCTAGTGAAACTGCATATTAGACAATGGGGGTACTGGCCGTACAGTGAAAATGACAATTTTGAGTTTTCACTGTGAGAACATGTAACGTATAATATCAAAATGTCCTTCTTTTTAATATGGCACCCTGCCTTATGGGCTACTAAGGCATACCTTAGGGGTGAATTACAAATATTAAAAATGAAGGTTTGGACAAGGCAAAAGGGTTACTTTACCATGTCGTTTTGGCAGTTAGGCTGCCCGACTAGGCTGCAATGGCAGCGCTAAAGCCACGTTTTCACTTAGTCGCAGCAGTGGTGGCACACTAAGTGCTGCAGTCCACCGATTACATTTAACCTACTGGTCTTGTGTACACTTTGTACCATATACTAGGTGAGTTAAATATGCCAATCAGGGATTATCCAATTGCAAATACACTTTTGAGGCATCAGATTGCATGCACTGGGGCCTGGAGAGCAGGCTCAGTGCACTTCATACTAAACAAAACAGCAGCACCATTCCAAAAGCTGGGGGGTGATCATGCAAAGGATCCCTTTCCTTACACTCCTCCCCTTCAGGTAGAGATCTTTATTAAGGAGTTGGCTATTAACAGATATTAACGCCCACAGACAAATACAATAACATTTAAATATTACCAAATTCAGCTGTTCTCAAGATGAGGCAGTTGTGGGGTGGCAGCAAGAAATGATCACCACTTGAGTGACTATGATAACATGGAGAAGAGCAGGGTCAGTGCTTTTTAATAGAGCAGACACTCCGCCAACTCTGATCAGAAGCTCATTGCTGCCACCAACAGTGTAGGAACAACACTCAATTTGACTCTCAGTAGAGCACTGGTAGGCTCTGGGACCATCCTTGGCACAGGAAAATACCAAACCCACAGCCACACCTTCAACGATCAACAAACTACCCAAATAGCATCTCAATAAAAAAAAAAGTCAGCATGCCATGTGATGGAGCAGGGTAAATATAAAAATTTTAACCTCCTAATATTTTCGTACAATGTTAATAAACATGTTTGTTTAAGTAAATAACCAACAATGTATGTAAAGGGTTAATGGTAACACGCAATTCAGTGTGCAAATTAATTAACTTATAATTGTTTACGTTTCTAACATAGCATAATATTTGCGTACCAAAATAATAATAAATGCATGTTTGTGCTTTTAAATAAAACGTGTGGTTGCAAAATAAAGCGATGGTAAGTAAGGGACAGCTTTATATGTTGCTTCTGCTAGGTAATATCTAATTGGGGTACGTAGAAAGACGGGAGGGAAACGAAAGGGTTTATATTCCTTTGTTTTAATAACATTTTGTTTTCTTTAAAAATAGTGCGCTTAGGCCTGCCGAGCAGCAATATAAAATGGCCGCGAGTTACTAGAGTGCGCATGAGCGGATGAGACCATGTGATAGAGGAGAGAGGCTGTGGAAAAGGGATGATCACGTGCTGAGGCCGAGAGGCAAAGATGAAAGTATGGTCAAAGCTGCTGTGACCCTTCTGAGCAGATGTGTGCCAAGATGATCAGCAAGAAGCGTGAGAAGCCTGGTTGAATCAATAGAAGGAACTGTATTATACAAATGTAGCAGAAAAAGTTACAATTTGGACTGATCGAAACGGATGAACAAGTGCATGAACTGTGGGAAACGATGCTTGCATGGACATTCCACACGGAACTGGTTAAGACCAGGAAGTTTGATTAAAAAATATATATGGACCTGAGTTTTGCCCAATGAGAATGAATCGCGCCATGAAAGAAGAAACATTTTATGCTGTAAGCTAGAATTAGGGTATAAGAAGACCTACTCTTGGTGGGAGGGATTAGAATGCTGCGGGAGATGCTGAAGAAGTTAGATGCTGTAGATGGGAGAGTTTGCGGTTGCTGATGCTGACGAGCTGATGCTGCTGCTGTTATTTTCCTTTTCCAGTTGAGTATAAAGATGCTGCTTTAGGAGAACTTTTATTGATAGATTCTTATTAGAATTATTAGGATTTCCCCAGAGAGATAGATAGGTTGATCTATAGAGTTCTTAGTATGATAACCTCGTTTTTCCGTCTAATAAAAGTGCCATGCAATTTCAAACTATTCTTATATTGATGATAAATGCAATGATCTGAATAATAAGATTCATCTCAATTTCCTGCATTCGAAAACTTTATATAAACTTTATTATTCTTTAAACAAATGCCTCAGTGATTTTCTTTAGCTCAATGATTAATAATGAAATGGTAAAAGAGTTCATTGTGATTGAGCTGGTCTTAATCACCATCAACTGATTCCTACTAGTTGGTCCATCGACCAATGAGCGGAATACCTTAAAAGCAAATGAGAATTATTATGTCATTATAAAAGAGATATCCCGTCTCCTTCCAGCGAATCGTTTTTCTCCTAGGTACATTGACGGAGGAAAATCCAGGGAACAAATGAGTAAGTGAATGAATATGCGGTGTTATGGGCCCCACTGTCATATGGATATAGTGGGTGTGTTAGAGAAATAATTGCACCTGGATGACCAAAAGCATAATAGGAGAAATCATTTTTATTGTTAGCGCTGGATCAGATTTCTTGGTAGCAGAGTTATGGTTACTATAGATTAGTTTGGTGATTATTGATTTATGATTATAGATTATTGATAAGTTCATGTCTAACACTTTTTGTTGAGTCGCGTTATGTGTAAGTTTTCACGCTTCTGGGAAGTAGGAAGTGGAACACGTGTGGCAAGAGAAGTCGCATGGAATTTTACACTGTCTGAGTTCATTTTGGTAATAACACAGGTTGTGTTATATTAGGGACATTTTTGCGTATAAAAGGTGTGTAAATGAAACAGTGATCGGTTTTTCTTGTGAAACTCTGGCCTTAATTCTCAGGAGCAGTATAGTCTCCACATGTGTTTTATCCCCAGAGAAACGGGTTTACTGGTTGCTTGAAAGAAGGGTAAGGTAGAGAGAAGTGCTACTTTATCGACGAAACTGAAAGTTCTGTGGTAGGGTAGAGGTAAGCGCTGCCTACTGGAAAATACAGAATTCTTGTGTGAATGGTCAAAGCTATCTTTTCGGTTTAGCGAATCAGACAATGGAAATGTGGATAAAATGTTGTAACTAACAAGAATTGTTGAAAAAGAAATTGCCGAAATTTTTTGTAAAGGAGGGGTCAAGAGCAAAGTGACGTAGACAAAAGCCGCGCTGGGATTGGTCAGTGCGCTAGTCACATGAGAACAGGAGCAGGACTGACGTAGACAAAAGCCGCGCTGGGATTGGACAGTGCGCCGTAGACAGAAATCGCTGTGATTGGAGTGTTGGTGTGAGTCGCGCTAGTATTGGTTGAAATAACGCATAGGGAACAGTGTTGAATTGCGGATTGTTTAAGGAGAAAAAGGTTGTGAATCATGTCGTACTATGAGTATGGAAAAGAGAAAACGTCTTGGATGTCGAAAGTTAAGAACTTCTTTAAGAAGGACAAAAAGGTAGTGACTAGAGAGGGACAAATAATTCCTCCGCCGAAATCACCAGCTTCACATATGATGCTGAAATATGGATATCATACATGCATATGGTTAGAAAATTGGACAAAATACACCAAGAAGGATGGAGCATTGGCTTTTCCTGAGAATGGTTCATTTAATGTAGCTGTATTACGGAATTTGAGAGAAAAGATGGTAATGTTAGAACCCAGACCTAGACCAACACAGTTTGAAGCTTTAACAGAATGGGAAGATGAGATGTATGAGCGAGAGAGATCCAGAGGATTAAAGAATCATGAGTTTATACCTGGAAGGTTGTGGGGAATAAATCATGAGGACAGAGTAAAGTGTTGGAGATATGCTAACATGGCAGGAGGTTTGTTTCCAGCTTTTGCGGTTGAGGAAGAAGCAAGGAAGAAGTGTACTGAGAAAAAGAAGCATGTAGTGGTAGAAAAGTATGTGTATGGTGGTAGTGAAACAGATGACGAATTGCTGGAAGATATTTTAAACAGAAACCCACCTCCATACCAACAGACTTCTGCGGTGGTGACACCTAATGCACCGCCAATAGAAACTGGGAGGAATAAAAACCCGAACGAAGAAATGAAATAAATAGGTCACAAGAAACATTTAAAACTTCACAAAATGAAGAGACAGAAAGTGACAATGCAATTCAATTAGCAAAAACGACAAAAGAATTGACTGAGAAAATAAGAGACTTGACAAAGAATATGGAAGCTGTAACTGTACCAGTAACGATAGGTCCAGTAATGCCAATTTTTGAGAATCAGAAAATAAATGAACATTCTTTGGTGATTCCCATGAATTCAAATTTGCAAAGAAAAAGAGAAGAGATGGAAATGAATAAAGAAGGTACACACAATTTGGCTAGTACGTGTAGACCAAGTCCACCTACAAATTTGACGATAAATGAGAATGAGATTAGGAGAATGCCTATGGTGACAGAGTCTGCATTAGGAACACCAGAAAGAAGCAGTGATTGGATAGAGTTAAATAGTACACCTGTAGGTCCGACTCCAGAAGAGTTAAATGAATGGATGAAAGCGCTAAAAGCAAAAGAACCAGAAGAAAAACCATTAGATGTAATTAGGTTGAAAATAGACATGGAAGAGTTGATTTTGGGAACAATTGGAACAGAAAAACTAAAAAATTATCAGGATGATGAGATTATGTTTTTGTGCAAGAGTCTTACTTGGAGAGCTAGAAATTTACATGACAAATTGGAAGAGATTGCAGGTGAACTAGGAGTAGAATTCGTGAAAGTAAGGACGTTGCAGAAACCGTACAGAGTAGATTTTTGTGAGAAAGACATAGAGAATTTGAACACATCAGGAAGACTGACCCAAATAAAAGAGCTGATTGTTTTATTGAGAAAATGGGGTGATGTGGATAGATGGAGAAATAGATGGACAAAGAGGAATGAGAAAACAACAGATAAAGCATCTTTGGCTTTTGCAGTGACAGATAGGGAACCAGTTGCTAGGGAATACCCGATGAGAGAAACTCCAGGTGGTAGTTATGTGCATGTTCCGTGGACCAGACAGGATATACTGTCATTTACAAATGACTTCCCAAAATTGAGAGAGAAACCAGTAGAATGGTACAGAAAAGTGGAGAGATTTGTTAAGGTGTCAAAAGTGCTGTGGATAGATCTAGATGGATTGTTTGATATAGTAGTGCCTGCTGATTTATGGACAGAATGTAAGATTACAATTGATTGGCCAACTGTAGAATATCCAAGGGATGCCAAAACAGGAGCGCCAGGTCCAGAAGTGATGAGGAAATATGATCAAGTAGTTACTTTTTTGAAGAATAAAATTCCACCAAAAGAAACAGATTGGGTAAAAATAGACAGAACAACACAGGAAAGCAAAGAATCAGTGCATGCGTACTATGAGAGATTGTTGTTGGTTTTCAAACAGTATAGTGGTTATGAGACACTTAGTGAGAAGGACATGAGTCATTTCGTATATAGGTTTGTGTATGGATTAACACCAGAGATAAGTGAAAGGATTAAGCAGCACTTGATAGGATGGCAGAATAGCACAGTGGATGAGGTTTTGAGATATGCTAAGTATTGCAGTGATGAAATTGAGAGTAAACAGCGTAAATTGAAAGAAAAAGCCATGTGGGCACAGGTAAAAGTTGCAGAGAAGCAAGAAGCTCAATTGAATAATACTAGCAGTGAATCAGGACAGTTTAAATCCCGACCTAATATAGGTAAAGGAAAAGGACAAATGAGCATAGATGAGGCAAAGAAAAAGTGGCCATGTCACAACTGCGGAAAGCTAGGACATTGGAGAAACGAGTGTAAATTTCCTCCAAAACCTAATGTGGAAAATCAATCATTAAATTCACAGGTGCAGAGTGAGGTAGTTACTCAACAAGGTCAGGTGCCACAACCACCACTTCCCAAGAGTGTTAACCAGCAGAAATACAGTGCAGAAACAGGATTCTACGGAGGAGAACAGGTAAAACAGTTGTCACGTGCAGCTGAAATTTCACAATATTGGTTACGACAGAATGAAGATGAGACGGATGAAAGTTCATGACGGTGCCTAAGAGAGAGGGAAGAGTGCGTGCTTGGCGCAACTCTAGAGGTAGATCAGTCAGGTCCATTTGTGGATGGAGAAGTGAATGGTGCAAATGTAACATTCCTCGTTGACACTGGAGCTACCCGTTCTACTGTTAGGTCAGTGGAAATTCCAAATCTTCCTCTCTCAGGTGAACATATCCAAGTGGTTGGAGTTTCCAATCAGCAAATTGAAACGCCTCTTACTAGATTAGTAAAGGTAAGAATTGGTCCATTTAGTGAAATGCACCGATTTGTGGTGTGTGATTGTAGTCCCGTGAACCTTTTAGGACGCGATTTATTGTGCAAAATGAATTGCACAATTTATTGTACTCCGGACGGAATTGCATTTCAGACCCCAGATGAGGATGTGCTGTATAAAATGACAATGGTAAATTTAGAACCAGAAGTAAATGGTTTGTTTCCTTTATTTGATGCAGAGAAAATCCCAAATGAGCTGAAAAAGACAGTGAAAGAAGAAGTGTGGGACTTGACAGGAGAAGATGTAGGATTAATGAAAGGAGTAGATCCTGTTAAAATAACAGTAAAAGAAGGAACGAGTTACCCAAATACGCCCCAGTATAAATTGACTCCAGAAATAATTGAAGGAATAACGCCAGTAATAAATAAAATGATTGAACAAGGGATTCTAAAAGAAATCATGAGCAGTCCATGTAATTCGCCAATAATGGGACTGAAAAAGCCAAACGGAACATATAGAATCGTACAGGATTTAAGAAAGGTAAACAAAATTGTTGTGCCTTGTTGCCCAATAGTACCGAACCCTGCTGTGATTCTATACCAGATTCCACGCGAAGCAGAATGGTACAATGTAATTGATTTATGTCATGCATTTTTCTCTATTCCATTGCATTCAGATAGCCAGCCAATATTTGCGTTTAGGTTTGGAGAGCGTATTTTGGCATGGTGCCGAATTCCTCAAGGGTACACAGAAAGTCCCTCAATCTTTAATCAGATCCTAAAGAAATCATTGGAAAATTTAAGAATGCCAGAAAAGTCAGTAATGGTTCAGTATATTGATGACCTACTGGTGGCATCAAAAACGAAGGAAGCATGTGTCAATGATACGATTGCTTTGCTGAATCATTTAGCAAAAAGAGGACATAAAGTGTCCCCTTCAAAATTGCAGTTTTGTCAACAAGAAGTCCAGTATTTAGGGCATAAAATTGAGAAAGGAGTGCGAAAGGTAACGACAGAAAGAATAAAAATGATTCAAGGAATGAGAGCTCCAATGACACAAAGAGAGGTAAGAATGTTTTTGGGAATGGTTGGATATTGTCGACAATGGATAAGCGGTTTTTCACTAATTGCTAAACCATTGCAGAAATTGACAAAGAAGGATGTTAAAGATCCTTTTGAAATGAATGATGAAGAAATGAAAGCATTCAGGGAGCTGAAAAAGAAATTGTGTGAGGCTCCAGCATTGGGAATGCCTGACTATGAGAAAGATTTTGAGCTTGATTGCAGTGAAAGAGATGGATGTGCATTTTCAGTTTTGGTGCAGAGACATGGAACTATGAAAAGACCAATTGCATATTTTTCAGCTGTTTTAGACCCCGTAGCGAAAGCGTTGCCTGGATGTTTGAAAGCGGTTGCTGCTACTTGTGTGAGTCTGGAACAGAGTGAAGGCATAGTGATGGGGTATCCATTGAGAGTGTATGTTCCCCATTCTGTGGAAATTCTTTTGACAAGAACGAAAACACAATACATGACACATAGTCGGCTGACTAGGTATGAAAAGGTAATTTTGAGTGCAGATAATGTGACCATTGACAGATGTATGAATGTGAATCCGTCAACAACATTGCCAGATGAAGAGAATGTGATTGAAATGGATGAAGTAGATCACGATTGTCTGAATGTGCTCGAATACTGTACAAAACCAAGAGCTGACATCCGAGATGAGCCTTTGAAAGAATCAGATTATATTCTGTTTGTGGATGGCTCATGTTTGAGAACGAGTGATGGAGTTCTAAGTGCAGCATATGCAGTATGCACAGTAGCAACTGTATTGGAAGCATCTTGTCTGAAAGGTGTACGGTCTGCCCAAGTTGCAGAATTAGTAGCTCTGATTCAAGCATGTAAGTTGGGAAGAAATGTACGGGTTACGATTATGACTGACAGCCAGTACGGCTTTGGGGTCGTGCATGATTTTGGTCAGATTTGGTCACAAAGGGGTTTCTTGACGTCTGCAGGGACGTCCATCAGAAATGGAGATTTTGTGAAAAAGTTGCTTGAGGCGATACAGCTGCCTAAACAGATCGCTGTCGTGAAGTGCAATGCACATAAAAATGGGGAAGACTACATTACTGTTGGCAACAAATATGCGGACGAGATGGCACAGTACTGTGCAAAGAATGTGGTTTCTTTGAATAAATGTCGCGAAAGAGAGGATATTTCTTGTCCTTTGCTTTTTACTAACTCTATTGAAACATGGGATGAGGTGAGACAGTTACAAGAAGCTGCAGAGGATGAAGAAAAAGATACTTGGCTAAAAGCAGGATGCAGAAAACATGAAGAAACTGATGTATGGGTTTACAGGGATGAGAGACCAGTTATGCCTGATAGCATGATTTCTGACATGGCACGGATGTACCATGGGCAAGCCCATATTGGGAGAGATTCAATGATCAGACTTTTTAGACAAACATGGTACAATCCAAAATTCAGAGCCATAGCTGAGAGTCTTTGTCAGAGATGTCTTATTTGTCAACAGTTAAATCCAGGAAGGAAGACAGTAGTGAGTCTAGGAAGAATAGGACGAGAAGGGGGTCCTTTCACTAGAATGCAAATGGATTTTATTGAAATGCCACCTTGCAGCAGATTGAGGTATGTTCTAGTGGTCGTCTGTTTGTTTTCCCGTTGGGTGGAGGCATATCCAACAAGAAGGAATGATAGTATCACGGTAGCAAAACTTTTGCTGCGAGAATTCATTCCAAGGTATGGTTTTCCAGTCACGATTGAAACAGATAGAGGAACACATTTCCAGAACGAATTAGTTAAACTGATTTGTGAAGCACTTAGTATTAAACAGAAACTGCATTGTGCATACAGACCAGAGGCTTCTGAAATAGTAGAGCAAGTGAATGGAACGATCAAGAACAGGTTAGGAAAAATGTGTCAAGCTACAGGACTCAAATGGCCAGATGCTCTGCCATTAGTTCTGATGACAATCAGATGTATTCCGGAAAGGAAGACTGGACTCAGTCCACATGAAATAATCATGGGACGAGCAATGAGACAAGCACAAGTACCTGTCAACAAGCTACTGACTATAACTGATGATCTAGTACTGGATTATTGCAAAGAATTGGCTGATGTGGTGCGTTCTGTGTTTCATCAGGTTGGACCGGATGCGACCACTCTTGAAAGAAAACCAGCTCACGACTTGAATCCAGGAGATTGGGTTCGAATAAAAGTCCACCGGAGAAGAAACTGTTTGGTTCCTCGCTGGGACGAACCACGACAAGTGATCCTAGTGACAACCACCGCAGTCAAGTGTGCAGGAGTGAAACACTGGATACATGCCAGCCACACCATCAGAGTTCCAGAACCTAAAGATCGACATGTGAGTCGGCATCTGGAAATAACAGATAACAGTTCAGCATCAGAAAGAGAAGAGGAAACAAACAGGGTGCCAGAACCTGAAGATCGACCTGTAAGTCGACATCTGGAAGACCCAGGTACAAGTGCAACGATAGAAGAAGAAGAGGAAATAGAAGAAATAGCTGAAGTTCCAGAATTTGAAGATTGACCTGAAAGTCGACATCTGGAAATATCTGACACCAGTTCAGAATCTGATACAGAACATTCAGAAGGTGAAGAAATTCCAAAAAGAAAGTGGAATTTTGAAAGCATAAGAGAAGAAACTGAGCCAGAAGATAGTGACAGTGAGCAACCAAGTACAAGTAGTGGTAAAATTCCTTCGAAGATAATACTAATAGATGAAGAAGGGAGAGTTTTAAACCAAAAGTTAGAAAAATCGGAAAAACCCCGAGGAGCAGTAGGGACAGATAGTCAAACACAAGAACAGGGAATTTTAGAAGCAGATAGAGAAACTGACACGAAATCGGAAGAACCTCGAGGAGGGACAGAAATAGGTGAACGAAGGAAGATAAGAAAAGAACCACAAGTAGCTGAAAGCGAAATCATAAGCTTCAAAATAAGAGGAAATAACAAAAGAATTGAAACAGATTCTGAAGAAAGTGGAGAAGAAAGAAATGAAAAACTAGAGACAAGAAAAAGAACTTGGAAAACAGAAAGAGAGGAAAAAGGAAGTGAAGCAAAAAGGCCAAGAAAAGGAGACAATTGGCCCAACGAAGTAAGAAAATTAAGATACAGAATCATAAAATTGGATGGGAAAAGTGCTGAACAAGTGAATGAAATAACAAGTCAAAAGAGCAAGGAAAACAGGGTGGAAAACACTTGCAGAAAACGAAAAGAATAAAGAAAGTAAATCAAAAGTATAGATCACCTGAATGGTTGTATCGTGTTTTGACTAGTCATAAAGAAGAATTGAACACTCACGAAAACCCAGAACAAAGAAACCTGATGGGAGAAAGTGAAGTGCAACAAACCTGAAGCAACAAACCTGAAGAAGTTTAGATAGTTTACCGGATTTGACAAAACCCTGAACTGACGAATTTACCGGATGTGACAGAGAAAGAATTCTGAAAAAGAATTAAAAGAAAGTACCAAGCAAAGACAAAATATTGGAAGTACAGATTGGCAAGCAAGTCATTTCTGAGGTGTAGTGACACAATTTTCAAGAAAAGAAATAAAAAGGTTAAAAGACAAAATGGAGAATACTAGAGATAGAAAGTGTAGATGTGAGTTTTTAAGTAGATGGTGCAAGATGTGCTGTTTTTGTACAGGTTTATTAATAACAGTATGGGTGGTTTTAGCAATAACTATACCAATTAGTTTAGCTGTAGTAGAAAAGTCTAATAACACTGAGAAAGAAAAAGGAGCTAACACTCAAGAGCCAGTTATTTTAAAGAGTAGTGCAGAATTACATAAAAACAAATCAATAACAGATTTTTCAAAGAATGTTTTTACTAAATTACTGTATGAGTATGTAGAAACAATGGATGTAAGGGAGTGCTATGTTTGTATGCAGTTGCCTGCATCTGTAGCAGAGGGTGTGACTTATCATCACCTCCCTTTGACGTATGGAATTACATGTAGTGTTTTAGCAAGCTTATTTTATAAAACAGGTAGATTAGAATATTATTACACTGATATAGATAAGATTTTTGCAAAGGTTTCTGTAGTTCCCGAGCTTAACAAAATAAAAGAGGGAAAGACGTTTGGTGAATATTTCTTAGAAGAGAAGATTTTAACATCAGATAGTATAACTAGGTACAACCTTACCTGTGAGTTAAAGAAAGAAGAAAAGGTATTTTTAGAAATGGTTGAAGAGAGAAGAGTGAAATTTCAAAGAAAAGTAATAGAAGAGACAAAAACACCTCTTTGGGCGTTTGAGGAAGACAATCATGACAAGAAAAAGACGAATGCAGCTATGACTCTGGATTGGCCCCAACAGGGAAGGTTGTGCATTAGAAGAAATAAGACAAGATATGACAATTATTTTGTGGGTTCCAGTATCTGCCATGACAATTACCAAATTCTAGGCGGATGGGGATTCAAAGGGGGAAAAGATCCAATATTTCCAGGGATTTATTATGTTTGTGGGAATAGGGCTTATTATAGGTTGCCGGACCATTGGTATGGGTCATGTTACTTAGGCCTGGTCTTTCCAAAGATTTTTCATGTAGATAGAAAAGAAAAAGGAACACACAAAATGATAAATACCTTTACACGTAGAAAAAGGGAAAGTTTTTCAGAAATAGTAGGTGATATTTATGGTGCATTGATACCAGCAGTGGGAATATCTTTGAATGCATTTAGAATTCGGAAATTATCCACAGTGGTAGATCGTTTATCTACGGATACTGCTGGACTACGGCAACTCCCTCTACGCGGGAACCACAGCCAAACTTCAAAAAAGACTCCAACGCATCCAGAGCGCCTCAGCTCGACTCATCCTGGACATCCCCCGACACAGCCACATCGCCGGACACCTGAGAGACCTGCACTGGCTCCCCGTCAGCAAGAGAATCACGTTCCGACTCCTCACCCACGCACACAAAGCTCTCCACAACCAAGGCCCCAGATACCTCAACGACCGTCTGACCTTCTACACTCCCACCCGCCAGCTACGATCGACCAACCACGCCCTCGCCGCCGTCCCCCGCATCCGAAGAGCCACAACGGGAGGAAGATCCTTCTCCTACCTGGCTGCCAAGACGTGGAACTCCCTACCCATCCACCTCCGCCTTACCCAGGACCACCTCTCCTTCAGGAAGCAACTCAAGACCTGGCTGTTCGAACAGTAGCGGACCCCCCTCCCCCAAGCGCCTTGAGACCCTCTGGGTGAGTAGCGCGCTATACAAATGACAAATGATTGATGATTGATTGATTGATTGATTGATTGATTGATGGAGGGTTCTTAATGGTAAATACCGAGATGGTTGCCATGAGAGCTATGGTGATGCAAAATCGTCTTGCCCTTGACATTCTTTTGGCAAAAGAGGGCGGAGTCTGTGGAATGCTGAAAGTCCAACATTGTTGCACTTACATTCCAGATAAAAGCGAAAATATACAGAAGTATATAACAAATATTACAAATTTGCACAAAGAACTTGTTCCACTGGAGGTTGAAAGTGTTTGGGGAAAACTTGGTAAAGGGTTTTCTTCTGTAACAAATTGGTTAACCAGAATGAGTGGATTAATAATAGGGAAAGTTATAATAATAGCAACCATGATAATAATAATAATATTAGTACTGAAGCTTGCAGTAACATGTATAAAGAGAAGAAGAAGGCAGAATAAGATAGAAAAAGAAAATATGATAAACAAGGAAAGAGAGAGAGAAATAGGTGAAATAGAGTTAGAAGAAATAAAAGAGAACATGTACAAGAAAACGAAGAAACAAGTTGAAAGGGATACAGTTGTGTAAACTAACAAAAGCAAACGGATAAAAGATATATGCTGTCTGAGAAAATTGTATAACTTGGGTTTTTGTGGTGATATTAAAAATCACCAAAGGGGGAGTTGATGGAGCAGGGTAAATATAAAAATTTTAACCTCCTAATATTTTCGTACAATATTAATAAACATGTTTGTTTAAGTAAATAACCAACAATGTATGTAAAGGGTTAATGGTAACACGCAATTCAGTGTGCAAATTAATTAACTTATAATTGTTTACGTTTCTAACATAGCATAATATTTGCGTACCAAAATAATAATAAATGCATGTTTGTGCTTTTAAATAAAACGTGTGGTTGCAAAATAAAGCGATGGTAAGTAAGGGACAGCTTTACAAGTTGCTTCTGCTAGGTAATATCTAATTGGGGTACGTAGAAAGACGGGAGGGAAACGAAAGGGTTTATATTTCTTTGTTTTAATAACATTTTGTTTTCTTTAAAAATATTGCGCTTAGGCCTGCCGAGCAACAATATAAAATGGCCGCGAGTTACTAGAGTGCGCATGAGCGGATGAGACCATGTGATAGAGGAGAGAGGCTGTGGAAAAGGGATGATCACATGCTGAGGCCGAGAGGCAAAGATGAAAGTATGGTCAAGGCTGCTGTGACCCTTCTGAGCAGATGTGTGCCAAGATGATCAGCAAGAAGCGTGAGAAACCTGGTTGAATCAATAGAAGGAACTGTATTATACAAATGTAGCAGAAAAAGATACAATTTGGACTGATCGAAACGGATGAACAAGTGCATGAACTGTGGGAAACGATGCTTGCATGGACATTCCACACGGAACTGGTTAAGACCAGGAAGTTTGATTAAAAAATATATATGGACCTGAGTTTTGACCAATGAGAATGAATCGCGCCATGAAAGAAGAAACATTTTATGCTGTAAACTAGAATTAGGGTATAAGAAGACCTACTCTTGGTGGGAGGGATTAGAATGCTGCGGGACGCTGCGGGAGATGCTGAAGAAGTTAGATGCTGCAGATGGGAGAGTTTGCGGTTGCTGATGCTGACGAGCTGATGCTGCTGCTGTTATTTTCCTTTTCCAGTTGAGTATAAAGATGCTGCTTTAGGAGAACTTTTATTGATAGATTCTTATTAGAATTATTAGGATTTCCCCAGAGAGATAGATAGGTTGATCTATAGAGTTCTTAGTATGATAACCTCGTTTTTCCGTCTAATAAAAGTGCCATGCAATTTCAAACTATTCTTATATTGATGATAAATGCAATGATCTGAATAATAAGATTAATCTCAATTGCCTGCATTCGAAAACTTTATATAAACTTTATTATTCTTTAAACAAATGCCTCAGTGATTTTCTTTAGCTCAATGATTAATAATGAAATGGTAAAAGAGTTCATTGTGATTGAGCTGGTCTTAATCACCATCAACTGATTCCTACTAGTTGGTCCATCGACCAATGAGCGGAATACCTTAAAAGCAAATGAGAATTATTGTCATTATAAAAGAGGTATCCCGTCTCCTTCCAGCGAATCGTTTTTCTCCTAGGTACATTGACGGAGGAAAATCCAGGGAACAAATGAGTAAGTGAATGTATATGCGGTGTTATGGGCCCCACTGTCATATGGATATAGTGTGTGTGTTAGAGAAATAATTGCACCTGGATGACCAAAAGCATAATAGGAGAAATTATTTTTATTGTTAGCGCTGGATCACATGTATATGACCCACCTGCCCAGATATGTCTGAGGAGCTATGTGACGTGGCTCGTCAATAGTCTATAAGCAGTCCAGCAGTAGCCAGCAAGCAGCCACGTACCAGCCCACATACCGTGTCAAGCAAAGAGTGGATCTGTGCTGCTCAAGGTAGCCCCCAAGGAAGATCTAGAAGCTCAGTATGTGCTGGTGGGCCTCCAAGCGCCTTGAAGACAGCCTTCCGAAGACAAGAATATTAATTACCCCATGAGTTTACCGCACTCTTGGGTATCATCATGTACTGACAAATTCCAGTTTTGTTTTCTCTAATGTGCAATCTGAGTTAATGGGCAATGACTGTGTAGTGTCACATGGATCCGCCGGACCATGTAGTGTCACACGCATCCACAGGACCATGTAGTGTCACATGGATCCGCAGGATCATGTAGTGTCACATGGATCCGCAGGACAATGTACTGTGACATGGATCCGCGGGACCATGTAGTGTAACACGCATCCAGAGGATGGAATGACCCTTAGTCTACCGACATCAGTCTGCCAAGTGTACCACTATGTAGTTGAAGAGGTGATTTTGTTTTCACGTCATGCACAAGCCCATAACAGTGATCATACCCTGTGGCCCCAGAAAGTTTGAATCACAAACTCGAGTGACTATGTCCTATTCGGTTGAGGTCTGGTGTTCAAAATCAACCACTGGCCGGCTGTTTGAACCTGGGACAATATTAGAGTAATGGTGGTGCCCTATTGTTTTGTTTCGGGTAATGCTTCTCATTGTTTTTGGGAGGAATGCCACACACATATACATACACACACACACACAAACACTCTCTCTCTCAGCAAACACTTGTGCCTTACCCTTTTTGCGTGGGCCTGTCTGACATGACGCACATTTTTCAAAAGCAACACAGTTGGTTTACCTAACACAGCATTTCTGTCTGAGTTTTGAGCACCATCACAATGTAACGTATATATTTTTCTTTTTTCTAATGGGGCGTACAGCCATGGCATACATACCCAGTTTGAATTGTGCAGTTATGTATGCCAGAGCCGTGCCATCTAATCAGGTGTGGGTTTTCCCAGCATAGCTGTCAAACAGATCTTTTGCTAACAACATACACAGAGAGGACTTTGAGTCGGCCCCCTTTAACCATTGGCTGACTTCAACCAGCCTCTTTTAGCCATTGTCTGGAGAATTTCTCATTCATGTCTTGGCTCAGCCCATTGGAGCATTCATCTTTAACCTAATGCTATTGGCTGTTTGGGTCTATACTTCCATCTCCACTTGAGTGCTTTCATTGATCTGCATGAGGGACCTCTTTACGAGACTAGCCTTCTCTGTCTGTTTCTGCTGGTTTCCTCCTGTGGGTCTCACTTTAATGTACTAATTCTGCAGGGGTTAGCACATTAATCCCAGAACCTGTTGCCTCTGCCAATGCTTGTTTGTACTCTGGCCTCTGGTGTTTCTATAACCCAACGTAATGGTACTTAATTTATCATTCTAGGGAGGATGTTGGATTGATTACATTGGCCCTGCTGAAATATGAACCTGTGACCTACAGGTTTGTCAGAGATCCCAGCAGTAGACATATAACCTACTAAATTATGTCACTTCCTGTGATCATATTTATGAAAAAGCCTAGACATAGGGCTATGCATGCACAACGCAGAAGTAGAGTCGGATCTGCTTTCACCTCTGCGAAGCGAAGCATGCACACGTGCTTAGCTTAGGATGCAGGTAAACAGCAGTAGTCAGTGTCAACATTCTAACCACTCTGATTGGCTGAGCCAATCTTCGTTTTCCGTCTCCGGGGCTAATATTGCTTTGAGTCATTCTTACAAAATTTAGCATATGGTCAAGCTGTAGCCCCAAAAATATGCAATCACTTAGGGGGGAGTAGACATCACCCCAGGAGTCCCTCAGTGCCAGAGCTCAAGGAAGAGATGGTCATTTGCGATTGAATAAAGGGACCAGATCGACGCTAGAAGGGTACATTTACCTTTCAAAGAGAGCTTGTTCGCCATGAAAGACCCTCTGAATCTGCCCTTTCCTCCAAGGGTCCTTTTCTGTGCCTAACAATAATATTGAGATGAGTGAATATCATGCTCCATAGCCTCAAATATTATAATAGTGATCTAGAGCGTAGCGCTTGCCTCCTCAGATATCAAATTTACTGCTTTTGTGAGGATTAGGTCCTTCAATCATGCAAACCTGCTTGAGCATAATACCTAATTGCCTCTTCTGCATGAACAATGTAATTGAAATGAAAGACAACAAGACAGCCAAATTGCTCTGTAATCTTCATGTTATGTCTGTAGAGAAGAATGGCTCATCTTTAGCAATCAACACTCAACCATCCATTTGTGTATTATCATCTTAACTCCTTTTTTGCATTTAAGGGTCCTATTTTGAGTTTAGTGCAGCAGTGAAACTTAGCGCAGACAATTTTTGTATGTATGTAAATGTGGTATTTTTTATAGTGCAGTGGAGCGCTGCACAGGGTCAAAAGCACTGATACGGTCAATGAACGATTGGAGGAGAAGATGAGATCTAAGAGCGGAGGTGGACCATCACTTCCTTGTGAATGTAGTATTCTTTAACAAAGTGTGTCTTCGGCTCTTTTCTAAACTGGAGCTGGGATACAGAGATGTCATTACAGATACTGAGGGGTATATTTAAGAGAGCTCTGCATCACTTTCGCACCACGTAAAGTAGTACATGCTTGACGCAAGGCTCTCAATCATATTTATGAAGCCATGGAAAGCCACACTGCGTGGATTTGAGTGGCCTCATAAATCATGCGTAAGACAACCCAGCGCAAATCGCTGTGTCGCCTTACTCTGCGCAAGGGAGGCGTCCATGGGCGTTGCAGTGGGTTTTCCCACGCAACACCCATGGAATTTGACGCTGCCCCAGATTCACAAAAATATGTAAACCTGGGGAAGCACCAAATCCGTACACCTCCCAAGGTGAGGCGTAACGAGGAGAAATAGGTTTATTTCTCCTCGTTTTTTCCTCTTTCGTGTGTGTTGTTTTCTGCAGCACACAGAGGAAAATGCCTCTTAGGATTGTTTTTGTGCAAGAAGGTGCCCCTTCCTGCACAAAAACAATCCTGCAGGCAACGGAGGCAGCCTTGCACCATGGCGCGAGGGTGCCTACGTTGGCGCTAGGCTGCTGAAACAGCACCAGCACAGGGAGAAAGGACAGGAATGCACCGTATTGCTTAAATACGGTGCATTCCTGCCCTTGCACGTTGGCATAGGGCAGCGCAATAAGGTGTCTTGCTGCACTGTCCTAAGTCAAAATCACATAAATAAGGTCCTGAGTGCATAGATGGAGAAGGCCTGTTGCCTTTTTTACTTCTTTGCACACCTTAATCTCCAGCTTGATAGTGTCTTAGCTGCAGGTATGCAGTGAGCCACAAGAGATGATGAACTTGTCAGCCAGATATGCGTTGTGCAGATCATGGTGGCTTTGACAATAGTGAAGGTGCAAGTGGAGCAAGTCTCATGAGGGTGGGGGTAATGTGGTCATATTTCCCTGGGCCCCTCATTGGGCCTGCTGCTTTGTGCAAGATGCACTTAAAGCAGGTCAGCGTGGAATTGGGGAGGCTGTGGAGCATGGAGCTGCCACCATTCAGAATCAAGAGTATGAGGACTTGAAGAGCAGATCATAAGCCACTTTCTAGGAGGAGTGATTTAACTTTCTTCAGTAGGATAAGCTGGTATTAGAGATCTTGTATTTTTATGGCACGTGTACCCAAGGGTTTAGTCAGTGTCCAGAGTGGAACAGAGCAACTTGGCATTAGGTGAAAGTTGGGGTTCAGACCCATCCAGGTTCATGTCGTTGAGCCATTCTTAGATTAATTGTTGCTTGCTCTTTGCAAATCATAGGAATTGTGTCTCAATGAGATAAAGCTTCAGGTAGGTGCTGGACATCCAGGTCATGATGTGGTGCAGGGAGTGTTTTAGGCATTGTTTGTCTGGCGCAGAGTAGACTCTCGAGTAGAGCTGTGTCTCATCAGTGAATTGGGTCCCAAGAGTCTCCAGTTAGTGGTTGAAAATAAGGGGAGTGCCCATTTTAATTAACTGATGTTGGTTAGATAGGTTGGACAAGAAGCAGTGAAAGACTTTGCCAGTTAATCCTATTCAAGACCAGCAGCGGTTAGCGGTAACAAAATATGGTGGGGTGCGATGGCGCACAACTCCCCATAAACTCGGTGGTGGCTCCCGCCCGGTGTGGCACTTCTCTGCCGGCGATCATCGTGTCCACGAGCAGGAAAGGGAAGGACTTCCTTCCTGCTCGTGGAACGTGAATCCAACCAATCCTGGAGCTGCTCTCATGCTGTTTTCAGCATGAGAGCAGCTCCAAGATTGGTTGGAGCAGGCTAACACAGAGCTCATTTTGAGGCAACGGGTCTGTGTCAGCAATCCCCCAGCTGTTTCACAGCCCTTGGATTGCTGGGTCCACAGTGCGCATGTTGGATAGGATGGCTGTAGACAGCCAGCCAATCGGACATGCACACTGGCAGGGGCAGTAGCCATCCTGCAATCGCAGGATTGAGCCCCACCCCCATGCTGCAAAGCGTGAGCCAGTGGCAAAATAAAAAAGCATAGACATGCCACTCTTTATTTGTGTTTGCCTGCTGCGCTTGCAGCCGGCGGGGTGACGCTCCTCCGCCATTTAGGAGTTGCTGCCCCTGTTCAGGACTTCTGGGTGTGGATGAGGACAGGGTGGCAGGCAGTGCTGAAGGTGGCTGAGAGGTCTAGTAATGTTTGACCATTTTTATCTGTGGTCCTGAGGGCGTCATCTATGCTTTACAATAGGCTGTCCCCGTGCTGCAGCTTGATCTGGAGACAGGCTGATAGTCATAAACACACAAGGGGAAGTTGGAGAAATAGGATTTTCAGATGCACTCTCCCAAATTCAAGGAATACACAAAGATCCCTGTGAAGAGAAATGAGTTAATTTAGAGTCAACGTGTTATTAGAAAGCAAAGGACTGTCTACAGATCTAAATATGTTTCCAGGGTGTATTTACAAAAAGGACGATGAGGAGGTGCCAGATGATGAAGCATGCCACCTTGGTGAGTGAGGGCTTCATCCTTTTTAGATGTTGCCTACCAGACAGCAAAAACTCTCTGTGGGGTAAACACCTAATGCCAGCTTACACTGGCGTTTGATCCCACCCAGTGCTTATCACTAGCTGGCTTTCCTGCTTGATTTTCATTTGTTAGCTTGTGTGGGCTTTCCTTCCTCTTCTTGTGTTTGTCCCTCATCTGGGACGTGGGCACGTTGCTTGTGTTCTTCTACTGCTTGCTTTTCAAGTACTACTCTTTTCTTTTGGGTTCAGCACTCATGAGAGTTCCAGCTGTCTCCCTCAGGGCCGGTCCTAGGACTTTTGGGGCCCCGGGCGAAAAAGAAGAAGTGAGGCCCCTCTAATTTGCATGTGACATCACAAGAAGTGACATCACAGAAAGTGACATCACGGGACTTCTAATCTTCTTTGGTATCGCCAAGGGACATCAGTCACATGGATAAAAAGATAAACACCCAAATGAAACAGGTCCGTCTATTTTAAAGCTGTATTAAGTGGATTGTCACATTGAACGGAAAAGCCAGGCACAGGTCTCACAAAGATGGACTTCCTTACTCAATGTTAACTGATTGTTTCCAGTTTAGTGCACGATAAAAGGTCCAGAGCACTGCAGAATCTTACTTGAATGGCATCACTATGGTAATAATTATGCAACTGGATATAGCGAAATAAAGTTGAGTTTGAATACATGTACCTTTTCATTTTTATTAGAAAGCTTTATAAATCACAGGTTAGAACTAAAAGGGCAGCAGAGTTCTGTAGAAACAAAGCATGTAGTCACGAGCACCATGTATCCATGTGAGGCTGCATCATAGAAGGGTTAAAGTCACCCCTGTACTGAAAAGGCTGTTGAAAATGTGAGATTTTACAATTCCCAAACTTATACATGATTTGATTTATTCCTTTCATTTGGATATTGTACTGCTGCATTTATGATAGAAAAATGAAAACTCAAGTTCCAGAATGCAAGAAAATAACAGCAAAACTGCTTACATGTGATTTAAAAAAGCAACTTGAGGCCTCCTCTGGTGGAAGTCTGTGCTGGTGAGAGTTACAGGTTTCACATAAATCCCTTGCACTGTGACTGGAAAAAAGGTTGATGACGCCCTTATTCTGGAACCATTAGTGAAGCCAGTTGTGAGGCTAAGTCAGTGGACAGCCTTGGTGTGAGTGTGTTCACGCAAGTGTGTGTGTTTGTTACACTAGATTAGTTATTTATTCTGGACACCTTGCCTTTTTGCTACAAGCAAAATATACACCTCAAGCACAGCTCGTGGCACTATAAGGCTTTCCTTAGAACCCCATACTTAAAACAAAACATGCTATAATCTACAATTACTAGTGTAACATTCAAGTAGATGTTGGGTGGCATTCAAAATGTCATGCATATGATGTAGATATGCCATAAGTAAACATAGGGCAAATACAGAAATGTCACACATAGGCACAGGATAGCCAGAAAATTAAATTAAAATACCCCCACTTTGTACCAAAGCCTTTTGGCACCAAGTAAGCCATTGCAACCCTCCCTAGAAGAACTCTTGTCTCTTCCATCTAAGCATCTATACATTCATGCTTTCATCCTCCCATCCACCTACTGATATCCACCATTTCCCCTTTGCATTCTGTCATCTATTCATTCTTTCATCAATCATTCAGTCTTTCACCATTCTGTATGCCTGTCCATCCCCATGTTCCCATCCATATCCAAACCTAGCCATCAATAATTTCACTCATCCATCCCTCCATCCACCCTTTCACTCATCTATCCACCCATCTTTTCGATCATCCATCAATCTCACTGCTCATCCATTCAGCCACACTTTCAATCCATCCTTTCCCTCATCCATTCATTTATCTATCCACTCATCCGTCCATCCATTTACACTTTCACTCATCCATTCATCCTTTCATCTCTCCACCCTCACTTTCACTCATCTGTTCATTCTTACATCCATCCTTTTTACTCATCCGTTCATGCTTTCACACATTTACCTATCCTTTCGCTCATCCTTCCATCCATCCTTTCATTCCATCATTCCACCCTTTCACTCCATCCATCCTTGTAGCCACCATTTTGCTTATCCATCCATCCACTCATCTATTTTTTCACTCATCCATCCACCCTTTCACTCCACTCACCCTTTCACTCCATCCATCCATCATCCCTTTCACACTTCCATCCACCCACTCTTCCACCCATCCAATGAGCAGGGGGTTCACGTGTCATGCATGATGGATAGTGCCAGAATGTGAGGCGATTGTGACATGGCGCCGTGGTTTCTTTCTTGGCACTTTTATATAGCACAAACTCAGCCCAAAGTCTTTGGAGCGCTTTACAAAAGTACCAATCCCATTACAAAAGGTCAGGGTTTTTTAGGCATTGGGAGGTTTAATGATTTGTCCAGAATCTCAGGATTTTGAGCTAACGCCAGGACCTGTACCTGGTTCCCCACTTCCACTAAACTACTCCATGTGCTGCGAGGCCCAGATGAGGGAGTTTTATCCCCTGGGCTTCACAGCACTGAGGCCAAGTAGAGGGGTGCCCCCTGCCCTGGGCCACACAGCACTGGTTAACAGCAGCAAGGCCCAGGGAAAGGAGCCCCATACCTGGACCCTGCAGCCTGATGCAGCGCTTCAAGGCCCACGTGACTGAGCTGTGCTAAATTCTGCCCTGCCATATCAGTCTTTTGTGGGTGCTTCCTCTTTCCCCAACCCACCTCTCCTCACCTAATAATGTCCAACTGGTCCTTGGAACAAAGGGGCCCTTGGCAACGCAAAACAGAAAAGGCAGCAAGGCTTCAGGGCA
The DNA here is from genome assembly GCA_963921515.1 of Calotriton arnoldi. Lineage (NCBI taxonomy): Eukaryota > Metazoa > Chordata > Amphibia > Caudata > Salamandridae > Calotriton > Calotriton arnoldi. Next base: position 1,848,517 of record CAWUFW010000282.1, read on the forward strand.
GGTTATGTGAGGTGCTGCCCGGCTCCTAACACCCTGCTCCTGAGGTTGCGAGCCAACACATTTGTTGGCTTTACTGCTGCCCACTTCCCCACCCACTGCTTTCCTTTCCTCACCCCTGCACCCACAGAAATGCCACCATGCCCTTGGATGAGGGAGGTCAAGACACCTCCCTTGAAAAATACATTTGTGATGTGATCGGAAGGAGGGCTGACTGATAGTGTGGCATTTCACACAGAAGCAGGGCCCCATGTTTTCAACCTGAGAAAAGGGCCCTGGGCAGCTGCCCACATTGCCATGCTTAGAGCCAGCCCTGCCCAGACTCTTACCTTCTCTCACTGATTCAGCCTGTCGCATGCGCTGCTCCTCTTCTCCCAAGCTTCTTGCTCTTTGTTGCTGTTCTGCCCCCATTACCTTTGTCGGCTACTTCTCTGCTGTACTTTTACTCAATCATCTCTCACACCCACCTCTTATCTTAGTTATTTCCTTTGTCGTATTCCCTTTATATGCATTGCACCTCCATTCTCTGTGCTTCTTTCACCCTCTTACTTTATCCTGGGGAACAAGGTTGCCACAAGCCGGTGTTCTATCCCTAAAGCCCGTATTTTTAACCCTTACCTGTATATTCTTCAAACAACAGGTATAAATAGAAAGTACTTTTAAATATGCTATAGAGATGCATGAACAGTACCTGACTAATAGACAACAGGATGTGGGAGCACACCGCTGACCTCTCAGGCAAGGTTCGCCCCTGGTATTCTGATAAATGCAGTTTCTTGTAGCTCGCTCCGATATTTTCGAGTGTTTCGCCAAGGTTGGCGCAGATAGTGCTGATCTCTAGACACATGTTTCTGGTTTATTAACCGTCATCAGTAGAGAATACAGTCTTGTATTTTGGGGTTTGCTGAGTAGGCTGCCAAACATATCAGGTCCGGTACCTCTCACTGGCGTGCAGGTGCTTCATCCACGAGCTCGTCAGCTCAATGACTCATGGGAGTACTTTAAATAGACAACAGGATGTGGGAGCACACCGCTGACCTCTCAGGCAAGGTTCGCCCCTGGCATCCTGGTAAATGCAGTTTCTTGTAGCTCGCTCCGATATTTTCGAGTGTTTCGCCAAGGTTGGCGCAGATAGTGCTGATCTCTAGACACGTGTTTCTGGTTTATTAACCGTCATCAGTAGAGAATACAGTCTTGTATTTTGGGGTTTGCTGAGTAGGCTGCCAAACATTATATCAGGTCCGGTACCTCTCACTGGCGCGCAGGTGCTTCATCCACGAGCTCGTCAGCTCAACGACTCACGGGAGTACTTTAAATAGACAACAGGATGTGGGAGCACACCGCTGACCTCTCAGGCAAGGTTCGCCCCTGGCATTCTGGTAAATGCAGTTTCTTGTAGCTCGCTCCGATATTTTCGAGTGTTTCGCCAAGGTTGGCGCAGATAGTGCTGATCTCTAGACACGTGTTTCTGGTTTATTAACCGTCATCAGTAGAGAATACAGTCTTGTATTTTGGGGTATGCTGAGTAGGCTGCCAAACATTATATCAAGTCCGGTATCTCTCACTGGCGCGCAGGTGCTTCATCCACGAGCTCGTCAGCTCAATGACTCATGGGAGTACTTTAAATAGACAACAGGATGTGGGAGCACACCGCTGACCTCTCAGGCAAGGTTCGCCCCTGGCATTCTGGTAAATGCAGTTTCTTGTAGCTCGCTCCGATATTTTCGAGTGTTTCGCCAAGGTTGGCGCAGATAGTGCTGATCTCTAGACACGTGTTTCTGGTTTATTAACCGTCATCAGTAGAGAATACAGTCTTGTATTTTGGGGTTTGCCGAGTAGGCTGCCAAACATTATATCAGGTCCGGTACCTCTCACTGGCGCGCAGGTGCTTCATCCACGAGCTCGTCAGCTCAATGACTCACGGGAGTACTTTAAATAAACACGTGTCTAGAGATCAGCACTATCTGCGCCAACCTTGGCGAAACACTCGAAAATATCGGAGCGTGCTACAAGAGACTGCATTTACCAGAATGCCAGGGGCGAACCTTGCCTGAGAGGTCAGCGGTGTGCTCCCACATCCTGTTGTTTATTTAAAGTACTCCCGTGAGTCATTGAGCTGACGAGCTCGTGGATGAAGCACCTGCGCGCCAGAGAGAGGTACCGGACCTGATATAATGTTTGGCAGCCTACTCAGCAAACCCCAAAATACAAGACTGTATTCTCTACTGATGACGGTTAATAAACCAGAAACACGTGTCTAGAGATCAGCACTATCTGCGCCAACCTTGGCGAAACACTCGAAAATATCGGAGCGTGCTACAAGAGACTGCATTTACCAGAATGCCAGGGGCGAACCTTGCCTGAGAGGTCAGCGGTGTGCTCCCACATCCTGTTGAGTACCTGACTAATAGTTAAAGTAAAGAAAGTCAGAAAAGCCATGTTACAATTAAATACATACTATTATTTTAGAGTCCAATTTAGTCTAACGTCTAAGCCTTTGCAGACTCCTAAAAAACAACAAATGGCCGGGATTTTTCGTCTTTGAAAGCATGCAACCCTAAGGGGAGCACTGTTCATTGTGACGCGTTTCTGTCTTTAATGGTGAGCCCAGCAGGACACCCTGCTTTTCATTCATGCAGGGTTTACTTCACACAAAAGGTCACTTTACATACCCATCTAATCGCTGTTATGCAGATGCAGCGATTAGATTACTGAAGGCCTTTCAAACAATGACTGCGAGGCCCAGGGAAGGGGGCCCCCTCCCTTGGTCCTCACAGCATTGCAGCACCATCATAAGAGGGTCTCTTAAAAGGCACTGTGCGAGGCCCCTCTTGCAAGTTAACAGGCGCGAGGCCCTGGGCAGCTGCCCACACTGCCCATGCCTAGCGCCGGCCCTGGTCTCCCTCATGTACTCTCTCTCCCAGTCGCACTCAATGTTGCTCTGTCGTCCATGTGCTTCCCTCCTGCCCCATTTATGCTGCGCTCGCCCACATGTACTTCTCAGCCCTCTGCTGCTTTCTAGCCCGTGTGGTTCTCCCTTTTCTGCCCCACATTGCTGTCTCTCGTCCATTTCTTCTCCTCCACACCTCGGCCCTTAACCTTTTGTCGCCAGTGGACCCCAGCACATCATTTCTGGAAGCCGGGGACCCCACCAAACTAAATTCTATGAATTGAACCACAAAACAATTCACAAAAACACAGAAACAAGTGCACGTAAAACAAATACACAAAATATTAATTATTTTATTCACTCCAGAAACACAGATTTATGCAAAAGCCAACATTTTAATCAGAATGTAGGAGTGTTTAAAAAACTAGCTTTATTTCTAAAAGACAAATCAAACTACTGATAATTAGCATATTATTTTGTCTTATTTGCTCTACTGCATGCTCTCTTTTTGTGGGCCCATACCAGTGCTTCATTTAAGGATACCAATTGCCCTGTCTATAGGACTATGCTGCCATCAAGTGGCTTTAACAAGAATGGCACTTTTTTCCAAATCTGCAACACCTTTTTATACGGAGAAAAAAATTGTACTCAATTATTCTGTAATGTTGGGCATTTCTTGCAATCAGGTTAAGCAGCGGTTTTAAAACGAGGGGATCAGATTCGCACAAAAAAAAAACATCACAGCTTTGAACTCACTACTCTCCAGTACTTTAAACACAACACATTTGGGGCCTGGTTTACGAATATTTCACTCTCAAAAAGTGGTCACAAATTGCTCACCAACTTTTTGAGACTGGAAAGGAATTTTGTGAACCTAATAGGTTGGTTCACAAAATTCCGAATCCTAATGGAAGGTAATTCGAGCTACCTCATTAATATTCATGAGGCAGGTCAGAAACTGCAGCCCAGTATGATTGGCTAGGGTCACAGGCATGGTGGCCTGCTAGCCTGCTAGTGTCCTTGGGACACCTGCCTATTTCTAAAAACCGTTTTTGGCAACATTTTCAAAGAGGAAGGGGTCCCTGGGCACTCCTTTCTGATTGCAAATGGTCACCATCAATTTATAATCGCTGGTAAAACAATGATTTGCAACGGGAATTGGGTTGCAAAACATTAATACATCTCTTAAGGAATCCGTATTTGGAAGGGATGCTCATTACACCTTTCCCAAAGTGCACTGCCTCAACGTTAACTTAACCCATTTAACAATTCGGAAAATATTTTCTGTATAGTTAATTGGGTGTAGTAAATTACAAAATTTCGCAAACACTCAGATTTACCGAATCTGAGGGTTTACGACTGTTAAAACATTTTGTAAATCTGGCCCTTAGTTAACTTACTGACTAGGGGACGTCCTACTGCCAAACTGCAAAATTAAAACAAGCACTGACAAAGTCAGTTGGTTTGGGTTTTTATAGATGTTGGGGCATATTTACGAGTGGAGTTGCGTCGCTCTTGCACCACACAAGGTGGTGCAAGAGCGACGCAAGTCCTAAATGAGATTTATGAAGCCACTTTGCATGGCCCTGTGCGGCTCCAAAAAACTGGAGTAAAGCAATGCCGCACAAATTGCAGCGTTGTCTTATTCTGCACAAGGGAGGCGTTCCGTGGGCATTGCGTTGGTGTTCCCAAACAACTTCCATGGTTTTTTACTCCTCAGATTTCCCAAAATTAGTAAACCTGGGAATACGCCAAAAGGACACACCTTCCCAGGAAGGCGTAACGAGGAGAAATATCTTTATTTCTCCTCATTACTTCCTCTTTCTATGTGTGCTGCACCATGCAGCACACATAGAAAGAGGAATATGCCTCTCAGGATTGTTTTTGTACAGGAAGGTGTCCCTTCCTGCACAAAAACAATCCTGCATGCAACACAGTCACCCTTGCACCATGGTGCAAGGGTGCCTGGGTTGGCTCTAGGCTGCCACAGGGCGTCGGTGCACGGGAAAAGGCAGGAATGCGTCGTATTGCCTTGACTATGGTGCATTCCTGCACTTTCCCTGTCATGCAGCGCAGCACAGCAACGTGACTTGCTGCGCTGCACTGCATGTTACACGTTTGTAAATAGGCCCCCTAGTGTGTTTATTATGTTATTTGCTGCTTGGATATCACCATCTGTTGCCCTGCCTACTTTTTATCCAGCATCTTTCATGTCTGCTTTGCAGCCCTGCCCTCTCCTCTGTGATAAGATCAGGCCCAGAGCCCTGCTGCGTCGTCGTCCTCATTTCCTTACTTCCCAGAGAGACCCTGCGCTCCCTACCTTCTTTACACATTCCTTAGTTCTCTAGTTTAGCCCAGCATTTTATTGCCTCACAAATGTTCCACCTCCAGTCCCACCAATGGTCATGTTTTGCACCCTCCCCTAGTGCTTGCGCCACCGCCCTGAGCACTACTTGCATCATAGATGGTGCTCGTCATTTCTTGTACCCTCTCCTAGTACTTGCGCTACCGCCCTGAGCACTACTTGCATCGTAGGTGGTGCTCATCATTTCTTGTACCCTCCCCTAGTGCTTGCGTCACTGCCCTGAGCACTACGTGCGTCATAGGTGGTGCTCGTAATTTCTTGTACCTTCCATAGAGCTTGCGTCACCGCCCTAAGCACTACGTGCGTCATAGATGGTGCTGGTTATTTCTTGTACCTTCCCCTAGCACTTGTGCCACAGCCCTGAGCACTACTTGCATCGTAGGTGGTGCATGTCATTTTTTGTACCCTCCCCTAGCGCTTGCGCCACCGCCCTGAGCACTACTTGCAGCATAGATGGTGCTCGTCATTTCTTGTACCCTCCCCTAGCGCTTGCGTCACAGCCCTGAGCACTACGTGTGTCATAGGTGGTGCTCATAATTTCTTGTACCTTCCATAGAGCTTGCGTCACCGCCCTAAGCACTACGTGCGTCATAGGTGGTGCTCATCATTTCTTGTACCTTCCCCAGTGCTTGCGTCACTGCCCTGAGCACTACGTGTGTCATAGGTGGTGCTCGTAATTTCTTGTACCTTCCATAGAGCTTGCGTCACAGCCCTGAGCACTACGTGCGTCATAGATGGTGCTGGTTATTTCTTGTACCTTCCCTAGCACTTGCGTCACTGCCCTGAGCACTACGTGCGTCATAGGTGGTGCTTGTCAGTTTTTGTACCCTCCCCTAGCACTTGTGCCACAGCCCTGAGCACTACTTGCATAATAGGTGGTGCTCGTCAATTCTTTTACCCTCCCATAGCGCTTGGGTCACTGCCCTGAGCACTACTTGCATCGTAGGTGGTGCTTGTCATTTTTTGTACCCTCCCCTAGCGCTTGCGCCACCGCACTGAGCACTACTTGCATCATAGATGGTGCTCGTCATTTCTTGTACCCTCTCCTAGTACTTGCGCTACCGCCCTGAGCACTACTTGCATCGTAGGTGGTGCTCGTCATTTCTTGTACCCTCCCCTAGCGCTTGCGTCACAGCCCCTGAGCACTACGTGCGTCATAGGTGGTGCTCGTAATTTCTTGTACTTTCCATAGAGCTTGCGTCACCGCCCTAAGCCCTACGTGCGTCATAGATGGTGCTGGTTATTTCTTGTACCTTCCCTAGCACTTGCGTCACTGCCCTGAGCACTACGTGTGTCATAGGTGGTGCTTGTCATTTTTGTACCCTCCCTAGCGCTTGCGCCACCGCCTGAGCACTACTTGCATCATAGATGGTGCTCGTCATTTCTTGTACCCTCTCCTAGTACTTGCGCTACCGCCCTGAGCACTACTTGCATCGTAGGTGGTGCTCATCATTTCTTGTACCCTCCCCTAGCGCTTGCGTCACTGCCCTGAGCACTACGTGCGTCATAGGTGGTGCTCGTAATTTCTTGTACCTTCCATAGAGCTTGCGTCACCGCCCTAAGCACTACGTGCGTCATAGATGGTGCTGGTTATTTCTTGTACCTTCCCCTAGCACTTGTGCCACAGCCCTGAGCACTACTTGCATCGTAGGTGGTGCTTGTCATTTTTTGTACCCTCCCCTAGCGCTTGCGCCACCGCCCTGAGCACTACTTGCATCATAGATGGTGCTCGTCATTTCTTGTACCCTCCCCTAGCGCTTGCGTCACAGCCCTGAGCACTACGTGTGTCATAGGTGGTGCTCGTAATTTCTTGTACCTTCCATAGAGCTTGCGTCACCGCCCTAAGCACTACGTGCGTCATAGGTGGTGCTCGTCATTTCTTGTACCCTCTCCTAGTACTTGCGCTACCGCCCTGAGCACTACTTGCATCGTAGGTGGTGCTCGTCATTTCTTGTACCCTCCCCTAGCGCTTGCGTCACAGCCCTGAGCACTACGTGCGTCATAGGTGGTGCTCGTAATTTCTTGTACCTTCCATAGAGCTTGCGTCACCGCCCTAAGCACTACGTGCGTCATAGATGGTGCTGGTTATTTCTTGTACCTTCCCTAGCACTTGCGTCACTGCCCTGAGCACTACGTGTGTCATAGGTGGTGCTTGTCATTTTTTGTACCCTCCCCTAGCGCTTGCGCCACCGCCCTGAGCACTACTTGCATCATAGATGGTGCTCGTCATTTCTTGTACCCTCTCCTAGTACTTGCGCTACCGCCCTGAGCACTACTTGCATCGTAGGTGGTGCTCGTCATTTCTTGTACCTTCCATAGAGCTTGCGTCACCGCCCTAAGCACTACGTGCGTCATAGATGGTGCTGGTTATTTCTTGTACCTTCCCTAGCACTTGCGTCACTGCCCTGAGCACTACGTACGTCATAGGTGGTGCTTGTCATTTTTTGTACCCTCCCCTAGCGCTTGCGCCACAGCCCTGAGCACTACTTGCATCATAGGTAGTGCTCGTCAATACTTTTACCCTCCCATAGCGCTTGGGTCGCCGCCCTGAGCACTACTTGCATCGTAGGTGGTGCTCTCTATTTCTTGTACCCTCCCCTAGCGCTTGCGTCACTGCCCTGAGCACTACGTACGTCATAGGTGGTGCTTGTCATTTTTTGTACCCTCCCCTAGCGCTTGCGCCACAGCCCTGAGCACTACTTGCATCATAGGTGGTGCTCGTCAATTCTTTTACCCTCCCATAGCGCTTGGGTCGCCGCCCTGAGCACTACTTGCATCGTAGGTGGTGCTCTCTATTTCTTGTACCCTCTCCTAGCGCTTGCATCACAGCCCTGAGCACTACTTGCATCGTAGGTGGTGCTCATCATTTCTTGTACCCTCCCCTAGCGCTTGTGTCACCGCCCTGAGCACTACTTGCATCGTAGGTGGTGCTTGTCATTTCTTGTACCTTCCCCAGTGCTTGCGTCACCGCCCTGAGCACTACGTGCGTCATAGATGGTGCTGGTTATTTCTTGTACCTTCCCTAGCACTTGCGTCACTGCCCTGAGCACTACGTGTGTCATAGGTGGTGCTTGTCATTTTTTGTACCCTCCCCTAGCGCTTGCGCCACCGCCCTGAGCACTACTTGCATCATAGATGGTGCTCGTCATTTCTTGTACCCTCCCCTAGTACTTGCCCTACCGCCCTGAGCACTACTTGCATCGTAGGTGGTGCTCGTCATTTCTTGTACCTTCCATAGAGCTTGCGTCACCGCCCTAAGCACTACGTGCGTCATAGATGGTGCTGGTTATTTCTTGTACCCTCCCCTAGCGCTTGCGTCACAGCCCTGAGCACTACGTGCGTCATAGGTGGTGCTCATAATTTCTTGTACCTTCCATAGAGCTTGCGTCACCGCCCTAAGCACTACGTGCGTCATAGGTGGTGCTCATCATTTCTTGTACCTTCCCCAGTGCTTGCGTCACTGCCCTGAGCACTACGTGTGTCATAGGTGGTGCTCGTAATTTCTTGTACCTTCCATAGAGCTTGCGTCACAGCCCTGAGCACTACGTGCGTCATAGATGGGCTGGTTATTTTTTGTACCCTCCCCTAGCACTTGTGCCACAGCCCTGAGCACTACTTGCATAATAGGTGGTGCTCGTCAATTCTTTTACCCTCCCATAGCGCTTGGGTCGCTGCCCTGAGCACTACTTGCATCGTAGGTGGTGCTCTCTATTTCTTGTACCCTCCCCTAGCGCTTGCGTCACAGCCCTGAGCACTACTTGCATCGTAGGTGGTGCTCATCATTTCTTGTACCCTCCCCTAGCGCTTGTGTCACCGCCCTGAGCACTACGTGCGTCATAGGTGGTGCTCGTAATTTCTTGTACCTTCCCTAGCGCTTGCGTCACTGCCCTGAGCACTACGTGCGTCATAGGTGGTGCTTGTCATTTCTTGTACCCTCCCCTAGCACTTGTGCCACAGCCCTGAGCACTACTTGCATCATAGGTGGTGCTCGTCATTTCTTGTACCTTCCCTAGCGCTTGCGCCATAGCCCTGAGCACTACTTGTGTCATAGGTGGTGCTTGTCATTTCGTGCACCTTCCCTAGCACTTGTGCCACCGCCCTGAGCACTACTTGCATCATAGGTGGTGCTTGTCATTTCTTGTACCTTCCATAGAGCTTGCGTCACCGCCCTAAGCACTACGTGCGTCATAGATGGTGCTGGTTATTTCTTGTACCTTCCCTAGCGCTTGCGTCACTGCCCTGAGCACTACGTGCGTCATAGGTGGTGCTGGTTATTTCTTGTACCCTCCCCTAGCACTTGCGTCACTGCCCTGAGCACTACTTGCATCATAGGTGGTGCTGGTTATTTCTTGTACCCTCCCCTAGCACTTGCGTCACTGCCCTGAGCACTACGTGCGTCATAGATGGTGCTGGTTATTTCTTGTACCCTCTCCTAGTACTTGCGTCACTGCCCTGAGCACTACGTGTGTCATAGATGGTGCTCGTCATTTCTTGTACCTTCCCTAGCGCTTGCGCCATAGCCCTGAGCACTACTTGTGTCATAGGTGGTGCTTGTCATTTCGTGCACCTTCCCTAGCACTTGTGCCACCGCCCTGAGCACTACTTGCATCATAGGTGGTGCTTGTCATTTCTTGTACCTTCCCTAGCGCTTGCGCCACGGCCCTAAGCACTAGGTGCATCATAGGTGGTGCTAGTAATTTCTTACACCCTCCCCTAGCGCTTGTGTCACTGCCCTGAGAACACCTTGTGTCATAGGTGGTGCTCGTCATTTCTTGTACCTTCCCTAGCGCTTGCGCCACCGCCCTAACCACTACTTGCGTCATAGGCGGTGCTCGTCATTTCTTGTACCTTCCCCAGTGCTTGCGTCACAGCCCTGAGCACTACTTGCATCGTAGGTGGTGCTCGTCATTTCTTGTACCTTCCATAGAGCTTGCGTCACCGCCCTAAGCACTACGTGCATCATAGATGGTGTTTGTCATTTCTTGTACCCTCCCCTAGCACTTGCACCACCGCCCTAAGCACTACGTGCATCATAGGTGGTGCTTGTCATTTCTTGTACCTTCCCTAGCGCTTGTGCCACGGCCCTAAGCACTAGGTGCGTCATAGGTGGTGCTCGTAATTTCTTACACCTTCCCCTAGCGCTTGTGTCACCGCCCTGAGAACTCCTTGCGTCATAGGTGGTGCTTGTGAAGTCTTGCATGGCAAAGTCCAGTTCTTTACTACAGTAGTTCTAGGGTCAAAAGTCCCTCAGTAGCACGTGCCCTCTGCTCCTGATTTCATCCTGCCTGGGAGACTCACACCCTGAGTCGCCAGCAGTCGCTCCACATGAGTTTAAGGGGTTGCCCACCAACACCATGCTTAAGCGTGCAGCAAACGGCCTTAGCCCAAAGTGGTGTTCATTTTTAACATGGGTGGCCAGACAGCGGTTGGTTGCAGCTGACCCTTAGTCATGGAGTACAGACCTTTCACCTGTATCTCAAGTAAGGAGACGACCTACGAAAATGCAGTCTGCTGCAGGGCTGTGTTTCCCACAGCCAGTGCTTAATTTTTGCCAGTGGGGGCCAGCACTTATTTTTCCTGATCATACTTTGACGCAGAGCGAAAGAGAGAAAAACACGCAAAGGAGGAAGAGAAAGATGAAAAAAACATCACAAACGGAGAAAGCAGGAACCTGTACGTGTGAGATAAAGAGGGAGGGAGTGTCTGACAGTGGATTAAAGAGGCAACAGAAGGGGTTAAGACTACCAGCCTTGGCATTCAGCATAGCGACATTTTATTGCACCGGCCTCGGACCTCTGAACAGAGCTTCGGGCACTTTCATTCATTCTATTACAAATTAAGCACTGCCCAAAGTGTGTGCAGACAATGATTCCAGTAGGTGCACTGTTTTGCACGGCCCTTGTGCGCCACAATGACTGGCCTGAAGGAAATTACAAAAACGTATCTCAGGTCAGTAAGGGAGGTTAAGGTAAGTAGGTGTGACTGCATCTGGATCTGCGGAGAGGGATAGTAACTGTGGTGCTCTCTATGGTGAGTTTCTGCAGGAGCGTTTGTAAGGTGTAGTTCTAACTAAGAGACTCACATGTCCACCGCTCAAATTAACTCAAATTTCACTATAGTAATCCACCACTAATCCTTTTTGGGTTCCGGAGTAGCGTGATACTCACTGACAAGTGCTTCGATGCCTCATCAGGAGTAGTACGCTGCTGGTGGGGGAGTAGTGAGCACTCCCTTCACTGCCCATGAGGTGTTTGGCCAGCCGTCTCAGGTCGGCCAAACCCCTCATGCGCAGTGAAGCTCTCTCCAGCCCCAGCTGCGTTGCTGGGGCTGGAGAGAGCAGGCACAGGCTCCCAGTCTGCCAGGGAGCGCAAGTTGCCTGCGCTCAGGCCAATCCGGACGCTGCTTTCATGCTTCGTCAGGATTGGCCACAGTGCAGGCTGGGAGCCTGTGCCTAGAAGGAAGAGCGCAATGTGGTGGTGACGGCGTTGAGGTAAGTTTTATTTTTAGTCCCCCATTTCCCCCCCCCCACCCACCTCCATCCTCCGGCCCGCCTCGCCACTTTAGCAGGGTACGGGCCGCTACTGGTGGTGACCTCAGTCCATGTCATAATGGACACTTGTGTGACAAGCTTGGTCTAAGCAAAAGGCTTCTGTCAGTGACTGGGGGCCACTGTCATGAGCACGGCCTACCTTCTTCAATGGTTAAGCAGGATCCCACCTGGGGCCTTATTACACAAGTGCCCCTGGGGCGCAATGGGCGTTTGCGTATGCTTTACGCTCTTCCAGGGCCCTTTGGTTTTACAGAAGGGGCTGCAGAAGCTTGTGCGTCGCCTTTTGTAATACAGATAGCTCGGGCACATATAGCGCGTCAGCGCTATCATTAGAGGGCATTCCCTCATTTGCATGGGGGCGTGGCCCCAAGCAAATGAGGGAATCAGTTTGCCTCTGCACCTGCGCCTATTACCAACGTGGGCGCAGAGGCAAACATGTCTTTAGAAGGCGCACTGAAAGTGCACCACAAAAAGGTGGCGCATTTTCAGTGCACCTTCTAAATGCAGCTCTTTAAAGGGATGACATCCCCTTGCAGGCGGGTGCAGTCACTCACTGCATCCGCCTGCAAGTGGATCTCTAATCCATTTTAAAAGTGCAGCCCGGTTGCCGTCTGCACAGTGAAACATGGAGCAGCTTTTAAACAGCAGCTCCGTATTTCTCTTGAATGCGCTGTGCGAGTTTGCAGCTGCCCCAAGGACAATTCATTCTTCTTGATAGGGCGCACTTTCCATGTTTGCACCCGGCGCACTAGCTTTCAGGTGGGCCGTGGTGCAAACATGGAAAGTGTGCTCCATCTGTAATGTGGGCCCTGGTGCTCTAAATTTACTGACCAGGGTTGATATCCGCCCCCCCATTGGTGGCTTGCAGTGTTTCACCCAGAGCCGGCCCTTTGTCCAATAGCGCCCTAAGCGGAAAGAAATGTTTCGCCCTCGCTACTGCTGATGAATAAAATGATGTTACAGCAAACAAATGATAGACGGAATGCTGACAATGCAAACATTCTCCCCCAGTCAAAAGATCTGGGTTAAATCCATCGTTCTTTTGCCTACTACGCCACCCCAGTTTGGACCCAGCCAAATGCAAATCAGTCTTGACCCTGTGCCCCATGGGAACAGTCCAGACCGAACTGCCAGGCCAGGTCCTCCCTGGACCGGAAACAAGCATCCTGGGACCGGTTTCAGGGTATGTCACCCTTCTTCAGCCAGGCTAGCTTGAATCCAGTGGCACAGTGAGCAAGGGACCCACGTCTGGGCATACCCATCCCACTTAGGGCGAAAAGTGTTACAGCAAACAAATGATGGACGGAATGCTGACAATGCAAACATTCTCCCCCACTCCTGTTTGGACCCAGCCATATGCAAATCAGTCTCCCTCGTGTGGGTTGCAATAACCGAACTCTTATGCACCGCGTCAACTTGCAGTTGCAAAGGCTTGTTGACTTCCTTCCAAGAAGATCTTCGGGCTCCAAGTAGCCCCAACCTCGAGCACCTCCAGTGACCAGAATCTTCAGCCACACCGCATCGTGACCTGCATCTTTTGGTGAGCTGCTTGAGGTCCTCTCGCGACTCCAGTGCTTCCGGCCTGTGGGTCCACTTGAGGGTCACTGTTGTTTCTTTTGGGCTTCCCAGATTGCTCGGGCCTGCCCTGACTCCCCGGCTTTTGGTGCTTGCTGGTCCCAACTTTGCTCCTTCTTCAATTCCTGCAGTGGTTGCATTTGCCAAGGCTTGTTGGTGCTCCCGCCAGACACCGAACCCTCAGCACTCGACATCCTTCGTGGGACAGCTCGTGCACAGCTCCTGGTCTTCCTCAACATCGCCTGGTCCTCACAGCTGCAGAGTCAAGGTCATCGTCACCCATCCTGCAACACCCGACATCGGAGGGCATTAGTCTTCCAAGTCTCCTGGTCACTCCTGAGTGACAGACTCGGTCCCCTCTGTTTGCAGGTACCTCTCATCTAGAATCCACTTTCGGATTCCACCAGACACTTTCTCCTCCTTCAGCAGCGGCACTTTCCTGAAGTCCTCAATTGGGTTCGACGGCAGTTTCCGACACCACTTCACACATATGCACCCGGTTTCCCTGGTGTAGGTAATGTGGGTACTAGGGTATCCACAGGAGGGGTGGCTCTCCAACCTTCTGTTTTCTACGGGGTTTCTTCAGGATCCACTGGGAAGGGTCCTTAATCTTTAAAAATCCAACCGCGACTTACACGTAGAGTTGTATGGAGCATGCGGTCGTGTTCCCACACTGCACACGCTCTCCGTGGGGTCCCTGTCTACTCACCTTGGGTGGTTCCTTGGGTCCCCAGCACCTCTACGTCCTCTCAACCTTGTCTTGACCAGAGTTGTGGTTCTTATACCACTTTCTTAGTATATGGTTTGGTCTCCCCCTGGGGTCCACTGTGTATTAGGTGCTATTTACTGGGTTTCTTTGCTAAAGTATTGTGTGTATTGTGCATATCTCCGGGTAGGAGATATTTCTATGTGTTAGAGAGTATTATATAATAAATACATATTTTTATAAATACCTTGTGTGGTTCTTTTTCACTTAATCTATACTATAAGATTGCATTCTGGTAAAACAAGCTGCTTTACACTCCTTCTGGACTAAGCCTGAAGGCTGCTCTCCACAGCTACCTCTTGGAGAGCTTTCTAAGGTTGTCTAAGACCTCTCAAATCACCCTAACGGTTGTCTGGACTGGTGCAGGGTGTCCACTTACATAGGTGTACATCATATACCAGGCCAGCTTCTCACACCCCCTCTCAATGTAACATCCTCTCAATACACAGGAATGACAGGAACTCTGAAGAAAAAACTCCACAAATATTTGGGATAGTAAAATACAGGTAAAATATACTACAACACCACATAATCTTCCAAATACCTGGGAGTGTGGATTTGTCTATTGGTTCACCCACCTTAAGACCTGGTTATCACCCAAGACGGCAACCTCAACTTATTTGGCTTCATCTTGCAGGACCTTACTTGAGTAGTATCAGACTCACATCCACAACCCTTCTAGAAGGTGGAGAACAGTGCGAATATCTGGCATTATCAAACCACCATTTGTTTAATCCAGTGGCACCCAACGTTCTTGAGTTTGAGGAGTCCAACTGCACCTTATTGCTAGTCACGCAATTAGCTGCATTCCTCTTACTTCACCATTTTTCATTTTCAACCAAAATGTCATATTTGCCCAATTGTACAATGCATGTGCTGGGGTAAAACCTGGAGTTCCCCTGCCTGTAATGGGGTGGTCTCTTGATTTTCACTACATTCCCAACCTGAAAATCCGAATCCTATACTTTCTTTAAATCAACATACCTTTGTTTATTCCTGGACTGAACATTATTTACTCTTTAGCACTCATCCCACACACTGGGAGTTTTCTAGGTAATGCATGTTTTTTCCAAGACCCACTTAGGAGATAATTTGCTAGAAGAGTGCCTTCTACTCAACAACACAAAAGTGTTACCACCAGTGGTAGAATTAGGAACGTTGTGATAACTCCATAATCTGTTGGACACCATTTGACAAACATACAATCCTGAAGACCAAGTTAATTGAATGGTCCCCTTCAACATGCGATTCACCCTCACCACCATTCCATTGCCTTGGGAACTATATAATGCAACAGATACCAAATAAAGTAAAAAAAAAGTCTCCATGAATTGAGATTTAAGTTGTACACCATTGTCTATCAACAGGAACGTAGGTACACCTTCTCTTTGAAACTAAACCCTCAAACTTCAAAGACAGACAAAGTGTTAGGTTCGTTCAAGACTCTGCATTTGACCCACATAAAATGATAGTCAACTAAAAGTAACGTATATCTCAGATCTTCATGTAAGTTCTGCATGGGTCCAATGAAGGGCATACCTTACTTTTACCGAGGTGATTTTGAGAACTCTACTGGGGTCAACGGAGTATTGAAAGTCCACAGAGATTTATTTCTCTGCATTCAGCACAACCAGCGAAAAACACCTCAGTTCTGTTGGAGGGACTAATAACTTGCCCTTCAAAATCAATTCTCATTCTATGGTCAACTCATCCTTCACTTTGGAAATAATTAAACTTCATTTCCACTAGGTTTTCTCTAGGCCAACTCTTAGTTAACTTCTTCATAGATGGTTGACAGGCATCACTCTCAATACAGCATTCCCATTTTTTCCATTATTGTGACTTCTAGACAATTAATTACTCCCATCTATCATACCAACCACACACTCCATGTTATCTACACTATATTCTTCTGCACGCTTTTCTAGAGGACATCTTGAAAGGAGATCAGCAATTGAGTTTTTTCCTCTGTAATGTGCCTCACACTGAAATTGAACGTATTCATTTTTGACAACAAACTTACCAGGTTGGGACTTGCTCTGTTAACACTTCTCTCACTTAACAAGTACACCAGAAGTTTATATTCCGTAACAAAGGAAAATCTCTCCCTTGAAGGTAAGTAGAAAAAGATATGTTCGCCTCCCTCTCTATTGTGCTGTAATTTGTTCAGGCTCTGTAAGACCCCTAGAGGCAAATACTATGGTGTTTTCTTTTCCATCTACTGTCCGACTCAGGATCACAGCTAAGTCCACCCTACTGGCATCAATTATTACTGTTGAACTTACATCAACTCTAAATGGTTGCATTTGAATTTTCAAATTCTCAAAGGCCTCATTTTCCACAGTTCCCATAGATATTTCTCATCACTCCTCAATAAGTTTATGAGTGACTGTTTGTAGGGCAAAGGTGTCAATAATAACAGAATAGCTGTAGGAAAGACCGTAACATGCCTTTTTTACTTTGGGGATGGGCTATTCCTTATGGCTTTTACCAAATCAGCCTTTGATTTGATCCCTTCTGCTGAAATGTGATGACCCAAATAATCCACTTCTTTCACCAAGAATTGGCCCTTCTCTTTTAACCCCTTCGATGCTTATGACGAGCTGGACTCGTCATGGCACACAGTGGTCGTGTGCTCATGACGAGTCCAGCTCGTCATAAGATCACCCACGGGGGAAGCGCTGGCGCTCCCCGTGGGAATCCGATCGTTGTTTTTTTGGGGGAAGGCAGGGGAAGGGCTTCCCCTGCCTCCCCCGCCCCCTCCCCTCAATGACGTCAGCGCGCAAGGCGCGCTGGCGTCATTGGGGATTTCCTTTGTTCCGCGACGCGCTGGAAGCCATTTGCTTCCAGCGCGTCGGAGAATAAGGTTAGTTTTGGCTCCGGGGAGGGGGATTTCAAACAGAAGAGGCATCGAGGAAAGGAAAACCCTTTCCTTTCCCTCAATGCCTCTTTTGTGCATTCCTGCTGCACGATCATGCGATCGTGCAGCAGGAATGCCCACTAGACACCAGGGAATTTAAAAAAAAATGAAAATACTGTTTTGGGGAGCGGCCCCTTGGGCAAGGGTCGCTCCCTTTTGGGAGCCATATGTTTTTGGTGCTCTGCCCCCTGGGGGCAGTTTTTTATATAGCGCGGGGCTTTACCCGAAGGTGTCAGAGCGCTTCACAATAGAAACAGTAACATTACATGAGGAGAAGGTTACAAGTGAGCATAATACAAAAGCAAGCGTTACATTACATGAGGAAAAAGTGACAATTGTGCATGATACATGAGATACAAAATACAAATAGAGGTATAATACTGCAATAAGTGGCAGTCACTCAGAACACACTGGGAAGGCACTTCTATAGGCATGGAGTGCAGAATTTCCTATAGTGGAAGAACTTCCTTGAGGGATTAGAGAGGGCGTGAATTAAACAGGAGACTTAAAATGAAGGGTACACAAATCCAGCACAGCACGCAAGGGTGAGGAATGTACAGGAAAAAGTACAAATTTACAATGAAGAGCGAACTTCCTAGAGGGGGCTGAGAGTGAAAGTATTAGTTCTGAAAGTGTCTTTGGAAGAGAAGAGATTTGAGGTCAGCTTTGAAGATCCGGGTAGAGGAGGTGGCACGGAGCAATGGGGAAGCGAGTTCCAGATTCTTACCGCATTGCCTGAGAAGGATTGCGCCATCGATCTTTCCCTTTTGAAGACAGGGGGGGGGCTCAAGCAGAAGCTTTTCCGCATTGCGAGAAGGGCGAGAGCCACCGGACAATTTTAATTTATTCGCCAGGTAACGAGGGGAGGACGTGTGTAAGGCTTTGTGTGTGATGCAGGCAGTTTTGTAAATAGATCTTGCCTCGATCGGAAGCCATGGAAGAGAGGACAGGATAGGAGTGACGTGGTCAGCTCGTTTAGACCCTGAAATGAAGCGAGCTGCTGAATGGAGGATGGATTTGAGAGGGGAGAGGTGGGATTTGGGTAGGCCCGTCAGAAGAGAATTGCAATAATCCAGTCTTGAGAGAACCAGAGATTGTACCAAGGTTTTTAAGTCTTTCTCCGGGAAGAACCGACGGATCCCCCATAGAAGGCGCAACTGGTAACGTGCGTTCTTAGCAATAGAGTTGATGTGGGAGATTAGGTTGAGTCTTTTGTCAAGAATGACACCTAGGGATTTAGCGCTGTCGACAATGATGGGTTTGTTGTTGAGTAGGTTCAGCTGATCCATCCAAGATTGAACAGGAGGAGGTGAGAGAGAGGTAGAGAGGAGGAGGAATTCAGTTTTGGCGGGATTCAGAATGAGTTGGTGAGCTAACATCCAGTTGTGAATAGAGTTGAGAGTAGAGTTGAGTAGTGAGAGATCGTGTGCGGAAGATAAAGGTATCTTCCCACTAGTCCACCAGGCATTTATTTGTGGAGAGTGACCCCTTGGGTGGCAGAATAGCAGTATGTTTTTAGGCCCATCTGCCCCCAAGGAGGGCAGAAGCCACTAGACACCAGTTTTTTTTAATTTTTGTGTTGGGGAGTGGCCAAAGGGCAAGGGTTGCTCCCCTTTTACGGGGGTGAATATTTTATTTATACTCTTTGGCCCACCTACCCCTTAGCTTGGCTGGTGGATTGTGTGTGGACTGGTGCATTATTTGCATATGTGATTGTAATGTTTTTTTCTCCTTTTTATTCTAGTGTAAAGCTTTTGATTCCTGTTTGCGGTTTCGGCAGTGGTTGTTCTGCAGTTTTGCGTAATTGCATTTATTTGGTAAGAAAAATATTTTTGTTGTGTGTACTCCAAATGAGTATTGTCATGCATGAATGAATTTTTTTGTAAGTGGTGTCATAATGGCAGCATATTTGTTAGTGTTCAGAGCATGAAATTCTTTGCGATGTTTTGCATTGTCTTATGTGTAATTTTTTTTTCTTCTTTTTTAGTGGGATATTGTTGATCCTTACTGTGTCTGTGCAGAGTAGGTGGTGGTGAGTCTAGCTGCTTCTGTCACGTGAGTGGTATAGTGTTGGAGTATATAGGTCTTTGTGATAAAGCTACATTTTTTTTTTTTTTTTTTTTTTTTTTTAAAAAGGGTTTGTTGTTGTTGACTTGTTTGACAAGTAACCTTTATTAGTAAGCATTATGGCTAGCCGTAGAATGACTGCTCAGCAGGTGGTTGGTTTGCTTCTTGAATCTTCCTCTGAGCAGGATTATGAGACTGACGGAGAGAGGGAGAGGAGGGAGGGGAAGATTCAGGCAGTGAGTTTTCTCTCCACATGGAATCATCGGATGATGAAGGTACTCTCAGTACAGATGAAGTGCCTGTTTTAGAGGAGGATACTACTGTGCCGATGGTGCAAGAGGCATCTGGATTGCAGCCTGGGGCTGCTAGGCTTCCTACTGGAAGTGCTGGACTCTGGGTTGATCCAAACATGGTGCAGCCGGTGTTGCCTGCCTTTAGTGGTTATGCAGGGTGTAGAGTGGATTGTGGACATTATTTGCCTATACAGTATTTTCAGTTGTTTATGGATGATGTATTTATGGGTGAGATTGTTGAGCAGACTAATTTGTATGCTGAACAGTTTTTGAGGGACAACAGTGCCAGACTTAGGCCCCATTCTAGAGCTACCCGGTGGAGTCCCACAAATCTGGAAGAGATGAAGAAGTTTTTGGGTTTGACTTTTTTGATGGGTTTGATAAGGAAGCCGTCCATGGGTTCATATTGGTCTACCAGTCCCTTGATGGCAACGGCCATATTTCCTGCAGTTATGACTCGTGATCGGTATTTACTTTTGCTTCGGATGCTGCATTTTGTTGATAATGGTTTGGCGTTGCCACGAGATCACCCTGAATGTGACCGTCTTTTTAAGATTCGGCCTGTTCTTGATCACTTTGTAGATCGATTTTCAGAGATCTATACTCCAGGGAAAGAAATATCTATTGATGAGTCTTTGGTCCTGTTCAAGGGCCGTTTGGTTTTTAGGCAGTACATTCCTAGCAAGAGGGCACGCTATGGAATTAAGCTGTATATGCTGTCTGAGAGTAGGACAGGATATGTTTTTAATTTGCGTGTGTACTCTGGTAGGGATTCCACTATTGACCCCCCTGGATGTCCGTCCACTTTTGGAGTTTCAGAGAAAATTGTGTGGGATCTTGCTAGAGGACTGTTTAACAGAGGCCACCATTTGTACCTTGATAACTTCTACACTGCTGAGCAATTGTTTAAGGAATTGTTCAAAGTGGACACTTTTGCTTGTGGCACAATCCGCTCTAACCGTAAAGGTTATCCAAAAGAGCTTGTTTGCAAAAAACTTCAGAGGGGACAGTGCAGTTCCTTGCGTAGTGATGAACTACTAGCTGTGAAATTTGTGGACAGGAGGGATGTGTACATGCTGACTACCATCCATGATGAGAGTACTTCACCTGTGGCTGTTTGGGGTCAGATTGCTGAAGTGCGCAAACCTGTGTGCATTTTAGACTACAATAAGCACATGGGTGGTGTTGATAGAGTAGATCAGAGGTTGGAACCTTACACTGCTATTCGTAAGGCTTACATTTGGTATAAGAAGTTGGCCATCCATCTCTTCAATTTAGCAACTTTCAATGCTTTTGTTGTGTTCAAGGAGTGTTCTCCTGCGTCAAAGCTGACTTTTGTTCAGTTTCAGCAGTCTGTCATAGGCAGCCTTGTTGTTGTGGAACAGGCAAGTGTTCCTAGAGTTGGAGTGGTGGAGGATGTGGCTCGATTGAAAGATCGCCACTTTCCTGATCACATTCCTCCTACACCCTCAAAGACTTTCCCACTAGGAGATGTAGAGTCTGTTGGCGAAGAGGTACGCGGAAGGAGACTCGTATGTACTGCCCTGAGTGTCCTTCTAACCCAGGGCTGTGTGTGCCTGCTTGTTATAGAGCGTACCACAAGCAAAAGAATTATTGGGAGCAACCATGAGTGGTAAAGTGAATTGCCTGGTCTGTAATGTTTAAGAATTGTTGTTCTGTTTCAAGGTTGGCATTAGTGCAATGTATTTAGTTTCTGATTTTGTGTTAGTAGATTTGTATCTATTTGCAATTTGTTTGTGTTTTCTTTTTGTATAAAAAAATCCTAAATGTGATGGTGGTGTGTGTAGGCTGGTGCTTGGCTGGCGGTGTGCGTGGAGTGGCGCTTGGCTGGCGGTGTGCGTGGAGTGGCGCTTGGCTGGTGGTGTGCGTGGAGTGGCTCTTGGCTGGCGGTGTGCGTGGAGTGGCGCTTGGCTGGCGGTGTGCGTGGAGTGGCGCTTGGCTGGCGGTGTGCGTGGAGTGGCGCTTGGCTGGCGGTGTGCGTGGAGTGGCGCTTGGCTGGCGGTGTGCGTGGAGTGGCTCTTGGCTGGTGGTGTGCGTGGAGTGGCGCTTGGCTGGCGGTGTGCGTGGAGTGGCGCTTGGCTGGCGGTGTGCGTGGAGTGGTGCTTGGCTGGCGGTGTGCGTGGAGTGGCTCTTGGCTGGCGGTGTGCGTGGAGTGGTGCTTGGCTGGCGGTGTGCGTGGAGTGGCGCTTGGCTGGCGGTGTGCGTGGAGTGGTGCTTGGCTGGCGGTGTGCGTGGAGTGGCTCTTGGCTGGCGGTGTGCGTGGAGTGGCACTAGGCTGGCGGTGTGCGTGGAGTGGCACTAGGCTGGCGGTGTGCGTGGAGTGGCGCTTGGCTGGCGGTGTGCGTGGAGTGGCGCTTGGCTGGCGGTGTGCGTGGAGTGGCGCTTGGCTGGCGGTGTGCGTGGAGTGGCGCTTGGCTGGCGGTGTGCGTGGACTGGCGCTCGGCTGGCGGTGTGTGAGTAGTGACTTGCTGCTGGTCACTACACACACTGCTAGCCGAGCGACACTCCACGCAATCCATCAGCTTGTGTGGTTGCTGTGTTAGGAATGTGGGCGTGTGAAAGTGATGGGCCCTTGAATGGCGCTGTCTGCTGGTGTGAGTGTTGTAATGTGATGGGCCCGCGGCTGGTGGTGTGAATGGTTTTGTATGTGTCACATGTATGAAAGGTGTATGAATGGCCTGTAAAGAGGTTGGTGCCTTGTCGTGGCTTTACAGCTCACGAGCTGTGAGTCAATGGTTCAGTTTCTCGTCCTTTCAATTATTAACAGTGCATTTCATTTTTGTGAAATCACTTGTTAATACAATTGTATATACTGAACCATCACTCACCCTCGTGCCAAATCCAACCAGTATGTGTGTGTGCTTGAGGATTAGATGGCTGTGCAGTAATATATTTTTTTGTCTTTCTCAAGCAGGGTGTACCTTGTCCCTTTTTGTGAATGTTGTAATGTGTTTGTTTCGTGCCTGGTGGTGTGAATGGTCTTGTGTGTATCACGTATGAAAGGTGTGTGAATGGCCTGTAAAGCGGTTGGGGCCTTGACGTGGCTTTACAGCTCACGAGCTGCGAGTCACTGGTTCAGTTTTTTGTCCTTTCAATTATTGACAGTGCATTTCATTTTTGTGAAATCTCTTGTTAATAAAATTGTATATACTGAACCATCACTTGCCCTCGTGCCAAATCCAACCAGTATGTGTGTGTGCTTGAGGAATAGATGGCTGTGCAGTAATCTTTGTCTTTTCAGTCTGTCTGCCAAGGTGTACATTCCGTCTAAGAATAACTTACCAACTGTAGATATTGTCGTAAACAGAAACACCCATGGGAGTACATGGTGATATCTCTCTTGTGGATCCCAACAAGTTATGGTACCCACAATGTCCTGCAAACCTCAAAATGTCTGTCACATTCTCCTTGCAATATTGTGCCAAAATTTTCACGCTGCAGAAATAAACAACACATTATCTCAAAATGACCTGGTTTTGCAAAGGGGGTCACCTGGGTTTTTGGCCCGGGGCTCGGCGGCCACCTAGGGAAACCTACCAAACCCACACATTTCTGAAAAGTAGACACCCGGGGGATTCCAGGGAGGTATGGCTTGCGTGGATCCCCCAACGTTTTCTTACCCAGAATCCCCTGCAAACCTGACATTTTGCTGAAGAAATCACTTTTTTCACACATTTTTGTGTGGTAAAGTTGTGGCATCACGGGGCTGACACAAATTTCCTACCACCCAGCGTCCCCCCAGGTCTCCCGATAAAAATGGTGCCTCACTCGGGTGGGAGGCCCAACTACCCGCGACAGGCAAGGGCCCACAACGTATTGAGGCGACCTCAAAATGGCCTATCACAAAACGACCTGGTTTTCCAAGGGGGGTCCCATGACGTTTTGGCCCGGGGTTCGGCGGCCACCTAGGAAAACCTACCAAACCCACACATTTCTGAAAAGTAGACACCCGGGGGATTCCAGAGAGGTATGGCTTGCGTGGATCCCCCAACGTTTTCTTACCCAGAATCCCCTGCAAACCTGACATTTTGCTGAAAAAATCCCTTTTTTCACACATTTTTGTGTGGTAAAGTTGTGGCATCACCGGGCTGACACAAATTTCCTACCACCCAGCGTTCCCCCAGGTCTCCCGATAAAAATGGTGCCTCACTCGGGTGGGAGGCCCAAGTACCCGCGACAGGCAAGGGCCCACAACGTATTGAGGCGACCTCAAAATGGCCTATCACAAAACGACCTGGTTTTGCAAGGGGGGGTCCCATGACGTTTTGGCCCGGGGCTCGGCGGCCACCTAGGGAAACCTACCAAACCCACACATTTCTGAAAAGTAGACACCCGGGGGATTCCAGGGAGGTATGGCTTGCCTGGATCCCCCAACGTTTTCTTACCCAGAATCCCCTGCAAACCTGACATTTTGCTGAAAAAATCCCTTTTTTCACACATTTTTGTGTGGTAAAGTTGTGGCATCACCGGGCTGACACAAATTTCCTACCACCCAGCGTTCCCCCAGGTCTCCCGATAAAAATGGTGCCTCACTCGGGTGGGAGGCCCAAGTACCCGCGACAGGCAAGGTCCCACAACATTTTGTGATAGGCAATTTTAATGTCGCCTCAATTTTGTGGATCCACGCAGATTCCAGAACTTTCCACCACAGAAAAGTGAAGAAAATTTGTTTTTTTTGCCAATTTTTTAGGTTTGCAAGGGATTCTGGGTAACAGAACCTGGTGAGAGCCAGTCAAGTCAAGTCACCCCATCCTGGATTCCCCTGGGTGTCTACTTTTCAAAAATGTATAGGTTTGCTAGGTTTCCCAAAGTGCCGGCAGAGCTAGGGTTCTGTCAGGACCCCACAAGTCTTACCTGGTATACTCGTGGAGTTATCTCGCAGGGACGACGTGAGCAACCTCCACCGTCCCCCTCCTTACCCGATCAGAGGTGAATCTACAGACCCAGGCAAGGATGGGACCAGGGAAGGATGCCTAATGGTGTGTGGAAGGGACGTCGTCTGTGAAGATAGGTGAGGAGCTTCTCTAAGCGGAGGGCACTCTCCTGGGCATCGCCAGCTAAACAAGGGAACATTCAAGCAGTTAGTGCGTCTGCTCTCCCTTCGTACTTGTTATACGCTACAACAGCCATACAGCATACGTAAGAGATACTATGGTATATAGTCACCTGAAAACTGAAGGTTTAAGCTCCGATAGGAGGTCTCTAGGCTCCCGACTCCTGTGCCAGTAAGGTGAAAGGAACTCCTTCGTGGTGGTGGTAGTAAGAAAACAAGGGCGCTCCTGCGCTGAGAATGAGCAGGAAGCAACCGCGACCACGCTTCCCTGTGCGTGTCGCGGTTTAAGGAAATCAGGGGGCGCTCCTGCGCCGAGAACGAGTACAATTCAGCCGCGACCACGCTTCCCTGTGCGTGCCGCGGGTGAAAAGGAAAACAATAGGCGCTCCTGCGCTAAGAAATAAATAAAGGTAACCGCGACCACGCTTTCCTGTGCGTGTCGCGGGTGTCAATTCTAGCGAGGGTGCTCCGGTAGAGGGTCTATCTAACCGGGCGATGCTGCAGTGCGTCTGGGTAGGCAAGGATCTGGAAGACTCCGTTGGGAAATCCGTGGCGTAGCGGGCCGGCATCCGACAAGAAACAGTATTGGAAGCACTGACGGGAATGAGCGCCGCAGCTATATGCGGTCTCACCCGGAAGTGTTTCTTGTCCGATCAGGTGCGCTTCCTATTCTGAGCGCTAGACCGCTGATCTGTCTAGCTGTGCGCTCTATGTGTACCGGAACCTACCACACACATACCGCTATTCCCTTGGGACGGACCCATGACAGGTTCAAAAACGACAGCTAGGCACTTTGCAAAAAAAGGGTCATTTTTCACTGTGAAAATGTGGTGTGTCCACGTTGCGTTTTGCGCTGCTTCCTGTCGCGGGCACTAAGCCTACCCACACAAGTGAGGTACCATTTTTTTGGGAAGACCTTGGGGAACGCGGGGTGGGTGGAATTTTGTGGATCCACGCAGATTCCAGAACTTTCCACCACAGAAAAGTGAGGAAAGTGTGGTTTTTTTGCCAATTTTTTAGGTTTGCAAGGGATTCTGGGTAACAGAACCTGGTGAGAGCCAGTCGTCACCCCATCCTGGATTCCCCTGGGTGTCTACGTTTCAAAAATGTATAGGTTTGCTAGGTTTCCCAAAGTGCCGGCAGAGCTAGGGTTCAAAAACTACAGCTAGGCACTTTGCAAAAAAAGGGTCATTTTTCACTGTGAAAATGTGGTGCGTCCACGTTGCGTTTTGCGCTGCTTCCTGTCGCGGGCACTAGGCCTACCCACACAAGTGAGGTACCATTTTTTTCGGAAGACCTTGGGGAACGCGGGGCGGGTGGAATTTTGTGGATCCACGCAGATTCCAGAACTTTCTACCACAGAAAAGTGAGGAAAATGGTTTTTTTGCCAATTTTTTAGGTTTGCAAGGGATTTTGGGTAACAGAACCTGGTGAGAGCCAGTCAAGTCACCCCATCCTGGATTCCCCTGGGTGTCTACTTTTCAAAAATGTATAGGTTTGCTAGGTTTCCCAAAGTGCCGGCAAAGCTAGGGTTCAAAAACGACAGCTAGGCACTTTGCAAGAAAAGGGTCATTTTTCACTGTGAAAATGTGGGGTGTCCACGTTGCGTTTTGCGCTGCTTCCTGTCGCGGGCACTAGGCCTACCCACACAAGTGAGGTATCATTTTTTGGGAAGACCTTGGGGAACGCGGGGTGTGTGGAATTTTGTGGATCCACGCAGATTCCAGAACTTTCCACCACAGAAAAGTGAGGAAAATGTGTTTTTTTGCCAATTTTTAAGGTTTGCAAGGGATTCTGGGTAACAGAACCTGGTGAGAGCCAGTCAAGTCACCCCATCCTGGATTCCCCTGGGTGTCTACTTTTCAAAAAATGTATAGGTTTGCTGGGTTTCCTAAGTGCCGGCAGAGCTAGAGTGTCAAACTACAGCTAGGCACTTTGCAAAAAAAGGGTCATTTTTCACTGTGAAAATGTGGTGTGTCCACGTTGCGTTTTGCGCTACTTCCTGTCGCGGGCACTAGGCCTACCCACACAAGTGAGGTACCATAGTTTTTGGAAGACCTTGGGGAACGCGGGGTGGGTGGAATTTTGTGGATCCTTGCAGATTCCAGAACTTTCCACCACAGAAAAGTGAGGAAAATGTGTTTTTTTTGCCAATTTGTAAGGTTTGCAAGGGATTCTGGGTAACAGAACCTGGTGAGAGCCAGTTAAGTCACCCCATCATGGATTCCCCTGGGTGTCTACTTTTCAAAAATGTATAGGTTTGCTAGGTTTCCCTAAGTGCCGGCAGAGCTAGGGTTCAAAAACTACAGCTAGGCACTCTGCAAAAAAAGGGTCATTTTTCACTGTGAAAATGTGGTGCGTCCACGTCGCGTTTTGCGCTGCTTCCTGTCGCGGGCACTATGCCTACCCACACAAGTGAGGTCCCATTTTTTTCGGAAGACCTTGGGGAACGCGGGGTGGGTGGAATTTTGTGGATCCACGCAGATTCCAGAACTTTCCACCACAGAAAAGTGAGGAAAATGCGTTTTTTTTGCCAATTTTTTAGGTTTGCAAGGGATTCTGGGTAACAGAAACTGGTGAGAGCCAGTCAAGTCACCCCATCCTGGATTCCCCTGGGTGTCTACTTTTCAAAAATGTATAGGTTTGCTAGGTTTCCCTAAGTGCCGGCAGAGCTAGGGTTCAAAAACTACAGCTAGGCACTTTGCAAAAAAAGGGTCATTTTTCACTGTGAAAATGCGGTGGGTCCACGTTGCATTTTGCGCTGCTTCCTGTCGCGGGCACTAGGCCTACCCACACAAGTGAGGTACCATTTTTTTGGGAAGACCTTGGGGAACGCGGGGTGGGTGGAATTTTGTGGATCCACGCAGATTCCAGAACTTTCCACCACAGAAAAGTGAGGAAAATGTGGTTTTTTTGCCAATTTTTAAGGTTTGCAAGGGATTCTGGGTAACAGAACCTGGTGAGAGCCAGTCAAGTCACCCCATCCTGGATTCCCCTGGGTGTCTACTTTTCAAAAAATGTATAGGTTTGCTGGGTTTCCCTAAGTGCCGGCAGAGCTAGAGTGTCAAACTACAGCTAGGCACTTTGCAAAAAAAGGGTCATTTTTCACTGTGAAAATGTGGTGTGTCCACGTTGCGTTTTGCGCTACTTCCTGTCGCGGGCACTAGGCCTACCCACACAAGTGAGGTACCATAGTTTTGGAAGACCTTGGGGAACGCGGGGTGGGTGGAATTTTGTGGATCCTTGCAGATTCCAGAACTTTCCACCACAGAAAAGTGAGGAAAATGTGGTTTTTTGCCAATTTTTAAGGTTTGCAAGGGATTCTGGGTAACAGAACCTGGTGAGAGCCAGTTAAGTCACCCCATCATGGATTCCCCTGGGTGTCTACTTTTCAAAAATGTATAGGTTTGCTAGGTTTCCTAAGTGCCGGCAGAGCTAGGGTTCAAAAACTACAGCTAGGCACTCTGCAAAAAAAGGGTCATTTTTCACTGTGAAAATGTGGTGCGTCCACGTCGCGTTTTGCGCTGCTTCCTGTCGCGGGCACTATGCCTACCCACACAAGTGAGGTCCCATTTTTTTCGGAAGACCTTGGGGAACGCGGGGTGGGTGGAATTTTGTGGATCCACGCAGATTCCAGAACTTTCCACCACAGAAAAGTGAGGAAAATGCGGTTTTTTTGCCAATTTTTTAGGTTTGCAAGGGATTCTGGGTAACAGAACCTGGTGAGAGCCAGTCGTCACCCCATCCTGGTTTCCCTAAGTGCCCGCAGAGCTAGGGTTAAAAAACTACAGCTAGGCACTTTGCAAAAAAAGGGTATTTTTTCATTGTGAAAATTTGGTACGTCCACGTTGCATTTTGAGCCATTTCCTGTTGTGGGCACAAGGCCTACCCACACAAGTGAGGTACCATTTTTATCGGGAGACTTAGGGTAACACAGAATTGTAGAGCAACTGTTATTACCTATTGACTTTCGATGCATTTCTGCCTTCCAAATGAAAGACAATGTGTAAAAAATAAGTCATTTTGAAAAATGACCTATAATTCTCATGCTAGTATGGGTACTCCCAATTTCGGAAATGTGCAAATATCTACTGTTTCTAAAATCTACATTTTGTTCCCATTTCAGAAATACATAGGTGTCTTTCATAACAATTTTTCCATGTATACATTTTCCCAAAATAATTGCTATATACCCGGTACATAATAAAAAACCATTGCAAGATGCTGCTCAGTTATTGGCTCTGGGTTCGTCGAGTTCTTGGTGAACCTACAAGTCCTATATATCCCCACAACCAGAAAGGTCCAGCGGATATAACGGTATATTGCTTTCCAATAGCTGTCATAATTAGAAGAAGTTACAGGTGAAAACGTTGATACAAATGGCTGTTTTTTTCAACTAATTTTCAATTTTTCCTTCATTTAACTGTTAGTTTCTATAAGGAAAACTTTAAGGATCTACACAAATGACCCCTTGCTGAATTCAGAATTTTGTCTACTTTTCGGAAATGTATGGCTTTCCAGGATCCATTATTGGTTTCGTACCCATTTCTACCATTAACTGGAAGGAGGTTGAAAGCACAAAAAATAGCAAAAATAGGCTATGTCCCAGAAAAATGCCAAAACTGTGTAAAAAAAGTTGGTTTTCTGACAAAAGTCTGCTTGTCCCTGAAAGCTGGGAAGATGGTGATTTCAGCACCACAACCCCTTTTTGATGCCATTTGCAGGGAAAAACAAGACGCTTTCATCTGTAGCCCTTTTTCGCATTTTTCCCCAAAAAAACAAAATTTTGCTGTATTTTGGCTAATTTCTGGGTCCCTCCAGGGGAATCCACAAACCCTGGGTACCTTTACAATCCCCATGATGTTAGAAAAAAAGGACGCAAATTTGGCGTGGATAGGGTCATTTTTCACTGTGAAAATGTGGTGTGTCCACGTTGCGTTTTGCGCTGCTTCCTGTCGCGGGCACTAGCCCTACCCACACAAGTGAGGTACCATTTTTTTGGGAAGACCTTGGGGAACGCGGGGTGGGTGGAATTTTGTGGATCCACGCAGATTCCAGAACTTTCCACCACAGAAAATTGAGGAAAATGTGTTTTTTTTGCCAATTGTTTAGGTTTGCAAGGGATTCTGGGTAACAGAACCTGGTGAGAGCCAGTCAAGTCACCCCACCCCATCCTGGATTCCCCTGGGTGTCTACTTTTCAAAAATGTATAGGTTTGCTAGGTTTCCCAAAGTGGCGGCAGAGCTAGGGTTCAAAAACGACAGCTAGGCACTTTGCAAAAAAAGGGTCATTTTTCACTGTGAAAATGTGGTGTGTCCACGTTGCGTTTTGCGCTGCTTCCTGTCGCGGGCACTAGGCCTACCCACACAAGTGAGGTACCATTTTTTTCGGAAGACCTTGGGGAACGCGGGGTGGGTGGAATTTTGTGGATCCACGCAGATTCCAGAACTTTCCACCACAGAAAAGTGAGGAAAATGTTTTTTTTGCCAATTTTTAAGGTTTGCAAGGGATTCTGGGTAACAGAACCTGGTGAGAGCCAGTCAAGTCACCCCATCCTGGATTCCCCTGGGTGTCTACTTTTCAAAAATGTATAGGTTTGCTAGGTTTCCCTATGTGCCGGCAGAGCTAGGGTTCAAAAACTACAGCTAGGCACTTTTCAAAAAAAGGGTCATTTTTCACTGTGAAAATGTGGTGTGTCCACGTTGCGTTTTGCGCTACTTCCTGTCGCGGGCACTAGGCCTACCCACACAAGTGAGGTACCATTGTTTTTGGAAGACCTTGGGGAACGCGGGGTGGGTGGAATTTTGTGGATCCTTGCAGATTCCAGAACTTTCCACCACAGAAAAGTGAGGAAAATGTGTTTCTTTTGCCAATTTTGAAGGTTTGCAAGGGATTCTGGGTAACAGAACCTGGTGAGAGCCAGTTAAGTCACCCCATCATGGATTCCCCTGGGTGTCTACTTTTCAAAAATGTATAGGTTTGCTAGGTTTCCCTAAGTGCCGGCAGAGCTGGGTTCAAAAACTACAGCTAGGCACTCTGCAAAAAAAGGGTCATTTTTCACTGTGAAAATGTGGTGCGTCCACGTCGCGTTTTGCGCTGCTTCCTGTCGCGGGCACTATGCCTACCCACACAAGTGAGGTCCCATTTTTTTCGGAAGACCTTGGGGAACACCGGGTGGGTGGAATTTTGTGGATCCACGCAGATTCCAGAACTTTCCAACACAGAAAAGTGAGGAAAATGCGTTTTTTTTGCCAATTTCTTAGGTTTGCAAGGGATTCTGGGTAACAGAAATTGGTGAGAGCCAGTCAAGTCACCCCATCCTGGATTCCCCTGGGTGTCTACTTTTCAAAAATGTATAGGTTTGCTAGGTTTCCCTAAGTGCCGGCAGAGCTAGGGTTCAAAAACTACAGCTAGGCACTTTGCCAAAAAAGGGTAATTTTTCAATGTGAAAATGTGGTGGGTCCAAGTTGCATTTTGCGCTGCTTCCTGTCGCGGGCACTAGGCCTACCCACACAAGTGAAGTACCATTTTTTGGGAAGACCTTGGGGAACGCGGGGTGGGTGGAATTTTGTGGATCCACGCAGATTCCAGAACTTTCCACCACAGAAAAGTGAGGAAAATGTGGTTTTTTTGCCAATTGTTTGGGTTTGCAAGGGATTCTGGGTAACAGAACCTGGTGAGAGCCAGTCAAGTCACCCCATCCTGAATTCCCCTGGGTGTCTAGTTTTCAAAAATGTATAGGTTTGTTAGGTTTCCCTAAGTGCCCGCAGAGCTAGGGTTCATAAACTACAGCTAGGCACTTTGCAAAAAAAGGGTAATTTTTCATTGTGAAAATGTGGTACGTCCACGTTGCATTTTGAGCCATTTCCTGTTGTGGGCACAAGGCCTACCCACACAAGTGAGGTACCATTTTTATCGGGAGACTTAGGGCAACACAGAATTGTAGAGCAACTGTTATTACCTATTGACTTTCGATGCATTTCTGCCTTCCAAATGAAAGACAATGTGTAAAAAATAAGTCATTTTGAAAAATGACCTATAATTCTCATGCTAGTATGGGTACTCCCAATTTCGGAAATGTGCAATTATCTACTGTTTCTAAAATCTACATTTTGTTCCCATTTCAGAAATACATAGGTGTCTTTCATAACAATTTTTCCATGTATACATTTTCCCAAAATAATTGCTATATACCCGGTACATAATAAAAAACCATTGCAAGATGCTGCTCAGTTATTGGCTCTGGGTTCGTCGAGTTCTTGGTGAACCTACAAGTCCTATATATCCCCACAACCAGAAAGGTCCAGCGGATATAACGGTATATTGCTTTCAAATAGCTGTCATAATTAGAAGAAGTTACAGGTGAAAACTTTGACACAAATGGCTGTTTTTTTCAACTAATTTTCAATTTTGTCCTTCATTTAACTGTTAGTTTCTATAAGGAAAACTTTAAGGATCTACACAAATGACCCCTTGCTGAATTCAGAATTTTGTCTACTTTTCGGAAATGTATGGCTTTCTAGGATCCATTATTGGTTTTGTACCCATTTCTACCATTAACTGGAAGGAGGTTGAAAGCACAAAAAATAGCAAAAATAGGCTATGTCCCAGAAAAATGCCAAAACTGTGTAAAAAAAGTTGGTTTTCTGACAAAAGTCTGCTTGTCCCTGAAAGCTGGGAAGATGGTGATTTCAGCACCACAACCCCTTTTTTATGCCATTTGCAGGGAAAAAACAAGACGCTTTCATCTGTAGCCCTTTTTTCGCATTTTTCCCCCAAAAAACAAAATTTTGCTGTATTTTGGCTAATTTCTGGGTCCCCTCCAGGGGAATCCACAAACCCTGGGTACCTTTACAATCCACATGATGTTAGAAAAAAAGGACGCAAATTTGGCGTGGATACCTTATGTGGTCAAAAAGTTACAGGAGCCCAAGCGCGCACTACCCCAAATAGCCAAAAAAAGGCTTAGCACAGGGGGGGGGAAAGGCCTAGCAGCGAAGGGGTTAATAGTGACCCCCTGATTTTGTAAAGTGTTCAATACTTCACCCAATATGCTTAAATAGTTTTGCTCTGTCAGTAAAGATGAGGATGCCAAAATTCCACCCTAAAAATGTGAACAATAGTTTTTGAAATACCGATGCTGCTGAGACAAGGTCCAACAACATGCACAGGAATCTGTAGGCTCCAAATGGGGTGTTGAAAGCAGTTAAAGATCGAGAATCATCACTGAGTTCAGCAGGATGGTAGGCAGCTGTTAATTCCAAAGTAGAGAATACTTTTTCCTCATCCAGTAGGGTCAGAATTTCTTGGATTTTAGGGAGGGCAAAATAGTCCACTGAGATGTTTTTTGTTTAGTGATCTAAGGTCTACACACAACCTTTTGTCACCTGTCTTTTTTTATTGGCTACCACAATAGGGGAAATCCATTGAGATGAGTCAAATGGTCCTGTAACATTTTCAGCACACAAATCATCCAAATGTTCCTTTAGTTCGTTTCTGATGCGGAGTGGGACAATCCTCACCCTGTGTATTACAGGGACAGTATCAGCTTTCAATTTAATGTTTTGTTCATATCCTTTCATAACACTCAATTTATCTTCAAACAAGGATTCTATATTTGTCCGATAACTGCTCCAGAGAGCTTTTTTGTGGGCAAGAGAAACTGGACAGTCCATACCCAGTCTTAACACCATACCAAAAGCTCCCTGGTCTTTCCATCCAAGTATAATGTACTAGGTAAACCTGAGTCTGCTGTGACTTGAACTTCACCACCAATTCCCAGGTTGCAGAATGAATCCCCACATTTGCCAAATTTTGCTGAGGACTACATCATCTTGATGGATAAGAAATATCTGCTTCCTTTTCCATCAGTATCATCTCTCCTTTCAACCAAGAAATGTTGTTCACTAACCAGAACAAACTTTTGAGTGTTTTTACAAGCCCTGGCAAAATGCCCAATCTTTTTGCATTTTAAACATGTTTTCTGTAGTACAGGACTATCACTGGAATTGGCCAAATGGGTCTTGATCCACTTCTACAACACATTCAGACAGACTTGCCCAACTCTTACCAACTTTCTTGTACTCGAGTGAGGTGGTATTGTAATTTGTTTGGCCACAGTGCCGTTTACATTGTCAAACTCAGCCAAATTCTTGAACTTTCCCAGTTCCTTAGATGCCATTATGTAGCTCTCTATCCTTCTTGAAAGTCCTTATGTCATCCCAGACTCCGATTCCAGTATCAGTGTAGTCTCTGCTGCACATTTCTATCAAAGCAGATGACCACAATCTGACTGCTCTGATAATTGTCCAACGTCCCATCAAATTTGCATGTGGATGCAAAAATCCTAAATTATTCAAGAAAACCTTTCAACTGATTCATGTTGAAACTGATGCTATGTGAAAGATCTGCCTCACTCAACAATTATACTACTATCGTCTTTGACGTGCTTTTGCAACCTATTGACACCTTCAGTATAGACATCTCAAACAAATGAAGCTGGAGGGGTCAACACTGGCAAATGATCAAAAATCTTTTGGCCTTCAGAGCCTAAACAGTTATAAAATAAAGCTTGTTTTCTTTCATGATTGAATTCTGTACCATCAATAGCTATTAAATAGGTATCAAAAGTCCTAAGCTATTGTTTCCATTGACTTTTTTGTACACCTGGTTCAGGTTAGAATTCTGTTGGAAGATTTGCATTTAATAACAATATCCTAATACAAAGTATATTCATGCACTTAAAATGGAGCAGAAGCTATCAGGTAAGTGATGATGTCGTAAAACACTGAAATAATTCACAGATCACTGTAAACATGCACTAGAAGCACTACCAAGATAATCCAGTAAGGAATGCGTAGCACTGACCAATCTTGGATAAGAGAAGCCCTCCCAGTAAGAAAATAAGGGAAAATGCTGCTGGCCAATCAGGAGTAAGAAAATGTGAGGGCCAATGAAATCTCCGCCTACAATTGTCCTCAATTCCTTATTTCCAACAGTATCTTGAGAATGCAGCGCAGTCCAGAGTTTCTGTGTTACGCCAGCCACGAACACCATCGAAGAGAGTGACAGCGCAATGCACAAGGAATCCTTACACTCCAGTTGTCTCAGCTCAGAACTCACACTCCAATCCAGAGCATGGGTGGTAAACAGACAAACAGCCACATACAGACGGTCACAACCCATTTCACAGGTAAGAGGTTCAGAGGGAAAGCAGAAGCTACTGGGCCTAACCATGGGGGTTGAGGCCTTTTACTCCTGATGTCCCGGGCCTAGCTTACTATGGGTCCTGAGCAACTGGACCAAGTACCCCTTCAGCACTTGACTCTCAGTAGTAGCGTGGGTCGAGCAGTCCAAGGTCTCTTGAGAGGGAAGGTGGATACAGGCTCACAACTCAAAATGCGTTCAATAGCAGCAATAAATGATTGTCCAGTGAGATACTTGCTTTTATGAAAAAAGGAATATTTATATACGAACAAAAATTAAAATACAGCATGCACAAATAATACACACAGTACCCTGAGGTCAGTACTTTAGTGTTCAATAGGTAGGACTCTAAGTCCCACTTCCCTCACTCAAATGGTTATTCCAATTTCATGATAGGAGACATTCAGATTTGGCACCACTAGTAGCCCGAGTCCCACTTCGACTCTTTCAAAGTCAAAAGTGTTCCATCGCCCAAAGCACTATGAGGCAGAACAAGTTGCCCTGGGCAGGGGCAACGGCTGGTCATCCATGGTGCTTCCTCTGATGACACAGTATGTTTCTGTGGTCCTTCCCACAGGTAGGAAGATGATTTCTCAGGTTACGATCCTTCAGTCAGGCTAAGAAAATGCACAAGTCACCACAGCGTCCTCTCCTCTCCACGTCAGCAAAACTAGGCAACAATCCTGGACCATGAAACATACAAAAGGTGACGGGACGCTACTTGCATTAAGTCTAACCACTGCAATTGCTCGAGGTAGCACTCCAACCCTTCGTTCTTTTGCTCACCATGCCACCTCAGTTTTTGACCCAGCCATATGCAAATCAGTCTTGACCCTGCTCCTCATGGAAACAGTCCAGCCCAAACTGCCAAGCCAGATTCTCCCATAACCTGAACACACGTGAGCCATGGTCTGATCAGCATGGCAGTAATGCGATCTTCATGGCGGCCCAATCTGGCATACGGGGTCACCAAGTTTGCACAGAGAGGACAGCTTGATCAGTGCAGCAATGGCTATCTTCATGGCAGCCCCCTCTAGTGTACAGAGTCACCGACTTTAATCTGCACATGAGCGACGGCCCGATGAGTGCAGCAGCTGCCTCTTCACAGCTTGCGATGGGGATCCATTTACCAGCATCCCCCACGGGGCCTCACTCCCTCCCTCTAAGCACTCTCCTCTTCCTCACAGGGCACACTGGTCTTGGCAAGGAGGCAGGCACTGGTGCTCTAGGGAAGGGGGTCTTGGATTTCCCTGGGTGATGTCCGCTCACCCAGGTGGGAGACAGTCCTGGTCACATGTAAAAGTGTTGCAGAGCTTCTTCTACTCGACATACAGTCGGACTGGTTGCTTGGCAGCTGACGATCTTGGCGGCCTCAAGCTCCGGTTCTTATAGTCAAATTCCACACACAAAATGTGATTTAGTGTCTGAGTCTTTGAAGTTTGTGTTGGGGTGGGCTTCCTTTTAAAGTGGCCACTCCTCCAGAAAGCAGTCTGTCAAAGCAGGAGTGACTCCAAATCTGATAGCCCCACAACACAGGCAATTTGAGTGACTAGAGGTCCACATCTGAATGTCAGCCACAGTGATGTGTGAATCAAAGGATCATCCAAGGGCCCAAACCCTACTCTTTATGATTATCTTATCAGACCGATTTCCTCTCTATAAGATGTTCCCAGGCCGCTTACCAGTGACCTCTCTGAATCCAAAAGCACCTTTTGAAGTGTACAGAAGAGCCTGGCTCTTCCTTTCTCTAGTGTGTCCCACCTCACTCTCAGAAAAGCAGCAATCCACAAATCAGTGTGGGGGAAATATTCTACCTCCTCATGCTCCTCCAGTCAGCCTGGGTCTACCAAAATGGAGACAAGAGTTTTCCCTGTATTGTACCGCTCACAGGCACACATACACCCAGCAGATGCATGCAACCACACACACATGCTGTACCATGCTACATACTAACTTGATGTAGGGCAAGGGTGAGTTAAGCACACAGCAGTGGAACTTTGCATGAGCGGGACTGAAGGCTTCATTCCATTGACTCAGGTTGACTCCTACTACACAGTATGCTGCCACCACCGCACTTGTGCTACTTAACTCCCAGTAAAGGCAGTAGCCTTCCACTACCATTAGGGTAGCCCTATAGGCCCCCTTCCCAGTCCTACAAGACTGCGTTCCGTGAGACAGGCCTATGTCATAGCACGCACACACGATTCGTATTCACCCATGACTATGAAAATCAGCACCAGGCATCCAGATAGCTTTGCAACTGGGGCAGGGTACGTGTGCGTCACCATGTGAGGGACTTTTCTGTCCCAACACAGGCGTACGCGTAGGCTCAAGAATGTTCACGTTGCAGACTCGCGCATGTTGAAGCACTGAAAACACGCATTGTGCTGTTGAGCTTTGATTTGAGAAATCAAATGTCTTTAAAAAATGGCAGACATAAATAAGTGTCCCTGTTAAACAAAAAGACCACACGATTGCGCTTCTCACCTTTGAGACGAGCACATTTTTTACATCTTGGTGCAAAGCATTGAAAGGTGATGTGCTGAGAGTTGAAAGGTGCTGTTCATGGGGTTCAGAAGATAGTAGCTAAATGCATGTTGCGTTTCAGTAAAAAAGGAAACCAAACTTGAAGACAACAAAGTATTCATTCTCACGTACAAGAGAACAGCACACAGCGTCCCTTTGGCGATTGCTCCAGGCGCCACCAGGCAGATGAATGAGTCTGGAACACTCACCAAGAGATGCCAACAAAACGTTCTAACATGATGAAAACATGGTCATTGCAAGGAACATAACAAACAGCTCATTTACAACCACAAGAGGAAAAGCAGATATACTTTGCTTTGGTGAAGTGGGCATGAACATCCATCCTCTACTTCATTGATTTTTAAATTCAATGTCCTTTAGCCTGAAGTGTTGTGTAGTTCCTAGGACCCCCCCAGGACCTGCGCATTTTGGATGACCTAAACTGAGGGGTTGGTGTGCAGACAGACTCTAAACACCCCCATAGGATGAGTCAGCCATTAGACCAGCTAGCTCTACAGTGCCAATACCATCCCCCTGTATTCTACAGTGGTGTATGTAGTTTCTGGCAACCACTGAACATGACAACCCTGATTCCTCAGGTATCGTGGAAACAATACGGTATCTTTCGCTAAGTCACTCGTGCTTGCTTTTCTCAGAATACATAGAATGACGATTGGAACGGTTTCAATAATTATTTATTGGTCAAGCGTCAGTCTAGTATGAGACATGTTAGCTGCGACAATCAAAAGGCAGGAGCAGACAAATGTAATCACTAGTACCAATATCGTAAAAAGTAGATACATTTCTACCATAGTGCTAATAAGATGAATAAAAACATTATATAAAACAATAGCATTTACTTACTCCTACGATGCGTAGCCTACCTAACTGTGCCGAGCCTAGATGTGTAGGTAAAGCATGTATGTGTAAGTGCTAGGATATGTCCTAATGGAACCCAATGGAGCCAAGAATTCCCCGGGGAAGTGCTAACCCCTCACCTGATGGTTCTGAATGAAGGACCCCGTCTCTGCGTCAAGGATGGCACCCCGCAAGGGATGTCAGATCTCTGCCTGTCGAAGGATCAGCCTGCAGAGCCTCGGTCCAGCCTGGAAGGAATTCTCCTCTGCCTTTGTAAGGGGGAGTGAGGGTCTTCTATACTAAAGTGGTCACTCCGGGGTATTTCTAGAATCGATACGTTTTGAAAAGATTCGCTAATCCGCTGCTAATCCTTTTCTAAACAAACATGATCATGCACAGCTGGCTGTTGGCCATGGATGAAAAAAGTGGTGACCCTTATACAGAATAAATCTACTGTGCCTAGGGACATGTTTATGTACGTCAGGTACAGGGATTAAGATATGGTACCAAGAGCCTGATGTCGAAGAGACAGAAGTAAGCTACTAGGTAAAAGGTCACCTGTGTAAGACCGTTATGTCGTGTGGATGGGACACAATGTATGTAATCGGTATGTACATGATGGGACTAACCTAAAGGACATGACACCCACTCCTCATAAAAGGTCAACAAGATCAGCTAGGTAATGATAGTAAATACTAAAAAAGGCATAATAAAAAACAATCCTTTATATTAAAAGCATTCTAAAAAGCACATAAAAAGGTCTATATGAAAGGTATTCTTCCCTAAAAAGCGTTCATAAAAAGGTCCTCTATATTTTGAATATGTCATTGTTTTTCTGAGCACCTTGAAAGCCACTATGTTCATATAGAGCAGAGAAGAAAAACAAAGTCTGTTCGACCTTCAATTTGGTATATGTTTAAAAATTGCCCAAACGGTTCCCAGCACAGGAAAGGCCTGATTGTTTAAGAATCCTGCGCCAAAGTCTCAACATCACTGTACATGGCATTCGCAGGAGGCAGCACCTCCAGTATGATATCAAGTGAGCAGAGGTGGTCATCGCTGTTTCCCACGGCAGCCGTCGGGGAAGAAGTAGATGCCTGCGTGCCTGAGACTGATGTTTGCACATCCGTTGCAGAGCCGTTCTCCGGTCCAACAGGAGCTGAAGCATCCCGTGGAGGCTCTAGGAACGCCATCATCAACATGGGAATACGCTGTGGACAACTGTGCACATGGGCCCGTAAAGGCGCCAGGAGCATGTCTGTCCGGCGGCGCAACCGATGGAAGTGTTAGACAGAGGTCCAACACGCGTCCGAATCCTCAACAGAAGCAGCGGAATACTGCTAGGATGCAGGCAAGCCAGGCCGGTCTAAAAGACAGCAACCAATGCTCACTCAGCTCTTGAAGTCGAGGTAACCCCATTAAGAACACCAATCGCTCACGACAACGTCGCTCCAGCAGTGCTCTCTTCATGTCTTGAGTGATGCTGACATCCATTGCGAAGCAATAGAAGTAAAATCAGGATGCCCGCTATCGAAAGCAGGACCAAAGGAAGCCCTCCAAAAACGCTTCCAAGTACGGAGTGTGGGAAAGATGGAATCACTCCGAAAATGGTTTGAAAGGTGGTTAACAGACCTGATTCAATGCTCTTAAATAAGTGTACGATACCACTCGTATCAGACATGTTAAAGATACGATGGACCATTTCCCCGAAATGGAGAGGGAAGTTCGTACGGAGCAGAGCCTGTATCTCTGCCAAAGACCTTGCCACTTGGAGATCAAAAGTCTCTCGGGCTGAAGTTAAGGCCACATTATGCTGAAACAGCATGGCTTTCATTCTGCTCAGAGAATCAAACCCTATGTTGGATACATTCGGTGAAGGCCACAGTAGTGCCTCCCTAATTGTGCGAGCTGGGGTAAACAATACTTGCTTACAACAAATAACCCTGGAGTTGACGGTCACTAGATAAGCAATGCCGGACGCCATACCACAGCAGCCTTGGTCATTCAGCATCAAGTAACTCCCTTTTGAAAGTAACTCGAAAACTGGATGAATTGTGGCAGCTGGTGAACCCTTCAGGTAGCAGGACAAGTTCGCTATTGATGCATTACATGCCAAGTGCAGCAATATTTCTTTACACACTAAAAGACCCACTTAAGGCCTTTTCGCAGTTTGAACCACTCAAGAAAACTTCATTCTCCTTGTTCCTGCACCTAAATGTGTATGGTAACTCCCAGGTTTCTCGTATGTACCCTATGCCCAATGCTTCATACCTGCCTACTGGGTAATATTTCAGGCAGTACTGGAATTGGAATGTCGTGATTGGCAGTGTGATATAGCCATGGATTAAATATTCCGTAGACGGTGATTCTGCAACAGTAAAAGGTAATTTCTCTAGTTTTTCAATGAGCAGCATGGTGTACTTCGCATCTCTGCGTGCCATGGTCAATTGTCTGTCGGTCAGATTGTAAGCCAAAAACAGATTTGTGTCTTTAATATATCACCATGGAACGTGGCCAGAACGCAATGATTGAAGCGTCCAGCTTAGAAGCATAATAGCACGTAGCTACGATTGCCCATGTTGTAAAATAGACAAATCTTGTTCCATTATGTCGATAGCTGAGGACACAATGTTGCCCAGTGAATAAATACGAGACAAGAGTGTGGTCATGTCGTTGTCTACCACAGCTAAGGCCTTTTCTAGGTTAATTCTATCTATCTCACGTAGTCTCTCTGCAGCTTCCTGTTGGGAGACTTTCCAAACCTCATTATAGATGATGTATAATAAGCGTTTCCTACGTGGTTTCTTGGGACCTAACAAGAAATCCCTAAGATCCATGTGGTCTGACAGAAGGGACAAGTGCTGTTTCACCTGTGATAGTGTTGAGGTCTTTAGCCAATTTAGGCACAACTTCCCGACACTATAGGGAGTCACTACCCCTGGGTCGTCTGTGTGTACATGCGTGGGTCGGGCCTATGGATACTAAACCCTTCGGTGGTACCCTTGAATCTTGCATTACACATATTCGTGTCTATAGGCCAAACCAACCAACCCTTCCAATCGGGAGATGATGAATTGTACGCTTTTGTACCATGTGTCTCTTTACTTGTTAGTGTGTTATTTGAAATACCCTTACTAGGTGTGGATGAAGGGATTCTCAGTGTTTTCAGGTCTTTGATTTTTGCAAACCCATAACAGGTAGTCTGTTGCACTGTTCTGTTCAGGAAAATCAACTGTAATGGTATGAGGCAAACTCTAAATAAAGCCTCAGTTTCCTTTTGTGTCTGTGTTGTCTCTCCAGTAGTCGAAACCCTATATAGACAGTTGGGAGATAAAAGGTGCTGAATATCTCAGCTTTGTGTTTGTCAGCATAATTTTCTTTGCAGTTGCATTAGTCTGTGCAAGTTTATAGTAAAATGATTCAGGGTCGGATGTATTGAACCCTGAACAGTATGCGAACTTCTGTGCGAATGTAGCAGAACTACCTTTTGGTGGTGTTGGGCAATGTTCCCATTGATGGTACACATTAGCAGTGTGTAGTACACTTGCTCTATGCAAAAAATGATGACCATAATGCTGGTAACAAAACATGGTATCATAGTCAGTTGTAACCTCATACAATTCCCTGTAAGAAAATGCAGCAGATTGTTCTAAATCTGTGAGCATACTATTTACAGTTTCAATGTCCAAATCATCAGAAAGTGTACTGGGTAATGAAATCATTTAAAGAAATTATAAACAAATGTGGGATTTTCAAATGTTCAGTGGGGCCATATACATCATAAGAAACTTTATCCCAAACTATACAGCAATTCCAATACCTGATGGTAATGTTCACCAGGGACAAGTCTCTTTGTTCACGATGTGATGACGTATGTGGTTTCAGGACCAAGTTCACGGATTGTACTGCAGAGCGTTCTGGGAGATAATGTCCGTTCAGAAGCAGAAAAATGCAGAAAAAAAGACAGTCACTGTGCCAATCCAAATTAACAGATATACTAATCCTATTGCGAACCAAATATGCAACCAAGGTGGCACTAAGTAAGTCTTTTTGAGCAAAAGATAGAATTGGAGAAATTTTTCTTTCTTTGAAGTGGGTGGCGTTTGATCAGGTTCACTTGGCTCTGAAGAGAAATCATCGAAGTTGATGAAGTAGCCACACGCAGTTCGATCTATCTTCGGTAGCTCCGCAGGTTTTGTAGAACTGGCAGATGTGTCGTTTGAAGGCACATTAATGTAAACATCATTGTTGGGCCGAATTGCAACTTGCATTGTTGTTTCTTCTAAATGTTTCTCAATTTCAACTGGTGTGATTTGTACTCCATTATGTGTTACTCCTTCACATTGTGTAGTGGAGTCTTGAAAGGTTATTAGTCTTTCCATCGGAACTTCCTGTATAGTAGCAAGAGGAGGTCTGCGGCTACTCAGGACCCCCCGTGGCCTACTGTTGAAGATCGGCCACATGATGCGGTTTGATCAGATCAATGGAGACAAATCTTTTTTCTTTTTTGCCGGCAAGAGGCGGAAGAAGTGGGGCGTGGCTTGGCAAGCCATCATGGCGGACGTGTGCTGAGTGAGCTCCGTCCAGCCTTAAACTAATCCTTCATTATCCTGCTTCTCCTGTCGCCCCTTGTGCCCCAAAGCTGCCCCGCAGACATCGAGGACTGGCGTCACTTACCTGGGCCGAACTCAGCTCCGTGGAGTGGCCAGTGGCGGCTGTGTGGCGTTGTGGAGAGGATGGGGCCTGCGAAAGGTGCGGCCTTGAGTGAAGCCGGGACGTCGCCTGGGTCCTCCGCCGGCGGGGGGCGACGACGCTGTTGCAGCGGAGTTGGCGCGTTGCGTGACTGCGACGGCTGGAGTCCCGGTGAGTGCCCCCGGATCGGTCGTTTCCCCTGGGGGTTAGCTGCCCCTCCGTGCCTGTGACGTCCAGCAGGGAGTGCCGTGCTGATCGGCGGCTGTGTCGGGCCACGGCGGTGAGGTGCGGGGTGCGCGCGCGGCGGGGTCGGCAAGTTGCCGGTCCCTAGCCGCGTCCCTGACTGTACTGGTGTCGGCGGTCCGGCTGGATCTCGGCGGACGGGTATGTTCCCTTCCCGCCCGGCGCCCTCCTGGTCCCGGCAGCTGACCGGGGCACGCGCCCACCTCCGGACCCTCGGGGAGTGGGGCCTACCATCTGCCGGCACCCCCCCTGCCCATTGGGTGCTCCTGCATTTCTCCCTTTCCCCCCCCTGCACACATTGGAAGGGGGTTCGGCGGTCATATCGGGCCGCGAGGGGGTGCACATTAGAGGTGCTGTGAAGTGGGCGTGCGTGGCCTACAGGCGAGGGGAGTGATCACCCACTTGTGTTTCTGTTGGGCGAGGGTCAGTCGTCGCGCCTTCTCCCTCCCTCCGATCCACGAGGTGCTCACATCGGCGGCCAGTCGGGCCGCGCGGGTGTATCCTGCTGGGGGCAGGCTGCACCTCCATATCTTCAGTGCCCATTGAGTGAACCGCCCTGAGCGGCAGCGGT
Source organism: Calotriton arnoldi (assembly GCA_963921515.1). Classification (NCBI taxonomy): domain Eukaryota; kingdom Metazoa; phylum Chordata; class Amphibia; order Caudata; family Salamandridae; genus Calotriton; species Calotriton arnoldi. The sequence goes on from CAWUFW010000282.1 coordinate 1,892,110, forward strand.
GCGGGGGAGAGGCGCCGGGAGTGAAGTCAGTGGAGGCGGTGATCCTAGTGAGTGCCGGCGCGTGCGTGCCTTCCCTTTGGCCCTGGCAGTATTCTCGCATCGACGCCCAAATCGGGCCGCGCGAGCACCATCGGTGGCACTTGAGGATTGGGGCCTGGTTCTTGGCGGCGCCCATCCTTCCAGTCGGGCACCCCCCCCCACCCCCTGGGGGGCGTCAATTGAGTCAGCCGGCGGCCTTGTCGGGCCGCGGAGGGTACCTACTGGGGGTGCTGTGAGGTGGGCGTGCTAAGTCCGGGGCTGCTGGACGTGCCCCCCACCGTATCCTGCTGTCCGGCGCGAGGCAGACCTTGTGCACCACCTTCCTATCCCTCTACACGCAGCACCTCCACCGGCGGTCTATCGGGCCGCGCTGACCTCCTTGAGGGCTTCTGGTGGCGGACTTGGGCCCCTGCGCTCCCTGGGGTGCATCTAGACCTTTGGTGCTTCTGGGTGGGGGGGCCTTCAACTCCCCTCCTGGATTGTGGTGCGTTTTCCCGGCGTTGGCGCCTGGTGGGACTGTTGGGGCCGTGCTCCCCCGTAACTGTTGCTCCTGATTAGTTGGGACGGCCTCCCATACCTGAAAGGTGGTACGCTGATCGTAGGCAGGCCCTTGTCTGGGGCGGGAGGTGGTGAGCGGTCCACCATGACGAGAGAGAAACCGGGGGGAGGATCGGCCAAGCAGAGCACGATCGACAAATTTACAGGCCAGGGGGCCTCTGCTGCGGCACCCAGGGGGACACAGGGTGCGGTGCCAGACAATGCCGCCCTCATGGCCGCCATCACCCAGTCCAGGGATGTTTTGGATGCCAAGATTGGGGCAGTTGGCTCAGATGTTATGCTGCTGCGACAGGACTTGCGGAATGCGGTCGCACGCATCACAGAGACAAAGACAAGGATCTCGGGTGTGGAGGATGTCGTTGCCACTCTGCAGCAACGAGTGACTTCTCTGGAGACCACGCAACGGGGCCTTGCATCGTGAGTGGAGGATGCCGAAGGGCGAGCTCGGCGCAACAACCTACGCCTCGTTGGATTCCCGGAGGGTTATGAAAATGGGAACATAGAGCGGTTCCTCACTGAGTGGCTGGAGGGCTGGCTTCCCCCTGGGGCATTGTCTAAATGTTTTGTGGTGGAACGCGCTCATAGGGCCTTAATGCAGAAACCCCCACCGGGAGCTCGCCCGAGGCCCATTATTGCCAAGCTACTCAATTACCATGACCGGGACGTTATCCTGAAGCAGGCTAGGGCCAAAGAACCGCTACTATTTGACAATGCCCGCATTTTGATTTTTCTGGACTGTACAAAACAGGTGCAGCAGCGGAGGCAGTCTTTTCTAGTGGCCAAGGCTCGCCTTCGAGAGCTCAAACTCCCCTATGCGTTGCTTTATCCCGCTAGGCTGCGTGTGGTGTATCAGTCCGGCACCCACTTCTTTGATTCACCAGAGGAGGTGTTCCTGTGGACGGATGAGACAGTACGACTACGTCCCCACTCGCCGCCAGGGAGGGAGTCTGACTCTTCCTCAAGCGGGACGGCCCGGAACCAGCTTAGACCAAAAGGGAGAGGTAGCAGGCGCTCCAGGTCCAGGCGGCACTCCCAGTCATGTGGTGCCTCCTCTCGGGCTGGATCGGCTTTGCGACAGCATGTGTCAGCAGACTAGTCGTAGGTTGGACACATAGTCCTCAGGTCCTGAATTCCTTGCTTCGACCGGAGAAGGACAGAGGAAGGCCGGTCTCTCTGTGGGGCTTCACGAACAGAGAGAGGGCCAGTTGACAATGGGTTGTGAGTTGGGGATCCATTGGCGGGTGAGGGGTGGGACCTCCTGTTGGGGCCAGCCTGCTCTGCCTGCCGCAACAGGTACTTCACTGTTATTGAGGTGTGGGGGGGGGGGGACTGTTGGGTTGTGTTTGGGGGGTTTTTGTTTCATGGTTGCACTGTCTTACATTATTCCAGAGTCGGCTTGTGCGTATTGTATATTGCCATTGATGTCATCGACCTGTATGGAGTTTTTTAATGGCAGCTATGTCGGATAGCCCACAAGATGTCTCTGGGTCCCTCCGGATACTTAGCTGGAATGTTAGAGGGGCACTTGATAAGATTAAACGTGGGGCTATTCTAAAACAGGCTAAGCGCGCCCACGCAGATATTCTGATGTTGCAGGAAACGCACCTCATGGGGACGAAGGCGCTGTGCCTTCAACGTTTTGGTTATGTCCATGTCTTCCATTCAGGGTTTGTGAGGAGGTCCCGGGGGGTTGCTATCCTGATCCATCGCTGGGTTTCCTACACACATGTCAAAACGTGGGGGGACACTCAGGGCAGGTACCTGTTCGTGCAGGGAACAGTAGGTGGCGATACCGTGGTGCTGGGGAGTGTATATGCCCCCCGCCTCTGTCCTGGGGGTTGGGGGAGAGAATTATGACCTTGTGGGCTGATATACCAGAGGGCTTGGCAGTCGTGGGTGGTGACTGGAACGATGTGATGGATATGGCCAGGGATCGGTGGAGGCCGGGGGGCCCACCGGAGGTCCGACACCCCACTAAACTTTGCTCCTTAGTGACGAGCCTTGACTGGGTGGACCCTTGGCACAGGCTACATGGCACAACGCAGGGATACACTTATCTCTCGGCGGTGCACGACTCCTACTCCCGCCTTGACTATTTATTTGTCCCCCGGGCGGTCGATAGCAGGGTGGTGGCGGCGGACATTCTTCCACGGGGGCTTTCGGATCATTCGCCGGTGGTCATCACTATACGGGCAGGAAGGGCCCATGGGCCTTTCAGGTGGCGCCTCTCGGCCTGGAACCTCCAGAAGGAGGACTATAGGGAACGGTTGGAGGATGCCATAGATCAATATTTGGCATTCAATGTTGGCTCGGTCCAGGGGGCTGCACCTCTGTGGGAAGCAATGAAGCCCACTATTCGTGGCGTGGACATTTCTTTCTGTGCGGCGGCCCGCAGAACGCGCAGGGAGGCCCTCGTGCAAGCAGAAGCCGAAATCCTCGGGCTAGAGGCGCGCAGCAAAGAGGAGGGGGGGGCGACAGGCTCGCCGCCAGCTGCTGCTGGCGTAACAGGACTATTCGCATCTTCTCCTAGATGAGGCCCGTCAGGCGTGGCTAGCGACCCGTAGCAGGATCTACCAGTGGGGGGATAAATCCAGCAAGTTGCTGCAGAGACTGTGCCAGGGGTCACTTCGCCCCCAGGCTCTCCCGGGTATAGTGGGACCGGACGGGACACCTATTTCCGACTCATCAGCTATTGCTGAGAGCTTTGCTATGTATTACGCCGATCTTTATGCCCCCAAGGAATGCTTATCGGCAGAGGTAGTCGGTTGCTTCTTAGATGACCTACCGCCTAAGGCCCTCTCTGACGAAGTGAGTGTGGAGTTAGATCGCCCACTCACGGAGGATGAACTGGGAGCTGCCCTAGGGGATCTGAATCCCGGTAAGGCCCCGGGACCGAATGGTTTCTCGAACAAATGCTTTAAACGATATTTCCTGCAGCTGGGTCCCCACTATCGCAAAGTGGTGGAGGAGGCCAGGGAACAGGGTCGCCTGCCCAGTGATTGGAGACATGCGGAAGTGGTGGTGTTCCACAAGCCCGGCAGACCTCCTGATCACCATGCCTCGTATCGCCCTATCTCCCTTCTGAACGTTGAGGCCAAGATTCTGGCCAAGGCGTTGGCAAATCGTCTCCGGCCACATATTGCTTCATTAGTACATCCGGATCAGGCTGGGTTTATGCCCCAACGGGTGACCCGTCACAATATTCGGCGGGCGCATGTTGCGGTTGCGGCTGTTCAGAGATTGGGGGAACAGGCGGCGTTATTGCTAGCAGATATGGACAGGGCATTTAATTCTTTAAGCTGGGTGTACTTATTTGCACTGCTGCGCAGGTTGAACATAGGGCCTCGTTTCTTGTCGTATCTAACCCTGCTGTATACCGATCTAACTGCATCTGTGCGCGTGGCGGGCTCAGTTTCCTCTACATTCCCTATTGGGCGGGGCACCAGACAGGGGTGTCCGCTGTCCCCATACTTGTTCGCGCTGGCAATGGAGCCCCTCGCTGCCCGGGTGCATATTGATGCTCAGGTGACCGGTCTTGAATGGGCACACAGACTGTTGGATCGTATTGCCTTATACGCTGATGATGTGCTGTTCTTCTTCACTAATCTGGATAGGACGGGACCGCGGCTGCTGCGCATAATGCAGATCTTTGGGGAAACCTCGGGCCTCTACATGAATCCTCGAAAGTCCACCCTCTGGGTCTTGGGTGGTGGGGGCGAGCTCAGCTCCTGGGCATCCTCGGTGCAGGTGGTGTATGGGGGGATGAAATATCTGAGAGTATTCCTATCGGATTCTCCCACCACGTCCTGGGATAGGAATTTGGTGCCTGTATGGGATTGTGTGCGGGAGGACATTAAGACCTGGTCTCACATGCCCCTGTGTATATACGGCCGGTCGGCCATTTTCAAGATGGTTTCGCTCCCGCGCCTACTGTACCAACTGCAAAATCATCCATACCCGATTCCCACTAGGTAGTTTTGTCAAGTTAATGCAGCCCTGGGTCAGTTTCTCTGGGATGGTGGAGTGGCAAGGGTGGCCCTGCGGACTTGCTTTCAGTCTACGTACTGTGGGGGGGTTGGCGACATCAGATATCTTGTCCTATTATATGGCCTCGCACTTGCTCGTCCTGAACGAATGGTGGTATGGGGACAGGACGGATCCGGCATACGCTGTCGAACGACGGTGTATGGAGGAACACACCTTGCACCTGATTCTCTACTCTGCCCCGTTGAGACGCTCCCTACCGTCTGCCACGCGGACTGTTTTCCAGATCTGGAGGCAGGCGTTACAGAGGATGGTTTGGTGGAACAGGTTGACCCGGGAGACCCCTCTTTGGCACAATGGACGCCTACCACACTTGGCGGCTCTGTCTGGATTCCGCGACTGGGACAATATTGGGATCTCCACCCTGGGCGACGTCATGCGGGGACCTGTTTTGAAATCCTTCCAGGATATACAAAAAGACTTCCAGATGCCGAAAACCCAATTCTTTAAATATTTACAGTTCCGACATGCCATTTCCCCCAGCTTGGAGGGGTTGGAGACACTGGCAGAGTTCAGTCCGGTGGAGGCCAAGGTGTTTATGGGAGACCTCCAAGACCACAAGATCTCTAAAATATATCAATCCCTAGTCACGCATTGTTCCCCATCGCTTCAGCATCTGAGGGAGACATGGGAGGGCGATGTCGGCCCGATGAAGGAGGAAGACTGGACAGAGGCTTTGGCCTCTCCGCGAGAGGCGGCCATCGCAATGAGCCTACGGGTTATCCAATTCAAATACCTCCACCGGGTATATTATACCAGGGTTAGGTTGTGGAGGGCAGGCTTGGTGGCTTCCCCTGTGTGTCTCCGATGTGAACATGAGGAGGGTACCCTGTTGCATACTGTCTGGCACTGCTCCGCATTGGCGCGATTCTGGAGGGGGGTGCTGGGCTGTCTCTCTGAAGTGTTGGGGTGGGACCTTCCCTGTTCACCGAAGCTGGTCCTCCTGCATGTCATGGAAGGGATTGGGGGCAACATTTACAAGCGCCATCTTATGCTTCTGGGATTTACCCTGGCGAAAAGGGATATTGCTAGGGCCTGGAAGGCAGCGGTGGCACCCTCCGTCTCTGCCTGGAAAAATGGTCTGAACTTCTGTATGGGTCTCGAGACCCCAATCTTTGTGGCCAGGGGGTGTCCCCGTAAGCACTTTAAAATCTGGAAGCGCTGGGCAGACTATCGCGGCCTGGAGCTAGAGCCGGCACTGGTGGACCGCAACCGAGACCCAGTATGACCTCCTTTTACAGATGTCCGGCAGGAAAGCTGCCTCGTAGGTGATGACATGTTACAACTGTACAACTGTGGTTATTGATATGATGTGTTGCTCTGGAATGGACGACAGTGTGCGGGGGGGTGGGTTAGGGGGGTTACAGTTTTAGGGTTGTTTCCTTTGCATTGCTTTTCATTTTTTCCTGAATACACATGAAAATGGTCAAATTCAATTGATGTTTATTGATGTGGCAGAAGCTTCTGGGTCACAGAGCTCTGCGTCATATGTGATGTTTTGACAAATAAAATTTGTTTAAAAAAAAAAAAGAGGCGGAAGTACTTTTCTTGTTCCCACTACCGCTAGGACAGGTACAGCTGTTCTGTAACATGGCCCAAACTCTCTTCTGTCCATGATCTTTTCCCTGACCAGGTCCCCAATCTTCGGGACCCAGGCAGGTCTTGCCGGAACTGGTTTCACTTCCCCAGTGACGGGGCGTTTGACTTGCACGTTGCTTTGTAACGCTCGGAATTCATTGAGTTCCTGTAAAACAGCCAAACGGTCATTCAGTTCAAATGGTTTTGCATCTGCCACTGTGCTGGCACAATCGAGATCAGGTACCCACATTCTTGTCCCAAACAGGATTTCATAAGGGGTACGGCCTCCCAAGGATTTTCTTGGCATGTTGTTGAGTGCTCTCTGGACCCCATATATGTGATTGACCCATGTACCGCCCGTGCCTAATACCCTAGTTGTTAAGGATTTCTTTAGGTCCCGGTTTTTCCTCTCCTCCACCGAATTCCCCTCGGGATGGTAGGGGGAGAAGTACCGCAAGGCCACGCCCATATCTTCCATGGTTTCCTTGTAAGCCCTAGAGCTAAACGCAGGACCACGGTCGGAATGTAAAGTGCCAATTGCGTATGTCCCGATGAAGTCTCGCAAATCCTTTATAACAGTTCGAGCGTCAGCTGAGCGTTGGGGCCAAACCCATAGGAATCTAGAGCATGAATTCACTGCCACCAAGATGTACTTGTAAGCCCCGTCAGAATTTAAGGGGCCACAGTGGTCCAAATAGACACATGCGAGAGGTCTGTTTGAAATCAGTAATGGTGTTTGTGGTGGCTTGTGAATGGTGGAACCCTTCAACTGCTGGCAAATATCGCACGTCAGGACATAGTCCTTTGTTTGTTTTGTCAGCCCAGACCACCAGTAACGCTGCTTCAATAATGAAATTGTTGCAGTGACTCCTGCGTGTGCTGAGCCCAGACCCTTGTGTGCAGCTAGTATTAAACCTAATCTGCGATCTATGTTTGGTATTACTCTATCCCCCACTCCTGGAATTTGAGCATACGGTGTGTTATGCGCATCCAACTTGTATGAGTACTTGAGTGGAAAGCCTTTTGGCAGGACGGGTGAGCCGTTCTCTGAGGCATTGATAGCTACTAGTATCTCTCCATCTATTCTCGTGTGTGAACAAGTGATTGCGGCAATGGCAGCAGTTCGCACTGTCGCCTTGGCAGCTTCATCAGCCAGTGAATTCCCTTCAGCGTGCATGCCAACACGCTGGTGACTCAAGGTGTGAATAACTTGAGCCCTTGGCAGGCATGCTTTCAGCTTTGCCACTTGTTCCCATAACAATTTATGTTTTATCGTGCCACCCTTGGCGTCTCTAAACCCATTCTGGCCCCAGTAGTGAAGATATTCATTGCAAGATTGCACACAGTAAAACGAATCGCACACAATCAGTGTGGGGAATTCCCGATCTGTATACTGTAGTGCTAGTATCAGGGCTTTTAATTCTGCCAGTTGCGCGGTACAATCTCCTAGAGATTGTGTAGTCGTATTGCTTGGGTGGAACTTACCATCCCGCATCCGACCTTTCACTATAGCGCATGCAGCGCTATACTGCTGTTTACTTCCTATGGCAGGTTGCGCAGAACCGTCAGTATAAATGATGTATTCGTACTGATCTAGAGGCAAGATTTCATTCGGAAGAGGGTATTCTTGTTGGTATTGCAGGAATGCTTGTGTTCCAAGTCTTGGATCGTATCTATATTCTACATCTGTTGCAGTGAGAGAATTAGCCCATTGTATCCAATGTGGATGCAGTGCCTTTGCATTTGGAATGCTGGCTTTAGTTACCGCTTCTAAAGTCGGTATCGGAGTTACAACAATGATGTGTTTCCCATGTGCTAGTGCTCTTTCTCTCATTACAGCAGTCTGTACAGCTGTCAGAATTTTTTCTGCTGCTGCAAATCGATTTTCAGCATTCGTGTACAAATGAGATTTGTATGCGATAGGAACTGTCCCACCTTCATTGAACGTGATGTAAGTATACCCTGATAACCCGGGGACGACATGTATTACCAGGTTGCGGACGTTTACGCGTGTCTGCAAGTGTTTTGAAGCGATCATGTCAGCTTGAACTGAACGTAGAGTGTCTGTATGTTTTTAAGTCCACTTGTTTGCTGTGAAGTCTGGTCTGATTCAATCGTAGAAAGGTTTGACTCTTTCTGCGTAGTCTTGAATGTATGTTCTGCTGAAATTTAGAAATCCTAATATGGATTGTAAGCCTTTCAGAGTTTTAGGAGGCTGCATTAGCGCACATTTGTCTAGAAAATTTGCGGCAAGGCTTTTGCCTTCACTTGAAAGCTCATATCCCAAAAATAGGACGCTGAGATGGGCAATTTTTGATTTTTTGAAGTTAAATTTGTAGCCCAAATTGGCGAAACCGACAATTATGTTGTTCACCCTGCACAAGTGTTCAAGTAATTCATCGTCCGTCAGATAAATATCATCTACATAGGACACTGCCTCTTCATCGCAAGTTTGTAATAGCTCTGACACTCTTGCCGAGAATAACCCGGGCTGTTCTTATAGCCTTGGGGCAGGCAACAAAACTGACGCTGAGTGCCGCGGGCAGAAAATCCCATCAAGTATCGGCTTTCAGGAGCTATATTTTGGCAGAAGAATCCATTCGAGATGTCTAGTGTTGTTTTATATTTCTTCCGCACAATGTTATTCATTAATGCGGCACTATGTGCGTTCTGAACTGCAAATGTTTTTGTGCATGTGTTCAAATGTCTGTAATCTAAAAGCAAACAATATGTGTTGTCAGGTTTCATTACGGGACCAAAGCATTGTTCATTGGCGAGGTGCAAGTTTCAATCACACCTTGGTATTCAAGTTGGTCTAAGATTTCTTTGACCCGTTTCTTTGCTTCATTTTTAATAGGGTACTGTCTCTGTGGAGTTGGAGTAGCTTTTAATGGTATTTCATGGTGTTTGGACTCCACGTCCCACCCTACATGGTTGCGGTATAATGCCGGAGCTAACGCTTGCGCCCACTCCTGCATGTATGAGTGTTTTAAGGAAACAGGAACGAGGTCGGAAAAAGCAGGCAAAATTACGCTTTCACCTTTTTGGGCAATCCATGATAGATTCAGGCGGACAATCTTTTTCTACTAACAGGATGTCGTATCCAAACTTCAAATAGTCCCAAAAAAGACCTTTAATTTTTCTTGAGATGTCCCCCTCTATTTGGAGATTAATTTCGTGTAGATGGTGTGGGACACTCACTCTTGTATCAGGTGTTTCCACTGTGATGTATTCATTCAAAACTGCTGTCACCAGAAATTCCTTCAGGTTCTGGCGAGCTATTGTTACTTCTGCCGCGCTATCTAGCATCGTCAGAGCCCATTCCCCATTCAGAAGCTGGGCATTTCTAATTTTTAAGCCAGCTACTTTCTTCTTTTTGAACTGAGTCTTTGCTTTAGATTGCTCTTCCTGTTTGATAATGAAATCTGAAGTGCGATTTGTTTCCCTTTTTCCCTTTGGTCGATCTTCAATTTTTTGTTCTGACCGTCCTTGCCTCTCCGAGCTTTTTGATGAACCCTGAAAGGAACGAAAGGAACCTGTATCAGTATCCTGATACCTGCCAGGTTTCCGAATGTAATGACGATTCCTAAGGTTGTACCTCTTTTCAGAGGACTCCCGTTGGGGAGACCCACCCCTTGATCGTGAAGTGTTTCTGTTATTATTTTTAGGTTGACTATTATCCCATTTCTTTCTAGAAGAAGTGGGTGCTTGCTTTGAGTTCTCTTTTTCAGAACTACTCACCACTAGTGGTTTCCCAAGTTTGGCTCCCAAACTATCTTTGCCTAGTAAAGCATAGGTGTCTTCGATAATTTTTGGTAATGCACGCGCCTGATTCGTAGGAGGTGTTTCCCTTAGGCGTTGGCGTATAGCCACCGCTGCTGCTTCCCCCTTGACGTTGCTCAGCATAATTTTGGTCAAAATTACCCATCAGTTTCATCCCCAAGTCCATGGCAGGTCCTGCCCCGTACTCATTCTGTATCTGTTTTAATACTTCAGGAATAACTGATATGGTTGAGGTACTATGTATCCTAATGTATACTGCAGCAAAGATTGTTCCCCAGGTGGTACAATCCTCAATTGAGAGAACCATTTCCATTGGCAAGGAAATTGTTCACATACTGTGTTTTTCCTGCCAACTTGTATGGGGAAACACTGCTTCCAACTGTGCTATTTTTTTAGCAATCCAGAATGGTACTTGATCCCTTTTTGATGGGAACGCACCTATTATTGCTTTTAGTATTTGTGGACTAATTATTGGTGTGGGCTGGGTCTGGACTATCCCAGGTGGAGCAGCTGTCGCAGGTTGCAATGTGAGTGTTCGCATGACGAACTGGACAATATGTCTGTATAGCTGACTACTTCTTTGTAAAGTGTACGCACTTCCCCTACTGGGAGTGTGTCTATCTCAGGATGTGGAGTGTAAGCCGCTAAGACCGACCACGTCGCTCCTCCTATGCCGAGCGGACCGAGTCTTACGACTGAAGTTGTGTGTTTGAGGGCGCCTTTAAACCAGTTTTTATGTTGCTGGTAAGTTAACGGGACTTCAATGTCCTCGTATGGGATGTATTCTTCCGGTGGATCCACTTCAATGTATACGTGGAATATATGTGTCTGTGGATCTGCAGGTGGGAATTTTAGCCAGGAATAGAATACCTCTGATCCGAACACCTCGTGTGCCTCAATCACAAAGGTAACATGGCCACCTGTTGCAGGAAATCTATGTTCTAATAATTTCAGAGTTACTGCCTGTCTGCAGTTTTCTGTAATGTTAAGAGCGTTAGCAAATTCGTCTCCTTCCGCACTTCCACTGCTACTCGCAGGTTCAGTCATTTTGAAAGGAGAGAAATGTAAAGATTTAAGAGATAGGGTTTAGCACAATATGGGAACTTTTAGTCCTTACAAGCTGGTCTAAAACCTTCAGTTAATACACAGGGTGTGTCTGCTCAGCTGAGGTGGATTAACCTTCCCACTTGAGACGTCTCTGGAAAATGTGAGTAGGATTGTCTGAGAAAGCACGACTGAACTACTCAGATTTTACTGTTAATATAAGAACCAAACCAACGTTGCCGGCGCCATGTCGTGTAGTTCCTAGGACCCCCCCAGGACCTGCGCGTTTTGGATGACCTAAACTGAGGGCTTGGTGTGCAGACAGACTCTGGACACCCCCAAAGAATGAGTCAGCCGTTAGGTCGGCTAGCTCTACGGTGCCACTACCACCCTCCTGTATTCTACAGTGGTGTATGTAGTTTCTGCCAATCACTGAACATGACAACCCTGATTCCTCAGAATACATAGAATGACGATTGGAACGGTTTCAATAATTCTTTATTGGTCAAGCATCAGTCTAGTATGAAACATGTTAGCTGCGACAATCAATAGACAGGAGCAGACAAATGTAATCGCTAGTACCAATATCGTAAAAAGCAGATACATTCCTACCATAGTGCTAATAAGATGAATAAAAACATAATATATAAAACAATAGCATTTACGTACTCCTATGTTGCGTAGCCTACCTAACTGTGCCGAGCCTAGATGTGTAGGTGAAGCATGTATGTGTAAGTGCTAGGATATGTCCTAATGGAACCTAATGGAGCCACGAATTCCCCAGAGAAGTGCTAACCCCTCACCTGATGGTTCTGAATGAAGGACCCAGTCTCTGCGTTGAGGATGGTACCCCGCAAGGGATGTCAGATCTCTGCCTGTTGAAGGATCAGCCTGCAGAGCCTTGGTCCAGCCTGGAAGGAATTCTCCTCTGCCTTTGTAAGGGGGAGTGAGGGTCTTTTATACTAAATTGGTCACTCCAGGGTTTTTCTAGAATCAATATATTTTGAAAACATTCGCAAATCCCCTGCTAATCCTTTTCTAAACGAACATGATTATGCACAGCTGGCTGTTGGCCATGGATGAAAAAAGTGGTGACCCTTATATAGAATAAATCTACCGTGGCTGGTGACATGTTTATGTACCATGTCAGGTACAGGGATTAAGATATGGTACCAAGAGCCTGATGTCGAAGAGACAGAAGTAAGCTACTAGGTCAAAGGTCACCTGTGTAAGACCGTTATGTCGTGTGGATGGGACACAATGTATGTAATCGGTATGTACATAATGGGACTAACCTTATGGACATGACAGAAGGTCTCTTAGCAAGCAAGTCCAGTGTCGTTCTATACATAGAGAACTGGGTCCCAACACCCCTCCTGCTCGAATGTGGTCTATCAAAACCAAAGATGCTTAAGGAATCTCAATTATAAGTGGTATGAGGTTATCCACATCGGGTCATTATCAGATGTGATAAAGCTGGAAACCCTTGCTAAATTCCGGCAGATCAAACCTGCCAGAATAGAACAGGGAAAAAAGCCCCAGTATTTACCTGCAGATGCAGATTTTGAGGTTGTAAAGCACTCGTAATCAGGCCCGAAGAGAGCTAGGCAGATGGTGGATGTTAAGGAAACAGGAATGTAGTGAATTAACTTTTATTTACTATCATAATATCCAAATTTATCTTGTTTAAATATACTCAAAATCGGTCATTGGTCTGGCTTTGCGAGACCTACATTGCAAAGACATGTTTGAGACACTTAGCAAGTGTTACATAGGTAAGATAGAGAACTACTCCACACTGTCCTGTTTCATGTCCTCGGTTCTTCCGCGGGCCACATTCTGTCATCTACATAGAATGGCTGCCCAGCCTCCTTAACATGTTGCTAGAGTTAATCCAGTAACAGGAAGTGCTTCATATATATTTATGTGTCACAAACCTTAAATATCCAATGCATTGAGATATGTTTATGTATTAAAAAAAAAAATACTACAAAATATTTATCATAATACTGTAAGGAAATAGCAGGAGGGTCAAAAAGATTGACTTGTAAACAGTACAAAAACCAAATCACAAAGGATGAAGCGGGCAGGACCAAGTCCACTCCTGTTTCTCCACCTTTTTGAATTTGGTTGCTTCCCCATGTCCTTGTACTCAATAACTCTACAGCCAAGTTGCATGTTTCCTACTCATTCTTTGATCAAGAGAGTTATAGAGAGGACTTGTATGAAGGGGTTCATGCTTGGTTTGTCCTTATGCAAGTCCAGAGATTCGGAGATCCCATCACCTCCAAGTCAGGGGTTTGTGATCCAGGAAGGAATGTACAGCATCCTGCTTGGAGAACCTTGCTAAGAAGAACAATCTATACTGGAACTGTGGTTGTGGTCCATGCTTGGTTTAAGTTGTGTGTAGGTTTGAATTTAACTAGTTGGTAGGTGCTTTCCTCACTGTACAGATGTACTTAAATAAATTTACCTTACTGAAAACTCTTCTTCCTTTCAGAAGGTCATATAGCTAGAGCCAGGGTTTGCTGCTGAGCCCTTAGGTTTTTATCTGTAACCTGCATGGACGGATTTGTATCGCTTTTGATTTAAACAATATGACTAATGTTTTAAAAGTAATTAGCGCCTTCTGTGGAATGTTGAGTTTGCCTTGTAATATGGGCATTAACTGCTCGTTGCTTGCATTCTAACTTCAGTTAAAGTGTGTAGCGGGGACATGAAGCAGGTTGGGACACTGTTCTTTTGTGTCTTCAAGTGGCAAGTACTACTGGAATTACAGGTGATGATAGCCATTGATTCTACATGCTCCATGCATGTTGACAATTATTAATTGCCCTCCTGATTATATACCTTCAGCATAGAACCATATTGGTAATGAAACGCAGTGCACGTATTGCAACAGCGCAATCAACATTTGAGTACCATTGTTTAAAACAATAACAATTATTAAAACAAAGGACGGGTTTAAGTTTATCAAGAGAGTATAATCAGCATTTAAAACATACAGGGAGTGCCCTACTGATTAGCTGATAGAGTGATAGGCTCAAAAGTGCAGACATTCCTCTGCAAGTTGTTCCTTTAGTCCGACACCATCAGAATAACAACACACAGACTTCAGTACAATGGAAGCGTACAGGCTGTCCTATGGGCCAAGCATATAATACATTAAAATCACTTTTAAAAAACACTAAAAACACCAAAGTGATCTTCAGGTGTGCGCAAAAAAATCTCACAAGTGCTAGTGCAACGGGAGTAGCAGCAAATTATTCATCATCAGTAGCAGCAAGATGATTGGATAAAGTGCTACTGCAACAGATATGGCAGCAATTTGTTCAACAAAGGCAGCAGCAAGGTGTCCCTTGAAACAGTCACCATCAGTTTTGCGTCCCACAAGGATCGTTTGTTGTTTACCTTATCTTAAAAAGAAATTATGGTGTGTGTGGCAACAGGTTATTCATAAGAGCTGTCAGCAACTAGAGCATGTCATTTTGAGTTCACTGTCCCGTGTGCAACCCTGGCCCTGCGTAAATACTTATATTGCGTCAATAAGAGCAACATTTGCAAATGTAGGCACAAAGTTATATAACTGGTTAATCGTTAAACTAATGTCCTAGAGAGCGTTGGGAGCAGGGTTAGGCCTCTCGGCGATTGCTCTAGGGTTGTCAGCAGAACCTACCTGTGAGGCCCCTAGACGACTAAACCTGTTTAATTAAAGGGAAAAAAAAATTGTCAACAGGATGTTCAAGATTGTGTTGTCAGGGTTTAGGGAGGAATTGATGTCTTGCCGGCATGTGCGAACTCCCAGTTTGTTCCACTCTCCCCATAGTCTGGTCCTGCGCTCGTTCAGCAATGCTGGGCAGAGACACACAACGTGTTCAAAGGACTCTTCACAGCAGCCGCAGCCCGTACAGGTTGTTCCCTCAGCTGGCCGATGCCAGCTGCCTAGATGTTTCAAGAACGGTCACTCCCCTAACCTAAGGCCCAGGAAGCTTGCCATCAGATGGATGGCATACATGCAGGCAAGGTATGATGCTGGGGTGGCCTGCTGGTAACTGTTGATGACTGCCCGGGCAAGTCTACGTTTGGCGAGGGATGCTCTGTCTGAATGGTATGACCAAAGGCGGACACATTTTCTGATACCCGTTTTAAAGGTTAATTGGCTAGGGTTGCTGACCCAGAGTTCTTTCACATTCAATAATTGTTGGCAATCCTCAAGGAACCGAATGTGCGCTTGGCTTGGCCCGCTAGAGCTAATTTCAGACTATAACAATGCCTCTAGGCTGCCGGCCCGGGCCTCCCATAGCTTGTGACATAGGTTGAGGTAGGCACCGGTGTCGGCTGGTTGGAGAGACCAAATTCCAACCTGATCTGTGCGGCAGATGAGGACTTGGGCAGCCAGAAAACCCGTTTGTATATCTTTATAACAAGTTTATTCAGCAGACTGTTGTCCCTGCCCAGTAAAATTTCCCAGCCATAGTTTAATGAAGGAGATTTTGGCCCTCATGGCTTCCAGTAGTGGGGAAGGGGTTTGCCCCAGTAATGATTTCGGGGATCCACAACCTTTGCTGTGCACCATGCCACAAACTTATTCCATCGACAGGCGTATACCGTCTTAGTGGAGGGACGCCTGGATGGCAAGATGACATTACAAACTTCAGGAGGAAGGTCAAAAGCTGTCAACTGCCGCCGCTCAATCTCCACGCAAGGAGGTGGAGGTTGGACAGGTTCGGGTGGAGGACCGTCCCCTGCTGCTGTGACAGAAGATCCTCCCAAAGGGGCAGTCTGATCAGAGGATCGATGGCCATGCTCAGGAGCTCGGGGTACCAGACTCTTCGTGCCCAGTCCGGTGCCACAAGAATGACTTGGGCCCGGTCGCGCCTGATCTTCTTCTGCACTTGCAGCAAAAGTGGTACAGACGGAAAGACGTACAGGAAACCGCAGCTCCATTCGCGACGAAAAGCGTTGCCGAGCAAGTGCCGCCTTAGAAACTCCAACTCGCAGAAGTGCTGACATCGGTGGCGAACAGATCTAACCAAGGCTCTCCCCACTGCTGGAAGAGACCTTGCACCACCTCTGAGTGAAGACACCATTCGTGATCCACCAGGCACCGACGGCTGACTTTGTCCGCCCTTGCGTTCAGAGAACCCGCCAGGTGTTGAACCACCAGGGTTATGCCCTGATGTTCCAGTCATCTCCAAAGGCGAAGAGCCTCTTGACAACGGGTCCACGACCCCACCCGCCTTGTTTGTTGCAGTACCACATGGCGGTGGTGTTGTCCTTGAACACCTGCACTGCCTTCCCCTTGAGGGAGGGAAGGAATGCCTTCAGTGCCAAGCGAATTGCCCGAAGCTCCAACAGGTTGATATGGAGACCGGACTCCGCCGGAGACCAGACTCCTCTGATCTCTGCCTCCCCCAGGTGGCCGCCCCATCCCAGGAGTGATGCATCGGTCACCACTGTAAGGTATGGTTGGGGAAGGGAGAGGGATCTGCCTCTGACCCAATCTTGGTTCGTTAACCATCACTGCAGTTTTTGCGCAGTCCCCTCCGAGATCTGGACATAGTTGGAAAGATTCCCCTGATGCTGCGCCCACTGGAAGTTCGGGACCCACTGCAGAGCCCGCATATGCCATCTGGCATGATCTACCAGCAGGATGCAGGATGCAGGAGGCCAAGAGGCCCAGCAGCCTCAAAGTCATTCTCACCGAAATCCGGGACAGAGGCTGAAACATCGGTATCTTAGCCGGAATATCCCGGACTCGCTGCTCGGGAGTATAAGCCCGAAACTGCACTGTGTCCAGAACAGCTCCGATGAAAAGGAGCGACAGAGGGAGTCAGGTGTGACTTCGGCACGTTGATAGTGAACCCCAGCAAATGCAGGAGGTCCGCCGTAGTCTGGAGGTCGGAGACGACCGCCTGGGGCGAGCCCGCCTTCAACAGCCAGTCATCGAGATAGGGGAAGACTGGAACCCCCGATCTGGCAGATGATCTGCGACCACCGCCATCACTTTCGTGAACACACGAGGGGCACTGGTAAGGCCGAAGGGGAGCACAGTAAACTGAAAATGCTCGTCGCCTACCGTAAACCGTAGCCTGTGGGCTGGCAGGACGTGGATGTGAAAATAAGCATCCTGCAAGTCCAACGCTACCATCCAGTCTCCAGGGTCGTGGGCAGATAGGACCTGAGCCAAGGTTAGCATTTTGAACTTCTCCTTCCGGAGGAAGCGGTTGAGGGCCTTGAGGTCTAAGATAGGACGCAGGCCTTTGTCCTTCTTGGGCACCAGAAAGTAGCGGGAATAGCAACCATGACCTACTTCTGGCGCAGGCATCCTCTCAATAGCTCCCTTGGCCAAGAGAGCTGAAACTTCCTGGCGGAAAAGCGCCAAATGATCCTCCGACATGCAATCGAGAGACAGTGGCATGGAGGGAGAGGGAGTCTCGAAGGGGAGGAAGTAGCCCCTTCGGACTATTGCAAAACCCACCTGTCTGATGTGATGGATTGCCAGTGGGTGAGGTGATGACGAATCCTGCCACCCACTGGCCGCTGATGGCCCTGAAAGGTCAGACTAGGAGGGTTTGAAGGCTGCTGCAGGGGGGGGGGGGGGAAGGGTGGACTGGCCCACCCGCTAGTTCCCAGACCTCTGTCGCTGGATCCCAGACCCTCGTCGCTGGGTCCCACGTCCGCGGCCACGCAGAGGCTGGGCAGCTTGCGTGGGCCGGTGGCTGGACTGGGTCGGACGTGGTAGGGTGCCCCTTCCATAGCCACGAAAGGCAGACGGTGGGGGACGGGAGGACGCAGGGAAGCCCAAGGATCTGGCCGAAGCCCGAGAATCCTTAAAATGCTCGAGCGCAGAGTCCGCCTTGTCACCAAAAAGGCGACTGCCATCGAAGGGCATGCCCAGCAAATTTGACTGGACATCCCCTGAAAAACCAGACGTCCTCAGCCAGGCATAGTGCAGCAGGGCTACCGACATGGCAATTGTTCTGCCCAGAGAGTCGGCGGTGTCCAGTCCACAGCGGATTGTGAATTTTGCTGCATCTCTCCCATCCGTCACTGCCTGGGAGAGAATGGCCCAGGCTTCCTCCGGACACTGAGGCAGCACCTGCGCAACCGTATCCCAGACTGTATGGGTATAGCAGCCCAAGAGGCATGCGGTATTCACTGACCGCAGCACCAAGCTGGGGGAAGAGAACATAAGCTTCCCAAGGTGATCCAGCTTCTTGGATTCCCTATCCGGGGGTGCGGAAGGGAATGCGCCCTTGGAAGAAGAGGCTTGGACCACCAAGCTCTCGGGGGAAGAGTGTTGGGAGAGGAAAATGGGATCGCCCGGAGCTGGGCGGTGGCGGCAGGCAATCGTCCATTCCACAGGAGCCCCTGTGCTGGGCTTGGACCAAGTGCCGAGAAGGACATCCGTGAGGGCTTCATTAAAAGGCAAGAGGGGTTCAGATGAGGTTGCCGCTGGTTGAAGCACCTCTGTCAGGAGGTTAGTCCTGACTGCTACTGTAGGGAGCTCCAGGCCCAAAGCCTCGGCTGCCCTACGCACCACCACTGCATAAGAGGCTCCCTCCTCCATAGCCACAGTAGGCGAAGAAAGCAGGCCAAGGTCTGGGGAGGTATTCGGACCACTGGCGTCACCCAATTCCTCTCTCCAGTCCGGCTCTTCCAACTGGTCTGTTAAAGGGTCCAGCGACCCTTCCCACTCCTCATCACCACCCAAAGGGCAATATGGAACACCTCCGATGAACAGGGGCACAAAAGTACCCTCCGGCGTCAGATTCGACATCGGACGAAGTCGATCCGGCTCCGGGTCCATCTTGGGGATGAGGATGGGGACGGCATCGGCAGGGGGCACGGCCGGTGCCGGGGGCGTCGTTGCCGGGGAAGGTCAAGTAAGGTCCACCAGCGTCGATCCGGATCTAGGCCTGGATCCATGGGGAACTTGCGGCACCGGAGCCGCCAGCATCGAAGGCCCAGGGCCCCCAACCAGCTCCGCGGGGCTGAAAGCGTGCCAGCGGAGTCGGGCTGCCCAAAAATGCATGAAGCTGGACAGGGGACGCTCTGGCTCCCGGAAACAGGGGGAGGCGCGGAGTCATCCCTGAATCAGGCACCAGAGACGGAGCCTTAGAGCGACGACGCTCCAGTTCCCGTGTCATGTCAGCCGATCGACGGGGAGAAGGCGAAGAGCGACAGTGCTTCTTTGCCTTCTTCTTGTGTTTCGACTTACCCAATGAGTGCAAAGACTTTGACGAGGTGTGGTGGCTCCGTGACCGGTCTCGAGACCTTCCCCTCCAGTGAGACCAGGAGCGACGCAGAGCCGACTGCCGGGCCTCCAAAAGCTTTCGGGAAAGCTCCTACAAAGACTTCGGATTCTTGGCCCGACAGTCGAAGCGCGACTTCGGGTCTTGGTCGTGCACCAGGCACCAGAGGCACACGAGGTGCAGATCCGTGACAGACATCAGCTTGTGACAGGAGTCACAAGGATTGAATCCGGTCCGACGATGGGACATCCCTCGCGCACCAGGAGTCGAAGACTCGAAAAAAGATGTCAACAAAAGTCGAAAAAAGTTTAGTCAAAAAATGACTAAGGGGCAAGCTATCTCCGGATCTGCGCTAGGCTGGTGCGGAAAAAGAAATAACTGACGTCAGTGCACTGTGGCGGCGTCTAAGTAGGCACCGCGGCGTCATCCCGGTGACCACGACGCCAACGACGGACGCAGAGTCGACCGACGCGCAGGGGTATTGCTGAAGAAAAATTCTCCGGATCCAGTTTGACGCCTCGGGGTATTTCTAAGGTAAGGAATCTATAACTAATAGTCTCTTTCAGATTCTGAATCTTAGGATTTCATAAATTCATTTAAAGCTTTGGCCTTGGACATGAAGCAGACGGGTTCTGAGGGTATGGGGAAGGAGAGGGAGAGACCGTGTGCGAGTGTGTGCGCGTCTCCCACTATGACAACCAGACTGGCCCTCATTGTCTTGGCAAACCTTGACAAAATCAGACAGAAACCATCTCCGTGTAGAGCTTGGAGCCACGGGGACTGGTCCATGTAGTGTGTTTGTGTAATTGCGAGTGAGTGTATCAAAAAACCAAAAGAGCATTCACATCCAATTTGGTCAACTGTATAACTTTCCACATTTTTAAGGGACGCATGGAGCTAGAATAGTAAATACAAAGTCCAGTATGGTCAATGGTGGTGTGTGTGAATCTGGAATCTGAAGGGATAGTAGGACGACTTCTGAAAGTGCTGTATTTAGCACCCACATTGTTAAGTTTGGTAGAAGAGGTATGTTGTAAAATCACGCTTAATTTGAAGAAGAATGTCAGTGTCTTTCAAGATCAAGGGTAGAGAGATCCACATCTTAGCGGTACAAACTGAAAAAGTACGTCCATCCCATGTGGCCAGTTTGTGGCTAGGGATACCTAGCACAGCCTTGTCTGCAGATCTCAATTGTCGCATAGATTGATATTTATTCAAACACAGATTGAAAAAATAGGTCCTCTATGCAATACAGCATTATGGATCATGCAGAGAAATTTAAATGTATGCTTAATGTACATCTCGCTGACGCTGACCTAACATCGGGCTCGCCTTGATGGTGAAATATGGTCATTCCGCCGTAAGCACTGCAATTGCATTACCATATTCTTATTCACATTTACATATGCATTGATGGCAAAGTCAGGACATGAGAGGACAACAGCTAGTGCGGGTTGTACCTTCAGCTGAATATAGTAGAAACTGTGCTCACAGCTGTAGCTCTCTTAGAGGGATCACCCAGTTCCTACATTTTTAACCTTTATGGTGGATACTGGCCTTGGACTTAGGGTTGGGGGGACACATTTCCTTAGGCTCCCACCAGTATGATCACTGTCTTACAGGGGATATGTATCAACAAAAATTGTATTTACAAAAAATAGCGGGTATCAGATGCTATAGACACAGCCATCAATCTCCAATATCTGAGCACTGAACCCAATACTCACTTCAGCAGATGGAGTGATCTTAGTAATGAGCGAAGATGTGTCTGCCTAGTTATAAAATCAAATGTTTTTGAATTTTAAGTATTTAGATCTAAAGGAGAAGATGTATATTAACAAGCAGATTATATAATGCTTCTCTCCGAAGGACATTGCTGCTTACAGGGTTCTTTCTTGGAAGCAGGGCTTGCACGGTTCACTGCTCCTTTCTGTCAAAAATTAATCAAGCCTTACAAAGGGAGAATATCTTGGCCCATATTCCGGCTGCCTGTTATGCAGAATCTTATGACTGACAGTACCGACGGCCACTCGCATTTCTAACACAATCAGGGTCCAGGCACCACCTTCTCCCAACAGCATGCAGAGATGGTGCATCATTACTTTAGCAGTTGATTGATAATAGTGAAATTCTGATGCTTGTTTGTGGTAAACAGTAACTGCCATTTTTTGCTGCATATGCTAACTCTGCTCACAGGCTGTGCCCATCTTCAAGGTGAGACGTACCTTGAGACCTAGATTCTGCACACAAACTAGTTCAGCCATATTGGTTTACATTCTTGTTACTTGTGTCGGTCATCTACCAGCTCAAATGAGCTCAGCTAATGAACACGGCTAGACACTTGCTTATATTTTTGGTCAGAATTCAGTCAGTTAGATTGATACTTGTAACCCTCTGAAACATGATATAAGTTTGCATCTTTCCTTTGCTAAGTGAGTTAGTCTCCATTTGCTGCTATAGGGGATCTCTGTCTGTGTGTCCTGTAGTTCACAGGCTACTTATTTTTGGAATGCACTCTACAGACTCAACCCAAAAGTGAGAGAGTTTTCTTCCACACTCTATACTGTGGGAGATGCGAGCCCCTGCCTTATGGTCATCCAGTATCCTGGAGGTTTGAATGAAGGTTTGGAGTTGGTCTGCTACTACCTGTTCCAATAGTTTGAAAGGGAAGGGAGATTGGAAAGTGGCCAACATAATAGGGAGAGGACAGCAGGATCGGCTGTTTTTTTTTTCAATCAGCAAAATCAATCAACTCTGGCTCCAAGTTGACAGGATTGTGATTATGGAACACGTCATGGGGTGAAGATCATACATATAGCCCAGGCCTTGAACAAACCCATTCCCAAGTACACCGTCAGACTCAGACAACCGCGACACGCCTCATAACACTACTGCCAAGTTTCCAAAGGAAGCGATGTTCGAATGAAAAACAAGACCTGGTCTCCTGCAAAAGAAACCCCCCTCATTGCTGTCACACTGATGCTGCGGGAATATCTTAGGATAGCGCCTGCAGACTATCCCCTCACTGGATGCATGGTGATCTGAACTTTCACCACCAGTTGCCTCCTCCCTGGACCGTAGGCACTGGAAGCATGGGTGCTGCAACATCCCAAAATAACCATGCTGGAGATCGGAAGTGAATGAGAAATAAAGATGCCTTTAAATGTTTTTTTATCTTGATACATTTGTGGTGCTTCAAAGATGGAGGTCAAATGTCAAAGATAGACATTTTCTAAGGTGAACTATCTGACAATCTTACTGGGGTACATGGATAGTAAAAGGAAAGGATTTAGGATGTCAGGTTTTTTTCTAACACACCAGAATTTGAATACCATTAAAGGAACTGTGCAAATATTTCCAAATATATAAGCTGTTAGGAAAGCACAAATGAAGCGCTTTTTGCCTAAATCTGAAGTATCTTGAAAACAAAGATTTGAATACGAACAAAAAAAGGCAAGACACTTTACTTGGTGATGTGTAAAGGACAAATATTTGCTGAAACCCAATTTCCACACATTATCGTTTGTGCGCTATATAGTGTATGAATAAAACTGTATGTCTTTGCAAATGTATTGGCCATTTTAACGGAGAATGTGCTGTCTGTAAGGGACAGTGCACTACCACACCCTGCTTTAGTGATATATATATTTGCGACAGTATGCGCCAAAATGCACCACCAGATGTAACATTGATGACAGCACTCCCACTCTGAAAACTGTCCTAGCACCACTGCCCTGGTCCTCTCAGCCTTACGACCCCGCGGTGATATCAGATCTTGTAAGCGGCTCCCATCAACCCCAAGTAACTTACTAAGTTTGGGGGAGAAGTAGTGTCATCACATCTGTTAGGCACCCTATCCAAAACGGAGGTAGGGAGGCGGGGCTGATGCAGAATCGAGGTTTGAAGCATAGCAGATGGAGGTCCAGAGAGTTCATGCATTATCAAGCTTTCTTTTCGGCTCATGTAAATGCTGCATTTTCAGGGATGTCTGAATTTAATAAAGTTGTCGTACTCCTATGTGAAGTTGGTATTACTTATGGCCATATATTCCACGTGCCTTAAAGTCACCTGGGTTTTCCATGTCACTTGAACTGCTGAACTACACAGGGAGAAGAAAGTCAGCACATTAGAGTGGGCGATACCAATGTAGTTAGGGGGTTCCTGGTCTGGGGAGAATTGGCAAAGGTAGCTCTAATGCATGTGGCTGAGGGTCAATACATAACAGAGCACCAGCGAGTAGCAACTTCCGGAATGTAACAAACTGCACTGAGTAATGAATGATTAATGTGTGTTGTGCAAAAATCAACAACAGTGTATTTTCTTTCATACAACCACACCTGACCAATTATAAAACTGCCGAGTTGGCAGAAGAGGCTGCAGTTTGCATTTTGTTTTCCGTCGGCTGGCACAGGGTGGCAATGATACTGTATATTCAGAGTGTGGTTAAAAATAGCTGCCCACTATTCCAGGAGACAGTAATGATGAGTGTTTTGTATTTATAACCTCTATTTTTAAGTAAAGGATAACATTAAACCAGACTGTCAATTTCACGTCTGACTAATTCTTCCCCAACGAGATACAAACACACAAAATCTCAAATTGTCCCAGCTATTCAAGAAATAAAGGTCTCTGAACCTGAACGTGGGAGGCTAAATGCCCCCCAAGCCCCCACATCAAACCTCCACCTGTTACCTAGAAACATGAGAAAGATGGACAATGGATTTCAAGTCATTGGTTTAAGTACCTCAGACCGCCCGCCCTAATTAAATGTTGTGATGCAAATTTTCTTAAGTAACTATGAAACCACAGCCTGGGAGAAAACTTTCTGGGGAATGTGGCTGTACGAATTAAAATTTTCAAAAACAAACTTGGCGACCGCTACGTAAAACTTTCAGTGCCTTCCCTTCAGAGATCTTCTCCGATGGCAGCTCCTCTGGAGATTATATGCATATATCTATATATATATATTTGTTTTTTCACAGACGATATATACATATCTTCTATGAAAAAACAAAAGATTATAGTTCATAAACTTTATTTATTCTTTCTATAAAACCCAAACTTAAACTACACAAACATTAGAAATTCTAAAGTTATAGTTATACCTTAAATTTGTTATTTACACACTACCTTTAAATTACTGTTACTTTATTCTTTCTATACAAACCAAACTCAAACTACACAAACAATAGAAATTCTAAAGCTATACTTATGCCTTCAATTTATAATTTACGCAACACCTTCAAATTATTGTAACGGAGGCACCTCCATACACAGTGTAATGAACCCAACAGCCACACTACATTAACTATAACTCGTTACTCTACCATACAGTGTGTTCTCACAAATGATGTGAATTGCAATGTCATAAGTGGTGTTGTAAATGCTAGGATTTTAAATGGTATAAATGATTTAACATGAAAGAGTATAACCAGTACATTTAGAAGGCGCGAGTTATAGCTAATGTAGTGTGGCTACTAGAGTAAATAGATACAGTGGAATAGCATTAGAGTCGTCACGTACAATGGAGTGGCGCTGACTGGAGTGGTGTGGTGTGGTGTGGAGTGGAGTGGCATAGAGTGGCGTAGTGGCGTAGAGTGGCGTAGAGTGGCGTAGAGTGGAGTGGCGTAGAGTGGAGTGGCGTAGAGTGGAGTGGCGTAGAGTGGAGTACATTGGAGTGGCATAAAATGTAGTTGTGTACAGTGGAACAGCATATAGTGGAGTGGTGTGGAATGGGGTTCTGTGGAGTGGCATACAATGGAGTGGGGTAGAGTGGAATAGCATACTGTGGACTGATGTACAGTGGAGTGGCATACAGTTGCAATAGCGTACAGTGTAGTGTTGTAGAGTGGAGTGCTGTAGAGTGTAATAGCATACAGTGGAGTGGCATGAGTGGAGTTACAGAGTAGAGTGGCATACAGTGAAGTGAGGTAGAGTGTATTGGCATACAGTGAAAAAGAGAACGGAGTGGCGTGTCATTGGAATTGTGTATATTGGAGTGACAGAGTGGAATAGGTTAGAATGGAGTTGAGTACAGTGGAATAGTGTGGCCTGGGAGGAGTAGAGTGGAGTGGCATAGAGTGGAATTGTGGACAGTGGGGTGGCATAGAGTGGAGTGGAGTGGCGTACAGTGGAATATTGTAGAGTGCAGTGGCCTGGGGAAGCAGCATAAAGTGGAGTGACAGAGTGGAATAGCATAGAGTGGAATAACGTAGACTAGAGTTTTGTGAAGTGTTGTAGAGTAGAAAAGCGTAGAGTGAGGCGGCGTTGAGTGGACAGTGGTAGAGTGATGAGACAGAGTGGAACAGTGTACAGTGGAGTGGTGTCAAGAGGAGATTGGTATAGTGTAATAGCATAGAGTGGTGTGGTATAGACTGGCGTAGACTGAAATGGTGTAGATTGGAGTGGCAGAGTGCAATAACAGAGTAGAGTGGCATACAGTGGAGTCAAGTGCATTGTACTGGTGTACAATGGAGTGGCGTAGACTGGAGTGGCCCAGAGTGGAATATCGTACAGTGCAGTGGTGTAGAGTGGTGTGGCGTAGAGTGGAGTGGCCTAGAGTGGAGTGGCCTAGAGTGGAGTACATTGGAGTGGCATAAAATGTAGTTGTGTACAGTGGAACAGCATATAGTGGAGTGGTGTGGAATGGGGTTCTGTGGAGTGGCATACAATGGAGTGGGGTAGAGTGGAATAGCATACTGTGGACTGATGTACAGTGGAGTGGCATACAGTTGCAATAGCGTACAGTGTAGTGTTGTAGAGTGGAGTGCTGTAGAGTGTAATAGCGTACAGTGGAGTGGCATGAGTGGAGTTACAGAGTAGAGTGGCATACAGTGAAGTGAGGTAGAGTGTATTGGCATACAGTGAAAAAGAGAACTACGGAGTGGCGTGTCATTGGAATTGTGTATATTGGAGTGACAGAGTGGAATAGGTTAGAATGGAGTTGAGTACAGTGGAATAGTGTGGCCTGGGAGGAGTAGAGTGGAGTGGCATAGAGTGGAATTATGGACAATGGAGTGGCAAAGAGTGGAGTGGAGCGGCGTACAGTGGAATATTGTAGAGTGCAGTGGCCTGGGGAAGCAGCATAGAGTGGAGTGGCATAGAGTGGAATAGCATAGAGTGGAATAAGGTAGACTAGAGTTTTGTAAAGTGAAGTGTTGTAGAGTAGAAAAGCGTAGAGTGAGGTGGCGTTGAATGGACAGTGGTAGAGTGATGAGACAGAGTGGAACAGTGTACAGTGGAGTGGTGTCAAGAGGAGATTGGTATAGTGTAATAGCATAGAGTGGTGTGGTGTGGTATAGACTGGCGTAGACTGAAATGGTGTAGATTGGAGTGGCATAGAGTGCAATAACAGTGTAGAGTGGCATACAGTGGAGTCAAGTGCATTGTACTGGTGTACAATGGAGTGGCGTAGACTGGAGTGGCCCAGAGTGGAATATCGTACAGTGCAGTAGAGTGGTGTGGCGTAGAGTGAAGTGTGGTAAAGTGGAGTGGTGTACAGTGGAATAGCATACAGTGCAGTGGCTTAGAGTGGAATAGCATTCAGTAGAGCGGCATAGAGTGGAGTGGCGTACAGTGGAGTACCGTTCAGTGGCGTGGCATAGAGTGGAATAGCATTCAATAGAGTGGAGTTGAGTGGCATAGAGTGCAAGTGTATAGTGGAGTGGAGTGGGGTACAATGGAGTGGTACTCCATTGTACGCCACTTCACTCTACGATATTCCACTGTACACAACTACACTCTACTGTATGCCACTCCACTGTATGCTATTCCATGCCACTTCACTCTATGCTCTTTCACTGTACGCTATTGTGCTCCACGCCACTCCACTCTATGCTATTCCACTCTATGCGATTCCACTTTATGCCACTCCACTCCATTCTATGCCATTCTGCTGTACGCCACTCCACTCTATGCTATTCCAATCTACGCATAGTTTAGAGTGGAGTGGCATAGAGTGCAATGACGTACAGCAGAATAGCGTAGATCTAGTGGCGTGGAGTGGCATAGAGTGGAATAGCATGGAGTGGTGTAGAGTTGAGTGATGTAAAGCATAATAGTGTACATTGGAGCGGCATAGTGAAGTGGCGTAGAGTGGAGTGGCATAAAATGGAGTTGTGTACAGAGGAATAGAGTAGAATGGCGTAGCATAGAGTGTAGTGGCATATAGTGGCGTATAGTGGAGTGCCATAGAGTGATGTACAGTGGAGTGGCATAGAATGGAATCGTTTCAGTAGAGTGGCGTAGAGTGGAGTGAGGTACAGTGTAGTGGTGTAGAATGGAGTAGTGGAGAGTGGAATAGCATTCAGTGGAATAGTGTAGAGTGGAACGGTGTAGAGTAGAGGGGAATAGTGCACAGTATAATAGAGTAAAGTGGAGTGGCATAGAGTGGGGTGAGGTATAGGGGAGTGGAGTACAGTGGAGTAGAGTAGCGTAAAGTGGAATAACAGAGGGGAGTGGCATAGAGAGAATTGGCATACAATGAAGTGTCATGGATTGGAGTGGCATAGAGTGTAGAGGTGTAGAGTGGAGTAGCGTAGACTGGAGTGGCGTAGAGAGGAGTGAGGTACAGTTTAGTGGCGTACAGTGGAGTGGGATGTAGTGGAGTGGCCGAGAATGGAACAGCGTACAGTGGAGTGTTGAAGAGTAGAGTGGCATGGAGTGTGGTAGAGTTGAGGCATACAGTGGAATAGCATACAGTGTAGATTCGAGTGTCATAGATTTGAGTGGCGTACAGTGTAATAGCGTTCAGTGGAGTGGCATTGATTAGAGTGGAATAGATTGGAGTGGTGTACAGTGGAGTGAGGTAGAGTGTAATGGCATACAGTGGAACAGTGTAGAGTGTAGTGGCATAGAGTGGAATAGCGAGGAGTGGAGTGGCAGGAGTGGCATAGCGTAGAGTGGAGTGGCGTGGAGTGGCGTAGAGTGGAGTGGAGTGGCGTGGAGTGGAGTACAGCAGAATAGCGAACAATGGAGTGTGGTAGAGTTGAGTGGCGTACAGTGTACAGCGGATTGGCATTGAGTGTAGTGGAACACAGTGTAGTGTTGTACAGTGGAGTGACGTAGGGTGGAGTAGCGTACAGCGGAATATCGAAGAGTGGAGTGGCGTAGAGTGGAACGGCATTTATTGAGTTGAGTTGTGTGGAGTGGAGTGCCATAGAGTGTAGTGGAGTACAGTGGAGTGGTGTAGACTAGAGTGGCATATAGTGTAGTGGCCTAGAGTGGAATAGAGTACAGTAGAATGGTGACGAATGGAATGGCAGAGTGGTGTAGCATAAAACGGAATAGTTAGAGTGGAGTAACAGAGTGGATTGAGGTAAAGTGTAGTGGCGTACAGTGGAGTGGCGTATAGTGGAGTATGGTAGGGTGGAAGAGGGTCCAGTGGAGTGGTGTAGAGTGAAGTGTGGTACAGTGGAGTGCTGTACAGTGGAATAGGGTACAGTGGAGTGGCGCAGAGTGAAGTCTCGTAGAGTGGAGTGGTATTGACTGTAATAGCATACAGTGGAGTGACGTAGCCTGTAGTGGCATACAGTGGAACAGCATAGAGTAAAATAGAATTGAGTGGAGTTGCGCACAATGGAACAGCATAGAGTGTAGTGGCATACAGTGACGTGGCGTAGACTGGAGTGCCGTACAGTGGAGTGGCGTAGAGTAGAATAGCATACAGTGGAGTGGCACGGAGTGGAGTGGAATATTGTCGAATGGAGTGCTGTAGAGTGGAGTGGGGTAGAGTGGAGTGGGGTAGAGTGGAGTGGGGTAGAGTATAGTAGTGTATAGTGGAGTGGCGTAGAGTGCAGATGCGTACATTGGAATAGCGTATAGTGGAGTGGGGTAGAGTGGAGAGGGGTTCAGTGGGCTGGGGTGGCCTGGAGTGGCATACAGTGGAGTGGCGTACAGTGGAATAGTGTAAAGTGGAGTGGTGTACAGTGGAGTAGAGTGGAGTTAGGTATATTGTAGTGGCATACAGTGGAAAAGCATATAGTGGAGTGGCTTAGAGTGGAATAGCAGAGTGGAGTGGTGTAGGGTGGAGTTGTGTACAGTGGAATAGCGTAGAGTACAGAAGCGTAGAGTAGAATAACGTACAGTGAAGTGGTGTATTGTGGAGAGGCGCAGAGTTGGTAGGGCACCATAGTGTGGAGTGGTGTACTGTGAATGGCGTACAGTGGAGTAGGATACACTGGAGTAACAGAGTGGCATGGTGTACAGTGGAGCGTCATGCAGTGAAATAGCATAGAGTGGAGATGCGTAGAGTGGAGTGGCGTAGAGTGTCGTAGTGTGAAGTGGCATACAGTGGAGCAGCGTAGAGTAGAATAGTGTCGAGTGTAGTAGCGTACAGTGGAGTGAAGAAGAGTAGAGTGACATACAGTGGAATAGCATAAAGTGGAGTGCCGTACACTCGAATAGCGTAGATTGGAGTAGCATAGAGTGGAGTGGCGTTCTTTGGAGTGGTGTATAGTGTAATAGCGTACAGCGGATTGTCGCAGAGTGGAACAGCATATACTGAAGGGGCGTATAGTGGAGTGGCATACAGTGGAGTGCAGTGGAATAGCATACAGTAGATTGACGTAGAGTGGAGTGGTGTAGAGTGGAATAGCAGAGTGTAGTGGCATAGAGTGGAGTTGCGTACAGTCAAATAGCGTAGAGCAGAGAAGAGTAGACTGGAGGGGCGTACTTTGCAGTGGTGGTCTGGAATGCCATAGAATGGAGTGACAGAGTGTCATAGCATACAGTGGAGGTTTGTAGAGTGGAGTGAGGTACAGTGGAGTAGCGTAGAGTGGAGTGCCATATGCTGGAGTGAGGTACAGTGTAGCAGCGTAGAGTGGAGTTGTATAGAGTGGAGTGGAATAGCATACAGTTGAGTGTTGTAGAGTGAGGTGGCGTATACTGGAGTGACGTAGAGTGGAGTGCATAGATTGGAGTTTTATTGAGTGGAATAGTGCACAATGGAGTGGCGCAGCCTAGAGTTGGGTAGAGTGGAATGGCATTGAGTGGAGTAGCGTAGATTGGAGTGGCGTAGAGTGGAGTGGCGTAGAGTAGAGTTGCGTACAGTGTAATAGTATAGAGGGGAGTGCTGTACAGTGGAGCAGCATAGAGTGGAGGGGTGTAAACTGGGGTGGCGTAGTGTTACAGCGTACAGTGGAGTGGCATAGAGTGGATTGTGGTACTTTAATAGATGTAGCGATTAAGTGGGTGAGTGGATGTAGATGTAATGTGGCAGGAATATTTCAAACACAATACTGGGTGACGGACCTATAGAATAGCACCTCACTCTCTCACTGCTGTCTTATAAGAGTTGTTGTTCGTACACAAATCTCCAGCACCTGCCCTTTGGTGCCACTGGCCACAGATTCACTCAACAAATTCAAGAAAAGGAGGTGCACCAAACTGTCCATTTATATTTCAGTCCATTTATATTTTCTTTGTTTTCATCCTTTATTTTAACATCCACATGTGGTCATAAAAGCAGCCAACGCGTTTCGTTCTTTTGAGGCACAAGCCTTTAGAACTTCTTCAGGGCTCAAAGAGCAGAATGTAAAACTCTCAAATGTCGAGATCGATAATCCTGTAGTCAGAGGCGAAATGCAATAATCATTTCATAATGTGGTAATACTTCAATAGGCCAAGTCATCCCACCTCATAGCAAAGGCGAGTGACTGAAACGTCTTGGATACAGTGAAATGAGGATATACTCCTGGTAATCACGGAAAGTGGTCCGCCATGATACGTGGTCTCCAACCTTCCGTTCATCCTCTGGGGAAAGAATCAGGTTCTTTCCACAGAGGACGAACGGAAGGTTGGAGACCGCGTATCACGGCGGACCATTTTATTATTTGGAGCTTCTCGTGATTACCAGGAGTATATCCTCATTTCACCTTATCCAAGACGTTTCAGTCACTCGCCTTTGCTATGAGGTGGGATGACTTGGCCTATTGAAGTATTACCACATTATGAAATGATTATTGCATTTCGCCTCCGACTACAGGATTATCGATCGACATTTGAGAGTTTTACATTCTGCTATTTGAGCCCTGAAGAAGTTTTAAAGGCTTGTGCCTCAAAAGAACGAAATGCGTTGGCTGCTTTTATGATCACATGTGGATGTTAAAACAAAGGATGAAAACAAAGAAAATAAAACAAAGGATGAAAACAAAGAAAATATAAATGGACAGAAATATAAATGGACAGTTTGGTGCACCTACTTTTGTTGAATTTGTGGCAGGAATATTGATTATGGTGTTTAAATGGTAATTTTTGGTAGTAGGTGTAAATGTTTAAGTAATGTTAAAGAAATACGTCTCGAAATACTTAGTGATATAGTGTGCTGCAGTATACCGCTGTAGCTTCACGGTATACCGTGGCACATGCAGATGACGAGACTGGGCGTATGGTTTGAGGAAAACTTAACCTTTGCCACCCATATCAAGAAGCTGGCAGGGTCCTGCTTTGGGATTCTAAAATCTTTGAGGAAGTTTCTCCCTCTTCTCCCAATCGCAGCTAGGGAAACTGTGGTCCGGGCTCTGATTTTGTCTCGCCTGGACTACGCTAATGCTCTGTATGTAGGGACCCCCAGCTATCTGCTTAACAAGCTCCAGGTGGTGCAGAATGCGGCGGCCCGCCTCTTACTGGATCTTCCCAGGAGGAGTAGTGTTCGCCTCCATCTGTGCTCCTTGCACTGGCTTCCGATGGAGGCGCGGATCAAATTTAAAGTCTTGTCAATTGCCCATAATGCCCTTTATGGCCGGGGACCTAGTTACCTGCAAAAGAGGTTCTCTTTCTATGCGCCGACAAGACAGTTGCGCTCCTCTTCTCAATTATTGGTCCAGATTCCACGTTTTTCTCGGCAAAGGCTGGGTGGTTGTTCCCTTGTTCGTAAGGCGGCCCTAGGCTGGAATACACTGCCTTTGGCTCTGCGCAGTATTTCAGATTCCCGCATCTTCAAAAAAAAGTTGAAAACCTTCTTGTTTTAAGCTCGGATTCATGATCCGCTCAGGTGGCCGCGCCGGGACACTCTGGAGTAGCCGAGCGCGTTACAAATGTATATAACATAACATGATTGGCTAATGGCTGTCTTTACAAAACGTAAAAGGCAGCCATGTAGTTTTCAGTACACTTTGGTGTATTCTGGGTTAGGCCTTAGATACAGGTAAGTTGTAGTTTTTATTGTTGTTCCCTACCTATTACCACTTTAGTAAGTAAATAGGTAGTGACACATTTATATTTTTCAATATATTTGAAACCACTTTACAGAGAACGATGCTAATAACTACTAAGTACTGAGGTAGTTCGAAGAAAAATGAAAAAATAAACAGAAAAAATTAAAAATAAACTGTACTACACTATATTATTGAAATATAGAGTAGTACAGTGTATTTATAATCTCTTAACTTTTTTTTCCGAGTAGTGCAGTAATTTCTAGGTATTACTGTGGTACTCCGCGTGGACTTGTGTAAAGTATTAAATAGCTAAAAAATTGAAAGTACACTATATTTTTCAAATTGTCTAGTTCAGTGTATTTATTTTTTCGTGTATTTAATTTAAAAAAAATGCTTTAAGTACCGCTGTACTTCCTAGACAGCACCATAGTACTCCGTAATTTAAAAAAATATATAGAAACTTTTAAATAATTTCTCTACCTATTGCACAAGTTACTACTTGTGTAACGATATATCTGTAAGAGACATTAGTTAGTGATAGATTCCTTACCTTAGAATATCCCCAGGCGTCAGACTGGATCCGGAAAGTTTTGCTAGCAGTACCCCTGCGCGCCAGTAGGTGGCGTCGTGCAGCTCCGCGTCAGTCGCTGGCGTCGTAAGCGCCGAGATGACGTCACGGAGACTACTTAGGCGCCACCCATGCGCGGTGACGTCAGTTCTGTACACGACTTTCCGCGCCAGGAACGCAGAGCCATGCAAGAAACTGACCACTGGTGCCATGAAACTAGGGCCCTAAAACCCCTAGAAATCAGTTCGCAGAACGGGGAGGATGGGTGGGGCGGTAAGGAATCTATCGCTAACTAATGTCTCTTACAGATATATCGTTACACAAGTAGTAACTTGTGCATCTGAAAGAGACACGTTAGTGATAGATTCCTTACCTTAGAATAGATACCCCAGCAATACCAACCCCGGTGGTGGGTCTGCGAACAAGATTACACCAGAAAGTCACGGAGAACAGAACGGCCAAAGAAGCCGTCTCTCCGGACTTGACTGTCAAGGCAGTAACGCTTGGTAAACGTGTGCAGCGAAGCCCACGTAGCTGCCTGACAAATGTCCTGCAAGGGAACGCCGCGTCCCAAGGCAGTAGTGGGTGCCGTCGCCCTGGTGGAATGGGCACGCAGCCCCACAGGAGGCTCCTTCTTAGCCAATGAGTAACAGGCTTTGATGCAGAGAACGACCCACCGAGAGATGGTCCGTTTGTGCACGGCCCAACCTTTTTTGGCACCCACGTAGCCAACAAAGAGCTGGTCATCCACCCGGAACTGTTGCGTGCGTTTCAGGTAGAACGAGAGCGCACGTTTTGGGTCCAGACGGTGGAGCCTCTCCTCCTCTTTTGAAGGATGCGGAGGCGGAAAGAAGGTGGGCAAAGTGATGGTCTGCCCGATGTGGAAGGGCGTGACAACCTTTGGCAAGAAAGAAGGACGGGTCCTTAAAACCACCTTGTCCGGATGAACAGAAAGGAAAGGAGGTTTGGAAGAAAGAGCCTGGAGCTCACTCACTCTTCTGGCAGAGGTGATAGCTACCAGGAAAGCCATCTTGAAAGTGAGAAGACGCAAAGGACAGGTATGAAGGGGCTCGAAGGGAGCGCGCATCAGATATGTCAAGACAAGGTTTAAGTCCCATTGAGGCATAATGAACGGCACGGGAGGAAACGTGTGCGTAATGCCTCTCAGGAAACGGTTAACAACCGGGGACTTAAAAAGAGAAGGCTGATCTAGAAGCCGGAGAAAGGCGGAGATGGCCGAAAGATAACCTTTGATAGTGCCCAGAGCAGAGCCCTGCTGGGCCAAAGAAAGAAGGAACAGAAGGACCTCGGAAAGAGGGGCAGAAAGGGAATCCACAGCCTTAGCTGTGCACCATGCCACAAACTTGTTCCACCTGCAGGCGTATACCGTTTTAGTGGAGGGACGCATGGCTGCCAGAATGACATCACAGACTTCGGGAGGAAGATCGAAGGCTGTCAACTGCCGCCGCTCAATCTCCACGCATGGAGGTGGAGGCTGGACAGGTTCGGGTGGAGGACCGTCCCCTGCTGCTGCGACAGAAGATCCTCCCGAAGAGGCAGTCGGATCGGGGGATCGATCGCCATGTTGAGTAGCTCGGGATACCACTATCTTCGTGCCCAATCCGGAGCCACAAGGATGACTTGGGCCCGGTCGCGCCGAATCTTCTTCAGCACTCTGGGCAGAAGCGGTATAGGCGGAAAGGCGTACAACAGACCGCAACTCCACTCGCAACGAAAAGCGTCGCCGAGCGAGTGCCGCCTTGGAAATTCCAACATGCAGAAGTGATGACATTGCGCGTTCTCTTTGGTGGCGAATAGATCTAACCAAGGCTCTCCCCACTGCAGAAAGAGACCTTGCGCCACATCTGAGTTCAGACGCCATTCGTGATCCATCAAGCACCGGCAGCTGAGTTCGTCCGCCCCGGCGTTCAGAGAACCTGCCAGGTGTTGAACCACCAAGGTAATGCCTTGATGTTCCAGCCATGTCCAGAGGCGCAGAGCCTCCTGACATAGGGTCCACGACCCCACCCCGCCCTGCTTGTTGCAATACCACATGGCGGTGGTGTTGTCCGTGAACACCTGCACTACACTTCCCCGGACAGAGGGAAGGAATGCCTTCAGTGCAAGTCGGATCGCCCGAAGCTCCAAAAGATTGATATGGAGCCGGGACTCCGCCGGAGACCAGAGGCCTCTGATCTCCGCCTCTCCCAAGTGGCCGCCCCATCCCAGGAGGGACGCGTCCATCACCACTGTGTGCTCCGGTTGGGGAAGGGAGAGGGATCTGCCATTGACCCAATCGCGATTCGTGAGCCACCACTGCAATTGTCGTGCAGTGCCCTCCGAGATCTGGACATGATCGGACAGGTTGCCCTGATGCTGTGCCCACTGGAACTTCAGGTCCCACTGCAGAGCCCGCATGTGCCATCTGGCATGTTGCACCAGCAGGATGCAGGAGGCCATCAGGCCCAGGAGCCGGAGGGTCATCCTGACTGAAACCCGGGATAGAGGCTGAAAGATCGGAATCATAGCCTGAATATCCCGGACTCGCTGCTCGGGAGGATAAACTCGAAACAGCGTCGAATCCAGAACCGCTCCGATGAAGGGGAGCTGCTGAGAGGGACACAGGTGCGACTTCGGCACGTTGATGGAGAACCCCAGCAGATGCAGGAGGTCGGCCGTAGTCTGAAGATGGTTGACGACCGCCTGGGGCGAGCCCGCCTTCAACAACCAGTCGTCGAGGTAGGGGAAGACTGACACCCCTGACCTGCGCAGATGAGCTGCGACCACCGTCATCACCTTCGTGAACACCCGAGGGGCGCTGGTAAGGCCGAAGGGGAGCACGGCAAACTGAAAATGCTCCTGGCCTACCGTGAACCGCAGGTAACGCCGGTGGGCTGGCAGGACGGGGATGTGAAAATAGGCGTCCTGCAAGTCCAACGCTACCATCCAGTCTCCAGGGTCGAGGGCAGCCAAGACCTGAGCCAGAGTCAACATCTTGAACTTCTGCTTCCGGAGGAAGCGATTGACGTTCCTGAGGTCCAAGATGGGGCGCAAGCCCCCCTTGTCCTTCTTGGGGACCAGAAAGTAGTGGGAATAACAACCACTCCCTACTTCTGGCCCAGGAACACGTTCGATGGCCCCCTTGGCCAAGAGGGCCGTGACTTCCTGCCGGAGAAGTGCCAAGTGTTCCCCCGACAGGCGGTGGAACTGAGGCGGCATGGCTGGAGGGGTGGACTGGAAGTGAAGGGCGTAACCCTTGCGGATGATCTGCAACACCCACTTGTCCGAAGTGATAGCGTGCCAGTGGTAGAGATGAAGGCGGACCCTGCCACCCACTGGCGTGGAATGCCCCACAAGGCTCAGATTAGGAAGGTTTGGAGGCCGAAGCGGCGGGGGCGGAGGTGGACTGACCCCCACGTTGATTCCCAGATCCGCCCCTGCGGAAACCGCGGCCGCGCTGAGGCTGGCTCTGCACAGGCTTGTTGAAAGAACGTGCCTGGGCGCCCCTCCCGTTGCCACGAAAGGAACGAAACCCAGGAGTGGCTGGGCTGTTCGTGGAAAGACCTAAGGACTTGGCCGTGGCCCGCGAGTCCTTAAAATGCTCCAGCGCACTGTCGGCCTTATCGCCAAACAGGCGAGTGCCATCAAAGGGCATGTCCACGAGTGAGTTTTGGACATCTGGCGAGAACCCGGTAGATCTGAGCCAGGCGTGGCGACGAAGCGCCACAGTCGTAGAAATCGCTCTACCTAAGGAGTCCGCGGTGTCTAAACCACACCGAATGGCAAACTTAGCCGCATCTTTACCTTCTGCAATGGCTTGGGACAATACAGCTTGGGTCTCCTCAGGACACTGAGGTAACACCTGCGCAACTGTGTCCCACACCGCGTGGGAATAGCGGCCCAATAGGCAGGCGGTATTCACTGACCGCAGCCCCAAGCTGGCCGAAGAGAACAAACGTTTACCGAACTGTTCCAGCTTCTTAGAGTCCTTATCCGGCGGAGCCGTGGGAAAGGCACTCTGCGACGTCGAAGCTTGGATGACCAGACTCTCAGGCGTAGGATGAGTGGTCAAAAAAGCGGGGTCACCCGGCGCCAGGCGATGACGCCTGGCGACATTCTTATCCACAGGGGCTCCCGTGGATGGCCGCGACCAAGTGCCCAGCAAGACGTCAGTAAGGGCGTCGTTAAACGGGAGCAGGGGCTCCGACAAGGTGGTCGCCGCCTGGAGCACCTCAGTAAGGAGGTTAGTTTTGAAGGCCACCATAGGGAGATCAAGGTTGAGGACCTCAGCTGCCCGACGGAGCACCATCGTGTAGGAGGCGCCCTCCTCCATAGTAGGCGGGGGAGAGGCAAACCCCGGGTCAGAAGAGACGTCGAGGTCGCCGGCGTCCAAGTCGTCCGCCCAGTCCTGCTCGGAGTCACACTGACGGGCAAGAGGGTCCTCGGACCCCTCCCAGTCGTCCTCCACCTCCGCCACCGGTGGTACCGACCGCAGCGGCGGGGCAGGAGCCGGAGAGGGAACATACGGCGTCGGAAATGGCGCCGAGAACGGCGCCGGTCGGGGCCCGAACCGGCGCCGTGCCCCAATGCGGATCCCAGGTGGGAACAAAATGGTCCTGGAACCTGGGTAATGGCGGGACGAAAGGCACCCACTGCGGCGCCGGAGCCGGCAGCGTTGGACCTTGTGGCGCCGTGGCCGGAGCCAGCGGCGCAGGATTTTGTGGCGCCGAAGCTGGATCAGCCGGCGGCGCCGGCGGTCCAACAGGATCCAGACACGGGACCGCGGGGCTCGAGGGCACGCCGGCGGGAGCCCGAGGCCTAAAAAGGCGGTCCATGGTAGCAAGAAATTCTTGCACCTGTGCGGGAGTCGCCGACGGACCCGGGTAAGGCGGGTAGGCCGCGGGACTCTCGAGCTCCAAAGGAGCAGCAGGGGCAAGGCCCCTGTCCCCCTCATCCGCATCCAAGGACCGGCGGGGGAACGTCGGAGAGCGAACACGCTTCTTCGACTACTTTTTGTGTCGTCTCTTACCCGAATCCGAGGGTGAAGACCTGGAGCCCGAGGAGCGATGGCTGTGGCCCCGCGAGCGTTCCCTGGAACGGCCTCTGGACCGGGAACGGCGCGGGACAAGTGCCAGACTTCCAGCAGTTTCCGGCGCCGCTCCCGCAAGGCCTTCGGGGCCATGGCCCAACAATCCGGACAAGACCAGGAGTCGTGGTCGGTCTCCAGGCAGTAGAGGCAGACATCGTGGGGGTCCGCCACCGACATGTTGCGACGGCAGGCCCCACAAGACTTAAATCCAGGCATCCCTACGTGCACCAGGAAACCAACTGGAAAAAGGGAGACAAAAGTCTCAAAAGAGATAGTCAAAAAGTGACTAGGGTACGTGCTCTAACCGGATCTGCGCTTTCTGGCGCGGAAAAAGAAAGAACGGACGTCAGCGCGCTTGGGTGGCGCCTAAGTAGTCTCCGTGACGTCATCTCGGCGCTTACGACGCCAGCGACGGACGCGGAGCCGCACAACGCCACCTACTGGCGCGCAGGGGTACTGGTAGCAAAACTTTCCGGATCCAGTCTGACGCCTGGGGATATTCTAAGGTAAGGAATCTATCACTAACGTGTCTCTTTCAGATACTACTTTAGAAAAGTGTTAATAGGTAGGGAAAAAATATAAAACCTAATCCATGTCTATATCTAAGGTCCTAACCCAGAACACAGCCAAACTGTTCCTAAAACAACATTGCTCCCTTGAACTTTTGTAAAAGCAGTCATTAGCCAATCACATAATGTCTTGTCATCAGCATGTACCGTGGTACTTTCACAAAATTTTGCACAATTACTGCGGCAACAGATATCACTAAGTTAAAATGTCTCATAACTTTAAAAAAACTTAGCCTACTTACCTGTACTACCAAAAAGGATCATCTGCACACCATAATCTATAATCCAGCCAAATTTCATGGAAATCCCACTGGTCGTTTTTCTGCTATGCGTCAGTACAAAGTGTATGAAAAATACATTGGTGGAAAAACGTGTTTTGGGCCCTCCATTTTTTCTTTGCACCCCCTTGACCAATCACTGTGAAACTTTGCATCATCTGCCTATGTGGAAAAAGCAATCAGTCTGCAAAGTGTTGTGGAGATTTGTCAAACGGGCATATATATATTCACTGAAAAATCAACGGTTAAAGTAACGTTATAGTTTGGTGAAATATTCAGTAACAATCTAACGTTTTAAACTCTGAAAAACACAGAAATTCACCAGTTATAGTTATCTCAAGTAACTATAACTCATGACCTCCCTTTCCTTTTTTTCAGTGAATTTCTAAGTTTTTATTGCCATATGTAAAGCCAAACCACGCCGCACATGGCCTAAAGCTGTGCGCGGCACAGGGTTGGCCACAGGACCTGATCAGCAGCCAGGCCCTGCGGAAAGCCCTCAAAGGCAGCTAACCCCATGGGTTAGGCAACAGGGTCTGGCCTGCGCTCAATCCCTTCCACATCCAACACCCACCCTATATATAAAGCAGATGTATCATCTTTCCCCAAAAATGACCAATCATTTTAATAAAATGTATATTTCAATAATGATGTAAAAAATATTTAATAACGTTTTATTAAACTACAGGTCTGAGACTCTTTCTTTTTAAATAGTTTTTAGCATGGGCGTAGGAAGTGTGGGGGACGCAGGGGTTATATCCCCCCCAGATTTTGTAGTGGGGGGGACACGGGGGACAAGGGTGGGGGGGACAAGGGGACAAAAGAATTTCCCCTCTCTCTTCTGTCAGTCGCAGGGCCATTGACACCTCAAAGCACAAGTGCTTTGAGGTGCCAATGGCCCTGTGACTGACAGAAGAGAGAGGGGAAATTCTTTTGTCAAAGTCTTTCACGTGCCAATGGCCCTTCCTTTATGTTGTGCTGCAAACCTCCAGGAATTTTCTCACCTCGCCCTCCCCGCCATGGCTGCCTGCACTCTGCACTTCCAGGACAAAGGAGGAGAGGCAGTTTGTTGATTGCTGTCTGCATCCTGCACCTCCTCAGGCCCAACCCTACCTTATTTTGACTGTTTCACATTGCGCAATTCAGCTGCTCAAAGGCTAATGTTTGGTGAAATGTTTATTTTGAGCAGTTGAACCGCGCCAGGGAACATAAAAACAATTAGTATCAGACACTGTCTGAGCACACTTTTGTTGTGTGTCAGATGTGTTGGTCTGTCCTAATATTTACACAAATATCAATTTAGATACCACTATTTTGTCTGATTTCTTTTATAGCGCTACTCAACCCAATCCAGGGTGTCGGAGCGCCTTACATCACAAATGCACATTGACAAAGCATATGTTTGTAAATCAATTTACTGGATGTGTTACATAAGACAGGGTTACAAGGTTTAGGAGTCACATGTCCTTTCCTTCATAGTTCACTGTGCTATATGAGAAGTATTACAATTTATGAACTGCAAGTAACTAAAGGATCTCTGTGTTAAAAGCAATAACCCACTTACCCATCTATATAAAATAAAAATCCGTCATCTGTGTGTCACATGATGTTCTTTGTGGGAGACACATTAACCCTCCATGCTACTTTGACAAAACTGGGACTAGACAAAACACCTGTCTCTCCAGCAAGTGCATTAACCTCCAGAGTTATCTTACCATTATTATTATTCCCTCAGATTTACTGGGTACATAAAGATCTATGCAGCAGGCGCATTAACCCCATAAGATATTTTAAAATGCAGACTTTGCAAGCAATTAAGCAGAACAGATATACTGCCACGTTTCTCCTTGTTGCCAAATTCTTTCTGGCAGAGTTTTAATAAATAAATGTGTAATCGGAGGCCTAGACACAACTCCGACGCAAGATCTAATTTGTTAAATATTGTAATATGCTCAAATGTACTCATGACAGACCTGCTTAACATATATGAGGGCTTAAAATCTGATGTCATTTTTTGTGATATCACTTCCTGTGAAGTCGTGGGTTGTGATGTCACGTGCTGTGATGTCACGTACATACTGCCTAACTTGGTTAGTGCCCACTTCTTTTTTTAGGACTTGTACCCTGGTGGGAGAAGTACAATGGAGAACTGGTGTTGGTGGTTGTAGGAGGCTGGCTTAGTATATAGTGTACAGTCAGGAGTGATGCACCTTGCACTAATCCAGACAACCCTTAGGGTGATTTTAGACATAGACGACTCAGAAGACTTGAAGAACAGCAAGACCAGGAGCAGGACTCTTCCTTGATGCAGTCTCGGTTCCAGTCGAAGCCCAACGAAGTTCAAGTGTCCAGACGGTCGAAGAGTGTCGTCTTGGTTTCAGAGGTGAGTCTTGTTCCACGATGAATCTGAGGACCCACCCACAGGGGAGCCCTTAAGTACCCTATGGAAAGGATTGGAACGACACCAGGGTCCCTCCCAGAGGAGGGGCTGGACAGAGGGGAGGATACTCCCCTGTCCTTTGTCCAGTTTCTCGCCAGAGCGGGAACCAAGGGTTCCTGAACTTGCTCAAACTGGAGTATGCAAAGAGGGCATCAAGTGTTCCCTTCATAACAGTCTCGTGGCCTGGAAGGCGACCCCACCCCAGCCCAATACACTAAATCCTGTCTGGGAGGGGGTCACAACTCCTGTGACAGGAAACCTATTGTTCTACCTTCCCCTGCTTGAGCTCAGCTCAGTAGCAGGAGGGCAGAATCGTGTCTGTGGTTGGCAGCAGCACTAGCTTGCTGGCAGACCCTAAAAGGCTGTTACCGGGAGTACATGGGGGTCCCCTAAGGAGCCCCCAGTACATGGGATCATACTTCTAGCACCGGAATCAGGACATTGCAGATTTGGAGCAAAGCACATGACTTGCTTCAGGTCATCAAATGCCTTCTGACAGCTAACTGTCCACTGAACTTTCATAGGCATTCTTTTGGAGGTGAGATCATTAAGGGGTGTCGCT
Source organism: Calotriton arnoldi (assembly GCA_963921515.1). Classification (NCBI taxonomy): domain Eukaryota; kingdom Metazoa; phylum Chordata; class Amphibia; order Caudata; family Salamandridae; genus Calotriton; species Calotriton arnoldi. The sequence goes on from CAWUFW010000282.1 coordinate 1,934,074, forward strand.
ATGGATTCATAGCCCTTAAACCTCCTGTCGTACTCACTCAGGCCCAAGAAAGCTCTGACCTGCGTCTGAGTAGTGGGAGCAACCCAGTCCATAATGGTCTGAATTTTGCTCTCCAATGTTTGAAGTTGGCCTCCAACTACAAGGTGGCCCGAGTACACAACTTTACTCTGCCCTATCCGGCACTTTGTGATCTTGATAGTGAGGCCTGCCTTCTGCAGGTCCCCTAGTACATTTCTGAGGTGGACCAGGTGATCCTCCCAGGTGGAGCTAAAGACAGCTATATCATCTAGATATGCTGCACTATAGATTTCCAGACCTGTTAAGACTTTATTCACCAGCCTCTGAAATGTGGCAGGTGCATTTTTCAAACCAAAAGGCATCACAATAAATTGATATTGCCCACTGGGGTTTGAAAATGCTGTTTTTGATTTGGCATCCTCATAGAGTCAAATTTGCCAATAACCAGCAGTGAGGTCAAATGTATTGACATATTTGGCAGAGGCCAAAGTATCAATCAGTTCATCTGCCCTGGGAATTGGATGGGCATCAGTCCTGGTGACAGCATTGAGGCCTCTATAGTCAACACAAAACCTAATCTCTCTCTTACCATCCTGGGTATGAGGTTTTGGTACAAGGGCTACAGGGCTAGCCTAAGGGCTGTATGAAGGCTTAATGAACCACCCCCCCCCCCCCAACTCCAGCATCTTTTGGGCCTGTTTTCTGATGCGATCTCTGATATGGTCAGGCTGTCTGTAAATGTTGCTCTTCAGAGGCAGACTGTCACCTGTGTCCACTTCATGGGTACACCAGGTGGTTTGACTGGATGTCAGAGAAAGAGACCAGGAAACTGATTGAGAACATGTCTGCAATCAGCTTGCTGTTGATCAGTGAGTCTGTCTGCCAAGACTACTCCTTCAACTGATCCATCAATAGGGTCCTGAGAGAGGAGATTAGGGAGAGGGTCACTCTCTTCCTCCTGTCCCTTATCAGAGGCCATGAGCAACCTCATGTCAGCCCTGTCAACAAAAGGTTTCAGGTGATTCAAATGAAGTACCCTGTGGGGACTTCTTAGAGTACCTAGGTCAACTAAGTAGGTGACGTCACCTTTCTTTTCCAGTATAGTGTGGGGGCCACTCCACTTGTCTTGAAAAGCTGCTGGGGCCACAGGCTCCAACACCTGCACTTTCTGTCCTGGCTGGTAAAGTCAGTACAGCCTTTTGGTCATGCCAAGCTTTCTGAAGCTCTTGGCTGGCCTCAAGGTTTTTGCTGGCCTTCTTCATGCACTCAGCCATGCGAGAACGTAGGCCCAGTACATAATCTACTACGTCCTGTTTAGGAGGCTTGATAGGTTGCTCCCATCCTTCTTTGAATAGACATAATGGACCCCTAACTGGATGTCCAAACAGAAGTCCAAATGGGCTGTAGGCCACCCCTTCTGAGGAACCTCTCTGTGGGTAAAGAGAAGGCAAGTTAGTAAGACATCCCATTTTCGTGTCAGCTTTTCTGGGAGTGCCACGATTATACCTTTGAGGATCTTGTTGAACCTTTCAACAAGCCCATTGCCCTGTAGATGGTAGAGTGTGGTAAACCTATAGTTAATACCACACTCTTTCCACATAGCAGTGATGTAGCTAGGCATGACATGTGTACCTCTGTCTGACAAGATCTTCTTAGGGAACCCAACTCTGGAAAAGATTCCAAGGTGGGCCCTGGCCACTACAGGAGCTGTAGTGGTCCTAAGGAAAATAGCCTCTGGATACCTAGTGGCATGGTCTACCACCACTAAGATAAAACTATGTCAGATGCTGTTGGAGGGTTTGAGGGACCTACAATGTTTATCCCTGCCCTCTCAAAGGGAACCCCAACCACTGGTAGTGAGATTAAGGGGGCCTTTATAGTGCCACCTGACTTACCACTGGCGTGGCAGGTGACACAGGAGCAAAAAAACTCCTTGGTGTCTTCATACATGTGGGGCTAGTGAAAGTGAGGGACTAGCCTGTCCCAAGTCTGGCTTTGCCCAAGATGTCCTGCCAGGGTCAATAGGAAACCCCTAAACGTCTGAGGTATGACCAACCTCCTGGTGGCACCAGGCTTGGGGTCTCTACTTTAGGAAAACAGGTGCCCATCTTCCCAATAAGTCCTGTGGGGCCGACTGACATTCCCGGCTTCCTCAGCAGCAGCTTGCAGTCTGAGATGTTCAAGAGAGGGGCAGGCCTTCTGCTCCAGACTCAAGTCTTTCCTGGAAGGTCCCTCTGCCCCCAGGAGCTCTGCCTTGTCAGGCCCAAGCTCCTCTGTGACAGTTCCTTCACGGGTACTGAGATCATCTCCATCAGGAGGCTGATTCTCACTGGGAGTCTGAGGGAAGGATAAATCTTTACCCTTCCTGCACCTTCTTTTGGGAGCTGGCTGATCCATTTTTTCATGATCCAGGTCTCCCTCGGTGCCTAACATCTTGGCAAATAGCACCAAGGTTTCTTGTTAGAGGAGGAGGAAGATCGGGACCCACTCCCAGACGAAAATGTTTGGGGCCATTCAGAAGACTCTTTCTTTTCTTTAGATTTCTTCCTACCTTTCTCTTGGGCCTTAGAAGAATCTTACTTCTTCTGGTCACCACCACCATGAGACTTTTGTTTCCTCCTGGTGTGGACCCGCTTGTCTGCCTTCATTCCTAATTCTTGGGGAGAGGTCAGATCCGAGCCCACCAAGTACTGGTGCAGTTGCTGATTTTAACAGTTAAGGATGTGTCCCTCACAAGTAAATTGTGCAGTCCTTCATAATCATGCACATTACTTCCATAAAGCCAGCTTTCCAGGGCCTTAATAGCACTATCTACAAAATCTACCCAGTCTTGAGTGTGTGCCTTCTATATGTCCCTAAACTTAACCCTGTATTGCTCAGTGGTTAACCCAAACTCATGAGGGCACTCTTCAAGACTTTGTAATTGTCTGCATCTTCTTCCTCTACAGTCAAGAGTTTGTCTCTACCTTTGTTAGCAAAGGAGAGCCACAAGATAGCTGCCCACCAGGGGCGTAGGAGACACTAAAATTCTAGGGGGGATAGGGACAAACTTTTGGACTTTCCAGTGACCCTATACAAATCGCCCATTGTTTGAGAGCCGTACGCTCTGTTAAACGAATACAATCGCATAGTTTTATAGTGTAAAAATGATAAAGGCAGGCATGTAGTCACAGTTTGCAAATATGCTTTAATTGTTATTTACATTTACAAAGTAATTAGACCAAATGTGAAAAAACATGTTTTTGAATCTTACACCTTCATGCACCAAGCAAACAAAGGTGGGACGAAAAAAGGGAAGAATAAACTGAATGCACTTTGCAGCATTCCTAAACCTCAAAATGCAATTGGACTAGTATTGGAGTGTACTGGAGACAGGCTGCATGCACACAGAGCTGTAAGAGCAGATAAATGTCCACTTTCTAAAAGTGGCACATCTAAAATAGTAATGTGCAATCCCACCTTACCAGTAAAGAGGATTTATCATTGCCATTCCAAAGTTATAAAACATGCCACAGCTACTCCTTTCTAACCAGGAATTACACCTTAAAAGAGTGTATTAAGGAATTCCCAATGTCAATCTATGAGAAGAATAGGCCTCACATTAGTAAAAACGAATGTAGGTGTTTTTCACTACAAGGACATGCAAAACATAAAAGTACATGTCCTACCTTTTAGCAACATAGCACCCTGCTCCTTGGGCTACCTAGGGCCTTCCTTAGGGGTGACATATGTGTAATAAAAGGAAGTTTAAGGCTTGGCAAGGGGATTTTAATACCAAGTCAACATGGCAGTAACACTGCACACACAGGCTCTGTAGTGGCAGGCCTGAGACATGTTTAAAGGGCTACTTGTGTGGGTGGCACAATCAGTGCTGCAGACCCACTAGTAGCATTTCATTTACAGGCCCTGGGTATATGGTGTACCACTGTACAAGGTATTTACAAGTAAATTAAAAAGGCCAATTGTGTATACGCCAATGTTACCATTTTTAAGGGAGAAGCACATGCACTTTAGCGCTGGTCAGCAGTGGTAAAGTGCTCAGAGTCCTAAGGCCAACAAAAAGAATCACAAAAAGAGGAGGTAAGCAGGCAAAAAAGTTTGGGGGAAGACCGTCCTAAGGCTGACAGCTCTAACAGTATGGTATAGGATTCTGTGTCTGTTTGAGTATTGAAGTCAGTCGGATCCCTTTTAGAAGCCCCTGGTTTAGCAGGGCACAAGAAGGAGAGCGAGAATAGTTTCTCAAACACTAAGTTTATCGCCTGCATTCCTGAGGCTGGAGGGTGGAGAAACCCTCAATGCATCGCGAAGTATACAACACAATACAAAAACTTTTGTTGTCTAATCTATGAAAAGCACTATTGCAGATGGATGATATAAGTGTAGAGTGCACTCAAACCACATTATCTTGCACAAGAATATAAGACGCCCTATGAGATAAATTTGCAATAAGAATTATCCTTGCGTGGGATGCTCACAAAAATGAGATTTACAGTGTTTGTGTGGAAGAGAGATGCTTACCAATGTAAAACAGCCTACTGTGAGAGACACATATGAGATGCTCACAGAAAATAGATATAGTTAGATATGCAGAATGAGTTGTGTGGCAAAGCTCAGATATGAGGGGTTAGTGATGAACATCAGAAACAGTGTTTGTGTGTGAAGCTTACAAATGAATACAGTGGGGTGAGTGGGATGCACTGAAGCACAAAAACTTTGTTATATGAGAGGCTCACAAAAACTATAAAAATGCTCAAACTAGCAAATATGCCTCGTGCTAGGATTTTTCTGGCCAAAATATTGAGCATTTAAATGATACAATGATTGAAGGCATGGAGGCCTTGCTCAAGACTATGACGATTTATATACAAGTGACATTTGGAGAGTTGCGTATTAACAGTGAAGTAATCTTTGGGGAACAGTTATTGCTACCAAGAAAAAAGGTCAGATGGGCAGGATAACTTGGATATGGATGGTGATGCTCCAGAAGATGAGCCAAACTCTGCTTCCGAGCATATCCAGGAGGAGTCTGAAGATCCCTTACTGGAGAACTCTAGTCCCCCAGGGAATAGTTCTAGTGACACAGAGGGAGGCCCAAGAGGTATGACCCCTTTATTCCTCCTGGGAGGGTACAAAAGGTTCAGGGGATGTCCAGGTCCTCCTCAGTTAATTCAGCCTCCTCTGCCACTTCAATAGGGACCTCCATCTCTAGCAGGAAGGGGAAAATTCTTTAGAAAGGGAATACCACCTGCTCACACTTGAGAGAGCCAAGCTCAGAATCAAGAAAGAACAGTTAGCCCTAGATAAGGACATCCTAGAAGTCCAGAGGGCTAGGAAGAATTTGGTATTATAATCCCATGGTGGCAGGACTAGTGAACCTAGAGTTAGGGAAGATCCCTTTGACACTAGGAACTGGAGCAGGATAGTCCCTCCTTACCAGGAGGGTGATGACATCCATAAGTGGATTACTGCTTTAGAGAGGGCCTGTAAAGTTCAGAAGATTCCTCAGGGGCAGTGGGCAGCTATCTTGCGGCTCTCCTTTGCTAACAAAGGTAGAGACAAACTCTTGACTGTAGAGGAAGAAGATGCAGACAATTACAAAGTCTTGAAGAGTGCCCTCATGAGTTTGGGTTAACCACTGAGCAATACAGGGTTAAGTTTAGGGACATATAGAAGGCACACACTCAAGACTGGGTAGATTTTGTAGATAGTGCTATTAAGACCCTGGAAAGCTGGCTTTATGGAAGTAATGTGCATGATTATGAAGGACTGCACAATTTACTTGTGAGGGACACATCCATAACTGTTAAAATCAGCAACTGCACCAGTACCTGGTGGGCTCGGATCTGACCTCTCCCCAAGAATTAGGAATGAAGGCAGACAAGCGGGTCCACACCAGGAGGAAACAAAAGTCTCATGGTGGTGGTGACCAGAAGAAGTAAGATTCTTCTAAGGCCCAAGAGAAAGGTAGGAAAAAATCTAAAGAAAAGAAAGAGTCTTCTGAATGGCCCCAAACATTTTCGTCTGGGAGTGGGTCCCGATCTTCCTCCTCCTCTAACAAGAAACCTTGGTGCTATTTGCCAAGATGTTAGGCACCGAGGGAGACCTGGATCATGAAAAAATGGATCAGCCAGCTCCCAAAAGAAGGTGCAGGAAGGGTAAAGATTTATCCTTCCCTCAGACTCCCAGTGAGAATCAGCCTCCTGATGGAGATGATCTCAGTACCCGTGAAGGAACTGTCACAGAGGAGCTTGGGCCTGACAAGGCAGAGCTCCTGGGGGTAGGGGGACCTTCCAGGAAAGACTTGAGTCTGGAGCAGAAGGCCTGTCCCTCTCTTGAACATCTCAGACTGCAAGCTGCTGCTGAGGAAGCCGGGAATGTCAGTCGGCCCCACAGGACTTATTGGGAAGATGGGCACCTGTTTTCCTAAAGTAGAGACCCCAAGCCTGGTGCCACCAGGAGGTTGGTCATACCTCAGACGTTTAGGGGTTTCCTATTGACCCTGGCAGGACATCTTGGGCAAAGCCAGACTTGGGACAGGCTAGTCTCTCACTTTCACTAGCCCCACATGTATAAAGACACCAAGGAGTTTTTTTGCTCCTGTGTCACCTGCCACGCCAGTGGTAAGTCAGGTGGCACTATAAAGGCCCCCTTAATCTCACTACCAGTGGTTGGGGTTCCCTTTGAGAGGGCAGGGATAAACATTGTAGGTCCCTCAAACCCTCCAACAGCATCTGACATAGTTTTATCTTAGTGGTGGTAGACCATGCCACTAGGTATCCAGAGGCTATTTTCCTTAGGACCACTACAGGTCCTGTAGTGGCCAGGGCCCACCTTGGAATCTTTTCCAGAGTTGGGTTCCCTAAGAAGATCTTGTCAGACAGAGGTACACATGTCATGCCTAGCTACATCACTGCTATGTGGAAAGAGTGTGGTATTAACTATAGGTTTACCACACTCTACCATCTACAGGGCAATGGGCTTGTTGAAAGGTTCAACAAGATCCTCAAAGGTATAATCGTGGCACTCCCAGAAAAGCTGACACGAAAATGGGATGTCTTACTAACTTGCCTTCTCTTTACCCACAGAGAGGTTCCTCAGAAGGGGGTGGCCTACAGCCCATTTGGACTTCTGTTTGGACATCCAGTTAGGGGTCCATTATGTCTAGTCAAAGAAGGATGGGAGCAACCTATCAAGCCTCCTAAACAGGACGTAGTAGATTATGTACTGGGCCTACGTTCTCGCATGGCTGAGTGCATGAAGAAGGCCAGCAAAAACCTTGAGGCCAGCCAAGAGCTTCAGAAAGCTTGGCATGACCAAAAGGCTGTACTGACTTTACCAGCCAGGACAGAAAGTGCAGGTGTTGGAGCCTGTGGCCCCAGCAGCTTTTCAAGACAAGTGGAGTGGCCCCCACACTATACTGGAAAAGAAAGGTGAGGTCACCTACTTAGTTGACCTATGTACTCTAAGAAGTCCCCACAGGGTACTTCATTTGAATCACCTGAAACCTTTTGTTGACAGGGCTGACATGAGGTTGCTCATGGCCTCTGATGAGGGACAGGAGGAAGAGAGTGACCCTCTCCCTAATCTCCTCTCTCAGGACCCTATTGATGGATCAGTTGAAGGAGTAGTCTTGGCAGACAGACTCACTGATCAACAGCAAGCTGATTGCAGACATGTTCTCAATCAGTTTCCTGGTCTCTTTCTCTGACATCCAGTCAAACCACCTGGTGTACCCATGAAGTGGACACAGGTGACAGTCTGCCTCTGAAGAGCAACATTTACAGACAGCCTGACCATATCAGAGATCGCATCAGAAAACAGGCCCAAAAGATGCTGGAGTTGGGGGGGTGGTTCATTAAGCCTTCATACAGCCCTTAGGCTAGCCCTGTAGCCCTTGTACCAAAACCTCATACCCAGGATGGTAAGAGAGAGATTAGGTTTTGTGTTGACTATAGAGGCCTCAATGCTGTCACCAGGACTGATGCCCATCCAATTCCCAGGGCAGATGAACTGATTGATACTTTGGCCTCTGCCAAATATGTCAATACATTTGACCTCACTGCTGGTTATTGGCAAATTTGACTCTATGAGGATGCCAAATCAAAAACAGCATTTTCAAACCCCAGTGGGCAATATCAATTTATTGTGATGCCTTTTGGTTTGAAATATGCACCTGCCACATTTCAGAGGCTGGTGAATAAAGTCTTAACAGGTCTGGAAATCTATAGTGCAGCATATCTAGATGATATAGCTGTCTTTAGCTCCACCTGGGAGGATCACCTGGTCCACCTCAGAAATGTACTAGGGGCCCTGCAGAAGGCAGGCCTCACTATCAAGATCACAAAGTGCCGGATAGGGCAGAGTAAAGTTGTGTACTCGGGCCACCTTGTAGTTGGAGGCCAACTTCAAACATTGGAGAGCAAAATTCAGACCATTATGGACTGGGTTGCTCCCACTACTCAGACGCAGGTCAGAGCTTTCTTGGGCCTGAGTGAGTACGACAGGAGGTTTAAGGGCTATGAATCCATAGCGACACCCCTTAATGATCTCACCTCCAAAAGAATGCCTATGAAAGTTCAGTGGACAGTTAGCTGTCAGAAGGCATTTGATGACCTGAAGCAAGTCATGTGCTTTGCTCCAAATCTGCAATGTCCTGATTCCGGTGCTAGAAGTATGATCCCATGTACTGGGGGCTCCTTAGGGGACCCCCATGTACTCCCGGTAACAGCCTTTTAGGGTCTGCCAGCAAGCTAGTGCTGCTGCCAACCACAGACACGATTCTGCCCTCCTGCTGCTGAGCTGAGCTCAAGCAGGGGAAGGTAGAACAATAGGTTTCCTGTCACAGGAGTTGTGACCCCCTCCCAGACAGGATTTAGTGTATTGGGCTGGGGTGGGGTCGCCTTCCAGGCCACGAGACTGTTATGAAGGGAACACTTGATGCCCTCTTTGCATACTCCAGTTTGAGCAAGTTCAGGAACCCTTGGTTCCCGCTCTGGCGAGAAACTGGACAAAGGACAGGGGAGTATCCTCCCCTCTGTCCAGCCCCTCCTCTGGGAGGGACCCTGGTGTCGTTCCAATCCTTTCCATAGGGTACTTAAGGGCTCCCCTGTGGGTGGGTCCTCAGATTCATCGTGGAACAAGACTCACCTCTGAAACCAAGACGACACTCTTCGACCGTCTGGACACTTGAACTTCGTTGGGCTTCGACTGGAACCGAGACTGCATCAAGGAAGAGTCCTGCTCCTGGTCTTGCTGTTCTTCAAGTCTTCTGAGTCGTCTATGTCTAAAATCACCCTAAGGGTTGTCTGGATTAGTGCAAGGTGCATCACTCCTGACTGTACACTATATACTAAGCCAGCCTCCTACAACCACCAACACCAGTTCTCCATTGTACTTCTCCCACCAGGGTACAAGTCCTAAAAAAAAAAAGAAGTGGGCACTAACCAAGTTAGGCAGTATGTACGTGACATCACAGCACGTGACATCACAACCCACGACTTCACAGGAAGTGATATCACAAAAAATGACATCAGATTTTAAGCCCTCATATATGTTAAGCAGGTCTGTCATGAGTACATTTGAGCATATTACAATATTTAACAAATTAGATCTTGCGTCGGAGTTGTGTCTAGGCCTCCGATTACACATTTATTTATTAAAACTCTGCCAGAAAGAATTTGGCAACAAGGAGAAACGTGGCAGTATATCTGTTCTGCTTAATTGCTTGCAAAGTCTGCATTTTAAAATATTTTTTGGGGTTAAGGCGCCTGCTGCATAGATCTTTATGTACCCAGTAAATCTGAGGGAATAATAATAATGGTAAGATAACTCTGGAGGTTAATGCACTTGCTGGAGAGACAGGTGTTTTGTCTAGTCCCAGTTTTGTCAAAGTAGCATGGAGGGTTAATGTGTCTCCCACAAAGAACATCATGTGACACACAGATGACGGATTTTTATTTTATATAGATGGGTAAGTGGGTTATTGCTTTTAACACAGAGATCCTTTAGTTACTTGCAGTTCATAAATTGTAATACTTCTCATATAGCACAGTGAACTATGAAGGAAAGGACATGTGACTCCTAAACCTTGTAACCCTGACTTATGTAACACATCCAGTAAATTGATTTACAAACATATGCTTTGTCAATGTGCATTTGTGATGTAAGGCGCTCCGACACCCTGGATTGGGTTGAGTAGCGCTATAAAAGAAATCAGACAAAATAGTGGTATCTAAATTGATATTTGTGTAAATATTAGGACAGACCAACACATCTGACACACAACAGAAGTGTGCTCAGACAGTGTCTGATACTAATTGTTTTTATGTTCCCTGGCGCGGTTCAACTGCTCAAAATAAACATTTCACCAAACATTAGCCTTTGAGCAGCTGAATTGCGCAGTGTGAAACAGTCAAAATAAGGTAGGGTTGGGCCTGAGGAGGTGCAGGATGCAGACAGCAATCAACAAACTGCCTCTCCTCCTTTGTCCTGGAAGTGCAGAGTGCAGGCAGCCATGGCGGGGAGGGCGAGGTGTGAAAATTCCTGGAGGTTTGCAGCACAACATAAAGGAAGGGCCATTGGCACGTGAAAGACTTTGACAAAAGAATTTCCCCTCTCTCTTCTGTCAGTCACAGGGCCATTGGCACCTCAAAGCACTTGTGCGTTGAGGTGTCAATGGCCCTGCGACTGACAGAAGAGAGAGGGGAAATTCTTTTGTCCCCTTGTCCCCCCCACCCTTGTCCTCCGTGTCCCCCCCACCCTTGTCCCCCCCACTACAAAATCTGGGGGGGATATAACCCCCGCGTCCCCCACACTTCCTACGCCCATGCTGCCCACTGCCCCTGAGGAATCTTCTGAACTTTACAGGCCCTCTCTAAAGCAGTAATCCACTTATGGATGTCATCACCCTCCTGGTAAGGAGGGACTATCCTGCTCCAGTTCCTAGTGTCAAAGGGATCTTCCCTAACTCTAGGTTCACTAGTCCTGCCACCATGGGATTATAATACCAAATTCTTCCTAGCCCTCTGGACTTCTAGGATGTCCTTATCTAGGGCTAACTGTTCCTTCTTGATTCTGAGCTTGGCTCTCTCAAGTGTGAGCAGGTGGTATTCCCTTTCTAAAGAATGTTCCCCTTCCTGCTAGAGATGGAGGTCCCTATTGAAGTGGCAGAGGAGGCTGAATTAACTGAGGAGGACCTGGACATCCCCTGAACCTTTTGTACCCTCCCAGGAGGAATAAAGGGGGTCATACCTCTTGGGCCTCCCTCTGTGTCACTAGAACTATTCCCTGGGGGACTAGAGTTCTCCAGTAAGGGATCTTCAGACTCCTCCTGGATATGCTCGGAAGCAGAGTTTGGCTCATCTTCTGGAGCATCACCATCCATATCCAAGTTATCCTGCCCATCTGACCTTTTTTCTTGGTAGCAATAACTGTTCCCCAAAGATTACTTCACTGTTAATACGCAACTCTCCAAATGTCACTTGTATATAAATCGTCATAGTCTTGAGCAAGGCCTCCATGCCTTCAATCATTGTATCATTTAAATGCTCAATATTTTGGCCAGAAAAATCCTAGCACGAGGCATATTTGCTAGTTTGAGCATTTTTATAGTTTTTGTGAGCCTCTCATATAACAAAGTTTTTGTGCTTCAGTGCATCCCACTCACCCCACTGTATTCATTTGTAAGCTTCACACACAAACACTGTTTCTGATGTTCATCACTAACCCCTCATATCTGAGCTTTGCCACACAACTCATTCTGCATATCTAACTATATCTATTTTCTGTGAGCATCTCATATGTGTCTCTCACAGTAGGCTGTTTTACATTGGTAAGCATCTCTCTTCCACACAAACACTGTAAATCTAATTTTTGTGAGCATCCCACGCAAGGATAATTCTTATTGCAAATTTATCTCATAGGGCGTCTTATATTCTTGTGCAAGATAATGTGGTTTGAGTGCACTCTACACTTATATCATCCATCTGCAATAGTGCTTTTCATAGATTAGACAACAAAAGTTTTTGTATTGTGTTGTATACTTCGCGATGCATTGAGGGTTTCTCCACCCTCCAGCCTCAGGAATGCAGGCGATAAACTTAGTGTTTGAGAAACTATTCTCGCTCTCCTTCTTGTGCCCTGCTAAACCAGGGGCTTCTAAAAGGGATCCGACTGACTTCAATACTCAAACAGACACAGAATCCTATACCATACTGTTAGAGCTGTCAGCCTTAGGACAGTCTTCCCCCAAACTTTTTGCCTGCTTACCTCCTCTTTTGTGATTCTTTTTGTTGGCCTTAGGACTCTGAGCACTTTACCACTGCTGACCAGCGCTAAAGTGCATGTGCTTCTCCCTTAAAAATGGTAACATTGGCGTATACACAATTGGCCTTTTTAATTTACTTGTAAATACCTTGTACAGTGGTACACCATATACCCAGGGCCTGTAAATGAAATGCTACTAGTGGGTCTGCAGCACTGATTGTGCCACCCACACAAGTAGCCCTTTAAACATGTCTCAGGCCTGCCACTACAGAGCCTGTGTGTGCAGTGTTACTGCCATGTTGACTTGGTATTAAAATCCCCTTGCCAAGCCTTAAACTTCCTTTTATTACACATATGTCACCCCTAAGGAAGGCCCTAGGTAGCCCAAGGAGCAGGGTGCTATGTTGCTAAAAGGTAGGACATGTACTTTTATGTTTTGCATGTCCTTGTAGTGAAAAACACCTACATTCGTTTTTTACTAATGTGAGGCTTATTCTTCTCATAGATTGACATTGGGAATTCCTTAATCCACTCTTTTAAGGTGTAATTCCTGGTTAGAAAGGAGTAGCTGTGGCATGTTTTATAACTTTGGAATGGCAATGATAAATCCTCTTTACTGGTAAGGTTGGATTGCACATTACTATTTTAGATGTGCCACTTTTAGAAAGTGGACATTTATCTGCTCTTACAGCTCTGTGTGCATGCAGCCTGTCTCCAGTACACTCCAATATTAGTCCAATTGCATTTTGAGGTTTAGGAATGCTGCAAAGTGCATTCAGTTTATTCTTCCTTTTTTTCGTCCCACCTTTGTTTGCTTGGTGCATGAAGGTGTAAGATTCAAAAACATGTTTTTTCACATTTGGTCTAATTACTTTGTAAATGTAAATAACAATTAAAGCATATTTGCAAACTGTGACTACATGCCTGCCTTTATCATTTTTACACTATAAAACTATGCGATTGTATTCGTTTAACAGAGCGTACGGCTCTCAAACAATGGGCGATTTGTATAGGGTCACTGGAAAGTCCAAAAGCTTGTCCCTATCCCCCCTAGAATTTTAGTGTCTCCTACGCCCCTGGTTTTAGGTCTCGCCTAGCGTTGCAGCGCATGCGCTGCTCGCTCGGCGAGATCTATTGTGAATGAGGACTTTTCAGAAGGGGGCTTGAAGCCCCGCCCCTCATTTCCATTGGGTGGCGTCACCGTTTATGGTAAACGGTGGGCTGCCATTGGAAATGAGCTTTTTGTGTTGCCTCCCTTTGGCCTTTTGGTCCGGCCCATCCGGACTGGCTCGTCTGCTTTCTGACTGTCGTAAAGGGTTTTCTTATCTTTAGTAGGCGTGAGCATTTGTGTTTATATGGTTTCTTTTGTTCACCGGACCGTTGCGGTGGCCCAGATGTTTGCCGATGCCAGCATAGAAGAGGGAGAAGCGCGTGCACAAGAAGGTAAGGCGAGTGTTTTTTAGTATTAAATCTGTTTTATTGAAGGAACGCTGACAGAAGTACATTAGCAGGATGCCTACAACCCAGCAGGCCGGCTTATTAACAAACGTTTAGAGCCACAAAGCATGGGGCGAGGCAGAGACCCCCCTTTTAACACAGCATGTCGCCTACAACCCATCAGGGCCGGCCGCGTCCAACAGGAAGTGAAGTGTGGAATAAAGTCACCCAGCATTGGCATAGACCAGCAAGCGAGACCCCTTGGGGAGGCCAGAAGGCGTGCCCATAAAGAGGGGACCCGCTATGGTCCGTAGGTTCCGAAAGACGTTCCATAATTTGAACTAGAAACAAGGCTATGAAATGATATATAACAAATAAGAACCCCCCAACCCCCAATCCCCCCACCCCCTCTCCTCAGTGAGTTTAAGAGCAATTGGGTACCAGTGTGGTGCCCTAAAGGCCGTGCAGTAACCACGGGCTCCCGCGGGGCTAGCTAAGCGCCAGGAGTAGCAGGACACACAGTTATATAGTGGTTTCCGTGGAGTCCGGGATTAATTTCAGGATCCGGAGATATTGTGGGCATGTCAATTCGCGAAATTCAGTGGAAAAAATGGACAAGAAAGGGGCCCAGATTTTAGCATAGTCCTTGTCTTTCCCCGCTGCCACCATGGAGAGCATCTCCATCGCCAGTAGATTCCATAGTTGGTGTAGCCAGTGTGTGTGGTCGGGAATCTTATCAGATTTCCACCGTGACAATATTACCCGGTGTGCAGCGTTCAGCGCGAGGGCCATCTGCCGACCCTTAGTGGAGCGCAAGGGAAATGTCAGCGCGTAAGGAAGCCCCAGGAGCGTGTAAGCCGGTAGGCGGGGAATGTGAGTGCTAAAGGCCATATCTATGTCGTCCAGAATTTGTTCCCAGTAGCGAGTGAGTTTGGGGCAATGCCAAAGTAAGTGTAAGAGTGTTCCGGGATTCCTGCATCCCCTCCAGCAAAGACCATTGCATTGGGTTTGCCACTTAGAAAGCCTCTCTGGGGTGTGGTACCAATAGGTGGCAAGTTTGAAAGCCGTCTCAGTGTGGCTCGAGGAGAACGCAGTGTGGTGCACCCGAAAAAATATGTCCTCCCATTCTTTATCGGACAGCACGCGCCCCAATTATATTGTGACACGCATCCACAATGCTGACCACGCCAGTACAGAGGTTTTTAAAGTAGTCCAAACCTTTCTCAAACCCAAGGCAATAGAGACTGGAACGACTCCATCCCTAGCCTTGTGTGAAAAAATTGCTAGTCATTTTGATAACAAAATTTTAAAGGTCTACGACTCCTTCTCGCCCCCAGAGGCAACTGAGAAATTGGATCTTCCACAGGGTATGGGTGAGGTTCTTCCGTTCATCAACTTCACACCGATTTCGCCGCAGGATGCGCTAGCTAAAATCCAAAAATGCCGCTCTGGCACCCCAGATGATCCTTGCCCTCCCAAATTGTGGAAAATGCTAGCTCCCTCCCTGATGGGTGGATTACTTCACATTTGGAATACCTCCCTAGATACAGGCATCTTCCCTGATCAATGGAAACATGCAACACTTCTCCCTTTGCGTAAGAAACCAAATGGTGACCCAGGCGACCTCAGCAATCTTAGACCCATCTCTCTGCTCCCCGCCCCAGGAAAAATGCTGGAGAAGCTGGTCCAGTGCCAACTGACCACTTTTATTGAGCAGAATAGTGCTTTGCACGACACACAATCTGGTTTCCGGGCGGGTTTCAGTACGGAGACCGCTCTCCTTGAGGTGGCAGAGTCGGTAAGATGGTCGTTGGATTCAGGAGCATCAGCACTGCTGGTGCTCCTGGATCTGTCCGCCGCGTTCGACACTGTCGACCACACCATATTGATCCAGAGACTACAAGGTGTGGGCTTTGGTGGGAAAGTGCTGACCTGGCTAACATCCTATCTGAGCGGGCGTACTCAGAGTTGCCCTTCAACCGTGTGAATCTAAACCAAAACAGCTCTGGTGTGGTGTCCCCCAGGGCTCAGCTTTGAGTCCTTTGCTTTTTAACCTATATCTAGCTCCACTGTTTTCCCTGATTGCCAACTGGGGAGTGAAGGCGATTTCCTACGCTGATGACACCCAGTTGGTTTTCCCATTTAAAGAGCGGACAACAGATGCCTTCAAGAACTTCAAGGGCTATCTGCGCGATATAGCTCTATGGATGAACTCAAATAAATTAAAGCTCAACACTGGGAAGACAGAGGTTCTGTTCTTCGGGATAGACCCAGTGCCAGACTCTGATTTATGGTGGCCGTCAGAAATGGGTCCACCACCATCCCCTGCCACACGTATCCGAAATTTAGGGGTGAGATGGGAGGCGGACCTCTCTTTTTCAGCCCAAATACAGCAGGTTTCTGCAATCTGTTTCAGTATACTAAAAAATCTCCGGAAAGTCCTACACTTTCTACTGGAAGATTGCCGCAAATCAGTAGTCCACGCCACAGTTACATCTAGGCTGGACTACGCAAATAGCCTATATCTTGGCCTTCCCAATTACGCCATTTGTCGCCTTCAGATGATACAGAATGCGGCTGCGAGGCTGGTTTGTCGCATACCATTTCGACACCATGTCTCTCCGCATCTACAGAAGCTTCACTGGCTTCCAGTGGAGAAAAGAATTAAATTTAAGGCCATGATATTGGCCTACCGGGCCCTCAACGGAAAATGCCCTGGTTATCTGAAGGAAAGACTGTGCCTCTATAAGCAAAATCGTACGTTGCGATCCAATTTTCATAATTTGCTGCGCACCCCACGCTTTGCGAAATCACGCTTGGGCGGCAGAGCATTTACAGTCAGAACGGCCTCACTGTGGAATGCTCTACCGGGGTCCCTGCGACAGTTCAAGTCAGAATCCTGTTTCAGAAAGACCCTGAAAACGTGGCTCTTTATGGCAGATCAACAGGGTTTCGTTGGACCCCGGTGCTCGCTCTGGTCGCTATTACCTGCTGCTTCAGCGCCGGGACACCCCTGTTTGGGGTAGCTGTCGCGCTTTATAAGCTCCAGTATTATTATTATTATTATTATTTGACAGCCATCCCCGGGGGGAAGGCCGGGTTTGCAAACAGTGGAGTTAGCGGCGAAGGGAACGAGGTCAGGCCAGCCCTCCGTGAGACTCTATCCCAAGCAAGCATCGTGGACCGAGTGACCGGAGAGGAGTAGAGCCCCCAGGCGCGAGCGGACCTGGGCAGCCAGGCGTCTCGCCAGATATGATGGCCCGCGACCGTTTGGTCCATGAAGACCCAGTATTTCTCCGTCATAGGACGGTTCCACTCCACAATGTACCGGATAAGGGAAGCAAAGAAATACTGAGTGATGTTTGGGAGCGCTATCCCTCCATCCTTTTTGGGGCGCTGCAGTTGAGTCCTGGAAATGCGCGGGGAAATCGGGCCCCAAACAAAGCCCTTGATCGCTGTTTGGATCTGATGGAGATCGCGAGGCGGAGGTTCCAGCGGTAAGGTCTGGAACAAATAGAGGGCTCGTGGTAAAACATTCATTTTAATTGCAGATAGCCTCCCGAACCATGAGAGGAGGACGGCGCCATCGCAGGTCGTCTGCGTGGATCCGAGCCAAAAGAGCGGCGTAGTTGACTTCCGCCATTTTTGCCAGGTCCTTGTGCAGGGAAAGGCCTGGGTGACCGAGTCCCTCCGCCACCCACTCAAAGGGAAATTGGAGCCGAAGGGCCGCTTCTGTGTGTGGGCTAGCGGTAAGATTAAGTATCTGGGATTTCTGTATGTTAATTTTAAACCCAGAGAACTGACAAAAGGTTTGGAGTTCCTTCATAACAGCTGGTAGAGAGGATGTGGGGTGGGCGATGGAGAATATGATGTCATCCGCATAGAGGTTAATGAGATGACGGTCCAGACCAAAAGGGATGCCCTGCGCAAGTGGGTTATCCCGAAGTCGCTGCGCCAGGGGCTCCATATATAAAGCGAAAAGCAGGGGGGAGAGGGGAGAGGGGGCACCCCTGCCGCATACCCCGTCCCACTGCAAAGTGGTCGGACATCAGGCCATTAACTCGGACTGCTGCCCTAGGTGCACTGTAGATACTTGCAATCCAACTGCGAAACCGGGGGCCCAAACCGAATCGCTCCAGAGTAGCAAATAGGTACGGCCAGTGCACCCGGTCGAACGCTTTCTCCGCGTCGATCGCCAGAAGGAGCGCCTCTTCCTTAGACCTCTGGACCTTGTCGATGAGATGGCAAAGGCGTTTGGTATTGTCCCCACATTGGCGCCCCAGGATAAAAGCTGACTGGTCGGGGTCCACAAGGCCCGGCATGTGGGGATTCAGCCGATGCGCCAAGATACTGGAGAACAATTTTGCGTCGATGTTCAACAAGGAAATTGGCCTGTAGGAACCGCAATAGTCCGGGTCCTTTCCCGGTTTGAGAATAACTGAAATGGACGCCTGTAGCATAGATGGAGCGAGCGAACCCGTATCTGAAAAGGAGTTAAATAAACGGGTGAGAAGTGGGGCAAGTTCCGCGCAATCGGTTTTATAAAAAAGGGCGCTGAAGCCAACCGGGCCCGGGGCCTTTTGTAACTTCAACCGGGTTATGGCCGAGATGACTTCCTCAATGCGAATGGGCGCTTCCAGGGCAGCAGCTTCTCCCTCCGGCAAGGGAGTGACCGTCGCATCTCTCAGATACTCAGCCGGCTCTGATCGGAGGGTGGAGTCCGCCATATAGAGTGAGTGGTAAAAGGATCGGAAAGGCGAGACTATGTGGGCATCGTCAGTGAGGAGACTACCGGATGCGTCCCGTAGTGCCTTAACCGAGTGCGCTTCTTGCTGGCTACGCAAACAGTGTGCCAACATACGACCCCCTTTATTAGAGCCGATGAAATATTTATGTTTCAGGCGAATCACAGCGTGTTCAGCCCGATCAAGATCCAAATCGGCGGAGTTGGAGGCGCTCCTGTTCTAACCGCCACCAGATGCGGTGTGCGCCGGTACGCTTATGTATTGCCTCTAACTCTTTGACAGAGGCCTCGAGAGCTGTTCGCTTTGTTCGCCTGGACTTATTCTCATATGCTGCTTTAGCGATAAGGGCGCCCCGCACCACTAACTTCAATGCCTCCCATACCGAGGAAAGAGAGGTGTCGGCCCTGTCATTAGTCTGTATATAATCCACAATGCAGCACCGAATGTCAGTACCCACACCAGGGGACCGGAGCAGGGAGTCGCGCAGGCACCAGCGCGGGGTAAAATTCACGCCAGTAGAAGGGAAGCGCAAATCAAGGGTAATGTGTGCATTATCTGAGAGGGCCCTTGCCTCAATGGAGGAGTCCGTGACCAGGGCCCAAGCAGCTGGAGAAACAAGAAAATAATCAAGACGGGCATAGGTTTTATGTGCAGCTGAGTAATAGGAATAATCGATTTCGGTGGGGTGCAAGCAGCGCCACGCATCCCGCAACCCGCAACCAGTCCCCTCCCTTCGCCGAGAGGGAGCCGGCCCCGCCTGTGCGTGAGCCCGAGCGATCACGTTCCCCATTAAAGACTAGGTTAAGGTCGCCCCCTATAATTATCGCAGGGTCCGGGGAGTGCATTACCTCAGCGCAAGCCTCTAGTAAAAACTTCTCGGGGTGTTCATTAGGGGAATAAATGGAAGCAACCGTGCAGGGAGAGGGACCTACGCGGAGTTGCAGCGCTAGGAGGCGCCCCTTGATTTCGGAAACCGTCCCCACCAAGGTGCCCCTAAAATGTTTAGCAACCAGGACCGCTACTCCACCCTTCTTGCTATTGGAAGAAGACCAAAACTGAAGAGGGAAGTGGCTATGCCGCATACGGTGGGTGTCTGCATGTAACAGGTGAGTTTCTTGGATAAGACAAACGTTCCCTCCAGAGTGTTCTAGTAAAGACAGGACCGCTTTCCGCTTGACCGGGTTGTTAAGGCCCCGGACATTGAGACTAACTATTTTAAGATCCGGCAGGCCGATGGGGGAAATAAAGAGCTCTACGAGAGCACGCGCTGGCTAGCAGTGAAAAGGGTGCAGGAAGGGGACTTGTGTGTGCAACCGGAGTATGAAGCAGCAGTAAAGAACCCACTGAGGAGAGAACCCACCTTAACCCAAAAAACAGAATAAATAACAAAAGGGAGATATGACAAAGGTCCGTCAAATGAAGGAAAACCCAGCAGGGCATGCCCGACACACCATCCCGGCCCGGGACAGGACCTAGTCGCTGCCGCATACCTGCAGAGAGGGTGTCCAAGAAGTCCGAAGGCACCCCATGCTGTCCCTCCGGCACCTTGCTGGAAGTCTGATCCGGGACTTCTATTAGCCCCTCTCACGGGGTGACTGGACGCTCAGATGACTGTGAAAGAGTGGCAATGACCGCTTCACGTTCCTGGTCTCTCGTGGCCTGGTCAGGCTTCTTGACGGGAGTCGCCCTCCCAACTCGCTGCCATCCATCCTGGCGACGCGGGCGAGGCTCCTCAGACCGATCACCATCCGTCCCCAGGCCAGAGCGTTCGAGACCGAGGATCTCCTTTGCTTCGGTGAGTGAGCGAATTTGCAGCAGCCTGCCGTTATGTTTAAAGATGAGGCGGAAGGGGTGACCCCAGGAGTAGGGAATGTTCTGCTCGCGGAGATGAGTGGTCACAGCCTTGAACTCCCGACGTTTGAATAGTGTGGAGGCAGCCAGGTCTTGAAAGATGGCGGGGCTGTGCCCGCGGAACTGTATGGGCTGGGCCTCCCTTGCTTTCCGCATGATGCGCTCCTTCACCTGAAAATCATGAACGCACACCAGGATATCAGGCGGGGGTGCTTTGTTTCCACGAGGGAGTCCCACTCTATGAGCTCTGTCCATCTGTATATTAGTCTCTCCGTCTTCGCCCAGGAGTTGCTTGAAGAGGGCCCCAACATAGGCTCGGAGGTCATCCCCTTCCTCCTTCCACGGAATGCCTCTAATCCGTATATTGTTCCTCCGTGACCTATTTTCTTGGTCCTCGGCGCGGGCCTGTAGATCTAAGTTCTGTTCTTGGAGGCGCAGCATATCCTGTTGTAAATGGTGGATGTCTTTGTCCCTGCTCACATCATGTTCTTCAAGGGTCGCCACCCTCTCCCCGATTTCATCTACATCTCGGCGTACTTCTTTTAAGTCCGCTGTAAGCTGGTTCCGTAGGGCCAGGATATCTTCTTTCATAGCCTTAAACAGCTCTACCATGAACGCTTTGGTGGCCGGGGAGTCGTTCCCGTCCATTGTCCCAGTGCTTTCTTCACCCGAGGATGAAGCCTGCCCAGTCTGTTTCAGAAGAGGCTCCCTCGGCGGTTTCTCTTTCCGGGGGCGGCCGGAAGCCATGGTATGGGACTCCCGCCGCTGGTGCCTGCAGTCGACTCAGGGTCCGAGCTCCGCCGTCGCCCAAGGAGGGGCAGAATGGGGATTGCGTGGGCGGGAGGGCTCTCACGACCGTCGCCGTCCCCAGTCGGTTGCACCGTTGGTCAGGGCCGCGCCAATTCCAAGCAGGGGGGCCCCCGGGATGCCCCGCGCAGCGAGAGGGGTCCCACCATCCGCTGGACCGCTGACCGATCGCCTTCTCCAAGCCTCAGGGCCCGGGCGTGCCACAGATCCTCTCCCCTGTTCTACTCGGGAGGACCACTGCTGGAAGGGGCCACAGGAACGCTCCCGTGGGACGAGCGCCCGCCACTCCTGAAAGCCTTGACCACCCGGGGTGCTCTTGACGCTCCTGACACTTCACGTGCGGGCCCAGGCCTCACACCCAGCAGAGCGGGGACTCCCAATATGGCCGAGGCGGAACCTCCTCCCTCAGAGATCGCATGGGTCCTCGGCGGCACCACAGCCCGCGTCGCAGCAAGCGGACCTTACTGGCGGTATCAGCCGTCCGTCGATCTACGGTCCATAAAGCTGCACCTGGGGTTCACCACGTCTGCAGGGGTCCGGGCCGGTCCGGCCGCTCATGGGACTGGGCGGCACGATAGAAGTGGGAAGAGGGGGGGGCAAGCACACAGGGATCGACCGCAACAGGGATCCAGACAGAGCGGGGAATCTTCAGGCCCCAGGGCCCCCAGATCACGTGCACCGTCCGCCGAACTGCGGACCGCAAGGCCTCATCCGCGGCCCCCCACCTCCTCGCCGCTGGCCAGCGCTTGCTGCTCAGACGTCAGGCCGGGAAATCGTAGCCTCAGTGATGACCGCGACCCGCTAGGGACGGGGGGCTCCCGCTCTGCCCCCCCGCACGGCCCCCTCTCCGTGCACCACAGTACCTGAGAGGTAGGCCATTGGTAGGCCGCAGGAGAGCATCAGCAGGCCCGCTCCCGCCGGTCAGCGCCGTGTACCTCGTGGGCCGCTCCATTCAATTGTCCCCGGTGGCTGTGGGCTCCAGCAGAGCTGCGTCGTGACCGGCACTACGCCCGGGCCTCCCCAGGTCCCGATACGTCTGGGGCCCACCGGTTGGCCCCGCCGAGACGATCACTCCAGTCCGCACCGGGGTCCAGTTGCAGTAGTCTTCCAGGGCGGGGAGGCTCACTTTGCTTCAAGCCCCGCGGGGCGGTTGCCGTGAGGCCGCGGGAGTGCCGCTTGGTGTCTGGAGGCCCCGCAGTGTGGGCGAGGCAATCCCGGTGTCGTGGGAGCACGATGGTCCCGGCAAACAGGCGATTTGCAAGGCTTATTATCGGCGGGGCCGGAGGGATACTAACTTGCGTCCTACCGCGCCGCCATCTTGGACACGCCACCGGCGAGTGTTTTTTATTTGTATTATATGTGCGGTTCTTTTGCTCTTTTAAATCTGTGTTTTTTTTTGCAGGCTTGTTTTTTTAAGGCGCGCTGTCTTTTTTGAACTGTTTGCTTTTGTGATGTCAGACATCGACGCTTCTGAGAGCTCCATAAACTGTCCTCTTTGTGTCAAAGTTCATCACCGAGGCCGGCACAGAAGAGCTTCTTGCGGCCCGAGAGGCTGTCTGTGTCCCGCCTTTCAGAGTTAGACAAATGTTTGCACAGGTCAGGGAGTGGGGGCCAACTCGGCCCCCGCTAAACATTTAAATTTAAATATTGTCAGCCGCCTATCTCTCTCTTTTTCTGGAGGATTGTTCTTCCCTCCTTTGTTCCCCCTTCATTCTATTTTTTAAAGCGCCTATTTTAGCTGCCCCCTTTTTGAGGAGGAGGGCGGGGTGAATAAAGAAACTTTTCATTTGGTTTCCTAAATGCATTGCGGGGTTAGGAGACGCAGCAGCGATGAAAGGAAAACTTTGCTTTTCATGCAAAAGTCAGGGAGCTGCACGCTTTGGAGTTAAATAACGTAACAAAGTATATGATATGGTATAAAACTGTAAGCGGTAGAAAAATATAAAAACTGTAGGAGTGTTATATTATGTGTGTACTTTAAATTAAACGCAAAATATAATTGTGGATGTGTGTACCACCGCTGCTGACAACACCGCTGCCGATGCGCCGCTGACACGCCGCTGCCGCTGACACGCCGCTGCTGCTGACACCGCCGCTGCTTGACACGCCGCTGCTTGACACGCCGCTGCTTGACACGCCGCTGCTTCTGACACACCCCTGCTGCTGACACACCCCTGCTGCTGACACACCCCTGCTGCTGACACACCCCTGCTGACACCACAGCTGTGCGCCCCAGTGATGAAGGCAGAATTCAATGCAGCCAAATTTGGAAGAGGTGGGCATGCACAGCACAGACCCACGTCATCTGAAGGAGTCAGGGCAAGGAGGAGGGTGCAAAAAGCTGCCAGCACAGCTACGATAGGAGGAACATTAGACAGGTGCATAAAAGACAAGGACGAAATCCATTTGATCCCAAAGCGGAGTCACGCAGGCGGGGGATAAGAAGGTGGGTGCAACTAAAAGAAGCGGAGTAGGAGGAGGCAAGAGCTCTGATGTAAAGAAACAACTAGCTCCGTAGAGCAGATGGACGACAAGGGGTGCTACCGGGTGGACGAGGCTTTACAGAGCAGATTAAGGCTGCTCGGCCCTCACTAAGGATAGTCGCAGGTGCAGGTAGAAGGGATGTTTGGCAAGGATTGTAGGGGGAGAGGACATGGGAGAGTTACACGAATAGAACAAGCATTGAAAATGCAATAGGTCTCGCCTTTCATTAAGTTAAAGCCATTTGCTTTGCTATACAATACCATTAGCAAAGCAAATGGCTTTAACTTAATCAAAGGCGAGACCTATTGCATTTTCAATGCTTGTTTAGTATTACATTTTGGGGGTGGAAAATCTGAAAATAAATAGTCAGATATATTTTTTTCTTTAAGAAAAAAATGTAACAAATATGTCTCTGTTCTATCTTTTAACATTATAAACCTAAAAAAAATGCAATAGTAAAAATAACCCCATAAAGGCCTTGTATTTTATGTGATACATCTTCAACACATAAAATGCAACCATACATCCAGCCCCTAGGTGGCACTGCAATCCCAGCTGTAGAGCAAAAGCTCCAGCCTGGGAAATGCTTTCGAAAAATATGGTCAGTTCTCCTGGGGTCTGGCATACCTCCGACAGCCGGCACGCTTGGTACCTGTTCTCCTTACGGTGTTACAGCGATTTGGCGATATCTCCGGCCTTCGTATCAATCCGGGGAATTCTAAACTGATCCCAATGGCAAAATTGGCGGGGAGACCACTAGCTGAGTTGCCACAGGTGGGGCTTCAGTAGAAGATTGGGGAGACCAAGTACTTGGGGATTCGACTGGCACTGGACGCCCCTACCTATTTGGTGCTTAACATGGGAAGAGTGAGGGAAAGCATACGCGGCTACGTGCGTTTCTGGAGGACCAGCCTCTGTCCCTCATGGGCCACATAGCGATAGCAAAAATGATTATCCTGCCAAGGTGCCTCTACGCATTGCAACATTCGCTATACGTGGTCCCCAGAAGTTATTTTCGGACCCTCAATGGCTTATTGGTGGAACTCCTGTGTGGTACCAAACACAAGAGCCTAAAAATGTTACAGCGAACGTGAGGAGGGCAGGGGGTGGGGTTGAGGTTCCATGCCTGGAGCTCTATTACATGGCTTCTCAGCTCCAGCACGTGGTGTAGGAAGCTGGCTCTGTATATACTATACCAAAGTGAGGTATAGTGTGCACAGAGTCCAGTGGAACCCCAAAGGTAGGCAGAGGTAAAGTTAGATAGCACCTCACTCTCTATTTGTGGTAGTGTGGTCGAGCAGTAAGGCAGTATCAGAGGACAGTGTTAAGCATTTGTTGTACACACTCAGTCAGCAAATGAATTCACACACTCAAAGACTGAACTTCAAACCAATTGTTTTTGTAAAAAAATATTCTTTTAGTTATTTTATTTTATAGAACCAAGCAAGCCTGGCACAGGTAAGCAATAAATACTTTACAGTAGTAATGCAATTGAAATACAGTTTGAATGATAATTGTAGATGCACTTTGGTTTGATTTACAGTATGGATGCAGAGAAATGCAATACTTAGTAAATGCAGTACATAGACTTGAATAGGCTTTTTAGTAAAATATCAGGTAAGTAACTTTTGAGATTACTAGGCTTACACAGAGTAGTATATATAGATACTACTCTGGGACATTTCCTGAAAACAGGTAAGTAAAATCGTTTTTGTTAGATTATGCAATTTTAAAGAATTTCTTTAGTTTCTCAAACTCCACACTTAGAAACTTTTCACAGAAAAACAGTCAATGTTATCCTATGGAGGAAAATAGTGTTATCGGTAATGAGGTAAGTATTTGTTAGTGGGAGTTGAGGTTCTGGGGGTAGACTCGGGGGTCCCCCAGGGTCAAGGATGCACTCTAGTTACACCCTCAGCGGCACTAGGGCGGCCGGGTGCAGAGTGCTGAGGCCCAATGTTATCCAATGGGGGATAGGGGGCCTCCGGTTGGTGGCTGCTGGCAAGCAGGCCACTAGGTTGTGGGAATAAAGCTCTTGAACCTTAGCTCAGGGCAAAGGGGGAACAAAGTAGCACCAAAGGTACACCCTCAGCGGCACTAGGGCGGCTGGGTGCAGGGTGCTGTTTCGACGTCGGACGCCCTGTTTGGTTCAATGGGGAGCCTCCGGTTTGCAAAGGCACTGCAGGCTTGAGGACGAAGGTCTTCTGGGTGCGACCACCACTTCGAGAGGTAAGTTGGGAAGTTAGGGGTTGGTTAGGCACCGTCGGTTTGGGCACACAAGGCCGTTCGGCATCGGGTGCAGGGGTGCCTTTTGGGGTTGGATCTTCTTACCAGCTTCGGGTAGCGGTAGAGGGGACCTTCTGGATTTAGGCTGCAGGCGTCGGCTGGAGGCTTGAGGCAGGTCAGGGATCGCCGGGTCTTGGGTCAGGATCGCCAGGGTGACCTCCTCGTGGTGTTTGCCCACTCGAGCTCGGGCCGTGGACGGCGGGTGCAGAGTGGGGCGGATCCGCGTTGTCCGGCCGGAGCCAGAGGTTGCAGACGAACAAATCCGGTGTTCACGGGAGACAAAGTCTTTGTAGTTGAAGGCAGGCAGGTCCTCCGGGGTTTTCGAGGTTGCTGGCTGCAGGACACACCGGGATTTCGCAGGAGCAGGTTCAAGGTGGAGACAGGCCGGTAGGGCTGGGGCCAAGTCAGTGGGCGTCTTCCTCTTGTTAGCTTCAGCACGGCTGTTCGGTCCTTCTTTTCTTGTTGCAGGTTCTTGTCTGAGGAAGCAAGGTTCAGGAGTGCCCCTAAATACTAGATTTAGGGGCGTTACAGGTAGGTAAAAGGCAGGGACCAATGGGTCCCTTCCCTGGGACCCCTATTATGCCACCCTCCAGTGGGAGGGGGGCATGAGCCTGTCCCTGGTTGGCTGAGTCCCCCCATCTGAAAGATGGCGGGGACTGAGAGTTGTGCTTCACCTCGCCTCCCCCTCCTGAGGGGTGGAGTTGGCAGAAGTGGCACACCTCTCTTCCTCACTTGTTTTTCCCGCCGGTTCTCCCACCCAAAGTGGGGGTCAGAAACAGTGGGGACCAGTTGCGGAGAGCAGCAAGTGGCCTGGGGAAGCTCACAAAGGCGGCAAGCCTTTGAAGCTTTCCCTTCGTGAACCCTGCCCATCCTGGGGAAGGAGGCTTGGCACCTCGTCCCAGGATGTGCATTGTTTCAGGCCCCAGAGAGCAGCCGGCTCTCGACCCAAGGGTCCAGAAACAGGTCTGGTGGTGGCAGCTGAAAGCAGCCACTCAGCCTGGACACTAGAGGTGGGTTAGTTTTCAGGGGGCATCTCTAAGATGCCCTCTGTGTGCATTTTTCATTAAATCCCACACTGGCATCAGTGTGGGTTTAATGTGCTGAGAAGTCTGATACCAAACTTCTCAGTTTTCAGTGTAGCCATTATGGTGCTGTAGAGTTCGTAATGACAAACTCCCAGCACCATACACTCTTAATGGCAGCACTGCACTTACAATGTCTAAGAATGGACTTAGACACTGTAGGGGTACAGGGCTCATGCACCTGTACCCTCACCACTGGTATAGTGCACCCAGCTAGAGGGGTGACTGACCTATGCCAGGGCAGTGGGTTGTAGGCATGGCACACAGGGATGTGTGCCATGTCGACTCTTCACTTTGTTCTGTACCAAAACACGCAGCCTGCAAAGGCAGTATGTGTGTGTAAAGGTACAGGGCCTCTAAGGGTGGCACAATAAGTACTGCAGCCCTTAGAGGTCTTCCCTGGTCACAGTGTCCTGGGTACCTGTGATACCATTTACCAGGGGCTGACCTGTGGCCAGAGATGCCAATTGGGTTAGTTTTGGGGAAAGAACACAGGCCCTGGGAACCTGATTGGCAGGGACCCATGGGCACATCAAGTCAAAAGTGCATCAGTAGTCTGGCAAAAAGTGGGGGGGTTACTGCAACAGAAACCCACTTTCCTACACAAGCCCCCCCAGCCCAAAGGCCAGGAGACTCAGCCAAAGCTGGGCGAGTCTTCCTAGTCTTTCAGGCGAGGAAGAGTAGAGGAAGCGGTTTGAAAGTTGCAGGGCCTACTCTGCCTTATATCCTTCTGTCCAGGTCAGTCCCTTTGGGGAGCTGGCCTACCTCAACAGTTTCAGGACCAAATTCTCAATGCCCTTTTCCTAGCTCTTTACCCCATCTTTTTAGGTTGGGTTCAGAGGTGCCTTCCTCTGCAATTTCTAACTTAGCTAGGGCAAAGCCCAGCTTACCCACAGAGGTCACCCACAGCTTGAGCAACCCCACCATGACCAATAGGGTCAGGGGGCCTAACTTGCTATTTGGCAGGGGGCTAGGCCACCATGCCAAGGACAGTGCTGCCATGAAGGCTAACACCCAGCAGAGGCTACTGACAGCTGTCAGTGCCCAGAACCACACCTTTAGCTCTTCACTGGTAGGTGGAGTAGCTGACTTACAGGCTTCTTTTGGTTTGGGGGGCCTGTCTGCTGTTTTAGGGTGGGGGGTCACTACACTTGGTAGTGAACACCCTTCTTCCACCCTCGGTTCTGCCAGCTGAGGAGCCACCAATTCAGGCTGGACAGTTACCTGAGTAGTCAGGTCTTTTTGTTGGCAAGGGGTGACTTCACCAGTGCCACTTTTGGAGTTCTCCCTTACTGGGATAGAATCTCCCTGGCCCACTGGAACTGTGGCTAACAGTTGCCCACCTTTCTTACACTGTTTCTTCTTTTTCTTTTGGGGCTTAGCTGCACCAACTGCAGGGTGAGCCGAGCCCCCCCCCCCCCCCCCCAGGTTTCTTGGGTGAGGTCTGGCATTGGATCAGTACCTCTCTTTGGCTCAGACCAACCTCTGGATGGTCATTCCCAAGGAGACAAACAAGGGGGTGGTCTTTACTGACTACCACCTTTCTCCATCTGAGGGACCCAGCTATTTCTAGGAGCACTACAGCCACAGGCCTAACAGTGACACCCACTGGGACAGTCCTTACTCTTTTTGTTTCCCTTGGGACATACTGGTTTGAGAGAACCAACATGTCATGCACCACAGTGTGACTGGCACATGTATCTCTCAGGGCAAGGGCCGGGATTCCATTCACCTCTGGAATCTCCAACTCACCTTGTGGGCCCATTTTCCAGTTGAAGGCTATGAGGGCTTCCTCATCTGAGGAATCACCCTCTAAAGCTACACTGGCAACCCCTGGAGCTACACTAGGGGCTGTCATTTTTTTAGGACAGCTAGGGTCCTTGGTGTGGTGTCCTGCCTTTTGGCAGTTGTGACACCATACCCTGTTGGGATCCCAATTCTTACCTTGGTACCCAGTTTTAGTTTGTGAGGTGTCTTTGGGCCCTCCCTCCTGGTCAGGTTTTTAAGGGGCTACCTGGGACTCCTTACTTTTATCTTTTAGAGGCTCACTGTCTTTCCTCTGGGAAGGTTTTGTAACCCCTTTCTTTTGGTCACTCCCAGTGGACGTCCTAGTTACCCTTGTCTTGACCCAATGGTCCGCCTTCTTTCCCAATTCTTGGGGAGAAATTGGACCTAGGTGTACCAGATACTGATGCAACTTTTCATCAATGCAATTACTTAATATGTGTTCTTTCATAAACAAATTATAAAGACCATCATAATCTGGCACTTTGCTTCCAGTCAACCAGCCATCTAGTGTCTTAACTGAGTAGTCTACAAATTCCACCCAGGACTGACTCTTGGTTTTCTGAGCCTCCCTGAATCTAATTCTATACTCCTCAGTTGTGAGTCCAAATCCCTCAATCAGAGTTCTCTTCATGAGGTCATAAGACCCAGCATCTGCCCCACTAAGGGTCAGAAGTCTGTCTCTGCACTTACCAGAGAACAGTTCCCAAAGGAGTGCCCCCCCAGTGAGTTTTCTTCACTCTTCTGGCTTCACAAGCCCTCTCAAAGGCTGTGAACCAGAGCAAGCACGAAGCACTTTCCTGCACGCCGCACCTTATTGCCACACCGCAGCCCAGGGGGACTACACCTACCAGCGGTCCTCACGCCAGGAGGCGCCCACGTGATCTTTTAGCGCCAGGGGACGCTTAAAACCGGCCCGTCCGAGCCCGAAGGAGGCCGGGCTGGGCCAGATTACTAACATCTTGACTCTGGGACGACTTATCCTCTTTCTTGCTGTGGAAGGTACTGTGTTAATTACTGATATCGTCATTATTACCTGGGACCACTAAAATGAGTAAGCGCAAGTCCGGCGCAGAGCTTGGGGTTGTGGGGACACTTGATGCTTTCCTTTTGAGGGCAGAATCAGCACTCATTCACGAGATTGAGCTCACTGAGCATAGATTATCGCTAGAGCCACAGTTTCCGCCGAATCGTACTGCACCTGTAGAGCCTGTTTTGCAAATTAATGCTGAAGATACCACCTCCCAAATTAATCAAACACAGCCTACAGGCCTAGATCTTGATTCCACTACATCCTCTGAGCTAGTACGCAGATCAAGTAGGCCTAATGTAACCACCAGGGGTCAGAAGGCTAAAATAAGTCAAGGCAACAGCCATGAACCGCTGTCTAAGAAGAGGACGGGTCGGGGACCACAGAAACAACAATCGCCAAAGGCAATAAGACGTAAAACTAAAACCACTGAGAGATTGTAGTCAGGGGCCTAACATAACGTCAATGACCACTGCGACAAATGGGCTATCACCGTGGCCAAATGAGGAGGAGTTTTGGAAAAGGTTAGAGACAATGGTAACAGTTTTGTTGGATCCATTGTCACAGAAATTATCCCAAATTGAAGCTAGACTCACCAAGCTGGAGGGGCCCATCACTAGCATTCCCCCAGGCCATCTGGATATATGCCCATGCAGAGGCACTGATACGCTGCCTAATAGGGGGATGGGAAAAGTGGCTAGTCACCCCGTAAGCAATTTGGATAATGGACAAGTACACTGCCTTAGTACATCCACTAGTATAGTTAAAGACCCAGCACGGACTGGCCCCCCACATCAAAGAGCAACACCCCCTTCATCAGTCCACTCAGGGCCCCAGCTTTGTCTCGAAGGCCCAAATTCTACCTGTACACAGGTCGCAAAACCTTTAAATGGGCCTTCAACTGTTATGGGGAGTACTACATTAGGGGACGGGATGAGAGTCACAAACACACAGAATCTTCGGAGATCTAAACAGGGAGACCTCACCAACCCAAATCTTAATTTGCATCTCCCGCCAGATGTAACTCCCTACACGGTTGTGCTGGCAAATATCCCCTCTTTACTGCCCAATGTTTTTGAACATTGGTCAACATTGCGGAATAAGTCGTTGCACCTATTGAGCTCTAGGACCGGTTTAACCGATATGCTTTTTTCGGAGTTTAAAATGCCACGAAGAATAGGTTGGGTTGGTAAATCAACTAAGTCATTACCTGGCGATTGTGTGGTTTTAACCTTTAGGTCCCCAAGTCTGGTGCAGCTTATCTTAGATAGGGCTGGTAACCGGTCTATCATGGCGCATGGTATAAACATCCTACCATTGGGGTATTTCTATCAACCCCCTAGAGATCCATGGCATAATCCTGGGGGGGAGACACTTCCAGGGAACAGGCAGCCTAGATGTGCGGTTCCACTAAGCAACCGTTATGAAATTTTCAACTCATTAGAAGATATAGACTGACTGACTTATTCAAGAGCCCCTTCTTCAACTTATAAGTCTGATCCAAATGGGCACCGAGGTGATAAAGCGCATAAATACAAAACTAACCACAACCAGGCCCACACAGTTATATGTACCCATCCGTCACATCAAGTTTTCACTGAGCGGGGGGAAGAGTGCATGGGCACCAGTAACCCGACCCTGGGTGTGTCTCCTGAATCTACTGAACACAAAACCCTAGACCAGGTATCTCCCAATAATGGTGGTCCAGTATCTAGTACAGTAGTATTAACTAGCCCCCTTGGTAAGAGGGATGAAGCTTTCTGTAACTTTGTTTCATGGAACATTGCGGGACTACGCTCCAAGTTGATTAATCCCATTTGGTGTGACTTTTTATTAAATCATGACGTATTATGTTTTCAGGAAACGTGGGCTAAGGAAATAATCCATATCAATGGGTTCAAAACATTCCATACCCCGGCAATTGATGGATTAAGTGGAAGGGCAAAGGGAGGGCTCTGCACCTATATATCCAACAGGTTGAAAATAAAAAATATTGAGTTGTATATAGAGGAAATATATTACCAATTGATTAAAATCCATGTAGATAGTAAACATTGTATTGCAGTGACAAATTTTTATAATAACATTCCCCCGCTAAAGTGGGGTTTGTAGTGAAAAATTGGGCAATGATTTGAAAACTTTATGCAGCGACAATATTAAAGATACGATGTTAATTGTGGGAGGGGATTTTAACTGTGCCTTGTGCCCAAATGTTGATGGGAAATTATGTGGTTTTACAAATGAAGAAGGGATCAGCAACACCCATTTTCGACACTCTATACTGGGGGAGATGTACAATGAAATGGTTTTTGGCCTTGATTTTGGTTTTGCAAACGAGCTATGTGCTACACCTGCTCCCATGCGCCACAACTTTAATGGCAGAGGTCTATGCACTACTATAGATTATATATTACTGTCCAATAGCCATGCATGCAGACTTTGCTCTTTTTCTATAGATGACAACTCACTGAGCGATCATTTTCCATTGTGTCTTTCTGTATTATTGCCGATAAGTAAGTCTGACAGACATGACAAAGTTGACCATGCTTTAGCAAATATTATAATTGATAAGACAAATGGTTATACTCTGCGCTGGTCAATGGTGGACCCTTTAGCGATCACCAAACAAGTGGTAGGCAAATGCAAACTGGCCTTTGAGACCTGCCTGAGTGAAAGACAGTATTTTGTCCTCCTTTCAATCTATATCAGGTGCTATAAGGGAGGCATTATTTGTTCAGAACCGGAAAAAAGGAAAACCTCAGGGATGGTTTGATTCAAATTGTACACGAGCTTATACCAACTTAAAACATGCATTACATAAGATCCCTAGACATTCAAATGATGTAAGGCAGGCAAGAGGGGAGTACAGGTTAGCACTCAAAGAAAGAAAAACAGCCCTGAGAAATGAAGCATGGGAATCTTTACACAAGGCCTCTTTACTGGGAGATAGCTCGCCTTTCTGGAAAGCTGTAAAAGCTCCTTTCCTGACCCCTGGAGGTGGTCCGACAATTGAAATTGCTATAACTGAGGACCAATGGATCGAGCATTTTTCAAGGGTATATAACGGTGAGGGTAACTCTGATGTGCAAATAAATAACAACCAAGGGGAAATTTCCCTGGACTTTTTGACCCAATATTCCTATCTCCAGTTTACACTGGAGGAAGTGAATAGGGCTATCTCTGCAAGCCTGGGCAGTAAGGCTCCTGGGCCGGATGGGGTCCCTGTAGACTTGTTCAAGTCAAATATGACTTTATGAGGGCCAATTATCACCCAGGTAATCACTGCTAGCTGTCTCGCACCTTTTTTGACAACTTGGGTTGAATCTATTATTGTGCCAATCTTCAAAAAGGGAAACCGCCAGGATCCTGGGTGCTATAGGCCCATTTCACTATTGGATTCCCTGACTAAAGTAGTTGGTCTAATAATTTTAGAACGTTTACACATATGGGCAGAGGACAATATAGTCCTATCTGATATTCAATATGGTTTTCGAGAGGGCCTAGGGACAACTGAACAGAGCTTAAATTTAGCTATCTTTGTTGGGAAGTATACACGGGTGAAGGAGGGCAGGCTGTTTTTAGCTTTTGTGGATCTCACTGCCGCCTTCGATTCCGTGAAACATGGCAAGCTCTGGGAGATCCTTGAGGAGATGTAGGTGGATGTTCAAATTATCCATTTTCTTAGGCGCCTATATAGCGATGCGAAGGCGCGAGTTCGATTTGGCCTGAGTGGTGATCGCACTGCCCCATTTCCAATAATGAGGGGGTTAGGCAGGGATGTGTCTTAGCCCCCTTTCTTTTTAATCTTTACATTAATGGCTTGGGGGAGGCGCTGACTAAAGATAATCAAGATTTCCCCCAAATAGCCGGACGTCCAATACCTGCCCTTCTTTACGCTGACGATGCGGTTTTGTCACGCACGCAAGTAGGTCTGCAGAGGGTGCTAGACAGTTTTTCTAACTTTATGAGTAATCTTGGTCTCAGGGTGAACACCTCAAAGAGCTTTATATTGAGGTGAGGCCGTGGTAGTCGGAGGTGTAGGGATATGTTTGTGGAAGGATAGAAGATAGGGCCCACAAAGATTTTCATATCTTGGAATACTCTTTGATCAAAACGATTCATGGGTCCCAGCCGTATTAGCAAAAAAACTAGCGTTTTTAAGGACTACTACCGCACTTGTTAACTTTGAGAAAACTGGGCAGGAGACCGCCAGTAGAGCTTATTCAGATTTACAAAGCGAAAAGTGTCTCCACAGTTATATATGGGGCAGGGGTGTGGGGTTTTGTTGATACGTATCCGTTACATACGGTGGAAAATACCTTCTAGAGATGCATTCTGTCTGTTCCGAGTAGTACATCCTCGTTTGTGT
The DNA here is from genome assembly GCA_963921515.1 of Calotriton arnoldi. Taxonomy (NCBI): domain Eukaryota; kingdom Metazoa; phylum Chordata; class Amphibia; order Caudata; family Salamandridae; genus Calotriton; species Calotriton arnoldi. The sequence goes on from CAWUFW010000282.1 coordinate 1,968,232, forward strand.
GTCATGCTGAGTTGGGCTTACCGTACATCTCTGACCTTATAAAAAATGGAGCCTATTCTTTTATGGCATAGGATTTGGACAAAAACAGAGACACAGTTAAATAGGGATACTTTAATGGACAGTTTGAAATTGGAAGGGGTCCTAAAGATCCCCTGGGTAAGGTATGTCCGAAATTTTATGCGTGACCTAGGTCCAATAGAATATTTTACTGACCCGAGTACGATGCAGATGGTAATGAGAAAGGACCTAAAAAAAGAGGGCCTCCTGTTACTGGACACGTTAAGAACGTCGGCTGAGATTATAAAGCCTAGTGTCCAGTATAACCAGCTGATTTTAACTACTTTTAATATTCAACCATATTTAATATTTGTACCTGGTGGCCATGATAGGTTTTTACTGACTAGATTTAGGTTCGGGATCTTCCACAGGCTAGTAAGCTTTCCAAAAATGAATGACTGGGCTCGAGAATTGCAACTATGTCCTTGTGATAATCACTCAGATCAATCCACTATACATGTAGTTCTATTTTGCAGATTTTATAGTGAATTAAGAAAAGCTTGGATTGTTCCAATTTTAAAATCTCTGGGGATTAGACAATGTTGCCCGGCCTTCATTGTATTACAGCTTCTGGATAATGTACATAGAGTGTGGAGGACAGGAATGTTCCTAAACAAAGTATCTAGCCACAGGAAAAGCATTGTAATCTAAGTACCGAGGTCATAAAGATGCAAGGGCATATCGTTATTAACTGACTTTTATAATGATTTATATATAATATGTTCTTTTATTGCTATATTGTGTAACAAACGGTTTGTTTTTATGTGCTTTTATGATTGTATGAAACAGCAATCGAATAAAGCTGTTCTTGACTTGGCTGTGAACCATTTTGTGATATCATCACTTCATATTTAGGGACAATCCCTTTGGGGATTTTAGGATCATAAGATTGCTCTTTATCCTTATTTAGTAAATTGCTGCCACCATTGATGGGTCCTAGGCCCATCTCTGCTCTTTCTTTTTCTAGAGCCAGGAGTCTGGTCTCTAGGTCTAATCTTTTGGTCAACCTGGCTAGCAGGATGTCCTCCTCATTGAGGCTGTCCTCCGTGGTAACGGACCCACCTTTTTGGGATCTAGGTGCTGAGAGGTTGATTCTTTGAGTCAAGGGTACTTGGACCCTTTTCTCCCTAGGAAGTGGAGGGGGTTGATCTACAAGGCCATCCCCTTCCTCTCCTTCCTCATCTGACTGGTCTTCACCATTTTCAGATGGGTTGTCCTTAGCATACCCAGCCAACAGCTCCTGGAGCTTTTGTTTGGTGGGATGGGACCCCATAGTTATGTTTTTAAGTTTGCATAGGGACCTTACCTCCTTGAAAGACAAGTGAAGGTAAGGGGTGAGGTCAAGCTCCTCAACCATGTCCTCTATGTCATTATGGTTATTCTCACTAACCGCTGGGTTCTTGTTTTGAGACATAGTTAAAAAAACTTCTAACCCCTCTAACCCTAGCTCAAGTGACTTTTTATTTTTCTAAAATTCTAAAGGGACTTAACCAAGGCCCTAACAAGACTTTTAGTAATTTTGCAAAAATTGCCAATTTGAAAAATCAGAATTCTAAAGACAATTTAAGAGTTCTGTCGTGTGATCAGGTGGTAACCGAGTTGTCCAACAAATGCAAAGTTGTATATCCCACCGCTGATCCACCAATGTAGGAAGCTGGCTCTGTATATACTATACCAAAGTGAGCTATAGTGTGCACAGAGTCCAGTGGAACCCCAAAGGTAGGCAGAGGTAAAGTTAGATAGCACCTCACTCTCTATTTGTGGTAGTGTGGTCGAGCAGTAAGGCAGTATCAGAGGACAGTGTTAAGCATTTGTTGTACACACTCAGTCAGCAAATCAATTCACACACTCAAAGACTGAACTTCAGACCAATTGTTTATGTATAAAAATATTCTTTTAGTTATTTTATTTTCTAGAACCAAGCAAGCCTGGCACAGGTAAGCAATAAATACTTTACAGTAGTAATGCAATTGAAATACAGTTTGAATGATAATTGTAGATGCACTTTGGTTTGATTTACAGTATGGATGCAGAGAAATGCAATACTTAGTAAATGCAGTACATAGACTTGAATAGGCTTTTTAGTAAAATAGCAGGTAAGTAACTTTTGAGATTACTAGGCTTACACAGAGTAGTATACCTAGATACTACTCTGGGACATTTCCTGAAAACAGGTAAGTAAAATCGTTTTTCTTAGATTATGCAATTTTAAAGAATTTCTTTAGTTTCTCAAACTCCACACTTAGAAACTTTTCACAGAAAAACAGTCAATGTTATCCTATGGAGGAAAATAGTGTTATCGGTAATGAGGTAAGTATTTGTTAGTGGGAGTTGAGGTTCTGGGGGTAGACTCAGGGGTCCCCCAGGGTCAAGGATGCACTCTAGTTACACCCTCAGCGGCACTAGGGCGGCCGGGTGCAGAGGGTTGAGGCCCAATGTTATCCAATGGGGGATAGGGGGCCTCCGGTTGGTGGCTGCTGGCAAGCAGGCCACTAGGTTGTGGGAGTAAAGCTCTTGGACTTTAGCTCAGGGCAAAGGGGGAACAAAGTAGCACCAAAGGTACACCCTCAGCGGCAATAGGGCGGCCGGGTGCAGAGTGCTGTTTCGACGTCGGACGCCCTGTTGGGTTCAATGGGGAGCCTCCGGTTTGCAAAGGCACTGCATGCTTGAGGACGAAGGTCTTCTGGGTGCGACCACCACTTCGAGAGGTAAGTTGGGAAGTTAGGGGTTGGTTAGGCACCGTCGGTTTGGGCACACAAGGCCGTGGGGCATCGGGTGCAGGGGTGCCTTTTGGGGTTAGATCTTCTTACCAGCTTCGGGTAGCAGTAGAGGGGACCTTCTGGATTTAGGCTGCAGGCGTCGGCTGGAGGCTTGAGGTAGGTCAGGGATCGCCGGGGTGACCTCCTCGTGGTGTTTGCCCACTCGAGCTCGGGCCGTGGACGGCGGGTGCAGAGTGGGGCAGATCCGCGGTGTCCGGCCGGAGCCAGAGGTTGCAAATGAACAAATCCGGTGTTCACGGGAGACAAAGTCTTTGTAGTTGAAGGCAGGCAGGTCCTCCGGGGTTTGAGGTTGCTGGCTGCAGGACACACCGGGATTTCGCAGGAGCAGGTTCGAGGTGGAGACATGTCGGTAGGGCTGGGGCCAAGTCAGTGGGCGTCTTCCTCTTGTTAGCTTTGGCACAGCTGTTCGGTCCTTCTTTTCTTGTTGCAGGTTCTTGTCTGAGGAAGCAAGGTTCAGGGGTGCCCCTAAATACTAGATTTAGGGGCGTTACAGGTAGGTAAAAGGCAGGGACCAATGGGTCCCTTCCCTGGGACCCCTATTATGCCACCCTCCAGTGGGAGGGGGGCATGAGCCTGTCCCTGGTTGGCTGAGTCCCCCCATCTGCAAGATGGCGGGGACTGAGAGTTGTGCTTCACCTCGCCTCCCCCACCTGAGGGGTGGAGTTGGCAGAAGTGGCACACCTCTCTTCCTCACTTGTTTTTCCCGCCGGTTCTCCCGTCCAAAGTGGGGGTCAGAACCAGTGGGGACCAGTTGCGGAGAGCAGCAAGCGGCCTGGGGAAGCTCACAAAGGCGGCAAGCATTTGAAGCTTTCCCTTCGTGAACCCTGCCCATCCTGGGGGAGGAGGCTTGGCACCTCGTCCCAGGATGTGCATTGTTTCAGGCCCCAGAGAGCAGCCGGCTCTCGACCCAGGGGTCCAGAAACATGTCTGGTGGTGGCAGCTGAAAGCAGCCACTCAGCCTGGACACTAGAGGTGGGTTAGTTTTCAGGGGGCATCTCTAAGATGCCCTCTGTGTGCATTTTTCATTAAATCCCACACTGGCATCAGTGTGGGTTTAATGTGCTGAGAAGTCTGATACCAAACTTCTCAGTTTTCAGTGTAGCCATTATGGTGCTGTAGAGTTCGTAATGGCAAACTCCCAGCACCATACACTCTTAATGGCAGCACTGCACTTACAAAGTCTAAGAATGGACTTAGACACTGTAGGGGTACAGGGCTCATGCACCTGTACCCTCACCACTGGTATAGTGCACCCAGCTAGAGGGGTGACTGACCTATGCCAGGGCAGTGGGTTGTAGGCATGGCACACAAGGATGTGTGCCATGTCTACTCTTCACTTTGTTCTGTACCAAAACACGCAGCCTGCAAAGGCAGTATGTGTGTGTAAAGGTACAGGGCCTCTAAGGGTGGCATAATAAGTACTGCAGCCCTTAGAGGTCTTCCCTGGTCACAGTGTCCTGGGTACCTGTGGTACCATTTACCAGGGGCTGACCTGTGGCCAGAGATGCCAATTGGGTTAGTTTTGGGGAAAGAACACAGGCCCTGGGAACCTGATTGGCTGGGACCCAGGGCACATCAAGTCAAAAGTGCATCAGTAGTCTGGCAAAAAGTGGGGGGGTTACTGCAACAAAAACCCACTTTCCTACACAAGCCCCCCCAGCCCAAAGGCCAGGAGACTCAGCCAAAGCTGGGAGAGTCTTCCTAGTCTTTCAGGCGAGGAAGAGTAGAGGAACCGGTTTGAAAGTTGCAGGGCCTACTCTGCCTTATATCCTTCTGTCCAGGTCAGTCCCTGTGGGGAGCTGGCCTACCTCAACAGTTTCAGGACCTAATTCTCAATGCCCTTTTCCTAGCTCTTTACCCCATCTTTTTAGGTTGGGTTCAGAGGTGCCTTCCTCTGCAATTTCTAACTTAGCTAGGGCAAAGCCCAGCTTACCCACAGAGGTCACCCACAGCTTGAGCAACCCCACCATGATCAATAGGGTCAGGGGGCCTAACTTGCTATTTGGCAGGGGGCTAGGCCACCATGCCAAGGACAGTGCCGCCATGAAGGCTAACACCCAGCAGAGGCTACTGACAGCTGTCAGTGCCCAGAACCACACCTTTAGCTCTTCACTGGTAGGTGGAGTAGCTGACTTACAGGCTTCATTTGGTTTGGGGGGCCTGTCTGCTGTTTTAGGGTGGGGGGTCACTACACTTGGTAGTGAACACCCTTCTTCCACCCTCGGTTCTGCCAGCTGAGGAGCCACCAATTCAGGCTGGACAGTTACCTGAGTAGTCAGGTCTTTTTGTTGGCAAGGGGGGACTTCACCAGTGCCACTTTTGGAGTTCTCCCTTACTGGGATAGAATCTCCCTGGCCCACTGGAACTGTGGCTAACAGTTGCCCACCTTTCTTACACTGTTTCTTCTTTTTCTTTTGGGGCTTAGCTGCACCAACTGCAGGGTGAGCCGAGCCCCCTCCCCCCCAGGTTTCTTGGGTGAGGTCTGGCATTGGATCAGTACCTCTCTTTGGCTCAGACCAACCTCTGGGTGGTCATTCCCAAGGAGACAAACAAGGGGGTGGTCTTTACTGACTACCACCTTTCTCCATCTGAGGGACCCAGCTATTTCTAGGAGCACTACAGCCACAGGCCTAACAGTGACACCCACTGGGACAGTCCTTACTCTTTTTGTTTCCCCTGGGACATACTGGTTTGAGAGAACCAACATGTCATGCACCACAGTGTGACTGGCACAGGTATCTCTCAGGGCAAGGGCTGGGATTCCATTCACCAGTAGGTGGTGGAAGTGTCTACTCCCCTCTGGAATCTCCAACTCACCTTGTGGGCCCATTTTCCAGTTGAAGGCTATGAGGGCTTCCTCATCTGAGGAATCACCCTCTAAAGCTACACTGGCAACCCCTGGAGCTACACTAGGGGCTGTAATTTTTTTAGGACAGCTAGGGTCCTTGGTGTGGTGTCCTGCCTTTTGGCAGTTGTGACACCATACCCTGTTGGGATCCCAATTCTTACCTTGGTACCCAGTTTTAGTTTGTGAGGTGTCTTTGGGCCCTCCCTCCTTGTCAGGTTTTTGGGGGGCTACCTGGGACTCCTTACTTTTATCTTTGAGGCTCACTGTCTTTCCTCTGGGGAGGTTTTGTAACCCCTTTCTTTTGGTCACCCCCAGTGGACGTCCTAGTTACCCTTGTCTTGACCCAATGGTCCGCCTTCTTTCCCAATTCTTGGGGAGAAATTGGACCTAGGTGTACCAGATACTGATGCAACTTTTCATCAATGCAATTACTTAATATGTGTTCTTTCATAAACAAATTATAAAGACCATCATAATCTGGCACTTTGCTTCCAGTCAACCAGCCATCTAGTGTCTTAACTGAGTAGTCTACAAATTCCACCCAGGGCTGACTCTGGGTTTTCTGAGCCTCCCTGAATCTAATTCTATACTCCTCAGTTGTGAGTCCAAATCCCTCAAACAGAGTTCTCTTCATGAGGTCATAAGACCCAGCATCTGCCCCACTAATGGTCAGAAGTCTGTCTCTGCACTTACCAGAGAACAGTTCCCAAAGGAGTGCCCCCCAGTGAGTTTTCTTCACTCTTCTGGCTTCACAAGCCCTCTCAAAGGCTGTGAACCCGAGCAAGCACGAAGCACTTTCCTGCACGCCGCAGCCCAGGGGGACTACACCTACCAGCGGTCCTCACGCCAGGAGGCGCCCACGTGATCTTTTAGCGCCAGGGGACGCTTAAAACCGGCCCGTCCGAGCCTGAAGGAGGCCGGGCTGGGTCAGATTACTAACATCTTGACTCTGGGACGACTTATCCTCTTTCTTGCTGTGGAAGGTACTGTGTTAATTACTGATATCGTCATTATTACCTGGGACCACTAAAATGAGTAAGCGCAAGTCCGGCGCGGGGCTTGGGGTTGTGGGGACACTTGATGCTTTCCTTTTGAGGGCAGAATCAGCACTCATTCACGAGATTGAGCTCACTGAGCGTAGATTATCGCTCGAGCCACAGTTTCCGCCAAATCGTACTGCACCTGTAGGGCCTGTTTTGCAAATTAATGCTGAAGATACCATCTCCCAAATTAATCAAACACAGCCTACAGGCCTAGATCTTGATTCCACTACATCCTCTGAGCTAGTACGCAGATCAAGTAGGCCTAATGTAACCACCAGGGGTCAGAAGGCTAAAATAAGTCAAGGCAACAGCCATGAACCACTGTCTAAGAAGAGGAAGGGTCGGGGACCACAGAAACAAAAACAACAATCGCCAAAGGCAATAAGACGTAAAACTAAAACCACTGCCAGAGATTGTAGTCAGGGGCCTAACATAACGTCAATGACCACTGCGACAAATGGGCTATCACCGTGGCCAAATGAGGAGGAGTTTTGGAAAAGGTTAGAGACAATGGTAACCGTTTTGTTGGATCCATTGTCACAGAAATTATCCCAAATTGAAGCTAGACTCACCAAGTTGGAGGGGCCCGTCACTAGCATTCCCCCAGGCCATCTGGATATATGCCCATGCAGAGGCACTGATACGCTGCCTAATAGGGGGATGGGAAAAGTGGCTAGTCACCCCGTAAGCAATTTGGATAATGGACAAGTACACTGCCTTAGTACATCCACTAGTATAGTTAAAGACCCAGCACGGACTGGCCCCCCACATCAAAGAGCAACACCCCTTCATCAGTCCACTCAGGGCCCCAGCTTTGTCTCGAAGGCCCAAATTCTACCTGTACACAGGTCGCAAAACCTTTAAATGGGCCTTCAACTGTTATGGGGAGTACTACATTAGGGGACGGGATGAGAGTCACAAACACACAGAATCTTCGGAGATCTAAACAGGGAGACCTCACCAACCCAAATCTTAATTTGCATCTCCCGCCAGATGTAACTCCCTACACGGTTGTGCTGGCAAATATCCCTCTTTACTGCCCAATGTTTTTGAACATTGGTCAACATTGCGGAATAAGTCGTTGCACCTATTGAGCTCTAGGACCGGTATAACCGATACGCTTTTTTCGGAGTTTAAAATGGCACGAAGAATAGGTTGGGTTGGTAAATCAACTAAGTCATTACCTGGCGATTGTGTGGTTTTAACCTTTAGGTCCCCAAGTCTGGTGCAGCTTATCTTAGATAGGGCTGGTAACCGGTCTATCATGGCGCATGGTATAAACATCCTACCATTGGGGTATTTCTATCAACCCCCTAGAGATCCATGGCATAATCCGGGGGGGGGACACTTCCAGGGAACAGGCAGCCTAGATGTGCGGTTCCACTAAGCAACCGTTATGAAATTTTCAACTCATTAGAAGATATAGACTGACTGACTTATTCAAGAGCCCCTTCTTCAACTTATAAGTCTGATCCAAATGGGCACCGAGGTGATAAAGTGCATAAATACAAAACTATCCACGACCAGGCCCACACAGTTATATGTACCCATCCGTCACATAAAGTTTTCACTGAGCGGGGGGAAGAGTGCATGGGCACCAGTAACCCGACCCTGGGTGTGTCTCCTGAATCTACTGAACACAAAACCCTAGACCAGGTATCTCCCAATAATGGTGGTCCAGTATCTAGTACAGTAGTATTAACTAGCCCCCTTGGTAAGAGGGATGAAGCTTTCTGTAACTTTGTTTCATGGAACATTGCGGGACTACTCTCCAAGTTGATTAATCCTATTTGGTGTGACTTTTTATTAAATCATGACGTATTATGTTTTCAGGAAACGTGGGCTAAGGAAATAATCCATATCAATGGGTTCAAAACATTCCATACCCCGGCAATTGATGGATTAAGTGGAAGGGCAAAGGGAGGGCTCTGCACCTATATATCCAACAGGTTGAAAATAAAAATATTGAGTTGTATATAGAGGAAATATATTACCAATTGATTAAAATCCATGTAGATAGTAAACATTGTATTGCAGTGACAAATTTTTATAATAACATTCCCCCGCTAAAGTGGGGTTTGTGGTGAAAAAATTGGGCAATGATTTGAAAACTTTATGCAGTGACAATATTAAAGATACAATGTTAATTGTGGGAGGGGATTTTAACTGTGCCTTGTGCCCAAATGTTGATGGAAAATTATGTGGTTTCACAAATGAAGAAGGGATCAGCAACACCCATTTTCGACACTCTATACTGGGGGAGATGTACAATGAAATGGTTTTTGGCCTTGATTTTGGTTTTGCAAACGAGCTATGTGCTACACCTGCTCCCATGCGCCACACCTTTAATGGCAGAGGTCTATGCACTACTATAGATTATATATTACTGTCCAATAGCCATGCATGCAGACTTTGCTCTTTTTCTATAGATGACAACTCACTGAGCGATCATTTTCCATTGTGTCTTTCTGTATTATTGCCGATAAGTAAGTCTGACAGACATGACAAAGTTGACCATGCTTTAGCAAATATTATAATTGATAAGACAAATGGTTATACTCTGCGCTGGTCAATGGTGGACCCTTTAGTGATCACCAAACAAGTGGTAGGCAAATGCAAACTGGCCTTTGAGACCTGCCTGAGTGAAACAGACAGTATTTTGTCCTCCTTTCAATCTATATCAGGTGCTATAAGGGAGGCATTATTTGTTCAGAACCGTAAAAAAGGAAAACCTCAGGGATGGTTTGATTCAAATTGTACACGAGCTTATACCAAGTTAAAACATGCATTACATAAGATCCCTAGACATTCAAATGATGTAAGGCAGGCAAGAGGGGAGTACAGGTTAGCACTCAAGGAAAGAAAAACAGCCCTGAGAAATGAAGCATGGGAATCTTTACACAAGGCCTCTTTACTGGGAGATAGCTCGCCTTTCTGGAAGGCTGTAAAAGCTCCTTTCCTGACCCCTGGAGGTGGTCCGACAATTGAAATTGCTATAACTGAGGACCAATGGATCGAGCATTTTTCAAGGGTATATAACGGTGAGGGTAACTCTGATGTGCAAATAATTAACAACCAAGGGGAAATTTCCCTGGACTTTTTGACCCAATATTCCGATCTCCAGTTTACACTGGAGGAAGTGAATAGGGCTATCTCTGCAAGCCTGGGCAGTAAGGCTCCTGGGCCGGATGGGGTCCCTGTAGACTTGTTCAAGTCAAATATGACTTTGAGGGCCAATTATCACCCAGGTAATCACTGCTAGCTGTCTCGCACCTTTTTGACAACTTGGGTTGAATCTATTATTGTGCCAATCTTCAAAAGGGAAACCGCCAGGATCCTGGGTGCTATAGGCCCATTTCACTATTGGATTCCTTGACTAAAATAGTTGGTCTAATAATTTTAGAACGTTTACACATATGGGCAGAGGACAATATAGTCCTATCTGATATTCAATATGGTTTTCGAGAGGGCCTAGGGACAACTGAACAGAGCTTAAATTTAGCTATCTTTGTTGGGAAGTATACACGGGTGAAGGAGGGCAGGCTGTTTTTAGCTTTTGTGGATCTCACTGCCGCCTTCGATTCCGTGAAACATGGCAAGCTCTGGGAGATCCTTGAGGAGATGTAGGTGGATGTTCAAATTATCCATTTTCTTAGGCGCCCTTATAGCGATGCGAAGGCGCGAGTTCGATTTGGCCTGAGTGGTGATCGCACTGCCCCATTTCCAATAATGAGGGGGGTTAGGCAGGGATGTGTCTTAGCCCCCTTTCTTTTTAATCTTTACATTAATGGCTTGGGGGAGGCGCTGACTAAAGATAATCAAGATTTCCCCCAAATAGCCGGACGTCCAATACCTGCCCTTCTTTACGCTGACGATGCGGTTTTGTCACGCACGCAAGTAGGTCTGCAGAGGGTGCTAGATAGTTTTTCTAACTTTATGAGTAATCTTGGTCTCAGGGTGAACACCTCAAAGAGCTTTATATTGAGGTGAGGCCGTGGTAGTCGGAGGTGTAGGGATATGTTTGTGGAAGGACAGAAGATAGGGCCCACAAAGAGATTTTCATATCTTGGAATACTCTTTGATCAAAACGATTCATGGGTCCCAGCCGTATTAGCAAAAAAACTAGCGTTTTTAAGGACTACTACCGCACTTGTTAACTTTTCGAGAAAACTGGGCAGGAGACCGCCAGTAGAGCTTATTCAGATTTACAAAGCGAAAAGTGTCTCCACAGTTATATATGGGGCAGGGGTGTGGGGTTTTGTTGATACGTATCCGTTACAAACGGTGGAAAATACCTTCTAGAGATGCATTCTGTCTGTTCCGAGTAGTACATCCTCGTTTGTGTGTCATGCTGAGTTGGGCTTACCGTACATCTCTGACCTTATAAAAAATGGAGCCTATTCTTTTATGGCATAGGATTTGGACAAAAACAGAGACACAGTTAAATAGGGATACTTTAATGGACAGTTTGAAATTGGAAGGGGTCCTAAAGATCCCCTGGGTAAGGTATGTCCAAAATTTTATGCGTGACCTAGGTCCAATAGAATATTTTACTGACCCGAGTACGATGCAGATGGTAATGAGAAAGGACCTAAAAAAAGAGGGCCTCCTGTTACTGGACACGTTAAGAACGTCGGCTGAGATTATAAAGCCTAGTGTCCAGTATAACCAGCTGATTTTAACTACTTTTAATATTCAACCATATTTAACATTTGTACCTGGTGGCCATGATAGGTTTTTACTGATTAGATTTAGGTTCGGGATCTTCCACAGGCTAGTAAGCTTTCCAAAAATGAATGACTGGGCTCGAGAATTGCTCCTATGTCCTTGTGATAATCACTCAGATCAATCCACTATACATGTATACATGTAGTTCTATTTTGCAGATTTTATAGTGAATTAAGAAAAGCTTGGATTGTTCCAATTTTAAAATCTCTGGGGATTAGACAATGTTGCCCGGCCTTCATTGTATTACAGCTTCTGGATAATGTACATAGAGTGTGGAGGACAGGAATGTTCCTAAACAAAGTATCTAGCCACAGGAAAAGCATTGTAATCTAAGTACCGAGGTCATAAAGATGCAAGGGCATATCGTTATTAACTCTGACTTTTATAATGATTTATATATAATATGTTCTTTTATTGCTATATTGTGTAACAAACGGTTTGTTTTTACGTGCTTTTATGATTGTATGAAACAGCAATCGAATAAAGCTGTTCTTGACTTGGCTGTGAACCATTTTGTGATATCATCACTCTTCATATTTAGGGACAATCCCTTTGGGGATTTTAGGATCATAAGATTGCTCTTTATCCTTATTTAGTAAATTGCTGCCACCATTGATGGGTCCTAGGCCCATCTCTGCTCTTTCTTTTTCTAGAGCCAGGAGTCTGGTCTCTAGGTCTAATCTTTTGGTCAACCTGGCTAGCAGGATGTCCTCCTCATTGAGGCTGTCCTCAATGGTACCTGACCCACCTTTTTGGGATCTAGGTGCTGAGAGGTTGATTCTTTGAGTCAAGGGTACTTGGACCCTTTTCTCCCTAGGAAGTGGAGGGGGTTGATCTACAAGGCCATCCCCTTCCTCTCCTTCCTCATCTGACTGGTCTTCACCATTTTCAGATGGGTGGTCCTTAGCATACCCAGCCAACAGCTCCTGGAGCTTTTGTTTGGTGGGATGGGACCCCATAGTTATGTTTTTAAGTTTGCATAGGGACCTTACCTCCTTGAAAGACAAGTGAAGGTAAGGGGTGAGGTCAAGCTCCTCAACCATGTCCTCTATGTCATTATGGTTATTCTCACTAACAGCTGGGTACTTGTTTTGAGACATAGTTAAAAAAACTTCTAACCCCTCCAAGCCTAGCTCAAGTGACTTTTTATTTTTCTAAAATTCTAAAGGGACTTAACCAAGGCCCTAACAAGACTTTTAGTAATTTTGCAAAAATTGCCAATTTGAAAAATCAGAATTCTAAAGACAATTTAAGAGTTCTGTCGTGTGATCAGGTGGTAACCAAGTTGTCCAACAAATGCAAAGTTGTATATCCCACCGCTGATCCACCAATGTAGGAAGCTGGCTCTGTATATACTATACCAAAGTGAGCTATAGTGTTCACAGAGTCCAGTGGAACCCCAAAGGTAGGCAGAGGTAAAGTTAGATAGCACCTCACTCTCTATTTGTGGTAGTGTGGTCGAGCAGTAAGGCAGTATCAGAGGACAGTGTTAAGCATTTGTTGTACACACTCAGTCAGCAAATCAATTCACACACTCAAAGACTGAACTTCAGACCAATTGTTTATGTATAAAAATATTCTTTTAGTTATTTTATTTTCTAGAACCAAGCAAGCCTGGCACAGGTAAGCAATAAATACTTTACAGTAGTAATGCAATTGAAATACAGTTTGAATGATAATTGTAGATGCACTTTGGTTTGATTTACAGTATGGATGCAGAGAAATGCAATACTTAGTAAATGCAGTACATAGACTTGAATAGGCTTTTTAGTAAAATAGCAGGAAAGTAACTTTTGAGATTACTAGGCTTACACAGAGTAGTATACCTAGATACTACTCTGGGACATTTCCTGAAAACAGGTAAGTAAAATCGTTTTTGTTAGATTATGCAATTTTAAAGAATTTCTTTAGTTTCTCAAACTCCAAACTTAGAAACTTTTCACAGAAAAACAGTCAATGTTATCCTATGGAGGAAAATAGTGTTATCGGTAATGAGGTAAGTATTTGTTAGTGGGAGTTGAGGTTCTGGGGGTAGACTCAGGGGTCCCCCAGGGTCAAGGATGCACTCTAATTACACCCTCAGCGGCACTAGGGCAGCCGGGTGCAGAGTGCTGAGGCCCAATGTTATCCAATGGGGGATAGGGGGCCTCCGGTTGGTGGCTGCTGGCAAGCAGGCCACTAGGTTGTGGGAGCAAAGCTCCTGGACTTTAGCTCAGGGCAAAGGGGGAAACAAAGTAGCACCAAAGGTACACCCTCAGCGGCACTAGGGCGGCCGGGTGCAGGGTGCTGTTTCGACGTCGGACGCCCTGTTGGTTTCAATGGGGAGCCTCCAGTTTGCAAAGGCACTGCAGGCTTGAGGACGAAGGTCTTCTGGGTGCGAACACCACTTCGAGAGGTAAGTTGGGAAGTTAGGGGTTGGTTAGGCACCGTCGGTTTGGGCACACAAGGCCGTGGGGCGTCGGGTGCAGGGGTGCCTTTTGGGGTCAGATCTTCTTACCAGCTCCGGGTCGCGGTAGAGGGGACCTTCTGGATTTAGGCTGCAGGCGTCGGCTGGTGGCTTGAGGCAGGTCAGGGATCGCCGGCTCTCAGGTCAGGATCGCCGGGGTGACCTCCTCGTGGTGTTTGCCCACTCGAGCTCGGGCCGTGGACGGCGGGTGCAGAGTGGGGCAGATCCGCGGTGTCCGGCCGGAGCCAGAGGTTGCAGATGAACAAATCCGGTGTTCACGGGAGACAAAGTCTTTGTAGTTGAAGGCAGGCATGTCCTCCGGGGTTTTCGAGGTTTCTGGCTGCAGGACACACCGGGATTTCGCAGGAGCAGGTTCGAGGTGGAGACAGGCCGGTAGGGCCGGGGCCAAGTCAGTGGGCGTCTTCCTCTTGTTAGCTTTGGCACGGCCTTTCGGTCCTTCTTCTTTTCTTGTTGCAGGTTCTTCTCTGAGGAAGCAAGGTTCAGGGGTGCCCCTAAATACTATATTTAGGGGCGTTACAGGCAGGTAAAAGGCAGGGACCAATGGGTCCCTTCCCTGGGGTGGGTACACCCCTATTATGCCACCCTCCAGTGGGAGGGGGGCATGAGCCTGTCCCTGGTTGGCTGAGTCCCCCCATCTGCAAGATGGCGGGGACAGAGTTGTGCTTCACCTCACCTCCCCCACCTGAGGGGTGGAGTTGGCAGAAGTGGCACACCTCTCGTCCTCACTTGTTTTTCCCGCCGGTTCTCCCGCCCAAAGTGGGGGTCAGAACCAGTGGGGACCAGTTGCTGAGAGCAGCAAGTGGCCTGGGGAAGCTCACAAAGGCAGCAAGCCTTTGAAGCTTCCCCTTCGTGAACCCTGCCCATCCTAGGGGAGGAGGCTTGGCACCTCGTCCCAAGATGTGCATTGTTTCAGGCCCCAGAGAGCAGCAGGCTCTCGACCCAGGGGTCCAGAAACATGTCTGGTGGTGGCAGCTGAAAGCAGCCACTCAGCCTGGACACTAGAGGTGGGTTAGTTTTCAGGGGGCATCTCTAAGATGCCCTTTGTGTGCATTTTTCATTAAAACCCACACTGGCATCAGTGTGGGTTTAATGTGCTGAGAAGTTTGATACCAAACTTCTCAGTTTTCAGTGTAGCCATTATGGTGCTGTGGAGTTCGTAATGACAAACTCCCAGCACCATATACTCTTAATGGCAGCACTGCACTTACAATGTCTAAGAATGGACTTAGACACGGTAGGGGTACAGGGCTCATGCATCTGTACCCTCACCACTGGTATAGTGCACCCAGCTAGAGGGGTGACTGACCTATGCCAGTGCAGTGGGTTGTAGGCATGGCACACAGGGATGTGTGCCATGTCGACTCTTCACTTTGTTCTGCACCAAAACACGCAGCCTGCAAAGGCAGTGTGTGTGTGTGTGTGTGTGTGTAAAGGTACAGGGCCTCTAAGGGTGGTACAATAAGTGCTGCAGCCCTTAGAGGTCTTCCCTGGTCACAGTGCCCTGGGTACCTGTGGTACCATTTACCAGGGGCTGACCTGTGGCCAGAGATGCCAATTGGGTTAGTTTTGGGTAAAGAACACAGGCCCGGGGAACCTGATTGGCAGGGACCTAGGGCACATCAAGTCAAAAGTGCCTCAGTAGTCTGGCAAAAAGTGGGGGGATACTGCAACAGAAAGCCACTTTCCTACACGTGGTCCATTGGCTGAATAGTGACGACAATTGGGAGAAACGGCTCTTAGCGGGTACATACGGCGCTCGCATGGTGCTGGAGCTCCTGATGCTCGGTTCCAGGACTCCCACATCGCTTCCTTATATTATACGTCACATGGCTTTCACCTGGGAGAATGTAGTCCGTAGAGTGGTGCAGCATGTCCCCTATGCCCCGGAGATGTCACAATGGGCCATCCGACCTTTCGCCTGCATTGCTGACTCAATGTCAGTATGGCGCTGGGAGGAAGGAGGATGTCTTCTGTTGGGAGACCTCTTTGTCAATGGGCAATTTATAACACGGGAAGAGGCAGTGACCTCATAATCTAGGATCAGGACAATTTCTAAAATATGGAAAGATGCACAAGTTACTACTTGTGTAACGATATATCTGTAAGAGACATTAGTTAGTGATAGATTCCTTACCTTAGAATATCCCCAGGCGTCAGACTGGATCCGGAAAGTTTTTCGTCAGCAGTACCCCTGCGCGTCGGTAGGTGGCGTCGTGCGGCTCCGCGTCCGTCGCTGGCGTCGTAAGCGCCGAGATGACGTCACGGAGACTACTTAGGCTCTACCCATGCGCGCTGACATCAGTTCTGCACACGACTTTCCGCGCCAGGAACGCAGAGCCATGCAAGAAACCGACCACTGGTGCCATGAAACTAGGGCCCTGAAAGGGATGACCTTAACCCTAGAATCAATTCGCAGAACTGGGAGGATGGGTGGGGCGGTAAGGAATCTATCACTAACTAATGTCTCTTACAGATATATCGTTACACAAGTAGTAACTTGTGCATCTGAAAGAGACACGTTAGTGATAGATTCCTTACCTTAGAATAGTTACCCCAGCAATACCAACCCCGGTGGTGGGTTTGCGAATAGATTACACCAGAAAGTCACGGAGAACAGAACGGCCAAAGAAGCCGTCTCTCCAGACTTGACTGTCAAGGCAGTAATGCTTGGTAAACGTGTGCAGCGAGGCCCACGTAGCTGCCTGACAAATATCCTGCAAGGGAACGCCGCGTCCCAAGGCAGTAGTGGCTGCCGTCGCCCTGGTAGAATGGGCACGCAGCCCCACAGGAGGCTCCTTCTTAGCCAACGAGTAACACGCTTTGATGCACAGAACGACCCACCGAGAGATGGTTCGTTTGTGCACGGCCCGACCTTTTTTGGCGCCCACATAGCCAACAAAGCTGGTCATCCACGCCTCTGATCTCCGCCTCTCCCAAGTGTCCACCCCATCCCAGGAGGGACGCATCTGTCACCACTGTGTGCTCCGGTTGGGAAAGGGAGAGGGATCTGCCATTGACCCAATCGCGATTCGTGAGCCGCCACCGCAATTGTCGTGCAGTGCCCTCCGAGATCTGGACATGATCGGACAGGTTGCCCTGATGCTGTGCCCACTGGAACTTCAGGTCCCACTGCAGACCCCGCATATGCCACCTGGCATGTTGCACTAGAATGCAGGAGGCCATCAGGCCCAGGAGCCGGAGGGTCATCCTGACTGAAACCCGGGATAGAGGCTGAAAGATCGGAATCATAGCCTGAATATCCCGGACTCGCTGCTCGGGAGGATAAACCCGAAACTGCGTCGAATCCAGAACCGCTCCGATGAAGGGGAGCTTCTGAGAGGGACTCAGGTGCGACTTCGGCACGTTGATGGAGAACCCCCAGCAAATGCAGGAGGTCGGCCGTAGTCTGAAGGTGGGTGACGACTGCCTGGGGCGAGCCCGCCTTCAACAACCAGTCGTCGAGGTAGGGGAAGACTAACACCCCTGACCTGCGCAGATGAGCTGCGACCACCGCCATCACTTTCGTGAACACCCGAGGGGCGCTTGTAAGGCCGAAGGGGAGCACGGTAAACTGAAAATGCTCCTGGCCTACCGTGAACCGCAGGTAACGCTGGTGGGCCGGCAGGACGGGAATGTGAAACTATGCGTCCTGCAAGTCCAACGCTACCATCCAGTCTCCAGGGTCGAGGGCAGCCAAGACCTGAGCCAGAGTCCACATCTTGAACTTCTCCTTCCGGGGGAAGCGATTGACGTTCCTGAGGTCCAAGATGGGGCGCAGGCCCCCTTTCTCCTTTTTGGGGACCAGAAAGTAGTGGGAATAACAACCAGGTCCTACTTCTGGCCCAGGAACGCGCTCGATGGCCCCCTTGGCCAAGAGGGCCGTGACTTTCTGTTGGAGAAGCGCCAAGTGATCCCCCGACATGCGGTGGAACAGAGGTGGCATGGCCGGGGGGGCAGACTCGAAAGGGAGGGAGTAGCCCCTTCGGACGATTTGCAGCACCCACCTGTCCGAAGTGACAGAGCGCCAGTGGGGGAGGTGATGTTGAATCCTGCCGCCCACCGGCGTGGGGTGCACCCCAAAACTCGGACTAGGAAGGCTTTGAGGCGGATGCTGCGGGAGCGGAGGTGGACTGACCCGCACGCTGGCCCACTGTGCCGCCAATGCGGCCACCACGCCCGCGGCCGCGCTGAGGTTGGTTCTGCGCAGGCCTCTGGCTGAACGAACGTGTAGGGGCGCCCCTTCCGTGGCCACGAAAGGAACGAGAGGTAGACGTGGCCGGGAGTGTGGTGGAGAGACCCAAGGACTTGGCTGTAGCCCGAGAGTCCTTAAAACGCTCCAGCGCACTGTCTGCCTTATCCCCAAACAGGCGAGTACCATCAAAAGGCATGTCCATGAGGGAACTCTGGACATCCCCCGAAAACCCCGTGGACCGCAGCCAGGCGTGGCGACGCAAGGCCACCGTCGTGGAGATGGCTCTCCCCAAAGAGTCCGCGGTGTCCAACCCACACCGAATGGCGAACTTCGCGGCATCCTTCCCCTCCGCAACAGCTTGGGAAAGTACAGCCTGAACCTCCTCCGGGCACTGGGGCAGAGTTTGCGCCACCGTGTCCCACACAGCGTGAGAGTAGCGGCCCAAGAGGCATGCGGTGTTGACTGACCGCAGCCCCAGGCTGGCAGAGGAAAACAACTTCTTGCCAAACTGCTCCAGCTTTTTCGATTCCTTATCCGGCGGAGAGGTAGGGAATGCACTTTGGGAAGTGGAGGCCTGAATGACCAGGCTCTCCGGTGTCGGATGATTTATCAAAAAGGCAGGGTCACCCGGTGCCGGGCGGTGACGCCTGGCCACGTTTTTATCCGCAGGAACCCCTGTGGCTGGCCTAGACCAGGTGCCCATCAAAACATCCATCAAGGCCTCATTGAACGGAAGCAGAGGTTCCATAGAACTTGCCGCCGGCTGAAGCACTTCAGTAAGGAGGTTCGTCTTGAGGGTAACAGTAGGCAGGTCAAGGGCCTCAGCTGCTCTACGGAGCACCACAGTGTACATGGCGCCTTCCTCCATGACAGTGTGAGGAGACACAAATCCAGGCTCAGAGGAGAGGTCGAGGCCACCTGCATCCTCCGAGTCCTCCGCCCACTCCTGTTCGGACTCGCACTGCCTTGCAAGTGGGTCCTCCGACCCTTCCCAGTCATCCCCCTCCACCACGGCCCGAGGCACAGGCTGCAGCGGCGGGGGAGGCACAGGGGAAAACAAATGCTCCAACGGCGCCGGTCGGCGCCGATCCAGCTCCATTTCCCAATTAGGGTCCCAAGCCGGAGCAAAATTGGCCGGAAACTCGGGCAAGGGCGGAGGTGGGACGAACGGAACCCAGTGCGGTGCCGGGAACAGAGCCGCAGGGGGCGGCGGGGCCGGAGCCGCCGGCGGAGGACCTTGCGGCGCCGGGGCCACCGGCGGCAGAGCCGGTGGCAAGCAAGGGCCCTCAATAGGGACCGCGGGGCCCGAAGGCGCGCCGGCGGGAGCCCTAGGCCTGAAAAGGCGGTCCATGGCGGCAAGAAACTCTTGCACCTGGGCCGGAGTCGCCGACGGACCCGGGTAGGGCGGGTAGGCCGCGGGACTCACAGGCTCCAACGGAGCCGTGGGGGAAGGACCCCTGGCCCCCTCGTCCGCGTCCAGAGACCGACGGGGGGAGGTCGGAGAGCGTACTCGCTTCTTCGACTTTTTCTTGTGACGTCTCTTACCCGATTCAGAGGGTGAAGACTTGGACCCCGAGGAGTGATGATGATGATGGCTCCGCGGTCGGTCCCTCGAGCGACCCCTGGACCTCGAACGGCGCGGAGACGACGGTCGGGCCTCCAGCAGCTTTCGGGACCGCTCCCGCAAAGCCTTCGGAGCCATGGCCAGACAATCGGAACATGACCGGGAGTCATGGTCGCGCTCCAGACAGTAGAGACAGACGCCATGGGGGTCGGCCACCGACATCGTACGGCGGCAGGCCCCGCAGGATTTAAACCCAGGCATCCCTACTTGGCACCAGGAGTCAGACTCAAAAGAAGTAGAGACAAAGTCCCAAAAAGAAATTAGTCAGAAAGTGACTAGGGTACGTGCTCTAACCGGATCTGCGCTTGCTGGCGCGGAAAAAGAAAGAACTGACGTCAGCGCGCATGGGTGGCGCCTAAGTAGTCTCCGTGACGTCATCTCGGCGCTTACGACGCCAGCGACGGACGCGGAGCCGCACGACGCCACCTACCGACGCGCACGGGTACTGCTGACGAAAAACTTTCCGGATCCAGTCTGACGCCTGGGGATATTCTAAGGTAAGGAATCTATCACTAACGTGTCTCTTTCAGATATCTCAGGTTACATGGGAAATCTGGCAGTGCTTTCCAGAGGAACCCCCCCATCACGAACATATTGAAGGTAATGCTATACATGGCCCAGGGGCGACGGTTAGTGTCCCATCTTTATTGAGCCTTGCGCGATGACCTGCCGGGTGGGACACTTGCAGTGCAGGAGCAAGGGGACGCACTAGTTGGAGAACCGCTGACGGAGGGCGAGTTGCGGAGGGTCCACGAAGGGGTCCGCAGTGTAAGCTCCAATGCCCGATTTAAGCTTATCCAATATAATTTTGTACATCAAACATACCTCATCCCACGCACGCTGACCATTATCTAACCGACACGCCCAGGGGTATGCCCTCGTTGTGGGGCTAATTTCCTCCATATGACATGGACTGTTCCCTATTGGGCGGACATAATTACACGCCTGGGGGTGGGGGGGCTATGGGCTGGGTGCTTCCCATGGGAATCCGACAGGTGTTTTTGGACCTGCTTAGTACCCCCAAGAACGAGAAGCTGAGCACACGATTTCTTCTTCTGTGGCTAATGTTAGCAAAAAGACCCATTGCCATAATATGGCTTAGACCCGGGACGCCCCCTGGTTGCGACATAGGTAAGAGACTTGTGTGAATGGACAACCGCAGAAGCTGTAAGATTGATGTATGTTCGGAAAGATGAGAAACCAGAGGATGACCTTAGGGCATGGTCCGCTGTGCTATTTGATCTAACAGAACCTCGGACCCCAGGAAACAGTGGTACTACAGATGAATTAGGAGTCCAACTGACCCAGGCGTGCAGATCGTCACATATTGAGCGATGACTGCAGGTCGAATGCATATGGGACACCCAGGCTTTCTAGATAGAGGCTACCCTTGTTAATGACACAGAATCTTGGCATAGAGAGGGAGTGGGGGAAGTTAGGGGAGTTCACATGTTAACTACTGGCAGGTAGATCCATAGACCAGATTAACGGGAGATGCTTGTTTTTGTTGGAGCAGCGACCGATGTACTCATAATAGATAATGTAGTGACCTCTATGCACTACTCAGCGTAATGAGATCCGTACTACATATGAGACAGGCGGGTGGCTGCTCTTTTTCTCTCCTCCCTTTGTTGGGCACTATGGGGACCCTCACAAAAGAACTGTTGATGATACTACACTTGCTCTATTACTGGTATGTGGGGGGGTGCAAAAAGAATTGATAGATGTTCTCCTGGGAGCCTTTGTAACAGCACTGTCTATGTGATTTAGAAAATGGCAATAAAGTACTTAAAAAAAATGTTCTCCTGGGGTCATGGTTTCATTGACCCAGGAGACTTATGTTTTTTTGTTCTACTGTTGCTGGAGGGCTGCAGCATCACCCCCCCCCCCCTGCACACTTATTTTGTTTCGGGTGATGTCCCTGCCCCTTCAAAGGGCATCATCATAAACGAAATATATGTAAATAGCCCTCCCCGGGCATTATGGAGTGCACCTTGAAGGATCAGTGAATAATAAATGAGTAGCTGTGGCCACTCATTTATTATTCACTTTTTGCTTTTTTTCCAAATATTTATTTCTGGGTGCCCTGGTCCCACCCAGGATACCCACTGATTTATTTTTTTATTTTTATAAGGGTCGTGTGGGCAGCTCCGGTGCCCCGCAGCCCCCTGCTAGCGGCCACATTTCATGGGGCCACATAGGAGCCAGCATTTTTATCTACGGAGTAAGCCGGTGCCTACTTGGGGCACCCCACACCATTATAATTCTTGGGGGCCGCGAGGTGAGCCCCAGGCTCCCGCAGGCTCACTGCTTTTGTAGGAGCCAGCATTACATTTTTAAAAAAAATATATTGGAGTGCCCAGGAGCCCACCGGGGCACCCCACACCATTATAATTCTTGATAGCTGGAGGGGAAGGCCCAGGGTCTCCGCAGCCCTGCCGACTCCCTGGTCCCGCAGGAACCAGCATATATATTTTTTTTAAGTGGGGTGCCCCGGTGCCCACCCGGAGCACCCCACAGAGGGTCTCTCGTTGGAGGCTGCGGGGGGGCCCAGGGCCCCCGCAATCCCGCCGGCTACCCTGCTTGCACCCATCTCAGGTGCAGTGGGAGCAAGCATTGATCCAACCCTGAGGAAGCAGTTTTCTTTTGCTCCAGCGGGATGGGAGTAATTCTAAGCATTTCCCTTCTGGAGAGCACAGGCAGGGAAATGTTTGTTCTCCCACTGGGCCGGAGCTGCTTTGCACTTTTCCGGCCCACGGGCAGTGAAATAGACGGTGCCCTGGAAGTTGGGGACCCCAATACACCATCACTGACGCGGCCCCGGAAGATGGGGTCTGCGGGGTCACTGTATTGCTCAGGGAGGGGGAGCCGCGATGCCACCTTCCCCTTTACTTGATACACAACCCCGGAATATGGGGTCGCCAGGGTTCTCCTGGCTCGGGAGGGAGCCGCCCTCCCCTTTATTATATTATCAGCCCCAGGGGATGGGGTCCCCTGGGCCTTTTTAGGATCTGGGAGGGGGGCCACATACCCTCTACTTCATTTGTTAGAAGGCCCCTGGGATGGGTTCCCCCGGGGCCTCTACTGGCTTGAGGAGGGGGACTCATGCACCCCCCTCTCCTTCAATAAATTGTCAGACAGAGGGGATAGGGTCCCAGGGGCCTCTTGGAGACTGGGGGAGGGGGCCCACACGTCCCCTCTCACTTAAATATATGCAGCGCTTTTTTGGCCTCAAGCGGGGTCCCTCTTAGACCCCACCACCATGCCTATTGGCTCAAGGTATCCCTACCCTGTCCCCCAAGTCTTTTTTTGCGTTTTTTGTTAGAACTCAGGACCCAGTCCCGAGTCCTAAGATGGCTACCATTACTTTTTAGTTGAGGTGGTGGCAGCTAAGGCAACTTATGTAGAACTCTTAGAACGACTACGACGCTTTAACTATATGGCTCATGCAGCCAAGATCCATCGAGAAGGAGACAAATGAGGTCACCTCTTAGCCTGGCTTGCGCGCCAAGACACTACCCCAGCTCTAATTACTGAATTCATCTCACCAATAGGTGTCCTGGTTCGTTCACAGGAGGCTATCCTAGAACAATTTTACACGTGCTACTCCACCTTGTATCGGGCCACCCCAGGCCCAGCAGGGGACAACTACATCACATTTCTCGAAAGAATTACACTCCATCATGTCCCGCCACGCTCAAACGCGCATTAGACACCAACCTTACTACAGGGGACGTATTGCAAGCCCTTAGACCCCTGTCCCGAAACAAAACCCCAGGCCTTAATGGTCTACCACTTAAATTCTACAATGCCTTCTCCTCCCAATTAATCAGCATATATGAAGCATCTCTGACCTCAGGAGCACTTCTGCCATCACTCAGAGATTTTCTCCTGGTTTCAATCCTGAAACCCGTGAAAGCCCCGACCCAGCCAGCATCATATCGCTCGATTGCTATACTGGGCGCAGATTATAAGGTTTTAGGCAAAATACAAGCGGATCATTACGCCCAGGTACTGCCAGATCTCATACATGTAGACAAAAATGGATTCGTCCCAGGTAGCACCTCCCAAAACTTGTGACTACTTTTCCATATATAAGACTGAGTTAGAGGACCTTATCCAAGAGTGGCCGGTCTAATTTTAGATCTGGAGAAGGCATTTGGTTCATTAGCGTGTGATGGAGCAGGATAAATGAAATTTTTTTAACCTCCTAATAATTTTCGTAAAATAATTAATAAACATGTTAGTTTAAGTAAATAACCAACAATGTATGTTACATGTAAAGGGTTAAAGGTAACACGCTATTTTTGTGTGCAAATTAATCAACTTATAATTGTTTATGTGTCTAACATAATGTAATATTTGCGTACTAATAAAATAATAAACGCATGATTTGTGCTTTTTAAATAAAACGTGTGGTTGCAAAATAAAGTGATGGTAAGTAAGGGACGGCTTTATATGTTGCTTTTTGCTAGGTAATACCTAATTGGGGTACGTAGAAAGACGGGAGGGAAACGAAAGGGTTTATATTCTTTATTTTAACAATATTTTGTTTATCTTTGAAAATAGTGCGCTAGGCCTGTTGAGCAGCGATATAAAATGGCCGCCATTTGCTAGAGTACGCATGAGCAAGAAACGTGTGGTAGAGGAGAAAGGCTGTGAAAAAGGATGACCACG
This sequence comes from Calotriton arnoldi, assembly GCA_963921515.1. Classification (NCBI taxonomy): domain Eukaryota; kingdom Metazoa; phylum Chordata; class Amphibia; order Caudata; family Salamandridae; genus Calotriton; species Calotriton arnoldi. The sequence continues at coordinate 1,992,648 of CAWUFW010000282.1, forward strand.
TGTTCGTGCTGAGAGGCTAAGACGGAAGTATGGTCAAGGCTATTGTGACCTTTCTGAGCAAATGTGTGCCAAGATGATCAGCAAGAAGCGTGAGAAGTCAAACTGAATAAATGGACGGAACTGTTGAATCTAAAAAGTAGCAGAAAAAGATACAAATTGGACTGATCGAAACTGATGAGCAATGTCATGAACTGTGGGAAACGATGCAAGCATGGACATTCCACAAAGAACTGGTTAAGACAAGGAAGTTTGATTAAAATGTATATGGACCTGAAGGAACCAATGAGAAAGAATCACGCCATAGAGATGCAACATTTTTATTCAGTAAGCTAGAATTAGGGTATAAGAAGACCTACTCTTGGTGGGGAGGGGTTAGATGCTGGAGAGTGAAATGCTGGAGAGTTAGATGCTGGAGAGAGGAGATGGTGTAGATGGGTGAAGTTGCGGTTGCTGATGCTGACGAGCTGATGCTGCTGCTGCTATTTTATATTTTTAGTTGAGTATAAGATGCTGCTTTTGGAGAACCTTTTTACTCCTGATAGATTTTTCATTTAGAGTTATTACATTTTCCAAGACAGATAGATTGATCTCTTGGAGTTCTTGCTGTGACAACCTTATTTTTCCGTCTAATAGGTATGCATTGCAATGTCAATTTATTCTTATAATGATCTGAATAATAAGCTTAAAACTTATTTCTTGCTCAAAACTTTATATAAACTTTATTATTCTTTAAACAAATGACTCAGTGATTCTTTAGCTCAATAATTAAGGTAGAATGTTAGAGTTTATTGTGATTGAGCTGGTCTTAATCACCATCTACTGATTCCTACTAGTTGGTCCATCGACCAATGAGCGGAATACCTTAAAGCAAATGAGAAACATTATGTCATGTTAAAAGAGGTATCCCGTCTCCTTCCAGCGAATCGTTTTCTCCTAGGTTAAGGACGGAGGTAATCCAGGGAATAAATGAGTAAGTTAATGTATATGCGGTGTTATGGGCCCCACCGTCATATGGATATAGTTGTGTGTTGGAGGGATAAGTTGCACCTGGATGACCGAAGCATATAGGAGAAGAATTTTTATTGTTAGCGCTGGATCAGATTTCTTGGTAGCAGAGTTATGGTTACTATAGATTAGTTTGGTGATTATTGATAAGTTCATGTCTAACACTTTATGTTGAGTCGCGTTATGTTATATGTAAGTTTTCACGCTTCCGGGAAGTAGGAAGTGGAACACGTGTGGCAAGAGAAGTCACATGGAATAGTGCATTGTCTGAGTTCATATTGGTGATAACACAGGTTGTGTTATGATAGGGACATTTTCCGTATAAAAGGTGTGTGAGTGAAATAGGGACCGGTTTTCTTGTGAAACTCTGGCATTAATTCTCAGGAGCAGTATAGTCTCCACATGTGTTTAATCCCCAGAGAAACGGGTTTACCGCTTGCTTGAAAGAAGGGTAAGGAAGAGGGAAGTGCTACTTTATCGGCGAAACTGAAAATTCTGTGGTAGGGTAGAGGTAAGCGCTGCCTACTGGAAAATACAGAGTTCTTGTGTAAATGGACAAAGCTATCTCTTTTGTTTAGTGAATCAGACAATGGAAATGTGTTTTAAATGTTGTAATTAACAAAGAATTGTTGAAAAAGAAATTGCCGATAAATTTTGTAAAGGAGGGGTCAAGAGCAGAACTGACGTAGACGAAAGCCGCGCTGGGATTGGACACTGCGCTAGTCATACAGACACAGGAGCAGAGCTGACATAGACAAAAGCCGCGCTGGGATTGGACAGTGCGCTGTAGACAGAAACCGCTCTGATTGGAGTGTTGGTGTGAGTCGCGCTAGGATTGGTCGAATAGCCTAGTGACGTGGAAGTTTGTGATTGGAGTGTTGGTGTGAGTCACGCTAGTATTGGTTGGAATAACGCATAGAGAACAGTGTTGAATTACGGATAGTTTGAGGAGAGAAAGCGATTGTGAATCATGTCGTATTATGAATATGGTAGAGAGAAAACGTCGTGGATGTCGAAAGTTAAAAACTTCTTTAAGAAAGACAAAAAGGTAGTGACTAGAGAGGGACAAATAATTCCTCCGCCGAAATCACCAGCTTCACACATGATGCTGAAATATGGATATCATACATGCATATGGTTAGAAAATTGGACAAAATATACCAAGAATGATGGAGCATTGGCCTTCCCTGAGAATGGTTCATTTAATGTAGCTGTACTACGGAATTTGAGAGAGAAGATGACAATGTTAGAACCTAGACCGACACAGTTTGAAGCTTTAACTGAATGGGAAGATGAGATGTATGAACGAGAGAGATTCAGAGGATTCAAGAATCATGAGTTTGTGCCTGGAAGGTTATGGGGAGTAAATCATGAGGACAGAATAAAGCGTTGGAGATGTGCTAATATGACAGGAGGTTTGTTTCCAGCTTTTACAGTAGAGGAAGAAGCAAAGAGAAAGTGTACTGAGAAAAAGAAACATGTAGTTGTAGAAAAGTATGGGTATGGTGGTAGTGAAATGGATGACGAATTGCTGGAAGATATTTTAAACAGAAACCCACCTCCATACCAACAGACTTCTGCGGTGGTGACACCTAATGCACCGCCAATGGAAACTGGGAGGAATAAAAATCCCGAACGAAGAGATGAGATAAATAGGTCACAAGATCAATTAAAAACTTCACAAAATGAAGAGATAGAAAGTGACAATGCAACTGAATTAGCAAGAACCACAAGAGAATTGACTGAGAAAATAAGAGCATTGACAAAGAATATGGAAGCTGTAACTGTACCAGTGACGATAGGTCCAGTAATGCCAATTTTTGAGAATCAGAAAATTGATGAACGTTCTTTAGTGATTCCCATGAATTCACATTTGCAAAGAAAAAGAGAAGGGATGGAACTGAACAATGAAGGTGCACACCATTTGGTTAGTACCTATAGACCAAGCCCACCTACTAATTTGACGATAAACGAGAATGAGTTCAGGAGAATACCTATGGTAACGGAGTCTGCATCAGGGACACCAGAAAGAAGTAGCAATTGGATAGAATTAAATAGTACGCATGTAGGTTCGACTCCAGATGAGTTAAATGAATGGATGAAAACGCTAAAAACAAAAGAAACAGAAGTAAAACCATTAGATGTAATTAGGTTAAAAATAGACATGGAAGAATTGATTTTAGGAATGATTGGTAAAGAAAAATTAAAAAATTATCAGGATGATGAGATTATGTTTTTGTGCAAAAGTCTTACATGGAGAGCTAGGAATTTACATGACAAATTAGAAGAAACAGCAAGTGAACTAGGAGTAGAATTTGCAAAAATGAGAACGTTGCAGAAACCATACAGAGTAGATTTTTGTGAGAAAGATATAGAGAATCTGAATACATCAGGAAGATTGACCCAAATAAAAGAGTTAATTGTTTTACTGAGAAAATGGGGTGATGTGGATAGATGGAGAAATAGATGGACGAAAATGAGTGAGAAAATAACAGATAAAGCATCTTTGGCTTTTGCAGTGACAGATAAGGAACCAGTTGTAAGGGAGTACCCAATGAGAGAAACTCCAGGAGGAAGTTACGTGCATGTTCCATGGACCAGACAGGATATACTGTCATTTACAAATGACTTCCCAAAGTTGAGAGAAAAGCCAGTAGAATGGAACAGACAAGTGGAGAGATTTGTGAAAGTTTCAAAGGTGTTGTGGATAGACTTGGATGGATTGTTTGATATAGTAGTGCCAGCTGATTTGTGGACAGAATGTAAGATTACTATTGATTGGCCAACTGTGGAATATCCAAGGGATGCTAAAACAGGAGCGCCAGGACCAGAAGTGATGAGGAAGTATGACCAAGTAATTACCTTTTTGATTCCACCTAAAGAAACAGATTGGGTAAAAATAGACAGAACGCAGGAAAGTAAAGAATCAGTGCATGCTTATTATGAAAGGCTGTTGTTAGTTTTCAAACAGTATAGTGGTTATGAGACACTAAATGAGAAGGATAGGAGTCATTTTGTATATAGATTTGTGTATGGGTTGAAACCGGAGATAAGTGAAATGATTAAACAGCATATGATTTGTTGGCAGAATAGCACGGTAGACGAGGTTTTGAGATATACTAAGTATTGCAGTGATGATATTGAGAGTAGACAGCGTAAATTGAAAGAGAAAGCCATGTGGGCACAGGTGAAAGTTGCAGAGAAGCAAGAAGCTCAATTGAGTAATACAGGTAATGAAGCAGGACAGGTTAGATCTCGACCAAATATAGGTAAAGGAAAAGGACAAATGAGCATAGATGAGGCAAAGAAAAAGTGGCCATGCCACAACTGTGGAAAGTTAGGGCATTGGAGAAACGAGTGTAAATTTCCTCCAAAACTTAATGTGGAAAATCAATCATTAAATTCACAGGTGCAGAGTGAGGTAGTTACTCAACAAAGTCAGGTGCCACAACCACCACTTCCCAAGAGTGTTAACCAACAGAAATACAGTGCAGAAACAGGATTCTACGGAGGAGAACAGGTAACACAGTTGCCGCGTGCAGCTGCCATTTCTCAATATTGGTTACGACAGGATGAGGATGAAACGGATGAAAGCTTCTGACGGTGCCTAGGAGAGGGGGAAGAGTGCGTGCTTGGCGCAACTCTAGAGGTAGATCAGTCTGGTCCATTTGTGGATGGAGAAGTGAATGGTGCAAATGTAACATTCCTTGTGGACACTGGAGCTACCCGTTCTACTGTTAGGTCAGTGGAAATTCCAAACCTTCCTCTCTCAGGTGAACATATCCAAGTAGTTGGAGTTTCGAATCAGCAAATAAAGACGCCTCTCACTAAATTAGTGGAGGTAAAGATTGGTCCATTTAGTGAAATGCACCGATTTGTGGTATGCGATTGTAGTCCCGTGAACCTATTAGGACGCGATCTATTGTGCAAGATGAATTGCACTATCTATTGTACTCCAGATGGAATTGCATTTCAGACCCCAGATGAAGATGTACTGTATAAAATGACAATGGTAAATTTAGAACCAGAAGTAAATGATTGGTTTCCTGTATTTGATGCAGAGAAAATCCCAATTGAATTGAAAAAGACAGTGAAAGAAGAAGTGTGGGATTTTACAGGAGAAGATATAGGATTAATGAAAGAAGTAGATCCCGTTAAAATAACAGTAAAAGAGGGAACGAGTTACCCAAATACGCCCCAGTATAAATTGACACCAGAAATAATTGAAGGAATAACGCCAGTAATAAATAAAATGGTTGAACAAGGGATTCTAAAAGAAATCATGAGTAGTCCATGTAATTCGCCAATAATGGGACTGAAAAAGCCAAACGGAACATATAGAATTGTACAGGATTTGAGGAAGGTAAATAAAATTGTAGTGCCTTGTTGCCCAATAGTACCGAACCATGCGGTGATTCTATACCAGATTCCACGTGAAGCAGAATGGTACACAGTAATTGATTTATGTCATGCATTTTTCTCTATTCCATTGCATCCAGATAGCCAGCCATTATTTGCGTTTAGGTTTGGAGAGCGTATTTTGGCATGGTGCCGAATTCCTCAAGGGTACACAGAAAGCCCCTCAATCTTTAATCAGATTCTAAAGAAATCCTTGGAAGATTTAAAAATGCCAGAAAAGTCAGTGATGGTTCAGTATATTGATGACCTACTGGTGGCATCAAAAACGAAGGAAGCATGTGTCAATGATACAATTGCTTTGCTGAATCATTTAGCAAAAAGAGGACATAAAGTGTCCCCGTCAAAATTGCAGTTTTGTCAACAAGAAGTCCAATATTTAGGGCATAAAATTGAGAAAGGAGTGCGAAAGGTAACGACTGAAAGAATAAAGATGATTCAAGGAATGAGAGCTCCAATGACGCAAAGAGAGGTAAGAATGTTTCTGGGAATGGTTGGATATTGTCGACAATGGATAAGCGGTTTTTCGCTGATTGCTAAACCGTTGCAAAAACTGACAAAGAAGGATGTTAAAGATCCTTTTGAAATGAATGATGAGGAAATGAAAGCATTCAGAGAGCTGAAAAAGAAATTATGTGAGGCTCCAGTATTGGGAATGCCTGACTATGAGAAAGATTTTTAGTTGTATTGCAGTGAAAGAGATGGATGTGCATTTTCAGTCTTGGTACAGAGACATGGAACCATGAAAAGACACATTGCATATTTTTCAGCTGTTTTAGACCCTGTAGCGAAAGCGTTGCCTGGATGTTTGAAAGCAGTTGCTGCTACTTGTGTGAGTCTGGAACAGAGTGAAGGCATAGTGATGGGATATCCACTGAGAGTATATGTTCCCCATTCTGTGGAAATTCTCTTGACAAGAACGAAAACACAATACATGACACATAGTCGGCTGACTAGGTATGAAAAAGTAATTTTGAGTGCAGATAATGTGACCATTGACAGATGTATGAATGTGAATCCTTCAACATCATTGCCAGCTGAAGAGAGTGTAATTGAAATGGATGAAGTAGATCACGATTGTCTGAATGTGCTTGAATATTGTACAAAACCGAGATCAGACATACGAGATGAGCCTTTAAAGGAATCAGATTATATTCTGTTTGTGGATGGCTCATGTTTAAGAACGAATGATGGAGTTCTAAGTGCAGCATATGCAGTTTGCACAGTAGCAACTGTAATGGAAGCATCTTGTCTGAAAGGGATACGGTCTGCCCAAGTCGCAGAACTAGTAGCTCTGATTCAAGCATGCAAGTTGGGAAGAAATATACGGGTTACAATTGTGACAGATAGCCAGAACGGCTCTGGGGTGGTGCATGATTTTGGTCAGATTTGGTCACAAAGAGGTTTCTTGACGTCTGCAGGAACGCCAATTAGAAATGGAGTTTTGTAAAAAAGTTGCTTGAGGCGATACAGCTGCCTAAACAGATTGCTGTTGTGAAGTGCAATGCACATAAAAATGGGGAAGACTACATAACTGTCGGTAATAAATATGCTGACAAGATTGCACAGTACTGTGCAAAGAATGTGGTTTCTTTAAACAAAAGCCGAGAAAGAGAGCATATTTCTTGTCCTTTGCTTTTTACTAACCCTGTTGAGACATGGGATGAGGTGAGACAGTTACAGGAAGCAGCAGATGATGAGGAAAAAGATACTTGGATAAAAGCAGGATGTAGAAAACATGAGGAAAATGATGTTTGAGTTTACAGAGATGAGAGTCCAGTTATGCCTGATAGCATGATTTCTGACATGGCACGGATGTACCATGGACAAGCACATATTGGGAGAGATTCAATGATCAGACTTTTTAGACAAACATGGTATAATCCAAAATTCAGAGCCATAGCTGAGAGTCTTTGTCAAAGATGTCTTATTTGTCAACAGTTAAATCCAGGAAGGAAGACAGTAGTGAGTCTAGGAACAATAGGACGAGAAGGAGGTCCGTTCACTAGAATGCAAATGGATTTTATTGAAATGCCACCGAGCAACAGACTAAGGTATGTCCTAGTAGTCGTCTGTTTGTTTTCCCGTTGGGTGGAAGCATACCCAACCAGAAGGAATGATGGAATCACGGTAGCAAAACTTATGCTGCGAGAATTCATTCCAAGGTATGGTTTTCCAGTCACGATTGAAACAGATAGAGGAACACATTTCCAAAATGAATTAGTTAAACTGATTTGTGAAGCACTTAGTATTAAACAGAAACTGCATTGTGCATACAGACCAGAGGCTTCTGGAATAGTAGAGCAAGTGAATGGAACAATTAAAAACAGGTTAGGAAAAATGTGTCAAGCTACAGGACTCAAATGGCCAGATGCCTTGCCATTAGTTTTAATGACAATCAGAAGTATTCCGGAAAGGAAAACTGGACTCAGTCCCCATGAGATAATTATGGGACGAGCAATGAGACAAGCACAAGTACCTGTCAACAAACTACTGACTATAACTGATGATCTAGTGCTGGATTATTGCAAAGGATTGGCTGATGTGGTGCGTTCTGTGTTTCATCAGGTTGGACCGGATGCGACCACTCTTGAAAGAAAACCAGCTCACGACTTGAATCCTGGAGATTGGGTCCGCATAAAAGTCCACAGGAGAAGAAACTGTTTGGTTCCTCGCTGGGACGAACCACGACAAGTGATCCTGGTGACAACCACTGCAGTCAAATGTGCAGGAGTGAAACACTGGGTGCATGCCAGTCACACCATCAGAGTTCCAGAACCTGAAGATCGACATGTGAGTCGACATCTGGAAATATTGGATAACAGTTCAGCATCAGAAGCAGAAGAAGAAACAAACAGGGTGCCAGAATCTGAAGATCGACCTGTAAGTCGACATCTGGAAGACCCAACTACAAGTGCAACGACAGAAGAAGTAGAGGAAATAGCTGAAGTTCCAGAACTTGAACATCGACATGTGAGTCGACATCTGAAAATATCAGATACCAGTTCAGAATTTGATACAGATCATTCGGATTGTGAAGAAATTCTGAAAAGAAATTGGAAATTTGAAAGCATAAGAGAAGAAACTGAGCAAGAAGATAGTAACAGTGAGCAACCAAGTACAAGTTGTGGTAAAAATCCTTCGGAGATAATATTAATAGATGAAGGAGGGAGAGTTTCAAACAGAAAGCTAGAAAAATCGGAAGATCCCCGAGGAGCAATAGGGACAGATAGCCAAACAAAAGAACAGGGAAATTTAGAAGCAGATCGAGAGATTGACACAAATTCGGAAAAACCTCGAGGAGGGACAGAAATAGGTGAACGAAGGAAGATAAGAAAAGAACCACAAGTAGAGGAAGAAAATGAAATCATAAGATTCAAAATAAGAGACAATAAAGAAAAAATTGAAACAGAGTCTGAAGAAAGTGGAGAAGAAAGAAACAAAAAACTAGAGTCAAGAAAAAGGAATTGGAAAACAGAAAGAGAGGGAAAAGGAAGTGAGGCAAAAAGGCCAAGAAAAGGAGACAATTGGCCCAACGAAGTAAGAAAATTAAGATACAGAATCATAAGGTTGGATGGGAAAAGTGCTGAACAAGTGAATGAAATAAGTCAGAAAGAGCAAGAAAAAACAAGGTGGAAAACACTTGCAGAAAACGAAAAGAGTAAAGAAGGTAAATGCGAAGTATAGATCACCTGAATGGTTGTATCTTGCTTTGACTGATATCAAAGAAGAAAAGAACACTCACGAGAACCCAGAACCAAGAAACCTAATGGGTGAAGGTGAGGTGCAACAAACTTGAAGAAATTTAAACAATTTCTACCGGACTTGACAAAACACTGGATCTGACGAATTTCTACCGGATTTGACAAAATACTGGATTTGACAAAGAAAGAATTCTGAAAAGAATTAAAAGAAAGTACCAAGCAAAGACAAAAACATTGGAGAGCAGAGTGGCTAATAAGTCATTTCTGAGGTGTAGTGACACAATTTTCTTGAAAATAAAATAAATAAGGTTATAAAACAAAATGGAGGATACTAGAGATAGAAAATGTAAATGTGAGTTTTTAAGTAGATGGTGTAAGATGTGCTTCTTTTGTACAGGATTATTAATGACAGTATGGGTGGTTTTAGCAATCACTATTCCAATTAGTTTAGCTGTAGTAGAAACGTCTAATAAAACAGAGAAAGAAAAAGGAGCTAACACTCAAGAACCAGTTATATTAAAAAGTAGTGCAGAATTACAGAAGGACAAATCAATAACAGATTTTTCTAAGAATGTTTTTACTAAATTATTATATGAGTATGTAGAAACAATGGATGTAAGAGATTGCTATGTTTGTATGCAATTGCCTGCATCTGTAGCAGAGGGTGTGACTTATCATCACCTTCCTTTGACGTATGGAATAACATGTAGTGTTTTAGCAAGTTTATTTTATAAAACAGGTAGATTAGAATATTATTACACTGACATAGATAAGATTTTTGCGAAAGTTTCTGTAGTTCCCGAGCTAAACAAAATAAAAGAGGGAAAACGTTTGGTGAATATTTTATAGAAGATAAGATTTTAACATTAGAGAATATAGTTAAAAACAACCTTACCTGTGAGTTAAAGAAGGAAGAAAAAGTATTTTTAGAGATGGTTGAAGAAAGAAGAGTGAAATTTCAAAGAAAAGTGATAGAAGAGACAAAAACACCTCTTTGGGCGTTTGAGGAAGACAATCATGACAAGAAAAAGACAAATGCAGCTATGACTCTGGATTGGCCCCAACAGGGAAGGTTGTGCATTAGAAGAAATAAAACAAGATATGACAATTATTTTGTGGGTTCCAGTATTTGCCATGACAATTATCAAATTTTAGGTGGATGGGGATTCAAAGGGGGAAAAGATCCAATATTTCCAGGGATCTATTATGTTTGCGGTAATAGGGCTTATTACAGGTTGCCGGACCATTGGTATGGGTCATTTTATTTAGGCCTGGTCTTTCCAAAGATTTTTCATATGGACAGAAAAGAAAAAGGAACACACAGAATGATAAATACCTTTACACGTAGAAAAAGGGAAAGTTTTTCAGAAATAGTAGGTGATATTTTTGGAGCATTGATACCAGCAGTGGGAATATCTTTGAATGCATTTAAAATTCGGAAATTATCCACAGTGGTAGATCGTTTATCTACAGATACTGCTGGAGGTTTCTTGATGGTAAATACCGAGATGGTTGCCATGAGAGCTATGGTGATGCAAAATCGACTTGCCCTTGACATTCTTTTGGCAAAAGAGGGTGGAGTCTGTGGAATGCTGAAAGTCCAACATTGTTGCACTTACATTCCAGATAAAAGTGAAAATATACAAAAGTATATAACGAATATTACAAGTTTGCACAAAGAACTTGTTCCACTGGAGGTTGAAAGTGCATTGGGAAAACTTGGTAAAGGGTTTTCTTCAGTAATAAATTGGTTAACAAGAATGAGTGGATTAATAATAGGGAAAGTTATAATAATAGCAACCATGATAATAATTTTGGTGCTGAAACTTGTAATTACATGTATAAAGAGAAGAAGAAGACAGAATAAAATAGAAAAAGAAAACATGATAAACAAGGAAAGAGAGAGAGAAATGGGTGAAATAGAGTTAGAAGAAATAAAAGAGAACATGTACAAGAAGACTAAGAGACAAATTGAAAGGGATACAGTTGTGTAAACTAACAAAAGCAAACGGATAAAAGATATATGCTGTCTGAGAAAATTGTATAACTTGGGTTTTGTGGTGATATTAAAAATCACCAAAGGGGGAGTTGATGGAGCAGGATAAATGAAAAAAATTTAACCTCCTAATAATTTTCGTAAAATAATTAATAAACATGTTAGTTTAAGTAAATAACCAACAATGTATGTTACATGTAAAGGGTTAAAGGTAACACGCTATTTTTGTGTGCAAATTAATCAACTTATAATTGTTTATGTGTCTAACATAATGTAATATTTGCGTACTAATAAAATAATAAACGCATGATTTGTGCTTTTTAAATAAAACGTGTGGTTGCAAAATAAAGTGATGGTAAGTAAGGGACGGCTTTATATGTTGGTTTTTGCTAGGTAATACCTAATTGGGGTACGTAGAAAGACGGGAGGGAAACGAAAGGGTTTATATTCTTTATTTTAACAATATTTTGTTTATCTTTGAAAATAGTGCGCTTAGGCCTGTTGAGCAGTGATATAAAATGGCCGCCATTTGCTAGAGTACGCATGAGCAAGAAACCGTGTGGTAGAGGAGAAAGGCTGTGAAAAAGGATGACCACGTGTTCGTGCTGAGAGGCTAAGACGGAAGTATGGTCAAGCCTATTGTGACCTTTCTGAGAAAATGTGTACCAAGATGATCAGCAAGAAGTGTGAGAAGTCAAACTGAATAAATGGACGGAACTGTTGAATCTAAAAAGTAGCAGAAAAAGATACAAATTGGACTGATCGAAACTGATGAGCAATGTCATGAACTGTGGGAAACGATGCAAATGATGAAGCGCGTACAGTAAAAACTATTCTCCTCCTAGGTCACTTATAGGTCATCCAGGGGCAAACTATATTTTCTCACATCCACATGACGATGGGGCCCATAAACATCGCCTAACACACACGCACACACCTGGATTTCCTTTATACCTTTACGAAAATCTGTATTCCTAGGAGAAGCATGAGAACTAAATGGAGAACACCATTTATGTACCGCTGGAAGGAGCCGGGATATCTTATTACCTTAACTTGTCGCTTTCTTTTAGTTATTTCTTAAGATATTCCTGCTCATTGTTTTGTCGATGAATCATTCATGTAAGAAATTAGTTCATAGTGATTAAGACCAGCTGAATCACAATAACTAATTACTGATGTCCCAATCATTTAGGAAAATAACCACTGAGTCATTTGATTTAAAGAATCTTAATTTTTATATAATTTTAAAAGCATGAGAAAGAATTTAAACTTTTGTTCAATTATTCATTCATTATTAATTCAAATATTTATTAAACATAATCAATTTATTGCAGAAAGGAAATCTTTTGTCATGAAGCAAAACCCTAATTACCTGCCTACCTTCCTAATTTAGCCTAATGATTTCTAACCTAAGTTTAAGAATTAGAAATAACCTGATTCTCATACTCAACTGGAAAATTAAGACAGCAACTTCAGCTCATCAGCATCCGCTACCTGCAACCCGTCTCATCTAACAGTCTTTCAGCATCTCCCGCTCAGTAAGGGATCGATCAGGACCACCCAGCACTGGAAGCCACCAACACGACTCTCCAACTCCGCTCCTGACTGTGACAGCGACTCACTGCGATTGACTGCGATTGACTGTGACTGACCCCCTCCCACTAAGAGTAGGCCCTCTTATACCCTAATTCTAACCTTGCTAACTAATTGTTGCAACATTAATAACAGGTTTTTCTTTCATTGGTCCATGCATGTCATCTTATTCATTCTTTTAATCAAGTTCTCTTGGATTCAATGGTCCTTGGATCATTTCCTTTCCCATACGCTCAAGACATGTTTCCATCCGCTTCGATCAGTACATTTGTAACTTCTTTCGATACATTCGAGAACTCCGCAGTCATTGTCCTTTCTCTTAAACTGGTTTCCCACGGGTCTCCTGCTGATCACCACAGCACACTATCAGTTCAATTAGGTCACATCAGCCTTGACCATTTCTCGCATCCTAGCCTTTCAGCAACACCACGAGGTTAGTTTTTTCTCCGACTTCATCCCGTGTCACAAGTCCCCTTGCGCCTGCGCACATCTTCCCACTGGCGGCCATTTTATATTGCCACTCGGTTATACTTTAGAAGCACTAATTTGAGGCAAACAAAACATAATTAAAATAGAGAAAAATAGCCTTTTCGTTTCCCTCCCGTCATCTACGTACCCCAGTTAGTTATTACCTAGCAGAAAGCAACATTTAAGCTGTTCCTTACTTACCATCACTATTGTTTTTGCAACGACACGTTTTATTTCTATTAAGCACAAAAACATGCATTTATTTTTAATTAGTACGCATTTATTTTTACGTTATAATTAGACACACGGACATCCATTAATAGATTATTTAGCACACACATTGGCGTGTTACCTTTCCCACACATACAGTGTTGATTAATACATTTAAACGAACATTTTATTAATTTATAAAATTTGTTAGGGGTTAAAAAAATATATTTTCCCTGCTCCATCAACTCCCCCTTTGGTGATTTTTAAATCACCACATAAAACCCAAGTTATACTTCTTTTCAGGCAGCATGTCTTTTGTCCTTTGCTTTCTGTTATTTACACATCTGTTTCTTCTTCATCTTGTCTTTTTGTCTCCTTATACATGTTTTCTTTCATTTTCTCCAACTCAATTTCACCCATTTCTCTCTCTCTCTTTCATTATTCTGTTTTTTCTTTTCATCTTATTTTGTCTTTTCTTTTTATACACGTTATTACTATTTTCAACACCATGGCTAATAATATTACTACAGTTGCTATTATTATAACTTTCCCTATCATTAGTCTACTCATTCTGGTCAACCAATTTGCTACTGAAGAAAACCCTCTACCAAGTTTTCCCAAAACACTTTCAACCTCCAGTGGGACTAGTTCTTTGTGCAAGTTTGTAATATTTGTAATATACTTCTGTATATTTTCACTTTTATCAGGAATGTAAGTACAACAATGTTGGACTTTCAACATTCCACAGACTCCACCCTCTTTTGCCAAAAGAATATCAAGGGCAAGCCGATTTTGCATCACCATAGCTCTCATGGCAACCATTTCGGTATTTACCATTAAGAACCCTCCCGCAGTATCTGTAGACAAACGATCTACTACTGTGGATAACTTCCGAATTTTAAATGCATTCAAAGATATTCCCACTGCTGGTATTAATGCTCCAAAAATATCACCTACAATTTCTGAAAAACTTTCCCTCTTTCTACGTGTAAAGCTATTAATCATCTTGTATGTTCCCTTTTCTTCTCTGTCCATATGAAAGATTTTTGGAAAGACCAGGCCTACATAGCAAGTTCCATACCAGTGGTCCGGTAACCTGTAATAAGCTCTATTCCCACAAATATAATAGATACCTGGAAATATTGGATCTTTTCCACCTTTGAATCCCCAACCTCCCAGAATTTGATAATTGTCATGGCAGATACTGGAACCTACAAAGTAATTGTCATAGACTGTCTTATTTCTCCTAATACACAACTTTCCTGTTTGCGGCCAATCTAATGTCATTGCTGCATTTGTCTTTTTCCCCTCACGATTTCCTTCCTCAAACGTCCATAGATGTGTTCCTTCCTCTTTTATTGCTTCTTTTTGAAATTTCATTCTTCTTTCTTCAACCATTTCTAAAAATACCTTTTCTTCTTTCTTTAACTCACAGGTAAGGTTGTTACTAACTATTTCTTCTAAGGTTAATTTTCTATGTTCTAGAAAGAATTCTCCTAAAACCTTTGCTGGTTTTACTTTGTTAAGTTCTGGTACTACTGGAATGTTTGCAAAAATGTTATCTATGTCAGTATAATAAGATTCTAATCTACCTGTTTTATAAAATAAACTTGCTATTACACTACATGTTATTCCATAAGTTAGAGGTAGGTGATGATAAGTCACACCTTCTGACACTGATGCAGGCAACTGCATACAAACATAACAATCTCTCACATCCATTGTCTCTACATATTCGTACAACAATTTTGTAAAAACATTTTTTGAAAAGTCTGTTACTGACTTATCCTTATGTAACTCTGCACTACTTCTTAGGATAACTGGTTCTTTAATATTAGTCTCTTTTTCTGGTTTAGTATCATTCTTTGCTTTTATCACAGCTAAACTAATAGGAATTGTGATTGCTAAAACTATCCATATGGTCATTAATAACCCTGTACAAAAGCAGCACATTTTGCACCATCTTTTTATAAACTCACATTTATCTCTTCTATCCCTAGTATTTTCCATTTTTTTTTCTATTTGTTAAGTTTCAGAAAATTGTGTCACTACACCTCAGAAATGACTTAGATGCCACTCTGCTTTCAAAAAGTCTTTGCTTGGTACTTTCTTTTAATTCTCTCCAGAATTCTTTCGTTGTCACATCCGGTGATTTGTCACATCCAGTAAAATTGTCGTGTCCGGCAGAAGCACTATAAGTCTTCACTTCAGGTTTGTTGCATCTCACCTTTTCCCATTCGACTTCTCAGTCTCTGGTTCTCGTGAGTGTTTTCTTCTTCTTTGTAATCTGTCAGTGCAATATACAGCCACTCAGGTGACTTATACTTTGCATTCACTTTCTTTGTCCTTTTGGACTTTTGTAATCTTTTTCCACTAGGTTTTTCTTTTCCCTTTTGACTTGTTACTTCATTCACTTGTTCAGCACTTTCGTCTCCCGCTCTTATTATTCTATATCTCAATTTTCTTATATAGCTGTTGGGCCAATTATCTCCTTTTCTTGGCCTTTTGGCTTCACCTTCTTTTTCTTCTCTTTCTGATTTCCAATTTCTTTTTCTTGATTCAGTTTTTGTCTTTTTCCTCTTCTCCACTTTCTTCAGTTTCTGTTTCAACTGTTTCACTATTGTCTCTTATTTTGAAACTTATGATCGCGTCATCTCCTACTGGTGGATCTGTCTTCTCCTTCTTGTTTTCCCTTATTACTGTCCCTCCTCGGTGTTCTTCCGATTTGGTGTTTTCCTCCCTTTCTGCTTCTAAATTTCCCTGTTCTTCTGTTTCTCTATCTGTCCCTATTGCTCCTCTGGGTTCTTCTCGATTTTCTAACTTTTTGTGTACTTCTTTCCCTACTTCATCTATTAATATTATTTCTGAAGGATTTCCACCATAACTTGTACTTGGTTGTTCATCTAACTCAATTTCTTGCTCAGTTTCTTCTCTAATTGGTTTATAATCCCAAGTTCTCCTTCGGAATTCTTCACAGTTTGCAACTGAATCATCAGATTCTGAATTTGTGTCAGATATTTCCAGATGTCGACTTACAGGTCGATCTTCAGGTTCTGGAACTTCTGAATTTTTTTCTTCTTCTTTAGAGGTGTTTGCCGTTGGGGTTTCCAGATGTCGACTTTCAGGTCGATCTTCAAGTTCTGGCACCCTTTCTCTTATCCTTGTTGTCCCAGCTGTTAAACTTTTATCCCACACTTCCAGACGTCGACTCACATGTCGATCAGTAGGTTCTTGAACTCTGATTGTGTGGCTGGCATGGACCCAGTTCTTCACTCCTGCACACTTGACTGCAGTTGTTGTCACTAGGATTACCTGTCGTGGTTCGTCCCAGCGAGGAACTAGACAGTTTCTTCTCCTGTGGATTTTTATACGGACCCAGTCTCTTGGATTCAAGTCGTGGGCTGGTTTTCTTTCAAGAGTGGTCGCATCCGGTCCAACCTGATGAAACACAGAACGCACCACATCAGCCAGACCCTTGCAATAATCCAGTACTAGATCATCAGTTATAGTTAATAACTTGTTGACAGGTACGTGTGCTTGTCTCATTGCTCGTCCCATGATCATCTCATGAGGACTGAGTCCAGTTTTCTTTTCAGGGATGCTTCTGATGGTCATCAGAACAAGAGGCAGTGCATCTGGCCATTTGAGTCCTGTAGCTTGACACATTTTTCCTAATCTGTTTTTAATTGTTCCATTAATCTGCTCCACTACCCCAGAAGCCTCTGGTCTGTAAGCACAATGTAGTTTTTGTTTAATACTCAATGCTTCACAAATCAATTGGATCAACTCATTTTGAAAATGTGTTCCTCTATCGGTCTCAACCGTGACTGGAAAACCATATCTTGGAATGAACTCTCGCAGCATAAGTTTTGCTACTGTTGTTCCATCATTCCTTCTCGTGGGGTATGCCTCCACCCAACGAGAGAACAAACAGACGACCACTAGAACATATCTTAGTCTGTTACTAGGGGGCATCTCTATAAAGTCCAACTGCATCCTAGTGAATGGACCTCCTTCTCGTCCTATTGTTCCTAGACTCACTACTGTTTTTCTTCCTGGGTTAAACTGCTGACAAATAAGACATCTTTGACAAAGACTTTCAGCAATGGCTCTGAATTTTGGGTTATACCAGGTTTGTCTAAAAAGTCTGATCATTGCATCTCTCCCAATATGAGCTTGTCCATGGTACATCCGTGCCATGTCTGCAATCATGCTATCAGGCATAACTGGTCTTTCATCTCTGTATACCCACACACCATTATTTTCCTGTCTTCTACATCCTCCTTTTATCCAGTAATCTTTTTCCTCATCTCTTGCAGTTTCTTGTAACTGCCTTACTTCATCCCATGTCTCAACAGTATTAGTAAAAAGCAAAGGAGAAGAGATATGCTCCCTTTCTCTATTTTTATTCATGGACACCATGTTCTCTGCACAATATTTGGCAATCTCATCTGCATAATTATTGCCGACGGCTATGTAATCTTCGTTTTTCTTATGCGCTTTGCACTTCACTACAGCGATTTGTTTAGGCAACTGTATCGCCTCAAGCAGCTTTTTAACAAAATCTCCATTTCTGATAGGTGTTCCTGCAGATGTCAAAAATCCTCTTTGTGACCAAATCTGACCGAAGTCATGTACGATGCCGAAACCATATTGGCTATCGGTCACAATCGTGACTCGTACATTTCTTCCTAATTTGCATGCTTGAATCAAAGCAATCAGTTCCGCAACTTGTGCAGACCTTATTCCTTTCAGACAAGACGCTTCCATCACAGTTGCCACTGTGCACTGCGTAAGCTGCGCTTAAAACTCCTTCTTTTGTTCTCAAGCATGAGCCATCCACAAACATGACATAATCAGATTCCTTTAACGGTTCATCCTTTATGTCAGCTCTTGGTTTCGTGCAATATTCCAGCACGTTCAGACAATCATGATCTACTTCGTCCTGTTCAATTATATTTTCCTCATCTGGCAATGATGTTGAAGGATTTACATTCATGCATCTATCTATGGTCACATTTTCAGCACTCAAGATGACTTTTTCGTACTTAGTCAGCCGACTATGTGTCATGTACTGTGTTTTTGTTCTTGTCAAAAGAATTTCTACTGAGTGGGGAACATATACTCTCAGTGGATACCCCATCACTATACCTTCACTTTGTTCCAGACTTACACAAGTAGCAGCAACTGCTTTCAGACATCCAGGCAATGCTTTTGCTATTGGATCCAAAACAGCTGAAAAATAAGCAATTGGTCTTTTTGTCGTTCCATGTTTTTGTACCAGTACTGAAAACGCACATCCATCTCTTTCACTGCAGTACAACTCAAAATCCTTCTCATAATCAGGCATGCCTAATGCAGGTGCCTCACACAGTTTCCTTTTCAATTCTTTGAAAGATTTCATTTCTTCTTTGTTTAACTCAAAAGGGTCTTTTACATCTTTCTTGGTCAATTTTTGTAATGGTTTTGCAATCAAAGAGAAACCACTTATCCACTGTCGACAATATCCAACCATTCCCAAAAACATTCTTACCTCTCTTTGAGTCATTGGTGCTCTCATTCCTTGAATCATTCTTACTCTTTCTGTCGCTATCTTTCGCACTCCTTTCTCAATTTTATGCCCTAAATACTGGACTTCTTTCTGACAAAACTGTAATTTTGAAGGAGACACTTTATGTCCTCTTTTCTCTAGATGGTTCAGTAAAGCAATTGTATCACTTACACATGCCTCTTTGGTTTTCGATGCCACCAACAGGTCATCGATATATTGCACCATCACTGATTTTTCTGGCATTTTCAAATCTTCCAGAGATTTCTTTAGAATCTGATTAAAGATTGAGGGGCTTTCTGTATACCCCTGAGGAATTCGGCACCATGCCAAAATACGCTCTCCAAACCGGAACGCAAATAATGGCTGGCTATCTGGATGCAAAGGAATAGAGAAAAATGTGTGACACAAATCTATCACAGTGTACCACTCAGCTTCATGTGGAATTTGATATAGAATTACTGCAGGGTTTGGCACTATTGGACAACAGGGCACAACTATTTTGTTGATCTTTCTCAAATCCTGTACTATTCTATATGTTCCATTTGGCTTTTTCAGTCCCATAATAGGTGAATTACATGGACTGCTCATGATTTCTTTTAGAATTCCCTGTTCAATCATTTTATTTATCACAGGAGTTATTCCTTCAATTATTTCTGGAGTTAATTTGTACTGTGGCGTATTCGGGTAAGTTGTCCCTTCTTTTACTGTCACTTTTACGGGATCAACTTCTTTCATTAATCCAATGTCTTCTCCTGTAAAATCCCACACACTTTCTTTTACTGCACTTTTTAGTTCTTCTGGAAGTTTTTCTGCATCAAATGCAGGAAACAAACCATTCGTTTCAGGTTCCTGATTCATCAAAGTTACTTTATACAAAACATCTTCATCTGAAGTCTGAAATCCAATTCCATCTGGCGTACAATAAATTGTGCAATTCATCTTGCACAAGAGGTCACGACCCAAAAGATTTACAGGACTACAATCGCACACTACAAATTTATGCATTTTACTGAAAGAACCAATTTTTACTTCCACCAATTCAGTAAGTGGGGTTTTAATCTGCTGATTGGCTACTCCTACTACTTGGATGTATTCACCTGAGAGAGGAAGGTTTGGAATTTCCACTGATCTAACAGTAGAACTGGTAGCTCCAGTATCGACAAGGAATGTTACATTTGCACCATTCACTTCTCCATCCACAAAGGGACCAGACTGATCTACCTCTAGAGTTGCGCCAAGCACGCACTCTTTCCCCTCTCCTGGGCACCGTCAGAATCTTTCATCCGGGTCATCCTCATTCTGACGCAACAAATACTGAGAAATATTAGCTGCTCGCGGCAACTGTGTTACCTGCTCTCCTCCGTAGAATCCTGTTTCTGTACTGTATCTTTGCTGGTTAACAGTGTTGGGAAGTGGTGGTTGCGGCACCTGACTTTGTTGAACAACTATCTCATTCTGCACCTGTGGATTTAATGATTGATTTTCCGGATTAGGTTTAGGTGGGAACTTACACTCGTTTCTCCAATGCCCTAATTTTCCGCAATTATGACATGGCCATTTCTTCTTTGCCTCTTCTAGACTCACTTGACCCTTTCCTTTACCTATGTTAGGTCGCATTTTATTCTGTCCTGTTTCATTTCCATTATTATTGTCCAATTGAGCTTCTTGTTTTTCTGCCACCTTCACCTGTGCCCACATTGCCTTTTCTTTCAACTTACGCTGTTTACTCTCTATTTCATCACTACAATACTTAGCATACCTCAGCACCTCATCTACACTTCCATTCTGCCCGTTTATCATGTGTTGCTTAATCATATCACTTATTTCTTGTTTCAGGCCAAACACAAATCGGTATACAAAATGACTCATGTCCTTTTCACTCAACTCTTCATAACCACTATACTGCTTGAAAACCAATAACAATCGCTCATAATATGCATGTACAGACTCCTTACTTTCCTGTGTAGTTCTATCGATTTTTACCCAATCTGTCTCTTTAGGAGGAATCTTATTCTTCAAAAAGGTAATCACCTTATCGTACTTCTTCATCACATCAGGACCTGGAGCTCCTGTCTTAGGATCTCTTGGATATTCTGTAGTTGGCCAATCAACTGTAATCTTACATTCTGACCACAAATCTGTTGGTACCACTATGTCAAACAATCCATCTAAATCTATCCACAACACTTTTGAGACTTTTACAAACCTCTCTACTTGTCGGTACCACTCAACTGGCTTCTCGCTTAACTTTGGAAAGTCATTGGTAAATGACAGTATGTCCTGCCTAGTCCAGGGAACATGCACGTAACTACCACCTGGCGTTTCTCTCATGGGGTATTCTTTGACAACAGATTCTTTTTCAGTTATCATAAAGGCCAATGAACCTTTGTCTGTAGTTTTCTCATTCTTCTTTGTCCATCTAACCTTCCATCTGTCCACATCACCCCATTTTCTCAACAACACAATTAACTCCTTTATCTGTGTCAGCCTTCCTGCCGTGTTCAAATTTTCAATATCCTTTTCACAAAAGTCTACTCTGTATGGTTTCTGCAATGTTTTCACTTTCGCAAAGTCTATTCCAAACTCACTGGCTACTTCTTCTAGTTTGTCATGTAAATTCTTTGCCCTCCATGTAATACTTTTGCACAGAAACATTATTTCATCATCCTGGTAATTTTTTATCTTTTCGGTACCAATTGTTCCTAGAATTAATTCTCCCATATCGATTTTTAACCTAATTACATCTAATGGTTTTTCTTCTTGTTCTTTTATTTTAAATGCCTTCATCCACTCATTTAACTCATCAGAAGTCGGACCTATGGGTGTATTATTTAGTTCTATCCAATTACTACTCTTTTCAGGGGTTTCTGTTGCAGATTCTGTTACCATATGCATTTTCCTACCATTGCACTCATTTACTGTCAAATTTGTAGGTGGTCTGTAAGTACTAGCCAAATTACTTGTACTTGCACTTCGTTCCATCCTTTCCTTTTCTCTCTGAAATTGTGAACTCATGGGAATTACCAAAGATCGTTCATCAATTTTCTGATTCTCAAAAATGGGTATTACTGGACCTATTGTTACAGGCACAGTAACTGCTTCCATATTTTTCGTTAATTCTCTAATCTTCTCAGTTAGTTCTTTTGTTGTCCTTGCTAATTCGCTTGCATTGTCGCTTTCTATTCCTTCATTTTGAGAAGTTCTCATTTGTTCTTGTGACCTATTTACTTCAATTCTCTTTTCCGGGCTTTTATTTCGCATAGTCTCTATTAGCGGCGCATTTGGTGTCACCGCTGTAGAACTCTGCTGATACGGAGGTGGATTTCTATTTAAAATATCTTCCAGCAACTCGTCATCCGTTTCGCTCTCATGCATATACTTTTCTCTCTCTATATGTTTCTTTTTCTCAGTCCGCTTTTCTTAGTCCCTTCCTCAACTGTAAAAGCTGGAAACAAACCTCCTGTCATGTTAGCACATCTCCATCGTTTTATTCTGTCCTCATGATTTACTCCCCACAATCTTCCAGGCATAAACTCATGATCTCTCATTCCTCTGAATCTCTCTCGTTCATACATCTCATCTTCCCATTCCGTCAAAGCCTCAAACTGTGTTGGTCTAGGTCTAGGTTCCAATTTACACATTTTTTCTCGCAAATTTCGCAAAACCGCTACACTAAATGAACCATTCTCAGGGAAAGCTAAAGCGCCATCATTCTTCGTATATTTTGCCCAATTTTCCAACCATATGCACGTATGATATCCATATTTCAGCATCATATGTGAAGCTGCTGATTTCGGCGGAGGAATTACTTGTCCCTCTCTAGTCACAACATTTTTGTCTTTCTTAAAGAAATTCTTCAATTTCGTCGTCCATGACGTTCTCTCCCTTTCATACTTGTAATACGGCATGTTTTCTATTTGTTTTCTCTTTACGCTAACGCTGTTCTGTGTACCGAACTTCGACCAATTACAGCGCGACTCACACTAACGTACCAATCAGAACAATTCCCTCCGTCCGCGAACCAACCAATCCTAGCGCGGCACTTTTCTACGTCACTCCTGCTCTGTGTTCACGTGACTAGCGCACTATCCAATCCTAGCGCGGCACTGTTCTACGTCACTTCTGCTCTTTTACCCCTCCTTTACAAAATTTATCGGCAATTTTCTTTTCACTGTTTTCTCCGTTAGTTACAACAATTAAAACAATTCCATAGTCTGATTCGCTAAACAAAAGTGACAGCTTTGTCCTTTTACACAAGAATCCTGTATTTCCAGTAGGCAGCGCTTACCTCTACCCTACCACAGAATTATTTACTCTCGCCGATAAAGTAGCACTTCCCTCTACCTTACCCTTCTTTCAAGCAAACAATTTACTCGTTTCTCTGGGGATAAGACACATGTGGAGACTAGGCTCCTGAGAATTAAGGCCAAAGTTTCACAAGTAAACGTGATTTGCTATTTCAATTACACTCTTTTCGTACAGAAAATCCCCATTATAACACAACCTGTGTTATTACCAAAATGAATTCAGACCATGTACCAAATTCCATGTGACTTCTCTTGCCACACGTGTTCCACTTCCTACATCCCAGAAGCGTGAAAACTCACATAACATAACGCGACTCAACATATAATGTTAGTCATAAAATAATCAATAATCAATAAACAATAATCACTAAACTAATCTATAGAAAACCATAACTCTGCTACCAAGAAATCTGATGCAGCGCGTACAATAAAAACTATTCTCCTCCTAGGTCACTTATAGGTCATCCAGGGGCAAACTATATTTTCTCACATCCACATGACGATGGGGCCCATAAACATCGCCTAACACACACGCACACACCTGGATTTCCTTTATACCTTTACGAAAATCTGTATTCCTAGGAGAAGCATGAGAACTAAATGGAGAACACCATTTATGTACCGCTGGAAGGAGCTGGGATATCTTATTACCTTAACTTGTTGCTTTCTTTTAGTTATTTCTTAAGATATTCCTGCTCATTGTTTTGTCGATGAATCATTCATGTAAGAAATTAGTTCATAGTGATTAAGACCAGCTGAATCACAATAACCAATTACTGATGTCACAATCATTTAGGAAAATAACCACTGAGTCATTTGATTTAAAGAATCTTAATTTTTATATAATTTTAAAAGCATGAGAAAGAATTTAAACTTTTGTTCAATTATTCATTCATTATTAATTCAAATATTTATTAAACATAATCAATTTATTGCAGAAAGGAAATCTTTTGTCATGAAGCAAAACCCTAATTACCTGCCTACCTTCCTAATTTAGCCTAATGATTTCTAACCTACGTTTAAGAATTAGAAATAACCTGATTCTCATACTCAACTGGAAAATTAAGACAGCAACAGCAACTTCAGCTCGTCAGCATCCGCTACCTGCAACCCGTCTCATCTAACAGTCTTTCAGCATCTCCCGCTCAGTAAGGGATCGATCAGGACCACCCAGCACTGGAAGCCACCAACACGACTCTCCAACTCCGCTCCTGACTGTGACAGCGACTCACTGCGATTGACTGCGATTGACTGCGACTGACCCCCTTCCACTAAGAGTAGGCCCTCTTATACCCTAATTCTAACCTTGCTAACTAATTGTTGCAACATTAATAACACGCTTTTCTTTCATTGGTCCATGCATGTCATCTTATTCATTCTTTTAATCAAGTTCTCTTGGATTCAATGGTCCTTGGATCATTTCCTTTCCCATACGCTCAAGACATGTTTCCATCCGCTTCGATCAGTACATTTGTAACTTCTTTCGATACATTCGAGAACTCCGCAGTCATTGTCCTTTCTCTTAAACTGGTTTCCCACGGGTCTCCTGCTGATCACCACAGCACACTATCAGTTCAATTAGGTCACATCAGCCTTGACCATTTCTCGCATCCTAGCCTTTCAGCAACACCACGAGGTTAGTTTTTCTCCGACTTCATCCCGTGTCACAAGTCCCCTTGCGCCTGCGCACATCTTCCCACTGGCGGCCATTTTATATTGCCACTCGGTTATACTTTAGAAGCACTAATTTGAGGCAAACAAAACATAATTAAAATAGAGAAAAATAGCCTTTTCGTTTCCCTCCCGTCATCTACGTACCCCAGTTAGTTATTACCTAGCAGAAAGCAACATTTAAGCTGTTCCTTACTTACCATCACTATTGTTTTTGCAACGACACGTTTTATTTCTATTAAGCACAAAAACATGCATTTATTTTTAATTAGTACGCATTTATTTTTACGTTATAATTAGACACACGGACATCCATTAATAGATTATTTAGCACACACATTGGCGTGTTACCTTTCCCACACATACAGTGTTGATTAATACATTTAAACGAACATTTTATTAATTATTTATAAAATTTGTTAGGGGTTAAAAAAAATTATTTTCCCTGCTCCATCACAAGCATGGACATTCCACAAAGAACTGGTTAAGACAAGGAAGTTTGATTAAAATGTATATGGACCTGAAGGAACCAATGAGAAAGAATCACGCCATAGAGATGCAACATTTTTATTCAGTAAGCTAGAATTAGGGTATAAGAAGACCTACTCTTGGTGGGGAGGGGTTAGATGCTGGAGAGTGAGATGCTGGAGAGTTAGATGCTGGAGAGAGGAGATGGTGTAGATGGGTGAAGTTGCGGTTGCTGATGCTGACGAGCTGATGCTGCGGCTATTTTATATTTCTAGTTGAGTATAAGATGCTGCTTTTGGAGAACCTTTTTACTCCTGATAGATTTTTCATTTAGAGTTATTAGATTTTCCAAGACAGATAGATTGATCTCTTGGAGTTCTTGCTGTGACAACCTTATTTTTCCGTCTAATAGGTATGCATTGCAATGTCAATTTATTCTTATAATGATGATAAATGTAATGATCTGAATAATAAGCTTAAAACTTATTTCTTGCTTCAAAACTTTATATAAACTTTATTATTCTTTAAACAAATGACTCAGTGATTCTTTAGCTCAATAATTAAGGTAGAATGTTAAAGAGTTTATTGTGATTGAGCTGGTCTTAATCACCATCTACTGATTCCTACTACTTGGTCCATCGACCAATGAGCGGAATACCTTAAAGCAAATGAGAAACATTATGTCATGTTAAAAGAGGTATCCCGTCTCCTTCCAGCGAATCGTTTTCTCCTAGGTTAAGGACGGAGGTAATCCAGGGAATAAATGAGTAAGTGAATGTATATGCGGTGTTATGGGCCCCACCGTCATATGGATATAGTTTGTGTGTTGGAGGGATAAGTTGCACCTGGATGACCGAAGCATATAGGAGAAGAATTTTTATTGTTAGCGCTGGATCACGTGGAACTACCTCTTCCAGACTCTGATCAAATACGAGGTCGGTCCCAGACTACTTGCGTATACACGTCTTCTATACACTAACCCTACACCCCAAATCAAGCTAGGACGCCTTGTGTGTCTCATTCCCTATAGGAAGTGAAACTCCATTGCTCTTTGCCCTCACAATGGAACCACTGGCCATTTGCTTGCGGAACAAGGGCGCGAGATGGGGGATCCTGCTTGAGGACAGGACACGCATGGTATCCTTCTATGCTGATGATCTCCTCCGCTATGTGAAAGATATTACATGTGACCTCGCCCCCCTACGAGCTATGCTCAGTGAGTTTGCCGAGGCTACAGGGCTCCATGTCAATTGGGACAAATCAGTGATCTATCCACTTCACCCCGATCAACCACCTCGGTCCATTTAGTTGGACTCTATACCCCTGCATTGGCAGGAAGCAGCCCAGCCCTACCTGGGGGTCTGCCTACACCACACCTCTTCGGATTAATTGGACAGGAACCTCTGGGTGGCACTACATGGCATCAAAACGCAAATGCAATTCTGGTGTTTACTGCCTCTAGTCCCAATAGGGAAAATTGCTTTCGCTAAAAAGATCATACTACCTCAGATATTATATTGTTTTGCCAGTCTCCCAGTGGTCCCCCCACGCTCCTTCTTCCAAGAGCTCAATTCCCTGCGGAGTGCTCTCATCTGGGGTAACAGGCAGCGACGAGTGGCACTTCGTAAACTACGGCTCCCGCTTGATTGGGGTGGCTCGGGAGCCCCATCCTTTGTGGCGTATTACCTCGCAGCGCAGCTGCAATGTGTGTCACATTGGACGGAAGAGAGGTATATGGGAGAGACCGGTGGCTCAGGCGGAGTGATGACACCCCAGGGTGTCTTTCGCCTCCTCCTACCGAAAACCCCACCTCTCTGCCCATACAAGTGGCAGTGGCACACACCTGCATTTCACGTGTCTACCGTATGGCACGCACACTTCCCGCGTATGCCCCAGTCCTGCCCCTGATAGGACTGCCTAAATTCCCTGGATTTTACACAAGGCTTGACCTGGCCTCCTGGACCTCTTGCTGGTTACACACAATGGGAGACCTTTTCCAAGACGGACAATTCCTTACATTTGATCAACTGACAATTGAGTATGGACTGCCTCCTGGACAGTTTCTCTTACATCGCTGCCCCACACATACATATCACCTTATGAAGCGCAACGGTAACTGACCCGCTCCACACCCGGTACTACAAACAATTGTAACTATGGCATCCGGACGCCATTTAATCACCTGGCTATATAAGGCGGTACGTGAACTGACCACGCTTTCCTTAGAAATGCTTCGACATAAATGAGAGACTTTGGTACGAGCTCTTCATGATAAGGATTGGAAATTAGCCTTACAGTTTCCACGACGGGTATCCTGCAATTCTCTTTTAAGAACTTACAACTTTTTATACTACACCGCGCATACCTCTCACCGGCCCAAATCAATCGTATTTTCCCCCAGGCCGACGCTAAATGTCCTAGATGTTACGCCTCTGATGCGGATCTCAGACACATGATCGGTCCTGTCCATCCCTACATCATTATTGGGTTAAGATGCACTAAATCCTCCTCCAGGTTATGGAGCTTCCCGATATGCACACTTGGGAAGCATGCTCCCTTGGCATTTTTAGGCAAGCTTCCCCATATCCACACTTGGGAAGCATGTTCCCTTGGCATTTTTAGGCAAAGTAAGCTCCACAAAGTGCGCTCTTGCTTCGCCTCCTAAGCACTTCTCATCGCCAAGCGCACTCATCCTAAACTGGCGCTCCCCAACCAACCCCCCACTAGAGCCCATGTTTGGCGCGGTCTGTAAATGGGGCGTGGAGGAGGATGCCTTTCGCTATGAGGAGCTACGAGGTCAGCGAAAAAGACCCATCTCTCCACAATGGGTCATCCTCCACTGGGACTTTCTACACCACACAAGAAATGATAACCTCCCTCCATGAAGCCACCCAAGATACTACCTCACACATCCCCCTCTTATCTCTCTCCTCTCCACACATAGGCCTCACTGTTTAAAATGCATATACCTTACCGAGCAGATCCCATACACACTGCTTCCATCTTCCCTCTTTCCCCAAAAATTATGGTGGAATGAATCCTGCTGCACCTCCCCCAAATATACCCCCCCTTGGTTTTTTTCCCCCTGGTTGTTTATTCCTACTAGTTTTACCCATTGTTCGCCGTTTGATACCTACAACTAACATTATGAAGGTACAGCTTTTACATACAATTACTTGTACTCTAAGTATACCCTGGATTTACATACTCTACCCATTTTCCTCCTCCTTTGTGATGCCTTATGCTGATTTACCAAGTGATGATGTATGTGTAACTTACCATACTGTCATTTGTACCTTTCCTTTGCAAACTAATAAAACAGATTTGAAGAAAAAAAATCAGTGATGTCACAGAACATTTCATGAGTGATGTCATATGTGATGTCATAAGCAGCATACGGCGGGACGCAAGTTACCGTTAGCGCTGCTAACTGTAATTAGTGAATTTCTGGGTTATATTTTAGTTCAAAACATGAATGCTGTCACTGAGAAATTCACCTATCTTTAACGTTACTTTAGCTTTGTTATTTTCAGTGAAAAAATATATATATGTGACCAAGGTAACGGCTGGCTACCGAAACGCATTGATTGTCCTAATGCCTCGATTTAATTTTCACCTGAAAAACTTCATTTGGAGTGTCCCTTTCGTGTTCTGATGTGGAGACGAACTGAGAATTATTTAGGATGAAGAATTAATTAGGATGAAGAATTAAAGCACAAGTTACTTACCTTCGGTAACGATATATCTGTAAGAAACATTAGTTAGTGATAGATTCCTTACCTTAGAATTACCCCCAGGCGTCAGACTGGATCCGGCAAGTTTTCGTCAGCAGTACCCATGCGCGTCGGAAGGTGACGTCGTGCGGCTCCGCATCCGTCGTTGGCGTCGTGCGGCTCCGCGTCCGTCGTTGGCGTTGTGGTCGCCGAGATGACGTCGCAGCAGCTACTTAGATGCCGCCCTCGCGCGCTGACGTCAGTTCTGTACACGACTTTCCGCGCCAGGAACGCAGAGCCATGCAAGATACTGACCACTGGTGCCTTGAAACTAGGGCCCTGAAAGGGGTGACCTTAACCCTAGAAATCAGTTCGCAGAACGGGGAGGATGGGTGGGGCGGTAAGGAATCCATCACTAACTAATGTTTCTTACAGATATATCGTTACCGAAGGTAAGTAACTTGTGCATCTGAAAGAAACACGTTAGTGATTGATTCCTTACCTTAGAATAGATACCCCAGCAATACCAACCCCGGTGGTGGGTCTGCGAACCAAGATCACACCAGAAAGTCCCGGAGAACAGAACGGCCAAAGAAGCCGTCTCTCCGGACTTGGCTGTCCAGGTAATAGTGCTTAGTGAAAGTGTGCAGCGAGGCCCACGTAGCTGCCTGACAGATGTCTTGCAGGGGGACACCACAACCCAATGCGGTAGTGGCTGCAGTCGCCCTGGTGGAATGGGCGCGCAGCCCCACCGGAGGTTCCTTTTTAGCCAGAGAATAACAGGCTTTAATACACAAGACGACCCATCGAGAGATAGTCCGCTTGTGTACGCTCCGACCTTTCTTGGCGCCCACGTAGCCAACAAAGAGCTGGTCATCCACCCGGAACTGTTGTGTGCGGTTGAGGTAAAAGGAAAGCGCACGTTTTGGGTCCAGACGGTGGAGCCTCTCTTCCTCTCTGGAAGGATGCGGAGGCAGAAAGAAAGTGGGCAAAGTGATGGTCTGCCCGATGTGAAAGGCAGTAACAACCTTTGGCAGAAAGGATGGACGTGTCCCGAGGACAACCTTGTCCGGATGGACAGAGAAAAGGAGGTTTACAAGAAAGAGCCTGGAGCTCACTCACTCTCCTGGCAGAGGTGATGGCAACCAGAAAAGCAGTCTTTAGAGTCAACAAACGAAGAGGACAGTTGTGAAGAGGCTCAAAGGGAGCGCACATTAAATATGTGAGAACCAGGTTCAAGTCCCACTGAGGCATCACAAAGGGAACAGGAGGAAAAAGGTCGGTAATGCCTTTAAGGAATCTGTTAACAACAGGGGACTTGAAAAGAGAGGGCTGATCAGGGAGCCTGAGAAAGGCCGAAATAGCAGAAAGGTAGCCCTTGATAGTGCCCAGAGCAGAGCCCTGCTGGGCCAAAGAAAGAAGGAACAGTAGGACCTCAGAAAGAGGGGCAGAAAGGGGATCCACAGCCTTTGCTGTGCACCATGCCACAAACTTGTTCCACCTGCAGGCGTATACCAACTTAGTGGAGGGACGCCTGGCTGCCAGAATGACATCAAAGACTTCAGGAGGCAAGTCGAAAGGAATCAACTGCGCCGCTCAATCTCCACGCAAAGAGGTGGAGACTGGACAGGTTCGGGTGGAGGACCGTCCCCTGCTGCTGCGACAGAAGATCCTCCCGAAGAGGCAGTCGAATCGGGGGATCGATGGTCAAACTGAGTAGTTCGGGATACCAAACTCTTCGAGCCCAGTCCGGAGCCACAAGAATGACTTGGGCCCGGTCGCGCCTGATCTTCTTCAGCACTCTGGGCAGAAGTGGTATAGGCGGAAAGGCGTACAACAGACCGCAACTCCACTCGCGACGAAAAGCGTCGCCGTGCGAGTGCCGCCTTGGAAATTCCAACGCGCAGAATTGCTGACATTGCGCGTTCTCTTCGGTGGCGAATAGATCTAACCAAGGCTCTCCCCACTGTTTAAAGAGACCTTGCGCCACGTCATAGTGAAGACGCCATTCGTGATCCATCATGCACCTGCGGCTGAGCTCGTCCGCCCTGGCGGTCAGAGAACCTGCCAGGTGTTGAACCACCAGGGAAATGCCCTGATGTTCCAGCCATGTCCAGAGGCGCAGAGCCTCCTGACATAGGGTCCACGTCCCCACCCCGCCCGGTTTGTTGCAGCACCACATGGCGGTGGTGTTGTCTGTGAACACCTGCACTACTCTCCCCTTGACAGAGAGAAGGAATGCCTTCAGTGCAAGTCGGATCACCCGAAGCTCCAGAAGGATGATATGGAGCCTGGCCTCCGCCGGAGACCAGAGGCCTCTGATCTCCGCCTCTCCCATGTGGCCGCCCCATCCCAGGAGGGACGCGTCCGTCACCACTGTGTGCTCCGGTTGGGGATGGGAGAGGGATCTGCCATTGACCCAATGCCGGTTTGTGAGCCACCACTGCAACTGTTGAGCAGTGCCCTCCGAGATCTGGACGTAATCGGACAGATTCCCCTGATGATGCGCCCACTGGAACTTCAGGTCCCACTGGAGAGCCCGCATATGCCATCCGGCACGTTCGACCAGCAGGATGCAGGAGGCCATGAGGCCCAGCAGCCTCAGGGTCATCCTGACCGAAACCCAGGATAGAGGCTGAAAGATCGGAATCATAGCCTGAATATCCTGGACTCGCCGTTCGGGAGGATAGACCCGAAAGTGCGTCGTATCCAGAACCGCTCCGATGAAGAGGAGCTTCTGAGAGGGTATCAGGTGCGACTTCGGCGCGTTGATGGAGAACCCCAGCAAATGCAGGAGGTCGGCCGAAGTCTGGAGGTGTGAGACGACAGCCTGGGGGCGAACCCGCCTTCAAC
Organism: Calotriton arnoldi; assembly: GCA_963921515.1. Taxonomy (NCBI): domain Eukaryota; kingdom Metazoa; phylum Chordata; class Amphibia; order Caudata; family Salamandridae; genus Calotriton; species Calotriton arnoldi. The sequence goes on from CAWUFW010000282.1 coordinate 2,024,603, forward strand.
AGCCAGTCATCGAGATAGGGGAAGACTGGAACCTCTGATCTGCGCAGATGAGCTGCGACCACTGCCATCACTTTCGTGAACACCCGAGGGGCGCTGGTAAGGCCAAAGGGGAGCACGGTAAACTGAAAATGCTCGTGGCCTACCGTAAACCAGAGGTAAGCCGGTGGGCCGGCAGGACGGGAATGTGGAAATATGCGTCCTGCAGATCCAACGCTACCATCCAGTCTCCAGGGTCGAGGGCAGACAAGACCTGAGCCAGAGTTAGCATCTTGAACTTCTCCTTCCGGAGGAAGCGATTGACGTTCCTGAGGTCTAAGATAGGACGCAGGCTCTTGTCCTTCTTGGGCACCAGAAAGTAGTGGGAATAACAACCACGTCCTACTTCTGGCGCAGGAACGCGCTCGATGGCCCCCTTGGCCAAGAGGGCCGCAACTTCCTGCTGAAGAAGTGCCAAGTGATCCCCTGACATGCGGTGGTACTGGGGTGGCATGGCTGGAGGGGTAGTCTCGAAGGGGAGGGAGTAGCCCTTTCGGACTATTTGTAAAACCCACCTGTCCGAAGTGATGGTGCGCCAGTGGGGGAGGTGATGGCGGATCCTGCCGCTCACTGGAGTCTGATGGGCCTGAAAAATCGGACTAGGAAGGTTTGGAGGCAGTGGTGGCCGGGGTGGAGGTGGACTGACCCGCCCGCTGGCCCCCTGACCCGCCTCGGCGGGTCCCACGTCCGCGCTGAGACTGTTGCTGCGCAGGCCTGTGGCTCTGAAGCGAACGTGTCGGGGCGCTCCTTCCGTGGCCACGAAAGGAGCGAAAAGCAGAAGGCGGAGGAGGGCGCGTGGTGGGAAGGCCCAGGGACTTGGCCATAGCCCGCGAGTCCTTAAAGCGCTCCAACGCACTATCTGCTTTATTGCCAAAAAGGCGAATGCCATCAAAGGGCATGTCCATCAGGGTGTTCTGGACATCCCCCGAGAAGCCAGTAGTCCTCAGCCAGGCGTGGCGACAAAGCGCCACTGTCGTGGAAATCGCTCTGCCCAGCGAGTCGGCGGTGTCAAGGCCACAACGAATCATGAACTTTGCTGCGTCTCTCCCTTCAGCGATAGCCTGAGAGAGCACTGCCCGGGCCTCCTCCGGACACTGAGGCAGCACCTGCGCAACCATATCCCACAGAGAGTGGGAATAACGGCTCAAGAGGCATGCAGTGTTCACAGACCGCAGCCCTGAACTGGCGGAAGAGAAAATCTTCTTCCCAAATTGTTCTAGTTTCTTGGATTCCCTATCCGGGGGTGCGGTAGGGAAAGCGCTCTGTGATGTGGAGGCTTGGACAACCAAGCTCTCAGGGGTGGGGTGTTGGGAGAGGAAAAGGGGGTCACCCGGAGCCGGGCGATGGCATCGGGCCACGTTCCTATCCACAGGCGCCCCTGTGGTGGGCCTGGACCAGGTGCCCAAAAGAACGTCAGAAAGTGCTTCATTAAAAGGCAGCAGTGGCTCCGCAGAGGTAGCTGCCGGCTGAAGCACTTCTGTCAGGAGATTAGTCCTGACGGCCACTGTAGGGAGCTCGAGGTGGAGGGCCTCAGCCGCCCTACGCAACACCACGGCGTAACTTGCACCCTCCTCCGTAGCCACGGTAGGAGGAGTGAGCATGCCAAGGTCAGGAGAGGTGTCAAGACCACTGGCATCCCCCAGTTCCTCTGTCCAGTCCGGGTCTAACTCACACTGTGCGGTGAGAGGGTCCTCAGACCCCTCCCAGTCCTCCCCTTCCTCCGAAGGCTGATGAACAGGCCGAAAATAAGGAGGATGGACAAAGGGATAGAAGGGTCTCATCGGCGTCGGAATCGGCGTCGAGCGACGCCGTTCCGGTGCCATGTCCACTTCGGGGCTGAAACCGGGGGGGACGATGTCGGTGGAGGCGTCACTAGGTCAACCGGCGTCGACCGAGATCCAGGCCTGGATTCCTGGGGCCCTTGCGGTGCCGGGGCCGGAGCCGACAGCGATGCCGGGACCGGAGCCGTCGGCAGTGGAAGGCAAGGACCCCCAGTCGGGACCGCGGGGCCCGAAGGCGCACCGGCGGGACCCGACGGCCCAAAGAGGCGGGCCATGGCCGACAGGAAATCCTGCAGCTGGGCCGGAGTCGCCGACGGACCCGGGAAGGGTGGGTAGGCCGACGGCGACACCGTAGGCTCCGCCGGAGCTGCGGGGGTGGCACCACCCGCACCCTCAGCCGCGACAGGCGAGGGTAAGTCGGAGAGCGATGGCGCTTCTTCGACTTCTTGTGATGCTTCGACTTACCTGACCCCGAGTGCGAAGACTTCGATCCTGTTGAACGAGGATGGTGGCTCCGCGACCGGTCCCTCGACCTCCCACGGGACCAGGACCTTGAGCGGCGCGGAGCCGACTGCCGGGCTTCAAGCACCTTTCGGGACCGCTCCCGCAAAGTTTTCGGCGCCATGGCCCGGCAGTCGGGGCACGACTTGGGGTCGTGGTCGCGCCCCAGGCAGTAGAGACACACGCGGTGCGGGTCCGTCACTGACATCATGCGATGACAGTCATCGCAAGACTTAAAACCGGGCATCCCTACGACACCAGGAGTCGATCGACTCGAAAAAGATTGAGACAAAAAGCCTAAAAAAGCTCAGTCAAAAAATTACTGGGGGTACCGCTCTCTCCGGATCTGCGCTTGCTGGCGTGGAAAAATAAAGAACTGACGTCAGTGCGCGAGGGCGGCGTCTAAGTAGCTGCCGCGACGTCATCTCAGCGACCACGACGGACGCGGAGTCGCACAACGCCACCTTCCGACACGCAGGGGTACTGCTGACGAAAACTTTCCGGATCCAGTCTGACGCCTGGGGGTAATTCTAAGGTAAGGAATCTATCACTAACGTGTTTCTTTCAGATTTGGTTTATACTACGGTCTGATGTAATACAAGATTTATGGCGTTTTGTTTTGCTTGTAATTTGTTCAAGATTTTAACCTTTTCCAACATGCAATTTTGTGTCGTCGCCTTTCCAATTTTTCTGCTTGTTTCTTCTGTTCTTTGCACTTTTCTTGTCACTTTCTTGGCTACAACCTTTTAAACAGGGCTAATTTGAGATACACCGGGATAAGGATAATGAAAAAGGAAGTTTGGTCCACTTGTGCACAGGAGAGTCTTTAGTGATATTGGAGCCAACAAGTTTGTTTGCTTGGGACACGGAGTCTATCTGGTCTGTGGACAGTTAATCATAAATTTTGTTTCTTTTGCGTTTGCAGTCGGTCATTGTGCACACTTACAGGTGCAATTTTAGGGTCCATAACCCGCATTATTCAGTGATGCCCACTTGGGCTATAACAGAAAAGGAATTTGTATCCATTGTGTATCCCGTATTCAATATATTAATCGCCCACTTTTTTTTTTTAATTGAGACAAAGACCTACTCATAGACTTCACAGGAGGACCACATGTCAATGTGGCTAGCCGGACCGGCCAGGTAGAAGTTTTTCTATGGAGTTAATTGTATATTATGTAATTTGATCCGTTTTTCGATTTTATGGGTGTGGTGGATATGACACGGAGCGATAGTTATTAGTTGCCCAATCGGGCTGAATTGAGCACTTACACCCCTTATCCGATTTGTTTTTCAGTTACTAGAATATGTGGGTACTGCACGGAGTTAGTGTTATTTGTTGCCTACTGGGGCAGAACTGAGCACTTACACCCCTAACTTATACTGCATCAACCAACACTTTATTTAGTCTGTACTTACCCTTAATTTCCATAATTGATTATGCTGGCATTATGTGCATATCCTTGATTTCTAAAAACACGGATATGTAATCAAGAATGAGAAGTAAATGTGGAATCGTATAACAACTTTCCCATGTTTATGTTTCAAAAAAGTTTTTTTTCCGATGTAAACAAATGTTTGATATTTATGTTTGTGTTAAAGATTTATTTATTTACACACTTGGTATCAAATGATTGAGGTTGTGTAACATGCTCAGATATCACATGTGAATGCTGCGTCTATTATATATATTATGCATCTGGTAGCATTCCAACATGGCAGCCGAAAGCCATAGGATATTCGTATTAGCCCTTTGTTTCTGTTGTTACTCAGATGATGTTTTTTATTTTTTATTTTAACCAATCGTTGAGAGGAAGCCACCCACCTGTGACCAAGGCGACTTGATCGCCGAAACGCGTTGGGAGTTTGTGCTTTTCCTACATGTACGATGGAATAAAAATCATGTGCGGACAACGTTGGAGTGTGCGTATCTTTTCCCGGGAGCCAGGAAAGTGTATACTTTGCTGTTGTGTCAGAGGCCATGTCCGAGCATGCACCGCTGCCACCAGGGCCGGGGGCTGAAGTTAGTAAGTGTGGACCTGATATATATATATACATCTATACACACTTGGCAAGCTGTTTAAATTGAATAAATAAATACCAGAAGATTCTGTGGTGTGTCGGTCCTGCTGTTTTATTCGGAGTAGGAATAGGAGGAATATACACAAATATATATATATATATATATATTTTCCAAACCTCTATATAGAAGTAAAGGTGGCACTCCAGCAGTATTCTTCCAAAAGCATAATTTATTCTTAAATCATTTCTTCAATGGTCAACACAGATCAACCAACGCGTTTCGGTATCTCCATATACCTTGACCACGGTTAATTAGTCATGTGATTGCTTACTTTTTAAAAAGGCCCCCTTCACAGGAAGCACTATGACATCATTTCCGGTTTGTTTCTCGGACTACTGCATTGATTTCTGGGAGATGTAGTCCTGTATTTTACAACCAAAATATTTACAAACAAAACATGCAGGAAACATTTTTTAAAAACTTGCACGAGGGTCATATTGCTCTTTGCAACACTGATTAGTATTTGTTTTTTTGTTTTACATGTCACGTTAGTCATTTATGGCATATCACATGTTACTATCTTGATACTTCAAGAGTTCGTATCAGGGGCAAATTAGCCTTTCCTTCGCCTCCTGTATATTCACCGTCACTTGTAGTTTGGAAAGGGATATCACCAGGAGGTTCATACCCTTTTGTCAAGACCCTCCATTGGGCTTCATTTATTTATTGCTTTTCTGGTTCCCTTCAGTAGGGTTTTTTTGGGTTTCTGACATGCTCTAACCCAGGTATCATTTGCTCCAAACCATGTGATTTCATACCAAATAGACATGTTTTATTTCTCTCCTGTTGCATTATTAGAGACTTTTAAGACTTGTTACTTTTGTTTCTTACAAATGTATATAAAGTTCCTCTGACTGATTCAAACCAAAAGGTGTCATGGTTCTGAAATTTAAGATATGCCGGGACTCTTTTTGTCGCAATCTTTTTTCCCGGTTGCCACCTCGTGTATTAACCGGTACAGTCTCGATCCCATAAAATTTCAAGGATTTCCAATTTGCATTATGATGTGTCTCCATATGTTTGGCCACTGCGTTGTTCCTGTCTCTATTTTTTGTGGCGCGTACATGCTCCAGTATACGTTTTTTTAAGTCACAAATGGTGCTGCCCACATACTTTAACATGCATGGGCACTCGATTACGTACACCGTGTATTGACTTTTGCATGTTATCAAGTCTCTGATTTGCCAGATTTTGTTATTGGCCATTGTGACTTCCGTTGCTGGTTTAGCAATTTCGCACACTTTACAATTGTGGCACTTTACAAAACCCTTTGTATTTAACCATGTCTCTTGTTGTTTTTTTGCTTTAAAATGACTGTGCACCAATCGGTCTTTCAAATTCCTGGCTCTTCTGTACGTTATTATTGGGTGGGGGCCCATCTTTTCGCCAATAATTCCATCTAGCTGTAGAATTTTCCAATTCTTTTTTAATATGCCGGCTATTTCCTTGGATTCTTGACTAAAATCTGTAATGAATCTTATGGGTTCCTCCATCGTTGGTTCTTCACCACTTTTTGATGTCAAACATTCCTTTCTTGTCTTTGCATTTGCTCTATTCCAACATTTATTTATGATGTTTTTACTGTATTTTCTGTCCTTGAATCTTTTTATTGTTCCTGCACTGTGCTTTTTCCATTCTTCCTCCTCACTGCAGATTCTACGCAGGCGGAGGAACTCTCCATAAGGTATGCTGGATATGAGCGATGGTTGGTGAAAACTTGTTGCCTCAAGCGTGGAATTAGTCGCTGTGCTTTTTCGATGTAATGTAGTTTCCAAGCAATTATTTTTTACATAGATTTCTACGTCCAGGAAGACTACTCTTTCATTGCTGAATTCATACGTGAAATTTAGATTAGGTGTACTCATGTTCAAAATTTCAAAGTATTCCCGGAATTCTTCCTCATTCCCATTCCAAATAATGAGGAGATCATCTATGAATCTTTTCCAGCTCACTATCCTTTTTGTGTGTTTTTCATTCTTGCTGTTCCAGGCTCTCTCTTTTTCCCACCACCCCATTGCCAGACAGGCATAACTGGGGCTAAAGGAAAAACCCATAGCTGCTCCATTTTTCTGACGATATAATTCATCCCCAAACAAAAAAACATTATTTGTTAAGCATAAATTAATCATATCCATCAGCATCACATTATGTTCCTTATAGTGAATGTTCCTCTCTTCTAAGAAATTATAGCATGCATTTAGACCAAGGGTATTGTCAATGTTGGTGTATAACGCAACTACATCCATCGTAACCAAGCAATAGGTGTTTTGCCAAGTTATACCTTGTATGGTTTTTAGGAGATCTGTTGTGTCCTTGATATGATTTTAAATTTGCTACATATGGGATCAAAAAATAGTCAATAAAGTTTGCCACTGGTTCCAAAAGTGAACCTTTTGCTGACAAAATTGGTCTCCCTGGTGGTACTTTTTGATTTTTATGGAGTTTTGGGAGAAAGTACATCGTAGCTAAAATTGGAAAAATCCACAGATAAATATTTACATTCCTCTTCATCAATTAAGTTGTTTGATACCCACACCCTGAATTTTCTATCAATTTCATATTTAATTGATGTAGTGGGATTCATTTGTATTTTTTCATAGTATTTGCAATCATTTAACTGACGAAGTGCTTCCGTGGTGTACATAGTTCGATCCCATAACACCACTTTGCCCCCTTATCTGCCATTTTGATTTCAATTTCATGATCATTGGCTAATTTTTCCAGGGCTTCTCTTTCCGTCTTGTTAAGATTGTCTTTATACTTTGATTTTTTCATTTTATAGAGATCATGTACAATAGCTTCCTGGAAAATATCAATTTTGTTTCCTGGTGCTATTTGTGGATAGAACTTGGATTTTGGTCTTTTTTTGCTTAAACCAGCCCCTAATTGCGGGCATGCTGTTTCCAGGGAGATCTCTTTTCCTTCTTGTTCATTTAAATTAAGTAATGTTAGAAGATCTGTCGACTCCTTTGCCAAAAGCATTGATGTTGGTTTGGGTGTTATTTTTGTTAATTTAGGTCTTTTTTGATTTTCCATGAAGTATTTTGCCAGTTTTATTTTGCGGATGTACAGGTAAAGATCTATCCTTGTTTGCGCTAGATCCATTCTTTGTATGGGGCAATAATTAATGCCACGTTTTAGTAAAGAGATTTCTGCGGAGGACAGGTCCCGTTCTGAGAGGTTTACTACCTGAAGCTCATCATTTACTGATCCTTCCTTTGTCTCATACTTCGGGTTTTCGTGCCAATCCTTTCGAATGAAGTACTTGTTTCTTCGTCCCCTTCGTTTTTTTCGTCGCGATTTCTTTGCTGCCACTGTTTTCCCCTCCCTCTTCCTCGCGGTTGTCGTTGCGCCATTTGATTTTGTTCTCATTGGCGTTGCTGTAAAACCAGGCGCATATCCCCTAAAAAAGTCTTTCTAATACTATCCAATGGGGTTTCAGGTTCTCCTTCACTTAGATCAGTGGAGGTCAAAGAAGAAAGGCTGCTTGATGTTTCAGCAACATTAATGGCCGATCCTTGTTGTTTAAAGGGGTCATACTTCCGTGCGAAAGTAAAGATCCGTCCTTCCGCATAGTCAATAGTGTCCCGCACAAATTTGTTGTGTTTCCGTTGCCTAACAACTTCTTCATGCTTATCAATTTGTCGCTCTAGATCTTCTCTAAATTTTGCCATTTCTGAGTTTAATTTAAGCGACTCCAAGTCTTTTTCCACTTCCTGTAGCGGTTCTTTGATTTTTTGTAAGGCGATCTCAATGTGTTTGACAAGTATTTTTATTAATCCCAATGATGAATTTAATGTGTGTTCACCCCATTCTTGCAATAAATCATTTGTTGCATCCTGTTGGTTGGGCATTAGCATAATCCTTAGGCCTCTAGGGACCCTCTGTACTTCCAAATATTTCCTTAAAGTTATCAACTCCCAAGACTTGTTTATCTCTTTTTGCTCAATTTCTCCCATGACCTTAATTTGCCTTTCATATCCGTTTTACCAGATATATTTTGTTTGTCTGGTTCTTTTGCATGCTTCCTTTTTCAAACATCGTCGTTAATTGCTCCTTTCTTTTCGCTTCCCTCTTTTCCATCCTCGTATCTGTGTTGAAGATTTTTAACTTTGTTTATTTAAATGTCTGTTTAGTTGTTGTAATGCTTATCGTGTTACTGCTGTTGGGATTTCGTTGGGAAAAATCAAATGAAAAGTCACGTGAAGAATGTCTTACCTTAAAGAATAAGGAAGTAAAATCTGATCCTGAACCTATCAGGCTGATTATGGATTACTCACAGGAGGCCAAAGAGATGACAAAAATCCTGAGAAAAAACTGGAAGATTCTGCAGCTGGATAACACCGTGGGCAAATTAGTGGGTAAACATCCAACTATCACCTACCGCAGAGCAAAAAACCTAAAGGATCGATTGATTCACAGCCACTTTAAAGGGAAAAAGAAGAATGACTCATGGCTGAAAACAAAAGGGTTTGTAAAGTGTCACACTTGCAAGGTCTGCCAGATTGCCAAACCGACAACAGAAATCAAATTGGCCATCAACAAAATCTGGGTAATTCGAGAACTAATTACATGCAAAACTCAATTTACAGTTTGTGATGGAATGCCCCTGCTCACTAAAGTATGTGGGCAGTACAATCTGTGAGCTGAAGAAGCGAATATTGGAACACGTCAGAGCCACAACTAATAAGGACAGAACAAATGCGGTGGCGAAACATATGGAGCAGTATCACCAAAGTGATTGGAAGGTGCTCAAGTTCTATGGGATCGAAACAGTGCCAATTAATGAGCGTGTGGAAATGGAGAGAAAACTTTGCGTCAAAAAGAATCGCGACATATCCTTAATTTGCAAACATTGACACCCCATGGCCTTAATCAATCCGAAGAGATATACACATCTTTGACTCATGAATCAACTTCCCTAATGAATTGAAAAATAGAAAGAGAAAAAAAAAGCAAAAATAAAAGGACTTATTTGTAAAGAATCAATATGAATTAGATAACATGAAAAGGTTTGAATGGGCCCTAATGAGTTATGAAAAGGCCACCCCACTGGAGGGATTGAATACAGAGGACAATGAAAACGAATCATATATGACCCACTGGAGGGAACAATATACGTCTTTCCAAAAAATTAAAAAAAGAAAGAACTTTTAATGGACTCATGGGCCTTGTATCAATCTAAATGTTTTGTAGGAACTTTATTCACTTTATGGCACTTTATTTCTTATATTTGTAAAATTGAACATATTCACTTATATAAAAAAATGGAATGAATTAAGCGACACTACATCTCCCATAATCCTCAAAGGCGCTGTTGACATCAGACAGGAAATGTAATGAATTTCAAATGTATATCATTAGTTTTTCCAAGCGTTGTTTCAGGATCGTGATCAAGGTATTGTGGAATACCGAAACGCATTGGTCTGTCGCCTTTTCCCTACTTATGAGAATGAGGAAAAAATTGCAAAAGTCTACGGGAGTGCGACCCATTCTTCTTCCGTCTGTGAAGGATTGTGTGAATATATATATATATATATATATATATATATATATATATACACACACACACATATATATATATTGCAATTGTAATATGGCAGAGCTGTCAGGTCTGTGACAGAGTATCCTTATCGCCACAGTCTAAACCAGGTCCTAAATGTCAAAAGTAATTCAAATGAGCTACTGAAAGCCAAGCTGAGTTTACATATAAATAGGTTCACACACACCCATCTTCCTTAATCACGCTGGTATCACAGAGAATCCTTGTCGCAATATTCTAAATTAGGTCCTTGTTGATCTTTATGTTCCAAATATGGGAGTAATTTCTTTAAGTGTTTGTTCCTTTAGGTTCTTTGCAGTTAACATACTTTCAATAAATCTGGTGCTTAGTTTCCTTCTAACTATATTTATTATGCTTAAAGGAATACTCTTTCCAAACTATCAGCTGAGAGCACAACTGTGATGAAGCTGAAGGAGTATTATTTTTGTGAAGGCAGAAGATTTTTCAACAGATCTCATTTTCTTAGAAACTAACAGTGCAAGCAACCTGAAATTTTGTAAACGTCCTGTAGCATCTTTACGTATGAATCCTGTGATGGAGCAGGGTAAATGAAAATTTTTTAAACCTCCTAATATTTTCGTAAAATAATTAATAAACATGTTTGTTTAAGAAAATAACCAACAATGTATGTTACATGTTAAGGGTTAAAGGTAACACGCTATTCCGTGTGCAAATTAATCAACTTATAATTGTTTACGTGTCTAACATAACATAATATTTGCGTACTAATTCAATAATAAACGCATGATCTGTGCTTTTAAATAAAACGTGTGGTTGCAAAATAAAGCGATGGTAAGTAAGGGACAGCTTTATATGTTGCTTTTTGCTAGGTAATACCTAATTGGGGTATGTAGAAAGTCGGGAGGAAAACGAAAGGGTTTATATTTTTCTTTTAACAATATTTTGTTTATCTTTGAAAATAGTGCGCTTAGGCCTGTCGAGCAGCAATATAAAATGGCCGCCAGTTGCTAGAGTACGCATGAGCGGGGGACCATGTGATAGAGGAGAGAGGCTGTGGAAAAGGAATGATCACGTGCTGATGCCGAGAGGCTAAGATGGAAGTATGGTCAAGGCTGTTGTGACCTTTCTGAGCAGATGTGTGCCAAGATGATCAGCAAGAAGCGTGAGAAGTCCGACTGAATCAATAGACGGAACTGTTTTAACACAAAATGTAACAGAAAAAGATACAATTTGGACTGATCGAAACGGATGAGCAATTGCATGAACTGTGGGAAACGATGCTTGCATGGACATTCCACACGGAACTGGTTAAGACCAGGAAGTTTGATTAAAATGTATATGGGCCTGAGTTTTGACCAATGAGAAAGAATCACGCCATGAAGAAGAAACATTTTATGCTGTAAGCTAGAATTAGGGTATAAGAAGACCTACTCTTGGTGGGAGGGGTTAGATGCTGGAGAGAGGAGATGGTGTAGATGGGTGAAGTTGCGGTTGCTGATGCTGACGAGCTGATGCTGCTGCGGGAGATGCTGCGGGAGTTAGATGCTGGAGAAGTTAGATGCTGTAGATGGGTGAAGTTGCGGTTGCTGATGCTGACGCACAAGTTACTAACTTGTGTAACGATATATCTGTAAGAGACAGTAGTTAGTGACAGATTCCTTACCTTAGAATATCCCCAGGCGTCAGGCTGGATCCGGAAAGTTTTTGCGTAGCAGTACCCTTGTGCGTCGGTAGGCGGCGTCGTGCGGCTCCGCGTCCGTCGTCGGCGTCGTGATCGCCGGGATGACGTCGCGGGCAGTACTTAGACGCCGCCCTGCGCGCTGGACGTCAGTTCTGTACACGACTTTCCGCGCCAGGAACGCAGAGCCATGCAAGAAGCTGACATAGGTGTCTGAAAAATACTAGGGCCCTGAAAGGGATGTCCTTAACCCTAGAAATCAGTTCGCAGAACGGGGAGGATGGGTGGGCGGTAGGAATCTGTCACTAACTACTGTCTCTTACAGATATATCGTTACACAAGTTAGTAACTTGTGCATCTGAAAGAGACACGTTAGTGACAGATTCCTTACCTTAGAATAGATACCCCAGCAATACCAACCCCGGTGGTGGGTCTGCGAACAAAGATCAGACAAGGAAGTCCCGGAGGACAGAACGGCCAAAGAAGCCGTCCCTCCGGACCTGACTGTCAAGGCAGTAATGCTTTGTAAATGTGTGCAGCGAGGCCCACGTAGCTGCCTGACAGATATCCTGCAGCGGAACACCGCGGCCTAAAGCCGTGGTAGCAGCCGTTGCCATGGTGGAATGGGCACGCAGCCCAACAGGAGGCTCCTTCTTAGCCAAAGAATAGCAGGCTTTGATACACAAGGTTACCCAGCGGGAGATGGTTCTCTTGTGCACCGCCCGACCTTTTTTGGCGCCCACGTAGCCAACAAAGAGCTGGTCATCCACCCGGAAGTGTTGTGTGCGGTTGATATATAAGGAAAGCGCACGTTTTGGGTCCAGACGGTGGAGCCTCTCTTCCTCTCTGGAAGGATGCGGAGGCGGAAAGAAGGTGGGCAAAGTGATGGTCTGCCCAATGTGGAAGGCAGTAACCACCTTTGGCAAGAAGGACGGACGCGTCCTAAGAACAACCTTGTCTGGATGGACAGACAGAAAGGGAGGTTTGCATGATAGAGCCTGGAGCTCACTCACCCGCCGAGCGGAGTTGATGGCCACCAGAAAGGCTGTCTTCAGAGTCAGAAGACGAAGAGGACAGTTATGTAGAGGCTCAAAGGGAGCGCACATAAGAAAGGTAAGAACCAAGTTCAAGTCCCACTGAGGCATCACAAACGGAACAGGAGGGAAGAGGTGTGTAATGCCTTTAAGGAATCTATTAACAACAGGGGACTTGAAAAGGGAGGGCTGATCAGGAAGCCTGAGGAAGGCCGAAATGGCACAAAGATAGCCCTTGATGGTACCCAGGGCAGAACCCTGTTGGGCCAGTGAAAGAAGGAACAGAAGAACCTCAGAAAGAGGGGCAGAGAGGGGATTCACAGCCTTTGCTGTGCACCATGCCACAAACTTGTTCCACCTGCAGGCGTATACCACCTTAGTGGAGGGACGCCTGGCTGCCAGAATCACATCACAAACTTCGGGAGGCAAGGTGAAAGGAATCAACTGCCGCCGCTCAATCTCCGCGCAAGCAGGTGGAGGCTGGACAGGTTCGGGTGGAGGACCGTCCCCTGCTGCTGCGACAGAAGATCCTCCCGAAGAGGCAGACGGATCGGGGGATCGACGCTCATACTGAGTAGCTCGGGATACCAAACTCTTCGAGCCCAGTCCGGAGCCACAAGGATGACTTGGGCCCGGTCGCGCCGAATCTTCTTCAACACTCTGGGTAGAAGTGGTATAGGCGGAAAGGCGTACAACAGACCGCAACTCCACTCGCGACGAAAAGCGTCGCCAGGCGAGTGCCGCCTTGGAAATTCCAACGCGCAGAACTGATGACATTGCGCGTTCTCTTCGGTGGCGAATAGATCTAACCAAGGCTCTCCCCACTGCAGAAAGAGACCTTGCGCCACTTCCGAGTGAAGACGCCATTCGTGATCGATCATGCACCTGCGGCTGAGTTCGTCCGCCCTGGCGTTCAGGGAACCTGCCAGGTGTTGAACCATCAGGAACATGCCCTGATGTTCCAGCCATGTCCAGAGGCGCAGAGCCTCCTGTAAGAGGGTCCACGACCCCACCCCGCCTTGTTTGTTGCAGTACCACATGGCGGTGGTGTTGTCTGTGAACACCTGCACTACCTTCCCTTTGACAGAGGGAAGGAATGCCTTGAGTGCAAGTCGGATCGCCCGGAGCTCCAGAAGGTTGATATGGAGCCGGGACTCCGCCGGAGACCAGAGGCCTCTGATCTCCGCCTCTCCCATGTGACCGCCCCATCCCAGAAGGGACGCGTCCGTCACAACTGTGTGCTCTGGCTGGGGAAGGGAGAGGGATCTGCCCATGACCCATTGCCGGTTCGAGAGCCACCACTGCAACTGTTTTGCAGCCCCCTCCGAGATCTGGACGTGATCGGACAGGTTGCCCTGGTGCTGCGCCCACTGGAACTTCAGGTCCCACTGCAGAGCCCGCATATGCCATCTGGCATGATCGACCAGCAGGATGCAGGAGGCCATGAGGCCCAGCAGCCTCAGGGTCATCCGTACCGAAACCCAGGATAAAGGCTGAAAGATTGGAATCATAGCCTGAATATCCCGGACTCGCCGTTCGGAAGGATAGGCCCGAAACTGCATCGTGTCCAGAACTGCTCCGATGAAAAGGAGCTGTGGAGAAGGAATCAGATGCGACTTCGGCACATTGATGGAGAACCCCAGCGAGTGCAGGAGTTCGGCCGTAGTCTGGAGGTGGGAGACGACTGCCTGGGACGAGCCCGCCTTCAGCAGCCAGTCGTCAAGGTAGGGGAAGACTGGAACCCCTGCCCGGCGCAGATGAGCTGCGACCACCGCCATCACTTTCGTGAACACCCGAGAGGCACTTGTAAGGCCAAAGGGGAGCACGGTGAACTGAAAATGCTCGAGGCCTACCGTAGGTAACGCCGGTGGGCCGGCAGGACGGGGATGTGGAAATAAGCGTCCTGCAAGTCCAACGCTACCAACCAGTCTCCAGGGTCGAGGGCAGTCAAGACCTGAGCTAGGGTGAGCATCTTGAACTTCTCCTTCCGGAGGAAGCGATTGACGTTCCGGAGGTCCAAGATAGGACGCATGTCCTCCTTGTCCTTTTGGGCACCAGAAAGTAGTGGGAGTAGCAACCATGTCCTACTTCTGGGGTCGGAACATGCTCGATGGCCCTCTTGGCCAAGAGGGCCGTGACTTCCTTCTGCAGAAGCACCAAGTGATCCCCTGACATGCGGTGGAATTGAGGTGGCATGGCTGGGGGTGGTCTCGAAGGGGAGGGAGTAGCCCCTTCGGACAATGTCCAAGACCCACCTGTCCGAGGTGATGGGACGCCAGTGGTGAAGGTGATGGCGGACCCTGCCCCCTACTGGCGTGCTGTGCACCAGAAAGGAGGAACTAGGAGGGCTTGGAGGCCGCGGACGGGTTGGAGGTGGTGGCCTGACCCGCACGCTGGTTGCCCGAACCGCCACGGCGGTATCTACGTCCTCGGCCACGCGAAGACGCTTGCTGCGCGGGCCGGTGGCTGGGCAGCTGACGTGACTGGGCACCCCTTCCGTGGCCACGAAAGGGGCGAAAAGCAGAGGTTAGCGGAGGGCGCACAACAGAAAGGCCCAGGGACTTGGCAGTAGCCCGTGAGTCCTTAAAACACTCCAGCGCATGGTCTGCTTTGGAACCAAAAAGACCGACTCCATCAAAGGGCATGTCCATGAGTGTATTCTGGACATCACCCGAGAAACCAATTGTTCTCAGCCAGGCGTGGCGCCGTAGCGCCACCGTCGTTGCAAGCGATCTGCCCAGCGAGTCGGCGGTATCAAGGCCACAACGTATGGTGTATTTAGCCGCATCTCTTCCTTCCTTAATGGCGCGGGTAAGCAGTGTCTGGACCTCCTCAGAACACTGTGGCAAAACAGCCGCCACCGAATCCCACAGGGAGTGGGTATATCGGCCCAAAAGGCAAGCGGTGTTGACGGACCGCAAGCCAGCACTGGAGGAAGAAAAAGCCTTCTTCCCAAATTGGTCCAGGCGTTTGGATTCCCTATCCGGAGGGCGGTAGGGAAGGCGGTTTGGGAGGCAGAGGCTTGGACAACCAAGCTCTCGGGGTGGGATGTTGGGAGAGAAACAAGGGGTCGCCCGGAGCAGGGCGATGGCGTCGGGCCACGTTCCTATCCACAGGAGCCCCTGTGGTGGGCTTGGACCAGGCGCCCAAAAGAACGTCAGTCAGTGCATCATTAAACGGCAGCACAGTCTCCGTGGAGGAAGCTGCCGGCTGAAGCACTTCCGTCAGGAGATTAGTCCTGACAGCCACAGTAGGTAATTGGAGGTGCAAGGCTCCAGCTGCTCTACGTAGCCACGGGAGGAGACAGCATGTCAGGGGAATTGTCTAGACCACTGGCATCCCCAAGTTCCTCAGCCCAGTCCTGATCATACTCACACTGTTGTGTGAGAGGGTCTTCCGACCCCTCCCAGCTCTCCTGGTCCTCCTCTTGTTCAAAATATGGAGGAGGAGGGACATTTGGGACCCAAGGTCTCATCGGCGCCGGAGCCGGCGTCGAGCGACGTCGGTCCGGCTCCATGTCCGGAGCCGGAGACAATCGGGGAACGACGCCGTCTGGAGCCCCGGACGGCGTCAGGAACGGCACCGGGGACATCGGCGGAGGCGTGGTTAGGTCAACCGGCTTCGATGGGGGTTGCGGTACCACCGGAGCCGGGATCGAGGCCGGGGCCGGAGCCGAGGCCGGGATGAAGGCTGGCGGGACAGGCGACGCCGGGACCGGAGTCGGCGGCGACGCCGGAGCAACCCCATCAGGGCCCGCGGGGCCTGAAGGCGCACCGGAGGGACCTTGAGGCCCCAAGAGGCGGGCCATGGCCGACAGGAATTCCTGTATTTCGGCCGGAGTCGCCCCCGAACCCGGAAAGGACTGGTACTGCGGGGGCGGCTCCACAGGCACGTCCGGGGCTGCGGGGACGGTGCTGACAGGGGCCTCAGCCGAGTCGCGAGACCGGCGAGGCGAAGTCTTAGGGCGATGATGCTTCTTAGACTTTTTGTGCTTCGACTTACCCGAGGAGCGCGAAGACTTGGACTCCGACGACCGGCGGGGGCTCCGCGACCGGCCCCTCGACCTCTCCCGGGACCGGGGCTTGGTGCGGCGCGGAGCCGACTGCCGGACCTAGAGTAGCTTTCGAGACCGCACTCGCAAAGCCTTCGGGTGAAGTTTCCGGCAGTCAGGACACGACTTCGTGTCGTGGTCTCGGCCGAGACAGTAGAGACACTCTAGATGCGGGTCTGTGATCGACATCATTCGACCACAGGCGTCGCATGTCTTGAAGCCGGGCATCCCTACGACACTTAGGAGTCGATGAAGACTCGAAAAGAAACAGTGAAAAAATTCACAAAAAATGTAGTCAAAAATTGACTAGGGCACTGCTCTTCCCGGATCTGCGCTTACTGGTGCGGAAAAAGAAGAACTGACGTCAGCGCGCAGGGGCGGCGTATAAGTACTGCCCGCGACGTCATCCCGGCGATCACGACGCCGACGACGGAGCCGCACGACGCCGCCTACCGACGCGTAAGGGTACTGCTACACAAAAACTTTCCGGATCCAGCCTGACGCCTGGGGATATTCTA
The DNA here is from genome assembly GCA_963921515.1 of Calotriton arnoldi. Lineage (NCBI taxonomy): Eukaryota > Metazoa > Chordata > Amphibia > Caudata > Salamandridae > Calotriton > Calotriton arnoldi. Next base: position 2,041,809 of record CAWUFW010000282.1, read on the forward strand.
AGGTAAGGAATCTGTCACTAAAGTGTCTCTTTCAGATGAGCTGATGCTGCTGCTGCTATTTTTCTTTTCCAGTTGAGTATAAAGATGCTGCTTTAGGAGAACTTTTCCTGATAGATTTTTATTAGAATTATTAGACTTTCCCCAGATAGATAGATCTATAGAGTTCTTATTATGATAACCTTATTTTTCCGTCTAATAAATATGCATTGCAATTTCAAATTATTCTTATATTGATGATAAATGTAATGATCTGAATAATAAGCTTAACCTCATTTCCTGCATTCAAAACTTTATATAAACTTTATTATTCTTTAAACAAATGACTCAGTGATTCTTTAGCTCAATAATTAAAATGAAATGTTAAAGAGTTTATTGTGATTGAGCTGGTCTTAATCACCATCAACTGATTCCTACTAGTTGGTCCATCGACCAATGAGCGGAATACCTTAAAAGCAAATGAGAAATATTATGACATGATAAAAGAGGTCTCCCGTCCCCTTCCAGCGAATCGTTTTTCTCCTAGGTTAATGACGGAGGAAATCCAGGGAATAAATGAGTAAGTAAATGTATATGCGGTGTTATGGGCCCCACCATCATATGGATATAGTGTGTGTGTGTTAGAGGAATAGTTGCACCTGGATGACGAAAGCATAATAGGAGAATTATTTTTATTGTTAGCGCTGGATCACCTGCAACAGCTTACTTGTGTGACTTCCACAATATGTGGTTTAGCCTCACCAACAACCTATCCAGGTCTCCCTCCTATCTACAAAAATGGGGGCAAGGGGTCTACTACAGCTAAAATAAATACAGAATAGAACACTACAATCTACAGACGAAAATGAAATTAACATAGGATGAAGACAAGATATTTCATTCAATGTATTTCCCAAAACAATCAGGACTTTAAATTAATTGCTACAAGATTAATACCAAGGTAATTAATTAACCAAACTAAATACATGGACCCAAGTGAGGTGCACAGGAAGACCCCCTCACCAGCCTGTTGGCCAATTAACTGTGCACCCAGCTACTTGATTTAGTATCTTTAAAAATATGTTGATGGTTCTTGCATGATTCTCTGAGTTGTCCATTTTCTAACCAAGAACAATGAGCATTTTTAACAGCAATTACCTTATCCTGGAAACAAGTTGCTTGCTGGTCTAGATGTCACCTCTAAGAGTACCTTGTTTATTATATCAATAGTCTGGATACAGGTGTTTATTATATAAAACAATAGAATAAGTCTGAAACCTCATACTCCTGGTGATTGGCATAATTGAAGTTACACTGCAAAATATTGTTTTTAATTTAGTTATAGTATTTTATTTTTATATTTTATACGCTGTCAACAGAGACTACCATAGTGCCTTACAGTGTAAACCACAACTCAAGGACAACAAAGGAAATAGATAGTAAGATAGGCAAGAGAAGCTAAGGTGATGTGGATAAAAGACAGTGAGCTAAGGAGAGTGGATTGTTAAAAAAACTGCAGGCAAGAGTGATGGGGATGTCCAAGAGTATACAATAGGCAAGAATGCAGAGGTGGGACTGCTTTAATAGGTATGTTTTAAGCAAACCTGCTTCTGGGCACCGCACCAGAGAATGCCTTAGATTAACTTTTGGCTTCTTTTTGCAGGATAGTGAGTCTAAGATCTTCTCGCTGCCAGCAGGTAGCGGACATTTTGAAAGCAACATGCCTTAATATGAAGCTAATAAAGACCAATCACTTTCTGTGAAATCTAGTCCAGTTTCCAGAGGCTAGTGGGCAGGTGGGTGGAGCATGACCTTGCACCAGTATTGATAGAAGTCAGGAACGGATTAATAAGGTGTTTCCAAAGTCAAGTCTGGAAGTGATGGTACACTGAGCTAAAGAGCAGAAGTTGAAGATGGTGAAAGAAGTTGGTTGACAGCAGTTGCAAGGTGAATTATGCAGTTAGAGTTTATAAGAAGAATCAAGAGTTATGCCAAAGAATGTAGCAGTGTGGGATACTTGGAAAGTGGTGGTTATTTTTATTTTTATTTTGGAAAGGCCATGAGACGCCAGTTTGAAGCAGTGCGGGTGCAGAGGAGGAATTGAACGGAGGGGTATGTTTGAAGAAGAGAACAAACATTCAGTTTTGTACAGATTTGTGGCATTTAGATCTTTAGCCAGGAAGCAGCATCTATTTCCAACACTATGAGGAAAACTGAATTGTCCATATATTAGTGGGTGGAGGATCCCACAACCAAAAGGAAGTCACGCAGTGGTTGCATGTCTAGGATGAATAGGTAAGAGAACATGATTGAGCCTTGAGGCACAGTGTAATGTTTGAGAAGTAGCCAAGTAAAATAACTGGGTGCAGCCAGAGAAAAAGGTGGAAGGTACACCATTGCAGAACCTTAGCATTAATATTTATATGTGAATGAAGGTGGTAATGGGGTTTTCTATCTAAGGAAGTCTATTTCACGGGGTGGCAGCCTTTTAAGGAGATGTCTAACATGTCCAGATTTAAGATCGGAAGGGAAATAATCCAGAGAATATAAAGTCTGAGATTGGACTGTAAAGAAGTATTCCTTACCCTTTCTTCTGCATACAAACTATGTTGCGGCGGGTTTGCATGCCAGCAGAGCGACACAGAACAGCTGACTCTCGGCGAGGATGCGGATACCCGAGGTAACTACATGCCTTTCTAGACATTTGCCAGGCCCATTTCACCTTTAAACCTCACATCTCTGCTTCCAACAGGTCTAAGGTGGGTTAATAGTAACACTGTCGGAAATTCTTTGGCCTGGGCGATGCTCTTAATTTCAGATGCCAGTCCTCCCCAGGACAACTTCTCGGCCTTCCTTGTTGGGTTTGAAAAAGGTGTTTGACCACCAAGACCACAAATTTTCTGCCCAAGGATAGATTTTGGAACGTTCTCAAGGTTCTGAAGTCTCCATTCTTATATCTCTAAGCTCAAGGGCTGGCCACAGAAATAGATTAGACCGACCCTTATCTCTTCACCCTTTTTCAAAAGGGTTTAAAAGATGAACTCACAAGGGTTGCCAGATCACCTACCCTTCAGGATCTCATCCATTTAACCCTCCAGATTGATAGCCGTCTTCAGGAATGACGTCTGGAATGCAGGAAACAATCCTCGTCTAAATCCCCTTATATACCACTGCTTAAGGCTGCTACCAAGTCTTCTGAGCCTGAAGACAAGCCCATGCCAGTTGGCTTTACTAAGGGTCCTTAAACCAAGGAGGAGAAATAGTAAGAAGATGAACTGTGGCCATGAAGGTCACCTTTTAAGTTCCAGCCCTGTTTGAATGTCTTGCTATCCACAGAAGTAGGGAAACTAATAAGCTTATCCCTCGTACAGGGAATAGAGGCGAGTAATAACCAGTCACCCCTGCTTTCGCCGCTAAAGTCTTCCACCTTTATCCTCCTACAAAGAGTTTTTAATTCAGCCCAAACATCTTCTGGTTCCAGTTCTAAATCAACTGTGGAGCTTCTAATATTAATATGGACATTCAATGGGCCACACACCATCATGTTCCAGTCACCAAAAAAAGAGGTACCAATGGTTGTAGAAGTTATGGATAGAACTCTAGTGGCTTCAGGCTTAGTTGTAGAGAAAACTTAACCTTTCCCTCTCGAAATTGCCACTCATTATGAGACTCTCACATTTGATATTATTTCTTCTCACTGTTTTCCGATTATTTTAGGGATCAACTGGTTGGCAAAACACAATCCATTTATCATTTGTTCTGCTAAGACTTTATTTTTGAGCTTTGAATTTTGTATCTCTCACTGTACTGCCATTCAACATTCTCTTGAAATGCCTACACTTCAATCTGATAATCCCACTCAATCCATTGCTCAGCTTGCTGAGGTTTCTGAAACCTGTTGTGACTTACTCGATGTATTTCAAGAAACAATAAAAAGGAACTACCTCCTCATCCTCCCTTTGACCGGCGCCATTGATATCTTGCCTGATGCACTTGTTCCTTACAGGGGTACTTTCTGGCAAATAGTTTCATTGCTTCTTCAAAGTCCCCTGCTGGAGCTTCTTTGTTTTTGTGCCAAAGAAAGGAACATCGGAATTCTGGCCCTGTACTAACTACAGAGGGTTAAATCTGGTGACAACAACGGATCGATACCACTTGCCTCTAATATCAGATATTTTAGAAGCCGTCCATGGAGCAAAGATCATTCCCAAACTAGATCAAAGAGGTGCATATCATCTAATTCGAATCCGATCAGGAGACAAATGGATAAAGTATTCATAACACCTTTTGGGCATTTTGAGTATCGAGCAATGCCGTTTAGCCTGTGCAATGCCACAGCGGTTTTCAACGTTTTATGAATGCTATCTTCTCTGACCTGATTCTCCATACTATGATGGTTTACCTAGACAATATCCTGGTATTGTCTAAGGGCTCTACAGAAAATCCTAAGCATGTTACACAAGTCCTGCCACGGCTAAGAGAAAAGAAACTGCTGGTCAAACCTGAAAAGTGTTTCATTGAGAATGTCTCCGTTGACTACTTATGTTATGTCATCTAGGGGAATTGCAATGGATAATTGGAAAGTTGAAGCTATCCTTGACTGGCCCATACCTTTCTCACTGAAAGAAATACAGAGTTTTCTTGGTCTGGCAAACTATCACAGGTTCATCAAGGGTTTTTCTAAACTCGTTTTACCCATCACAGATCTGTTAAAGAAGAACACACCTTTTCATTGGAGTGAGGATGCCACCTTAGCCTTTACAAAACTGGAATCTGAGTTTGTTCAAGCTCCCATCCTCCAACAGCCTGACACCTCTAGGACCTTTGTCATTGAAACAGATGCCTCGACCAGGCATTGGGAGTGGTGTGGATTCAAATTGGCCAGGACAGAGAAGAGCATGCCTTCACCTCCTTCTCAAAAAAGTTCTTTCCAGCTGATAGAAATTATTCTGTCTTGGAAAAAAAAAATCCTACATATCAAAACAGCCTTCATAGAATGGAGACATTTTTTACTTGGAGCACAACATTGAGTGATTGTTCATACAGATCATCGAAATCTTCAAGTACGCCAGCAAGTTGAATGCCAAAATAGACAAGACCACTGGGCATTTTTCTTTCAACAATTTGATTTTCTTCTTACTTACATTACTGGGTCTGAAAATCTGGTAGCTGACTCCTTGTCTAGATATTATCCAGAATCAAACTTCTTCAAATCAATGGAGAAAATTATTGCCCCCAGGCCTTTATCACTACCATGATTTCCACATTTGTTGAATCAATTCATTTGGAGACAAAACACTTCAATCTACAAAAACCCAGACAACTGTATCTCCATTTTCAGATAAAGAATGTCAACGTTTTTATTTTTGTTCAAGGGAAGCTCGTAATTCCCACTAGACAATCCCAGAAACATATATCAGTTATGCCACGATGCATTAATTTCCAGGCATAGAGTCTAATGCGTAACTGAAGAACTAGTCAAAAGATCGTTTTGGTGGCTATCCCTTTACCAGGACTTCATACAGTTCATCAGGACCTGTTAAGTGTGCACCCTAAAGAAATAAACACAAAGAAAAGCAGCATTAATATTATCCCCGGAGATTCCTTCCAAGCCATGGCAAGTAATTTATACTGACTGTATTGTTGATTTCCTCTAACTGGAAACTGTACTACAATTGTGGCCACAATAGATTTTTATTAAAATAGCCCATTTCTCTGCTCCTCCCAAATTACCAACAGCGTCTGAAATTTTTTATTGACATATTCTCACTTAATGGATTTCCGCTGAATATCATTTCTGTTCTGGGGCCTCAGTATGTCTTAACGTTTTGGAAGTCTCTATGTCATGTCATAAACTAGGTATTCAAAGAACCTTAACTTCTAGTTTTCCTCTCCAATTCAACTGCCAGAGAGACTAAATAAAACTCTTGACGAGTTTTTAAGGTGTTACATTTCTGCTACTCTAGACAATCGGAAATCCCTCGTAGCAGCAGCTGAATTTTCTTACAAACATTCAATCAATCCCTTTACAGAATTTTCCCCTTTTTTGCCTTATCTGGATTACGTCCCCAACACTTTCCAATTCTCTCAGAAACTGAGAATTCTGTCCCTGCAGTCCAAGATTCCTTAGAGATATTTACAAAATGTGGGAAAATCAACTTCATTATTTACAGAATGCTCAAGACAAGCAAAGGTCTCAGGTCAATCAACAGATGACCAGCCCCTATTTACAAAGGAGGTGACAAAGTCTGGTTGTCCTCCATAAATCTACCACACTCTGTTTGTCTAAACTCTCTCTGAGAGGTTATGGTCCTTTTGAAATCTCTAAGATAATAAATCTTGATACAGTACGGGAAAAGATTCCCATTTTTTGGAGGATTTATCCTTACTTTCACGTTTCCCCCACACAACCTTATTTTCATCGTAAAGGTCATCCTGTTAAAAGGAAACCTCCCTCCATAATTGCTGATGGTCACTATGAATATGAGGTCCAAGAGATTTGTAACTCCTGATATTTTAAAGGGAAACTCAATCAATCAATCAATCAATCACGGCATTTATAGAGCGCGCTACTCACCCGGGAGGGTCTCAAGGCGCTGGGGGAGGGGGTAAGTTACTGCTCGAACAGCCAGGTCTTGAGCTGCTTCCTGAAGGAGAGATGGTCCTGGGTTCGCCGAAGGTGAGTGGGGAGGGAGTTCCAGGTCTTGGCTGCCAGGTAGGAGAAGGATCTTCCTCCGGCGGTGGCTCTGCGGATGCGTGGTACGGTGGCGAGGGCGTGGCTGGTTGATCGTAGCTGGCGGGTGGGCGTGTAGAAGGTCATGCGGTCGTTGAGGTACTTGGGGCCCAGGTCGTGGAGGGCCTTGTGTGCGTGGGTGAGGAGTCTGAACGTGATTCTCTTGCTGACGGGGAGCCAGTGCAGGTCTTTCAGGTGTCCGGTGATGTGGCTGTGCCGGGGGATGTCCAGGATGAGTCGTGCGGAGGCGTTCTGGATGCGCTGGAGTCTTTTTGAAGTTTGGCTGTGGTTCCGGCGTAGAGGGTGTTCCCATAGTCCAGTCGGCTGGTGACGAGTGCCTGGGTGACGGTCTTCCTGGTTTCAGTGGGGATCCATCTGAAGATCTTGCGGAGCATGCGCAGGGTGTTGAAGCACGAAGATGAGACGGCGTTGACTTGTCTGGTCATCGACAGGGAGGAGTCCAGGATGAAGCCCAGGTTGCGTGCGTGGTCCGTTGGCTTGGGCGCGGTGCCCAGGGCCGGGGGCCACCAAGAGTCGTCCCAGGCGGAGGGTGATGAGCCCAGGATGAGGACTTCCGTCTTGTCTGAGTTCAGTTTAAGGCGGCTGTTCCTCATCCAGTCGGCGACGTCTCTCATCCAGTCGTGTAGGTTGGCTCTGGCGGTGGTGGGGTCGTTGGTGAGGGAGAGGATCAGCTGGGTGTCGTCGGCGTAGGAGATGATGTTGAGGTTGTGTTGGCGTGCGATGGCTGCGAGGGGGCTCATGTAGACGTTGAAGAGGGTTGGACTGAGTGAAGATCCTTGTGGAACGCCGCAGATGACTTCGGTGGCCTCGGATCTGAACGGGGGAGGCGGACTCTCTGGGTTCTTCCGGCGAGGAACGAGATGATCCATTCCAGTGCTTTCTCTCGGATTCCGATGTTGCTGAGGCGCTTCACTAGGGTGCGGTGGCAGACGGTGTCGAACGCCGCGGAGAGGTCCAAGAGGATGAGGGCTGCTGTTTCCCCGTTGTCGGTTAGGGTTCTGATGTCGTCGGTGGCTGCGATAAGGGCGGTCTCGGTGCTGTGGTTGGCCCGAAACCCGGACTGCGAGGGGTCGAGGATCCATTCGTCTCGAGGAAGGCGGCAAGCTGTCTGTTGACGGTCTTCTCGATGACTTTGGCCGGAAACGGAAGGAGCGAGATGGGACGGTAGTTCTTGAGGTCGGTGGGGTCCGCCGTTGGTTTCTTCAGGAGGGCGGTAAGCTCGGCGTGCTTCCAGCTCTCCGGGAAGGTGGCGGTGTGGAAGGAGGAGTTGATGATGTCCCGGAGATGGGGTGCGATGGTGGCGTCGGCTTTGTTGAAGACGTGGTGTGGGCAGGGGTCGGTTGGTGATCCGGAGTGGATGGAGTTCATCGTGCGGGTGGTGTCTTCGGTGCTGATCGGGGTCCAGTTGCAGAGGGTGGTGGTGGCGGGCGTTGGTTCGGCGGTAGGGTGCGTGGTCTGTGCGTCGAAGCTGTTATGTATGTCGGTGATCTTGCGGTGGAAGAACGCGGCGAGTGAGTTGCAGAGGTCTTGCGAGGGGGTGATGTCGTTGTTTCCGGCGCTGGGGTTGGAGAACTCTTTGACGATGCTGAAAAGTTCCTTGCTGTCGTGGGCGTTGTTGTCCAGTCGTTCTTTGAGTGCCGACTTCTTGGTGGCACGGATCATCTGGTGGTGTTTGCGGGTGGCGTGCTTGAGGGCGGTCCTGTTGTCTGTGGTCTGGTCGAGTCGCCAGGCTTTCTCGAGAGTGCGGCAGTTCTTCTTGGATTCCTTGAGTTCGTTGGTGAACCAAGGGGTTTTCTTGCTTCCGGGTCTGCTGGGAGGGTTTTTAGTGGTGCGAGGTCGTCGGCGCAGGCGGTCAGCCACTTGGCGAGGTTGCTGGCTGCTTCGTTTGGGTCCGTTGTGTTGGTGGGTGTGTTCTGGCTGAGGGAGGCGGTGAGCTGCTCGGCGGTGATCTTGCTCCAGCTCCGGCGGGGAGCCTGTTGCGGGTGGTGGTGGGTCGCAGTCTTTCTGAAGCTGAAGTGGACGCAGCTGTGGTCGGTCCAGTGGAGTCCGGTGGCGTGGCTGAAGGAGATGTGCTTGCTGGAAGAGAAGACGGGGCCAAGCGTGTGGCCGGCGTAGTGGGTGGGCGTGTTCACCAGTTGCTTGAGTCCGAGGTTGGCGAGGTTGTCCAGCAGGGCGGTGGTGTTTCTGTTGTTGTTGTTCTCCAGGTGGAAGTTGAGGTCCCCTAGGAGGATGTAGTCGGCGGAGGGCATGGCGTGCGGGCTGATGAAGTCTGCGATGTCTTCGCTGAATAGTGTGCGTGGTCCCGGGGGTCTGTAGATGAGGGTGCCTCGGAGGGTGGTCTTGGGGTCAGTGTGTATCTGGAAGTGTAGGTGTTCGGCGGCGGTGAAGGTCTCGTCGGAGTTAGTCGAGATGCGGATGGTGTTCTTGTGTACGATGGCGATGCCTCCTCCCGTCTGGTTGACGCGGTCCTTCCGGGTGATCTTGTATCCGTCCGGGATGGCTATGGCGATGTCGGGCGCTGAGGAGGCGTTCATCCAGGTTTCGGTGAGGAAGGCGACGTCCGGTGCTGTTGCGTCGAGCAGGTCCCAGAGTTCCACGGCGTGCCTGTGGACGGAGCGGGTGTTCAACAGGATGCATTTCAGGTGGTTGCTGCTGGTGCTCGACTTGGCGGAGGTGGTGCACGTCCGGGGGCAGGTGAATCGGCAGGCTTGGCAGGTGAAGGGTCCGTGGGTGCGTCTCGGTGAGGCTCGGTAGCAGGCAGGGTTCCGGCCGGCATTGAGTGCGGTGAGGGTGGCGGCGTCGTAGGTCCGTCGAGTAGTGTTGCATCGGTGGGATCCAGGGGTCCTGGCGCTGGGCGCGGGCCAGGCGCGGACGGGCGCAGACGGGCTTACCTTTGGCGCACCTTCGGCGCTCCGTCGGTGCTCCCGCTGCGCGCGGCCGCTGCGCGGTCGCTCAGGGGGCGTCATAAGTAAGGAGCCTGGAGGGAGGAGCAGCTGGGTGGCGGGAGCGGGGCGGCGAATGGAATCACGGGGGGCGGGGCCGCAGGGAGGCAGTGGCTGGAAGTCCCAGGAGCAGCGGGCAGCGGGAAAGTCCCAGGAGCAGCGGACAGCGGGAAAGTCCCAGGAGCAGCGGGAAAGTCCCAGGAGCAGCGGGCAGCGAGCGAAGGAATCTCCAGGCAGGAGGCGGCAAGGCAGGCAGGAGCGGCAGCAGTGAGTGGGGCGACCAAGCCCTGTGGAGGGCTGAGCGGTCACACTCTGTGGTCCCCTACGGTCCCCTTAAGTAAGGAGCCGGGAGGGAGGAGCAGCTGGGTGGCGGGAGCGGGGCGGCGAATGGAATCACGGGGGGCGGGGCCGCAGGGAGGCAGTGGCGGGAAGTCCCAGGAGCAGCGGGCAGCGGGAAAGTCCCAGGAGCAGCGGGAAAGTCCCAGGAGCAGCGGGCAGCGGGAAAGTCCCAGGAGCAGCGGGAAAGTCCCAGGAGCAGCGGGCAGCGAGCGAAGGAATCTCCAGGCAGGAGGCGGCAAGGCAGGCAGGAGCGGCAGCAGTGAGTGGGGCGACCAAGCCCTGTGGAGGGCTTGGTCTACAATATGTAATTGATTGGAAAGGTTATACACCTTGTGATTGTTCCTGGGAAACAGCAGATCAAGTTCATGCTCCTGATTGGTCAAACAATTTTCCTTAAAAAATCCTCATAAGGGGGCGTGTCCAAGATGGCGCCCGTGCGGTAGGAGAATCTCGGAGCTCCACCGCGCCGGAATGGTTCTTGGCGGTTCTGGGGGAGGGGGGGGGTCCACTCCCGCCCTCCGATACTGCAGGCCAGCGGTCAGTGGAGCGGCCCGAGCACCCGGGGGCGCTTACTGGGACGGCGGGGGGCCGCAGCGCAGCAGATCCCGCGACCGCGCGGACAGCGAGGCAGAGACAAGATGGCGGCCGCATAGGTGCCGCGATCGCGGACACCGGCAAGCAGCGGATTAAAGCCCCAGTGGCGCCCGAAGAAGTGCTGGAGGTCGCGGGCGTACGCCGATTCCCTGGTTGGAGTCCGGAGGGAGTTTGGACCCCCCGGGAAGACCTAGTGGCTGGTACGGTGGAGCACGTGGAGGCTGGCGCAGGTGTCGGAGGCGCATGGCCTTGGGCTCCTGGAGGTCTCAGGAGCGGCGAGCAGTATCTAACCCCAACGGGCCGCCAGAGCAGTAAGTGGAGACGCTTGAGGGGCCTGGGCTTTGGGGGCAGCGAGGCCACAGCGTGCAGGGGCAGGACTGACTCTAGCGAACAAAGGCCCCGGTGGTGGAGCCCTGAGGGAACAACATCTCTTTATAGCAGCATCCTACAGAAGGTGGGCCCCGGGGTGGCGGCCTCGAACCAGGGGGCTCCCTGGTGGGGGTCCAGAAGACGGCAAGGACGCGGATTCGCGCCGGTGGGCCGGCCCGTCCTGCTGGGGTGACCCTTCTTGGTGCTGCCGCCCTCACTTGCTGCGTGGTGTCTCCTGCCTGGGGACGCCGAGGAGTTGGGCCCGCTGAGGTGAGGCAATGTACCTGACCGTCGACTCTTGCTTCCTGATCTTTCGCATACTGTTGTCCTTGTGGTGGCCCTCTAAGGCATTTGGTCCGCCTGGGAAAGCGAGGCCGGCGGTGACTATCGATCCATAATGGCCTCCTCGCGGACCAAAAAGGAAACAGCCACTATCAAAGACCTCCAGAGTAAGGGCTCCGCCAAGAAAGCAGGGGCCACCGCAGTCTCCCGTGACAAGTGGGGCCGGCTCGCCGACACCCCAGGAAGCGGACGATGAAGCACCACTCACCAGGGGCTTCATGGAAGCGCTTATTGGCACGCTACGGTGTGACATTGCAGCCCTACGAGCAGACATGGCCACGGAAGTTAAAGATCTGCGCCATGATCTGGGGGAACTGGAGCAGAGGGTGGACTCGATGGAATGCTCAGCTGACTCCAGAGAAGAGGAGATGGAGGAATGCCGCAGGGAGATCTTAGAGCTTAAGGATCGCAATGCGGACCTCAATCTACACTTGGAGGACTTGGAAAATAGGTCACGTAGGTCAAATATCCGCATTAAAGGAGTGCCTTTACAAGCGGATGCGGGGCGCCTGGATGACTATGTTCTGCGCCTATTCCGTCACATTGTGCCGACGCTGGAAGGTAAAGACCTCCCCCTCGACCGGACACACAGAGCGGGGCGCCCCTCTAATTCACCAGGTACACCACAAGACATTCTGACATGTCTCCATAACTACGCCCAAAAGGAGTTGATCATGGCAGCAGTGCGGGACCTACCGTATGTACTCTTTGAGGGTCACAAGGTCCGCCTATTCCAGGACTTGTCAATCATATCCCTATGCCAGCGGCGTAGGGATATGAAACCAGTGACGGCGTTCCTGAGAGACAAAGGAGTGAAATACAGATGGGGCCACCCATTTTGATTGATCTTTATATGGCAAGGAGAGTCGCGGATGGCGCGCACACCCCGGAGGCTGCGGACATTCTGGGCATAGAGCTGGATCGGGACTCCTCTTCGCCCCGCACAAACTCACATTCCTCGGCTACGGACACTCTAAGACAGCGACGCAACAGGAATCCTCCTCTGCCCTGGCCTTCGAAACCCACGGAAACTGAAAGTATCAAGGAGCGCTCGGACCTACTCCGGCAACTTTCTGAACACCACCAATCCCCGGAGCGCGACGACGAATAGCCCAGTAACATTCAGTATCCTGCTTTCAAGGAGTGGGATACATGGTTCTCTCCCCTCCCCCCCCCGGGGACGCACCTGGACTTTGCATTTGACCGGTTGCGGCAGGGGCGGTGCTTTCTCACCTCTTCATGCCTCTCCCGCGGACGACTAGCGACATGGACCCTCTTTACATAATCGCAAGTTGTGCACCACTGGGTGCTTTAGTTCTCTTTTTTCTCTTTTACTGTTCGTGTTGTTTGGTCACCTCAATGTTTGGTGCTCTACTCCTTTTCAGGCTGGCTCACTGTGACTTTGGGAGGGTGGGTGGGGGTTATGCGGGAGTGGTTGGGAGCTTTTATAGCGCCCTTGATCCTATCGAATCATGGTGAAGGTGCTTAGTTTGAATGTACGAGGTCTCAACTCACCGGCTAAAAGAGTAGCAATCCTCAACCAACTTAGGGCAGCACGGTGTGATCTTTGCCTCTTGCAAGAGACGCACCTATTGAAACAGGACTCTCATAGAATGAGGTCAAGATGGTTTGATCGCCAGTACTGGTCTCCTGGACAAGGGAAGAAGGCCGGGGTTGCGATCCTTGTGGCCACACACTCCATAGGGAAGGTTGATTGTGTACAATCTAAATTTCCGGGGCGGTTGTTGTCATTGAGGGTGTCTTGGGCCCATCATGCACTCAATGTAGCTACCATTTATGCCCCCAATGAAAAGCAGGAGCCATTTATTCGCCAGGCACTTGGTGAGGTACTGGCGTCCCCAGACTCCAATTTGATAATAGGGGGTGATTTTAATTTGGTTATAGATGCAGCCATGGATAGGTCCCCTACACGTACAGGGTCTACGGGGATGTTCTCCACGCAAGGGGTGGGCTGGCTTGCAGAGGCAGAGCTCACTGATATTTGGCGGGTATTGAACCCACGGTCTCGCTCATACTCCATTTTCTCCGCAGCACACCAATCACATGCTAGAATCGATTACTTCTTGGTTTTGGCCCCCTTACGTCCAAGAGTAGCGGGGGCCACGATTGACGTGGCAGCCATATCAGACCATGCCCCGAGTCAGTTGGATGTTCGCCTTCCGGCCACTCCTCAGGTCAGCAAAACATGGTGTCTAAATCCTAAAATGTTAACATATGACCCCATAGTAAAGGAAGTAGAGAAGGCTATAGTTGACTACCTTTCCCTTAACGACACACCAGATACGGCAATTACGACACTTTGGAAGGCGCTTAAGGCAGTCGTTCGAGGGACCTATATCGCAATTGCGGCCAGGCTTAATAGGGAGCCGGCCTCGAAACGAGCGGCGCTTGAAACCAATGTGAAAGAGCTGGAAAGTGAACATCGGCAAGTAGCTACACACCACAATAGACGGCGACTAAATGCAGCGCGGAGACAGCTTAGAGCGCTAGATATGGACGCGGCGGCGCATGCCTTGTTGCGCACTCGACAGAAATATTATGCAGGAGGCAATAAAGCAGGGAAACTACTGGCGCACAGGTTAAGGGCGCAGGCACACTCTAGACGGGTCCAGACTATTGTAGACGAGGACGGTCATCAACTGGTGAGGGATGAAGACATAGCAGCGGCATTTGGCCACTTTTATGAGAAGTTATATACGGCAGAGGAAATCTCCCCGGTTATTAGCGCACCATACATTGAACGTTCACCCGTCACAGCACTGCTGCCTCCCCATGCCGAACAGCTGGAGGAAGACATCGCCGAAAGGGAAGTGCTAGAGGCAATAGGTCGCCTGAGTGTTGACAAAGTGCCAGGGCAAGATGGGTTTATAGCTGCCTTTTATAAGCGATACGCACCCTTACTAGCCCCCATTTTGACTCGCTTATATAACTCCTTTAGTGAATCAGGAGAACTCACAGAATCAATGCGCCTGGCGGTCATCTCGGTGTTGCCAAAGCCAGGGAAAGACCCCCAGCTTTCTGCCTCCTACTGCCCCATTTCCCTTTTGAATGTCGATGCCAAGATATTCACTGGCATTTTGGCGGGGCGACTGGGTAGGCACATGCCGGGATTGATAGAGCCCGATCAGTCTGGCTTTATACCGGGTCGAACCTATAGCGACAACACTAAGCGGCTTTTCCATCTATTAGACAAAACTCGGCGTTCCCAGGTCCGACGTTGTTTCTGTCCATAGACGCCGAGAAGGCCTTTGACCGCGTGCACTGGCCTTTCCTGCACGGGGTGTTGGAGGCAGTGGGCTTCGGACCCAGGTTTCGGCGATGGGTAGGTGCGGGTTATGTGGATCCCAAAGCAAGGGTGCGGGTGAATAATACTCAATCTCCGACCTTCACAGTGGCAAGGGGGACACGCCAGGGCTGCCCTCTCTCCCCCCTTCTATTTGCGCTCTACATGGAGCCTCTGGCGGAGCGCATCCATCGTCATCCACGGATAGAGGGTGTCTGGATGGGGGGCCAATCACACAAAATAGCCCTATATGCAGATGACGTCTTATTGACAGTTACTAATCCGCGGGACTCCCTACCCCCTCTCTTAGAGGAGCTGGCCCGGTTCGGGGAGGTCTCTGGTTTTAAAGTAAATACGGCTAAAACCCAAGCCCTGAATATCACTATTTCCCGGGAGGAACAGGCCCACTTAGAATCGACATTCCCCTTTCAGTGGTCACAGCAGGGCATCCAATATCTGGGCATCCAAATAATGCCTACGATAGAAGGGTTGATTACCCATAACTATGGGGCCCTGTTGCACACAGTCCGATCACATATCCAGTCATGGCGGGGGGGTCCCCTCTCATGGGTGGGTCGCATCGAAGCAGTGAAAATGACCCTGTTGCCGAAAATTCTTTACTTAATGCAGGTGATGCCGTTGCCGCCTCCACCGGCCGTGTTGAGGAAACTGCAGGCGGCACTGGAAGCCTTCATATGGGGGGGTAAGCGACTCGGATGGCGAGGGCCCGAACATACCTGCCGTTGGCCAAAGGGGGACTTGGGATTCCGAATCTGGTGAAATATTACCAGGCTGCTCAGCTACGATATATAGTAGAGTGGCAGCGTTTGATGACAGAAAAACACTGGTGCTTTCTGGACCAGACAGTCGCAGGCATCCATATTTGGAAGATCCCGTGGCTACAGCCCGTACGGGGTATATATCTCGCCTGTGGTCAGGGCGACGATCGGGGTCTGGGACAAAGTGTATACCACTCACCAGCTATCCACGCGTATCTCGCCCCTCACGCCGATCATAAGAAACCCGGAGTTTCCTCAGGCAATGTCGGAGAAAGCATTTGCTCCCTGGCAGGAAGTACAATGTAAGAGGATTGGCGATTTGTTTGATGTGCGTGGCCTGTTGGACTTTAAGGCCCTCCAGCAGGACTTTGGACTCCCGGACTCCGAATATTGGCACTACCTAGCGGTAAAACATTGGGTGTCTCTTCCCTCGATTAAGCCCCATGCCAGTAGAAAGTTCACGCTGTTTGAACGCTGGCTCTTCACTCGAAAGGACGACTCTCGTCTCTTGTCGGACATATACTCCTTATTAAATACCCACCCCACGCCGCTACACACTCCGGCTCGCAAGAGATGGGAGCGGGAATGTGAACGAAGCTTTACAGATAAGGAGTGGTCCGCTATACTGCATAGGGCGCGCACTTCCGCCACGAGCGCCTCAGGCAAAGAAACTCTACTAAAATTGGCTCACTACTGGTACTATACCCCGGCCCGCTTGGCCCGGTGGCAGAGGGGAAGGTCGGACGAGTGTTGGAGGCACTGCACTCACTCGGGCACACTTACCCACTTACTGTGGCATTGTCCTAAACTTCATAGATTTTGGAAAGGAAGTCTTGACGGACATTGACACAATGTTCAATACCGAAATACCCCGCTTTCCATCTTACATATTACTAGGCCTTAACCTACCCACTATATTCTGAACGAGGCAAGGCTATCACATTGGCGTTGTGTGCTGCGAAGCAGGTCCTGCTGTCGAAATGGGGCACAGAGGTGGTTCCGACTCACGCAGATTGGCTCCATAAACTTTGGGACCTCTTAGGGACGGAGAAGGTGACGGCCACTGTTAATCGTACACTACCCAAATTCGAGAAACGGTGGGGTACCTGCATTGCACACCTCTCGGGTGAGTTTCAACAATTGACATGCCCGATATACCTACGCATACTGCAGATCACACCACCCACACCTCCACCGGCTCCAGGGACACAGGCAAAGTGAAGTCTATACCTTAGCATCTTGAGCACGTATGGGTTTTTTTTGTTCAAGGTTTAATGTGAATCTGAATTCGGTTTCCCTCTCTCACCCTCC
Source organism: Calotriton arnoldi (assembly GCA_963921515.1). Lineage (NCBI taxonomy): Eukaryota > Metazoa > Chordata > Amphibia > Caudata > Salamandridae > Calotriton > Calotriton arnoldi. The sequence goes on from CAWUFW010000282.1 coordinate 2,058,519, forward strand.
CTTAACCCCCCCTCCCCCTCACTCTTAGCTTGGACTCATGACCACTGCACCGGCCGATGGATGTAGGTGCCAGACAATGTAAATGTTTTGAAGCTTTAATGCCTATTCCTCGCCGGCCAAATGGATGTAGGCGACGGCTAATGTCCTTCCCTTAAACTCAATGAAATGTTTCAATCCTAAAAAATCCTCATAAACCCGGAGCTCCTAAGAGTATGGAGGGGGCACAGAAGTATTACTTACTTTTCTTCCACACGTACGCTATGCCGCAGCTGGTCTGCCTGCCAACTTCGTGCTGCAGAACAGCTGTCTCTCCCAGTGCTATGCTTCTTTCTCCTGTGCATATCGGGTTTAATATGTCAATGATAACTCAACATTCTTCCCAATCCAAGGTGGCAAAACGTTTTTTTTACATTAGGTTACTTCCGGTTTCTCACTATATAAAGAGCTCCATTGTATGTCCAGTTGCATCGCGATTGCTCCTGAATCATTGCTCAATTACTGGACATTGTGGACTCCATGTCTCCCTGGTTCATGTTGCTTATTCTCCGCTCGTGTCTCTGTTGCTAGGCCTGGTCAACAAGAAGGTTCTTACTGGTCTCCAGTTTTTTCTCCTTCTTTCTGTGTTATTTTCTGGAGCAGTTCTGGACCTCCTGTACAATCAGGTGTCTGGTTCTGCCTTTGAAAGTGAACAGTCTTTTCTCCATACAAAGAAGACTTTACAAACATCGCACAGAAGTCCAGCTCTTGACTTGGACAGGTAAAGTATACTAAATGTTTTGGTTTTTGGCACTAGTTTGATGAGGCATATTATTGTTGGTGCAGGGAATAAATGTAATATTGTATAACAGGGTGATAAAGTCAGTGTGAAAAATTGAAAGGAGAGCACCATTTGTTGCTGGCATATGGAGGAAAGCAGATATACAAAGCGAGAATTTAATTCCTATTTATTTTAACCCCTCAGAAGAGAGCAAATCCAGAAGCTGTGGCAGGGGTGTGAGAAAAGAAAGAGGTGTGAGGTAGTTCTCTATGACTTGCAACAACTTTTTAGCATAGTTTACTGCAGATACGACAAGGCCATAGAGAAAGTGAGCTTTATTTTTAATTATGTTCTTCTTCAAGGATGTGGAACATCTCAAGCCATATGTGTTTGGGGGCAATGGGGTTTGCAGTAAAATGGCCTGACTGCGCAGGTTAGAATCAAAATTAGGTAGCTTAGGGATTCAGCAACGCAGCAGTGGGCTCATTAGAAAAACTTTGTATCCGGCACCTATTGTGTAACAGATTAAGCACTGGAGTGAAGTAGATGTCCTTTGTGGCGCAAGGTCTTGATGAAATTATCTGCATTCAGGATTACTAAGGCTACCGCGGTGTGCAATGGCACAATGCAAAATTAGTAAATCGGCCTGATGTACCACAATAGGTAACCATACAACTTCAGTCTGCCAGCAGAATGTGGGTGTCCTAGCAAGTAACACAGACTTGAGGGATCCAACCAGCTGCACTGTTCACAACCACTTTTAGAAAAGGTGAAAGTTACACAATTTATGAAAATACAAATACACAATACAAAAATGCAACTAACAGAAATCATTTTCACGCTTTGTCACTAACATATCTGGCATATGTCACAACTATTAGGTACTGAAAAAGTGTAGGTACTGTTTAACAAATACATTTATTTCCTACAAAACTAAAGCATTCAAAATAACATCAACACAAAGCAGCCATTAGACTTTTTTGGAAATATTTTAATAGTTGTTCAATGGTCTACATCTTACAGTAAATATCATACAGTTACAAACTCTTGGCTTAAAACTGTCAGGGAAATCACGAGCAGATCCTCAAAACCAAACCCAATCCAAATAAAGGGATCAGTGGCGCGCTTCATAGTCACAAGCAAAAACCGTGGGTCTTCCTGGAAAAACAAAACAAGCTCGTGGCTGGGTTCCTACGAAAATACCTTGAAGTCCTCAGACTTTATCTTGGAAGACATTTGGAATTGTAGTTTTTTTTTTTTTTTTGCTGCAAAGGCCTAATAAAAAAATTTAAATTCAGATACCCAGGTTATGCTTTAATTTGAAAGGAAAGTATACTACAAAGGAATAAAGAAAAAAATAGTGACATTCTCTGTTCGTGTGAACATATACGTATACACTCACACCAGAGACACACACATACAAAACATGTATATCTGAAAGTAAGAGAGCAACATTTCCACACTGTGCTAAGGAGTCACAAGTTCCAGCCTACCTCTCAGAATGGAATACTGACAATAGAATACACAATACTTGAACAAGGAATTATTGCTTAATAATGTCTACTTTTTATATTTTTATGAGGTTATACAGCACAGACTGCTTCTACATTAGAGGCCATTTGTTAACAATGGCTTCATTAAAGCATCGTGTTCTATTCTATTATATCAAGTAGTTATTTCTAAGTTTCATACTGAATTTTGTGCGTCTGCCTGCGCACAGGCCACTGATGTGTTTACACAAGAAGACTGCATGATATGCTCACTCTGCAGGTAAATTTCTTTTGATGGAAATCATGGCGCAAACAATCATCGAACAGTTCTGAATGCAAAAACATGCAATGAAGTAAGGCAGTGCACCAGAAAAGGAAGGTGGCATGGCTAGGTTTACTGCAAGCATGCACCATCCAAAGAGGTTTGGCCAACAGAGGCGGAGTGCTTGGCCAATAGATTACAACACCCTTTTGAGGTCATCCTTGTACTAAACTGTGGAGAGTACTGTTGTCTTGAAACAACCAGCCATCAGGCTGAAAGGGCCTAGAATCTGCAGAAGTGACTGTAGAGGTACCGCAGAGCAGAGAGAAGCTAGAAGCAGCCATTGCACCTTGTTTTACATCTGTAATATGAATATGCTCCGCAATTCAGTCAAAATTATTGAACAGTGGTCTCCTTCTCAGGACTCAGAAAAATTTACTTCTACCCATAAAAATAGGTTTATCTAAGTTTGCCAGCCTTTCACTGAGGTCTCCAGGCTTCCCAATAGAAGACTGTAATGACACATCCAGTAGTTTGACTGTTGTGCAGAGAACGATAAAAAAAAGTGAACTTGTGGCAACTACCTCTTTCCTCTCTGTTCAAGTATTTGTAGGAGTGACCTCATGCTTCCTGCTGCCTTCTGTTATACTCTAGGAAAGACAGCAGTAGTCTTTTTTCATTAAAATCATCTTATTGTGCGTTATGCGGGCTCTGAGTACATGGCTGCCTCAAGCTCACACCTTTGCTGCAATACCATTGTTATGGTATTGCAGCAGTTATGTGAGAAGATGCATTATCAGTCGGACGACATAGGCACAGAGAAAGGCCAACCCATGGACAAAGTAAAACAAAAAAGCCTGTGATGCGGCACAGGCACCCTACATGCTTGAGTTATGGATCAACTGTGCCCTCAATTACTCAACAACAGGGGTGCCAAACGTGTCTTGCAAAAGTGACTAAGTGTTCAAGCATCAGCACCATATGTTGGTAAATTGTTGCGTATTCCTTACTCAGAAAAAAACCTGCCGCATTACATCCTTCATCCCGCCCCAGTGAGTTTTACTCATGAAGTATGCTGTGCGGGTTTGAGCTCACCAAAGTCTTTTGTGAACAGAGAGCAGGGACACTGCATCTCACTGTGCCTCCAGTGCCTGCACTCTTCAACACAAGTGTGAAAATGTTGCACACCCCTTCTCTGAAGGAAGAAAACCCACAGACTTGTGTTCTGAAGCGGCCATTGTTGCTCAAAGAAGCACCTGGTCTCAGTTCGACTACAATGCTCCTCTAGCCAGGAGTAACAAACATCAATCAGTAAAACAAAGACTTAAATAACACTTATGGTAAAAAGCGCTTAAATTACATATCCAGAACTGCAAAAAAGATTTACTAGGTTATTATTGTTCATAAAATACAGGAGCAAATACTCGTACACACGGTTCAATCACTTGGAGCAACAGTCGGACTGTGTTCCAAGTTTCACTGACATTAAGTTGGGCCAGCGCAACTATTAATATGCATTTTTTTTTTCAAGTCTTGCATTTCAGCACATTCTAAAGCAAAGGTTTATATGGATTGGATGAACGGTTACATAATTGCAGCTCAAAACCAATGGAATTGTCTCAGGTGATATACACTTAGGCTTTTGTATGCAGGACATTTTGCCCGCTTGTATATACTGCACATGTACTAAAGACAGAAGAGGCTAAATCCTGTTCCTTCTGCACTCGTCCGAGACTAATGGATTAACAAAAATAAAAAAATAAAAGGTTTTCACCAAAATAAAGGCATACAAAAATAAAAATAAAAACAAAAATTCTATCTAAAACACTGTCCTTTTGTGTCCAAATTAAATCATCAAAAATCAAGGCGCTATGTCCACGGCTCACTTTTCCTGCATGCTTCCTCCACAGTTCCTTTTACCCTTCATTTTGATTAAGTTCTAATTCTCAAATTCAATGACATATTAGGGCACTTCGTTTCAGTTGTAAAGTACTTTTGTCAAACAATTAACAAATCTTAATAAAATAAGTGATTGCACTAATACTGAAACAAGGTTTACAACAGTCTAGGACTCAGTCCTCGCTCAAGATCCAACCGCAAAGCAATTAGGGGCTGAAAAAGTCCTTTATGCACTGAGGACGCATTCAGATCTACAGGTGTGCTTTCGTGTACACCTTGTGGAAACTAAGTCTACAGCTTTGCCTATACTCACAAACCTATGGAGAATAAACTAGACAGATCAAAGGACATTAAGAACAAAAATTCCTTTACATTTTTGTAAACTACCTATTTAAGCACTGTTAGCTGTGTGGGTCAAACTAATGGTAAATGTTCTGAGAGCAGAACCTTTCTTTACTCCACAGTTCACTAAATATGTCTCTGCCTTGCACGGTCAGTGGGCGGGTATAAAGTGGATACTGTCCCTCTATGCACAAGCTGATGGGAGTGACTTCACCTCAGGTAACAGCAGCCCAAGAATAAAAAATGCAGATTTCACCTATAGTAAGAGGACCATAAATTCCTGATTTTGGGAACTTGAACCAAATTCTTCACCATATTTGCATGGTGTACAAAAAAAATCACAAACACTCTTTTCCTTGATGTTTTATGGAGTATTGTTATGGAATCCATTTTAATGCCTCCTCATAAAAGCATGACAACTTGGTCAGCCAGATCTTTTGAAGTCATCTGCATTCATGAATGCAGAACCCCATGGAACACCCATTGCATGAAAGCTTTGTTTTTTGCAACCACTATAGTCGGATCCTAGGGAATCTGGTTGCTCATACAGCGTCACCCTTGGTTTAACTTCTGTTTCATATAATAAAGTAGTGTTGTTCCGAGATTGAGATGCTCCATGGAAAGGCTTCGTTATTGTCATGATAAACCTGAAACGTGGAAAAAGAAATAGGGCTACTAAAATGGTCCATTCTAAGAGTGAGTGACTTATGAGAAAACGTCAGTGTACTGATCACATCGAGAGAATATGGATATGACAAGGGAGGCCAATGTGCATGATGACTTCTAGTGCTTAAAGAAGTCTAGGCACTATAGCACTACCAGATCCTCAATGAGCCTCTCCGTTACTCGTAGGGCTTCCCTTAAGCTTCTACTTAACAGGACAAAGACGTCAGACAATTCTCTCAGAGTTCTCCAACAAAATATAGCATAAAGAGGTTTGTTTATAACATATCCGTAATGTAGCTTATTACGCTGTATCTTCGCCTTGTAGTATTGACTCCCAAGTGCGATATTTTCAAAAGTACTCTGAAAAAGAGCTAATTATGGCGACAAATTATCACACCGTACATGCTAATGTGGATCTTTTGAGGCTTGAAAGAAGAGTTGCCTTCTGTGTAATATGCCTTTTATTGCGACTTGGTGCTCATTAACCACACAACACAGCCACGGGTACTGCACTTGTTTTTCATGCACCTATCGCAATGAAAAAGGTCTTTGACAGATTTATAATTTGGTCGTTGATGGTCAATTCAAGTTGAGAGAAACACCTCCAATACCTAGATTGTAAATACAATCTGCTGATTAAGAAGGAAGCATCTCTAAAGCCAAAAGACCAAATTGAAAGCTTTTAGTTTGTGCTATGTTAATTTCTCTTAACTGGATTAAAAGAACCAGTGATTCAGACCATATCATCACAAGTTCCAAATATGATTCCTTTACATATATAGTGTCTATGGAGCCCAGTGCAAGTGCACTCTCCCATGCCGGCCCTCTGATGTTTTAAAGTACCTTTCTAGCATCATTTAATAATCCGTGAGAGATATAATAGGATTAAAACACTGATTACATTAGGAAGGCTGATATGTAGCCATTAAAACATTAATTCTATAGTATACACTGACATAAAAATGAGGTGTGCACACTGTTGAACAGCTAACGAAGGAGGCATTCCAAATCATCACTCTTTTCCCAAAAAACAACACAGAGGTCAGAGATTGGCAAATCTATATAATGCAGGCTGACACCTACAATACCATTTTCTTATATGAAGCACCAAGCTAAATGTCTGGCCCACCGGGCTACTTAAGAGTTAAAATGCCCTGGGTTTTGCCTGGCAGAGAACATGAAACGCCTAAGTAAGATTATTCTGAAAATGCATAGTGCAGTTGTCTGCATGACTGGTGTCTTGGGAAACATATATTCTTTTGCCAGCATTGCAAGTACGAAGCCGACGGTCACAAGATGCAAGGTGGAATGCCTCATCCTTCATGGACCATCCCCATTTGCTCCTCAGACGTTCCCCTGTCTATGATCATGCAACTTTATAAAGATTAAGATACTAGAAATCCCAATACGTTAAATTTATTTTGAAATAGCAGCTTTTAAAAAAGTGGACAGTCTCATCGACATCAATATCGATACATCCCCGACTACAGCGCCTTATCTATAGTGTGCGTGCGAGCCAAAATAAAACGGGAGCCCAGCATTCCGTAAAAAGGTTGGTGGTGTGAGGGGTGAAGAGAGCGAGTTATCCCACATGATGGGCTAAATACGCAGACTTTGCTGAGCTCCATCAGAGAAGCCTGTCATCGGTTATTGTGAAGTTTGCGTTTGATGGTTTGGAATGAGTTGGCTGAAGGGGAACGCTCCAGTATCTTCCAGTAGATGCCTCCAGTAGACAGTTTTAAGTTACTCACTGCCTTGCAAAGCCCACCAGACAGCTACAAAGGTTACTACTGCTCACCTGATGTTCAACTCAAGAGCAGATAAGAGCTCAATGAAGGTCAGGTGCTGAAGGATCACAAAATAGATTCTCTTTAGTACAGTAATTAAATGGCCTAATAACACAGTAGATCTGCACATCAAGCCTAAGTCTTTAGCAGCTGTTCCACTCATCCCAAATTCTTGCTTTTGACTAGCCATCCTTTCAGCCATTGAAGGCTATTCTTAAAACTGGTCCTCAATGTCAAAGTACTTCTTTGCCTGCAAAGTGCTACAGGAACAGGGAATGTCAAAAGTCCCTTCCCTTTTATGCAAAACCCACAGACATAGGATAAAACCATATAAACACCAATGGTAAATTAAATAAAGGTCATCCACGTGTGCCCCTGTGACAAAAGCCCTCACCACTGACTCCTTAACTCTGCTGTACCTATTGCTGCTCTCATCTAGGTAACAGTTATTCCACTGCCCTCATCTTCACCTGCCCAAAGCTAGGCATTTTCAGGCTAAAAGGATACAACGTTATTGCTATGTATTTGTCCTCTGGTCCCTTTGGTCTCCTGTGATTCTCTTTTAAAAAGCAGTGTGTGCTTACAAAGGATGTCCGTACTCAGAGAAGCATTACCTTACAGATTGTTTTCGTAGAGACTGCACCACCTTGTTCAACCAGAAAGGCTGAGCATCTCAAGAAAGACAAAGTACAACATGGCGGAAGACGGACAGAGAAGGGGAAATGTTATATTCCATCTGAATACTTCTAACACACATCGCTCCCTCCTTTCAACCCAATCAACACCTCTGCCTGAAGAAACTCCATGCTAATGAGGCCTTTATGCACCTGAAAATCCTATGGAACACTCCTTGTCCATGGAGGTAGTAAAAGCTATTGCAGTTTAAAAAACATACATGGTTAGGATGTATTATTTGCAGAGCTATTTTGATGACGTTAAACAGATTATTTACTGTTATACAACTTTTCTGCCCATGGTATATTTTCCTCAGCTCGATCATCTGTACAGAATCCCTACAAATCTCCTCATTCAAGAGGTTCTTGATCAACATTTGGTTCCCCCTCTTTTTATCATTATGAAAAACACACCTTTTTCCCTAGAATATTGGGCACTTCACCTAACTGAGTGTTACACTTGTACCAAATGTGAAAAGGCTAACAGGTTAACCAATAAGGAGTGATGCCCTTTCTAACATGCCAAATTATCTATTCCTATGCCACTATATTGTGCCGATGTTCCTGACCTCTTCTCCCACCCAGACATTGACAATACAAAGGACTAGAAAACGTGCAAAACACTGACCTGCTCTATAATCACTTTCCTACTGTCTACGACTGGTGTTACGCAACTGTTATGACAATGCCTCTGTTTTTCCGTTGTTGGGCATTGGTCAACTTTATGCAGAAAGGCGAACGATAAGCTATCTAAAATGGTACTTGGAAGACACCATTATATGTTAATTATCAATTAAATGCTAGAATTTATTTAAGAAATTGACAGGGTTGTAAGAAAACAAAACAGGCTCATGTTCTATTTCTTGCTGTGGCCAATAGCCTTTCTTATTTTCAAAGTAAAATTTACAATGCTACTACTGAAAAACATGAGCCTCGCTCCCTACCTCTGCACCACTACGCCTAGCCAACATCAAGTAACACTGACATGCGGATGACCAAAGTAAGAGAATGCAAGACGATTCTCAGAGTGAATTTGGCATCACCACAAAATGGTAGCCTGCGGAAAGAGTGAATGGTACAGGTGGCAAAGGAGCAAAATATAAAAAAATGTGGCTTTAAAAAAACACAAAGAATGCATAAAGTGACCCTTGCATTAGTCTGGTTTCCTTTTCTGTTTTGTTCTTGCGGATGCGGTGCCATTATAACAGTTGCTCCAGCACCAATGTAAGACTTGAGTAGTTGCATACAATGTTTGACTGTAGATCTGTAAAATGAAACAGTGGAGAGTTAGTGATAGACACGTGCAGCAGCACCCTGAACATTTGCATGCACTGTATAGATCACCACCCGCACCCCACTTGATGCAGGCTTAGGTCTCGCGGCTAGAATTTCAAACAGGCCTAGATGAGATCTACAAATAAAGCAAAAAGTACTTCCCACTGATAAGTAGCACTATTGAAGAACTACCCTTCCACCACCAAATCAACTTTAGGCAGAAGAGCAAATGTACAGTAAGGGGTTACAGGAGGGAGTGTCAGTGCCTACCATCTCCTGCAGTCCACTGGTCCAGTCCGGGCATGTGCACGAGCTCTCGCTTCACAATCTGAAAACAGTAGCCAGCCGAGATTAAACCTATGATTTATGAGTACTGTGAATGTGAGCTGCTTATTGACATCACAGCTTTAATCACAGGACACAACATATTAGAAATGAATCTTCTGATGAAATGAAAGAGGGTTCTCTTTCTAGGCCACACTCCATTCATTTGCTGTTTTTCTTTGGTGCACTGAAACTCTAGTGCACTCAAGTTGATGATTCTTTGTGTGAATGTATTACTTTTATTATTTCATTGTTTGGAAGCCACAGAAGAAGGCTTTGGGTAACCTCTCAGGTGCCCAGCATACATCTGAATATTATGGTTCTGCAAGGATTGAAAATCTGGCATTTAAGCAAGCTGTGGAAGATTGGACTCTGCCGGTACTGATCCCCTTCCAGGGGGCAGAGCATGCTGCATCTGCTGGAAATCTTGGTACTGATGAAGTGACCACCTCCAGCCATAGGGCCATCTCTGGCCTAATTGCTTTTTGGCCTTTAAGAGAAGTGCTTCAGTGATCTCACTGCAGTCAAGGACTTTAACTTGATTACCAAAATGCTGCATCAACCACTGGTGGAACCAAGGTCTTGCTACCACAGAGTACGCATGAGGCCTTAGGTCTACAACCTGAAATAAAGCCTGAGGAGATAGCCAAAAAAGCCACATACAAGTTAGAATAAACAAGGTGACATGGTTGGGTTTTTTTTTACTTACTGGTCTGAGGCGATCAAGCTCACATTCTCCCTCAGTGAGACAAGGGGAGAAGGAGCCAGGCATTGGGACAAGAGCTTCGTAAAAAGATACAAGAAGGCTGAGAAGGGGGAAAGAATCTCTTTGAAGAAAATGGCAGTAGAGCACTGAGGGGCAGCAGAGCAGTTTTTCAAGACCACATAGTGAGTTACTGCTCACTATGTGCAGTTGCCTTCAGCTCGGCCCACAAGTGTGGGGAGGGTAATTAACAGCTGTTATTGCCTGCAAATGCGGGCAATAATGACGAATTATTTTCTCAATGAGTGTCATTGGGGTGTCAAAACCGAGGAAGATGAGGGACGTGGCTTGTGCGGCTGGCGGAGCGAGATGACAGTCATATGTTGCTTAAGCTCCCAGGGAGCGCCTTAAATCCTACAAAATCTACTGGGACGCCCCTCCCAGACATCACCCAGATTAAGGCTGGGAGATATTGCACCTACTTGACTCTGGGCTGCTTGTGCCACCTCCTTAGTGAGGGTCAGGTGGGCCCACAGAGGGGTACCGCGAGATGACCTCTAATAAGCTGCAATGGCGAAAGACAAGCCCCATGTCCGGCAGAGCAAACTAGATAAATACGCCAAATTGCTTCCGCAGGCAGTTGGGGCCTTGTCCTCACAGAGACCTGGGATTGGCCCCGCCATCAGTAATAAAACTCTATGTGCTATACAGAAGACTCTAAACTCGCCCTCAAGGTCAAATTCAGCAAAGTGGGTATAGATATTGCACTCCTCCGAAAAGACCTGCGCATCACGACGGGCTGAGTGACAGAGGCAGAGGGCCACATCTCCTCCCTGGAGGACACGGTGACAAAATTGGAACACACGGAGGAGACTGCAAAATGAGGGAGGCAAAATGGCAGCAAGACTAAAAGATGTGGAGGGTCGTTCCCGAAACAATAACCTTCGCTTTGTGGGATTTCCTGAGGGGGTGGAGGGGCCTAACCATGAGAAATGTTTTGAGTCCTGGCTTAAAGATTTCCTCCCGGAGAACCAACGGTCTATTTGTTTCCTAATTTAGCAAGATCATTGGGCACTGGCGCAGCAGCCGCCCCCTGGGGCTCCAGCTCGAGCCATCATTGCCCGCTTCCTCAACTACAGGGACAGGGAATAGATACTATGCTCAGCGAGGGCGGTGGGCAAGACCCTATGTGAATCCCTCAAAATCGGCATCTTCCTGGATTACATCAGGCTGGTTCAGAACCAAAGGAAGTCTTTCGACCAAGTCAAATAGAAGCTACGGGCTTTGAATCTCAAACACATGCTCCTATTCCCAGTCATGCTCATTGGATTCTCTGTGGAATTCTATATATGGTTCTCTTTCAAGCTCGCACCACATCTGCTACATCTATTTGAAAAGGTGGGCCATCCCAGTTCCATGCCACCACATTTTAGGATTGCCACAATCACTACTATGCTCAAGCCGGGTAAGCTCTCTGACCTCTGCACCTCGTATAGTCCGATCTCACTTCAAAATGTGGAATCCAAACTCATTGCCAAGATTATGGTCAACAGACTTGCAGGTGCCATAAACTCCCTGGAGTACGAGGATCAAAATGGTTTTATTCCCAGCAGGGGCACACGCCACTATACATGCATACTTCAGGCCGGACTTTCCCAACTTCATTGCCTACACAAATTGACGGTTCTGCTTCTAGTGAATTATGAAAAGGCGTTCAACATTGTCCATTGGCCTTTTCTCTTCCAAATACTCTGTCAAATGAACTTTGGTCCCAAATTCCTAACCCTAGTCGAGGCCCTATATAACTCCCCATGTGCTAGGGTACGTGTTAACTGGAGACTCTCCTCCCTTTTCCCCATTCTGCAGGAGACGTGACGGGGTTGTCTGCTCTCGCTCCTCCTCTTTGAGCTAGTAATAGAACCATTGGCAAAGTGAGTCAGAATGGAAGCCCAATCACAGGGCTTCCGATGGGATGCCGACCACGAAGATAGAATAGTGCTCTTCGCCGTTGACACACTCATACTTGCAATCCCCCCAGGCAATTTTGCCCTGCCTGATACATATGCTTAAGATAAGAGACGCATCTGGGCTAGGGGTCAACTGGGAGAAATCGCGCTATATACACCTGAGAGGCGCACTGTGCTCGCTTATGTCAGACGATCAATTACAGGTCACACAGGAGCCATTTCAATATCTGTGCATCTCCATTGTTCGCGATCCGCATATAGCGGGGGAGTACAACATAATCCCCATTATGCAACGTGTGAGGACTGACCTCGACTGCTGGATCCCCTCCTTGGCCAGGTGGCGCTCTACAATATGCTGGTTCTCCCCTGATTTCTCTATGTGTAACAAAACCACCCATACATCCTTCCTCCCTCCTCTTCTCAGCACTTCGGTCTTTGTCCGCAAGGTTCTTTTGGGCGGGTAAGGCCCCAGGAGTCTCATACACTAAATGTATAGCACTAGTATGGGAGGGCAGCCTTGATGTGCCAGATATCCAGCTGTACTATTGGACAGCACAGATGGTCCTGGTAAGGGACTGGCTTTTTTGGCCAGCGCCAAGAGTCGCCTGGCAACTAGAGTGATCTCTACTGGAGCACTAGGGTATACACTATCTACTCTATGGAAACCGCCTTTCGGCCTCCCTCCCACAGAGCTCCAAGTTCCTGCTACTGTCTTGGAGTGCGGCCTTGTTCCATATTAAATGGTGGGGGAGGCCAACTGCTCTGACCACTCTGTGGGCAGGTACATGGTTCAGGCAGATGTCCCAACTGGAAGACTTCCATGGGTGGGATCTAATCTGGATCTCAACACAAGGAGACCTATGGGAGGTTGATGACATTGTGTCCGTGACCACCTCGAGGCGAAATACGGGCTTCACAGGTCCAAGCTCTTCAAGTACCTGTAGGTACATCACACCCTGGAGCCCACTGGGGGCTCTGAGTGAGGTCCCAGACTATAACCCCTTGGAAATCAAGCTCACAATGGGCCCACTGGGGCCAAAGGGTATCTCCCGTCTTTAACGGTGTCTCATGCTTTATGTCCCTGACCCTCTCCAACAGCTGCGTGCAAACTGCGCCAATGAGATAGCGGACCTTGATGACGATGACCAGCGCGAAGCCAAGACGGCCAGAGAATCTTATCTTACCTCCAACATCAGGCTTATACAATTTAACTAGTTTCATTGCATCTACTATAGAACAGATAGACTGTGGAGGATGGGACGATCAGTTTTAGCAAAGTATCTGTGCTGCAGGCACACAGATGGGTTCATCTTCCACGTTACCTGGACCTGTCCCGTCATAGCCATCTACTGGAACTCCATACACACCACTAATGCACGCCTCATACAAACCCCCATAACACAGGACCCAAAAGTGGCACTCTTAGGGATCATGGAAGGTTAGACCCCCCACTTGTGATTACTAGCTGGCATCGGCTATCTTGTTGGCAAAAGGGACATTGATAGATATTGGGGCTCTGCTGAACCCTTTCTACCATCTGTCTGGTCATGGATTTCAGCTGCAGAGCCAAAGAGGAAATAACAATTGGAGAGGATATGCAAACAAGCATCAAATGATTTGGGGCACGTGGATCTCGGATCTGTCCCATAGTGATCCTCTTTTTTTTAATTTATTTTTTACTCAATCTGTTTATTGAAATTCTCTCCCGTATGAGTGAAATTTTAACAGTGTTACAGCACATTGGCAGGTTTAAAACGAGAGCACAAATAGGCATTCGCATAACATTGGCAATGCACAGAGAAACACATACAGTGAGTACATGAGAGTAGTGGCTGCATTTATTTTTTACCAAGTCATGAAGTACATGGAAGGAACGTGATGTGGCACTCTGGTGCCGGCGTGTGCTTAAGCAAAAAAGCCATAGCAATCTTTAATGTGCCTTAATCGTAATACAACTTTTTTCAGATGGTGGGATATGAATGCCTTTATACTGTGTCATATTTCTTCGCATGATGTGGCCTTGATATGTTGTGTATTGCTTTGTTTCCGTTGGAAATTACTAAATCAATAAAAAGATATGTTAGAAAAAAAAGAGGAGGTTCAGTGGTGAAAAATGCCAGCATTATGATTGGGGGGGGTGAGCCTACCACTTATTGGGCAGAATGGGAACCTATTTTAATAATGTGGTCATCTGGTAAATGATGTCAAAATTATCTCAAAACCACAGCAGATGTCATCAACCAAAGCAACTTTCTAGAATGTCTATTGTTGGTGATTGGTAGTGATGCAGAACTGGGTAAAGAGAAAGTTTTTTTCCCTCTATACTGGATGGCCCCTTTAATACTTTATGATTCTCAATCGGAAGGTATAAGTTTGCTGAGTCTATCATTAATAAACAGATGGGATTATTGCAGAGGCGCTATTTCTGGAATGTACAAAGCCTGATCTCCGAACTATACACAAATATGACTGTAGGATGACGTCTGCTGTCATGGCAACACCTACTATCGAAACAGTGTAAGGAAACTAATAGGTCTGATTTGTTATTGTCTCATCATGCAAGATTAGTACAGGACCCCTATGCGACTATCATTAGCAGGTATCGGACTTGACTGACTACAGGTACCACTCTCTGGACAGCAACTGGATGCATGTTCTCTGATCCTAGCCTATACTGGATGCATTCTGATTCTACTCATCATGATGGTTCTTACTTTGATGACCGAGCGACATGCCTGGAGGGTGGGGGGAGTTGTATAGGGGGAGGGGAAGGGAAGGGTACGTTATGACTAACGGAAGGGGTGGTAGGGTGGGTGGGGTTGTTCCTAAAGTTGAGGAGGGGGGATTATTTGTTTGTAACTTGTATGACATATCAATGAGGGCTTTGAATTGGATTATAATTGAACCTAATGGGAACCTGATGCCTGGGTATAAAGAACTGCGCAGCAGGGCCCATTTACATAACTGCTACAAATGACTAGATATTGCCCTACATGCCTAGATCAAGAGAATATGCCATAGTGATTGTTGTATTATAAATGCCTAATAAAATTTGTTTACAAAAAAAAAAAAAAAAAAATGATGGTTCTTACTTCTAGAGGGATATGGTGTAGTAAATGTACAACAGTTTCTGTATTACATTTGCATTATATTGATTACAGGATGGATGCCCCTTCTCACTGTCCCCATTACTACCTCTTAGTGGGCTGCTTGATGTTGCTAGCTACATCACCATCCCCTCATCCCTTCCCTTCCTATTTACCACCACTCCACCTACTCCGTGCTCATTACCGTTCTATTCTTTTCCAAACTGGTGGTGTGTATTCCTCCCACCAGTTTCATAATTGTGCTTTTATTTGCTTGTGATTACGAATTGAATACCCACTGATTTATAAAGAATTGGTTTCCTTGGTGAATCTGCTGCGTTGACTCTGACCTAAAGCTTCTGCACTGTGTGTATAGAGTAAAATGCTTAGTAAAGAATTGTTAAACCACTCATTTGCTGCCCCAATGTACAGTCTATTAGGGTGTACCATTTTACATTCTAATATTTAATAAATATTGGTTTAAAGTGCTATTTTTGGGACAGTGCATATATCTTTTCCCGCAACAGATCAGATGCCCAACCTGTTGCAGTTGACCAAAATATGTCACAGGTACCATCTGTAATATTTTCCAGGATTGCAAGAATGAACGTTGATGTTCACAGAGGGTCCAGTGATTCGATATGAAATCTTTTAGCTTCAACCTATTTTTGTAGCAAATGTTGCAACACAGTTCCCGCTAGTTGTCAGTAAGGCTCATCCAAGAGGTGGGTTTGAAGGTCTTTTAAAATGCAAAAAAGCTCTATCATCTTTCCATCTGCTGTGGGGTCAGTTTTCTTGAGAATAAAGGACTGGGTCCACCATTTGCCCTCACGCTTCTCTTTCTACTTCATCACAACTTATACAGTAGTGAGGCCGCTTTGCACATTAATGGATTGAGGAAGAATCCTGGACTCAACACCCTGCCACCATTAATGTCAATGCCTTACGTCATCCATGAACAAGTGTCTCTCGATAGAAACCAAAACTAAGCCCAGGTGGATGCAGAAGTGAGACTAGTGCCACACTCAAGGGTTAGGCTGGTGGTGGTAAACATAGATCACTCAGCTGAAGGAAGAAAGAATGCCACAGCTGCATTGGGTTCCTGGCTTCTTTTGGCACAGACCAAGGCTGACTTGCATGTGGTTGGTCCCCCTTAGTAATGACACAGATAAGTTAAAAACTGATAAGATGAAGGCACCTAGAGTAATTACCCGTGGTTTGGGTTAATTAACACATTGCCATTGATTTCCTTTGTAAGTGGCTTATTTGGTGGTCACTGGTCGAGGACACCAGAAGCCAATATTCTCCTTTCTGAAGTCACAAGAAGCAACACAATCCCAAGAGAAGACAAACTGCCTGAGGAGGGTTAAAGAGTAAATCAGTCACAACAGTGTCCTCCCCCTGTTTCTGAGGTTATAAAAGTAGCCATAGAGTATTTCTGACTTTCCTCCACCAGCTACCTGGCTCACTCACTTTTAGGATTAACATCTGTTTGAGGCCTCACACCAGGAAAGCACACTCAAAATGCACAAAAAAAATTGCAATCATTTGCAAACAGTTTAACTAGAAAGGAAAGAATGTTCTTACTTAGCTGGAAACTGCAAATTCAGTACCTGCAAACAATCTTCCATAAATAGGCATGAAAATGTATTCTGATGATCACAGTGTTAAAGTAAACTTGCCTACAAAATGCAAAGACCCACGAGAGGGTGTAAAAATGTCAACCAAAGCAAAGCGAAGCACAGCCCTAACTCTGTGGTCTGTGGTGAACAAGCACCTCTGATATGAGTATAAAGGTCAAAAAGGCCTTGGGGTTTGTTTTAAAGTCATTAATGTCTGTGATTTAAGACACTTATGATTTATGCTTGTTTTATTGGGTTAATTTTGTTAGCTTGTTGCAAAGAATCTCAAGGTTTGGTTGAAAGACGTGTGGCAGTCAAATGTTAGAACCGAATGCAGGGTACACAACCACAACTGAATACCAAAGACTTTAGAGGGCTTCTTTAATAGTGATATCTTGAGTGCTATTGTTGTTAAGGGGCCCTTCTAAAGAGCACAATATGACATTATTATGGCATCGCAGCAGCTTTTAGAAGTCCTGAGTCTTCTGAAACTGTAATCTAGATCCAGAATAGGTAAATATTCCTCAAGGAGGGCACACCAGAGCTTGCTCCTTGGCAGGTCGATGTCTGCCTGTCAGCCGTGACCTTAATATTTTGCACTGTTCAATTTATGCCACTACTAGATATAAGTGGCTTAACTGGCCTGTATCTAATGAAGATTTTTTAGATAGTGGGGGTCTCATCCATTAAGTGAGGTTTCCAAGAAAGGCCTTTTGGAAAAGCTTTATCATTTGACCAACTGGTGTGCCCGAGTCATCATTGTGCAGATCATGGGGACAATTCTTTTAGGTCAAACGTGAGAAAAAAGTAAGAAACAAAGAAAAGTAAGAAACAGAGTGAGGAACCAAAATTGAGAAAAATTAAAGTGAAGGAAGAAATCGTTTGAGGAAATATGGAAAAATTGACAAGAATTAGGTGTAGGGTAACCGAAACGAAGGGTTTAAGGTCTTTAAGCTAGGGTGAGAGTACGCGTTGGGTTGCACGATTAAGATTAGCAACTGTTACAAGGTTAGGGTATAGGTTTGTGAAATGTTTAGATAGTAGGCTAGGGTAAGGGTTAGTTAAGGTTAGGCATACAGTGTGAATGTAAGGGTATGCATGAGGGTTATGCTTACAGATGGGGTTAGGCACAGAGTTAGACTTTGGGAAACAATACGGCAAAACTCTTGAGCTAGGAATAGAGAGAGGAATCATTTTTATCATAGGGTTAGTGTTAAGGGTAGATATTTGGTTATAATTGGGGGACTCCCACTTTGAAGGCAGTTACATGTTGGAAGAAGCAGTTTGCCCAGGTGGGACGTGCCCTACTTCTGCATCGGTTCTAGAATCTCAGAGAAGAAAATAGTTTTGCATAATGGTGCGACTGCTTTGCATAAGTGGCTGCTTTGCAGATCTCAGAAATAGGGATATTTCTTAAAGATGCAGCAGTAGCTGCATTACTCTGGTTGAATGGGCTTTCGGTTTACCAATCAAAGATTTATTTGCCTTCTGGTAGCAAAGGCGAATGCAAGAAACTATCCATCTAGACAGATTGTTCTGATGTGGCCTGACGTGCACAAAATGGACCATAACTGACAAACAAGTGTTTGGATTTTCTGATACCCTTACTTTTGTCTAGAAAAAATGTCAGGACTCTTCTCACATCAAGAAAAGAGAGGGATCTCTCTGCCAGAGAAGAGGGGTTCTGGATGAACATTGGAAAAGTAGTAATTTGGTTTACATCAAAAACTGAAACTACTTTAGGAAGGAATTCAGGACGGGTCCTTATCACCACCCTATTACTTTGGAAAACTGTATATATATGGCTCATGGGATCACTGAGCCTTTATTTCAATAACCCTGCATGCAAATGTGATGGCCACAGGGAAAGTGGCCTTGCAGGACAGAAGTTGTATGGAGTCCTTAAGGGCTGGTTTGAATGGAGAGCCCATGAGTCCTGATAGGACAATATTTAACTCCAATGGGGAAGAAGGGCTCTAATTTAGGGGGAAACATTTTAATGCCCTCCAGAAAATCCTTAACCACTGGGATCTTGTAAAAAGAGGTTTGTGCAAGACATTTTCTGTAGGCAATATAGCTGCCAGGTGGACTTTAATGGATGAAAATTGTAATCCTGATGTGGCCAAATGAACAAGATTTAGACATAAAGCATCTTCTTGACAGCAGATAGGAACAAAGCTGTTCAGAGAACACCAGATGCAGAATCTCTTGCATTTAAAAAAAACTATAAGCTCTGGTAGATGGGCATTTAGCTTCCCTTAGAAAGTCCATACAGTCTTGAGGGAAGTTCAAGTGGCCATATTGTATGAATTCAGGAGCCAGGCTGCCAAACCCAAAGATGGTAGGTTGGGGTGCATTATCTGGCCCACAAACTTGTGCAAAGTTCTGGTCTGCCACAGCACAGATAACCTTGTTGGACACCATCATGCCTTCATTATGGTCTTTCAAGAAATCTTAACAGCGATCCCTGAGCAGGTCATTAACAAAACGTTGCAGGGAGACCCAGAGTGACCTATCATACCAGCTTAACAAGGAGATGGCATGTATGGTTTTCATTTTAGTGTCAGAAGTGGCACACATTTTTTTTGCCTCACAAAATCCGGCTTTTTTGCTCTCCTTATTTGGAGGAATTGTGGATGATGAAGCAGTGAAGTGGTATTTTAGATCCGCTGAGATAATGTGGAGGAACAGCAGACCCCGCTCTGTAGCCCTGTACTTCTTTTGAAGTTTTTGAGGAGCTGATTTAGCATTGGCAGGAACAGTTCCATGCATGGTTGTGTACGATAAGGAACTAATGGAAGCAGAGGCCTGGAGACAGATTTTTGATGCAGTGGCTCAAAGATGACATAAGTGGTTGAAGTAGTTGCTGGAAGGGGAATACTTAGTTTATTACGCCCCGCCCTCCAACAAGGACCTCCTGAAAATTGTTGATATCATCAATTGGTGAAATCTTCGCTGGAAGGAAATCAGTCAGTGTAGGACAGTACATCCCAGACCATGATGAAGATGAAGAAAACCTAGTAGAATGTGATCTGGCATCTTGCTGTCTCTTGAAGAACACTTTGAAGAGGAAGGTCTTTACCGTCTAGCTCTGGAATGGCAAAACCGATGGTAGGACCATACCCTTGCTCTAGACCTACAGCAAGATCTGGAATGGCGTCATGATTGCCTGGAATGCCTGGGAGGCACCACTCCAGGGGTAAGTTCTCAACATCGATCAGGAATGGCACCATATTTCATTTTCATGTCTCCTCTTGTGTCTCCCTCTGTCAAAGTTCTCAGCCTTCAATGCCTCTTGAAAATTTCAGTTTTTTCCAGTCTACAGATGACTTAAGCCTATGGCAAGCCTGACTTAGACACCATTTTTACAGAGGATTGTAGCACTTTTTGAGCTCATTTAGCGTATGCCCAAACATTGTTTTATAAGATTCCTATAATGTAGCTCCCTAGAGTAGGAGGTGACAATTAATTTAACATAGATTCCAACTCTCCATAGTAATATGCAACATCTTCCTCCACATACCACAGTCTCTATTCTTCTGTCTTTTATGTATCCTAAAGTGTAGGCAATATTTCCACAAACTTTACAAAGGTGGAACTCTACAGAGAAGCAGAGGGAGACAGTTTGAGGAAAATAAAAGACTTGCCCAACCAAATAAGGGTTCAGCTCTCTGCTCGCTACCCTGTCAATCTCAAGACCTTTCCTGTGGGAAGAGTGCTGGACCTGTTGGGTAAATTCCAGAACTTTGCACAGGTTTGATCAGGAGATCTTGCCCCTTAGCCCTTACCCCCCACATGCATGTTACAAATCACCTCAGATAAGTTCCCTGGCATGTCCCTGAGGTGTTGTGCCTAGCATGATAGGTCATTTACAAGGCAGTCCGATGGATGTCACCTATTAACTAAGCACATTCACTTTCAAAGTGCATTTGAATTTTTCAATGTTTTTACCCATCACATCCATGTCATATCCACCTTAGACTTTTCCTGATAAGCTAGAAGCAAGTTTTACATTTTTAAATGGCAGTACCAGACCTATCCACAGGATGGCAGGAGATACAAGCACATGAATCTATTAAAGTTCCATCCTGCAGAACAAAAGGATATTTGGTATATTTCAGTTTTCTTAACCAGTGTCAATGGGATAATGGGAGTACTTAAGTAACAATCCATGTTTCTGCTACAGAACACAGCCTGCATGTCTAGCTCAGTCTCTTTTGTATGTGAGGCTCCATTACCTGCTCACGTTGCTATGGAGATAGGAGACTGTGGTGGTGGCTAAACTCAGGACTCAGGTAGTTGCAGGTAAGTAGCTTGGCAGGCACAAATCATGGCAGAGGAGGCATTAAACCTCATCTGACAGAACGAGCAGTTGCTGCCAAAGGGTGAGAATCACACATTTATTCTGCTCCTCTAGTAGGTGAAGCCTCAGTGCTGAGATTAGATTTTCACTTTATCAGCAACAGCATTTCCTCCATTGGATTTTGTTGAAGTTGGGCTGCGGCACCAGGCCTTTGGGCCTTGCAGAGGTGCCGAAGAGCATCTGATTACTTCCTGCTCTTGATCTTTGTATGGAGTCCACTGTGGGCTGCAGTGGGATTCTGCGACACTCCTCATGACGCGGGTTAGATCTGGATTCACTCCTATGGCAGTCACCAACATCTGGGTGTTCCACAAAGGGAACACAGCTGGCGTCTCCTTCTGGACAATCTCTCCTTCAGCAGGGCAGGACATACACAGAGTGTCAGTGAAAGGTTCTGGGATTCATGCAGTGCTTAATTCGAGCCTGTGGTTTCCGGTGCTCGGCACCTGCACTTAATTGTCAACACCGGCGATTGTGACAGTCTGCCACAAGGTGGCACTGTCTGGCTAATTTAGAGATGACCACAACCACAGTTAATTATTAATTCAATATACATAAAAAATGACTATTACCTTCAGCCTAAGCCATTCTTATAGCTTTGGGGGCCTGAAATAGTCTGAATTGTGGTACTTAACTTGTGGTCCGTGGGCCCCTAGGGGTCCGCGACTGCTTAGAACATCAAATAATATTAACAGATTAATTAAGTGTGAAGGAAATGCCAAACTGTAGGCTTAAAATTAAGTTAGTATCCCCAATTGCATCAAACAAGTTTGGATGATGCGTGGCCTCAATTGATTTTAGAAAAGCTCCAATCTTCCCATTAAAAATTAAAGTTTCTATTTTTTTATATTTGTTTGAGAATGTTTCATCATTTATGTATTTGTTTGATGAGTGGTTGCTTCTGTATTTGTAGTGTATTTTTTGTGTTTGAAATCATCGAAAATGCGTGGGCCAGAGGAACACAGCTTCCAGTAATGACTTATTGGGGATCCCTGGATTACAATTATGATTCAGTGGGGGGTCCCCGGTTCCAGTAATGATTAAGGTTGGGTCCACAGAAGTCCAAAGGTTAAGAACCACTGGCGTAGAGCACTCCTCCCAGAGTCACTCTGTTGCCATCAACTGGTTAAATGCATGAAAATCCTTGACCTCAATCACTCCCATCTATTTCTTCTAATTGCACAACGCACCACAAATCCAAGTTTCAAATGGAACACCACCCACTCATTGCTCTCTTTGAAACTTTGAAAGTACTGAGATGGCTTCAGTCCAAACCGTCTGATCAGAACTGCTTTCATTCACTCAACGTCTATCTGATCAGCTACAAGCATTCTCCAAGTGACTCTTGTTCCTCATGTGGGCGAGTGACTCAAAGCTGGCACTCTATAATATCAAAACTCACAAACAAGTCCAAAATATTTTGTCCTACACCTGCATGGGCAAAAGCGCTCATGGAGATTTGATAAATACTTCGAGTAGTAGTACACGCTGGTGTATCATGCAGGGGAAATTCCCATCCAAACACTACTACTCTCCAGTTAGACCCCAGATATACCTTCTTTCATTATTCTGAGTTTTACAGGTGGGTAGGTCCATACCATGATGCAGCTGCAATGCCAACCTGCTACTACTTACATGGATTTGGCCACTGTTTGTCTACCAGTGCGGCGGTACATAGCTGTAAGTGGGCGTTCCTTGAGCCCTGTACGTTGGCACAGACACGGGATGTGCTCCAATGGCAGTGTGTTGTGGGGTTGTCAACAGAGTGCCTGGTTAAAAAGACAAAAAGAAAATGAATATATCTAAGATCTGGTTTATACATTGACAAAGACAAGCACATGATACATCCAAGACAGAAACTGCTTCCCTATTTGGTAGGAATAATGGATCTGTGGTGCACCTACAAGCTCATAACATAAAAAGTCCCTTCTTACAATGTGGGGAGTGGGCGCTGCGGTATGGGAATAACCTACCCTTCTGTCCTGTTAAATTGTGAAAGAAAGGTTAACAGTATTCTTATGATGACTATTCTACAGCCATCAACTTTTCTGCACCCGCAGGCCAACTGCTTGAAACCCTGCATTTCCTTTACCTCTTACTTCAAATAAAAGGGACTTTATGCAGTGCAAACTCCGTAACAAAAAATAAAAAAAATAAGAGTAAGGCTCTATGATTTTCTTAGAATCTTGTTGCCGGCACTGCTGAATGCCAGAGTTGCTGAATACTAAGGCTGCCTAGTCTTCATTTGACTTCATATCTCTTTCTTCCACCACCCTACACATCCTGTTTGTTTAACTCTCATATTCTTTTTCAAATTTGCTTTGTCCCTAGCGCACTATTTTTTTATCCTTCATTTAATTTTCTTCCTCCTTTCTGCCTTTCTTTCTCTTGCTCTGGTTGAAGTCGAATGATGAAAAATAAGTCCTGGCACCCAAAAATGAGTGCGCTAGTGCCCTTCACCTGCAACCACCAGCACAAATTAAGCACTGATGTTTTCAAAGTGGAATCTGTTGTCAAGTCCTTGTAATTTTTAGTGCGATGAATGCATGAGGAAGATCAAGCATTGACCTTAAATTCACTTCCAGGATAGGTTGTGTTAAAAAAAATGTGCAGATGAACAATTCCTTATATCTGCAGTATATGTTTTTTTTGCTTTACAGAACATCAGTTAGCCAGGCACGAGATGCACTCATTTAAAATCTTGTTCAAGAATTCCCCTATCTTGACACGCTATCAATATCATGACACATCGTCTTAAAATGGATGTAAATTGTCACCAGTTCAGGACATTCACATATTAAGGTATACGTAGTTAAAAGTAATTAGTATGCAACATATTTATTCATGAAATGCCAAAAAATATTGGAGTGCGTGTATCACCCAAGGAAGGCAACAATTAACTTCCTGAAAGAACTGGGCACATTCATTACAGAAAATAATATCCTCTGAATCATAGCTAAACATGAAATCTATGGGATGGTGGGCACCACTATGGGTCCATGAATGACCTAGCTTGTAAAGTTTTTTAATTTTGTTAAATAGACCCACAAGGAAATTCTTACCGGCTGACATGGCCATGGTGGTCCCAGCAACCATTCCCATAGTCACACCATTAGTCCTAGGTGCCGCAACTGGAGCTGGATAAATGGCAGATGGAATGCTGTTTGGCTGCACAACAGTGGTGTGGTGGATGACATGAGGCTGCGCTGCATACACCGGCTGTGTGTAGTATGCTCCCTGTTACAAAGAAAGAAAACAGGAAAAAGAAAAGAGCGGTCAGTGCTGGTTATTGATATAAGCCTCATTTAACAAAGGCATCTTAAGATACATTTGTAAAAGGAGCCATATAGTGCTCCATCCTTGATCATGACGACAAACAGGTCATCAATATATTGTACCTATAGCATAAAATTGCTCCTTAAGATGAACAGATGGTGCTTAACAAGGAACATCTTTCTGTTCAATGATGATATTTGAGGGACTGCACTTGGCGCCTGCTTTGCCCCCAGATGTGTGAATTTGCTTATGGGATGGTGGGGAGAGCAGGTGCTCAATGGTCCAGAGCTAGAGAAATGGTCAGACAATATTATGCTATAGGTCTGATATATATTGATGACCTGTTCGTCATCTGGAGAGGTGAGATAGATCAGGCCAACAACTTTGTAGAAGTGATTAATAGGAACGACCTCAACTTGTTGTTAACAAGTGACATCAGTAAAGAGGAATTGGAGTTTTTAGATGTTAGAGTTGAGGGTGGAAGTAGATTGGTTACGTCAGTATATCCGACGCCTACAGCGAGTGATAGTACCTTGCATGTGGGCAGTTTTCAGCCGTCAAAATATTGACATTTCCACAAACATATGCTAACGGTTGTCATCAATACCATTGCTCCCATAGTGGGGATTTATACAGACTGTGGACTTACATCGTACCGGAGCCAACATATCACAGAACCACATTATAATTGCAACTTGTCAGGTTTACATAAAGAACATGTCAATGCACCCCGTGTACTCCCACCATCCAAACCTCTGTTCCCTCCATGTATAGACCACGGTTACTTTTCTCAGATTGTGTATTTCCCATATTAGTGCTCCTTACAGCACGTGTTTAGTAATATTCCCCATTTCACCCCAGACATTTGTTGTCTGTTCTTCATTCCCCCTCATCTGGATGGATGTGTAAGTACAAATATGCTGTTATGTTATGTCCGATTAGGATGGTTGAGTTCAGTGTGCAGTGTTCATGGGGGCATGTCATCAGATTTAGCCTGTAGGGCCAGGAGAAGTGTGCCCCAGCTAGTGGTGACTGGTCCTCTCCTCGTCAGCTGATAAGTATATGTTATTACATTTATTGCTGCTCTGCTCCATTTAATTAAGTCTCGTAACCAGTATGTTATCGATGGGGGCACGAGTGCCCGCCAGTGCATTGCTATTGCTTGCTTCCCAAGGAGCAGAGCCAGATCTATAAATCTGGAGGTGTGCTTGGACGCCTTTGGTCTCAAACATCGCCCTAGTAGGCACACACCTGCCATATTGGGCAGCGGTCTGCAAGTCAACTCAGTCAGCAGTGTAAGGATAGTAGTCCAATAGGGTATAATGCGTGGGCAATCCCACACCATGTGGAAAAAGTCTGCCATCTCAGTCCGGCATCTGGGCCATTCCGATGAGAGTCCCAGATATTTGTTAGCGAGACGTGCCGTGGACAGATAGGTGCATAGCGTGGCTAAAGTATTGTGGTAAAAATATAATTTAGAAGTAAGATCTCACCCAATTGATTTCACAGTTTAAACGTGAGCGTACCATTGAATACACATTTTTAAAACAGCAAGGGTTCGCATGGGATGTGTTACGTCACAAAACTGGATATTATAAAGTGGAATAAGGCAGAGCTGCCCCATTTTGCTACTACGGTTTGCCCTTGCAGTGGAACCGCTTTGCTGCTGCCTAAGAATTGCCCTCCAAAAGTGGGGTAAAAAAAAAAAAATCAAAACATGAACCATATTATTTACAAGTATGTGGACAATACCCTTCTTTATTTGAAGAACAGAGTACAGTCCTTGCCGGTACTACTATCCAGAAATGGGGGGATATTGGGGCTACACATTATTTTGGACAAATCAAAGTTGTTCCTACTTGAAGTTCTTAAAGGATTAAATGAGGTGACCTACCCATTGGGTGTCAAATGGGAGACCACAGGATTCTAACACCTGGACATTGAAATCATGGATGACATAGAAACTCAGCATATGCTTAATGTGAACAATGCGATTAGAGGGCTGCAGGGCTCCACTGGCGTCTGAAATGGACTTCAAACGTCTGTAAGTAGAAGAGTCTCTCGGAAAATCCTGAAAAGCATATTCTAAAAACTAGATCTATTGTTGGTGTCATTGGTATGCCATTGGTATGTTATGCAGATTTGTAGATGCATTATTACCCAGGTGGGTATTCTGGAGCTAAGCAGGTGTGTGTCAAGCCACACCAAGGGCCTAGTGGGACTATTAGAAAGGCCAGGTCTTCAGTGTCTTGCGTAGTTCAAGAAGTGAGGAGGAGGCTCTCATATGCAACGGCAGGTCGTTCGATGCTTTAGGAGCGATGTAGGTGAAGGCTCGACCCCCAGATCTGATTTTTGGTATGTGTGGGATTTGTGCAAGTAGGAATCCAGACGTAGGTATCTGGAAGGTTTGTGAACACAGATGCGATTGTTGAGGTATGCTGGGCCAGAGTTATGTAGTGCCTTGAACGTCTGGGTGAGGAGTTTGAATTGTGCTCATTTGTGAATAGGGAAGTCAGTGGAGCTTCTTCAGGTGTGATGTCAGTGTGGCATGGAGGCTGAGAGTGATTCTGGCCACTGAGTTTTGAATAGTCTGCAGCCTTCTAGTGAGTTTTTTGTTGATCCCGGCACAGAGGGTGTTCCGTAGTCCAGCTTGCTTGTGACCAGGGGTTGCGTGAAAGTTTTCCAGGTGGTGATTGGGAACCATTTGAAAATCTTCCTCAGCATCTTCAGGATATCGAAGCATGAGACAGTGACGGCATGGACTTGGGCGGTCGTGTCGAGTTTGCGGTTGATGATGGGCTGGGAAATGTAGTACGGTCAGGTTGGGTATCCTGAAATTGCAATGCAAAAATGCAGGCACGAGCTCTCTGACAGAGTTCCATAACGTGGCTCCAAACACTGTCTACCTCAAGACGCAACTGGGAGAAGTATCTCCTGCAGTAAAAGAATAAAAACAAATCGCTCTAGGAATTATTAACGGTGGGGAAGCATGCCCCAGAGCGCTTTCAGTAAGTTATAAAACAAGCATTTGCAATGCAATCGGTCTCGCCTTTGGAACCTTAAATGTATTTAGCTATGCAGCACATTAGCCTGGGTGCTGTAACATCTACTGTTCTTTAACATGGAGGGAATCCTCCACATCCTTCGCAAGACCTTCAAGAGGATCCCCCCTGAGTCAAGGAAGACAGTCACCCACGCACTCATCACCAGCAGACTGGACTATGGAAACGCACTCTACGCCGGCATCAACAAGTCCCTACTCCGCAAACTCCAGACAATACAGAACACCGCCGCCAGACTCGTCCTCGGCATCCCCCGACATGAACACATCAGCCAACACCTACGAAGTCTCCACTGGCTCCCCGTGGAGAAAAGAGTCACTTTCAAAATCCTCACTCACGCCTACAAATGCCTACACAACAACGGACCCAAATACCTCAACGACAGAATCAACTTCCACGTACCCAAAAGAAACCTCCGATCTTCCAACCTCGCACTGGCCAAAACCCCGCGCATCCACAGAGCCAGAGCAGGCGGAAGATCCTTCTCTCACATTGCAGCCAAGACCTGGAACGAGCTACCGGCAGACATCAGACGCGCCCCCTCCCTGAACACCTTCAGGAAGACCCTCAAGACCTGGCTCTTCGGCTAAACAGATATGCGGACCCCCCCTCCCCCTCATAGCGCCTTGAGACCCTCACGGGTGAGTAGCGCGCTTACAATTCCGATTGATTGATTGAGGGAAAGTAAGCACCAAACTGCGTGACACGCCAGGTATGGGAACACATTGAGAGAAATATTGCCTTTCAGCGGGAAATGGTATAGTCCAAAGCTCTGATTTTAATATAAAAGCAGGGCCTTCGGTGGTCATATCACTGAAAATACAAGATTTGAAAAAATATTATTGGCTACGGGTGCTCGTGGAAGACAATTTCTATGGACTGGAATCTAGAGAATGCTAAAGTGATTCTGGTATTTTACTGACCTCTGCTGGTCATATTCTATCAAGAAATTTAAATAGAGGCAGTTGCCAGAAAAATTTAAAAAAAAGAAAGTCCCTCAGCAGAAAGCAATTCTGGTATTTTACTGACCTCTGCTGGTCGTTTTCTATCAAGACAGTTAAATAGAGGCAGTTGAACAGAAAAAAAAGTCCCTAAGCGGAAGCAGACAAGTCCTAGGGCTGATCTCCAGAGCCCACAAAGTACATACACATATAAGTATATACTAAAGTATATACGAAAGGTCTCGAATGCTCGACCTAACAAGTGGCCCAAATCTTAGGCAAGGAAGTGAAAGATATAATGAAGCAGCCAACACCATCCGGAGTTTAGATGCAAATATGGAGTATTCATCCTTCTAGACAGATTATGCAAGAAATTAATGTAACAACATGAAAAGAAGGGTGTTGTGAGGTCCCGAGTGCTCTCTTCTCAATAAATTTGAGATGTTTGCAAAGCACAAGAATACTTTGGTATTAACCCAGGACAATTTCTACAGTACACATGCATCTCGCAAATGGCCAGAGAGACTACTCAAATGCTGCAATGATGTTATAATTGGTGCATGAGGCAAGACTCGTTGCTATTCTCTATTGGATGCTACGACAGGATAGGGTGATGTTACAGGTGATGGTAGGGAAAGGTGGGTCAGAATTTGTGGTGAACCACTAAGTAATATGGACCGGGCAAAGTGTACAGCTCTGTTAAGAGTATAGCCAGCAGTACACCATTTAAACTGGTCCAGTTCAACTACCTACATATGACTTACCTGACCCTCCCCCCCCCTTAAACTGAGTAAGATTTACCCTGAATTAAACAGGCTTCCAATGAGAGCTTCTGTTGTACCAAATGGTGTCCATTGCATATCTCAAGAGCCACAGTGAGAATATTCCCATGAAAGAGCAGGTTCGAAAAGGCCTACTGGAAATACGGTACGGCAACTGGGTCAGTTGCGACGCATCTAGGCATCCATTAGGATACCACGGGCAGAAAAAAAACAGGGCGGTTTCCACAAATTTCAACCCATCTTCCTGTTCCCACAACAGAGGCTGATAATACTGCAGCTCTTACAACTGATAGGATTCAGGATCGGATTCGGATGTTTCCGAGTCAGATTCTGATCTCGATTCTACAGCTCCTCTACTTGTTGGGCTTGATGGCCAGATGCAAGCACACCAGTGGCTCCAGCATCATGGGAGTCTTTCAGCACACAGAGAGATTCCACTGTGTCCTCCTGGACCTTTCCTTGCTTCACTCAGAGCTATCTGAGTACCCGCAGCGGCTACTAGGTAAGAAAGATGACTTGGGAATTATTTTTCTTGCTTCCACCAAGAAGCAGAACTTTTTGTAATTGATATCCACTTCCCTGTAACATTTTGGTAATAGCCTGTTAGCAGCCTTTAGTAGTCTGCCAGTGTATAGTCCTCCTGATAAATGTACAAAATTAGAGAAAGCACTAGGTGAGTGATACTCAACGATAAGAAGAAAGGGATATACTGTATGTTTCATTTTGTTTGACCACGTGTAGTAGGGTGTGTGGGTATGAAGGAGGTTAAAAACCAAGATGGTTTCCATCCACACATGACTATCAATGCAACTCCGTTTTTCATAGGACAATGCGATTTTAACCTCTGCGATTCGGTCTTAACTTTAGAGCCT
Source organism: Calotriton arnoldi (assembly GCA_963921515.1). Lineage (NCBI taxonomy): Eukaryota > Metazoa > Chordata > Amphibia > Caudata > Salamandridae > Calotriton > Calotriton arnoldi. The sequence goes on from CAWUFW010000282.1 coordinate 2,088,669, forward strand.
GCAATCTTTGTTTCCTCACAGGAATTCCAGAACAGGCCTGATTAGTAAGCCGGGCTTATTCTCAATGCTAATCTCACATCTAACACACTGGAATATGTGAGGAGAGGGAGGGCAAAGATTCATAGGGATATGAAAGATCCTGAAACAAGCATTGGACTCATACGGCATTAAAAAAATAAAAAACAGGCAGAAACATGTTGATCACAAAATAACAGGCAGAGAAGGTCCTAATTAATCAAGCTTATGTTTTTTTTTTTTTTAAATCTTGGGGTCGTAAGGGAATAACTCAAAATAATTATTTTACAAAGCCACACAATTTTCACAGTAATAAGACCCAGAAGAAATAAAAATGAGTCATCAAATCTGCACAATAGCATAAAAAAACTTTGGAAAGACCCAATGGAAAGCTTACTAGCAATACTAGTTGTTGGCGAGTAACGACTCCAGTGATGGTGACTCACCTAGTGTGGGTGAGGAGTCTGTATATTTTATATAGGAATCCTACCAATAAGAAATTTCCAGGAACTAGGATTTCAACAGACAATGGATAAGTAGAAAGCACCTATTCTCTTCTTTCTGGTCCATAGTACTCTTATGTTTACAGCATGCAATCTGTCTGTGAACTGCTAGATATAAAAAAAGAGTATCTCCCAGGCAGCTAACAAAGCTTACAGCAGTGCTTAATTGAATGGCAGAAGAGGTTTTCGGGTCGCGAAAGACAGCTATAGAATTTTGGCCAGGATGTTGGATTTTTACTCTGCAGTCAAGGGCAACTTTGCATCATTGATGTATAAACAAAGCCCAGGATCCCTGAGATAAGGATAGAGAAGGCTGACAAGCTGCGCACAATTTTCACCTGTGCGCCCATAGTCCAAGTTGGGCATGTCTAAAGCATTAGAATCTGAGCAGAAAAGCTCATGCATTTGAGTACATTTCCCAAAGAGGCTCCACGAGGGGCTCTTCCTAAAAGAAAGCTTAAACTTTTTCTATTCCCACTCAAATGATCTCTGCCGACTTCGAGAACTGAGGCAGTGCCGAGAATGGCTCTGATGGAAGTACCAGAAACTGGATCATGAGCAGAGCAAAAGTCAAATGGGTCGTCACCTTGATGGGCAAATACTTCTTCTGAAGTAGTCCTGAGCTTGTGGAAAAGTGCTGCAGGTGGCATTAGAGTCAGTCACTGGACTCACCAAACCCACAGGAGCAGGCCCATCTTTGGCGATTAGCCCAGAGGGATGTGGTAAAGATATCCAATGGAGCATGCCGGAATGCCTCGATCTGGGAGGGGTAAGTAGATGGAGACAGAAACTCTGATCTATCTCTCCGAGGATCAGCCCTGAAGCCAATATGGAGAGGCAGGCATTGGAAAACAGCACCAGCAAGTCTCCAAACGCTTCCAACAGTGGGTCTGTGTACCCAAGGAAGAGGAGGACTCTGTTTTTTGTGTTTTTTTTGTTGGAGGACTGCTTGGGGGAGCACTCTAAATGAGGAGACTTACCTCAAGAAGGGGAGACAGGTAGGTCAGTTTAGGTGTGCCCTTACGGGTCTTTGCCAAAAACAGCTTGGAAATCCACCCTCTGATGGCCTTCCAGTGCACGAAGGTGCAGGGATCGCAGGCCAACTTGTCATGGGCAGGCCTCAGACACCTAACACACATTGTGGAGATCCGATAAAAAACAACTTTTAACATATTCAACAAACATTTAAACCAGAGACCTTATGAGGTGACATATGACCTAGATGCTCTCTAAATGCTCTCTAAATTAGCAAATTAATTAATTTGTGACTAGAGTCAGGTGGTGCCATCTGGTGGCACGTGGGACCTATTGCTGGGCAAAGTATTCCAGATCCAATCTGGTGCTTGGAGGATTTTCTTAAAATGAGGAATCTGCAGGAAGAAGTGTCCATCATAATAGCAGTTCTTGATGTGAAATGTGAAAGTGAAATGTAGGTAATAGTTACCAATGCCCTGAATATCCACCAATAAACAACATGCCACGAATTGGTAAAATTCCATATCATAAAAAAAGGCACTAAAAGCTTCACTTTTCCTAATATCCTACATCTTTCACATACATAATTTTTGCAACGCAATTTGTTTAAATGACATCATTAAAGACCAGTAGGCAGCATATTAATATTGTGATTATTGTAAATAAGTGTTTTAACCACTTTCTTTTAACTTTTACAACTGTCACATTATTAACACAGTAAAGCATTTGCCAATATTTTCATATTACAGATTGATGCTTACTTAGGTAAAATATGGGATTGCATAATGGGGATTTCAGTCCAGTCTTCTTTGGTCATGTAGGGGGGACTGTCATTGTCTGAGCAGCTGTCTGATGAGGATCTCATTTTGTTTAGTCAAGCTTTTTGAAATCCGTTCCGGTACCACAGTGGGGTTGGCTTCTATTGATCTGTCTCTTTTCATAAAGGTTTATAAAGGCAGCCACTTGGCTTTGAATTTATACATCTTATCATGTAGTGTCGAAGTCAGTTTTTCAAGAGCATAAGTAGGTCTATATTTTTACCCACCATACTTGTATGGGAGGAGCAGCAGATTGTTTGCATACTTGGGCTAATGCTACGTCTGCTGCTACTAAAAATGAGTGATGAGTTAAAGGGTATTCGCTATTTTCCCCTGGGTCGCACAGAAGTACTGTTAGAGCATGTAGAGGTATCATAATTCCCCGTATTTGTCTCATATGCGAGAGGATTTCTTTCCAATACACTTGAATGGATCTACAAGACCACCACATATGGAAGAAGGTGCCTCTCTTGCTGGAATTTTTCTAACAACCCACTTGAAACTCAAGGACATTTTTCTGATTCATGTCTTTGTGAGTCACAATAAGGTTTTATGAAACCAGATACATGAAAACACAATGGAGGTCAAATTCAAAGTTGATTCAGACTTTCAAAGACATTTTTTATGATACCCTTTAAAGGAAGAATTAAGATGTGAATTATGGGCAAAGTTTTGAGAAGATATATGTGATTTTCATGGTCGAAATCTTGAAATCAGTTGTTGGCTTAATGATGCAAATTTTGAGAAATTATTTGTGCCCTGGTATAGGTCCTACATGTTCAAAGTAAGTAGAGTTTCTGCTCCACGACCTGAAGAATCATATTAGGTTTTAAAATCTACATCCTGGTGTATCAAAGGGTGATTTATTGCTGCCTACACTCCAATATGTCACAGGTAGGTTTGCATAGGTGCACGCCCTAACATATCAGAAATGTATCTTTGTGGTACGTGTCCCAAACAACACTTAGAGATCTATAGGTGTAGGGCGCAATTGCCAGCTGGAGGTGGAAGATAAGATAAAGGCTAAATTGGATTAGACCTGAATTTCCACACTATCCAAACTTAGCTATTAACAATTTACCTTGTCTAGCCTTTCAGTAGCTTAACAGAACAGAAGACATAAGGCTACAAGGAGGCTGTGGTATATAGACCAGTTGAGAGATAAAGAAATGATTTCTAAAAACAATACAAATGTACAAATGTATTAAGAAACAACTATAATATTTAGAGAGCAAGAAGGAATAAAAATGCCTCTGTAGGGACAAAAACATACTTAACAAAATAACAGGGAATTAGCGTGGTTTGATGGAAAGCACTAAAGTCAATGGCAGAAGAAAAATATTCAAGCGTCATTTTTGCTCTTCTATAAAGCAAGTTCAGAGCTGTGGCGTGGTTATGTAGCTGGGCAGTTTCAGGTTGGCTTGGTGAACTAAGTAACTTTAGGACTTATTCTTTCTTTCAAAATAAAGCTTGATCAAGCAGATACAGGCAGGAGCGGTTGTTGCTGCAGGTCGAAGAAGGATACAATCATCTCTCATTAGTTGGGCTGTCCAGGCTGATCAGTGTTCTTGATGATGCAAGCAATTTGATGTTTGCCCTAATGAAACTCTGAATAACCTGTCTGGCCCATGGGTAGAGCCAGCACTTGACATCATCAGAGTCAAGTATTCGCCTTCATTATCTTACTGTTGTGAGCGGTCACCCGCTCCATTGATCAAAGGGCTGAACATAGCGCAACGTAATCTTTTTAGGCAGCTCTTCGCTCTGACACCTTCTACTAAGCCTGGAAAATCAATCTCTTTAAACGGACAGTCCAGCAGGCAGCACATAGATTAAGATTCTGGCAAAGATGTAAGAACTCAGAGCTGGGCTCATTAAGACCTTATTTGCGGTTGTTAGATCTTCTACTATGAGTGAAGCTTGGGAAACAAGTCTACCCTGGCTCCAATTTAAATTTATTTTCAGATAGCAACTACCAGTCCAAACTTTTAATGTGGATTCAGTGATTGCCTTGCACTAAAGCCCTTGGACACTTCATCCTTTATTCACTAAGAGTACTGCAACCCTGCTTAACAGAAGCGCTCACGTTAATAATGAAAAAGAATATTAGATTTGGCCAATTTGACATTGCTGGAATAAAACAAAAATGGAAACATATTCGTCAGTCTGAACGCTGTAGACTCCGCCTTTAAAAGTAGGAAACCGTGGCCCATGTGATATGCTGCTGCAAACGTCTGTCAAAAGATTGAGTTACTCTTTTATTCCCATGCTTTCGTCGCCTGGGAGTCAGATCTTGTGCCTTAGGGATCAAAGAATGTTTTAAAGGAAAACCCACCCAGACATGCAGCTAGCAAGCGGTTTGTAAAGTTCATCAAAGCTGTTTTAGACAGCTAAATGCTTCATTTATATCTGCATCTCAACACCACTCAATCGGATTCAGGCGCAACCACAGAGCGGGACAGCACTCATCTCCGCCATGGACGACATCCAGATGATTATGAAAAGAGGCGACACCGCAGCCCTCACCCTAATGGATCTTTCCACAGCCTTCGACACTGTCTCCCACCCCATACTTATGCAATGGCTGCACCAAGCTGGCATCCAAGGTCCTGCTCTGCGCTAGATTTGCTCAATCCTGACAGACCGCACCCAGACACCTCCGCTCAGCCAGACTCCTACTCTGACCCCCCCTGCATACACTGAACCAGATGCGGCAGTTGTGAATTCTCCTACCTCGCTCCTGAAGTCTGCACATCAGAGCCTGGTCCTCAGTTCTTGAATTCCACAAGAATCTGAAGAACTGGTTCTTCACCCAAGCCTGACCGTGCCGCGGCCCATATAGCTCCTGCTTCAGTGCCAGGATACCCTCCTGGGTGAGTTGTGTGCTATACAAATAAACATAACAACATGACATAACATCTAACACAGAGAGCCCTTTCTAAATTAACAACGGGCAGACCAAGAATGGGTCCGCAGAATCAGCTGATAAAGTGTTTAAAATATATTCCAACTGTCAGGCTTTTCTAGTCAGAAATGAACTATTGCTCTTTTCTAATTTGTTTTAAATGTATTTATGTTTACTTAGAGTAATTATATGTTTTAGAGTGCTCCTTTCCAATACTTTTTATTAACTAGGCAATAAAAGTTATTACACCCTCACCTCCTTTTTTGGGAGTTGGTACCAATGATTGATTATTTTGCTACAGGAGCGATCCAGCAAGGGTGCCATGTCCCCGACATGAAAAGCATAATTATTTTCAGAATTAGAATCTATTTAGAGATAGGTGAATGTGGGGCAGCCTCCTCAATGGGTTTGTGCCAAGCTGGTTTCTTCTAACTTTCCTGGGTAGCACCTTCAGTAACAATACTCAGAGCATTAAGGCGCTTTGTAATAAATCAAATCAACAAGTATTCAACCAAAGCATCATGATTCATCTGGTAAACACTTCACACACTTTTTAAAAAAACATTTTTATTTTCATTTTCGATCAATACAAAAACTTCAGTCATAACATTGGTAAGAGAATCATTGTACATAGACCATCTTACATCAATACTTACAGTAGTGTTCTCTAGGAGACAAGGGTATAAGAATACATTCCAGGAATCACATCTCCCTCTCCTTCCCCTACTCGCCGTTAACAGTAGTTCTTTCCTGCTAAGATGTGTATATGGCTCAATGGAAGTTATTGATTGTATTCTATTCTTACGTGGGCAGATGTATGGTATTGGTTCCCCTCTCTTCTATTTCTAGGCCATAGAAGCTTAGCCAAGGATCCCAGATCTTCTTAAACTTTTTGGGGCAGACTCTGGCCGCATACGTTGTTTTCTCTGCCCCTATATATAGGTCCATACCAGCTCTCCACTCCTTTAGAGTGGGCGTATGCCGAGCTCCCCATTTCCTGGCAATGTCCCTTTTGGCAACTATGAGCCCAAAATTACATAATAGCAGTTTGTATCTAGGAAGATCAATCTCTGTGGTTATGCCCAGGAGTACATATTTAGGGTCCAGAGGGATCTGTTCTTCCAGCATATCATTCATTTCTTTTAGTATCCAGACCCAATAACTCTGGACATAATGGCACTCCCATAGTGTGTGTATGTATGTACCTCGTTCTGACTTGCAGCGTAGACAATTGGGCGACTCCGCTCTCCCCATGGCGTGTAGTCGAGCCCTGTCAAAGTAGACCCTATGAAAGATTTTGTATTGTATTAGTTGTAGTCGCAACTTAATTGCCACCTCTCTTGGGTGCAACAAGGCCCCCTCCCAGTCAATGTCTTCCAATGGACCAGTGGTGTGTTCCCATTTGGACCGTAGGGACTTCAGCTTATCAGGCATGTTATTGATTAGAGTTTTATACGTCCAAGAGACTGCCTTGGAAGGTATTTCCTCTTGTAACAATCTGCCCTCAAGTGGTGCATATTCAGGGATAACAGTTGTGTCTACTTTCTCTGCCCTCCACGCATGCTGCAGTTGGAGGTATTTATATTTTTGTGAGTGTGTAAGTTGATATTCGGCTTGTAGCGCCGAAAAGGGGATTAGGTCGCCACCTTGCAAGAGGTTACCCACAGTGGAAATTCCCACCATGACCCACTTCCTGAAACCCCGCAATCCGGATATTTCGGGTGGTCTCCTGCCTTACCATAGTGGTGTCGACCTTGTAAGTCTCTTGTCCCAGCTCATTTGCCTCTCTGCCCCCTTCCATGCCTCAATTGATCTCTGTGTAGCAGGCAGCAGGCCTCGAGTGCCTGAGCCTCCATATATGTAGTGGAGGTAGGTGCGATTCTGGAACTGGAGCCTTTCCAGAGCATACGTTGGGTGATCACCCGCCGCATGCCCCCATTCGTTGATTACGACAAGATGCGGGGCCCTGTAGTAGGACTGTATGTCTGGGAGTGGAATCCCTCCGTTGTATTGGTTGCGTTGTAATGTCTGCAACGCCACTCTTGGGTGACCCCCATCCCACAACAACGTACAGAGTTCATCATTAATTATATTAACGATTGCTCCTGGAATTCTGTGACATGTTCTGTAGGATGTAGAGCAGCTTAGGGAGAGTAATCATTTTATACATAGCTGCTCTACCTAGCAACGTCAAAGGGAGTCGCCGCCATCTGGCAACGTCATCTCGGAATTCTGCGATACACCGCTTGACGTTTTTGTGTAGGCAGTCCATCTCGTTCATGGAAATGAACAATCCCAGCTACTTAAACCCATCTTTGGCAACAGGGAGATGTCCTGGTATCGTGTGTGTGTCAATAGTACCTCCCACGGGGTACAGGTTTGATTTATCCCAGTTTATACTATAACCCACATGGTCACTGAATTCCTTAAATAGCTGTAGTATTAGTGGGAGTGTCTCATCGGGGTTAGTTATGTAAAGTATGATGTCATCTGCATAAAGCGAGATCCGTTCATCTCTACCGCATCTTGTATTGTGTCGGAAGCCACTTATCCCAGGATGAGCTCTGATCAGACATGCCAGTGGCTCCAATACCATGGCAAATAGCAGGGGAGACAAAGGGCAACCTTGTCTGGTTCCTCTTTTAATTGGCAAATCTACGGATAACGTCGCATTGACTCGAACTTTGGCTCTTGGGTTAGTGTAGAGTAAGTTCACCCAAGTTATAAAGCTTTGCCCGAAGCCGAATTTTACCAAGACTTGACGTATGAAAGGCCAGTGAACTGTATCAAAGGCTTTTTCCGCATCCAGGGAGAGGAACAGGTGCGGTGCAGGCCTATCTTTTACCGTGTCTAGCCAATTGGCCAAGCAAAGAAGGTTGAGGCGTGTGGCTCGCTGGGGCATAAAGCCGGATTGGTCCTAATGGATGAGGGCCGTGACTACCGCTAGAATAGAGGCCAAAATTTTGGTTTCAACGTTGAACAGCAAGATTGGGCGATATGACCCACAGTACTCGGGTGGTTTCCCTTGTTTATGAATTACTACTATAGTAGCATTACAGAAGTCTGCGGGAAGTGATCCTTCCTCCCGGGCCGCGTTATACATCTCCAGCCGAAGGGGGCCTAAGCAATTAGCATTTTGCTTGAAGTATTCCGCCGGTAGTCCGTTTGGACCTGGGGTTTTCCCTGATTTTTGCCTGCTAATTGCATCTAGTACTTCGTCAGGGTAATATCCTCGTCTAGGACTTTCCGATCTTCTGGGGTCAAGGAGGGGGTCTCTATCTCATCAAGGTATGCAGCTATCTGTGACTCCTCTGCTAGTGGCCTGGTATCATAAAGTCCCTTATAGAAGCGGGCAAATGCCCCTGCAATAGTATGCGCCGTGATATGTACCTCTCCGCTTTCATGTATCGAAGTCACCCATCTCGCCTCACTATCTTTCATGCCCAACCAGGCCAGTAGTTTCCCCGCCCTGTCTCCCGATTCGTAGAGTCGGTGATGCGAGGCCTGAATTTGCGTCTGTACCTCCCTTTCTGTCAAAGCTCTGAGCTCCCAGCGTGTGAGTGTGAATTGGCGCATGTGGGTCGTGTCCACAACTGGGTCTACATCTAACTCAAGCTGTAAGAGCTTTCTTTCCAGTGTCTCCACTTGTTGGGACTCTTCACGCCTCTTCCGCGCTACAGCATCCTGCATCTTACCCTGTATTACCGCTTTATAGGCCTCCCACAGGGTTGTCGCCGAGGGGACTGAGCCCTCGTTTTCACTAAAGTAGAGTTCGGTCTCAGTTTTTATTACTCCCTGAAGAGTTTTGTTGCGTAGTTCCCACGCGTTCAACCTCCATTCTGAGTGTTGTCTATTCCTCCTCCCTCCTATCGTTAGCCAAAGTGGCGAGTGATCTGAGATTCCGATTTGCCAAATATTCCACCTTCACTATATTCCTAACCTCTCCCGGGGGTGCAAAGAAATAGTCGAGTCTGGAGAAGACTGTGCGCTCCAAGGAAATACGAATAGGTGCGAGCGGCAGGGTGGTGTCGGCGCCAGAGGTCAGTTAGACCCAGGGAGTTTGTGAATTCAGCCAGAGGCGTAGGTATGTGGGTGCCTATGCGCGTGCGTTCTAAATTTGGGTCGCATACGTCATTAAAATCACCCCCTATTATGTGTGTGGAAGGGCCGGATTCTAACAGGATTTTGGCCACGGCGTCTAGTGTCTGGGTTTGCAGTCGCGGTGGAGTATAAACACTAACAAGAGTCAGCTTCCTCCGTCCCCATGTACCCTGGACCGCCACAAAAGTCCAGTTTCGGTCATTTCAGGTTTTCGTGATGTGAAAGGGGGGCGTTTTCTCGATTAGGACCACCACCCCTCTTGCTCCGGCAGAAAAACCCGCATGTGCGAGTGTAGTGTACATACCTCTACCTAAGAAGGTGCAGGGTGTTCCCATCAAGTGAGTCTCCTGTAGGAATACAATGTCTGGCTTGAGTCTCTTGAGGTACTTGGTTACTAGCCCTCTCTTACCTTTGCTTCCCAGTCCATTGACATTCCATGTCAGGACCGTATACTTGTCCTCACCCATTATATACAGGCTCTTTCCCTCTCTCTGCGCTTGGAGGGACCCTCTCTCCTGTCGCTTCTCCCTTGTCCCTATCTACGACTTTGGATCTCCACTGCGGACTGAAAAAGGAAAAAAAAAAAAACAACAACTAGTCTACGTATAACGCTTTGTACTCTCAACTCACTCCCCCCTCCCCACACTCTTCCACGCCCATCCCCCGAATCGTCAGCAAGACAACCTGGTGTAGGTATAGCCTGAGAGGTCTGTAGTCTCACCCCTTCCCCAATCTATCCTACTATATCACACAAACAGGCCAAAGGATATAAACTTTACTGGAGTCTGTTTGCTCAGCTAAACTGAGCGTGCTAATGTCTGGAGGGGGCTTCTTAGCCGTTTGCTTTTGTTTCTCCTGCGGCTAAGCCCGTATCTAGTCCTTCCTCGCCGGTCTTGTCCGGTCGCTTGTGCAACGTCTCTGGCTTTCTCTTCTATATGTCCAATTTTTCCAGGCAATTAATGTTTCTCAAAAGTAGATGATTGCTGTCAGTGTCGGCTAGGTACTCTTTATCCGAGAGTTCAGACTGACCCGTTGGTTGGAGAACAATTTACTGGCCTTGGCTTGTGTTGAGTCTCCATCAGAGTCTGATCTCTGCCCGCTCGCCAATGAAGAGGGGGCCCTCTGTAATGGTGTCCCAAAGCGGGTTCTACGTAGACCTGTTGGAATGCGCCTCCTTTTCCCCTTTGCTGTTTGGGCTCCGCTCTTCTCGGGGTGTCTCCACATGCCGAGCCGGCGCTTCTCCTTTCCTGTCTCGAAGGGGGACGCTCCTCAATCCAGACACACGCCTCTTCTGGGGTTTGGAAAAAATGGGATTTGCCCTGGAAGAGGACCTTTAATTTAGCGGAGAAGAGCAGCATGTACTGAAGTTGCAGGGCTCTGAGCTTCACGTTAACTGCATCAAACGTGCGCCGCAGCCTCTGAACTTCACGCGAGTAGTCGGGGAAGATCATGATTTTCGCATTTGCATGTTTGAGTTCACCTGTTCGCCGCGACTCTGAGGATCAAGTCCCGGTCCTGAAAGTTCAGAAATGGAGCTATCAGCGGCCTAGGAGGGGCCCCAGGAGGCGGCCTCGCAGCCGGCATTCTATGACCTCGTTCGATTATGAAACAAGGTGAGAAGTTAGCAGCTGGGAGGAGTCCTTAAGCCACGCCCACAGGAAGGCCCCTGGGTCCGAGCCCTCTGCTCCCTCCGGTAGTCCTATGAAACGCAGATTGTTTCTCCTTGCCCTATTTTCAGCGTCATCCAACTTCCATGACACCTCTCTCATGGCTGCCTGCAAGCTGGAGACGTCCGTTTTAAGGCTGCCCGACGAGTCTTCTATTTCCGAAATCCGTGTTTCTGTTTCTGTTACTCTGTCTGAGACGTTACGCATATCCTGGCGCAATAGGGTCACTTCTGATTGTATTTCTGCTATCTTCCCCTCAATGGCTTCCCTGGAGGCATGGATAGCCTGGAGGAGGGCTGCGTTGTCTGGCGGTCCCAGGGGTTCTCCTATCTCCAGAGGCGGGGTAATGCTTTTGTATATTTGTCCATTTTGCCCTGTTTTTGCATTTTTGGCTCTCTGTCTATCGCCATCATAGACTAGCACGGGATAGGGCTATTCACCAGTATTTCTCGCACTTCTTCTCCCCTTGCTTCTTCCCGATCCTGACTGCCTAGAGTAGCTGGTAGATATTTGGTGTCTTGGGTGAGAGAATTCTATAACTAGGTTACTGTTATTGAGTATCTTTAAGTATCTCGTTCTCATGTTTGGTTTCCGCTGTGTCACTAAGGTGCCATGCCTCGCACAGAAAGGGCGCGGATGATAGGTTTCCAACGTCTGTCATGGGCATCGAGCCACCCGACCAACAAGTAATCTCCACCTCGGGCGGAACCTCTCGTACGATTTTTACAATCACCTCTGGGAGCCTCACTACGTCGACTCTTCCACTTGTGTGCAACGATGAATGAATGAATGAATGAATGAATTTGTACTTGTAAAGCGCACTGATACCCCAACTGGGGTTTCCTGGCGCTGTACGCATACCGCTGTGGAACCCTTCCTGGCTTTTCCCTGTGAAATGTCCACTCCTGGGCACCCCCAAGGTGAAGCCAGGCATCCCAGCGCTGTTGGGGCCGTTGTGGAGATTAAGCAAGCTATTGCCCAGAGTTGCAGAGTGGGACCCATGATTAGATTAGGCACCGAGGCGAGAATTATCAGGTCCGAGGAAATTGAGCCCAAGACCCGCCGAGGCGGGAATTGAACCCTGGTCCCGGGCCAGATCTCTGCATCAGGGTCTGCCGCTCTAACCATTGAGCCACACTTCTCCACGATGTCTCTGCCCCTCCGTTTACTATTCTCCTCAGTTAGGGATTATGTGGTTCGGGTTATATGGCGGAAGTGTAGCCTTGTGTGGCGTCTGTGACTCACCACTCTTCTTTTACCTCCAATTTGTTGTCTATATTTTAGGTTCTACATAGGCTCAACACAGCCCTTGTGCTTTTGATTTTGCGGCACGACCATTCAGGGGATACCAATCGTCTCCGAGATCTTTGCGCTGTGAGGCTCCCTAGTATTCTCCAACTGCTGGTTCCCCTTGCGATTCACTTTTTGGTGATGGTTTGGGGCCTTTACACCCCTATGTCAATGGGAGCAGTCTCTTCTGGTCTCTCTCTCGGGTGGGCATCACGCAGTTCTCTAGAGCGTGGAGAAGTCTTTCCGCCTCCGGAGTTTCCCTTTCTACTGTTGGATGTCTCCTTCCCGGAGTCTGATCAGGTGGGGCCCAAGGGATCACAGCAGGTTAATTCTCTCGTCTCAGGCACCCCAGCGACCCAGTCCGCTATCTGAGGGAGAGGCCTGCCCCCCCCCCCTTGCTCCTCCTGGGCTAACTCTCCTCTCTGCGCAAGCGGGGAACCGGGTCAGGACCCCGCAGTGCCCGCAATCTCACTCGCAGCGCCTCTCACCCGTGTGTTGACCTCACTGTATTTTCCCTCTTAGGAACTGGTCACCAATTCATCCACTCAGGGCTTTTTTTTTACATTTCAGGCCACGTGGTACACCCCCCCCCCGGTCGCGTCCTGAAATGGGGAAAAGTCCATGCGTCAGTGCTCCGGCTCTGACCTGTGCATGTCCGGAGGCCCGGTGCCTCTAGGATCCCTCCAACCACAGCAGGGAGGAATCGGGGAGGAGACACCACCCCAGTCGGCTGTGCTGTAATTTATCCCTGAAGCCTGTCACCGGTGGTCCCGATCCCCGTTCGGAGCTGGTTAAGGGGGAGGGAAACAGCCCATATGTAGGAGACCGAGGCCAGTCCTTCTCGTCCCAGGATACCCGGGGTCTTGTTGCTCTCTCCAGCCGCACCTCGGGAGAGTCAGGCAGGACATATGAATATAGCAAAACCAAAGGGGGATGATGGACGGAGTGTTGAACATTGCAAGCACTCACCCCCAGTCAACTGATCTGGGTTTAATCCATCATCATTCTTTAGCTCACAGCGCCACCCCAGTTCAGACATGGCCATATGCAAATCAATCTGACCCTGTGCCTCATGGGAACAGTCCAGCCCGAACTGCCAAGCCATGTCTTACCTGGAACGGAAACAAGCATCCTGGAACCGGTTTCTGGCTTACAGCCATCATCAGCCAGGCTATCTTGAATCCAGTGGCAAAGTGAGCAAGGGACCCACGTCTGGGCATACCCTGCCAACCTAGGGCAAACATAGCAAAACCAAAGGGGGATGATGGACGGAGTGTTGAACATTGCAAGCACTCACCCCCAGTCAACTAGCCAGGCTATCTTGAATCCAGTGGCAAAGTGAGCAAGGGACCCATGTCTGGGCATAACCTGCCAACCTAGGGCGAACATAGCAAAACCAAAGGGGGATGATGGACGGAGTGTTGAACATTGCAAGCACTCACCCCCAGCCAACTGATCTGGGTTTAATCCATCATCATTCTTTAGCTCACTCCGCCACACCAGTTCAGACATGGCCATATGCAAATCAGTCTGACCCTGTGCCTCATGGGAACAGTCCAGCCCGAACTGCCAAGCCATGTCTTCCCTGGACCGGAAATAAGCATCCTGGAACCGGTTTCTGGCTTACAGCCGTCATCAGCCAGGCTATCTTGAATCCAGTGGCAAAGTGAGCAAGGGACCCACGTCTGGGCATACCCTGCCAACCTAGGGCGAACATAGCAAAACCAAAGGGGATGATGGACGGAGTGTTGAACATTGCAAGCACTCACCCCCAGTCAACTGATCTGGGTTTAATCCATCATCATTCTTTAGCTCACTCCGCCACCCCAGTTCAGACATGGCCATATGCAAATCAGTCTGACCCTGTGCCTCATGGGAACAGTCCAGCCCGAACTGCCAAGCCATGTCTTCCCTGGACCGGAAACAAGCATCCTGGAACCGGTTTCTGGCTTACAGCCGTCATCAGCCAGGCTATATTGAATCCAGTGGCAAAGTGAGCAAGGGACCCACGTCTGGGCATACCCTGCCAACCTAGGGCGAACATAGCAAAACCAAAGGGGGATGATGGACGGAGTGTTTGATTTGCTCTAACGCTCCGTCCATCATCCTCTTTGGTATCGCTTTGTTCGCCCTAAGTTGGCAGGGTATGCCCAGACGTGGGTCCCTTGCTCACTTTGCCACTGGATTCAAGATAGCCTGGCTGATGAGGGTTTTGAACCCGAAACCGGTCCCAGGATGCTTGTTTCCGGTCCAGGGAAGACATGGCTTGGCAGTTCGGGCTGTACTGTTCCCATGAAGCACAGGGTCAGACTGATTTGCATATGGCCATGTCTGAACTGGGGTGGTGAAGTGAGCTAAAGAATGATGATGGATTAAACCCAGATCAGTTGACTGGGGTGAGTGTTTGATTTGCTCTAACGCTCCGTCCATCATCCCCTTTGGTATCGCTTAGGACATATGAATAGGCCCGCACTCCACCCCAGCCGGTTCTTCTAGGGACTTTAGGCCCGTCGCCTCGTCCCTCAGGGCTCCGACTCCTCCAGCTAGGGGTCACACCACCCGGCCCCGCGAAGTCCCTCTCACCTTTGTGCGGGCCGAGATCTGCAGGGCTGTTCATCTGCTGGCAGGCGCTTGCACTTTTGCGGTTCTCCTCACCTCCGCGCCGAGACCGGATGGGTTTCTCGCTGGGTGGGAACCTCCACTGATAACTCAGGAGGCCGGGCACAACCTCCTCCTTTTCCCCTGGACCGGTGCCTCTGGTCCGCCTCCTCAATCTGCCATTTTGTGGAGCCTCACATCAACACTGCTCCGGCACGTATCTTCACCTCCGCACGTCACAGGCTTCTGCAAATCGGCTCAAAAGTCACCCGGTTCATGTATGAGGTTATCAACGCCGGTGAAATTTTCAGCGCTTTGAAGGTCAGGATTTGCACAGGATTCTGTTTGGGCTGCCAGAGCTCCGACAGAAGCTGCTAACCGGCCATGCTCCTGGCCACTCCCCCAACACTTCACACTCTGCAAACATAAGGAGAGGGTCACTATTTAGAGAACGAGAACCTGCTTCTCCATTATGTGCACAGGGCTGTCATAACAGAAGCCTAAACTTGGGCTCCAAGGCTCAGGCTGCTGCTTGAACCAGTCTGATGATAACCTCATCTGATCTTTTAAGACTTCTTAGCACTGTGAAAAAGGCTGTGAAGCAAGACAGCCCTTAGCTAGAAAAATGGTTCACTTTGCAGTCACCCAGCAGACGCATTACATTAAGACTTCAAGCTATGTTCCACAAGCCTTCAAGAAGACCACCGTGAGACCTTCCTAGGCTTGGCCAGAAGTTCCTGGTGAAAGAGGTGTGCTACCTCCCTTATCTCGGAGTCCGAAAAAAGAACATTCTCACCTAGTTAAAAGACAAGTGGTTTCTTTTCATGTTCACTAGCTTGGTTTTAAGGTTTTCGTCTCAACTATATCCTCGCTCATGGTGCCACAGAGGTCGAGTTGTCTGGCTTCTTGAAAGACCAAAGAGAAAATCTCCACAGTAATTACACAGACGTCTGGCCCAGAATGCAATTTCAGCTAGACATGTGAAATCCATATAATGTTGGAAAAATGAAATATTATGCTACTGACACAAGTTATCCTCTTTGCAATGAAAAAAAATCCAATCTAATTATAAGTTTTAGCTGGCTGAAAATATCTGTACCACTGTGTCATAACTTTCTTCTGCTGCTATACGGCAAAGCAATTTTTAAGCGCAAGTGACATTGAACACATCTGCAGGCGCAGGATAGTACTCCAGGTTCCCTGTTAGCTCATCTCTGTGTCATCACCCTTGATTTCACATGCAGAATGCTTTAATAGGGGCCAGAAAAACTACAGAGCCGGAGCACTTGTTGAAATCAAAATGTGCGTCAAGTAAACTGAAAAATTCCACCAGTACAGAGAAACATAAATGCATCCCTCATAGCTGGTGCCTGCAACACTGCTGGGTTTACAAAAGAAGTGAAAAAATAGAACAAAGATTTCTCTAGAGTGGCAGCTCTTTCATGCTTCACAGCCATGCCAATTAAACATAAAAACACACAGGAGTAATGGAAACTCTAATGAGCCTGTAACAAAAATAAAATTAAATATTAGCAGACTGATAACTTCTACCTACATACATACATACATACATACACACATATATATATATATATGAGAAAGGCCTAGTGCCGCAACGCGCGGAGCCACCAGCAGACTTTATTCAATATAGCAGCACGCACAAGACCAGCGAGCGCGGTTTGTTGTTAACAGATCGATGTGTAAAAAGTTGTTTAAAAAAAATATATATATATATATAACCATAGAAATTCTGCAGTTATATGTGTGTGTCAAATCTGAAGCTACCTACAACGTCCCTGTAACCTTTGGTTCTTTAGTGAATTTCTAAGGATTTTTAAAATTCTTTTTCTTAACTATAATGTCTCTGTAAGCTGACTGTGTGATGTTACAATATAAAGGGTGTCATTTTAGGTAAGGAGGGCCTACTGATTTTGTCAAAAGGTCAGAATACAATCGTTTTAAAAGTAGGCCGACTGGCTTTATGAATGGTTCTGCATATTATTATATATAAAGCAGAACTATTATTTTTTAGTAAAAAGCCACTAGTAATTATAATGAAATGTACATTATATAAATTCACACAATGTTAAATAAACGTGATTATATTTGTTTTTAATAAAGCCTTATTTAAAAAAAAAAAAAATCAACACATCCTTGAGTCTTTCTTTTAATGTTTTCAGGCCACAAAGGGCACCCATAGAAACAACCACAAGAGGGCCTTGCACTCCAGCTGATGAGCATACAGCGCCATCTTTGAGCGCTACATAAAAATACAGCAAGCTCTCCTGGGGGTATAATTAGAATGACCCAGGAAACAAACTGTGCTTTTTTAATGTTGCTGAGGGACTGAAGCACTCTCTGCAGCCCCGCTACAAAAACAAATGCTTGGTGGTGCCCCTGCCTCTTCTAAGGGTACCACCAAGCTGCAAAAATATAGTTAAAATGCCCGCACAGGGAATTATGAGGCACTCTTCACAAGGAGCAGTGAATAATAAATGAGCGGATTCTGCCGCTCATTATTCCTTTTATTTTTTTCACATTTTAAACTTTTGTGGGTGCCCCGGTGCCCACCCAGGGCACCCATACCTTTTTCAATATTGGGGCTGCAGAGGGAGCCCCAAGTCCCTTGTGGCTCCCCGGCCAGCTCAGTGGTGGTAGCGGCCTTTTAAACAACTTTTTAATTGAGTGTTCCAGTGCCCACCCAGGGCACTCATATCTTTTTTCATTGTAAGGGGCCACAGGGGAAGGGCCAGGGGCCTGTGGTCCCAGACGGCTCCCCAGTCAGCACCCATTGTGGTGCTGACGGGAGGCAGAACTATTCTCCTTTGCTCCCAGATGGGCATGAGCAGTTTTTTTCCCTCTGGGACCCTCCTCCCACAAGGGTTAGAGGGGCAGGGTATCCAGTAGTGGCCTGTCACCAGCCAAAGTGGCGGGGTGGTCCAGTGGAGGTTCGGGGGAAAAAACAATAAAAAAAGAAAAAACATTTAAATGGCTTACCTGAACGCCAATCCCACCCGCCACATGACGCTCTTTATTCTTCTGGGAACAGGTTCCCAGACTGCACTGCGGCCAATCCTGACGCTGCATGAAAGCAACATCAGGATTGGCCTGAGCGCTGGCAACTTGCACTCACAGGCAGACTGGGAGCCTGAGCCTGCTCTCTCCAGCCCCAGCAACGCAGCTGGGGCTGGAGAGAGCTTCACTGCGCATGAGGGTTTGGCTGGCCTGAGACGGCGGCCAAACCCTCATGCGCATTGAAGTGAGTGCACTACCACTCCCCCACCAGCAGTGTCATCCCCCTGGACCCGTCCCCAAGATTCGTCGGAGTCCTCGGAGCGGGTCCAGATAGATAAAAAAAAAAAACAATAATAAAACGGGTTTAAAACCCATTTTATTATCGTTCTATTTGAGAGTGGTGGCAGCGCTCCTCTGGTCTAATGGAGGGGCCGCCGCTGAGGGTATCCCTACCCTGCACTCTTTCATTCTTTTAAAAAAAAAATTATTTCAGGAATGGGGATTAAGTTTCCGAGTCCTGTAACAGCTGCCGCAACATTTCTTTTAATGTTGCGGACAATCCAATGGTTGGGAAAAAAAACCCTTGGCCACTCAGATCGCTCTTTTTTTTTTTTTTAAGTTGCGTTATTGTGGGACTCTTGTGAGAGCCCTGTAAGCCCAATTTTTACAAAGCTTTTAATCCTTAATTTCTCAAAAACTACTGAATGGATATATACCAAATAACAAAAAGCACAATTTCTGGACCAAAATCTAGCTTTTATTTAGTGTAATTCCATTTAACTGTTTTGGCTGTAGCCCTTTCCAAAAATCCATATGGAAATTGCATGGGGAAATTGCGCCTTGGGACCCCCCGCCCCCACCCCCTCTTCTCAGCCCCTGCTTGACAGCTCACCACAAAACTCTCCTGGAAGGAACTGAGGAAATTGGAAAGTTTAGTCAAGAATCACCAAAAGGTGGCAAAGTTATTTGATTTGCAAACCAAAAAGGCCAACTCCTATGGGAAAAGTAGTCCTAATTATAACCACCCAGTGGAGACCTCCACTGCGTAGTATGTATGTGTGTGTATATATATATATATATATATATATATATATATATATATCCTCCTTTCAGTCTGCGTGAAGGCGGCGTGCAGCCCAATCGCCGGAGGTGCTCGCAGAATGCCCGCGCGTATTTAACTTCATAACTCTTCCGTCGTAAATAACGAATGGAACGGCACTCCTCATAGTCTTCAATCGAAGTTTATTTACATCACGGATTCATGTGAATCCGCTATGTAAATAAACTTCGATTGTAGACTACGAGGAGTGCCGTTCCGTTCATAATATAAGACGGAAGAGTTGCGATATATATATATATATATATATTGTGTTTCCAAATAAAAAATGCAATTTCCCTCTTGCACTTTTTTAGCCTCCAAACGTTCAATTCTCCAACATGAATTAACTCCCATTCACCATCAGAATTACATTTTATGCGTTTTCGTTAGTAATAAAGCCTCTCGACAATCAACTATTCATCTCTCAACTAGTTTAAGTTGCAATAATCCAACTGTGCATTTCATTCTGAATTATATTTTTTTATGTTAATGTCATGTTTAATATGAAAAAGAGTGGTTATGCTTTTAAATAATAATGATGACGTTAGGTTCATTCCGTTAATAATTGGACTTGAGACCACTGCTGATAACTTACATATTTCAGTAGATTTTAAAATCTTCAGATAATTAATAGTTCTGGACCTAGCTGCCATCTCCCAAGACATGTAATTCAATTCAACTCTAATTGTTTGAACTGGAGTGCTGCGGAAGCCCAAAAGCCTTTTAATAAACTTACTACTCCAGTAACCAAAAGTCACATAAACATCATCTTCCAATGGCCATCATACATATCAAAATGATATTTAACCCATGTGCAATATAAGATATTATGTTCTACTGTAGCTGTTATACTACCACTCCCTTGGATGCCAAAAGTGATGTGCATCTTTAGAAGCCTGTGTAGAATGCATCTCTTGCCATTTAGCTTGATATTAATATTTTTTATCATATAGGAATCTTTGATATATCAGTTTCACCTTTGTAAATTAAGTTAATGCTGAGCTTTAACTAGTGCATCAAAATCCTTACTATGACGTCTCTGGAAACAAGCCCGGAAGCAATTAATGTCAAACCAATTAATATTCGCCTGATTAAAGCCAAGCTTCCCAGCAAGTGCAGCAAGACGTGATCAAATCTTGGCAGTAATAAAGGACTAACTCAAACCATTAAAATCATATAGTTCAGGTGTATTAAACCCTAACAGATGAAGATTTTTAATAACTATAGTGGAAACATTGGAGTACTGTGTACGTAATCTCCGAGGATAGTCCAGAAGGAGGTTAGCGACAACACAAGTGGTAACTTTCCTATCTATTAGTAACTTTACAATAAATACAAGTAGGAACTAGCTTACATGAAATACATATATATTGTATTTGAGGCCTATTCTTATTCTGTGCTAAAGTCAGCATATAATTCCTACATTTTCCATGCATTGCCTGAAATGTCAAGCAACAATGGGCTGTATTGCGCATTGTGCCACGGGGGTGCAACTTGAGTGTGTTGTGACCTCCTGTGTACTAAGGTATTACAGACGGGGCCGCAGACATCTGTGTGGCCTCGTCTGTGATACTGATAGCGCTGGTGCACATGTAGCACCAGTACTATCTTGAAAAATGGTGTGGGCCCATGCAAATGAGGGAATCACTTTGCCTCTGCGCCCTCATCCTATTACGGACGCAGGTGCAGCGGCAAAAAAGGCTTAGCAGGCTCTCTGAGAGGATGTCTCAGAAAGGTAGTCTGTCCCCTCTTGGAAGTGCTGGCGAAACACGGAGCCTCTTGTAAGCAGTCCCTCTGTATTTCACTGAATACACTGCCCCTGCTGAAAGGTGGGTGGTGGTGCTAACAGCGACTGTGCGCTCATTACATAATATGGCCCAGGTCTCTTGAAAAAATATGCTGTAACTTGTTACAAAGTAAATAAAAGAATACTTTTTAAGAAGACACTCCAGCCCGTGGCGGCTACAAGGACTAGGACTAATAATTAAAGCCAAATAGTCTTTAATAAAATAAATTGAGCATACCTACAACGTAATCATGTAAGTAATCGTCTAAATCCCTGTGATACACAGCTTCACAATTAAAGCCCCAATGTTCCATCACGTTACTTATGCCCACTGGGGTCCAACTTCTAGCGTTCTCACCTTGAGCATTTTCCAAATAAATGGAGTGGTATCTAAAGACTGGTCCTGTGATTTTGCCATTCACTTACGATCCTCTCAGCTTCATTCGTTCTAACATGGACAGACATTTACGAGGCTTTGAGTCGCAATTCCCTACATTGACCCATTCTGCAATTTCCCTGAACACTAGAATCCTAGCGTGTTTGAGTATGTCCTTCGCCTTAAGCACACAATTCAAAATCAATTGTCTGTGAAAACTAAACATCTGCACAGGGATTTCTGACTAAAGGAGAGCTGATGATCACCCCAAAGATGCTATTCACACACCTTTCTTCCCACACTTGGGTATTACTAATGTATTGTATTGTAATTGCATTTATATAGCGCTTACTACCCCCGACGAGGCGTCGAAGCGCTTTTTCGGCGAGTAGCGCGCTACTCCGGGACCCATAGAGGATTAGTGTTGAATTAGTATAGTGAAACATGCAAGTACATTTTAAGTGGTGGATAGGTTAGTCAGTTATTTGGATTTGGAATGATAGCAGAAGGATAGAGGAGGAAAAAGGTTTGTATTTATATAGCGGTTGTTACCCCTGATGGGGTGTTGAAGCACGCTACTCCGGAAGCTCATAAAGGATTAGTCGTGAATTAATATGGTGAAGTATGAAAGTAATTTCAGTGGTGGATATTAGTCAGTTATTTGGAGTGAGAAGGATAGCGGAGGGATAATAAGGGAAGAAAGGTTTGCATTCATATAGCACTTGTTACCCCTGATGGGTGTTGAAGCGCTTTTCTGGCGAGTAGCACGCCACTCCGGAACCCATTAAGGATTAGTGTTGAAAATTAGTTTAGTAAAATATGAAGTAATTTGAGTAGTGGATAGGTTATTCGGTTATTTGGGTAGAGAAGGGTAGGTGGCGGGATAGAAGAGGGAAAGAGGTTTGTATTTATATAGCGCTTGCTACCCCTGATGGGGTTTTGAAGCGCAAGTAGCACGCTACTCTGGAACCCATAAGTATTAGTGTTGAATTAGTATGGTGAAACATGAAAGTAATTTTAGTGGTGGATATGTTAGTCAGTTATTTGGATTGAGAAGGGTTGGGGAGGGTAGAAAGGGAAAAGGTTTGCATTTATATAGCGCTTGTAACCCTGATGGGGTGTTGAGACAGCTTTATTGGAGAGTAGCACGCTACTCTGGAACCCATAAAGGATTAGTGGTGAATTAGTATAGTTGAAAATGGAATTTGAGAATTGAACATGTTAGTCTGTTAATTTTGATTGAAAAGGATAGTGGAGGGATAAAAGAGTGAAGGATTTTTTTTTTTTAGGTCTTAGCAGTAGGAGGAGGCTTTTGGATGAGTAAAAGGGAGTTTTGGAGGGGAAGAGTCAGAGGGAAGAGTTTAGAAAGGTTTGTTTTAGGGGATCGGTATAGTAAAAAGAGGTGTCAGATGATGCAAGGAGGGGTAGAGTAGGAGAGAGTCTAGAAAGGGTTATTTTGGGGATCATAGTAGTGGTATGGGGTTTGGGATAAATGAGTGTGGATGTAGAGGATATATTGATAAATGTATAGGATGAGAGATAGGGTAGTGCATTGGAAAGAGTAGTAGAAAGAAGTCTGAGATGAGTCAGAAGGTTGGGCTAGAGGATATATTGAGATAAGTATAGGCTGAGAACTAGGGTAGTGCCTTGGATATGCTAAATTAGAAGAAAGTGATAAATATATAGATCCATAAGTACATTGAAAGTATATAGATACATAAAGGAGGTAAGTATATGTAGATTAAAGATATTGATAGAGGCACAGAATGAGAAATAGGGTAGTGCATTGGATATGCTTTTTCAGGAGAAAAGTAACAGAGACACAGATCCAAGTACATGGAAGGTACATAGATGCACAATGGAAGTAAGTACATGTAGACCAAAGATGATATTTATTTATTTTATTTTTTTATTTTTTTCTCTCAACAACAATTATTCTACATGTTTATACAAAGCAATACACAAAGATAGGTACATGTCTATAGTGAAAACAAATGCTTATATACAGAGGGATATGCTGTAAATTTCTGTTTGCGTATGGTGCTTATGTGGGGAAGAGCCAATTCTTGAGTAGTTTTCTGAAGATAAGGTGGTTGTCGGTGGATCTTATGTTGGGGGGTAAAGAGAAGAATGTGCCACCCATGTTTTTTTTCTTGTATCTTGGGATTTTGAGGCGAGATGCTCCTTTAGAGCGGAGGTTCCTCTGTTGAATGTGTAAGTCTACTGCCTACCAATAAACCACTTTTGCATTGCAGTTACTCCTCAAGAGCTCAAATTACACTCCCTGGAGGCTAGATACCTCAAGGAAACTACCCTCACAGGTTCAATACATAGTATTATTAGGGGAGTAGATTTATCATGTGCACTTGGATTCCTCACTATAAGGATAGGTATCCAAATAATCCAAGAGGGAGTTCGAAAAACCAGCAGCTGTACAGATACCACTTATATCAGTCTCAAAGCTGTAAGAACACCGGTTAGTGAGAATTGGTGAGGATGATAGTTTTTCTGCAGACAAAATAGTATCACTTAGCCACGAGTGGTACAACCTCGTAAATAAATTAAACGAGGATATTGGTAACTCAGAGCATTTTTGTTATGCGAGGAATTTGCATAATTCTTTAGGAAATATTTTTCTCCAAAATGTTTTATACAGTTGACTAGCAGTGAGTTTAAAGAGGCAGGCTTTTTCATGGCACCTTTGTTAGGACCATCTGTTGAATGATTGATTTGATTTGTAAAGGTCACAGATACTCCAAGGAGTGTCACAGCGCTTTAGACTAACAGTACGAACAGACACCACTTAAGCCGAAGCAAATAGCCACGTTTTAAAATTTGTTCTGAACGATGAATCTGAAACTCACCACACGCAGCTGATAACTAGGAAAAGAGTTCCCAACACAACAGGTACAACGTTAAAAAGTTTAGATTCAGTAGAAATAAAAGAAAATTGTTATTGGATAGAGAGGATGAGCGTTTAGGGAATTGAATGCAGTTGAATGCAACACTCGCCAGTTTATCCACTGGGAACTGAGGACCTTTTAGGTCAGCGATATAAGACCACTGCCCAAGAGCAACTACTGTCGGCAGGAACATTTAACATTAAAACAAGCATAAGAGGTCTGCACAAATTAGACACAATCTCTCAACTGTGCTGTTCACAGCTAAACCTAATAGTGTCAGAAGGTCTTTATTTAGACGTGACTTACATTTGCA
The DNA here is from genome assembly GCA_963921515.1 of Calotriton arnoldi. NCBI lineage: Eukaryota > Metazoa > Chordata > Amphibia > Caudata > Salamandridae > Calotriton > Calotriton arnoldi. The sequence goes on from CAWUFW010000282.1 coordinate 2,113,033, forward strand.
TCACCATACACAATCGCTCAGGCTCTTCCAGCTGCAAAAACATAATACAAGGCAAGGAGATCTATTTTTCACGAAAGACAGGGTTGGGGCCAGAGCTGGAGTAGGCATACGGGCTCCTTTCATGGTGAAGATATATAGACACAGACACATTAGCTTTTTACCGCATGTACTTACCTGTGCATACAGGTTCTGCTGTGGATAGGCACTTCTTATGGGATACATGGCTGTCTGGTAAGGATTTGGAGATGGCGAGTAGGGTGGTGGTGCATTATTACTCTGGGTAGGTGAGACTTTGTAGGGGGTTCCAGCAGTGTACCCTGTAGAGACAAGAAAACAGACCCTTTGAGGCACCTCTTCATATATGCACCAATAGCATCAGATTTCACTTAAAGTCACAACAACCACAGAGTATTGACAGAAATCATAGAGTTTGCAGGTTAGTATTTCAAATGTTGGTTTTCAGCTGACTAGACAGATTTTTGGTGTAGGTATTTTGTATAAGATGGTTGTTCTATGTACTGCATGTGTCTGGCTAAAGTTCAGGACACAGCATGAAGCAAACAGGGAACCCATCCTTTTCAGGAGGAAAGCCCCTCACTAATCCATATTATGCAATTAAGAAAAGAAACAAAAACCAGAGCTTACCAGATTTTATCTTTGATTTAAAAAAGGTAATTTTCAATTAACGTACCAAGCAATTCAGGTGATGGCAGGACAGTGTCCAAGCAAGAATATGAAATACCTGAACATCTCCATGCAGGAGAGCTGACTTAGTCACTTCAAGTTACAGTTTTTATGCCATGCTCCATTCTGCTGCTAGGATCATATTTTGGACTTAGTGACATGTAACTTGGAGTCCCCTATAACAATGGGAAATCTTGATGATATAACTATTAGGCTCATTGAACAAACTTCTAGTAATTCACTCTGCCAAGTTATAAACAACAAAAACAGTCTGTTAAAAGATCTAATGTAAACACTATTAGATCAAGAATGGGAGACAGCAGTCAAAGACATGCTATGTTGGCACATACATGAGACTTGCATGTTAATTATACATATGCAACACATGTGCAACATGTGCAGCACATAAAACACATGTCCAATGTCTGCAGATTTCACAAACAGACATATACACACTTTATTTGTCCTTAAATGTGAAAAGTGGAGGTAGTAGTATAAATTAGCTACCATCCACAAAGTATTGAGTTTTGGGTATCCGCAGACATGTAAAGATTTTATGGAGATTTAATCATATGTCCTGTAAGTTTCCCACTAAGCTTCTCCTCTTTTCCTTCCCTTCTATCGTTCCCTGTTTGAAATGTAAAACCTTAAAATAAAGTGCTTAAGTGAATTCATAGGCTTCGAGTTGGGTAAGTAATAAAAGCCTTTACTTGCCAGAATTGATATTAGAAGTTCGAAAAATCAGTGAATGTAAGAAAGTCAAATAGCACCAATTCCTTTGGTTCCACACCAGAACCACAGACACGCCGTGGAACTTTGGAACCTGCTCGACTCCACATCACCAGACGTCGCTTTCCTCACGGAAACATGGATGAACGCCTCCTCAGCGCCCGACATCGCCATCGCCATCCCGGACGGATACAAGATCACCCGAAGGGACCGCGCCAACCAGACCGGAGGAGGCATCGCCATCGTCCACAAGAACACCATCCGCATCACGACCAACTCCGACGACACCTTCACAGCCGGCGAACACCTGCACTTCCAGATACACACCGACCCCAAGACCACCCTCAGAGGCACCCTCATCTACAGACCCCCAGGACCACGCACACAATTCAGCGAAGACATCGCCGACCTCATCCAGCCCGCACGCCCTCCCCTCGGCTGACTACATCCTCCTTGGGGACCTCAACTTCCACCTAGAGAACAACAACGATCGCAACACCACCACCCTGCTGGACAACCTCGCCAACCTCGGACTCAAGCAACTGGTGACCACCCCCACACACCACGCCGGCCACACGCTTGACCCCGTCTTCTCCTCCAGCAAGGACATCTCCTTCAGCCACACCACCGGACTCCACTGGACAGACCACAGCTGCGTCCACTTCAGCTTCAGCAGGATCACCACGCACCACCACCCGCAACAGTTTCCGCGCAGAAGCTGGAACAAGATCACCACCGACCAACTCACCACATCCCTGAGCCAGAACCCTCCCGCCAGCTCAACGAACCCCAACCAAGCCGCCAGCAACCTCACAAGATGGATCACCAACTGCGCAGACGACCTCGCCCCATTGAAGACCCCCAGTCAGACCCGGCAACAAGAAAGCATCCTGGTTCACCGACGAACTCAAGAAATCCAAGAAGAACTGCCGGGCCCTCGAGAAAGCATGGCGCAGAGACCCGACTGCAGACAACATGACCACCCTCAAGCACGCCACCCGAAAACACCACCAGCTGATCCACACCACCAAGAAAACCGCATTCAAGGAACGACTGGACAACAACGCCCACAACAGCAAGGAACTCTTCATCGTCAAAGAACTCTCGAACCCCAGCGCCGGAAACAACGACATCACTCCCTCGCAAGACCTCTGCAACTCGCTCGCCTCGTTCTTCCACAGCAAGATCGCAGGCATACACAACAGTTTCAGCACACAGCCGACGTACCCTACGACCGTTCCAACGTCCCCCACCTCCACCCTCCGAGCCTGGACCCCGATCAACACCGAAGACACTATCCGCACGATGAACTCCATCCACTCCGGATCACCAACCGACCCCTGCCCTCACCACGTCTTCAACAAGGCCGACGCCGTCATCGCACCCCACCTCCGGGACATCATCAACACCTCCCTCGACACCGCCACCTTCCCAGAGAGCTGGAAGCACGCCGAACTCAGCGCCCTACTGAAGAAACCGTCGGCGGATCCCACCGACCTCAAAAACTACCGCCCCATCTCGCTCCTTCCTTTTCCTGCCAAAGTCATCGAGAAGACCGTCAACAGACAACTGGCCGCCTTCCTCGAGACGAATGGATCCCTCGACCACTCGCAGTCCGGCTTCCGGGCCAACCACAGCACCGAGACCGCCCTCATCGCAGCCACCGACGACATCCGAGCCCTGCTCGACAACGGGGAAACAGCGGCCCTCATCCTCCTGGACCTCTCCGCAGCGTTCGACACAGTCTGCCACCGCACCCTAGTGCAACGCCTGAACAACGTCGGAATCCAAGAGAAGGCACTGGAGTGGATCATCTCCTTCCTCGCCGGAAGAACCCAGAGAGTCCGCCTCCCCCGTTCAGTTCCGAGGCCACCGAAGTCATCTGCGGCGTATCACAAGGATCATCACTCAGCCCCACCCTCTTCAACGTCTACATGAGCCCCCTCGCAGCCATCGCACGCCAACACAACCTCAACATCATCTCCTACGCCGACGACACCCAGCTGATCCTCTCCCTCACCAACGACCCCACAACCGCCAGAACCAACCTACATGAAGGGATGAAGGACGTAGCCGAGTGGATGAGGAACAGCCGCCTGAAACTGAACTCAGATAAGACGGAAGTCCTCATCCTAGGATCATCACCCTCCGCCTGGGACGACTCCTGGTGGCCCCCTGCCCTGGGCAACGCACCCAAACCAACGGACCACGCACGCAACCTGGGCTTCATCCTGGACTCCTCCCTCTCAATGACCCGACAAGTCAACGCCGTCTCCTCGTCTTGCTTCTACATCCTACGCATGCTGCGCAAGATCTTCCGGTGGATCCCCACCGAAACCAGGAAGACGGTCACCCAGGCCCTCGTCACCAGCCGACTGGACTACGGCAACTCCCTCTACGCCGGAACCACAGCCAAACTTCAAAAAAGACTCCAACGCATCCAGAACGCCTCAGCTCGACTCATCCTGGACATCCCCCGACACAGCCACATCGCCGGACACCTGAGAGACCTGCACTGGCTCCCCGTCAGCAAGAGAATCACGTTCCGACTCCTCACCCACTCACACAAAGCTCTCCACAACCAAGGCCCCAGATACCTCAACGACCGTCTGACCTTCTACACTCCCACCCGCCAGCTACGATCGACCAACCACGCCCTCGCCGCCGTCCCCCGCATCCGAAGAGCCACAACGGGAGGAAGATCCTTCTCCTACCTGGCTGCCAAGACGTGGAACTCCCTACCCATCCACCTCCGCCTTACCCAAGACCACCTCTCCTTCAGGAAGCAACTCAAGACCTGGCTGTTCGAACAGTAGCGGACCCCCCCCCCCCTAGCGCCTTGAGACCCTCCGGGTGAGTAGCGCGCTATACAAATGCTTGATTGATTGATTGATTGAACCAAGTTAATTGGGAAAAGATTAATTCACTGGTGCCCGATATATTCCATAAACTATGGGTAGGGCCCTCTTTCCAGTCTAGATCTACTAACTTATGCAAGTTACAATGTTTCTTAGTGATAATCACAAGAATTTATGTAACTATTTTTTTTTCAACATGCCATCATTGATATTCACTTATTCTTGTTCGATATATTTTTCTTGTTGGAGAGTTTTTTTTCCTGTAACATGGGCTTTATACTTTATAAAACATGTGTCTTGTCGCGTGGTGCTCGCGGCCCGGGTCTTTTTCAAGGCTGAAAGGTGTTACACCAACAATCAATAAGAACAATAGAGCAATAATAAACAAAATATGAATGAAAAACAAAAAGCAAAGAGAAATAAATAAAACACTTGACAATTTGTAGTCTATATTTCAGGCAAGAATCACACTTATGAGGCAAAACACACATGGTGCACAGAAAGTAAGATAAGTCAGGTCATGTGCCGTCAGTGTTAAATTGTATAGAATAAGAATTCTACATAATAATGCGCTAGCTCTAACGCACACTATTTTCACATTAAGTTATAATCCAGTACTCAAAATGATGCAAGAAATATTGGGCCCAATCTTTAATGCTATATAACTGTAGTTAAAGTAAATATTTTCAAAAACAGTCTGATTCTTATACCAGAATATTGCAAATTAAAGTTGGTCTGTAGGGGAGAGAAGGTCAAAAAATAAATGTAAAGAAGAAAGGTTAAAAAAAAAAAATAAAAAAAAAAAAAAAAGAAGAAGATTGTACCAGTGCAGTTAGTGGTTTATGCTCAAATTGTCCTCTGTATTTGAGATAAAATTAGGAATCATATTCAATGTGGTAAATTATCCAATAAAATGGAGTCAACATGAAGTGGAAGTGGAAGTGGATGGTTTTATCTCCAAGGGATAATGCAAGTCAACAGAGCACCAGCTATTGTATCTATATAAAGAATAAGCAATATTGGGTGCAGCGGTCAGGTGTGAAAGTCGTGAAGAAGCACAAAGTCTGTTTAGGCTGTGCAGCTCACCATAACGTCTAAGGTGCAGGGGTTGAGAATCTTCCAGCAGGCAGGTCTCCCCCAGGGGTGATTCGGCAAGTGGAACGGGCAGCTGTGCCCATGTAAGGATAGGCGAGGGAGGTTGGTTTGGATATTCAGTTAGCATATATTAGTACTCAGGTAAAGCTGACCCGTGATCCACTGGACAGGCAAAGTAGTTGGTCACAGGGGATTTCTGTGGGGAAGAATACATTTGATTTATGGGGAATGGATCAAAGTGCAGCAGTCAGGGAGGCTTTGTGCACTTTATGTGCGGCTGAGCGAGATGATTTCAATGTGTCAGGGGTATTAGAATTAGGTGTGGGTGGGTTTGACTCATCCGTGTAGGAAGATGGTCGAGGGTGTGGCTGCAGCTGTAGCTGCATTTTCCTCACTGCATGGTAGACAGGATGGCAGGTTACAGTGGTCCACTTTGAAGAGGGGCTACTCAGAGGGGGAAAAAGTATGAAGGGAGGACTTACCTGCCATGAATGTTGCACTGCCTTCATGGGGTGGAGGGAAGAGGGCGTAGTCCCGGGTATCAAGGGGCCCACAGTCAGGTAATGCGAGTGCAGCTCTTTCGCTGCCTCAGGTGAGGAGCACTAGGAGTAAGCCCGGCTGGTCCTAACCGGGAGGTTAGTGGCCTGACAGGTGCCGGCCAGTAGGGGCGCTGCATCAGTGATGTTGCATGCCTGTAAAAATGCTAAAGTCATACCCCAAGGATCCCTGGGAAACGCTGTTCCTGGAGATCGCCACGAGAGTTCTCCAGGCAAGAAGGGCAGCAAAGTGCAGCATAAGGAGCATTTCAAAGAGCAACAGAATGTCTTCTCGAGCAGCTCTGGAGGGGGAGGGGGGAGAATGGGGGTTATGAGGGCCAGTACTACTGAGTGGGACCAGTTGTGTGAGAAAAGAGAATGCAAATTGGCATTGAAGAATAGGACCTAGGTCGGCATACTGGATGCTAATGCAGCTTTAGGAGGAGATGTGGGGAGTGGTAGGAGAGGGTTTGTGGACAAGTGCAAGCGTCCTGGACAATGGGTTTGGGTTCCAGACAAGGCGGTAGATTGGGAGGGTGGAGAAGGAGATTTTGCGGCTCATGGGGTCAAGAGTTCAAGGGACCTCCCAAGCAGGAGTGGTCTGGAAGGGTTTGGCCCTGCAACGTCAGCAATTGAGGTTGGTGACTATCAGCAGTCCCTGGGAGGGTCCTATATGGCCCGGGTACGCCAGCCAAAAATGAAGAGGCTTTTTTTGCGGCCTCTCCAAAGATGAGGGAGAAACCATCATCAATAGTGATGTTACCGAAAAATGTGGTTGAATGGTGGGTGTATGATCAGGAGGTTGGTGATGGAGAGCGTCCTGGGTGAGTGGAAATGCAAGGGACGAGGACAATGTCGGCTTTGGATTTTGAGGATGAATGAGCGTGGGTGGAAGGAGGTGAGATTGTGCAATGAGGGGCAATAGGTAAGCTTGACGAAGGAACGATTGGGGGGGGGTGGACAAAGCCAACTATGGTCGGAAGTTTGGTGCATTGCAGATGTCAAGAGCAGACAAGGCACCTTCGATGACGCGACCGGAGAGGAGAAGCTTTTCTGAAGACAACACAAGTCAATAGGCTGTAGGAAAGGAGCAGCAATTGCAAGGAGGTAAGCGGAATTGGTGGTCAGTTTGGGATATAGGGGCTTATTTATGTGGGAAAAAGATTTGAAATGAAATGTGTGGGGGTAGGTGATGGTGTTATAAGTGACACAAAGAAGGCTGGACAGGATTCTCCTGGGAGAATACGGAAATGTTTTGGGACAGTCTTACGAACGTGAGTAAAAGGCAGAATCCTCCAAGAAAGTCAAAAAAAGCAAAGGAAAATAATGATGGAGAAAAGGATAAAGCAGAAATACTGGGTTTGGGTAAAGATAAGAAGCTACCCTTTATGAGATTATCCATGCCTTTGGGTGCCCATTTATCTGAAAAAACAAAGGAGAAGATTTGTAAAGGGGAGCTTATGGACCTGTCTAGGTTATTGCACGGAGAAATTCAAGCCAAAGAAGGTTCTAAGAAAGAAAAGTGGGAACTGGCCTAGAACCCTAGGGTGCCCATTACTATTGACAATTGGGCATCAGCATTTTACATTTTTGCCAGTGTTTACTGCAAATATTATCCTGAGAGGGCTTCTGCAATATTCAAATATATGGACACTGTTCGCAAAGCGCAAATGGATTTTGGTTGGTCCACATGGTATAGTTATGATGAGGAATTTTAGGCCAGAGCAAACATAAAACCTGATAAACATTGGGGTAAGGTAGATTGTGAGCTATGGCTGCAGTGGATGTCACCGACCCTCCTGGTGCTTGTGACAACATACGGAGTCGCCTGCCACTGCACGCTTAGGCGCCTTTGCCTGGGTGGGGCGGGCTATGTGGGGAGAGGACAACCTAGCTTACCTGGGTGAGCCTGTTGGGGATTCAACAGAGGGGCTGTTGCTGTTAGTTGTGTAGGTACAGGCACGAGTACTCACGGTATGGGAGTAGGCACCCACTTATCCAATGTTTCGGGCAGTTACCACCAGGTGACCAGGGAAGGTATTTTAGGGGCAGAGGGCAGCAACCCAGCCTTTACACTAGGGCACCTACTCCACTTAAGGTAAAAAAAACCATGTTCTGTGGTTGGATAAATATACTGTCAGTGATGCGGCAAAGAGATTTCAAGGGTGCTTTGAGTTTGGTTTCAGATTGGGTTATCAAGGCCCTAGACAACAGCGTTGGGCAAATAGTTTGAGATCGGTTAAGGATCTTCCTGATGTTATCAGAGACAAATTAAGCAAAGAAGTACGAGAGGGTAGAATTGCGGATCAATTTTTTGAGTGGCCTCTATCTGATTTGATAGTATCCCCACTGGGGAAGTTCCACGAAGACATGAGGGGGGAATACAGACTGTTTAATCATTTATCATGGCTGGCAGAAACATCTGTTAATATTGTAGAAGAGGATGCGTCTATGCAGTACGCCATGGTGGATGAAGCCATCAGTTTGGTTAGGCAGTGTGGCTGGGAAGAAGAAATGGCAAAATGTGATGTGCAACTCACTTTTCGTATTTTGCCTGTTCATTCGATTGATTTTAAGCCTTTGGCATGCAGCTTGAAGGAACAATATATGTGGATAGAATGTTGCCTATGGGCTGCGCTATTTCCTGTGCTCAGTTTGAAGGCTTTAGTACTTTTTTTCCCAATGGGTGGTAATTTAGAAAGCAGGTTCTAAGTTGGTCTTTCATTATCTGGATGATTTTTTGTTTGTGGGAAGGAATGGGATAGATGAATTTGCAAGAGTGCTGCATATCTTTCAGGATGCTGCAAACAAATATTGAGTGCCTCTAGATCCAGAAAAGACTGTGGTTCCTAGCATGTGCTTGATATTTCTTGGCACTGAACTGCATACACAAGGGATGGAAGCTAGGTTACCAGCTGATATGGTGAATGAGATACTGGTTTTCCTAGAAGAGGCGAGTGAGGCTAGAAAACTGGATTTGAAGAAAGTGCAGCATCTTTTGGGGCATCTTAATTTTGCATGTAGGGTGGTGCGAGAACGGGAGAAAGTTTTGCAGGAGGATTGGTTTGGCCATGTCAGGAGCAGTGCTACTGCACCACAAAGTGAGGGTCACATTGGTCTTAAGAGAGGATGGCAACCATTTTTGTAGTGTTTCAATGGAGTTAGCATGTTTTTTGTTCAAGAGGAGAAGTATTGGCATTTACATTTTTTCAGACGCAAGAGGGGCTGCAGGTTTCGGCTTTTCCTGGGATGGCCAGGCCATTGGCTAACACAGGGCACAAGCTTTGCTTTCCTAGAATTCTTCCCATTATTGGTGGCATTGGAGGTGTGGGGTAAGGAGCTGGCTAATAGACAGGTGTTGTGTAATGTTGATAAGATGACAGTGGGTCAGTTGGTCATTCAACAGAAGGCCAGTGATTAGTGGTTTCTGAGATTGCGGAGGAGATTTATGCTGGGATTTAATGCATTATAATATTATGTTTAAGGCACCTTATGTCCTGGGTGCGAACAATGGTAAAGCTGATGCTTTACCTCGCTTGCAGTGGCAGAGGTTCCGGCGTTTGGCTCCTAGATCAGAAGACAAGCAGACAGAGTTGCCACCGGACATCTGGGCACTGGGGGAAAGAGGGTTGTGAGTTTGGTGGAGCATTCCGTTTCCAGCACTACTAGAAGATCCCATTTGCAAGCATAGCACGAGTGTCCTGAGAGAAGTGACAGTCCGAGATGGGGTGATGAGACCAGTGTTTTGCAGCTTAAGGAAGATGTTATGAATTTAGTTTTGACTTTAGTTGACAAAGGTTCATCAGTGTTGACCATTTTTGGTATGTTGGCCGGGATGTCTTTTTAAGGTAAACTGTTTGATGATTATGACCCAGTTGATGGGGAGAGTTTTGTTGGGTTGGTCCAAATTTCAAGGTCGGAGGGAGTTGGTGATAGAGAGTTTATTTTTCTTTGCTAGTACGGTTATTGCAAGCATTGAAAATGTGCTGTTATAATTATTTTGAAGTGCAGGTATTTCAATTGTGCATGGTTGGGATGTTTTTTGGGGAGTTTCAGAACTTTTGGGTGTCAAGGGTAGCGAAGGTTTACATCTTCAAGGCGTGGTGATGGAGAGTGATCTTTTGAAGATTTGGTTCTGTCGATTAAAAACAGATCAGAAAGGTAGAAGACATTGGATAATGCTTCAGCAATGTGTGGTGGGTGTTGTTTGTCCTGTAGAGGTTTGTCATAAGGTATTTGGAGGGTTGCCTTCGGAGGGAGAAAGCATTTTTTTGTCATTCAAACGGTCAGAGAGTTACAGCTGCCCAGTTGTTAAGTGTTTACAGAAAGGCTTTGGTATATTTGGGAGTGGGTGCTAAATTATTTGGGACACATTTGTTAAGATAGGAGCTGTTACAGAAGCAGCATGCTTTAGCCAGCAGAATGTGACTATTAAGCGTATTGGGAGATGGTGCCCTAGATGTGTTGAACAGTACAGAAGGTTGGGGATGGAGATATAAGCAGTAATAGTATTTTGTTTCTGTTTTCTAACATTGTCTTGTTTTTTTTGTAGGTTGTGTGAGCAGTCGGCAGCGGACAAAATAGTGACTTGGATAGTTGGGCATTCTCTAGTCTGTTGTTCATGCTCATGCTGATGGTGTACACCTATCCCTCTTTGGTAATGCTTTTGATCTGATAGAGTAGCGTGAGTTTCTGGCAACGTTGTGGGGAGAAAAAGTTTGGTGTCCATCATGTTATGATTGAGGAGATTGAGGAGCGTTGTTGTTTTTGCTGATTCTGTTGTTGGGGGGCGGGGGGAGAAGAGTTGGGCAGGAAAACTTCTTAGCAGGGTTCTCTTGGGTGGCAGCAGTTGAAAGGGTCGGTGAGTCATGAGCAGGCATACCCACCCCTCCGGGAGGGGAGCACGGAGAAGGTCCTGGGGACCAACCTTGAGGAATGTTGCTGTATGTTAAGTTTGAGAGATGAAAGTTTTGGGGCATGCTTGTGTGGTGTGGCTGTAGCAAGAATGGATGCGAGATGGAAAAGGAAAGGGGGGTATGTGAGGGTTCTTGGGTATGAATTTGGTATGTGAACTCTAAAGGAGGGGGGGTTCATTAGGTTGTTTACTATGTATTAGTAAGGCTTTGAAGTTTTACTTGCAAGTATGATATTTTAAAGAGGTTGGTTTACTGCAGACCTGTCCTAATAAAGTATCATGTTTCACAATGGTCTGTGGTCAAAGTACAATCTTGCACCATTGGGAATCGGGGGAGGGGGACCTAACCAGCAGGCAGGTCTCTCCCCCCTCATCCCCCACCCCCTGGAATGATTAGGGCAAGTGGAACTGGTGGTCACTTGTGGATTTTTATGTGGTGATTCTCCTTTTCCATCCTTGTACACGAGCAGCTTTGAAGCACTGTTTCGTTTCTCTCACTGTATTTTGGTTACTTGAAATATATTTCTTTATGATTCACTCAGTCCAAAATTTTTGTAACAGCACAACAAGAATAGAAAGAGTGATTAAATGTTCTCTTTTATGCATGACTATCTTTATAGACTGCTATACATATTACTTCATATGAACTTACATGCTGGCATTCCATAAATTTGGCAACCTGCTTTGACATGGGGCTGTTGGTTAAATTGCTGCTTGAACTACCCCGATAAAAGTTGGAGCTAGTTCTATCTGTGCTCACACACTAATCATCCATGCTGCAAATATCCACTTACTGAATGCTGCAGATGAAGCTTGATATGTTCTGTTCTCGCTCCCAGCATCCACCGGGAGGTGGAAGGTACCCTCAGTGGCACAAGAGGAGGATGTCTGTGGCCAGGCCTGTTTCATCAGCAGTGTAGCTTTAGTGAGGAAAGAGATAACATTTTTTTGTAGCAAGAACACTTGGTGTATGCCACAATTTGTAAAATATAACAACAATTTGCTATTTTGTATTAAAAATTGCAATACTTCTATTTCATAATCAATCAAAAACAATAACACAAATGCAAACATTAAGGATGCGCTGGCATCGAGTGCCGATATTCAGCAAAACTCAAACTGGCGAAGTCCTTCCAACATGTGCAAACGTAAATATGGTTGCCAGCCAACATTTCATGCTTCTTTGTATTGTTTAGCTCTTACATTGTTAACTTATGCTTTGTGCTGGCACCACTTATACTAAAATAAAGCAGCTAATTAGTTGCCACTTTTGGACTTATAAATATAACTAGGGTACCAGATACAAATCAGCTTCAAAGCATTCAGCCAATGTAATGGGACAGGAAACCAAGTACAGATGAGATGTCGGTGATAATCTGTGCAAAATCGTTATCAAGACAGCAACAACCATAACAATGACAATCTGCACCTCAAGTAATTACCACCATCTGCATAAATGAAAAAAGCTGTATTTTGTACCACTAGTATTAGTTCTAAGAGAATTTGAGTGTTAAAAATCTTCTGTTTAGATTGCTTGAGTGGTCTAAGGTCTATCTGGTAGAGAATACTGTTTTGTTATACTTGGTATAAACATTATAATAATATAAACAAAAAAAAATGATGAACTAAAATGTGCTCTCTAGAGCATCGTCTTTTCACTGGCAAAACGGTGGTAAACAGGAGATATCATCTCAGTACAATCTCATGTTAGGACTACAAATGACATGTCAATATAAGGTTGCTCCACTACAGCCTTCTACCGGTAATCTTCAGTATATCAGCTCTACTTTTTTTAAACATAGTGCTACTTCTACGAGTGTATACCCATGTCTAGGGAGACAATCCCTCTTTCCCATAAAGACAACTGAGTTCACCACAAACAACACTATGGTCTTCACCCCAATTTTCTGTATGGCATATCATGGCATATTCAGCGCCTTGAGACCCTCACGGGTGAGTAGCGCGCTTTATAAACCCCCTGATTGATTGATTGCACTAACGAGCAGAGCCAAAGACACAGAACATGAGTGAGAGTAGCAAGAGCATGATGAGAATGACGAAGATGAAAAGTTGGAATTATATTTATAATTCAGACAACCTGTCTAGTCTTCAACTAACACTCTAAAAACACCCTACATACAGGTGTGTGCCCATGACTATTAAAGACCCATGAAAAAGGACCATGTTAATTAGGCATGTTGAGAGAATAAAGCCACATCAACTACCGAGTGATGGGATATGGAATGAATGAATTAATGAATTAATTAATGATTCGTTTTTGTATAGCCAACTGCTACTCAAAGAGCATCCCAGTGCTAATGGACAGTGACAGGGTCATAGTAACTTGATTAATGCAAAAAGAATGTAAGGACTTCATCATAAAGGAAGGCATGTGACAAAAGATGACTTTGTCAGTACAAAAACTATAAGCATGGTCCATGCTGAAAATGATCACTGAAAGGAACAAAAGCTTTCCTACAAGTAGAACGGACACGCCTAACTGGTGCCTTGCAAGGCTAAAATAAGTAAAGACAAATGTTATGTTATGTTATTTATAGCGCGCACGGATACTCCGAGGAGTGTCCCGGCGCGAGCCTTGAGGAATGTGGAGATCAGATTAAACAAAGAGAAATGTTTTCAAGTTTTTTTTAAACAGAATAGGGTCCTGAATGCTCCGAAGAGCAAATGGCAACGAGTTCCAGGCTAAAGCAGCTTTCAGGGCAAGAGAACTGCCACCCACCCTTTGCAGCCGGAAACGAGGAACATGAGCCAAGAGTTGTGTAGTGGAGCGCAGATGTCTCGCGGGGGTGTAGAAAGAGAAGCGCTTTCGTAGGTAGATTGGGCCTGAAGCATGAAGAGCGCGGTGAGCTATAACTAAGGACTTGAATTTAACCCGTTCGGCTACGGGCAGCCAGTGAAGGGCACGCAGATGTTGTCTCACGCTACTTCTAACGGGGACATTGAAAAGAAGCCCGGCAGCTGCATTCTGAACAACCTGCAGTTTGTTAATCAGATATCCCGGGATGCCAACATACAGGGCATTGTCATAATCCAAACGGGATAGAATCAGGGCTCGGGTGACCATTTCTTTAGTGGCCCTAGGAAGAAGTGGAAGGAATTTCCGAAGGGTTTTAAGTAGGCCGAAGCAGTTTCCAGCTAGCTTCTTGATCTGGGTCGTGAACGTAAGATTCTCCTCAAACCAAACCCTGAGGTTCTTAGCGGGTTGCCCCGTTGAGGCTGGCATGGCGAAATCAGACGGCCAGAGTGTCCCAAATCCCAAGAAGGACAAGCAAACACTTCAATTCAATAGCATCTAACAGGCAATAAATATGAGAGCCTCGTTACGGAAAGGGCAGTTTGAATACTGTACAGAAACAAACACCAGTAGTAAAACACTAAGGGGTTTATTACGATGTCGGTTGCAGATTGGGAACCGTCCGACCTTAGGTCGGCTGTTCCGTCCACAGTATTTGGATGCGACCGCCCATAGGGCGGTCGAAAACATCCATTTTCCAATGGAAGCTTGTGCGGTGGGTGGAAAAGGCCCGCAGCACAAGCTTCCATTGGAAAATGGAACACCTGCCACACAGTGCAGGGATGTTTAGGGTGGCACCATAGGTGCCCCGCAGGCCACATTGCGGAGGACCAGGGTGAAAGGGGTCCCTGCTGAGGGCACGCCATGTTGCTTTCCGACAGCCTTTCCATGGCGGAAACGCCGACATGGAATGGCTGTCGGAAACAGACATCATAATCCCGACAGCGGAGACGCAGTCATTAAGGGATTATGCAGTCTTTCCGACGCACCGATGAGCTCCTTGAGCCTGTCGGAAAGTGTTGGACGGTCCTTCCGCCTGCTGCCTCCGACCGCATACATTGTAATGTGTCGGTCGGACCGCAGCAGCAGACGGCGGTCGGACCGCAACCGACAAGCCGTCGGTTGCGGTCAGACCTCCATCGTAATCAGCCCCTACATTTATTTTGAGTGACTCCTATCATAAGAGAAATGATGCCAGAAACTGGAGAGAATAACCATGAAAATTAAGATCAGCTCTGGGCAAACTACAGCATCTGCGGACATCCTCCTTCCCCATATAACTTCTACATCCTGAACTATTTCACCATGGCTCTCTCATGTGACTACCTAACTTAACCATATTGCCTAACTTTACTTATTTCCAACCTAACTTGATCCATACAACAATGGTCATTCCGCTTCATGTGACCCACTTTCCAATATGTCATGTCTACCCCTCCAGGTTGCAAATTTTGGATTTACTTATGTTCCTTGGGAACTGATGCAGGTGGAGTTTTAGCTGGCTGGTTTGATACAGAGTGAGCAGGTTTGAAGGGGCCAAGCAGAGCTCCTGTGACAAAATGTAACAAATGTGCATGATCCACAAATGTATTATATTTACCAGGTCTTCAAGCAGTGCAGAAACGGAAAATGTATAAAAATCCTCTAACAGGATTTCCATAGAACTATTATTGAGCTTGGCTAGCTATATCTTAAGTAGGCTTGCAGCTTCAAAGAACTGTTTAGTGACTGGTGCTACTTTTCTAGACCATTAGTCCCAAGTATAATGAAGTTAAAAAGATGAAAAGCAATCACTAAAATCTGTGATTGCAAGTTGGCCTCCAGTCAGCATCTGGCAGTTTCGCCAATAACCTACTTATCTACCTTTGGCATATGGACATGCGGACAAGTGACTGTGGGTCCAGGAGACCTCAGATTTTGAGTGAGCTATGACCCGACATAAGACAATTGAATTCAAGAGTGTGTTTCAACTCAATAGAAAAAAACTGGTACAGGAAAGAAAAGTTCATTCTTGGATGAGGTGGCGTAACAAGCCACAGCTGGTAAAACTTGATACTCAGTTATTTTTTGGACTACGTTTGGTGGTCACAGGACAAAGTAAAATATCTATCTATTCAATTCTGGTTAGGATATTGATAAAGCTTTCAAACCGATACGGAGAGTTGGTTTGCAATTTCAACTGAGTTGGCACAGGATGTCAAAACCCAAAACCCAGACTTTGCACTGGTCAGCTACCAAGAGCTACCTTTCATAGTCTACAGTCTTAGTAGATAATCACTCCTTTGGCCCTCATTCTTAGAATTTCAGAAATCCTGATTCATTACGTAGCAGGGTTCCACACCCTTGATGTGTATCTAAAACTTACTTCTTATTTAAATGTGCCTTTGCTCCTTATGTGACAAAGATTGTTAACCTGTACTTAAGTACAATCATTCTCTATCAGGGAGGAAGAAAGGGGTGGCGAGACCTCTCCTAAAAATGTAACTTAGGTTGTTCTATTAAGGAGAACTACAGACCCTCAATTTGTTACCAGCTATCGGTAAAATCACAGACAGAGCAGTATGCAAACAGTTGACAAAGTGGCTAGAAGGTGGGTGCCTAGATGAATGGCAACTAGGCTTTAAGCCTGGCAATAACACAGAATCCACTATGATATTCACGGTATTCACACTGGCTGAGTTGTGCTTTACTGCTGAAAAAGGTGATAAAGCTGCACTGATCCTGCTGAATCTGTCTGCATTATTTGACAATGTGGATCATAATATATGATCAAGCGTCTCAGAAATCTATGAATCAAGGGGGCCGAACTAAGCTGGTGCATCTCATTTTTTGAAAAATCGATCGTACGCAATTATGCCCAACCCAAACTGCCTGTCGTCGCAGGAAGTTTCTTGCGCAGTGCCTTATAGGTCCTCTTTACCACCAAGCTTATTAAATCTCTTGGCTGGATAGTACTTTCTTATGCGGATGACACGCCACTGACTGAGTGACTAGATCAAAATGCACCCACATCTGCAAGTAATTTAACATCATGGCTCACTGCAGTACAATCTTGGGTGGACTATAACCTTACTTCAACTTAACACCAACAAAACGGAGCTGCTGTTGTTGGGAAACAATATGACCAGATGGCAACACTCCTTATGGCCTAGTGCACTGATGTCCGCTCCCGCCCGTGTCTAAGGTAAAGTCACTTGGTATCTATCAAATGACCATTTGTCTACGAGTCACCAGGTCAATGCCCTGACCTTGTCATGCTTTTACTTACTGAAGGGGATTAGAAATACTATAACTTTTTTACCAAAACATTAACTCTAGCAAATAACATTGGTGTATATCTTATCTAAAATGGATTACTGTAATATACTGCATCTAGGTCGTTCTGAATTATCAGTGAATGCATTACAGAGGATTCAAATTCCGGCATTTAGAAAAGTGTGTGGATTATGGAAACACCGGCATGTTTCCCAAACGAGAATGGAGCAGCACTGACTTCCTTTCACACAAAGAATCTTGTTCAAAATCCTGTGTTGGGTGTGTAGGCAGTGCTTAATGAGAGCCTGTGGTTGCAGGTGAGGCCCACTGGCACTCATGTTTGGGGACTGGCACCTCACTTTTCCTTATCGGACTGTGACCTAGAGCAAGAGAGAAAAACACAAAAAGTAGAAACAAGAAAGAGAATGATGGAAATACAGTAAGAAAGAGTAAACCGGGATGAAAAAAGAACCTGTAGGAGTGAAGTAAAGGGGCAGGGAGTGTCTCGTAATGGATGAAAGAGGCATGAGGTGGAATCAAGACTGCAAATACTTGGTACTGGGCACCGGCCCTGGGCTTCTGAGCAAAACCTTGGGCTTCAGCACTTATTATTTTAAAAATCCCATCTAGCACAGATTCCAATCCTGTTTACCCTGTAGAGATTTCTGCTTTAATACAAAACTACTATTTTTTGTATTGAGAGTTAAAAAAGCAAGGGTGGGTGGGCAGAGCAGCATCATAACTGGGATCACGGTTATGGAAAGCCTTCCGCTTCAGATCAAAGCCATGGAATCGTATATAGCCTTTTGGAAGCCCCTCAATATTTTCCTATTTTGTTTGTCTTGATGAAGGCTGACGGTGGCTTGAGTTTGACGCCCGTGCTTGGTTTTTCTACTTAGAACCAATATGCTGTAGGGTGAATGCAGAGCTTTACAAGTTTTGTTCTGTGCTGACAGAAACTAGCAGAGATGTCTGCATCCAACGTCCTAGAATTGATGAAAAACATGCATGAATCAGTGCTGAAACACAAATTCCTGTGTAATTTCCCACTCCGTAAGGTCCTCTGGCAACTGTGTGGTAATACAGCAGCTGAAAAATATCACACACCAAGGAATGGGTATTCCTGAGGGCTGTAGTACTGCATCAGGAGTTCCACTACTCCTGCAATGAGGGCCTTTCAGGTAAAACAAATAAGTAGGCAAAAAAGCATGGACCCAATGGTGTGATGACAAAAAAGAACCTTATCAGTCCCCCCAAGTAGAAAAGAAGGACCTAAGGAGTTAAGCATACAGGAGATGTCCATTTCAAATGAGTAACATTCTAAACCTTATTGGGTTCCCCATGTTTGTTGTTTTTTTCTCCTTTTAGGTCTTTTCCTTTCCGAAGTTTCTCCCCTCCATGCTACTGTTGTCTGCGATCCCTCTGGTATTCTCTCTCTCATGCTTGCATCTTCAGCATCTTTCCTGTCTGGTTTGTGGTGGCGTCCAAGGACCTTCTCTTGGTCTCAAGTGTGCTCGTCACAGCAACATCTGTCGCCGAAACTGGTAAGCCCGAGTCTTGGTTCTGATGCTCACATACTCCACCAAACTGTACTTCATATTCACTGGTGGTTTTCATTATAACTGGTGCAACTAATGCAAACTCCTATCAGTGATGTCTTCAGTACCATTCCCGACTCTAGCAGTTGGTCAGAGAATGAACTCCAGTCCAGTACCTCTCTCACTTCCCCCTCTATCCCTGGATCGCTACCATGTGTGTGCTATTCCCTCATTGCTCAGGGGCAACGAGGGCTTTCAGTGGGTCTGTGCACAGTGAACCGGACATACATGCTACACGGCTAATCTATATATTTAGGCGGATCCGCTGCAGTTTTGATTTGTACTTTTCTGTTCCGATGTGTGCATCGGTCATGCCAGAATGGTAATGTAAAATGGACTCCCGCGTGACAGGATGCATGCATGTCTCATGACACCTATGCTGCAACACATATGCATGCAAGTCATCTTGGAATGATCAACAAGATAGTCACAGTGTGCACACATATGCAGATGGGTCGTAAAGCATGTGCATGCATTTGCTATCAAATGCCACAACCAAGCAAGCATTGGCAAAGCCAACAGGTCAGCACTCGCCTTTAAAAGAGAGATATATAGACGTTGCCAATGCTTCTTATATATTCTATAGTTTTATGTACCGCAAACCGGACATTTTGGGGTATCAGAGCACATGAAAAAGTATTCAGAAGGGGTCATTGGGCCAGTTTCGCAGGTTAGAGACGACAATAAAAAGGGAGGTGGTTCAAAAGTTTGAGTAAATTGTGTTAGACGTCATCAGCTAACAATATGACAACTGATGTGTTTCTGCAGTATTCTCAGCTCTGAGTTTCTTTTGGTTGCCCCAGATGCCTGTCACTCATTGAGAAACAGCTTGCACTCTGTCATGATTAGGAGAGTCCTTGGAATTGTAGGATTTTAAGCTCTTGCTTAAAACGGTCATGCAATGGATTTATCCTTACTGACAAGGGAATGGAGTTCCAGATTTACAGCACATTCTCTGAGAGGACTTAGGAGCTTGTGATTTTTTTTAAGACCGTGGTTTCTAGATGGCCAGGACATATGCTTTGGAGTGGTCTGAAGCCTAGTAATATTGTTTAGATCTGTGCTAGATAGCCTGCTGCATCTCCATGCACAACCTTCTGTGCTAGAAATTCAGATTTAAACAAACATCTGGCCTCTTCTGGAAGCCATTTTAGAATGATTGGTATTGGAGTGATCTGATCAGATCTTCCGGTGCCGGAAACCAGTCTAGCTGCAGCACGGAGAGATGCTTTTCATGGGGCTGAGTATGTTCTGAGACTGGCTGTAAGTGGAGAGTAGCTGTAACCTAGACATAAAAGGACTAGTGATCAGACTACAGATTTGAAGACATCTGGTGGGATGAGTGACTTGATTAATCGAGAAAAGTGAATTGGTCTGATCTCCTTTCACTAGAGTGTTCGCACGATAGTGCATATTCATCAATAATGAAGTCCAATGATACTGGTTTTCGATAACAGAGGGCTTGCAGTTGAGCCTGCTTGCACTGGTCTGTCACAGTGTGGTGGGTAGATCAGATGCAACTCCATTTTCTGGTGGTTAAATTAAAGATTATGGGGCTAATGTAGATTTCAGGGGACGGGATACTCTACTCCATCACAAATGTGCTGGATATCATTTCCGCCGTATTAAAAGTGCCAGAGGATATAATGCACTTGTAATAAAGCGGACAGGATATCCATGACGTTTGTGATGGGGTATCTCATCCACCGAAATCTAAATCAGGCCCTACGTAATGTCATCTGACTGCAGATCACCTATGGTCTCAGCTAGGAGCTCTATATCCTCTGATGAGGAGGCTTTCAACTACAGCTGGGTGTGATCAGCGTAATGATGAAGAGCAGGGCAGTGATTTGACATATTATTAGGCATTCTGGGATTATTCTTTGTGACAGAGTGGTGTTAATCAGGTTAGTTACGTCAAGGGGCATTGAATTGGACAAGAGCGTCATGTGATGATTGCATTCTGATTTTGCTTCCATTAAAAATTGAGATTGACACTTTCTCTCTGATGAAGGATGATGGGGAAACCAAGAATTTACTTCCAGTGGGGATTTTCTTAGATTTTAAGTTATTACACTCTTTCGTGAATCTTTTCCTCTCATGTAGATGTGCAATGAGAGAAAAAAAGGTCTGTCTTCAAACACCCCGTTCGGCGAAAGTGCTAATCATCCACACCCAGTGTTTCGGGGAGTACTCAAGAAATTAACTTCAAACTTGTTTTGCAGCATTTTTAGAAACGTTAGGAAGGATGCTGATTTTGTAGGAGTTTGGACCCGATTTACTTTTGCAATTAGAAAGGGAACACTTATGAGGAAGGCACCAGTACACCAAACCACAATTGTGTGTTTCTCTTGCCACTTTACCAGTAAGAGAAGCCCAGCATAATCAGCTGTGACTGTGTAGACATCTTTAAATATGGAGCAACGAGTTCTGAGTCGCTTTGCGCTGACCAAAGAGGATCCACAAAAGAATGGAATTAAGCTCAAGATTTTATCTTTTGCAGCCAGGTGCCCACACTAGGCAAGGAGTACGTGTCTTCCAAGAAGCAGATAAACTCGACTGCAATAACCTAGCAACAGTCCAAAGAGATCAAGAGCTAGAACCATGACTTGGGTTAATCATTATGTTCTTTGCCACAAAATTAGCCAATCAAGTTTTGTTATATGACAGCACAAAACTAGATCATTGTTTCTTACTGAATTAGGACACAGAAATGACTCTTACCAACAAAGGAGAGGCATGTGCTTAATGGACTAGATCTGTCTACCAATTTCATGAGAGAGTAAATATAGCACCGATGATGATACAGCAGTGAAACAGAACGCCGTCAAGTCCTATACAAACGCCACAGCACTCAATCTTCCGAAATAATTATAATACTGTGGTGAAAACGCAAACTTGTCCAGTATCCAAGACAGAGCTGCATGCTGAGACCATAATAAATCGAGAGCAGAAAAACATGTTTGCCTGATGAAAAGCAATGCCAGCGGAGTCGACAGGCCACTCGTCTGCGCATCTTGAAAGGCTCTTGAACAGATGCTCCTCTTACCTGGGGCGTAGCCGGGGCTGCTGGTGGCATACATGTTCGGGTTGTAGGCAGGTGCAGCTGTTGTGTACCCAGCAGGATATCCTGCAGAGAAGAGAAGAATTAAATCACATCATCAGCCAGGGCTGATACAGAAGCATCTACAAAACCAGTCCTCCTTCGACAAGGAGGGCTGTCGACACACATTAAGGATTTAATGGAGCGTGAGGACTGCAGATTCAAAAACAAATCAAAGCACCAAGTGTAGTCAATCACCCTACAGGAAAGGAAGGGTAAGAGGATCCGAAAGAACCTACTATTCTTTATCTCTAACGTGCAAACCTTTGTTCTGCAGAAGAACAGCCTGCTGGTATCCTGTCCTCGAAGGCAGTCACTCAAGCGAGAGTTGAAAAGATTCAGAGACAACTAAATAACACTTAATTACAGGGGGAGCGCACAAGCCTGAGCGAGGACTGAAGCGCGTGAAGGTATGGAGGTTAACAACTCGACATCAGAGACGTGAAGATACTCACAAGCAACATGAGATGGGAAAAATGATCCATAACAAAAACTGAGCAGGATGGGAATGTATCTGAAAAACAAGCAAGGGTCATGGTGGGTGAAATAAACAAATCAATGACTGGTAATATGTGCCTAGTTCACGTGGGAGGAAAATGGAGGGAAAAAAATATAGGAAAAATAACACAATAAAAATTAAAAAAAAGACAAAAAACTATAAACTCGATCACACAAATCTTCGGTCATGATTAGACACGGCAGGTGGCAGACACCCAAAGGTCAATATCACCAAAGGGTCTTCACTTGGCTGAAGAATGAAAAGTGGGCGAGAGAAGATGGTGTGCGGAGGTGCAAGCCGAGTTTATGTACAAACGATGGCTAACATCCGCTTTCTCACCCATCCACTAAAATGCAGATACTGGAAAATTCAATTGTATGGTGCCCATTGCCTTGTTTTGGGGTCTTGCTACAGACAGCTTTAGCTATCTTTGACAGACAGCACAGTGGCCATTACTTTAACATATATTTGATAGTGGGCATTGGGTCTAGCACTTGCCTGTGACTGGATAGGCCTTGTCCAATTCAATTTCCTGTTCCTTATTCGATGGCTTTCCTACATATTCCTGTGTTTGTCCACCCCAGAGCATTTAGGTTTCACCATGCTTTTTGAGTGATGATTAGATCTTCCACTGCTGACGTCAGGGAACAATTCATCTATCTACATTTTTCTTTCCAACTGAGCTTTAGTACTCAATGGCAGTACATGTCCTGCTCTTCAATTTTCCCTCTTTAATTCCCTTTCTTTCTCAGTCACCCCCACTTATCTCTCCCCACCTGCGCCTTCTTAGTCATCCTCCATCATACTGCTATCTCTCCCTCTTTTAGACGCTGACACCGAGCACAGCTGCATCTTGCAATCCTTAGCCACTGCTTCCGCTATTGCTTTGCAAGTGTTTGTTGAACTGCACTAGCACTGGCAAAGCCAACAGCCGTGGAAAGCAACCTTGGGACATTTTTTCTATACTTCCAAGATGGCGGCAAATTAGCATCTACACGCATCACGGTGACCATCTCGAATGTATAGAAAATATGATTCGGCCATCCTGGAATGTTAATTCCTATATTTCCAAGATGGCACCACTTTGCGCATAAAAGAAACATGATGGCGTAAACACTGGCAAAGCCAATTCTGATAGTAAAAAAGCACAGGATCAGCAAGACTGATTGTCTTTGCTACTGCTTGATTTCTTTTAAACAGAGTTTCCCTATATTGTTCAAGTCCTCATTCCATTCTTGGGGCCCAAGTTAGCATTAGCCGAGCTGGTTTTTCGATAGCTGGTGGTTGTTTATGCAAAGCAAACTAGTCTTTATTCTCTTCTTTGGCCAGGACTAGACAGAGTATTTCTCCCATTCAGCCCTCAAATACAACATTTCGATAGAAGCAAAAAAATATACATATACATATTGACATTTTCACAATTTGCTCCTGCAAACAGTTATTGCAGATGGGTAGTGCGCCAGATTATGGAGCATTGGGTTAATTCCTTTGTTAGATTGAAGAACTGCCTGCAAAGTACGTGTATTTTAGCCAATATATTTGGAAAATTGTACTGTGGATGTAATTGTCTGCCTTCTTCATTTCAATAAAGTTTTATGTAGAACGAGAAATGAGACATTCGATTTAGACCCCTGTGCAAACATGAGTTTGCACAGGGGTCTAAATTATCCGCCCACGTGTTATCAGCAGCCCTGCACCCACGCAACAACAGCCACGGTCACCTGCTTTAAACTTTGGTTTTATATATGTGTTGCCTCTCTCCGTCGAATAATGCCGCTTAACACCTTTTGTGATGTTGTTCAATAACGAATGTATATCGTCCATTTACCAGCAGGTACATGAAATTAGGAGGAGAGGATACATTTATGCGGTACAGTTTTATAGTTTGGTTTCCTTTGCCCCCTTCATGTAGATAGCAAAAATTTGGAGAAAAAAAAAACCAACCCTAAGTGTGTAAAGGAAAATACTAGCCTGTTTATAAAACCTACCTTTTAATCAGGGCCAATGGAATTATGAGGAAGGGGAGCATCAAATTATGCGGCAGGGTTGAATAATTATCCAGCAAAAAAAGGCAAGTTATTAAGCATAGTGCAGCACATTTTTTGATAGTATTAATTCTTTATTGTGTCATTTTTACGCATAGTAATACTCTCTGGGCAAAGATTTCAACTCATTACCAGTTCAACAACCAAACTCGGAAACTGAAAGATGACCAGTTAACCTTTGCGAAAGGCCTTCTACTGCGTAGAAACACATGGTACCACATTTTAGTAACTTTTGATCCATTTAAGCTAGAAACATTTTTTAATTAAAATTTGCAGATTATTCAGCAGATGAAGGATTATATGGCAAATGTGGCAAAACGGTAATTATACAAAAAAAGCTGCTGCTGCAGAATCAGAATCCCAGTGGCCCTGCTTTAAACATAATAAACCATACAATGTACAGATCCAGCGACAAATGCAGAAAATAAGCTGCACCGCAAAAGACTTTCAAAAATCTGTGACACCCTATGCACTCAAAAGAACATCTGCCTATTGAGGGAGTTGGTCCAAGAAACAAAGCAGAATGCAAACTATTACCTAGGAGTGGCCATAGTTAAGCTTAAAAAATGATGCCATATGATGTGCCCCCAGGGCAGCAGAGGGTCTTGTGGATGCTGGGAAGCAAAATTACTATTCTACCTGCAGTCCTAGAGTATCAGGGGATAGTTAAGCATTCCCGAAGTACTTTTTGAAAGGGTTGAAAAGTTGTAATATTTCATGGCTGGGAAGTGCTGCCCTGAGAGCGCACCTCGAGCAAAAGAAACTAGGTATATCCTGAAATTCAAACGCTTGAGCTGTTGCTTAATAAAAGATCTCTCTGCAGTGGGAAGTCAACCCATTAAGTTGTGTTGGCAGCTCTCATCTCCTTTTAAAGCTGCTGAACCACCAGGAAGATTTTATCCATACCCAAAAAGGAAACTAAAATGCAAGTAGTGGACCTCTGTGGCGAATAAATAGAGCCGGCGAATAAATCGAGCAAGCGATACGTGGGCCACGCTTAACTTCTCTTTAAATCCAATCAACCCAGCCATTCAAAATGAAAACGATCTAAACAGCGCATACATGCCAAAAACACCTTCCCAGACAGATCCAAATGCAGGCAAAACCATAATTGTTATGAAATCAGAAACGGATAGCCATCAAACAACTAAAACAGCAGGGGCGGCTCCTCCATTAGGGCGGAGGAGGGTCGCCCCACTGCTTTCTCGCAGCGCGAAAAGCAGAAACATAAAATGGTATTTTAAATACCATTTTATGTTTCTGCTTCTCGCGCTGAGAGAAAGCAGAAGGCAGGGTATGCCTGGTTGGGGACGGGCGGGTTGGGGAGGAGTGGCTTGCACCACTCTGAGTACCCTGACTGTTTGGTCGGCCGGCCGACCAAAGCAGTCATGCGCACTCTACATTTTCTCTATGTAGGCTGCATGCAGCCTACATAGAGAAAATGGCATCCACGTAGGCGCCTGGCTGGGCGCCGTCCAGACCAATCACAACGCAGCCTTTGTAGCGTTATGATTGGCTTGGGGAGGGGAGGGAGGCTGCCTGCTTCCTGTTCCTGCCTGAGGCAGAAGAGCAGGAAAGCAGGCACATCAAGAAAACGCGACCAGGAGCGGAGGCGGCACGGGACCCGGTGTGGTAAGTTTTTTTTGTATTTTTTTAATTCTCCCCCCCCCGCACGCCCCCTGCGCGACCTCCCCCACCCGCGAGTCATGCGAGCCGTGACTGCAAGACAGGCAACTAGTGCTTTCTTGATGTTGTGTTTCTATGTAGGCAGTTAGCCCTGTGCTGTAAAACCAAAACCACTTACCCACCACCAACCGTCAATACAAAAGACATTTTGAAAAAATGTGTCGCAAATGATTAATTTTAAATCATTATGTGACCAGAAATATTGGGCAAAACTGAATGGATTTATAGGCAAGTTTAAGGGTCTGGAGGCTTCCCCTTCGAAGAATTGTTGTGCTCCAAAAGGTTTCTCTAGTTAAAAAAAACATTACTTGCCTGTAACACAGATCTTCAGAGTTGGTATCCTTCATAGTTTTCCATGTTTGAAACACCACCACTGTTATGCTTGAAGTTGAAATAAAAACATCCATATCAGAGGTAAAGCACTTATGGGTTTTACTCCCTCCCTCTTGTTTGCACCTTGCGGTTTCTCGTCCTTTTTATTGCCTCCAGTCACTTTGGAAGGCTACTCGCCCTTTTTAGGCTGTATACTGGCTGTGTAAACTTTCTCTGTAATTACTACTGATGCATCTTCAATGCAGTGGGTGAAGCCTTTTTTAGGTCGAGCCTAGGGGCAGCAAGCATGCGCTGCTCGCTCTGCGAGGCATGCTGTATTGGAGTATGCACTGGAAGCCCCTCCCACTATCCGCCCATATTTGTCATTGGCTTGTGTCATTGTCCTTCGTAAATGTTGGCTTCTGATTCGTAAATATGCTTGTTAGTCCCTCCTTGGTACCGCCTTGTCTGCATTTGTTACCTCCCATAACGACTGCACCTTTTACTTGGCTTGTTACACGGTCAACGTTATAAGTGAGTGAGTACTATTTTGTTTATTCACTAATGGGGACAATGGCGGCTGCTTTTTTTGTATTTTCAGCGCACCCACACAGGACAATGGCGGCCGCTTTTCGTATAGAGCGCTATGCCGCTCTAACTTTAAAAGTGGCTGCCCACTACCCCCACAGCACTTACTGCACAACGGCGACGTTCTTTCACCTTTTATTTTTTTTAAAATAAATTTGCATGCTGAGCGCGGCGCCCACGTTAGGGACACCGCGCTCGGTTTCATGTTTTTTTTTTAAAAACTAGAATGGTGGTCGCAGCGCCCACTTCAGGGACACGGCGCTCTGTTTATTTTAGTTTTTTTACTTTATTGGTGAGCGCGGCGCCCACTTCACGGACACCGCGCTCTACAATACAATAGGTCTTGCTTTTGCCAAAGTTTGACCTACTGGTATTGTAAATGACAATGCCTTTTAATATTATTAAAGGCATTGCCATTTACAATGCCAATAGCTCAAAATCTCGCAATTGCGAGACCTATTGCATTGTAAATGCTTGTTTTCCTTCTTTCTTGGCTCATTGCTACGGTATTACTGCAAATGAATTTTCCTTTGCCCCTTGAAAAACAAACAGATGTTCCAGAACTGGAAATAGAGAGGACGGCAATTCCATGTTGTCCGAATGTTCTCCAACTAACTGATTCCACTGGCTCCTCGGTATCCACTGAAGGTGTCTCCTGAACAGATAAGCCTGGGGAAGCACACAGATGCAGGATGCCACCAAGCCAAACAAACTCAGGACCACATTGCTGGCTGAAGAGGCTGATACTTGAAAAGCACGACCACCTGCACGATGTGGCAGAATCACTTGGCTTGAGATGAAGACTACAGTAGCTGCGTGCACATAATCACCCTATAATGCAAATCCTTTGCGCTGGGCTCAGGCTTGATGTCTGTCAATGTATCGCTCCTGCAAAAGGGCAATTATTGCATTGAGGTATTAACAGGCTAGCTCTGGAGATGATGCTTTCACCAGCTAGATATGTGTAGTGATGGATACCATGACAATGAAGGCCAGCCACTGCTACACCTTGGTTAAGGCCTGTGGGACTACAGATACTGAAGGGCAGCACAGCAAACTGGTAATGCCCCTCTCCCACAAAGCACAGAAACTGCATGAGTGCAGCAATAGCATATCTGCCCCTTCTGCCTGGTCACCCCAGATATTTCACTTCTTTAAGTAACAGAATTTTGCGGGTATTATGACTGTGTACCAGGACACATCAATTCACTGCTACAGTGTGTGTACTCAGTCCCTAAATCTGTGCTGCTGTAACATTGGTTTTACTCTTTGATGAATTTAATTTTCCAGTAACACCACTGTGAGTTTATGCAGAAATTGCATTAGTATTGTGGAAGTTAAATGTCACATGTGAAATGCAGTGTGAATTTATACCACCAACATCTTTGACAAAAATATATGGCTTTAAAGAGCACCACTGAGGGCTTGGCTGCAGTTTAAAAGAAGCATGTCAGAAAAGTCTCGTTGACGTGCAAATGTAGAAATGTATATATAGAAATGTTGTGAAATCTACATAGGGTGCGTTAATTGAGTTGATAAGGGTTCATCCTTTCCAAATTAATAATCCATTTTCTTCCAAGCAGGAATTGGGATGTGAAAGTACACATTATGTAAATCGAGGAATACTATCTAATCATGCAGTAGTGGAGTTTGAAGAACATAGACGAACCACCATTTTGAATTTTTCTATTCTTAAGAAATAGTCCAAGAATCACAAATCTAATATACTGCCAGCTTTCATTATGAACTAGCGCAAATTTCCCTGATCTCCTTGAGGTTTGTGAACGCTTGTCGCTGCACTCTTCACTAGAAGGGGGGAAACCTCCAGCATCAAAATATTAGTGTGGGTGTAGAAGTGGAAAGTTGTGGGGGTGAGGGCAGAGGGTTGTGGGGGAATGGCGACGGTTTGTTGAGGAGGCGAAGAGAGTAATCCTGAGGAACAATCTGAAGGACCCACTGGTTCCCATTTCCTGCGGTAGGCAGCAAAATGAAGTCTATTACCTGCGAGTACTCACAGCGATTTTGGGGTGATAGACGTGGAGGAGCAGGATTGGTTCTGCCTGTCTCTGGCAGATCACTTGTCCTGATCAGGACAAAATAACTCCTTTTACGGAGGCTGGAACTGGGGTAGCAAACTTTTTTCCTAGAGTCTGGTGATGGTATCCATGAAAATTTTGACACTGTTGGAATATTTTGTCCAAGAAGCTAACCTCCAAAGCTCAAGTAATGGCTTCACTGTGTTTAAAGCGTTCAAGTGAATTGCTCACCTTCTAAGTCTAACCAAATAATTTTTGGCTACTGTATTGTATGTCCAATAGCTTGACCTGCACATACCCAGAAAAATGGTGTGGGTCTCATCGGTGTGTCTTTAGGCTGATTACCCCAGTGCCTATTGAATGAGCTACTAAATCTGTTATGGCAAGGCCAATTTGCACTGACTGCTTGGAAGCATCCATACCTCATCTTGCATCATTGAATTAAAGAAGTCTGTCATGTACTCAGGGAGAATGTGGACTGAAACACTAGCCATTTTCCAAACTGTGTGCATGCATGTTACCAGCAAATAATTAGCTTTAAAGATGCAAAGCTAGTCTGCCTGAGGAAAAAACCTTACACCCTGAAGAGTTTAGTTTTTAGGATCTGTCTGGTGCCACAAAGAGGAATGTGAAATTGTTCTCAGGATACCCCTACACAAAGATTTCTGGCGTACGGTGAGCTAAAAAGACACTGGCTCTGAAGGAGTAGGCTTATATTTGATTGAAACATATCAAGATATTGAAGGAGCAGACTGGCTTCCCTGAAGCTCCTGTAATGTAAGGAAGCAAAGCCACACTGAAAGGCAAAATTGGTTCAGACGTACGTTTACATGCCAATATTTCAATAAATAGGGAATACTGAAGCTGATCACCGGGCGTCAGAATTTCAAGAGTCTCTGCAGCTTGTTGAATGACGGTAAAATAATAGGCCTGCTCTGCTGTGATGTGATACTCCCATTTAGGAAACTCAATTTGCATGGCGTCTATGCCACTACAATTTTTTTAATCTGCTAAAAGGCTAGAATGATTCTGAAGAGGAGGCAGTACTCTGTGTCACTGGCCTTCAGCAGGAGGGTTTCCAAAAAGGAACGCATCGAAATCTGAACCAAAGAGGTTATAAATACACCGAAAAGCATCATGCTTCACCATGAAGATATTTTCCCCTGTTATAAAACTAAGAAAGTCCTGGGTGGTTTCCTTTGGTGCAATGGGAAATGGAGTGATCAGCGGAAACAAAAAGAAATTAAGAATGGTATCTATATCATATGTTGAAAGCCTTAAAGGAGACAATGCTCTGGAAGGGGCTCCAACACGCACATGTAGCTGAATTCTGAGCTCTAATGCCCTCTAAGGGGTGTGGTGTTCAAAACATTCACCTCACTGGCTGATGGCTGGACAGTGCATAATGAGGTGAATGTGCTACTAAATAAATGCTATTGCATTCCTATGCTATACTGCTTGCTGTAAAATTACGAGGGATTCAAAGCCGGGTGGGGAATGATTCATGCACGTGAATATATAAAAGATCCGATGTTGGAAAACTGAATATATTTCTTGAGTGCTGGTCACCACAATGTTAAGGATCATGCAGCCTTTTTTAAACCCTTTCCACAGTGGCTGCCAGGATGGCACGCAGAACGTGTCAGCAGAGGGACAATGTAATGCTATCTTACGTTATCATTGACATGTGTTAGACTTGGCATCTTTTGGCGTGTTTCCCCTGACTTTTTGCTTTCTGACCTCCCGGTTTTGACTGTTTTTGCTGGTGTAATGATTCTGCGCACTTTCCTCACTGCTGTCCAGTGGGAAAGTGCAAGTGCTCCTGTATAAAATGTGTTATGGATTGGTGTTTCCATGATTGGCCTAGTTGGTTTATGTGTCAGTCCCTTGTAAAGTGCACTGCGAGTGCCAGGGCCTATAGACCAAATGCTGTTGGTGGGCTGCAGCACTGGATTGTGCCACCCACGCAAACAGCCCGTAAAGTGTAACTCGGGCCTGCCAACGCAGAGCCTGTGCGCAGCCTGGGGTTGCCATGTCGACTTGGCAAGTGCACACACTTGCAAGTCCCTAAACCTTCCCTTTGCTACATGTTAGTCACCCCTAAGGTAGGCCCAAGGTACCCCTGTGGGCAGGGTGCGTTGTATGCGAAAGGTAGGACACGCCCTGGTGTGTGCGGCATGTCCTGATAGTGAATTACAGCCTAGTTCGTTTTTCACTATTGCAAGGCTACCTGTTCCCCTAGGCCAGAACGGGCAGTTTTGATTATTACAGTTTATAATCCTAACTGACCCCGGGAACATGGTAGAAATTCGAGTTTAGTATGCCTGGACTCAGAATGATAAAATGCATCTTTTAGTGAAGTTGGTTTTAACATTCTGTGTTTGAAAATACCACTTTTAGAAAGTGGGTATTTTCTTGTCTAACCATCCAAGCCTGCCTCTGCGAGGTTGTGTATTCCTTGTCTGGAATGTGAGTGACAGGGGCTGGGGGATGCCAGGAGACAGGGTGAGTCAGCACAGGGCTGAATAGCAAGATCTACATGTAGATGGGTGGGAGGGGTCGCACCTGGGCCCTGAATAGGACAGTGCCTTCCCTCCACAATGCTGGCTCCACCTCCTGTGGTGCGTCTGATGTCCCTGGCCTACTCACTGAAAGAAGGGACGGAGACTTGTCAACAAAGTGCTCCAGAACTGGTTTGGACTAGGCAAAGGCCTCTCTGCCTTCAGAGAACAAAGGAATTTGGGATATAAATATTGGGGCCCTGACCCCATGAATTTGGATCTCGCTGGAATCAAGGAACCTGCCAAGACGAAGAGCTGGAAGAGCTGCCAGGAGGAGTACTGCCCCTTTGCTGTGTTGTTGCTTTGTTGGGTTGGCCTGCAGTTGCTGCTTCTGTCTTGGGCAGTGAAAGGACTGGACTGAACTGAACTTTCTACAAACTTGTGCTGAGTATCTCCAAGGGCCTGGAACCGAGCTGGCCTCCTGTTAAGAAGTCTCAGGGACTGCAAAGACTTCACAAGCCTCTGGGTACCGCTTCTGGAACGCTGTTTCAGTTGCCACAGAGGAAGGGAACCGCAACCGACTCCGCCAACCGAATCCATCCCTGGCCGGTGACCTGTTTGCACCGCAGACCGCATCGCCCCGCTTCGCATCGCAACCCTGGTCTCACCGTGGGAGACGTCCGACGCCGCCAACACCGAGCCGCTGCTTGCACCGTGACCTGTGGGCACCGCAGTTCGCATCGCATCGCTTCACTGAACCAGCCGGACCCGACCGACGCGGTCGCTGCAACTGGCTCAAGAGTCGTGACCGCATCGCATTTGGGGCACCGCTCGCACGTCTGCGACGCACCGCTCCGACTCGCACCGCTGTCGGACGCCAGCTCCCGCACTCCGGCTTGGTCGCCTGCATCGCAACCTGTCAGCACCGCATCGAGCATAGTCTCACCCTGCACCGCACGCCTTGGACTCACCGACTCCGTCTGCACGACGCTCATCGAGCCGCTGCCTGCACCGCATCGAGGGACACGCACCTTGCATCGCTCCGTCTTGCACCGCAACCGCGACGAACGCCGACCGGCTCGTACACTCCGTACCAGCCACAACGAGAAAGGTACTGTGACCGATTCTGTTCACGACTCTGCTGGCCCGTATCGACGCGGTCGGCTGGAACTGTTAGACTCTGTGGTTTTCAGCATCGCGGTAGGCTCGGACGGAGCTACCGACTCGTACGAACTTTGTTTTTTAACTATTCCTGCAAAGAAGAAGTTACCTTATCAAGCATTCATTTTTAAAGTATAGTATTGTGGATTTTTGTCGTAATTGGTCTTGTCTTGAGTATATAAAAATATTGGTTATTTTTCTAAACTGGTGTGGTGTCCGTTTGTAGTGCTTACACTGTATTACTGTTGGTTATGTGCAAATGCTTTACACACTGCCTCTGAATTAAGCCTGACTGCTCGTGCCAAGCTACCACGAGGGTGAGCAGGGGTTACTTCACGAGTGTAACACCCTTACCCTGACTAGGAAGAAGGGTCCCTACTTGGACAAAGGTGCAAGCCCTTGCCAACTAGAGATCCAATTTCTAACATTGGTTGTCAGCGGTGAGGATAGGACTTGTGTTTGCACTTGACTTACAGTGATTGGTGTGCACTACTGCCATATCGCAGACCATTACGTACCACATACTGGTTCTTTTTCTTTTGGCCTATTTTTGATCGTGCCAGTTTTCAACTCACTACTTTTGTCATGCCTGACACAGCTGCATCATCCGTTGCATCTCTGGAAATTATCTTTGAGGAGGATAGGTTGGAAACCTACGCCGTAAAGGAACTACGAGCAATTTGTAAAAACCTGAAAGTCCAAATTAAAGGCCTCACAAGGAAGGAGGAGCTACAGAAGGCGCTGAGGGCCTGGGTAGCAGCCAGACATGCCAGTGGGCAGCCTGGTAATCTCAGTGAGGAGGTGGAGGAGCCTATTTCCAGGGTGGATGTGCTTTTGGGTAGGGGGGAACCCGCCAGGTCAGGCAGCAGCAGTCTGTCCCCAGAGGAGCTGGAGGACAGGCGGGAGGCAAGGCAGTTTCAGCTGCAGAAGCTCAGGCTGGACAGTGAGCGGGAAGAGAAGAGATTGGCCATAGAGGAGAGGAAGATGCTCTTAGAGCATGAGAGAGAACTGAAGGAGCTAGAACTTAGGAGTAAGTCAGGCTCAGATGGTGGCAGCAATTCGGCCAGAAAGGCAGACAGGATTGTGCACATTCCCAAGAATGTAGGCAAGGAGTTCAAGAAGGGGGATGACATACAAAGGTGGTTTCAGGGGTATGAGGCAGCCATACACATGAATGGGGTCCCTGAGGAGAATTGGGGAGCAGGATTGTGGCCACTTTTCCCTGAAGAAGCAAGGGATGCTCTGATAGCTTTGGGTAAGGGGTATCACCTCACCTATGCTGACATGAAGGATGCCCTTCTCACTAAGTATGGTCTTACTCCGGAAAAGTACAGGGATCAGTTCAGGTCCAGTAAGAAGTCTGATGCCAACACTTGGTTGGAATGTGTGGATGTGTTCTGCAGGTCTCTGGATGGCTGGGTAAAGGGCAGTAGTGTAACAGATTTTCAGGGGCTCTACAACTTGATTGCATGGGAGCACTTGTCTAGTCTATGTTTTGCAGATCTGCGCCAGCACCTAGTTGACAGTAAGCTAACTGACCCCAGGAAGCTTGCTATGGAAGCGGACCGCTGGGTGAGTACCAGGGTCCACAAGAAAGCGTTTGGGGGAGACTCAGCCAAAGGTGGGCAGGGTCCCCAGCAGAAAGGTGGGGGGGACAAGGGTAAAGCACAGGAGTTCTCTAAAGGGCCCCAAACTAGTACCCAGGGTAAAGGTTCCCAGCCCCCGGTGATAAAAAGAAAGGGGTCTCTACAGGGAAGCCTGTTGAGACCGGCCCCACAAGTGTTATGCATGTGACCAGGTAGGTCACTTTAGGGGGACCCCAAGTGCCCGAAGGGGACACAGCCACCCACCGGTGGACAGTCCAAAGTGTTGGCTAGTGTAGCGCTTGGGGAGGAGGGGTGCCCACAGGAGGGTGGGGATCCCGCAGAAATGACCCTTGTCTCACTAGGGGACAGTGAGATGGTCCCAGGAAACCAGGTGCCCCCTAACACAAAGAAATATAGCACCTGGGTGACCATTAATGGGAACAGGGTAGAGGCTCTCAGAGACACTGGAGCCAGTGTGACCTCAGTCCGGTGTCACCTGGTGTCTGAGAAGCAAGTAGTCCCCGGGGCATTCCACCAAGTAGTTGCTGTAGACAACTCTGAGCGCCAGTGTATGGTGGCGCAGGTTCCCTTTGAATGGGGGGGGGTCTCAGGTCCCTTGAGGGTGGTTGTGAGCCCTACCATGCCTGTAGATTGTCTGCTAGGTAACGACCTGGAGCAGTCCTTATGGAAGGATGTTGAGCTCGGGTCTCACTTGGAGATGCTTGGGTTGCCAGAGTGGGCATGCGTGTCTACTCGGTCAATGGCAGCCAGAAAGGGTGATCAAGAGGACTTGGAGCCTGGAACAGTGGCCCAAGTCCCTGCCAAGAGAAAGGGCAGGGGGCGCGGGAAACCGGCCCCCGAAGTTCCCACGGACCGGGAGGAGGCGGACCTCGAGTGGGACGCCCCGGTGCCTACAGGGGAGCAGGTAGCCAAACTGGGAGACATCTCGGAGCTGACCCATTGGCAGCAAGAAGGGGGTCCCACCAGGGAGGAGTTCTGCAGGGAGCAGAGCGAGTGCCCTACTCTGGAGGGTCTGCGGCGGCAGGCTGCAGACCAGGCAGCTGGTAATCAGTCCGGGTCACATCTGATCTACTGGGAGAGTGGTCTCCTATACAGTGAGCCTAAGGTTGCTGAGCCTGGGTCAGCCCGTGTGCTGGTGGTACCCCAGCGCTTCAGGACCTTCCTACTGGGTCTGGCTCATGACGTGCCTTTGGCAGGACATTTGGGGCAGGACAAGACCTTTGACAGGCTTGTCACCCACTTCTTTTGGCCCCAAATGCGAAGGCAGTCAGATTCACACTGTAGGTCTTGCCAAACTTGCCAGGCAAGTGGTAAGAGTGGGAGGAAGGTCAAAGCTCCTCTCCAACCTTTTCCTGTTGTTGGAACACCCTTTGAAAGGTTAGGGATGGATATTGTGGGGCCACTGGATCCCAAGACAGCCATGGGCAACAGGTACATCCTGGTCTTGGTGGACCATGCCACCCGGTACCCGGAGGCAATCCCTCTCAGGACAACGACGGCGCCAGTGGTGGGCCGGGCGTTAATGGGGATCTTTTCCCTTGTGAGATTCCCCAGAGAGGTGGTTTCTGATAGGGGGACCAATTTCATATCCAAGTATATGACATCCCTGTGGAAGGAGTGTGGTGTAACCTACAAGTTCACCACTCCTTACCACCCACAAGGAAACGGTCTGGTGGAGAGATTCAACCAGACCTTGAAAGGCATGATCAAGGGTCTAACAGAACCCATGAGGCGTAAGTGGGACGTCCTCTTGCCATGCCTACTCTTTGCATACAGGGAGGTGCCTCAGAAGTCTCTTGGGTACAGCCCCTTTGAGCTCCTGTATGGCCACCCTGTCAGAGGACCTCTGAGTTTGGTAAAGGAAGGCTGGGAGGCGGCTCCCAGGAAAACTCCCCAGGATGTATTTAGCTACATGCTGGCCTTTAGAAACCAAACTGCCCGCTTCAGGAAACTCGCTCAGGCGAACCTAGAAGCAAGCCAGGAAGAAATGAAGAGATGGTTGATGCAAATGAGGGGTGAGAATCCAAAACTGCTGAGGTGGTCCATCTCCCTACAGGGAATGGACTTTACGGTGGAACACCGGCCTGGTACAGAACACGCCAACGCAGATGGTCTGTCCAGGTTCTTCCGCCTTAGTGAAGAGAACTCCCATGGGGTTGGGTAGTTCTCCCTACTTTCAGCTGGAGGGGACATGTGTTAGACTTGGCATCTTTTGGCGTGTTTCCCCTGACTTTACGCTTTCTGACCTCTTGGTTTTGACTCTGTTTTTGCTGGTGTAATGATTCTGCGCACTTTCCTCACTGCTGTCCAGTGGGAAAGTGCAAGTGCTCCTGTATAAAATGTGTTATGGATTGGTGTTTCCATGATTGGCCTAGTTGGTTTATGTGTCAGTCCCTTGTAAAGTGCACTGCGAGTGCCAGGGCCTATAGACCAAATGCTGTTGGTGGGCTGCAGCACTAAATTGTGCCACCCACGCAAACAGCCCGTAAAGTGTAACTCGGGCCTGCCAACGCAGAGCCTGTGCGCAGCCTGGGGCTGCCATGTCGACTTGGCAAGTGCACACACTTGCAAGTCCCTAAACCTTCCCTTTGCTACATGTTAGTCACCCCTAAGGTAGGCCCAAGGTACCCCTGTGGGCAGGGTGCGTTGTATGCGAAAGGTAGGACATGCCCTGGTGTGTGCGGCATGTCCCGATAGTGAATTACAGCCTAGTTCGTTTTCACTATTGCAAGGCTACCTGTTCCCCCTAGGCCAGAACGGGCAGTTTTGATTATTACAGTTTATAATCCTAACTGACCCCGGGAACATGGTAGAAATTCGAGTTTAGTATGCCTGGACTCAGAATGATAAAATGCATCTTTTAGTGAAGTTGGTTTTAACATTCTGTGTTTGAAAATACCACTTTTAGAAAGTGGGTATTTTCTTGTCTAACCATCCAAGCCTGCCTCTGCGAGGTTGTGTATTCCTTGTCTGGAATGTGAGTGACAGGGGCTGGGGGATGCCAGGAGACAGGGTGAGTCAGCACAGGGCTGAATAGCAAGATCTACATGTAGATGGGTGGGAGGGGTCGCACCTGGGCCCTGAATAGGACAGTGCCTTCCCTCCACAATGCTGGCTCCACCTCCTGTGGTGCGTCTGATGTCCCTGGCCTACTCACTGAAAGAAGGGACGGAGACTTGTCAACAAAGTGCTCCAGAACTGGTTTGGACTAGGCAAAGGCCTCTCTGCCTTCAGAGAACAAAGGAATTTGGGATATAAATATTGGGGCCCTGACCCCATGAATTTGGATCTCGCTGGAATCAAGGAACCTGCCAAGACGAAGAGCTGGAAGAGCTGCCAGGAGGAGTACTGCCCCTTTGCTGTGTTGTTGCTTTGTTGGGTTGGCCTGCAGTTGCTGCTTCTGTCTTGGGCAGTGAAAGGACTGGACTGAACTGAACTTTCTACAAACTTGTGCTGAGTATCTCCAAGGGCCTGGAACCGAGCTGGCCTCCTGTTAAGAAGTCTCAGGGACTGCAAAGACTTCACAAGCCTCTGGGTACCGCTTCTGGAACGCTGTTTCAGTTGCCACAGAGGAAGGGAACCGCAACCGACTCCGTCAACCGAATCCATCCCTGGCCGGTGACCTGTTTGCACCGCAGACCGCATCGCCCCGCTTCGCATCGCAACCCTGGTCTCACCGTGGGCGACGTCCGACGCCGCCAACACCGAGCCGCTGCTTGCACCGTGACCTGTGGGCACCGCAGTTCGCATCGCTTCACTGAACCAGCCGGACCCGACCGACGCGGTCGCTGCAACTGGCTCAAGAGTCGTGACCGCATCGCATTTGGGGCACCGCTCGCACGTCTGCGACGCACCGCTCCGACTCGCACCGCTCTCCGACGCCAGCTCCCGCACTCCGGCTTGGTCGCCTGCATCGCAACCTGTCAGCACCGCATTGAGCATCGTCTCACCCTGCACCGCACGCCTTGGACTCACCGACTCCGTCTGCACGACACTCATCGAGCCGCTGCCTGCAACGCATCGAGGGACACCGCACCTTGCATCGCTCCGTCTTGCACCGCAACCGCGACGAACGCCGACCGGCTCGTACACTCCGTACCAGCCACAACGAGAAAGGTACTGTGACAGTCTGTTCACGACTCTGCTGGCCCGTATCGACGCGGTCGGCTGGAACTGTTAGACTCTGTGGTTTTCAGCATCGCGGTAGGCTCGGATGGAGCTACCGACTCGTACGAACTTTGTTTTTGAACTATTCCTGCAAAGAAGAAGTTACCTTATCAAGCATTCATTTTTAAAGTATAGTATTGTGGATTTTTGTCGTAATTGGTCTTGTCTTGAGTATATAAAAATATTGGTTATTTTTCTAAACTGGTGTGGTGTCCGTTTGTAGTGCTTACACTGTATTACTGTTGGTTATGTGCAAATGCTTTACACACTGCCTCTGAATTAAGCCTGACTGCTCGTGCCAAGCTACCACGAGGGTGAGCAGGGGTTACTTCACGAGTGTAACACCCTTACCCTGACTAGGAAGAAGGGTCCCTACTTGGACAAAGGTGCAAGCCCTTGCCAACTAGAGATCCCATTTCTAACAACATGCTTCAATGAAAATTCAATGGGATGGTCTCAGTGATGCAGTGCATCTGAAGCAGAAATCAGGTGGGCAGAGGTATCAGGGTTAATCTCAAAAGGGCAGTAACCTCCTACCTATCTGCTAAATGCATAAATTAAATTTGGTTAACCAGTGGATTGAGGGAAAGAATGTCATTATCGCAGACATTCTCCCTCACATATACAAACCCATCTAATCATCAATTTATTTATTTCCATTAAACGCTACAAATTTATTTCCTTTATACTCACCTTAGTACAATCTTCAAAAATACAACTACTACACCCTCTCCCAAAGTGTTACCACACAGTTAATATCTACACCAATATAAGCCAAATGTAGCCCATCGCCCCTCGGTTTCATCTCAGTGTTTATATCAGATCCCCAGTATATCTCGTTATCATTACTGTATGGGGAAGTACACCCACACTTAGCATGGAAACGGGGCATTGCATAGAATCACGCCATGCAGTCGATCTGTCCCAAATTCTAGCTCTCTCCTTACTAAGATGGAATAGGAAATGCAAAAAATAAATAAAATACCTCAAAATAACACTTTTTTGGGGAATTTGTTAACTCATTTTGGCATAGAAACTGGCCATTTTAAATGTGATATATACCCACAATTAGCTTATTGCCCCTCTAAAAATTCAACCCAAATGCATAACAGGAGGCAAAAAAAATTCTATTTTCAAAAATGTTCCTAGATTCCGACTTTGAAATCTAGGAGGTACGAAGCGACAGAGTTGAAGGATACTTTATAAGGATACAGTTGTGGAAACAAAAAGTTGAACATTCTTGATGGAATGCTATCGTTTAACTTTTATAGCCATTTAAAATTATATACATGGCATTCAATAATGAATTAGAGATTGCCCAGATAAGCATCACATGCTTTCCACAACTGTCATTGGACTATCCATCCTCGTGCTGCTTCCTACCTTTTGGATGTTAAACATTTTGGAAACAAAGAGAACATTTTTAAGCCTTTCACTGCAATGCATTTGGGTGGAAGTTAAGCAACACAGAATGAAATGAGCAGACAGATGCATGTTCTGTATGATCAGGTCTGCAGTCGAGTGGGTAAGACAGACTCTCCATAAAAGATGCCTCTAAGGGGTATTTCATGTTTTCTTCTTCGCATCTCTCATTCCAGTCTTCCGTTCCTTTCTTTTGCGCTAGTTCAAGAATCCTTATTGTTCTGAGTAGCGTGGAGGTTATCGGTGGCATGTGTGGGCTAAAAACGATGGATGAGTATGCGGCCCAGAGCAATCGTCAGTGGTTCAGATTAACTCAAGCATTCCATCCATCACCTTGTTGTTTTTGTATTTACTGCAATAGACTAGTCGCAGTTCAATCCCCTGCAGATCACTCAGCAGGTTCTGGTTAGAAGATGGAGCACGTATATAATAAATATTGTTGAGTTTTCTTTGAAAATGTGTACAGAATATGTTATAGAAGATACCTCGATAGAGTATACTATGGGGCACAAGACTGAGTAAAACAAGCATCTGCAATGCAATAGGTCTCGCATTTGCGAGAGTTTAAGCTATTGGCATTGTAAATGACAATGCCTTTTATTTATGTGTTTTCAAAACCAACACATATATAAAAGGCATTGTCATTTCTAATGCCAATAGCTCAAACTCTCGCAAATGCGAGACTGCTTTCATAGTGGCCGCGCCCCTTTATTTAGACGCTGTTCGCCGCATTCAGGTTACAACGATCCGGGTCTAAAAAAAAAAGGGGCGTGGCTGCCATTAAAGTGAAAGCACGTCATGGGGCGCTTTTACCCAAAAAACAAATTTGTTCACAAACAAATGTTTTTTTTATTGGTAAAAGTGCCCCATGCCGTGCTTTCACTTTAATGTTGGCTGCGTCCCTTTCTTTAGACGCAGCTCGCTGTAACCTGAATACGGCAGCAGCGTCTAATGAAAGGGGCGCGGCCACTATGTAAGTAAAAGCATGGCATAAGGGCTTTCACTGCAAAAAAAAAAAAAAAAAAAAAATTTCGTAGCGAGGCCCCTAA
This sequence comes from Calotriton arnoldi, assembly GCA_963921515.1. Classification (NCBI taxonomy): domain Eukaryota; kingdom Metazoa; phylum Chordata; class Amphibia; order Caudata; family Salamandridae; genus Calotriton; species Calotriton arnoldi. Next base: position 2,153,694 of record CAWUFW010000282.1, read on the forward strand.
AGTTTAAGCAGACCGTGCTGCCAAAAATTTTATAAATAAAGAAGCACGGCCGCTATACTTAAAGCAGACCGCTCTGCTAAAGCAAATAAATAAAGAAATGTGGCCGCTATAGTTAAAGCGGACTGCCATTAGTAATTAAAATAAAAGCGGGTGGCGTGCTGCTTGTAGGAAAGCAAGTAATGGGTGGAATCGAGGCAAATCATTGAAGAAAATCGTGCTCACTGCCTAGATAAAGCAGACCGTGTAACAACACAAGTAAAAAGTCCAGTCCTCATGGGAGGTTACAAATTCAGACAAAGCGGTACCAAGGAAGGACTACTAAGCCTATTCATGAATGAAAAGCAACGATTTAGAAAGGACAGTAACAGGAGCCAATTGAAAAGATGTGTGGGACATGGGCGGAGCTTCAAGTCACTACCTGAATACAGCACGCCTAGCAGAGCAGCGCATGCGCTGCCCAGGCTCGACCGAATGAAGCAGAGCCTTGACCCAAAACTGTTTACGATGCAAATCAGCATGGGTACATTCTTGTACCCAATATGGGAGTGCCCCATAGTACAAAACTACTGGCATGACATTAGCACCGTACTAACGCAGGTGGTAGGGAGGAAGATTGTACCGGAACCCCCAACTAGTGCTGTAGGGGCTGATCGACGAATGGGGGGGCGGGCAAGACCAGCACTAGGCTGCTGGTGGCAATGGGCTTTCTTATCGCCATAAGAGACACTGCACGGCATTGGAGGTTCCCTTGATACAGGAATGGGCACGAGGAATGGACGACTGCGCCGCAGCAGAGCGATTTGTATATAAGTCGAGGAAGTGCCCCGAAAAGCAGAATGAAGTGTGAGATCCATGGATTGCGTACTCTGCGATATAGGATGGGTATATTGGCGAAACCAGATGTCAATCTTGTCATATGTAACTATACAAAGATGTTCCACAGACTACATGTACAACTGCGTGATTGTATGTTGTGAACTCTTCTTTTACACACAAAGTTAATAATCATAGTTATATAAAACAAGCATTGGCATAGCCAATAGGTCTCGCCTTTGGGACCTTATAAGTGTTTAGCCATGCAACAGTTGATGTTGTTGCACCAAGGATATTGTGCTGCATAACTAAATACTTATAAGGTCCCAAAGGCGAGACCTATTGGCTATGCCAATGCTGGTTTCCCTTTGCGCCCAGAACAATAGCAAGTAAGTAGAAATAACACATACAAATGCATTCTGTAGGCTTTGTAAGTTTGACCCCAGTTTAATATATATTTTTTATTCTAACATGGACTTTGTGAGTCAGAAAACAGCGATTGTATCTACTTTTCCCAAGTCATTAAAACGGCACTATGGGAATATGGATTTTAATATAGGCAGTGCTTTAATAAATGTGTAAATGTAACTTAATTAGTATGCTTGTTTGACATAACGTGTATTACTGGGCTTCATTTCATTGTGGCAGTCCCACATATATACATACACATACACACAAGAAAAAGAGTGGAGGACCACTGTGAAAGATGCACTGCCTCTTCACTGCCAAAAGGGATACAGGGGTAGGGCGTGAAATAGATTTAAAACATATTTACAGTGCACACCAAACTGTTCCTTGTTAATGTGTGTGTGTGTGTATTATGCATGTCGTGTGTGTGCGTACCTGTGCATGGTTTTATGCTTGATTACCTCCTGAAATAAATATGTGCCCATGAGGGCTGTACTCTTTCTGGAATGAATTTGCCCACCCCATGCTTTCTCGTTAGAAATGATGGATCCTAAACACACTTGGAAATGTTTGCCAAAAGCCATATGCGGACAAGATACTGGGGCTGTCAGATTGTTTAGGGTGGCTGCTACAAACCCAGTCAACTCAAGCCTTGTGCTGCGGCTGGGATACAAAGTCATGCAAGCGTCCCAACGTGGCATTGACACACTTGTGTGCTTTAATGTGTCATTCCAATTTGCATGTTGTAGAGCTGGGAAGAATTGTGCTTCTGGCATGCCCTAGCAAGCATTCACGTTATAAAAATTCCCTGATAGAAGACAATGACATCGCATCTCATATTTCGCTGTACAGTATGTATAGCTGAATTAATTTCCGTCCCATATGGGCGAACATGCCCTCTCCCAGTGTTCTCTTTTCCCACTGAGAGTAGGAAAGGCGGGGCCGCGCTTTCCAGATGGCACATTTGTAAATCAAAAATTCAAAGAGGAAAATTATATTCCCCTTATCATAAGAGTTTCCTTTGTGACTCCCTGGTGTCCTTGTTCATGCACAGTGCCTGCGCGTGACAGTAAAACACACCAGCATGAAGAAAGAGTTCAAACCCGTGAGCTGAAAACGATTGCATTCTAATTCAGAACAGAAGTGAAGACCAAGACAAGACATGACTTTTCAGCATGCAAAATACGTGAACCATTTAATGGGCTGCATTCCCCTGGTGAAGAGAGGGTGTTCGTGGCTAGCTCGCCCCAGGCAAGTAGTCGAGCAAAGCGTTCCTGTTCCCGCTTTATGAGACGGAAGACCCGGGGGCTTCTGGGAAGACTGGCGAGGAGGTCTCGTGGCTCTTTGGAGCCTGTTTCGCGGTCTACACGGTGTAATATATCACAGTGTCAAACAATTGGACACACCACTTACTAAACGCACGAGTAACTCCTTTGTGACCATAACCCGGCCATGCTGCAAGAACCTGCTACAAGTCCCACGTGCAGCACGCCTGTATTTTTACTTTGGGAGACGAAAGGCACAAGCACGCATATCCAAAATTAGCATCGTCCAGGTTAATAAATCAGCTGGAGCGTGGGATCGTATGAAAGCGTCTTATCTGCAATGAGTTTAATTAGCCGGGGGCGATAATTTAATTTATGTCTAGGGCATTCAGTGACAAAGAAACGAAAAACAAGCACTGGCGAAGCCAATGTCATGCTGGTACACTTTATTTGGTAACGTGGCGTGATATGAAAATAAAACCAAATTTGCCGCCCATTAAATAGGGCAATCGTAACCTTAGAATACAAGCACAAGCGCGCGCGTCAGCAGAGGGAGGGGCGAAAGGAGGGGGCCAGCGCGATTCCCTTGCGGGAGCGAGCGGCAAGGCGCGATAATTAACATATGGCGCCAGCTGCTCGCTCCCGCAAGTGAATCGCCAGACGTGCACGCTTTGCCATTGGAAGCAATGCAACGCGTGCACGTTTTTGCAGGGAAAGCTGTGCCGATTTCTAAAGGTCTCTCCAATGCAGCGCATGCGCGCTGCGTAGGCAAGACCTAAAAAAATATATATGTGATTAAAACGCACACCCATGGCCAATGCAACACAATGCGCACAATCACAAACTCCAAGGAATGTCAGGCAGAGGAACGTGAACGAGTTAAGAAAAACACCTTTGATAACACAAACACAAAAATATACAATAAAAGCTAGTGTTCATCAGCAAAACAGAAAAAATGCAAATTCTATTTAAATCACTAATGAGGAGAAACATTAAACCCACGAAGAAACATGGACGCTTTTCATAACCTTTCCAGAGCCATTCCTGTAATGCAGACAAGAACAAAAAGCGCGCAGTAATGCTGCGAAAGTTCACCCCGACCCCGCCAGCCTCACATCTGACAATGGCAGGGCGCCCATTGTGAATGGCATTAGCCAAGTCAATGGCTCTGATCTTTGTGTGGTCAAAGCTTCACTAACAGTTACAGCCACTGCTGATGCTGCGCACCCCTCCCTTAAAAACAGAACAGGTGAAGCAGTACTGTAAGCCGAACAGGCGCTGCACTGGCAGCAGCAGTGCAAGAACTAGTCCAGAGCAGCACTGTCTCTCCTCACATGCAGAACAGGTACAGCAGTGCTGCAAGCTTCCTTCCCACACACAACAGATGCAGTATGTGCAACAGCAGCAGTGCAAGAACTAGTCCAGAGCAGACCTCTATCTCCTCACACACAGAACAGGTACAGCAGTACTGTATCTCCTCACCCACAGAACAGGCACATGAGTACTGCAAGCTTCCTTCATACACACAACAGATGAAGTATGTGCAGCAGCAGCAGCAGCAGTGCAAGAACTAGCCCAGGGCAGCACTGTATCTCCTCACACAGAGAACAGGTACAGCAGCAGTGCAAGAACTAGTACAGCGGCACTGTATCTCCTCACACACAGAACAGGTGCAGCAGTACTGCAAGCTTCCTCCACACACACAACAGATGCAGTATGTGTGACAGCAGCAGTGCAAGAACAAAGAACTGGTACAGCAGCCTTGCAAGAACTGGTACAGCGGTACTGTATTTTCTCATACACAGAATAGATAAATCAAAATTGCAAGCTTCCCTCACATATAAAACAGGTACTGCACAGGCAGCAACAGCAGTGCAATAACTAGTCCAGAGCTGCACTGTCTCTCCTCACACACAGAACTGGTGCAGCAGTACTGTAAGCTTAACAGGTGGTGCACAGGCAGCAGCAGTGCAAGAACTAGCCCAGGGCAGTACTGTATTCCCCTCACACACAGAACAGGCACATAAGTACTCCAAGCTTCCTTCATACACACAACAGATGCAGTATGTGCAGCAGCAGCAGTGCAAGAACTAGCCCAGGGCAGCACTGTATCTCCTCACACAGAGAACAGGTACAGCAGCAGCAAGAACTGGTACAGCGGCACTGTATCTCCTCAAACACAGAACTGGTACAGCGGCACTGTATCTCCTCACACACAGAACAGGCACATAAGCACTGCAAGCTTCCTTCATACACACAACAGATGCAGTATGTGCAGCAGCAGCAGTGCAACAACTAGTGCAGAGCAGCACTGTATCTCCTCACACAGAGAACAGGTACAGCAGCAGTGCAAGAACTAGTACAGCGGCACTGTATCTCCTCACACACAGATCATGTACAGCAGTACTGCAAGCTTCCTTCACATATTAAACAGGTGCTGCACAGGCAGCAGCAGTGCAAGAACTAGCCCAGAGCTGCACTGCATCTCCTCTCACACCAAGCGGGTACAGCGGTACTGTAAGCTTCCTTCTTACCCAGGTACAGCACAGACAGCAGCAGTGCAAGAACTGGTGCAACAATGCATCTCCTCACACAAACAGGTACTGCACAGGCAACAGCAGTGCAAGAAATGGTACTGCAGCACTGTATCTCCTCACACACAGAACAGGTACAGCAAAACTGCAAATTTCCCTCACAGAGAGCACAGGCAGTTGCGGCGCAACATTCCCTCACAAACACAACAATCACAGAAGCAGTGTAGCCCCACTGTTCCTGCATCTCATGCACTATTGATATCTATATCCCTGACAGCAGCACTGCAAGCTTCCCTTACAGGCCGAATGGATGCAGACATCACAGGCTGCAGGATGGGGGCACAAGGTATCCCCGCGACTCGGACTACGGCACTAAAGGCCCTGTGTCCATCAGAGCTTCAGCAGTGACGAGTGTTTGTCCAAACTTCTCATCCTTCTCTACGCACTTGGGACCCCTCGATGGGTGCTGCGCAGGACTCATCACTTCCTGAAAGAAGTCTTGCCCAACATTTTCATTCGCTACCTCCCGATGAGTCAGTGCCATGCAGTTCCACAGGCTCAAAGTGTAGAGAGCTAATCTAAACACTCAGATTTATTCAAAAGGATGGCTCCAGATAATGGTAGGGTAAAATCTGGATTTTTGGAAGGGACAACACGGAGGGCACAATCACAGTGGGGGGGTTACTCTGCAGTAGGGGGTTATTTAGAGGTGACACACCCCAGATTTTAAAGGCTTCCAGTATCATTTTGCCTCAAGTCACAATAGTCTCAAAAGTGAGCAATGCTCTCATTCGCACCATCTCCAGCATTCGGGGATTCATAAAATAGTATCTGTAATATACCTTTATGTACTCCGACATGCCTTTGTGAAGTGTCCCCAAAACATTTAAATGGGTTTAAAATGTGAGGATTTGGGGAACATGTACAAATTATTAGAACAATCCGTAAGAACTGAGCTCTCTGCACCTTTATTTATAAGAGATTGGAAGTTTTGGGGCGGACTCACAAAGGCATCTAAGAGTACGTAAAAGAGTAGTCCGGTAATACTACGTCTCATACACACAACTGCTTTAGTGAATCAGCCCCAATGTTTACCCATGGTCGACCATGCATCAACCAAGATAAGCATGTTCTGCCCATGACTACAAGAACAGGGCTTCTCTAAGTTAGGAATAGTGCAACGGTTTCCAGCGGCCCAAGCAACACTACACTTTGGAGGATGGAGCACCAGCAATGCATTAAAAGAGGAGTTTTGAGGCTTTTTGCAACAATGTGGCACCACCAACTGGTGGTGTGATACTGGAGGTGCTACAACTCAACTTATGGAAATCCCACCCCCTGCACAGTACAGGTTATAACCATACAGAGTACGCATTATATTCTCCGGAGGATCTTTTCCAAGGGTAGGTGGTGCTTCTCTATACCATCATGAATGACTGCGCGTTATCCTGTGTAGCCTCTAGGCTGGTCACACACCCTACCAATTGGAACAAGGATGCTCAATTGGCTCGAAACAGATGAACAGACAAATATTAACACTTGTACGCGTTCCTTTTTTTAGTAGTCAGCATTTTGGATAATGCGAGGCAGATAAAGTGATGTGCTACAGGGACAGCCCGCAGCGCTCTCCAACTAGCCTTAGGGAATGTGGAAGAAACATTTCAATTGGTGTTCTAAAAATCATGAAAACGCACAAGCAATGGTTTCTTTAGAACAGCGGTAAAAGCGTAATATTTTTGAAAAAACAGTTAAAAGACTCAATATCACAACATCTGAATAAATTACAGGTTACTTTTAGTGTCCACCACAGTTAAATAGTATTCACAGATGTCACCACTGTCTTGAAAAAGTACTGACAAACATACAGAGCGCGGACTACAACCAAGAGCTACCACAGTCCTCCTAGGACAGATTATGTATGCAAAAAAAAAAAAACACAATCCTGATTTACAGCATCAGAATTAATGGAATATTACACTCGCAAAAGGTATTAGTGAAGGTGCAAATTCAGCCATTAAGATTACATTTACACACTCTCAAATTTAATGTCAGCATTGTGTTGGTTGGATTGCTCGCAAAATGTGAGGGAACACACGTAGATAGGTCTTGGGTACACAAACACCGCTTGAAGGTGGTTTCTAGGGACACATTTACTCCTGTCAAAGGCCTTGTAAGTGCATATTCAAGGAGAGAAAGTGGCGGGACCTCAATTTAAAGGGATTTAGGAGAAGTTAAATGTGAAAATGAAATGTTGTGTAATATATGAACATTACCCAGGAAGGTGGAAATTCCACATGCACGCCTTTTATGCATGTGAGGGATCCTGGAAAACAGAATTGCCACAGCTTTCCATGGGTATTCCAGGGATTCTTTGTGAATAAGAAAATCGCTCCCCACAAACACATTTCTGACTTTCGAAGGTGGCCTTTCATGTATTGGCCCGAAAGTGTTTTGTAGCCTGGTGGCTGCTTCACAGTGCTTACAAAGATAGCATAGGTGCAGTGGCGTAGCCTGGGGGGGAGGAGGGGAGTCCGCCCTGGCGGCTCAAGTTTTGGGGCGGCGGCCTCCCCCCGATCTTAGCAAACAGAGAAAACTCACAAGCTTCACCCCAACCCCCCGCTCTTCACTGCAGCCGCCGTGGGGTGGCAAACTCAGGGACCGCCACGGGCGGCCAGAGGGCAAGCTACGCCACTGCATAGGTGGTGGTGGTACCTAACACCGCAACAGCCAAATGGGGGTGGGAAATGATCACCAATGAATCTCTAAGTGGAGCAGATATGTCCAGGCATGCACCCCTAGCTTAGTGTGGCTGTTGCTATAGGCGGCGCTGATTACCCAAGGTTATGATACCTCTGGGGATATTAGTTGGAACTCTCAAGCTCTTCAGAGAAATAAGGAAGTGCATGTTAATTAATATTTCTGGTTCAAATTCTTTGTTATTTTTCATGTTACCCTGGAGTTTTACCCAGAGATTTCAGTAGATTCAGCATACATGCCCATCGGGCTGATGACTGCGGTTACCGGCCCCATTGGAATTAAGAGGCCCTTTATAATGGGAACCGGTTTGTAGAGACTGACGTCGAATTTGAGGCAGTGACACATGGGCACATTGGAGAGAGATTACTGTGATGCGGTGCGGGATGGCCTTCACAGACCAACACAGGATTTTTCCCTTCTCCACAAGGTTTGTCCTCTTCCGAAATGGTAGAATGGTGGAGATGCTGAGATGAATTTCTAGTAATATAAAAGGGTTAGCTTAAGGATAAGACTTCCAGTCTCATATTTTTTGTCCTGTCATTCTATTTGGAAGTAGAAATGAGAGCATGTCTGTGGTTAAACATTTTGGAGCATGTAAAGTAGTAATTCTGTAATAATGTTTTACGCACTGTCGATTGGCCACTAAACATCTAAAACTGGAATAACATGGGAATAGTCATATACAGTTAGTTCAAAAAGAATCAACTGTGCCTTCTTTGTGCTTTTGGTAATATGAAGTGGGACGTTTCAGCTCAATTCACAAAGGCATGTGAGAGTATGTAAAAAGGTACTACTTCCCGTGTTCATAAATGCTTTCGTGAATCAGCCCTGTAATGAAGGGGATTCCTCTGTCTTCATGCATGTGCACAGACTCTAAAAGGAAGCACTCATTTAGGATCTGTTGACACTTCAAGGAAAACAGGCTTTGTGCAACCCATAGAGTTCATGAGGACAGAAAGCCCCAAACCTGCAGAGAATGTGTATGCCTCCTACAGATCCAGTTAGAAAGAGTGAGCAGCAAATGTACATTATTTTCCCTCTCCCACCGAACAGTGTAAACTGTGGGATTTCTGGATTTCTTCTGCACATGCTTACTGCTATTCCATTTTAAAGCCATGATCCCCATTTCTCACACATAAAACAAATATCTGCCCTTTGCATAGCCTCTTGGCCCCATTCCTATTGCCCCATGGGGGATTCAGGTCATGAGAGACTGTTCAACACCCATCGAAGTCAAGTCGATGAAATGTGTGCGCTGAAATGATGAGACAAGAGTATGTATCTGTCTCTCCTGTGCTGATGGGTACCTTAGTTGGGCTGCGAAGGAAGCACCACAGGGGAGTCAGACAATTGTGATTGCCCCTTAAACTCTAGTGCAAAGATTAGTGGGATATTCAGCCTTACCTGTATGATCTTTGTGACTGGGCTCGTGTCCTTGGCGCTGCTGGTTACCCCAGTGAGCTGAGCGAAGTCCACTAGTTCTAAGTCTCTCTACAAGAACTGCTAATGAGAAGGGGTGGATGAGTCCTGTGACTAGGCCCCAATGTCCATGGAAGTGAAATGAGAGAAGTGTGTGTGTGCTCTGAAGTTACGAAAGTCTGGTCAGAGGGGCATGAAGCTGTATCCGTGTTTTTTGGTGGTACCATCTGTGTCGGGTAGTGTGCCGCTTGGCGTTTTTGACCGGCTTGGTTAGGAGAGGTGCATCTAATGGTCATACACAATGTCATGCTGCAGCTGTCATTGATAGAATCAGACAACATATTTCGTATTATATCAATAAAGAAAACTATGGACTCTTTGCATTAGGAAGAGAGTTATATTGAGAATCTATATTGTGCTAAGAGAGACTCACATGGAGATTATCACCAAGCTGAGAACCTGTGAGTGAAGGAAGGCTGTGCATACAACATTATAGGTGGGTTTCTAAAATGAGCCAATGTAGAAGTGTGCCCTGCTCTAGTATGTCAAGGAAGCAGCAGTGGTAGGACAACACCTGGTGTCACTGGGCAACTATGCACAAGCTTCCCTAGTAAGCCACTACTGAGCCCGGACAGGACTGCACTTTCCCAGAATCATTTAGAATGTATGTGGCTACTGAATCCTTCGCTTTTCAAGGGCAATAAACTGACTACCACTAAGGAGGGTAATACTATCATTTTTTAATTACAGTGCTATATAGTGGTAAAGCTAGACAAAACATGTAATTATGCTTGAAATTCACTATGGTCCTGGAAACTAAAAAAAATTCTTAAAAATGGGGACACAAACTGATCATGGGCTAATTCCCACTAAAAGTACAATTTCCTAGTATTTGATTTTCTCTTACCTGCCATTTGTGGCAGATACGATTCCTGTGTCCCTTCTTTTAATTTCTGGAGAGTTTCTAACCGACCATTTTTTCCAATATGCCACAAGAACAGTTCTGAAAGTAAGAGGGAAAAAAGGAAAAAAAAGTCAGCGCAGTCACGTGAAGCAAAGGCGCTTTAAGGTGTAACTACAGCGTTTCCAAATTACCAGACTAACAGATGCCCAAGCCACAACTTCTAGCCAGAACACCCATAATGGAATAGTGTTTCCAGTTCTATGAAGGTACTTGGTTTTTGAGAGCGCATTAAGGCGCTACATAAACAAAATACATTGCAAATAATTTTGAAGTCGTCCACCTCGGAAAAATAAAGCCACTATGGGCCTCACTAGGATCTGAACTCCAAAACTCTAAATATGCAAGTTAACACGCCGACAAACACCCCAACTTGTGCATGGCTTGACAATTAAGCCCATAACCACCTCCTTCTCGTCTGCCTTATTACCCTTCAGTCCCCTTCACACTCTAGAGTTATCCCAACCTGCCTTTGACCCAACAAAAACAAACTTTGCAATATTCTCTTCAAGTACTCTCCTATCTATTGTGTGGGGAGTGCAGATTTCAAAGGACTGATTCTTGCCAAATCTTCAGGATATCTACCTGAGAAAAAAGTACATAAATAAATCTAATACATCTATAAAGAACTAATTTGCCAAGTAAGTGGTTATCCTGCAAGTCTAGCATCGGTCCAGCACTTCTGGCTCTACGATGGGCATCCCTGGTCTATGTCATTGTCAAATTCCTCATAAACTATGCATGCTCTCCATCTTTATACGCAACCACCCCTTGACAATTTCCTTATGCATCGCTTTTCTGTTCAAAATGCTTTCAATTCTAACAAATGCAATTAAACAGGAGAAGATTGCAGGAGCTTTCATTTGGGTTTTCAAAAAGCACTGTAATCTTCTCCAGACTGATCAATAGCCATTAAACCACCACAAACAGATATAATCATATTATCTTCTTTAAAACGAATTATGTTCCATTTGCATCCTTGACTACCCAGTAAGTCTTGTCTGTTGAGCCAAACATTTTGAGGCACTATCATATCCCGGGTCTGGGTCTCTAACGGACCATGCAACTACATTCACCCGGCACATGTTAACGACAGAAGCTTGCACCAATCTATCTGGTGTTTTCGTCTTTTTCTAGGTAAAGGCAAGTGTGGCTCATTTAGTCCCCACCATCCATGAGCTGTGGCATTAAATCAATAGTTAAATTCTTGTGGTAACTTTTAAGACTCACAAACACAGTTAGATGGACCTGCATTGATCATCACCTTTCCTTGTACATCTAGTGTTGCTGACAGACGGGTTGTAGGGCTGAATGCAGTTTTATGCTATCCCTTTTCTTCAAAACATTTCAATCCTTCCTATGTATACTAAGGACGCCATAGTTGTCCACCTCTAGCACATTTTCAAGACCTGCCCCATCTGACCCTTTGCTAGCCAAAGCCCTGATCAATGCATTTGTCACCAGTAAACGTCAGTACTTAATCCTTCTACTCCTATGCCCTCTTGATTATTCCTTCCAACCTCCCCAGGTCATCTACTCCATGAGCTGCACACTTCTCAACCTCTTGCAACTTTTGCTTTCATGCACCGAGCTGGCTGGTTCCTAATGGATGACAAAGCCCTCAAAGTATGCGACTCCGATCTGCAAATCTACCGCGCCCAGCAGCAACCTTCACCAGGCACAAACCATCTCCTCCTACAAACCTCAACAACCCATCTTCCTTGCACGGGCACACTGGACCACCAGCTACTGTGTCTTTTCAGCGCTTCACTGGAATGATGGTCTACCCCATATAAGAACTCTCACCTACAACATTTATCTCCTGCAACAGAAGGCTTAACACTCATCACTTAACACTCAGGCCTCTCTCCAGCTTATGAGGAACAGCATCAACTTGTGTGTCTAATATACACACGCATTGTGGTATAGAACCCATGTACTGTGTGACTGTGACAAATGCTTGGGGTCAATAAATGACAAATTCAAATACACATTTTGAATAATTTGAAGGTTTAAGTAGCCTGAGAAGGTTCTACGTTAACTTTTGCCTGACACGGGGCTGAGCTGGACAGGCAGTGTACATATTGCTCCTTCCTTAGCTCCAGGGGAATCTCCCTTTCTGTGGTCCTCAAAAGAGATGCCCCCAAAGGATCAACAGGCGAGCCTATGACGTGATGAAGGTTTTGAGGGTTTGCGACCAACCCGCTAATGGCGCTTAAGATTCTAGAAACTAGAAGATGGTAAGGTAGAAAGGATAACAAACAATACACTGAACTCCAAAAAGAAGCCAGCAAGGAACAACATAATGCAATATCAAACTATATCTACAGAAGTGAGGGAAAAGAACACTGAAGGACAGGGCCATGATAAAATGTAATTTCTTATTTGAAAGCAAACTTGAGAGCACTGAAAATTCTGGAAGAGTGCATTACTTTGGCAGAAGGGGGCAAAAGACATGAGTTAAATTCTTAACTATGAAAATGGTTATCAAAGTGTCTGAATCTGAAATAGGAATATGGCAAAGATGATCACAACAGGATTTCTTCAGTCGGCAGAACTCAGGAGTGGATCCCATGCTGATATGCCATCTAAGGAATTTGTCTTCACCTTATGTAACAAGCAAACGAAAAGGTGGACTCCAGCCAAAGGCACTGACCAGAGTCACCACGCTACAAGGGAAATGCACCACAGCACATCTGGACCACAAGGCAGGTAAAGGAATGCCAAAGGCAGTCCATTCTGAGTGGCCAACCTCAGGTACCAAAATGCTTAATACCAGGGCAGAATATAATATTGTCTGAAGCATTTTCAGTGGCTTTCCTTTGACTAATCAGACATGTCCCTGCTTTCATGCCAACATGATTTCCTAGCTCCTGTTTGGACTCTGTTTCTGGCCATTGAATCCTGAGTCGCAGTGTGCAACTACGCATGTACTGATTTCCAGCGGACGGGAAACAAGCTCGAAAATAACTTGATTCTTCCATTTTTGCATTTTGGTAGAAGTATTCCCTGATCCCTGCTGGCGACCAACAGATACAAATGTTCTGGTGTATGAAGTCATGAGTGAAGACTGAAAACAAGACCTAGGTGCAATAAAGGCAGTTGTCTATGGAGAAAGAACTTCAGAGGATGACCTGTACTGGTAGTTATGAACTCTTATTTCCACCACTATTAATATATTTATTCGTAGTAGAAAGTAACATTTCGATCAGAAATGTTGCACATTAAGACACATAGCTCTTGTGTTACAGCTTTATTTTGAGCTTGGCAGAGCCGAACACCCACCAAAAAAACCTGTCGCTGTTCTATTCGCCGTATTTAGAGTGTCATTGACACCAAGGCACTTTTAATAGAGTGGATGAGACGTCCGCCACTTTTTGGTGTCTGTCCTGCTCTGTCAAACTCTAAATAAGCTGTGGTCATTATTGAATACCACATTACAAATGCCATAGAACCAAAGAAGATTACTGGACCATTAGTGACTGCACAGCTGGTCAAGGTATAGGTCTTTTCCTGTCATATAGGCACAGAGTGTCAATAACTAGTGTTACTGACAATCACCACTATCATTATTAATAAAAACTCATGATTATCCCGGCAATGTCAACCCCCCTGAAGTTTCTCCCCTTGTCTGTTGAGAAAGAATTTCAGAGCATGGCCTATATTGGTAGTTATGACCTGCACGTCATAAAACAAGAAGCTCTGTGTCTTGCTCTTAACATTCCACTAAATGCACTAATGGATGATAAAGGACTTCACCGCAGCACAGCGAAGCAACTGCATCCTCTCTGAAACAGACAGTAATTTATGAGCCATTAAGTGTCTGTAGTGACTCCTGCCTCTGGGTATTAAGACACAGTAATGCCCAGTAAGGGGCCCTGAGATGGATATGTCACAACTGATGAAGCACAGCCAATGTAAATACATCGGAGAAGAGCCCCATGCTTGCCGCCATTCACCCTGGAGCATCAAGGAAGACCTGGTCCCTACCCCCCCACTCCGAATGTCACCGACAGCTACGCCAGAGAGCTCACAGGCCTGCATGCACTTGCTCCCCATCCCTTGGAGCCATGCCAGTCCTAGTGAACACTGCAGCCTTTCTACTGAAGACAGAGATGACGTTTCCATGGAAACCCAGTACTAATGGTCCTGAGCGGAGCTGCTTCCCTGGCTCTGCACCCCGCAGAAGACTTATAACGTAGTTGCGCTCAGGCATGCGGCTAAGCCTGCGAGCAATTATCTGTCCTCAGTCCCCCCCCAGGTTACAGCCAGTGGCAGTATATTCAAAATAAACACCTGAAGACTCTCTTGCGATTCGTGAACTAGATGTGTTCATCAGTGTGATTTTACAGTATGTGTAGCATCCTATTCCAATCCATGACGTGCTGTTGACTGCAATAAAGAAAACCATCAATTGAATAGATTTCGCCATCAGTTATTGATGACTACAAAATGCACCATTTTCAAGTACCACAAACACTCTCCCTCTTTCAAATCTTTGAAAAGAACCTCTGAGCAATCTTCAGTAGAAGATTTGTTTGCCAACACCATTTTCCAGTGGTTCGCCTACTATTAAATGGGCCCTACTATATGATCTGTAGTATCATCATAATATAATCACATGGGAGCCTGCAATCACAGTATAAAACCTCTCTAATTTTCTTATTATGAGTCAAGTTATGACATTTCTAGTCCCCGGTTATAAATATGAGGTAGCTGTTCAAGCGTAATAACGTATTACAGTAGTCTTGTGACGTCATAACGCCTACTGCCAGCAAGCAAGGTGATAGGAAGGCCACGGAGCATCATAGGAGCTGCAATTAAAACAACTAAAATGCGAACTGTATTTTTCTTTTTTATGATCTGTTTTTCGAAAATGAATTATTCAACAGTGATCAGCAGAAAGTAGAGATTTATGGCAATATGTTTCATTTTTTTGCACCTATGGCATTAATTGAAAGAAAGGATTTCTCTGCATGTAACCACTCATTCTGAACAACAGCCCTTTTAATACCATTTACATTAATCGGATTCCAATACCTGTTGTCAACAAATTACTAACTGCTTTTTGATGCATTTCATTTCGCACTAGAGATTCTACTCTTATTCTTCATGTCTGCAGCCATGCTATCGCTTTCCCTCAGCCTTCAGCTTTGTTCCTCTATATTGTGTGGTAGCAGGTACTTTATCCTATATATAAGCTGTCAGATGTGGGTTGCTGCTACACAGCATTTCATGCATACAAAAGGGAAGAGGCGACTCAGAACCACTTCACTTATGAGAGGCACTTGAGAGTTCCTGCACTGAGCACAGCTTACTTCAAAATAATACTTTATCATCCAGAGCACTGGGCCCGGTGTGTTTTACGAGGCTTTAAGAACTGTGAGATATTGGGTGGAGTGCCCATTGAAGAGGTCTGACACACTAGATCTTGACTGGGCAGAGTTTGGGCATGATTGAGTGGTTCGTACTGTAAGTTCCCCATGGTGAATATTTTTTTTTCTTTCCATTAGAAACAAATGCCTTAATGAATTTCTGCCACCGGTAAGTACTTTGGGCCGCATTCCAATCCAGCTTTTCTTTGCTCATGCTGCTCTACAGACAGGGATCAGCTTCATGCAAATAAGCCTTGGTCTGGTCCTCTTTCCTTGGCTGTCCTTCATGATTCTAACACCACCAAATATGGAAGCTGGCTGGCTACTCTAGATTTGGTGCCAGTCATCTACCATTTCTGGAGGTGTGGGCACCGCGTTCTTGTGATCCTGGTGGCAGAGACAGTGAAGGCTCTCCTTTGGGACATCAACTGCTTTAAGACAGGTCATTCGACAGGTATGCTGATGTTTTAATGGGGGGCAATTCTCAGTACCACGCTCCTCTGAATCACTCCTTTAGTCATTGGTACACTTGAGTTGGGCAATAATAAATGCCTATTAGTTAAAAAGCATCAAGAGGCAATTTAGATCCTTGTATGTCCACTGAGGGTGCTCTCTAGTAGGGGTGAGGGAAATTGTGTATTTTTTATTCTGCAAAATTCTGCTCTATTTAACATCAGCAGACACTGTATTGTTGGATTTAGTTCTCTTGTCCTTATCTGCCTTCTGATTGGTCTCCCTCTGGTCCTACCCCACTCTGATTCTAAGGGCTTCATTGGCCCTGCCCCTTTTTCTTCACCATCAATATAGGTGGCTTTGGTAAGTGTTCATCTAAATGCTATCTGCATTTGTCCCTTAAAACACCTTTAAGAGCATATTAATCCTTTCCCCTGGCATTCCCTTCCAGGCACTCCTTTTTCTTGCTGGCTAGGACTTGCAATGAGTATCCTGTGTGGTGTCTGAGGCTTTGTAATGCTGAAACGAGTTCAGGTCTCCCAACAAACTCCTGTTGTGCAAAAGACCTGAGCGGCCTGAGCCGCGTAAGCTACATCTATTCGCCACTGCTTGCAACAAGGGTCCCTTGGCACGCCCTGATTATGTGGTGGACTGAAGTAGTCTTCATCATGCGAGTTGTGTGCACCACAGTACTGGCTTTTCCCTTTTGAGAAGCCTCTTTTCTCTATATATTAGGACCAATATTATGTGTTATGAGTGCACATTCTCAGGGCATCGTATCAGACACGAGTAACATCTTGACACCCACATTGTCCAAACTGGGGGAAATCCCATTCAAAATCCAGGATTTCATCTTGCCACATATGGTGCACATTGGTCATGCGATTCAAATGTTACATGAGGTGGGATCCAAAATCTCCAAAGCCACTGAATTAAAGATGTGAGCAGTCCTGGCGCCCTGTTTGCAAATTTGAAAATGGTACTGGGGCAGCTGGCAGCTACTGAGGTGTTCCTTGGGTCACAGCATTATGCAAGCATGGGGAATGAGAGAAGGTGAACCTGTCCTAGTCTGGTCTTTGCAAATGAGAAGATGGTACGGATGGCGTCTGCTACTTACCCCACACCTGAACACCCCTTTCGCACTTTGATAAGGTGAGAAAAGTAGCAAAGGGGACCAAACAAAACCCCTCTCTCCTTGGGCAAGGCAGAGAGGATAAATAGGCTTCTGCAGTCTGTGCAAGGTGGGAGAGTGACATTCACCACCCTTGCACTTGGGCAAAGCAGGGGGGATTAGATTCTCCTCCCTTGGCTATGATGGAGGTGGATTAAAGCCACAAAATTCTCCTCTCAGCAACTGGGAAAGGCAGGGGACTAACACACACTCTCCTGCCTGACATTTTCTTTGCTTAATCTCCTGATGATGTTCATAAACATAGTAGGAGACAAAGGAACGTTTATGCATCAAACAGACCCAGACAACAAGCTGAGAGATCCACACAGGTCCCCCACACCTACATAGGTCATGGTTTTGAGTCTTTAGTTTTGAAATTCAGTCAGTGCTTGCAGACCAGCCCGGCTGTCTACTTCCTTTTCCCGTCCCCGTAGCCTAGAGTGGTCAGTATCCTATTGATTGCTAACAACCGCCGGCCTTTACGAAGTTAGCGTCAATGCCATCTGTTTCAGACACCAACATCTAAACATAGATACCTGGTCTGCTTTTTGAACAAGGATATATAATTTTCCTGCACCTGCTATGAACACTAATAACATTACTCATGATTAAGAGCATTATAATTAATTGTGCTTGTGATATGCAATTTACAACACCACAGTAATTCACTTTTAATGAATGGCCATTGTTTTGTAGAGAATGGGAAGATGTTTTGATTCAAATTTGGATCACAAATGCAGGACCAAACTGTGTGCACCACGGATCGCCTACTCATTGTTAGCGTGTGTATTCAACCAGACCCTCATACAGTATTTCATCGGTATTAAGTGACGTAGTTTAAGATGGAGGACAATGCTTTATTCCATCCCACCCCTTTTGAAGGATGTAGTGCTAACACCACACACATGCAAGTGCTGCATTGATAGGTAAAACAGGGCCAGCCTTTGTTTGCAGTGTTGTCAATGCTGCGGTAACAACATGACTCTGCACATGCAAAGAGCACAATATCCAATGTTAGAGGCTCAGATTACATTTGAAAGCCTTCCAGATACTCAATATTAGCAAACACAAGAGGTCATGTGTCAGTTCCTACCTCAAATCCTCAAACAGGTATTTAATATTTCAAGGTGGATGGTGCAGGGATTTGGGACAGGGCTAAGGGACATGCTGTTTTATCTATCTAAGAGTGTTTTGTAGAGTGCTTGTACACCATGCAAGCTCTTGGCGCTAGGCAGGTTTTACATTTTTTCCTAAAATTGGAATGGGAAACAGTGGACCTTAAGGAAAATGGAAGCCTATTCCAAACTTTAGGAACAAGGAGGGAGATTGAGCGGCCACAAATAGTCGCTTTACCTATATGCAGAACTTTTAATAGAAGACTCGGAGAACAGACGGTTGTAGTCGAAGTATACGAGTGAAGCCGCTGAGATAAGAAAGGAGGGTGCGAGCTACAGAACTAAGCACAAGATCAAAAAACTTAATATATTGGCTTCCAATTAGCACCAGTGGAGCAAAGGGGGTACTCTGGAAAATTGGTGGGCGATTAAGACTAGCCTAGCGGCTTGGTTTTGAATGTACTGGGGCTGGTAAGATTTACTAATGCCGCATATTGAGAAATACAATATTCTAGACTTGGATCCCCTCAGAGAGGTCACTGCTATCCGTCGAGTATCTGCTGAGAGGAGTGGAAGACGTTTGTCATTTTCTTAGCTGGAAACTGCAACCACTGAAGCCTCTGGAGAGGCTTTGTGAAGCTCATCATCAAGCTTAACCCCAAGACATTTTACTGCAGGACGTAGAACAAGCTCAGCAGACCACAAGATGTCTGCCTAAAATGAAGGTTGCACCCAGGTACAAAGACCTTTGTTCTGCCAGAGTCAAATTTCAACCAATGTTTCTTCATCCATTGCTTTATCTCCACCAGGCATTGGCAGGAACCTGAACTACGTCTGAGCAGCCATTTAGGGTGGATTGGCTTTGTAAAACTGTAGCGGGCAACCAGGAATCCCGTGATGGAGCCCCGTCCTGGAGCGGTGAGCCCACTTCCTGGATTGGATACAGACTCAAATGTGGATCAAAGCAATTCCCGGGAAGACTTCACAGGTAACAAATGGTACAACTAGTGGTGGAAGAGGTTCCTTGCTGCCATGGACTCTTAAAACTCTCTGCAGTCTTAGTGAAGTGAAAAGAAAATATGCCCTGAACTCGCCCTGTAGATTAAAAAAATAACACAAATACTGCTGTTTAATGCAGTGTTTAAGAACAGAAACATTTTTAGTTGGAAATGGATCAAGGAAATATTGTCTGAAGTTCCGGTTTGCTTTCCTGATGACATTGTATAACCAAGTACCCTCTCCCCAGTCGTTTCCCTTCACGACCATGTATAAACTTGGGAATGAGGATGACTGCTAGTGGAAAAGATTTTCAAACTCTTAAGAAACTTATGCTTTTCTTAAATATACCATACCTAGACCCTGGATGCCAAACTTCAGCATGAGCAGAAAAGAAACATTTCCCAAGAACAGGCTTTTATTCAACCATGAAACCGCAAGCATTCGGTACCCACAGCACGAAAAGTAAGCTCAGAGCACATTATTATTTCAAAGCTGTTCATATTGCACTTTGCTCAGAACTATATTCTGAAGAATGTAATACAGGAATCAATTTTTAAACTATTTTTACATAATGTAGCCCTTAATGAGCAGGCCATTCATCAGAGTGCGCTCTACAAGGATAAGGGCAGTGACTGCTGCCTTTTTAAGAAACATCGATATGTTTCAGGTTTGCAACCTGGGCATATGTGTATACTGAGAATTTTTATTGTGGATCTTAAAGACCTGACTCCAATTTAGGCAACATTGTCCTTCAAAATCAATTCTGCTATATCAGCTCAACTCCCATTCTCCTAGATTGCCATTAATAAAGGAGTAGATTTAAAGGGAGAGCGTGTGCATGTACACTTGAGATGTACATATTTGTTACCAATAATAAACATATAAAAGAGCAATACACATGTGACTTATCTTTATCGGACAGTCCAAATTCAGTAGGTAGGAAAGATACAAAAAGGATCGTTAGTGCCGCACAACACTACCTTTATTTGAAAACATTTCCCAGTACTTACAACGTATCAGGAATGCCTAATTTATTAATTTCTCTTAGTTCTTTCCACTCGCGTATCATACTGCCTATGATTAGCATTATCTATGTTAAGATTCTAAAGAATGAACAAGGATTCCAGGAATTGCACAAAAAACTACAGTGCTGCATATAAACATAGCTGTAAAATCATCTTACGCCACAGAAGAATGACCAAATAGGTGAATTGCTGATCTGAGGCCAACTGAACTACCACATGCAGAAATTCAATTTATTGCATATTAAATTTCATTACTCACTATTCAATAAACGGTAGATTGGATAATGAGGTCTGTCATCCCATGGAACGAAGACAAAAACGCAAATGCCATTCTTTTATCTCGGGAGCGAGCCTCTGCCATCTGTGAAATCTCTTTTATTTAGTTAATACATCAATGTCTGGAGGCCTTTGGTGCGCATCTTAAAGCGGGCGATCTTCTCAGTCATGGGGGCTGACCGGATTGCGAGTGCTAATGGTTAGCCAAGAGGGCAGTAGGCAGTTCCCTGACAATTTCAGAGCAGCAAAGGAAATCATAAAAGACCAGCCAAGCATCCACAGTATGTCCTGCTCTGGAATACAAGGTAATACATTTGCTCTGCAACAACAACCACAGGGTACTGTTCCAGGTTCTACAAATATATTTCTTTCCATGGGAATTCTCCATGATGGTTGTCTCCAAGGCAGCCCATCCATTTAAAGCAGGGGGTTTCCAAATTATGTAAAGAAGGACCGGATTCATGCACAATGTGCAGGAAAGCCACCCAAGATAAACTTCCATACAGTGAACTAAAAATACATCATTTACATAGCCTAAAATAATTGTGTATTTACATGATTTGTTGTCACCAATCCTGGACACACCCACATTATAAAATTAGCCTGGTTCGGTCCTGTTCCAGAGGCAACAAAGAGTAGTACCAACACGTAGCCGATGGCTCATTTCAACATGACTGGCCACTTAACAGGTCTACAGAAGACCAACTGGGTCAAGGAGCAGGGAAAAGTTCCAGAATGCTTGTAAGTGTGCTGCCTGGAGAGATATATATATATATATATATATATTCACTGAAAAAACCATAGGTTTCAGGGACGTTATAGTTAGGTGGACATTTCACTCGTACAAAACCATAGAAATTCCACCGTTATAGTTAGTTCAGTTAACTATAACTCGCGCCCCTGCAATGCACTGCTCATGACGTCACATATTACATCATTCATGGCATGGTCAGAGACATCACTGATGACATCACTGATGACATCTCAAATGACATCACTGATGACATCACTGATGACATCATCCAGTGACTGTTTCTGTAAAGTTTAAATATGTTTTATATATATGGCAAGGTGTATTGAAGAATGAGTGGGTGTATAAGTGTCTGGATGGAGGATTTAGCAGGTATGTAACTGATTGTATAAGTGACTGATTAAACGTGTCTTACTGAATGCATGGGTTAGTGACTAAACTGTGTGAATGTCTATCAGTCTGTCTGTTGTGTAAGCTGCTACATGGGTTGGTCAGTAGCTACATTAGTGTCTATATGGGTTATTGATTGTTTGCTTGAGTATTTGTATGGGGGACTGAGTGTGTGTGTGTGTGGGTGGGTTGGAGGTGTGTGACTCTGCATAGATGTGTGAGTAGGTGATTCACTGGGTGTATGGGTTCAAGAGTGCATCTGTGAAGGGCTGTATGGGTGGCTAAGTGTGTGTATGGGTGTGTTGGTGAGTGAATGGATGTCTCAGTGGTACATATGTGAGTAACTACATATGTAAAAGGAAGTATATGTGAGTGATGGTGTATATAAATAACTATATGTGAGACTGAGTGATTGAAACAAGTACAGACTCATCCATAGATGCCACTCTCACAGTGATTACATAAGAGAGTAACTATGCGTTACTGTCTGTATGAATTAGTGAGGTGGTGTGTGTATAACTGTTTAGGTGAGTAAATGGGAGTGTGATTGATTCTTTGCATGACTGACTAGGTGTGTGAGTAACTCCATGGATCAGTGGCGGTGTGCGAGTGTCTGAATAGGTGTATGCGTGCATATGATAGTGTTGTATTGATAAGTGACTGCATGTATAAGTGATTGTATACGTGAATGAGTGGATGTGTGTGCAGACCTAGGAATCAGTGAGTGAGTATGTAGTAACTGGTATTGGTGTGTGGATGGTTTCGAAAATGGTAGTGTGTATTTTACAGTGGGTGTATTAAAGGTTATATTAGGGTGTGATGAGGTGCATCAGATTATCACGTGGATGATGTCAGTGATGTCATCAGTGATGTCACTGACCATGCCATGAATGATGTAATATGTGACATAATGAGCAGTGCATTGCGGGGGCGCGAGTTATAGTTAACTGAAGTAACTATAACGGTGGAATTTCTATGGTTTTGTACGAGTGAAATGTCCACCTAACTATAACGTCCCTGAAACCTATGGTTTTTTCAGTGAATTTCTAAGGTTTTTTAAATGCTAATTTCTAACTATAACGTCCCTGAAACCTATGGTTTTTCAGTGAATTTCTAAGGTTTTTAAATGCTAATTTCTAACTATAACGTCCCTGAAACCTACGGTTTTTTCAGTGAATTTCTAAGGTTTTTAAATGCTAATTTCTAACTATAACGTGCCTGAAACCTACGGTTTTTTCAGTGAATTTCTAAGGTTTTTTAAATGCTAATTTCTAACTATAACGTGCCTGAAACCTACGGTTTTTTCAGTGAATTTCAAACGTTTTTTAAATGCTAATTTATAATTATAATGTTTATTAAACCTATGGTTTTTTCAGTGATTTTAAATTATCAGTTTTCCAACAATAGCTTCCGCAAAACAATTTGCCACATATGAGAGCAACAACTAACGCTAATATTATGCAGAGTTGGCGTTCCCGTGCAAAAAAAACACGAAAACACCACTTCCCGATATTTTCAACGAGCAGCCAAATCTGGGGTGCGATCCAAAAACAGGCGATAAGCTGCGTTTGCAGTAAGAATTTAACATCTGCCTTTTACTGGTGTAAAGCAGGACGACTACCTACAGTGTGAAAGGGAGCCCAGCCCATAACCACATCTAAAGACCAACACATGTCATAGAGCTACTGACCATGCAGCTCCGACACCCAAGAAGGCCACAACACCCACTGCCATCACCCTCAGGACCTCCCCCCGGATCACCCCCCTCCCTACTACCACCGAGGCAGCGCAGAACAGGACAGCGCACCCTCCAAAAACGGCATGGTCCCTCAGCCACACAATAGCTGAATGTTGGGAGATGTGGCAACCAAGTATGTGTGAAGGACGCAAGTCACCCATCAATAAAAATGCACACAATACCAAGTGTAGCGGTAATGTGCTGGACAGACCTCACTATGCAGAGCACAAACCTCTCCATGTGGACATATACTGCTGGTACTTGTAGTGTTGTGGACAATAGATGCAACCATGTTACCTCAGGCAGTGGGGAAGATCTCGGTCATGTAGCTGTGTTGTCCCCCCCTGGAAGCGGAAGCGGAGTGGGCTGGTCCAACGTACCCCACTCCAGGGTAGGAGTATGAATAAATAGGCTGGGGCTCTGGGCGTGGTTCACTTGTGGGAAGGCCAAAACGTCTGCCAGGGCGGCAGCCCTCACCCTGCCACGAGGCCTCCGCCGTGACCGCCGGCCTCCTCGACACAGGCCCCCTGCGAACCCAGCAGCAGAGCACCACAGACTTATGTCTGTACAGACTACTGCCTTCGATCTACACTGCGGACAGCAGGGCTCACAAATCAGATCGAGTCCCGATTGCAGATGACGCAGTCCAGTAGGCAAGAGACATTGCTCCCAGTGCGGCCCGCCCGGACCACGCATCATCGCAGGCTGTGCACACGCTGAGTGCTTCAGGTGCCACTAACTCAGTGCACCACAAGTCATCGCCACGTAGCCTTAAGGCAGAATTCATTAGACAAAAGACATTGCTACCAGTGTGGCCCGGCCGGACCACGCATCATCGCAGGCTGCGCACACGCTGGTTGCTTCAGGTGACACTAACTGTACCAGCTCAACTCAACGCCACGTGGCTGTGGGCCCTTGCTGAACGCTGCCTCCGGCCTACACTGCGGTCATCAGGCCTCACATTTAAAATTGACTCTTGATTCATTAATTGCAGAGTCCAATAGGCAACTAAGTATTACGTCCCTAAAACCTACACAATATCCTTTTGGTATCCTTGCTTCAAGAACTTGTTTTATATCAGTTATAGCTTTAGTACAATGACCAACTTCATCTTGCAAGTCCAAAGGAACACTGAATGGCAGTCTACACTGCGGACAGCAGAGCTCACAATTTGAATTCAGTCTTGATTTATTAATTGCAGACAGAATTGTACTCTATGTCCTCGAATTTTGTCAAGAGGAAGTGACAAAAAGCATTCCTTGATGTCTGTGCTGACTACTGCCTTCGATCTACACTGCGGTCAGCAGGGCTCACAATTCAGATCGAGTCGCGATTGCAGATGACGCAGTCCAGTAGGCAAGACACATTGCATCATCGCTGGCTGCGCACATGCTGAGTGCCACACCTACCACTAACTCTATGCAGCTCAAGTCAACGCCACGTGGCTGTAGGCCCTTCCTGACCGCTGCCTCCGGCCTACACTGTGCTCAGCAGGGCTCACAATTCAAATTCAGTCTTCATTCATTAATTTCAGAGTCCAGTAGGCAACTAACTATATCGTCCCTGAAACCTACATATTTCGTCAGTGTATTCCATAAATGTTTCATCTTTTGTTCCATACACCTACACTGCGGTTAGCAGAGCTCACAATTTAAATTGAGACATGATTTATTTATTGCAGACAGAATTGTACTCTATGTCCTCGAATTTTGTAAACAGGAAGTGACTAAAAGCATTCTTCGATGTCTGTGCTGACTACTGCCTTCGATCTACACTGCGGATAGCAGGGCTCACAATTCACATCGAGTCGCGATTGCAGATGACTCAGTCCAGTAGGCAACAGACATTGCTCCCAGTGCGGCTCGCCCGCACCACGCATCATCGCTGGCTGCGCACACGCTGAATGTTTCTCATGCCCCTATCTCAGTGCAGCACAATTCATGGACCCTTTATGATACAATGTTTTCTGTATAATTTCACATCTGCTGCCCTTACCTCAGTGTACCACAAGTCATGGACCCTTTACGATACAACCTTCCATGTATTATTTCACATCTGTTGCCCCTACCTTAGTGCAGCACAAATCATTGACCCTTTATGATTGAATCTATGTGTCTGATCCAATGATTACTGTTGTACTTGTTGCCAGCACCAACCATTCCCGGAGGGCTGGCTTACACTCACCCCACACGCAACCAGCACAGACGTCACTGGACATGTGACCCTGGTAATAAAAATGAGTTGA
Organism: Calotriton arnoldi; assembly: GCA_963921515.1. Taxonomy (NCBI): domain Eukaryota; kingdom Metazoa; phylum Chordata; class Amphibia; order Caudata; family Salamandridae; genus Calotriton; species Calotriton arnoldi. The sequence goes on from CAWUFW010000282.1 coordinate 2,179,389, forward strand.
GCGCACGTGCCCGTACCCAGTTCCACTATCCATCTGTGTCCGTGTGTTCATTATGTATGCAAGATGCCGCCCCTGGGCCCTACCACATTACATTGTGCTGTGGACAGCGTATGCAACCATGTTACTCTGGCAGTGGGGAAAACTTCAGTTATGTAACTTTCTCTCGGTCATTGTACAAGTACGTACGTAGAGACTGGATCATTACAGTACTGCAAGGAGAGTGTATAGTTAATTTATAAGTGCTTGGGGATTGGCGGAGTAATTCTATAAGTACATATGTTGGCGCAGCCTAACCCCAAACACAAGCTTGGCTCTAATTGGCTGCCCTCCATGTGCCAAAAACTTAAACTTTCCATGGCCCTGTATTGCTACAGCTGCAACACTCCACTGAATGTGCAATAAACATTCATATCCACACAGATGTGTCATGTCCACCATCTTTCATGTGTGGAACTATGGATGAATGTAGGGTCAGTGATTCCCCGTACCTTCCATGTTGGCCATGTTGTGGGACTTGGCTCACAGAGTGACACATTGGCGCTTGCGACCCGGGTGACGTCAGCACTACAACAGGGACACCCGCATCAGTGGATTCCTCATACAGACCAGGACTGAGCCACGCCCATAGCTCCGGAGTCATTCTTCACAGCCTCACGCAGGACTGGCATACGCCAGGCCAGCCCACTCCGCCTTCGCTTACAGGGAAGGACAACAACGCTACATGGCCCAGATTTTCATTACACTGATCTGCTGGTCACACCCTAGTTGTCAGTACGCCACAGCCACTCCCTCACCGCTAGTATACACCCACACCACACCCATCCAGCACACGCGTCACAAGACACGTGACCCTGCCAATAAAAAAGACCGGGCACACGTGCTCGACGCCATTTCAGAGTTGCTCGCACCGGATACACAGCGGCCGGCACAGGCACACCGGCACGGGACGGTGACTTTCGGTCCACTGAGGTACGGGTACCGTAACTGCTGAGCGGGTGTGCAGCCTGCAGTGATGGCCCGTCCCGGCGGCCTGGACAGCTCAGGTTTTGTGTGCCCCGCTGGACCGCAGTGTAGGCCTGAGCCATCAGACAGCGCAGGCCTACCGCCACTTGGCGTCGCCTCGCTGGTCACAGAGTTAGTGGCACCGCAAGGGCTGAGCTGGTGTGCAGCCTGCGAAGAAAAGCCCGGTGCACTGGTATGTCCTCTGCCATGGCGAAATCAAGACCCAGCACCAAATGTGAGACCTGGTGGCCTGCGGAGAGGGGCTGCATGACATGCAGGGTGCTTGTCCGCGGGCCCAGGGTGGCACAAAGTAGGCCCTCTTTTCTACACGCAAGTTGCGAAAGGTGAGCAGAGAGGCTTGTTAGTGCAGTGGCGGGCAGTCACCTCCGGGCAGTGGGAGTGGATGGGGTGCAGCAGCCTGGGTGCGCAGCGGCGGACAGTCACCTCCGGGCAGTGGGAGTGGATGGGGTGCAGCAGCCTGGGTGCGCAACAGCGGGCAGACACCTCTGGGCAGTGGAAGTGGATGGGGTGCAGCAGCGGCGAGCAGACACCTCTGGGCAGTGGAAGTGGATGGGGTGCAGCAGCCTGGATGCACAAAGGCGGGACAGAGAATTAGGCGTGTGCAGTTGTATGTACTCTGCCATTACTGATTCCATACTACGTTTCAGATGACTAAGCTTGAGGGCTCCACTATGTCCCGGCACGTGGTTGGAGACACACCAGTGACGGAAACGTGAGCTGGGAGGGTTTTGTCCACAGTGTCGGCACTCACTGTCCCTCTCCATCTCTTCCTTTCTCTCCCTCACACTCTTTTTCTCTCTCCCTTCCTCTCACACTTTTTCTTTCTCTCTCTACCTCTCTCTCTTTCTCTCACTCACTCTTCCTCTGTTTCTCTCTTCCTCTTTCTCACACTGTTTCTCTCTTTCTCTCTCTTCCTCTCACTGTTTCCCTCTCTTCCTCTCTCTTTCTCTGTCTACCTCTCACTCTTTTTCTTTCTCTCTCTCTCTCCTTTGATGGACGCATGACGCACAATCTTATCTTGCTTTTTGTCTAGCAGGCTGTGATTCACAGATTGACGACCCCCTCCGACACGGACCTCCCGCCACGAGGCGATGACTTCAGTTCCACTGAGTTAGTGCCACCAGAGCTGAGCGCGTGTGCAGCCTGCGATGATGCGTGACCATCCTGCAATCAATACCCGCTCTGAAATATGAGCTCGGCTTGACCGCGTGTACGCAGCTTGCGCCTGAGGAGGTTGCTTCAGCACGTGGTGGACCCTCTTCGACACACGCCGGTGGCGGAAGGTGAGCAGAGAGCCTTGTTTCTGCAGCAGCGAGCAGTCACCTCTGGGCGGTGGTAGTGGATAGTGTGCAGCAGCCTGGGTGCACAAGAGTGGGCAGACACCTCCGAGAAGTGGATGGGGTGCAGCAGCCTGGGTGCACAGGAGCGGGCAGACACCTCTAGGCAGTGGGAGTGGATGGGATGCAGCACTCTGGGTGTGCAGTGATGGAGCAGGGTAAATGAAAAAATGTTAACCTTCTAATACCTTTCGTAAAATAATTAATAAACATGTTCGTTTAAGTAAATAACCAACAATGTATGTTACATGTAAAGGGTTAAAGGTAACACGCTATTTTGTGTGCAAATTAATCAACTTATAATTGTTTACGTGTCTAACATAACGTAATATTTGCGTACTAATAAAATAATAAACACATGATTTGTGCTTTTTAAATAAAACGTGTGGTGGCAAAATAAAGCGATGGTAAGTAAGGGACGGCTTTATATGTTGCTTTTTGCTAGGTAAAACCTAATTGGGGTACGTAGAAAGACGGGAGGGAAACGAAAGGGTTTATATTCTTTATTTTAACAATATTTTGTTTATCTTTGAAAATAGTGCGCTAAGGCCTGTTGAGCAGCGATATAAAATGGCCGCCATTTGCTAGAGTACGCATGAGCAAGAAGCCGTGTGGTAGAGGAGAAAGGCTGTGAAAAAGGATGACCACATGCTCGTGCTGAGAGGCTTAGATGGAAGTATGGTCAAGGCTATTGTGACCTTTCTGAGCAAATGTGTGCCAAGATGATCAGCAAGAAGCGTGAGAAGTCAAACTGAATAAATGGACGGAACTGTTGAATCTAAAAAGTAGCAGAAAAAGATACAAATTGGACTGATCGAAACAGATGAGCAATGTCATGAACTGTTGGAAACAATGCAAGCATGGACATTCCACAAAGAACTGGTTAAGACAAGGAAGTTTGATTAAAATGTATATGGAGCTGAATGAACCAATGAGAAAGAATCACGCCATAGAGATGCAACATTTTTATTCAGTAAGCTAGAATTAGGGTATAAGAAGACCTACTCTTGGTGGGGAGGGGTTAGATGCTGGAGAGAGTTAGATGCTGGAGACAGTTAGATGCTGGAGACAGTTAGATGCTGGAGAGAGGAGATGCTGTAGATGGGTGAAGTTGCGGTTGCTGACGAGTTGATGCTGCTGCTAATTTATATTTCTAGTTGAGTATAAGATGCTGCTTTTGGAGAACCTTTTTACTCCCGATAGATTTTTCATTTAGAACTATTAGATTTTCCAAGACAGATAGATTGATCTTTTGGAGTTCTTGCTATGACAACCTTATTTTTCCGTCTAATAGGTATGCATTGCAATTTCAATTTATTCTTATATTGATGATAAATGTAATAATCTGAATAATAAGCTTAAACTTATTTCTTGCTTCGAAACTTTATATAAACTTTATTATTCTTTAAACAAATGACTCAGTGATTCTTTAGCTCAATGATTAAGGTAAAATATTAAAGAGTTTATTGTGATTGAGCTGGTCTTAATCACCATCAACTGATTCCTACTAGTTGGTCCATCGACCAATGAGCGGAATACCTTAAAGCAAATGAGAAACATTATGTCATGTTAAAAGAGGTATCCCGTCTCCTTCCAGCGAATCGTTTTCTCCTAGGTTAAGGACGGAGGTAATCCAGGGAATAAATGAGTAAGTGAATGTATATGCGGTGTTATGGGCCCCACCGTCATATGGATATAGTTTGTGTGTTGGAGGAATAGTTGCACCTGGATGACCGAAGCATATAGGAGAAGAATTTTTATTGTTAGCGCTGGATCAGCAGGAACGGGCAGTCACCTCCGGGCAGTGGGACTGGATGGGGTGCACCAGCCTGGGTGCACAGCAGCGGGCAGACACCTCTGGGCAGTGGGAGTGGATGGGATACAGCAGCCTAGGTGCGCAGAGGCGGGCAGACACCTCTGGGCGGCGGGAGTCGATGGGGTGCAGCAGCCTGGGTGCGCAGGGGCGAAACAGAGAATTAGGCGTGTGCAGTTGTATGTACTCTGCCATTACTGATTCTATACTATGTTTCAGATGACTAAACTTCAAGACTCCACTATGCCCCGGCACGAGGTTGGAGACACACCGGTGGCAGAAAGGTGAGCTGTAAGGATTTTCTCCACAGTGTCAACACTCACACTCACTCTCCCTCTCCCTCTCCATCTCTTCCTTTCTGTCACTCACACTCTTTCTCTCTCTCTCACTCTATATCTCTTCCTTTCTCTCTCATACTCTCTCTCTCTTTCTATGTCTCTTCCTCTCTCTCTCTTCCTCTCTGTCTCACTCTCTCTCTCTCTCTCTACCTCGCTCTCACACTGTTTCTCTCTTTCTCTCTCACTTCCTTGTATCTCACTCTATCTCTTCCTCTCTCTCTCACTCTTTCTCTCTTTCTCTGTCTCTTCCTCTCTCTCACTCTTTCTCTCCTTTCATGGACGCATGACGCACAATCTTATCTTTCTTTTTGTCCAGCAGGCTGCGATTCACAAATTGTCGAGGGATGACAACCCATACCTGTACCTACTTTTATTTTGTTGTTTTGTTTAAATAAAATGTTTTATATGTAAATCCATAGATGACTGAGATTCTTATTTGTCCAACCTCACATGCATCTTCTTTACTATAATTGTGCGACATCAGCCAATTTGTTACGTTCCAGATTTCCTAACGTTACTGTCACATTTGTGTGTGGGGGGGGGGCGGGGGAGGTGAGGGGGGGATGGCAAACAAGGGGCTGGTGGCGGGGGGTGGCGGAGCAGTGTTGGGTGTCCGAGCTGCATGATCGTTGGCTCCATTGCATCTGTTGTCATTCACGTATGGCTCTGGGTGGGCTCCCTTTCATATTGCAGGTTGTAGTCCGACTTTACACCAGCTCAGAGCAGGTGTAAACTTTCTGCTACTAACGCACCTTATCGCCTGTTTTATACTCTCTTCGACGATCTTGCTGGTGGTTGAGACACTTGCGAAGTGATGTGTTCGCTGCTTTTTGCACGAGAACGCCTACTCTACATCTCATTAGCAATATTTGCCGGACTCATCCGTGACAATGCTTTTTGAGGCTGCTATCGCTGGTAAACTGGTGATATGGGCTGTTTGCTCCAGCTTGTGAATGGTGCGTTAAATTTATCACTATTTTGGTTGCGATAAAGTGCCGTTAACTCAGCGATATGTCCTTGAGAATATACCCCTCGGTGTTTTGAAAGACTTAAGAAGTACTCAAGTGCCACGCTGAGAGCCGCGCACCCATCGCTTTCACAAGTTTGCTATGACAGGGCGGGAGAGAGCGAGGGAGAGAGACGGAGTGAGATAGCACAAGCAGCGCAAGGCCGCACGGGCACCTGGCTCCACATACCAACATGTGTGTGTGCATCGCCATCCGTGCACAGGCAATTCCCCCACAATGCAGCCCACACACATATCAATCACAGAACATCAGCAATGAAGGCAATGTGGTACAAAACTTCCCTCATACGGGTTCGGTGTGTGTGGCGGGGTGATGGCTGCATGGCTGTGTTCCCCTGACACATCAGACTGCGTAGGTGATGGGGCTGCATCAGATGTCGTCCAGCACCTATGCAAAAACAATGTCTGGCTCACAGAGGCGGAGCTTGCCAAAGGGATACACCCCCGCACATAACACACCTTCTTAATTTCTACTTTACCTTCCTAGTTGGTATGCACATTTCAAATGTCACAAACGCATGCAATTCTTTTCTTGTCACACAGTACATGTAATGCACCGCTTTCATCAAGAATGGAACAAGTAATGGCACAATTTCCCTGTTGCTCCACACATAAATCCATGTAAAGAACAAATCAGAATAGTTCCTTATTTTTTTTAGATTGCAAAACCTCTCTTTATTGCTTATTTTTGAACTTTCCATATAAACAGTTTTTTTAAGGACACATACAGGTGAAAAGTTCAACGTATTGTATCAACACTTTCTAGAACATTCTACGACATGTGCAGGTTAAAAGTTCATCATTTTTTTAAACCTACCGATATATTTTTTTGCAACATTTTCTCCAACATTTAACGGCACGTGCAGGTCAAAAGGTCACCATTCTTTCAAGTTTGAACTGCACCTTCCAAATACAATTTGCAGCCGTGGTTGAGCTGAGCAAATTTCATCCTATAATATGTTCTCCACGTATAAACTGCTTTTTTATTAACCAATCACAAAGATGCTTTTCATCAAAACTAAAATCCTACTTTTTAGGACACAATACATTTCATCTCCCAATCGGTTAACGTTTTGTATGTGAAAAAAAAAGTAGTTCCCCATGTTTAAACATCTCTCTCATTCTACGAACGGACTGCATGAGCTACAGACATTTATCCATATCTTCTAGCCATACCTTCAAAATGCTAGTGTGGATTGTAGGCCATAGCTATGTTTTCTGTTGCAAGAGGTATGCAGAACAGAGACGTATTGACTTAGACCTAGGTTTACAAAATGTGCACATTAAATGGTTTGCACAGAGAGGATTGAAGTGGCACCAATTGCTCCCTTTGGTTAAAACCTGTTTGCATCTCCAACACCCTGATCTCATGATTGTGCACTGTGGTGGTAACGACCTAGGCACATTGACTGGGGTAGGTTTGGAAATGCTTATGAAGGACACCTTTGGACAATTGATGTTACTTTAGCCTCAAACTGTCTTTGTATATTCCAATATATGCCAAAGACAGAAGTGGAAATGGTCAAACCAATTTTGTCATAAGATTGAAAAATTTAGGAAGAATGTCAACAAAGCTGTGTCTGCATACCTCAGAGACCATAGAATGGGGTCGATCTACAACAACAACATACGTTTTGATATGGCTGATATCTACAGAAGTGATGGAGTACACTTCACAGATGAGGGAAACCGAGTTTTCCTGATTAGCCTGAAGCTGTGCATCCGCACTTATATGTAGCTCCAACTAATAAACACAAGGGCTCTTTTAGAGCCGCCTTATATTCCCAATTTCGGCTCGCAGAGTGTCCGCTGCGGTTCGGCTAGCAGAGGGACACCTGCGGGCCGTCGGGCAGGCTCGCAGAGGAAGAGCTGTGGCCCGTGGGCTCAGCTCGCAGAGGGAGACCTACGAGCCGTTGGCTCGCAAAAGCACAGCACCGTACTGGCTCGCAGAGGGAGAGCTGTGGTCTGACTCGCAGAGGGAGACCAACGGGCCAACACGCCTGCTAGCAGAGACACAGCTATCAGTTAACGGGCTGGCTCGCAGACATACAGCTGCGAGCCCTCCGAGCTGCAACCCGACGGGCTAACTCGCAGAGGGAGAGTAACGGGCCGACGGGCCTGCTAGCACAGACACAGCTACGAGCTAACTAGGTGGCTCACAGAGGTAGAGCTGCGGGCCCGACGGCTCGCAGACACAGAGCTGCGAGCCGACGGACTGGCTTCTAAAGGCATAGCCGCGAGCTGATGTGGGGAGAGGGAGCGTAAAAGGAATATCTCGCACAGAAAGACCTGTGGGATATTTTCAGTATTGCCTCGCAGAGGTAGAATTACAGATCCGATGCCTTTTAGAGGGAGAGATGCGAGCTGACGGAGTCACAAAATGGCTGACAGCTCGCAGTCGCAGAGCTGCGAGGCGACTGATTGGCTTCTAAAGGCATAGCCGCGAGCTGGTGATGTGGGGAGAGGGACTGTGAAAGGGATATCTCGCACACACAGAGCTGCGGTATATTTGTAGTGTTGCCTCGCAGAGGTAGAACTACGGACCTGATGCCTTGTAGAGGGAGAGTTGTGAGCTGACGGACTGAATCACAAAATGGCTGCCAACACTTCCTAGTTTCAACAGTTCGCAGCCAATCAGCCGCAAGCTCGTGCTCGTAACGCCTCAGCCAATCAGATGTCAGAATTCTTAAATATCGATATCTGGAAAATTTAATATTTCTCTAAAACTACTGAACGGATTTACCCCCATTTAAACAAAAGCGTGCTTTCTGGACCAAGACCTTTCTCTCTGCCAAATTTGGTGTAATTCCGTTCAGCAGTTTGACCTGTAGCCTTGTCTAAAGTTTCCTATGGCAATTGCATGGAGAAAACACGTTTTGGGACCCCCTTTTTTCTTAGCCCCCCTTGACGAATCCCCCCACACTTTTAGGATAGGAGCTAACCTGAAAAGAGGAACTTTTTGGAAAATTTTGTAAAGATTTGTCAAACGACACCAAAGTTATAAGCACATCAGAAAATGCTTTTCCTATGGAAACGTGGTCCTAACTATAACTATCTACTGGCGACCGCCAGTAGAATATATATATCTATATATATCAATCACAAGGAGTGCCAGCCGAGCAAGTCATCGTTGGCCCTGTGTTGATCAACTAGAAATCTAGTCATCAAGCTGAAAGGAGACAATTCAGGTGGATGTAACAGGTGCCAGGGGGGTGGAAACTGCTTGTGCACTTAAAGGGGAAGCGAGACCAAATGGACATTAAGGTGAAGATAAGACTGGTTAGTGAGAGAACAGATAAGGATGGACACGAGGGGAACACAAATAGATAAAGAAGCTGACTAAAATGTAACTGCTTATGTTCCTTATCTTTCAGTAAATCCTGTGGTGCACAGCTTACAAAATACTCAATTGTCATACAGTGATATCCGAAGGCTAAGGATATACTCTCGATGATGGAGGAGGTACGCTTCCCTAAAGGTACAGAGTAGGGAAATATATACAAGTGCCAGATGGACTAATCGGTTAAATAAAAAGGGATTGCAGTGGGATGGATAGCAAACTGATGAAACACTAAAGAAAAACAAACTTTGATTGAGCTGACAAAGTGAACTTATTGTTTTAGTGAGGGCTGGATAGCTCAAGTGTGTGTCCATGCATGTCAAATAAGATCCTGAAGGAATTAGTTATGTAACTAGTATTAGTTAAGGGCCAATGCTGTTCATTAGTAAAGGTGGAGCACTTCTTTCTGTTTCACTGCGCTTACCTACAAATGTTCTTATTTAGATAAAAATGAATGTGTAAAACTGTGCTGCATGTTTAGTAAGTCAATGAACAAAACTGCACCAATAAAAATACAACAGTGTAAAATAAAACTTTCAGGAGCACATACATAACAGAGGGACTGAATACAAGAATTATATCAGCTTTGGAAGACCATGCTTAGCTCTAGAGAGGAAGAAAAAGGAGCCATTTGGCTGGGGAAACTTTATCTGTATTCCTAAAATGAATGAGTGGTTTCATCATCTGCAGGACGTGCTGAATGAAACAAATTACAATAACTTAAAAATGACAGACATCGTAGGAACCTGGGGCTTGTCCAGCCAAGTATCAATAATTTTGCTTTCCTAGGAGAATGGATTATTTCTCCATTGACAGATGGGCAAGAGCTTGTAGTGGCAATCTAATGACCCTCTAACAGTGGTGCCCTATGTCCCAAATCTGTGTAGGAAGATAGCCAAACAGTAGGACTGGCTCCATGACAAGGAAATACTAAGTGGCAGCTTAGGGCACCACCATCAGGGAGGGGTGAGTCAGTCCTGGCAGCAAGAATGCCACTTTACCTAGATTGGCAGAAATCCCTCCACCTGACATATGATGACATGCTTGGGCTCACAAACATGTGGGTTCAGTACAGAGGTTGCAACACAGGTTACATCCTGCAGACCGCCAGACACACAGCGGCAAATAGTGTTTGTGGAAAACGGAAGATCTGCCTTTGAAAAAGCTTAAGATCATTCTGTGATCATTCAGCGTCTTTCAGTTTCCCAATAAACACGATTTATGCCAAAGGTGCCCCGTAAACGATGCCGGATTTAAGATATGCATTGCCTGCCAACTTCACCCCAGAACATCCATCACTCACGCGGCAGTCAAATAGAAAACACACATCATCCCAGCATGTATTTATAGCCGTCTTCTGTACCTTCTACACAATCGCTTCTCTCTTGGCACTACGACAACGAGTGATGTTTAAGAAGTGACTGTGGAATGATAATGGTCATTACTGATCTGAACCCTAACTGGAAAATGGGTTGCTCCCCCGATAGGGACTACAATGTGCTTGAAAGCTTCATGTGGAGGACCATGAATGGGAGGAGGGACGGCCAAGCGTCTATATGCGTTTATATCTCACTGACCACAATCTATGCACAAACACCGGGAAACTGCCTTTACAATGTGGGCAGAGCCACGTGTGCCGTTTCCCCGCAAGCTCAACCATACATGCCTTAACCACGCATATGCGTGGTTAAGGCAATGTGCGGTCCAGATGCTGGGATGGGCGGGCCCAGGAACAGGAAGGATAGGGAGAGGACGCGGTGAAGTGGGGCTGGGGGCACGTGTTGGGGGGGGTTAGTTTTGAGGGTCGGGGTAGTTTTTAGGGCTCAAGGGGGGGGGGTCATGGTAGTTATTAGGGCTCGGGGTAGTTTTTAGGGCTCAGGTGGGGTCGGGTAGAGTTTAGGGCTCGGGAAGTGTTTAGGGCTCAGGGGGTCGGGAAGTGTTTAGGGCTCAGGGGGTCGGGTAGTGTTTATGGCACAGGGATGTCGGGTAGTGTTTAGGGCTCAGAGGGAGTCAGGGTAGTGTTTAGGGCTCGGGATGAGGTTGTTTTTAGGGCTCAGGGGGGTCCGGTAGTTTTTAGGGCTCAGGGTGAGGGGGTTGGGGTGTGATCTTTACCACACATTCATTTACCAGTCATGCCTTTATGATGAAATTGCGTGGTAAAGGCATGCGTAGTTCAGACGCATTCGTTGTTGGGGTCGCGTAGTAGAGGCACGCATGGTTTAGCTTTGCGTACCTCTGTCATACATCCGCAAACTCCATGTGCCCGGAATGTCCCATACATACTTAACTGTTCTCTCATCTGGATGTAATGACTGAGGTACACCCCACCCTCCACCCTCTACATCCTCTCTATCCTTTCTCTGCCCAAATCAGGATTCTGACAGGTGGCATCCAGTGCCGCTGTAACTTCCATATTTGCAGCAACCATCTCGCTGTACCTATACTCCATCACTACGCAACAGGAGCGCTCCCATGACTAAAACACACATGGGAAGATCATGGCCTTTGGGAGAAGGGATTCTGGGTCCAGTGAGTTAGATGGTACACTTACCCTAAATCTGCCCCGCTTCTCAGTCACCCTCACATAAGTCCCTCTGCCCTCCACCATTACCATCTTCTCTATAGTTCTATTTAGGAATTGACAGACTAGTCCAACGAAGAGGTCGACTTTGACCTTATAACATACTTGGTCATGTCAATATTATGACCGATGGGAAAGTGGTCACTGCTATTTTCACCTTATACGTAAAGGGGGCAGAAGGAATTGAACCGAGACTAGATGCAATGTTATGGCACCATATTTTACATCCCACCTAGTATCTGATATATTTCATTGTTTAGCCTTCATATAATAATTTTATATTGTCGTTACTGAAATTCTTGTTATATGATTTTGTGATCCAGTGGGTTTCATGCTGCTGTACAAGTTTATATTTTACCAGAACGATGCTTTGTCTAATACGGATTACGCTAATAAACTGGAAAGGGGTGTATTACAAGTTCGTTGTTTAGAGACGAAAACAAAGCATCAACATTGGCTCTTCTGAAATGCGACATTTTAGAATGGCTACTCTAACGTAACTTCAACTATTTTTTCAGTCAATACATACATTTCACGCGTCAGCCTTTAGATACCAAGATAAATTTCCAATCCTTTGAAGTTCAGGTTTGCTTTGAATTTGGCTCTTTGCCTTGACCCAACATTCAGTGCATTGACAACGAGCAAACACCACATCATTCTTATTGCCATTCGTAGAATGTCCACCACTTGTTTCCAGCTCACGGCAGTGGGAGAGCAAAGGCTGGTGGCCGCCATACTGCTCTACCAGGCTGATGAAACATTTTACCCTGGGGTGAGACCGTGAATGGACAGAGCTGAACTCGAGATACATCATTTTTCTAATCTCTTTATGTGATCCTGAATTTGGAAAGGCGGATTTCGAGGAGCACTGCAAGCACAGGCTGGCTCGCGGTCTTTGCAGCCAAGTTCACCATTGTGGCTGTCATTGGAGTCCACCTTACCACTTCCACATGTGTATGTGATCAATGGATGAACCCTCCCAAAAGTCTCACTTCACCTTCCATGAAGATAAGTGTCCACACAAGGCTACTTTTTAATGTCTAATAGGTACCTTCCATACAAAGCTTGCCCTGCAATGTATTGCATATGCAAGAATTTTCCCTGCGCCGACTGCCAGCTCTTAATTTTAATATCACCAGCTCAGGGGCAGGTAAGGTCCATTGATTTAACAGCTCCCTTAACCTGTCATGTAGAAAGACTTCATGCTTGTTACAGGCTTCCTTTAAGACCCAAAACAGCATCAATGTAAGGAGCAGTTTCCCAGAAATGGCAATCAAAGTTAATTAACAGAAATCGGGTACATATTTAAATTGAGGTTAACGTTTAAACTTGTTTTTAATTGAACCTTAAGGGATGGGCAATTGTGGTTTGCTCTTTAAGTCTGGAAGATACTGTTTATAATCTTAAACAGGCAGGCTTATTTAGAGTGGTCCACTGTTCACAGAAGGACAGTTACTAAAAATAAACCCACTCTAGAGGAGGTAGTCACACATTAGGTGGGGGGTGATAGAAGTCCCACTGCCTCCCTACGCTGTCTGGTTAGCTGTTGATATACTGCATTCGCATGGCAGAGAGCTCAAAATACCTCTCGAAAACACGGCTCTTTGGCACCCCCAGGGCATTTCCCAACAAGTAACAAAGTGCGTCAGGCAATTTCAGCGAATTTCATTGGAGGCTGCGATCAGGTTTCATTTTTTTTAGTTCAGTTAATTCAACCTATAACAATAAAAACAACTGTACAAATGGCACCTGACGACCACAAAAGGAAAACAATGCTAAAAGCCACCTGGAGCAGTAAATTCATCATCAAGAAGGCCATTATAGTTTGTTAAAGGGACCATCAGGCATTGAGAAAAAAAAAATTCTTTGCTCAGTCCTGTATCTCTAACAATCATCGACAATAGGCATTCCAGAACGGTCCTTTATTTGACAATGTCGGCTCATGGCGACGTCATTCACAGGATGCCCCTTTCAAAATGTCAGCTCTGCGGGAAGCGAACTTTGTACACCTGCGGTGGAGCTGCCCGACGATCACGACCTGATGGCAGGAGGGAACCTTTGAACTGGAGAGGGTGGTGGGCAGAGTGAACCTGTACACTGTTGATGTGTACACACTGGGCCTACATGCAAGGCCAAAAAAGAGAAGGGTGCGTTCTAGATTTCTTGAAATGGCCTCAGTTTTCGCAAAGCAAGCGAACTGCGATGCATCTGAGGTCCTCGGCGGGCCGTACCCGATGCAGATAAAAAGCCTAGAAGTCAAAAAATGGGCAGAAACAGAAAGCATCGCCCTGCAAAATGAAGTATAACAGGGGTAACGAAGATCTCATATAGTAGATTTTTGGCAGGACTAGCAGACTCATTTAACTACAGACACGACTGAGCAAGCTACACACAAGGACCACTTGAAATGGGGCTACACAGAGGAGTACATGTCGACACTATAGCTTCTCACAACCACAAACACTGAGATTGATGGTATTCTAGATGGGGTTTAGATACATCTATAACTACTTCACAATTTACTTGAAGGTCTGGGGATGGGTCGGGCAAGGAGTTTGATTATTTTTGTCTTTTAAAAAAGCCATCAACCAACAGCTCAAACACCTGGAGCAGATCCACCTACTCTACGCCTCACAATCAGGATTACAGGCCACCCACAACACAGCCATGGCCAACGTAGCCAAATGGATGAGAGACAACTGCCTCAAACACACCTCTGACAAAACAGAAGCACTGACCTTCGGCAAGAACGCCTCCATATGGGATCACAGCTGGTGGCCAGCAGTACTCGGACCAACACCGACAGATCATGCACGCAACCTGGGCATCATCCTCAACAGCCAACTGACCATGAAACAACAAGTCACGCAGTCACCGCCTCCTGCTTCTACACCCTTCGCATGCTCCGCAGAATCTTTAGAAGGATCCCAATCAACATCAGGAAAACTGTCACAAAGGCTCTTGTCACCAGCCGCCTCGACTACAGCAATGCCCTCTATGCCGGAATTTCCACCCAGCTCCTCAGAAGACTCCCGACCATATAGGACACTGCAGCCAGACTCATCCTGGACGTCCCCAAATAGACACCACCCCCCACCTCAGAAACCTCCACTGGCTTCCCATCCAGAAGAGATGCCAGTTCAAGATCCTCACACACGCACACAAAGCCCTATCAACAACCGCCTGAACCTCCATCTTCCCTCAAAACACTTGCGCTCTGCCGCACTCGCACACACACCCTGCATCTGTCGCAGCGGGGGTCGCTCCTTCTCCTACATCGCCGCAAAGACCTGGAATGACCTGCCCCTCCACCTCCAAACAGCACCCTTTCTGGTGGACTTAAGAAATAAACTCAAGACCTGGCTTTTCGATGGAGATAGCACCCTCAGTGCGCAGATACACCTAGGGGTGACAGTGCTGCGCTATACAAATGTGGATCAATTAATTGATTGACTGGAATATGCTGTAAATGCTTTAAAGGTTCTTAGAAGGGCAAGCTACTTCATAGATTTATTTTCTATGAATCTAGGATTTCAAAAAATCGCACACAATAAGAACTAGATTTGATGCTAATTTAGGGGCAACCTGTGTTGCTTTCAAACAAAAATAGCAATTTCTATATAACTATTATGGTAAGGTCAAACTTACTTTTATATCAGGCAAAGAGGCATCTATATGCTGAGGGGGGAGCTTAGGGTATAGACCTTCCATGGCCCTGCACCCAGGACATATTGTTTAAGGTCAAGGACAACACAGTTTATGTTTTTGTTCACAGGGCCAGTAGGCTTAACCCCCTGCAGCAGACACCATTTTGTTGCCAGTTTACAGTACCACAGTAGGTATCTGTAAAAGAGGTTTATATACAAGCAGGATAGGCGATTGTTTGCCTTTAAAATAAAATGTGCACAATTACAACTGAAAAAAATACTAAATCACTGTACAGCTTTAAATACAATTTCTGGTGGCATTATTTAGTAAAACGTATTGCCAATATTTTTAAAAAAACATAATGATGGGGAATCTGTGCGAAACCACTAGAGTCAACATGAACATAAATCGGGGGCTTAATACATGAATAAACTCGCAAAAGTGCACCTGAAAGTATGTTTTTGCATTGGACAAGATTTACTTACGACTTTCATGAACTTACAAGAGTTCGTAGTTGTAGCGCTGGAAACTGTATCACTATCATAATTTTGTGAATTTAATTTTTTGCATGAGCAAATACACCCACATTTATTTTCACATGTGAAAATCTGCTGAGTAATTGCAATTTCACTTTCTCTATATCCTCTTTTTTTCTCCTACTCTGTAAAACATTTTTCTGCTGCCTTCATCTAATGTACATTTCTAAACTTCACTCTTCAGTGGTCCGTCTCAGTTGTTTATTACATTTCTAAACTTCTACAGCATGGGAAGAGATTGGGAAAGAGCTGAATACCCTTAAGCATGTACATTTATCGGTGTGCACTGACTCACAGGACATTCCAACCCTCTAAGCTGGCTACTTACTTCCACAGTCCCTGTATGTAGGTTTGCGGAAATGTGTCAAAATCAGAACACTGCTAGAATCCAAACCCTAATAAAGTCTGAGCCCTGGTATAATCAGAGAGGCTCTTATCAGAGCTCTAATATATTAGGAACACTATCAAAATTGGTGACCTCAATTCATGGCACCAAAAAAGGGGCAAGTGGATTTTGTTACAGGACTGGTTGATGTTAGAAGCATCTCAACCTCAAGCAGATATTTTGTAAAATTCCACATCACTGTATACTGAGAATATTGTTCACTATATTTAAGAGGAACGCTATGTGACTGATTAATTTAATGTTTATGACACATCTTAATTTTTCTGACTAAAGTGCAAAAATAAATCAAATGAATGTCCATGAGAAGGGTCCAGGAGTCGGAGGCATTGTTGAAGGTCAGTGGAAACCCATTGCAGTGGTTGCTAGAAAGCAGGTGGGTCTTGGTTTTGGCAGAGTTCCATTGAGAGAAGGAAGGGGCATTAAGCCTACAGTGTCTGAAAAGAGATGGAGAAAATATGTGATTTAGGAGCAGCAAATCAGTGGCGGGAGTCAAACAATGAAAGGATGTCATCTAGCGAGGTATTGATGAGTGAAGAGAAGGAGCGGCTCAGGAACTGCGCATCTGATGACATGCTCTGTCAAGTAGGGAAGCTGGCATGTTATCAGAGCATCCAGATATGGTGAAAGAGCGATCAGAGCAATGGAAGGACAACTGGGCACAGGCAAGGGCCAGTTTATTCACAGACAGCAAAGAACAGCCAGAAGGAATTGAGACTTACCAGGGATGTGGAATTCCCATGGCTGTGTCAGGCCATATTGTTTGGGGTCAAGGACAAGAAGTTACTATGTTTTTTTTCCTTCATAGGACTAGTAAGCTCAACCCCCCCGCAGCAGAAATCCTTTGGTTGCCAGTTTACAGTTTCACGGAGTACAAGGCGAGTGACAATGGATACTTCAAAGAAAATAAAAACTGACGACACATGGCTGTGGTGGGGACAAAGTGTGAGATCTCGGTCAGGCCAATCTCTGTAGAGGGGAGCATGGGAATCCAGATGGGCTTCTAAAAGAATGGCTGTAGCATGTGAGACGGTTGGGTACAAAAGTTTGGTTGGACATACGTCACATATGTTGAAATACAAATTCCACGTTTTTTAAGCAAATCTAAAGATATGTTTAAAAAACATATTTAATTTATTTCTGGTTCTACGTCATGCAACCTCAGAAAGCTCCCTCATTAAGAGGCAAAAGCTTTGCAATGGGGGTACCCTTAAAGCAGTGGTTAGTCGTACTGTTAAGGCACAGGCTAGAACTTGCAGTTTTGAAGAAGAACCAATGAGATCCTCTGCCATTTAACTATTTCTGATCTACAAGGGAGTACTACAAAAACAGAGATTTCTTTTTCACCCGTTTGTCAGTTTTATAAGCTTAAGGGAGCGAATGGCTTTTCTTGACCAGAGTGTCTTTTTGACCCAAAATAGAAAGTTTGGAACAAAAACTGATTTGCCTTCGTCATTGTTGCTTCCAAAATGTTTTTCTTTCTAGTTACTTTCACTAGCCACTCAAGCAGGAACTACAAAAATGTAGTATTCCTTGCTGAGTTAGACGATGCACAACACCGAAAGAATATGGAACAGATTAATTCCTAGAAAACTGCGACTCCTGCAATCCAGCTCCTATATACGGTTAACCTTGAGGAGCAGGACAAAAACACACTCATTAATCCTCCCCCCTCCTTTGGTTCCGATGAGCAAGCTGATTGGCACAGGCGGTAAGAAGCACTTCCACTGCCTTTGATTACCCGATTGATGCAGGGTTCTGCCAGCCCCGGAGACATTTCTAGGAAGTGAACCACTCTCTCTTCTAGAACATATCAGACACGTCCAGCTTCTCTGGGACTCTTTTAGAATACTAATCTCTCACCTACATACAACCTTCTTTCCTTTTGCACCAATAAAGAGCCTGATTTTCTATTATTGTGAACGCCAAGCAGTACCACATATGTCTCACACATTCCCACTGTAGAACAAAAAGACAAACTGTCCTACATCAAACAATTGTACATACATCGGCATATTCTACAGGAAGGCATACCTTTGACCCTGATTCATATGATTTGCGGCATCCTGAAAGAAACATCAGTAAATTTAGCTCTCCCGCAAAAAGCCCTCTACATGGATTTCAGTTATTGATGTTTTAGGTGAATTCCCTTAGCCAAATTCCACGCCTATGATTCTGTGCTTCTAAGCTTACACATGATCAACACGGCATGAGGACCATGTCTCATTGTTTTTCCATTACCCTTCCTCCCTCCCAACCTCCATTTTGCTATGCCATCAGTTTGACATGTTGATTTTGACCTGTCCTGGGAGTCATAGTTCTGCTCGAAGGTACCCATTCAAATTATCTATCTCCTGCTCACAATCCACTTCCAAGTCCCTTCCTGTTGCCCGTCTGCCCCTTCTACCACATCCTCCATTACTGAGGAACCATGCATTTTTTGTAATTGGACTGCAAAGTGATCTGTTTTGGAAAGTTTATTCCCTAACTGGGATTTGAGATAGGCTGGATAACTGTTTTCCACTGATAACATATATTTAATTACAGATTTAATGTACTTTCTAATTTCGAATAATAAAATAATATTCAGTTAATCCAGTTTTCCTTTTAATGTAATTTTCGATTTTACTGTATTTCCTTAAAATTATCTTTCTTTGAAAATGTTTCCTGTACATTTTTGATTTGTAGTTTCCTTCAATGTGTTTTCCACGCTTTTTTTCCCATTCATTCACATACATCACTACCGGCTATGTTGTTCTGTCTCTCCCAAATTCACCTCTCATCTTCTGTGTGATAACTTGTCATTGGCTTTTTTTCACACATCGTTTCCATATCTCACTTTTCTTGCTTTCAACTTTTTCATCTCCATAAAATCCAGAAATCATCTTCTGTTACTCAAGCCCTTTCCATTGAAGACACTGCAGTCCATCTGCTTCTTAGGGCTATAGTCCCTCGTCTACCATGAATACCATTCATTAGCTCTCTTGTGTCTTGTTTCCCATTCCAATTCCTTATACTATTCTCAACAACATGTATATAGCAAGCTATACACCAAAAAAAGAGTTTTGAGGAGCTAATGCGTTTTATTAAAATCTTTTCACCCTCTCACAGTGCCCCGTCTCCCCTCTTTCCATGCTGCTTTTCTTCACGTTTCATTCCCCATGCCACATGTGTTCATATCGCAGTCCAGGGCTTGAGGGTACAGATATTAAAAGAACAATTTTCATTATCTCTTCAAATTCAAATTTCCCAAACTTAACCATCTCACAAAACTATCCTACCTCTTATGCAATTATTTTTTTAAACATATTTCTATACGGATGCTTCTACACAGCACATACACACCTTCACGAGAGCTGCAGGTTTAGCCGCAGAAAACATTCTAAAAATCAGCAAAGAAGGTCTTTTTAAGCATAGTCGGTGATCAAGTACCAAGTTGATTCATAAAAGAGAATCTTCAAGATTTCACAGAAGGTGGGAGTTAGGGATATATAAATCTATGAAGCGAACGAGATCCAGATCCTCCTGAAACAGGAGAAGATGTATTTTTTAAGACCATTTACTTTTATCAAGCGCTTTGTTACAACTGTACAGCGCATTGGCGAAGCACTTAACATAATAATTAACATTTGGGCAGATTAGGGTGTGAAGCTCCAGATGGTCTGCTGAGGAATCAGTTTCTGAACTACAGGTGAATTATTATAGCCTTATAGCCCACTGGCGAGGGCCTTTAACGAGGGAGAGGGCCTTTAACAACCTATATAGCCCGAGGCAGAGGACTCTTAGAACATTCCACCCACTAAGAGTAAAACGTTCTAAATTAAAAAGTGAGAAACGTGACAACAAACATTGGAATGTTGGAGCTTTGGGCTACTACGGCCATTATAAGCCCAGAGCTACTGCATGGTCTTCACTGGAGCTCCCAACATTCCAATGCTGTAATATTTGTTTGAAGGTTCTGTGCACTTCCCTTACACACATGAAGATGTTTCAGCACCTGCAAATTCCTTTAAAAAATCACCAATCGCTAACCACTCTTTAAAAGGAAGTGAAAGACCTCTCACATTAAAAGCCATCCAGTTGGCTGCTATATACTTTGCTAAAGGTATAAAACGAGAATATCCTTCTGCTATAACACCTATTAGAACATTGGAATGATGGGAGCTCCATTGAAGACAATGGAGTTGCTCTGGGCCTATAATGGCTAGTATAAGCCCAGCACTCCAACATTCCAATGTTTGTCTTTTTGTTTCTCCATTTTTAATTTAGAACATTCTACCCTTAGTGGGTGGAATGTTCCAATAGCCTTATAGCCCTTCTGCCTCAGGCTATACCAGTTGTTAAAGGCCCTCTCCCTCGTTATAGGCCCTCGCCTGCGGCTCGGGCCTATAACTCGGGATCAGGGCCTTTAACAGCTGGTATAGCCCTCGGCAGCGGGCTATAAGGCTAGATTCTGTTGCACCCAGCCCATCCCCTTCAATCTCTACAAAGTCCAGGTCCTCATAAGGTCATTTGCAAAAAATATGAAAAACTTTAAAGACATAAAGGGTAATAAAGGATTCCTTCATTTGTTGCATCTAATGACAGTGGGTAAACTGGAGAAGGAATCTTGGCTTTGCTATTTACTAGTACCCTCATACATATAAAACACACTTCAGCTCGGTAGATAGACAAATAGTTCTAAGTGCCTTGGAGGAAGCCACAAACATACAAGACAATCCACGGCCAGGAAGCAAACCCTCACACTGGCTCTCCCTGCCTAGTAACACAGCCTATAACCAATCACTGGCTACAAACTGTAGAGCAGATTTTTGTGCTGAACTTAGCATTGCAGATTTGGCCCCTACGAGATATATTATTTCATTGCACAAAAGGGAAACGCGATACAAATTTGCTCAGAGAATTCATATGACACCAGTTGGCTTGCACTCAATGTGCTATCTCCGCTCTCCTGAATGTTCACATGTGTATTACTAATTGGCCCATTAGGGCACATCTTATGGTCCAGTCTGATAACTCAGAGAATCTGAAAGTATGTGAAACAGAAAAGCACCCCCAGTCGCCTCATTAAATCTGCCCAATTTTCATTACTCTACGGATAAAGTGTCCCCATTCGGAAGCTAACCATGCAGAAGGGAGAATTCCACATACGGTCTTCAGCCACAATAGCAATAGTTTGACCAGGAGCAAAACAGGTAAGATCAACACCAAACATCAGCAATATTTCATTGGAACTTTTCATACTAGAAAGGGATTTTGACATGTGTCATCCCTCAAATAACCGACGACATATGGGAATTAACGAATACATCTGTACATACTGAAGAAGGCACACTTGGGTTTAGAGGCCGCATCACCTACAGAAGCCAATAACGAAACCCAAGGAAGCAGCTGTGTTGATTAGCACAGCTCTGTATCTCGCTCTGTGGGAGTGGTGCTCATGTATACGATATGCCATACTAGCAGCTTGGCTCAGAGTTTGGTACTTGTTTAGTTTATAGCTTTTGTTGTGTTTCACATTGTTGTGGCGGGATTTGTAAGGAGAGCAAACAATATTTCACATCGTCATGGTATTGGGTAGAGTTTTTAATAAGCAATAATCGCACCTTAGTTAGATCTCATTGGCTAAAATACTGCCCGTGCACCAGGGTTTGAAAAATCTAAGTGAATTGCTGGCACCTGCAGAACGAAGGACTGGATCTTGACAATGATCCGGACAGACTGCAGTATGTTACAAGGAACTGAATACAGCAAGGAAAATCAACACTCCCGCTGGCAATAACCACAAATAGTGAAAATAGTGCACAACTTGCAGCTTCATTAACACATTCTTATTGAGCCATCAGCACAGTGATTATTGACTTTAGGCTCTCCAAATCATAAGGTAAGGCCCTATAGAGGAACAATATAAAATCAACGGCCACTGCTTTATGTCAGAAGAACATTGCCATGTCCTGACGATGACCCCACTGAACAGTTAGCACAACTAGGTTGATCAGAGGAGAAAAGAAGGTTGATCAGAGGAGAAAAGAAGGATAAATACTTAAGTAATCTGACAGATTAGTAAACAACGGAACCAACCCAAAGCTTTTCCTTTCTCATGCTATTCTTTTTACCCAGTAATGGCATGCAATAAGAGCATTTTCTAGGATCTATTCTTTCAAAAAATGTTTTTGGTTAAGTGGAAAGGGGTCAACAGCTAGACAAAATACGATAAATTCCAGTTGAATCAAATAGCTCACTGAGCACTGATCAAGGTGATTCATTGTTTTTTAAAGGTCGTGTTTTTTTAATTTTACACTGAATGGTTAACACATTCCTTTTGATCTGAATTCTGCAAGAATACATATGCTCTCTGAACGAATACCAGTAGGGGTATAGAAAATAAGCCTTATGACTACCATTTACAAAGCTTAATGCTCCAGAGGATGATGATTGCATCAGGCAGCACTCCTGAAATAACTGGCTCACTAAATACCAATCAGTGGTCCTTTTTTTTTGTGCAGTGGTCTCGCGTGGCACCAGTTTGTCAAAGTATGGTCCAGATCTGCTATGGCCCACTCCAAGTTAGGGTTTCTTTTCGCAATATTAATCTGTGAAGAAGATTTTACTAGTATTTCCATGAAGTTAGGCCGATTTCTGTTCCATCCAGGGCAGGACATACTTTAAGGGTGCCCTTTACAGAGTGACGGCAGCTTGACACAATCACATACTCACTGTAGGAAGCGAAGGAATGGGATTTGTAACTCCAAGGTTCTGTCCATTCTCCCAGGACTTTGAAAGTCCAAAAATGCATGCAGTGAGGAATCTTTGTAATGTCAATTTAGTAGACGGATCCCTCAGAAGTCATCTAAGCAGTATGGACGGTACCATGTTGCGCTCTGAGACAAGAAGTGATCCAGAACAAATGCAGTAACTATCGATTACCCAGTACAAACCCAGTAGCTCTCTATTACCCAGTACAAATGCAGTAGCTCTTGACTTGCAAATTGTCAGCATTAATAAGTTACTAGACCCTAATAAATTGTAGTCAATTATCCCACCATCTTCAGAAAATACTGCTTTCTCCAGGCAGACTCCACATTTGCTCGATGCACGGCTGGATGGAAGAGGCAGACCAGGGACATGAATAACATGCTGTACTGTATTTCTAGAAATTAAATTCGGTACAAAAACCTAAACACACCCCATAGAAACAGACGACACAAAGATGGAATTTGTTTCAGTCAGTATCCTTTAATCTATATTGTGATATAATTTTCCATTTCGTTTGATCTGCTTCATTTGGACACAAAATTATTTTTAAAGCTTCCTTCTTCAAGGCTTACCATTTCCAGTTCCTCTTTATTCACAAAACTATCAAATCAAAAAAAGATCACTTGCTGAATCCCAGTTCAGGCCACCTTCTCTACTCCGCAATCCCCAAAAATGTCAAATAGACGCAACACACCCGTGGGCCTCAGAGAATATAAAAGAACAATGACAAAATCATATGTCATGGGCAGACGGCCCTTGTAGCAATGTCATCTTTTTTTTCAAATGTACCCAAGGGATCAGGCTTCCTAATTAGACAAATGCGCGTTCCTTGGCAACGCAAGCAGAGAAACAGATACATAGAGCCGACTATGCAGTGTTCAGCCTTGGCGTGCTCCCCGCTGAGAGCTGACCCGACTGAAGCCGCTCATCATTCCAGAAGTCCCGCGCACCTGCGCAGAGGGCGCGCAATCACTTCTGGTGACAGGATCTCTGGCCCACAGAGGGGAAAGGGAACACACACTTGTCAAGTGGAATTGGCCCACCGTACCACCCCTGACAACCAGCAGCTGGTGGTACTACAAAATAAAGTACAGTGCTACCGCCCAGTGCACCTGCTGCATGTAATCTTTTGGTTTCAATTACATCAGATCCGTAGGAAATAACATTTTCATTTACTGTGCAAGGTTTTTGAAATAGGAGCCAGAGAAACAGAGTTTTGTCAGCACTTTGGTGTCCACTGTCTTCACATCAAGTCACCCTCGTCATTTGTTTAGGGGGGCATGCTTGTGTCCTATTCAATTTGTGATACTTTTGTTTGTGACGCAACAACTGAAATTGGATTGATTACAAGATACAATAAACGAAGTAGAAGCCCTTCCTGGTGCTAGAAATGTCTCCAAGTGGAAAAGAAAACATAATTTCTTTATGCTCTGAACATGAAGTATGTTGACTTAATTCCCTGTATTATTTTAAAATATGATGTTTTCCATTTAGGATTTTCAAACGTGAGAAAAAGAAAATGTCATGCGTAACACGTCTACCAACACATTTTGGGCCATAACTGAAAACATTTGAGAAACGCCCTAAAATATTAACTACAAGGGATAGATATATATGGGAACCAATGGTATGTTGTAAGGCCACTGCAAGATACTCAGGAAATTCCTGACCAAACTGAGAAACAAGGACGAGGACTGTCCAAGGTAGAGTTCAATATCCTTTTTAGGTGTGGCTTGACAGCACAGTTGTCTGCTAGACCTATTGTTTCCAATTATTTATGATAATGCACAGAATGGACTTTGGCTCTGCCCAGAGGAGTATTCCTCTCTCACCTCATGCCCTTATGTGTTTCTTCCTCTTATGAATGCTTGTCCATGGATTGCATGCCGGACACTTTTTTACATCTCGGACACACACTGAGTCATAACACCTTAAATTATTTAACACACAGATGCACTGTATGCAGAATGCAATCAATGTTTTCGCTTTCTCAACGCAACAGACTTTTTAAATGTTTTAGTCAGGACTGAATATGCAAGTCAGACCTACTTACTGGCTTGCCAATGTTTGTTTATGAGGTCCTCGTAATGTCCAATGTAGTAATACCGCAACTGTAAGTCCCTATACTGGATGGTGAGTGGTTACAAGTGCAGTATTACCACACCTTTACGAGTTGGCTCCTTCTGAATGTGGAATAAACCTAGGGAATCTGTGTTTCCACAGCAAGTTTCACACCTTTTTGTTTTATCACCTTTCAGACCCTTTTTTTTAAATGCAGGATGGCTCGCGACTTCCCTGCATTGTTATAAGCTTGCATATCAATGTTACATATGGTAATTGTAGGTCCCTTAAAGACTGCCTAAATGATGGTGTTAGCTCTTAAACCCCTGTATTACCTAAAATACTACGAGGTGCATCGACGCCCTCCTGGGTTCCTTTGGAACAATAGTAAATAATGAAAATAAAATTTTAAAAATGCATGTATGTTTATATTTTCTTCATATAACGCCATCTACAAGGAAATATCCATCTTAACGCACTAGCCACCCACAGAAGGAAGAGACAAACTTCTAAGCACATGCACTACACAGCTTCTTGAGAATGGGGAGAAACACGTCCCACCACCTGCTTTAGGAAGTGTCCATATTTGATAGGAAAAGCTTTTCATTAACTGAACATCAAAGCAGGAGTTGCCTCTGTGTCACTCTCACCCATACAAATGTTCAACAATTAAAGAGTCAGATCTTTCTCTGTTTCTCTATTAAGGGTTATAAAAAAAAAAAACAGAATCATGCAGAGCAATCCATGGTGTTTTGTGCAAATCGAGAAATGATCCCTGGTGCTTTCATTACCGACTAATTAAAAAACACTCTCCGACTGCGATGAGGGCCACTGAAAGGCACCATGACGGTCCTCCCCAGCGGGGACAAATTCAGAGTTCAATCACCACGCTGCGTGCACTTCAGCGAGGGAGCGCTTTGGAGCACAGAGTGACAGAAGGTACCATTTCAGCTAGCATAGGCGGCTACTCAAAGGTTCCCACAGAGGACTGCGACTGCCAGGGAACAAAGAGCATGCAAGAGAGGAATATGAGCACCACACTCTAAATAAACACAGCGGGCGTCAATCAGGGTAGGGCACGCGGTCTGGCTTGAAATAGGAATTTGCTGAACCAATATGTCTACTTACCACGATGAAGGGAGCAGAACACGCATCAGACTGAAGTAAAGACCTGCTGAATGGTCACTGGGAGTGGTGGAGAAGAAATCAACTTTGGAGACTGCAAGAGTGGTGGTCTCCCAATCCACCTCGGAGATTTGACCTTTAACCCCTTGTGTGCTTCGGACAGCCCCCGGCCGCCCGACGTCACGGTGGGCGTGTGCGGAGGACGGCCGGAGGACGTCCGAACCCCGCCCACTCATTAAAACGCCCACACAGTGCGAAAATTCGCGCAGCACGGAAGGGGTTAACATCAATGCCCAGATTGAATGGTTTGGGGCTCAGCCACAGGCACCTTCATGTAGTTCTCTGATTCAAGTTCAGGTATCCCTCCCTAGCTATCCCGCACTTATTGCACTGAAGTCTCCTTCACCCTACGGAAAGATAATCTCAGTCGTTGTTTTCACCCCCCTTGGATTCATAATCCGACAGCAGCATCAAGATCCATCAATATGGCCATGACACGATTCTACCCCAAAACTTCCTCAGCGTACAATACCCAGTGACTCAAAATCTGCCCTGATCTGCCCCAGACCTACCTCTCAAGCACCCTCCTCAAGCTCAGCACATAGGCTCTGAAAGGTTGGAGTGCAGGGGGTGCTAAAGCCCATGGACATCATTTAGGGGTCGCAGCAGTGACCCCTGGCTTGCCCTTTGCTACCCCTAGCACTGCCTTTGCAACCCTTGGCCTCAGAGGTGGCAAATTCAGTGGCAGGTACATGGGGGCAGCTGGGGCTCCACTCTCTTTATTGCCTGTCAATTTTTATGACACTAATAGTGAATAAATACAATATATTATTAATTAAAAGTGTAATAAAAATGGAGTACAATAAGCTGGAATATGCCCTTCCATGGCAGCGGAGGTAAGTAAAAAATGCTTTTAAATGTATGTTGCGTGCATGCTTGCGGGTGAGTAAGTTTATGTGTGAGAGAGTGCATATGAGTGAATTTGTGTGAATGTGTGGCAGTGAAAGTGGAGGATAAAGGGCATGTGATGTCACTTCCACTACCCCAGGAATTTTGGGCAATTTATGTCCATGCTACAGCCTGCCCAAAATAACCACGCAGGAGTACAGAAGGTTCCCATGAGTAACAGGGTCAAGACTGACTTGCATATGGCTGGGTCCAAACTGGGGTGGCATAGTGAGCAAAAGAACAATGGATTAAACCCAGATCTGCGACTGAGGTTGAAAAGTTTCAGCACTCCGTCCATCATCTTGTTATGTTTGCTATGTATGCCCTAAGTGGCCAAGGGTATGCCCAGACGTGGGTCCCTTGCTCACTGTGCCACTGGATTCAAGCTAGCCTGGCTGATGAGGGGTGGGACCCCAAAACCGGTCCTAGGAGGCTTGTTTCTGGTCCGGGGAGGACCTGGCTTTGTAGTTCAGGCTGGACTGTTCCCATGAGGAACAGGGTCAAGACTGATTTGCATATGGCTGGGTCCAAACTGGGGTGGCATAGTGAGGAAAAGAACAATGGATTAAACCAAGATCTGTGACTGGGGGTGAGTGGTGTAAATGTTTCAGCACTCCGTCCATTATCTTGTTGGGTTTGCTATGTAATCTTTATGCTCGTCAACACAAGTGGAGGACAGTTTTGAAGAAACCGCTTTGTTCCAGCAGTGTTAAAATGCAAGAGGCATGGATCTGCTTGTTTTGCTTTCCAGTCCAACTCCCTTCGAGACCTACAGAGGTTTTTTCTGGTTATCACTTTTAGCGTCTGCATATGCTTGACCAATGAGCGATAACATCCGAAGGAAGCACTGCTATGTGATCAGCATGCTGATGACACTCAACTCTAATGTTTCATTCCAAAGCAGCGCAGATTCATCCTTTGAGAACTTGCTTGGCCCACACAGCCATCGTGATGGCATTAAAGTGACTAGTGCTTAATCCAGAAAGCATGGAACTGATAAAAGGTGGCTCAGAGAGGGAGCTGTGTTGGGTTTATTTTTCTCAGGGCAGGTTTCTGACAAACCTGCACAGGCTCTCTTTCAAATGCACTCCATTGTATTTTCTTGCTCTTGCATGCACATATTTTTTTGATGCCAATGCCTCCCAAATATTAGAAGGAATCATTATTACCTTTACCTTATAAAGGGGAAGATGTAACTGTCCATGTGTTCATTCGCAGTGTGGAACATTCGAGGCAAGGAGGTAACCCATCTTAGAAAAGGTTGTCACAAAATTCCTCTTTTGCACACAGGATTGTTCGAATCCCATCCCTTCTTGCATATGAGTCACATGTCCTAAATACCCTCTTACTAAAAACTGCTCTGCAGGAGGGTCTCCATCTTTGTTTCATGGTCTGATGTGTGGGGAGACTTTGATTGTGTTTTTTGATCACTGAAAAGACACTACTTCTTTCAGTGAGCGACACCATTTATAACATGCTGGACACAGGCATGCAGATTCTATGGGGAATGTGTCTGTTGGCACAGACAGGTTAGGATATTCCTATATACATCTTCAACTACAATGTAAGCAAAGACCAGAAGTAAACTTACAGAATTGGGAGAAGCTTTATCAGTTTTGGCTGCAGATCTTGAAGTCAAAGTTTTAACACCGACCTCCACACAGATAAACATAAAAGTGCCTTCTTCATTGTACGAATCAGAATTGTAGAATTGAATAAAATATCTACTTGCCCATGGGACAGATTGCTTCATAAATCTACTTGTCCTGTAAAAAAGTCCACTTGTTCCTTTGGTACCTCGTAGGTCACTGACAAATTATGGCAGCAATCTCAGTATATAGGAGCTCTGATATTAGCCTCTCTGATTAGCCAGGCTCATACTATAGTAGGGTTCGAATACAAGCAATTCTCTTATTTTGACATCTTTCCACAGATCTATATTCAGGGGCTGGAGGTAGTGATAAGAAATAGTTCCAGGGTTAAAATGCCCCTTTGAGTCTGTGCAAAACTACTAATTTGCATGTTTTGTGTGTTTTCATCAGCTCTTCTCTAAACTTTCCCCACACTGAGAAAAGTTAGAAGTAAAACTTCTCCCAGGGTTGGGAAAAAAGTGGTTGGAGGGAAAGTGAACTTGTAAACGCTCAACACATTTTTGCATGTGCAAATCAACACATGCATATTTGCTCATGCCAAAATGCAGTTCACAAATGTTTTCTGGCACTACGAAAATGGCCGACTTCTGTAAATTCTTGTGAATTCATGAAAGTCGTAAATCTGCACTAATGCACGGACATTTAATTGGTACACTTTTGTGACTTTCTTTAAAATTAGGGCCCCTAATTTGGTCTGAAGTTAACCAAGACCTTTTGTTTTTGTTAAAATTCTCTCTCTCTCTCTCCATCTATCTATTGACTGCCTTCACTGAGAGTGACAGCATTCTGCTCTTTCACAAGGAGCTTATCAGCACACAAGTGCCAGGGACTACTGTGGCAGTGTGTGCTGATTGAGACAAAATATTTTTGTGCAGCTCCCACAACAAAACATTTTACAAAAACCATGTCAAAACAAGGCAAGCATTGACAAAATCAAAAGGCTGATCTTAAAAATAATCAAGCATTAGCAAAGCCAATAGGTCTGACATTTATGTATCCCATAATCTTGTTGAGACTGTTTACACTGATTTTCCATCATGAATATTTTTGGAAATACTAGCATGCATCAACATATTTTACTAAATGATGCTTCAAACAAATGGTCCCCAATATTTCACAGTAGGTTAGCAAAACGTTTTTTTCCTAATTGCATGTTTTGTGAACAATTTATTTTAAATGCAAAGAATCATCAATCTTGCTTTCAAGCTTCTGCAAATATTTGTATCTAATCAGAGAGCATTCTGGGAGCATTATACGTAACCTCATATTGGTAAACTTTGCAAATGTTTGTACACATTTTTACACTGGAACTAGGCTCTTACTTAAGCCTGCCTGTGCAGCTGACGGGCTGCCAAGAACATACAGACACCCCATTCAACAGCATCGGCACTGTGTAGCAGCATCACAAATACAGACTACAGGCACCCAACCCTGATACAATACAAGCCCCTCTCTACACAAACACAAGACACAAAAAGAGGATCATGGCTATTTTATCCAGATTTGGGCCTTGACGCAGACGCCTCAACATTTACTGTGTGATTTGTATCTTAATCTCAATTTATATTGTGCACAGCGCACAACAAACTATATATTTTGCATTCAAGTGTCTAGTTAGATGTACTGTAGGATGATCTGTGACAATTTCTATTCACATAGTTTTTGTGCTGGAGTATAGGTAAAATAAAGACAGAGTACATTTTCCTGAATGGTTTGGAATCAGTTGCATAATGTAAACCCGGTTCTAGCGCCTGAGTCCAGTTAACACTTTCTCTTACAGTTACCGGGCTGCTTTTGTACAACAACCACTTGGGAGTGACTGCAGCATGCCCATTCAGACACAAGCTGAGTGAACGCCTCTTTTTCTATGTGGGTACACAGGAATGGTCTCCTAATGTTGGGGGCCTCAGAACTAAATACATCCTTTTTTTGCAGACATTAAGGCTACGAAAATGCCTTGCATGGGAAGCTTCTGTTGTGGTTGACAAAAAGGTTCCAATTAGCAATCTCCGCTGGTTACCAGTCATTATACACTTCAAATTCAAGTTAGTCCCTTGATCTCTTAAGAATCTATTATGTATCTTGATCTATTAAGAATACGGAGTCTCTACGTTTACACCTCGGTGACTGTGCCTAAGTCTTTAAGCACTCTGAGCTCCTCGGAGTACCTGACATCTGATATTAGGACTCGAGGCCTGGAGCGTGCTGCATCCCAACATGCTCCAGGATTGGAACATTATCACAAAGGTCCGTGGGCGATGAAAGGCACATATCCAGAGAGAGAGAGAGAGTGCTGCTGCAGAGGTTCAATGAGGTAGAGCAGTTGCTGCTGCTGGATGAGCCCCACAGAATATTCTTGCAAGCTCCATCTGAAGCATCCACCACCTACCTGTTAGCTGGATTGATGCACCTATTCTCTGGCGCCTACAAACAGTAGGGACACTTTCCTTCAATGGGTCTGAATAGTTCCAGCGCTCATACTGCCAAGGAAAAAAAAAAAAATCTCTGCTGCCTCATACCAAAGCTCCCATTCGTACATGCATGACATTTTCATTATATTGCATAGTGGCCACACAGAGAGCCTGGGACCATCAATCACCACCAGAGCTCCCCAACCTCTTTCAAGAACAGAAAGGAGTTCTAAGCTTGGGCTTGTTTGCATCAAACATTGCAGCAGTATTCACTGACTGAATGAAACTGATGGAAATGAACATGTTTCGAGTTAGAAATACATCCTTCAGCTCTAACAAATGTACATGCATTTTTCTCTTTTAGTACAAGCTAAAAGGCACTTCGTGAATGAGTACAAGTTCCACTGGTGCCTCTACACCTGGGGGAAACACTTTGTCTAAGACTGACTTTGTCTAGCCATTGGGAGGAGGCTAAGCAAGATTGCTCGCAACTTATACCAATCATTTAGGTAATTCTTGTTTGATTCCTAGAAGGCGTGTATAGATTTCCTACAGGAAAACTACAAACTCTTTAGGTGAACATCTGAGGTTCTTAAAACAAACTCTTCTAGTATATATTAAACCCTAAGATATTGTGATGAATGGGGGTGCGCAGCTCAAAAAGTCCAATAGACCCAAAAATGTTTAAGAAAAAATAACTTCTTTATTCCAATCAATTTGTTAAAAAAAACTTCAGATACAGGCAATCCAGCCAACACGTTTCATTCCCATATAGGGAACTTCCTCAGGGCTCCAGTGGTACTTGAAGTAGAGATGCAGCAGTGCGGACATACTAGGCTTGCTGGCCTTTAAGGCCGTCCCAGAAAATAATTTAAAGGACCTCATATGGAACACTCTCCTGATGAAATCTCTCTTGGTTATGTTACAGCACCGGCTGCACCTCTACTTCAAGTACCACTGGAGCCCTGAGGAAGTTCCCTATATGGGAATGAAACGCGTTGGCTGGATTGCCTGTATCTGAAGTTTTTTTTAACAAATTGATTGGAATAAAGAAGTTATTTTTCTTAAACATTTTTGGGTCTATTGGACTTTTGAGCTGCGCACCCCATTCATCACAATATCTTTTGATCTGGAGCACAGTGACGCCACTCAACGGCTGGCGCAGGGGTAGTTTGCACAGCGAATGTATATATAGGAACTGGCACGAGGTGCGGCACAGGAGGTTCGCCGTTGTTGCTTTTGAAAATTTATATATTAAACCCTCCTAAGACTGTAATAGTACTGCAGTATGTGATAGAAACCACCAGGAATTAGGAAATTAGCATGCAAACATCCTAGGGGTCCTGCTTTCCAATAGGAAATCCATAGGTTGATATCCTACAAGTATGACTTGGAATGAGATGTCAATCAAACAGAGGATCTATAGAGATGCTAAAGGTTAGATCCTTCCTCGGGCTCTTGGTCAACTGCATCCTATTACTTTCTGGGACCAAAAAAGATTAACAAGTGATAAACGTCACTGGACTACTAGAAGAAAGAAACAGAGAGGACTGGGGAAAGTAGGAAGGAATACAAATTACCACACTGTCATTGGTGCGAAATTCTGCTCTTCAATCACTTTTCTTGGGTTGTGACGACTGTGACCTCCAAGCTGTTTTGTTTAAACTGGTTTTCCTTTCAACACTATCCAGCTCATTCTATTTCAGGCTCTATCCCATTCCTTCCTCACCTACCACCTCCGGCAGAGGACACTTCTCATACATTAGTCACTGCCACAGTGGAAGTGACTTGATTCATGGCCAACGAAGCAGCAGCGTGACACCCTGGTTGGACAGCTTCCTTTTCTACAGGTTCTTAGGAAAGAGGGGATGCTCCACTGAAGATATCTGGAGACACTAATTACTTAAAGTAAATACAAAAATAGCTAAAGATTCATAATTAGTGTGAGTTGTCATAACAGGTGGGAGGTTTGCATGACAGATGCTGGGCTCCAATTAATGATTTCTTCCATCTAGGATCCTGTGGGGTCAGGAAACGCATCTCTATGAAACACGTCTCAGGAGGGTCTCAAACTAGGAACTCTAATTCTCTCCATGAGAAGGTAAGAGGCATCTTTCAAACTGGAACGAGGACACTCTCTGGGTCTCTGACGAGTAACAAGCAGAGGCAAAGACAGTCTCCTCACCAACCCAGGTGCAGTTTTCTTGGATGGCGCTGGAGGGGTCTGGCTGGGAGATGCAGAGCTCTTAGAATGAGATGTTTGTTAATTTATGGTTTTTATATAGCACAGCTCTTACACAAGTGGCTGTCAGTACATCTTACAAATAAAGCCCACGATATCAGACATCTCAAAAATACAAAGAACCCAGATAACGAAAGGGGAGATGACAGGTCAAATAAAATTAAAAATTAAAAATAAGAACCGTAGAAACCGCCCTAGGGAGCTCGAGAGTGTCAGGGGGAGGGATGTGGTAGTGGAGAGGGAGGCAGAGGACAGAAAGGTAATAAACATGTGCACGATGCAGATAGCGCCCAGAAATGTGCGAGTCTGACCTGGTGATCCCTTTCAGCACTGGTTTGAACACTAAAAGGATGTTAAGAAACGTATGATTCAGGTTAAAACACCTTATACATTTGTAGAGAGCCTACATAGAACACTGTATAAATTCACTCCCTATTCTGCATCAAGTTACCGACACATGGTTTATTCTAGGCACAGTTTTAGCAGATGCTCTGCATGTACCCCGCTCTGACAGCATTTTGTTTTAAAAGTGGCCTATCTAAATTAAATGGCTGGTTTATTTATGCCTGTATATCTGCAAGCGATAGGGCAGAATATTATCATAAGCAAAAAGCAGCATCATTTCAAATAAAAACTTGTCAGCAGAACAAAGAACCCTTGCACCCTCCTTGGGGGCCTGTCAGCATAGCATAGATGATTTGCTCTGACTGCAATACATGCGGAGAGGGCTAAGGAGGGGTTTTGTGAAATCCATCCACTGAATTGTATGCGGTGCAGATACTCGCTGGGGATTTGCTAATGAACAGTCCAGTGTGCGTTGCTTGGCAGATCTCCCCAAAATAGAAAATTGAGGTTTATCTCAAAATAGCTACGCTACACTACACTACTGTGTACTGTTAGGTAAAAGCAGGGCCACTGGAATTGTGCGGCAGGCCCAAATTATGCGGCAAGAAAAGACAAATTATGCGGTATAATGTGGCACATTTTGTGATATTGCTTTATTCGTTGGCACTTTATGCGATAATATTGCTGCATGCGTTTGTCATTTTTGCACTTCTTATCGCTGTCGGGCATAGGTTTCACCTCATTAGTACCAGTATAACACCCAAAAATAGCGATAAGAAACAGATAGATGGCTCGTCAAACTTTGCAGAGGGCCTTCCACTGCACGGTAACACATGTTGCTGCGTTTTTAGTAACTCTTCTTTTGTTAAGATCTGCAGCAGATGATGCATAAAGCGGAAACTTTATAGTTATGAGGAAAACGCCGCAGCTGCAAAATCGCATATCAGTTGCCCTGGGTATAAGTAAAAGTTCTGCTACAATTAAGCGTGGTGTTTGTTGCAAATGGGACAGGTTATTACTAGAAACAGCGGTCCCTGACACGGGAAGTATAAGGTAATAACCACAAAACTGGAATCAGCGTTGGGTGTACATTTGTCGCAATGGACCTTATTTCATTTATTTTGCTTATACATAAAACATACAATAACAAAGTGAGCAAAGAGTGAAGGGGTTCTGGAAATCAACGAGATTTCCTGACCTCAGGCATGTAGTGATAAGGTGACTGTTCAGTGATAGAGAGTACAGTAGTAACGATAGAGAACACGCATCTTGTACTCCTCAACAATCAAGGTTTAAGAGTTGGAGTTAAGATGCTTTTGTCGACGACGTTTCGATCCCCACCAGCGGTTATGGGATCATCATCAGGACAGGTCGGTCTAAATGCCTGAGAGGTAGCTATGGGTCTGAGCTGTAGACCGCAATAAGGGTGAGTCCGGGGGATGGTACCCCACCGAGAAAGCCTGGCGACCACAGTCATAGTGGTCAGTGGGACGATGCACTCCTCGTGGATCCTGATCTACATGGGGGCGTGGGATGAGAATAGGGGCTCGCTCCGTGGCCGTTAGTAGAAGGCTTGAGGTGCCGAGCTGTTGTCCTCGAGGCTCGCAATGGAGCGCAGTGCGAGGAATGCCTATGGCGGTATCGAGGAGCTGGTCCCGGTAGCGATATGGAGGAGGTCCCGGTAGCAAGCACATCCGATGCCTAATGGGACAGGGTCACAAGGGCTACAGGGCGCCAATAGTGACAACTTACATTCATTTGCCTTTGCTGTCCTGGGCCGACCTACTTCAGAACACATTACCGATGACCAAGTACATCAGCTGAGCATCAACTCTCAATGTAGGGAAGCAGAGCAGCCCAAGGCTTAGCAGGGAAGTGGTGTGGGGTAAGAGACTCAGACCTCAGCACAGTGTAAATAACATAATAAATCAAGGTTCAACTGGAACTTTAGTTTACACACAGGGCAATACTACACAGGAGGGGTCTACACAGATCAGAAGTCTGTGGTTAACGGTAGTGGAATAGTCCCATTGGTGTGAAGAATCCCCTGCCTGTGTGTAAACAGGCCTTACTCCCACAATCTCTTCATGCTTTTAGTGCTTCTAGTGCACTCTGGGGCTTGTAGTCCTGGCAGTGTCCACTTCAGCTGTTGGGTCCAACTTGCCCTGACAGGCTGCCCCAGTAGAGGTGCAGCTGTCCCAGTACACTTTTTGCTTGCCAAGTTCTTACAGCTTTAACCTCATTCTCACTCGTTGTTGTGGTGGTCTCCTCACGCAATCCTGTGTGAGGACTTTTTAAACCTATTTTTGTTCATAACTGAAGTCCAGAACTCACTGAAGGTGGAGCGGTGCAACTTGTTGAAAACCTGTACGCGGAAAGCATCTCTGCAAATGCTAGATTCCCCTCCCGAACAGCAGGCCCTTCATGAACAGGAAAGTGCACAGTTCACTTGTGTGAACTATAAAGCATCATGCATGGGCAACCTACTCCCGAGAGATGTTCGCCTTTAGTCAAATGAGGTTGAGTTCTCAGAAATAACCTCAGTGAGGAAAGGGTGCAAACCAGTAGCAAAAGTACTTCGGTGTGGAAGCGGGACATTTACTGAAATACTCACTTGCTAGCCAAAACTTTAAAGTGCATCTGAGAAAACTGTCCTACCAACTAGCAAAGTTTCATTGGCATCCGTCTGCATCCTGCATACATCCCAATACCATGTAGGCACGCTACAAATCCTACATTTTACTTCACTTCATTACATACCTATATGTTTTCACTATAAAAACTACTTTTAACCCTTTGGGCACGGCCAGAATTTCCCCGCGGTGCGGGAAAATTCCACGCGTGAGCAGATCGGACGGCTCCCGGCCGTCCGACGCACACGCCCACCGTGACGTCGGACGTCCCCCAGCCGTTCGACGCATGGAAGGGGTTAAACTACTTTTAAAGTAATGAGATTAGTAGAACTTCTATTCAAGAAATGTTTGTGTTCATTGACTTCGTAAACTGTGTTTGCATGCCCTCATACGACACCAAAAATGTTTGTTGGTTCCAGAAAAGTAAATGGTACATCAAGCAAGTTCCCATGGTAAATCCGGCTGGTCGGGGACCCCTTCAGCTTACCACAGGATGGAAAAAAGTTAAAAACGCCAGAACATATCCGTCAGCGGTCCACAAACCACTGCCAGATCGCCTACATGCAAGAAAACGCTGGATAGTCAGGGTCCCCGTTTCATCCAAACAAAATAAGGCTCTGTGGTAGGATCATTGTGATTGGCTGTTCATAGTTGTGGGCTGTCCTGCCTGTGGGTCATATGTAGGCTGGCTGTTCCATGTGTTTAAGCTCTCCAATTGTCAATGTACCACAGCCTTTAGCTCGCGGGCCAATGTATTTAAGAATTTGCGCTGACATGGCTGTATTTGTCATCTCCCTGTTTACCAAAAGGATGGCCCTGCACACAAAACACTTTCAATATTTGAGGATTCGAGTTAGAATAGCAGTAGATTATTTGGAGTATTTCTAGGCACCTTGTCTGAGTTTCAGGGGATGCAGAGAAATACAGTCATTTCTGGAAAGCACAGGTAGCTTGGATGGACACACCAGCAATCCCGGAGCAATCCGTGGACCACTGCAGGTGGTCTTTCAGCCCGTGTTAAGTGGAGTCATAAACACCCTGTGATTTTCCTCTGCGTATCTAAAACTGGGAAAACAAGCATTGGCATAGCCAATAGGTCTCGCCTTTGGGGCCTTATAAGTGTTTAGCCAGAGCTATTGACTTTGCCAATGTCTTCAAGCTGTGCTGTAGAGAAGTGTGGCTGCTGTGCAGCATGCTGAAAAGTTATAATAAAAAAGTGTCAGAAGCATTTTTGTTACTTTATATATGACCAAGAAGGCATTATGTAAAACTGAACGACCATATTAAAAAAAGTATTTACAATAAAAAATGTCCTCAGTTTTCTTTTGTTCTTGCAATGCTGGCAACTTGTTTCTGCCTATTGCAATGGTTGTTTGTTAAAGCTTTTTTTTTGAGGGGGCATAAACAATCGGAGGGTGAAGGTTGGGAACTAGTACCTGTATTATAACACTAGCAGCGGTCAGACGCTAGGGGAGAATCAACAGATGCCAAATTCCGAGAGCAGGCTGAGGTGGTAGTGGTGGTGGTGGTGACTGTTGCGGAGACTATGCTGAGGTGATGCTGAATGATACTCAGGTCTTGCTGAATGATACTCAGGTCTTGCTGAGTGATACTGCTGTGGTGCTGAGTGATGCTGTGGTGGTGCTGAGTGATATTGTCTTGGCGCTGAGTGATGCTGTGGTGGCCCTGAGTGATGCTGTGGTGGCCCTGAGTGATGCTGTGGTGGCCCTGAGTGATGCTGTGGTGGCCCTGAGTGATGCTGTGGTGGCCCTGAACGATGCTGTGGTGGCCCTGAACGATGCTGTGGTGGCCCTGAACGATGCTGTGGTGGCGCTTGAGCGATGCTGTGGTGGCGCTTGAGCGATGCTGTGGTGGCGCTTGAGCGATG
This sequence comes from Calotriton arnoldi, assembly GCA_963921515.1. Classification (NCBI taxonomy): domain Eukaryota; kingdom Metazoa; phylum Chordata; class Amphibia; order Caudata; family Salamandridae; genus Calotriton; species Calotriton arnoldi. The sequence goes on from CAWUFW010000282.1 coordinate 2,217,496, forward strand.
CTGTGGCGGCGCTTGAGCGATGCAGTGGCGGCGCTTGAGCGATGCAGTGGCGGCGCTTGAGCGATGCAGTGGCGGCCCTGAGCGATGCTGGGGCGGCCCTGAGCGATGCTGGGGCGGCCCTGAGCGATGCTGGGGCGGCCCTGAGCGATGCTCTGGCGGCGCTGAGCGATGCTCTGGCGGCGCTGAGCGATGCTCTGGCGGCGCTGAGCGATGCTCTGGCGGCGCTGAGCGATGCTCTGGCGGCGCTGAGCGATGCTGTGGCGGCGCTGAGCGATGCTGTGGCGGCGCTGAGCGATGCTGTGGCGGCGCTGAGCGATGCTGTGGCGGCGCTGAGCGATGCTGTGGCGGCGCTGAGCGATGCTGTGGTGGCGCTGAGCGATGCTGTGGTGGCGCTGAGCGATGCTGTGGTGGCGCTGAGCGATGCTGTGGTGGTGCTGAACGATGCTGTGGTGCTGCTGAACGATGCTGTGGTGGTGCTGAGTGATGATGTGGTGTCGCTGAGTGAAGCTATGGTGGTGCTGAGTGAAGCTATGGTGGTGCGGAGTGACGCTATGGTGGCGCGGAGTGACGCTGTGGTGGCGCGGAGTGACGCTGTGGTGGCGCGGAGTGATGCTGTGGTGGCGCGGAGTGATGCTGTGGTGGCGCGGAGTGATGCTGTGGTGGCGCGGAGTGATGCTGTGGTGGCGCGGAGTGATGCTGTGGTGGCGCGGAGTGATGCTGTGGTGGCGCGGAGTGATGCTGTGGTGGCGCGGAGTGATGCTGTGGTGGCGCGGAGTGATGCTGTGGTGGCGCGGAGTGATGCTGTGGTGGCGCGGAGTGATGCTGTGGTGGCGCGGAGTGATGCTGTGGTGGCGCGGAGTGATGCTGTGGTGGCGCGGAGTGATGCTGTGGTGGCGCGGAGTGATGCTGTGGTGGCGCTGAGTAATGCTGTGGTTGTGCTGAGTAATGCTGTGGTTGTGCTGAGTAATGCTGTGGTTGCACTGAGTAATGCTGTGGTTGCACTGAGTAATGCTGTGGTTGCACTGAGTGATGCTGTGGTTGCACTGAGTGATGCTGTGGTTGCACTGAGTGATGCTGTGGTTGCACTGAGTGATGCTGTGGTTGCACTGAGTGATGCTGTGGTTGCACTGAGTGATGCTGTGGTTGCACTGAGTGATGCTGTGGTTGCACTGAGTGATGCTGTGATGGCGTTGAGTGATGCTGTGATGGCGTTGAGTGATGCTGTGATGGCGTTGAGTGATGTTGTGTTGGTGCTGAGTGATGCTGTGCTGGCTCTGATTGATGCTGTGCTGGCTCTGATTGATGCTGTGCTGGCTCTGAGTGATGCTGTGGTTGCGCTGAGTGATGCTGTGGTTCCGCTGAGTGATGCTGTGGTGATGCTGAGTGAGAGATAGAGTGAAGATATAATGCCCAATTAGAGACGGTGGTGAGAGAGAAAGAGATAGAAAGGGTGTACATAGAATAAAGAGTGGAGCGGGATAGAGAGAGAGAAAGAAGGGGAGAGAGAGTGAATGAAGGAGTTTGAAAGAGAAACAGTTAAAGGGGTGAGAGAGAATGAAAGGCTAAAAAAGATAGAGAGGGGAGAGTTAATTAAGTAGAGAGAGAATTAGAGAGGGGAGAGAGAGAGAAGGAGAGAGACAATAAGAGTGGAGGGTGTGGAGTTTAAATAGAGTGAAGAAGTGACGCGGAAAAAGTAACCTTAAATATAGCTTTGTGCTTTGCGCGAATAAATATTTTTTTTAAAAACAGAGCGAGACAAAAATACTGGTAATTAGGCTGTGACTCCCAATATAAAACAAATAGCGATATAAGGTGAAATCAACCCACCGAAGCAATATTTCTAACTAGACAAAAAAAAGCTTGCATTTCAATGTTAATCGCTGTTGTTTTTCATGTGACTGTAGTCCAGGGCCGTCAGTTGGTAATGTGAGCTGCTGCTGCGATTGAAACATCAGAGTCCAGAGAGTTAATGAGCTATGACGAGGAAATGAGAAAGAGATAGGAAACCCAGATGGCAGCTGCGCGCCTGCACGCTATCGTGAACGCAAGCTGGTCGCCAGCCGAAAGCCAGTGGGTTTGCACTTCCAAAACCCGCTTACTAAAACTCTCGGCCAGACCAGCACAAGCGCTGGTGCAGGCCGAGACCTAAAAAGTGCCAAGCCCTAGTTACCAGCTGCGTGCAAGGACACAAGATCTGGCTTATAACTAAAACTACCCCTTTAGTTACTGATGAGTTTAGGTACTCAATAACTCACCATGCAAGCAATTTGCTATTCATACCCCCACTAACTCATTCTTACATTCATCAACTCCGCTCCACTGGACAAACGGGGAGCTGGGGGCACAGTTTATAGTTCCGATATAGGGTCGAAACAATCTAATACCTACTGTGCTTTCCTCTGGGTTTTCAAAGAAATCTTGATCTAACACCTTGCCCCTTTGATGGGAGATCTGGGCAAACCACACAGCATTTCCTATTTTTTTGTGGATTTTATTCAATGTACACTAAGCAGCAGGTCTTACTTCCCTTATAAAGAGACGTAATATTGATGATTTTAAGGTAGCTTTTATTACGTTATATCAACTTTCTGATGAAGAGATAACTGCTCACACAGGCATTTTTTGGAGAACGGCAGTGCGAGCCCGTAGCTCTATGAATACCGATTGATTATGCTGCTAAGAGTTGTGATTGGTTTTATACATTGCATATTACTATGTATTTATTTGTTTTTATTGTATATGTCTGTGTTTTTATGGATACTTTATGTACCCGAATAAAGATTTTGGACTTGAACTCATACACTCCCCCACTCACAATACAACACACACAAACTCGAAAAGTATATGCAAAATACATTAAAATAATAACAGCAGAAAAAGAAAAAAGCTATCACAAACATGGCGACCATGTGCTTGCAATAAAGAAGTACGAAATTAAACATAACAGTAAGCTGCCTCCTTGGGATGGTATTGTGCATAGTGATTAATTGCTGTACCAATCCAAGATGTCTGATCTATTGCTTTTAAATGTGGCCATCATTTTGAAACAGTAAAGCAATGATATACCACAGTCAAAACCCTTCAAGATGCCAGGCTAGTTTTGAATAAGTAGCCACATGCAATGCAGTGCACTACAGATAACATGAGCAGTAAAAGAGCAACCTTTTAGAACTGGCTGCGGGGAGTTCCAAACTAAGCAAACAGAACAAAAACACAGAAGGAAAGCAAGAAAATGGCGACCTATGAAAACTAAACAACAGCAAATGAAAAACTAAAGTGACTGGTGGACAATGCAGGGCACTGAAGCGCGCCCAAATCCAACTGGATATGCACATGGCATCAGGCAGAATGCCTCATCAGAGAGGGCTATAGAGCCAATGGCTGAAGCAGGCTGACCGACTGCACCATGCTGCATGCTGTCCTGGGCGGAAACAGAATGTGAACTACGCTCTAATAGACCAAAGTCTGAAGAGAGCTGGACGAAAGTCCCACTTTGTATGTACATGTGTGCATATATTTTTATGATTTTTTTTTTATTACAAAAGCCTTGCAGGAAGCTAAAGCTGTCTAAAACGATGTTTAATACACACACGTATTTATAAATACGTATTAAAAAAAACAGTTGGCAAACAAATATAACGCCTTTCCCAAGAAGTCTAACAAGGATTCTCAAATGAACATATTCTACCCTCAGTGCTTGCTAGAAGAGGTTAACAAACAAAATCCACTGCCTGCACCAAGTCATCTGTTAGATTCCATGACACTATTTCTGTCTACATGTTTAACACAGTAATAGCAATCCTTCCTTACAGGCCTATTGTCTTTAACATGTTTCTCCACTGTACACTTATGAGTCAGCCCTACTAACTGTGTCATGGCTTTTTGTAAGAAATAGATCAGACAACAGGCATCTGTCATAATGTTTTCCAATTAATCAATCAGGTCTGTGCCTTTTGTCATTGGCCTATCAAATAACCAACGCAGGCCTACTGTATGGAGCATAAGCTTTCCCACAAGGCAACAGTCATAAAATGTCAAATATGCACGAGGTACAGCTTGCAAAACAATAGATCAGACCTCCTAAGACCATCCAGCAGGGATTACCACATGGCAAATCTAATACTCTCACGATTTGTCTGAGGAGTTAACCAACATGGAACTCATCGCCTACTACATTAGTTTGTGAAATACTGTGGAACAAAATACCGGTCTAATCGCTTCAACACAACATAACATCAATCCAACCTTAAAGGCCTATTGGCTTTAGCATGCATTTTTCACTATAAATAAGTCAGCCATTTGTTGTAACTTTTCATAATACAGAGATCAGACATTTGGCATCAGACATGACTTTTCTCAAAGAACCAATCAGGCCTATGGCCTTTACCACCGGCTTGTTACCGTAACCAACTCAGGCCTGCGGTACTGATGATAAACTTTCCCACCAGTGGCATACAGTTATCAAATTACAGATATGTAAAACAAATTACCGATGACAAAACAATTTACACCTTTCTCATCAAAATGGCCTAACCGGGGTTCTCACAGTGTAAATATTCTACCCCAAGGGTCTGTCAGAGGGTACCCCACATCAAAATCATTGCTTACTACAATAACCTGTGAGATTTCTTGTAACAAAATACTTGTGTACAGGTTTTACTATAATGTAACAACAATCCACCCTCAGAAGCCTTTTATCTTACCATACGATTTTCACCATAAACAAGTCAGGCCTATTGCCTTTGTCACAATTTACCAGAACAGATCAAATCGATGGCATCTGACAAATAGCCAAAACCAAATCAGGCCTAGTGTCCTCAGCATAAGTTTTCTAACAAAGCATGAATGTAACACAAGCCCTCTTTTTCAGCCAAAGCGCACAACTTCTGTGTCGACAAGCAGGAGGAGGCAAAGTCCCTCTCCAGTAGTGCTGCGTAAAGCTCTTTTTAGGTCGAGCCTAGCGTTGCAGCGCATGTGCTGCTCGCTTTGCGAGGCATGCATTATGCAGTATAGCGTGGAAGCTTCGTGGAAGTTCCGCCCCCTCTCCGCCCATCTTTTTGATTGGCTTAGGTCCTAAATGCTGCCTTGCCATTTGTTTTAGGCTAGTTAGTCCCTCCTTATAACGAGCATGTCGTCATTTGTATCCTTCCATGGCTACTGGCCCCTTTACTTTCGACACTACTTTCTTCCCGTGTTGCCCCCTCCCCTCCCGCAGTCTGTGACTTCTGCCGCCGCCCCCCCTCCCGTTCGTGCCTTTTTGCCCGCCCGCAGTCCCGTTTCCAATGCAATAGGTCTCGCGTAAATGCGAGTCCTATTGCATTGCAAATGCTTGTTTCCTATAGAGGTTCGTACAGCTATTTTTCTGTAGATTACATAAGGTAAAAGACTGCAGCGCTGTCAAGCCAGACCTAAAAATCAGGGTCTTCTTAAGGATTTTGGGGGCCCTGGGCCAAGCGTATTTTGGGGGCCCCTGCTCGGAATAGCTCTGAATTTATGATCCAGTCTTAGCTCTTTCATGCACTCTTTGGCCTCGTCACTGACAGTGCACAGGCACACTCGTCCATATTCTAAATGTGTTTACATCTAATATTCAGCTAGACAGATGGGTAATATTGCTGCAAATCTGTGACACCCTCCTATTTCTCATATGCGAGATCCTGTTTTGATCTAAAAGAAACTTTATAGAGTTACATTAAACACAAAATTTCTCTGCAAAATGTTATGCGATAGACTCGCACACATCACTCACATCAAACATATGTTAAAGGAAAACAGTTTTTAAACCAATCTGTTTAAGAATAATTCAAGGTCACAAGCGCACGACTCCCACCAGAACAGAGCTGACTATCAGGGGCCCCTGAAATGCTGCCCATGCCTTAAAACGTCCCTGCTAAAATTACAAATTATGAAACAGATGTTTAAGATTGCAGTCGGCGTTTTACTGTACCAGTCTCAATCATTTATAGGTGTAGCTATGCATCAAGGCAGCAGAAACAGGCTGTCACACACACTGATGGCGCGTCCTTCTCAATACCAGGAAAATGTTATAAAAGGGCTTGGTGCAATTCTCCGAGATTCATTTGAAAAAGCGTAGGTGTTCAGAGCGCTTGTCTGTTGCTCTGTAAATCAGCTTTACGGTACCTAAAGCCGCAGATATTAAAAACCACAATTAAAATGTAAATGCGTTAAAATGCTGGGGTGCCACGTCACTGTCGTGCAAATATTGAGGCCGTCATATTTATTTCGTTTTTATGTTTCGTACACCTTTCACAGTGCACATTACCAGTGACGTAGAACGGGTGGCTTGAGCCCACCTCCCCCCCCCCACACCCACACACGCAGAGCTTACGGGTGCTATTGTTAGCTACTGCGCCCCACCGCAGTTTGGAATAAAAATAATGCCTGGATTTGGATCCAGAGGCCCTTTTGCACCCTGGACCCGGACACCACTGCACCTGCTGCACTGTTGGTAGCTACACCCCTGCACTTTAGGCACATGAGTCAGTCCAAAAGAGCATTTACTCTGTGGTTACAGAGTCAAATTGATAAAGGTATTGGGAAGCTACAAGGCGCTACATTTACTTTTCAGCAGCATTCCTCCAACACCAGTACTTGCGCGAGACGCTTCCGCCCAGGGAGGAAGGGATACGGAAGTATGTTTCAAAGGCCCTCAGGCACTGCTTTCTATTACCAGGTACGTATAGGGGCGTGTTGTAGGCCCCTGCGGTACAGGGCAGCGCCCACTCTCTGGGGGGCCCCAATTTAGTAAAAGGTCTAAGCAGTGCTTTAAATGGGAAAAAATAAGTGCAGGTACTCCTCAAATTGAGCTAGGGGGTGGGGCAAGGGGCGGAGCTGAGGGCGGGGCATGATTATATAAAGACACTACTGCCATCTATCAAGTAATCATTTTGCCCTTGAATTACACTTATCAATAGTCTCAAATTGCCTGCATGTGCAAATTACCTCTGCACATGTGGGCATGGCATATGTAGACAATTAATAACCTGTCTCCTACTCTGCCCCTTTCAACTGTGTAAGCTGCCCATTGCATTTAAAGGGACATGTTGGTTACAGCAGTTTCAGCACACACCAAAACACATGATAAATGTATGAACATAAAGTGGTTAACTCCTCACAAAAAATTAAATGAAGGCCAAAAATGTGTAATGCATTAGTTTCTGCTTCTTTTTATATTTGCTGCTTCAGTTCTTATTTGTTTTATTAGGTACAGCATTCATACATTCTCTTGCCCATGAGCACGCGCTCACACACATGCACAAGAACAAGCAGACATGCACACACAAAACATTCCTCACATTTTCTTTAAAATACTTTTACATACTGTCCCGATGCTCTCTCTGTCGCTTCCGCACTCACACACAAAAGCAGACATTCACTGCCACAAAAGGCTCACAACAGAATTAAAGACGTTGTTTGCAATTCCTACCTCCCACGGCTTTCTTCTTGCAGACTCTCAGCCAGTTGTCTGGACTTTCGGTGCCTGCGCAATTTCACACCTGTGATTTACAGTGCAGGGTCTGATCGGACCCTGTCACTCACAGCGTGATACCGAGCTTGCTCCCCTGCCACACTAAGAAAATGTAATGAGCCGCTGCTGAATGATTCAGCAGCGGCTCGGCACAGGGCTACGGTGGCGCTTTGGCTGAGTGGCGTTCAGACAGCCTCATCCTCAGCAGCACAAGTACCACTGAGCCTACCAGTCATGAGTACCGGTACGCTCCTTGGCAATGAAAAGGTGCCGGTACTCAGGAGGTTAAAAATAAAAAGTGCCGGTACTCAGTACCGGTGAGTACCGGCCCATTTAAAGCACTGGGTCTAAGAATATCCATGAGATATGGGGGTCTCTGGGGCTCTCAGTACAATGCGCACGGGGCCTCCATCACTCTGTTATGGCACTGGGTAGATCCCCCCTGGCACCTGCACCCACTATGGGTTTAACATATGCAAATATCTTAAAAGGCAAGTACGCTTTTTGGCCCTACCAATTTGAACCATTTAAAATGAAGCACCCATTAGGAAGCGGATCCACATGTAATGAAGGAGGCAAGAATGGCAGAAAAGTCGCAGATTAAGGGGCTTATTCGGAGTTTTGTGGACGCGATGCTCCATCACAAACTTGGAGGATGTGGCGTACACTGTATCGCAAGTGCAATATGTATGTGTGCATTGGCATTTATAAAGAGCAAACCTAACTGAAGCAATGGAGCACTAAAGATTACATGAGGCGTTGGGAGACGACCTACAAGATCGTGTACATCAGAGGATTACACACTTGGGGCCAGATGTACGACCATTTCATTTAGCGCCTCGCAATTTGCGAGACATTGCGAGTCGCAAATTGCGAGGCGCTAAATGAAATGTGCAACAGTGTGTTTAACACAGTTTGCGATTCCCAATGGGGTCGCAAATTGCGAGGCTCATTAATATTAATGAGCCTCTCGCAATTTGCGAGCCCATTGGGAATGCCAGCCCTCCCAGGGATGGTGGCCTGCTGGGCTCAGCAGACCACTATGTCTGGGACTGCTTTTAAATAAAGCAGTTTTTTTTTTTTTTTTTTTTTTTTTAAATGCAGCCCGTTTTCCTTAAAGGAAAACGGGATGCATTTAAAAAAAAAAAAATGAAACGTTGGTTTCATTTTTGAAGGGCAGTCCTGCCCTAAAAAATAATTTTGCATGCATTTGCAAAGGGGTCCCCTGGGGACCCCTTCCCATTTGCGAAAGCATTACCACCTACTTGAAGTAGGTGTTAATTGCGAGTGTTTTGCGACCGAAATTGCGGTCGCAAAACATTTGTACATGGTTTTGGGACTCGCTATTTGGAAGGGAACGCCCCTTCCAAATAGCGAGTCGCAAAACCTATTTAGCGAGTCGCAAAAAAAATGTGACTCGCTAAATAGGCTATGTACATGGCCCAAAAGGTTTTTGCATGCACAAACAGGTTCGCAAACCCGTTTGCGCATGCAAAAACGGGTCGGACATCTGGCCCTTACACATTACATTTCCTAAATTTTTTGGCACAGGGAGATAAATAGATTTGCCCAGAATCACACGATGTTCAGTGAAGTGCCGAAGCTGGGATTCGAACCTGGGTTCTCAGAGCTCTAGGCCGCATCTCCTCCGGTTATCGCCTATGACACTTGCAATACCATTTTTTGTTGTTGTTGTGGAAAATGTATTCAAGCCCTGGCCCAAATGCCAATACATTGGATAATGCCAAATCCCTCATAAGTTATGCAGAGGAGGGTATAACTAGGTGGTAAGATTCAAACACTACTAGGATTCCATGCATAAACAGATGAACTTAAGTCATGCAAAGTAGCACAGCTGGCTTTATATTAAGTCCTAGCGCCAAATGAAAACAGAATAAAACAATGGGCCAAAGGAAATGGTGCGATTTTCAAATGCATAATATGGGCGATATGCACAAAATTAAACAATTTGCAAATTGGCATTTTTTCAGAAATTTGTACAGAAAGGTGTGCATCAACTTCACCTATGACGTAAGATTCTGCTTTTTCACCTTTGCGCTGTAACACAACACTGAACCATGTTTAGCATTGCACAAACAAGGCATTTTAAGTTGAGTGCGCCCAATGGCATCATCAGAGAGCACTGCGTAGTATATAGAGTGCTACACAATTTTCTGTCATTTGCACAAGGTTGCAAGATTCTACGCAACAGTGTATTGCTCAAAGTTTGATGAATTTTGGCCTTCATTGCTTCCTGGCGCTACAGAAGTAGCTTTACCTTACCTACAATTATATATATTGCCTGCATATGCTTATATTGTTACAGCTTATATTCTGTAATTAGTATAACCAAGACAAAGACAACATCGGATTATGCAAACTCTGCAGTACAATTTAATACAGACATTGTATGGCAAAGCCCAGTTGTCCTCAGTGCTGGAAGTTACAGCAGTCCTTCCCACACATGGGTTAAGTAAGGTGGTTTGTATAAGACTTTTCAAAATATATAAGCAGCTAGGGATGATTAAAGCCGCACTGCCCAAATAGTCACTTTGATCTGTTTAGACCGGAGGATTCACAGATTATATTGTTGCCCACCTCCAAGGTCTGCTGTTTGTAGACCTTACAATTAGATTATACACAACATAAAGCAAAGAGAGGCAACAAAGAAACAACTGAACAGTCAAAAGAATTATTCTTGAGTCTTCGGTGAAGAGTAGTTCTTTTAATGAATTCAATCAAATGCACATGCAGCCAACGCGTTTCTCCCTAAACAGGGCTTCATCAGGGCAATATAAGCACCAGCAAACGGTGTGATGGGGTGCCTGATGTCACTTCAAGGAATTTATTTCACTCCAGATAAAAAGGTCTTGCAGTTTAAATACGCAGGTCCCGGCAGCAAGCAGTGTACCCTACACGTTGGTTTACTGTCGAGGGAGTTATTGACTACTAGATGAGCCCTCTCTACACAACCGCTTATTGCATTACGCTGCTGGATGACGTTCACGCCTGGCTCTTACCTGAACCTGCTTTTTTAAACCGCAAGACCTTTTTATCTGGAGTGAAATAAATTCCTTGAAGTGACATCAGGCAACCCATCACACCGTTTGGTGGTGCTTATATTGCCCTGATGAAGCCCTATTTAGGGAGAAACGCGTTGGCTGCATGTGCATTTGATTGAATTCAATAAAAGAAGAACCACTCTTCACTGAAGACTCAAGAACAATTCTTTTGACTGCAATTGTTTCTTTGTTGCCTCTCTTTGCTTTATGTTGTGGTTTGTATAAGATTATCTGGGTTAAACACCTACATCATCGCCACTGAGTTTAGAAAATAGAACTGTCCTTCATGGTACGGAAATCGCACAGACAAGCTTAATCCAGCAGGGCAATCTCTCTCAGGTTGCAGAAATCTCACTACATGCTCAATCTTCACACAGGAAAGCTATCGCTCGGGTACACACATCATACAGGCCCAGACATCAAACCCTGCTGTTAACTATGTTAGAAGCTCAGGCCTCAGACCTGTCCATAGGGTTACAGAGATTGCTCAGGATTCAGACAGCAGAGCGATACACCATTAGAAAGGTCCCTCAGGTCTCTAGAAGTTAACCCCTCCCTCACGTCACAAATATCTCTTGGGCTCAGGCCTCAGAAAGGCAAGCTACCCATTACTTTACACAGACTCCCCAAGATTTGGAAAACAAAGCTATTCTTAGATTGTTTAGGCTAATACCCCAGACACCAGAGTGATTCCAGATCTTCCAAAGTAACTCCGGATTCACAGAGCACACCTATTGTTTCAGTTACAGAGATCCTACCAGCTAGGATCTGATGAGGAAGAACTATATATCATGTTACGAAGACCTCAAAAGATCAGGGTTTCGGCAAAGAAGTAATCTCTTGGGTTTCACTAAACAGATTCGTGCAACAACTCCTCCAGTGACAGATGTTCTAGAGGTTGAGGCGTAATAGCCCTGTCTCGGGTAACAGATTCGACAGACTCAGACATCAGAGCAATCCTACAGGTTTTAATAGCCGCTCACAATTTTGACAGCATGTTAGATACTTGCTGGCATCTGGCGCAACCAGCAAGTCACACGTTTGAAACCCATGATGGTCACCTTAGTCGATCATCCTACTTAATGCCAACAAACTCAGTTCTATTAAAATGGCTGCTAGTATGGTGTGTGGAAATTGCAAACACTGCACTACTATAATAGGAGCTATATAATATTAAATTATTATTTTTATTATCCATTTTAATAAAGAGGTCTGAAATGTCTATTCAGAAGAACTGTTGATAAGGTTACCCTAATCTAGCAGGCTCAGGCTTCAGATAAAGACCCTTAAGGTTACGCCTGTCATGCATGGGCAAAGTTATCTCTCTAGTCACACCAATCCTACAGGTTCCGACCTAGGATAATCTATATATCATTCAAAATACAGAGATGCTACAGGCTCAAGCTTCTGACAGTAAGGCTGCACCTCAGGTTAGACAGACCTTACAGGCTCAGACCTCTGACAATAGCGCTATGATCCCGACGCCTTCAGGTTTCATAAATCTTACCAGCCCAGGCCTAACACAAGAGAGTTAACCACAGGGTTAAAGATCTTACCAGGTTAGACATAAGAAAAGAGGTCATCTGTCAGGTAATGTAGACCTTAGAGGATTAGGCATATGACAACAGGGCTATCCATTAGCGTACATGAATATTTTTCAGGTTCAGAACTCAGGCAGGAGAGCTATTCACCCAATTTGGAGAGATCTTGGCAGCTCAGATCTCGGACACAAAATCTAATTCCCATATTACACAGAGTTTAGAGGCTCAGGGTTTAGACAGTCAGCAGGTTCCTCAGTTTTTAGAAAGCCTACAGAGAGGACAGATCTTACACGTCAAAGTTTCAAATATCAGAATATTTATTAGGTTTCAAAGCCAGGACTTGGGTGGCAAAGCTATCCCTTAGGTTACACATATCACACTGAACGAGGCATCTTAAAATGCAGCTGTTTGCTTTTGGTTATAAATATTTTACAAACGTCTTCTTCTCACAGCAGAGTATGCAGATTTTACTGGTTGCGGCTTCTAAAACTGGAGGCCTATGCTTCCCGCCTTTTCAAGGAAAAGGAGATTTGAAAACCCTGTATTTAGTCCTTTCCTTCCCAGATTTTTACATAAAAATTAAATGAATCGCAAGTTAAAGTAGAAAGTTGACTACGCTAAGTACAAATGGATAAGCAGGAGTAAACTGGCAGGAAGGTTCCGTGATCAGACTGGACGAGAAGTTATTTCTTGTACAGCAACCTCCAGAAGGAGTGAAGAATGGACGAAAGACCTATTTTTCCCAGACCGATTCCCGGGTACAGTCACTAACTAGCACGCGTTCCTGGCCCTCAGGAAAGAGCCAGGAGAAATGAACCCACAGAGGTCTTGGTCTGGCCAACCTGCCGGAATGAAAGTCTGCTACAAGAGAACTCCACAAATTCTTTCAATTGAACGGTGACAAAACCTTTGTGGAGAGAGTGAGAACTGACAAACGTCGGCTAACGCAAAGATCACATTACGCTTATAGTGTTTATTATGAAGGTGGGGAAAGAATTCAGGGGGACGTTGGAACCCACTATGTTTAATGTATGTAAAATTCCTACCTTGAAGGACAGTCAATAACTCTCCTCATTGCCAGTTTTTACAACGGCCTGCTGTTGCCTCAATCATGCTTAAAAGTGATGCTATCTCTAACTATTCCTACATTGGCCATTTTGTCTAAATTCTCTGATAAATGAGTTGCAGCTTTAGCTTTAAGGCATTTTACCAAGCACTTTCAGAAACATAACGCTCCTTTCGTTATTGCATTTCAGTGTTCTATTCCTTGGGAATTTACCCCATTTCTTTGCACAAAAGGCTCATTGCTGAAAGTGTAAACATTTTTTAAATGGCTACAAATCCAATTATTATTAGAACTCCTACAAATAGTTCAACGTTGCAAGTAGAAAAGAAAAAAAGAGAAAGAAACATAACTAAGTTTAGAATCAAATTACTTCCCTCCTATCAGTAGGCGAAAGTAAAACCGCCCCCTCCATCAGCAAACGCAAGCAGTAAACGCTGAGAAGATTAGCATCCTCTTCCAATTCAAAGAATTAATAAGACTTAATGTGTGAACAAAAAAAAAAAAAATTATTTGCATTTCTGAAGGTCACATTCGCTCTGAGATTGAATTCCAAGGGCTTCAAAAACTGTAAAAGAGCTGCGACTGCATCCGAACATGTAGCCTTAGGCGGGCTTGGAATTGCTTGTTTGCGAGGGATACAGCTTCATCTATATGTAGTGCCGCGGAAGCTGGTACCCAGTAACGGAGACAGAATACTAAATACAAGCCTCATCTTCTACAAACACATCCACCACTGCTACAAAGAGGCTCCCAGTTGAATCCTCATGTAGCTCCTGGAGCAGCCCCGATCTGCACAAATGTTTCCTGAGGCAGAACTGCATAAAAGTCAACCCCCATGCTTAAGCGGCGTATGTGTTGGCGGCAATGTGGAACACGGCTCAGAATTACCTTGTTTGTATTCTGAATGAGTATAGAAACCCAGAGGCCTGAAAATACATCAAGGCATCCCTCAAAAACAACAGTCTTTTTCCACTCAGAGCTTCATGCCGCTTCTCTCGAGTTAGATAAACAGGGCACTCAAGTTGTCCTCCTCCTGACAGTTGCTCAGTTCTGCTCCTTGCTCACAGGTAGGAGCAAGATGTCCTTGTGAAGTGTGTGCCTGCTACACTTAAATCCTGAACATCAATCACATCTTAGTTTTATCATTGATTCTGACTTGTCACTGAGCTCCCATATTGGGGAAAAAAGGTGAACACTAGTTTCTCCCACCCTAGTTTCTTTCCACAATTAGTCTATATTTCTAGAGTTCAGGCAGGAAGTTCCCTGGTTCTGCAAGATCTCATCTATGTTGGCTGTCAGTAACCTGGCCGGTCCATGTTACCTTTTAGATTCCTGTAATGGCTTTAAAACTCTGATGGCTAGTTTCTTTGGAAACAGGTGATACAGACCCTTGTCTGGTCTGTAGTGGCTAAGCATTGGTAACTAAAGACTTGTTAAAAGTCACAGGGCCCGATTCATAAAGGGCCTCAACACTCACGGCGGAGGCCCCGCAGTCGTGGTGGGACCTCCGCAAGGAGAAACTGTAATGCGGAGGTCCAGCCACTAGTGCGGGGGACCTTTGTGAATTGGGCCCACGCATATCTGCACTTGATACGACCCTGCACATCACCTAAAAGACTGAAAGATGAAACTAGCCTATGGAAGGCTAAATGAAATATTAGGGCATCTTTTACTCTTTGGTGAATGGTCTGCTAAGCTGCCGAGTAGATGTAAGCACTCCTGCCAAATTATATTTAAAATTCCCTACTACATCGGTCAGGAATTATTGACACAAGTGCTGCCACCAGCACAGCGGTAGCACTTTTGACAAAAATGCAATGCTTTGGAGGGGGAGTAGGGGGGAGAGGTCTGTGGGTGCCATATCAGAGGATGGCTCAACATTGTTTTTGGTTTAAATAATCAACCCTCCAAAAAGGGGGGCTTGTTTGGCGAAACAAATTAGCAATAGCTCTGATGCGCTAGGAGGTTTCGTCCCCGAGTGCAGAGGCAATAGGTGCCGTTAGCTGATCCTGACCTATGTCTTGCCTCTAAACATTAGGTAGGCGGGCCTTCTGACATGCTGAAACTATCTGTCCGGTGGAATATAGACCACTGCTAGTTGGTCGTTCCAACAGCAGGGCGCGCTTGAGAAATAAGGAAGCTCCCCAAACTCTAAATGGGGTAAAGTGAACTGCGAGAGTCTTGGAACTGCATTTCCACCAGTTTACACCAGATGTCTCGTTTCCTCCTCCTTTCAGTTGCTCAGTTCCTGAACATCCTTACTCTTACATTTATGGTCTAATGAAAACTAAAAGATATTTCAATAGATAGACTCGAGACAAACCTATGATAATAGCTTAAGAAGAATTTAGACCACCTCAAATCCTGATCAATGAAGACGAAAAGACAAGTCTTAAATATAGCTTAAAGAATAAAATGGAACTCTAAATAGGGAAAAAAAAGATGTGGTTGACTAGGCTCGCCGTGCAATGGCGGTCTTTAATGCCTTCAGAATAAAATCCGATATCTCAGAAAAAACTTAATTAGGCAAAACGAAGGAAGAGACCAGGTGCCAGTTATGCTGGGAAATAACGTAAGCTGTGTGACTGGGGACACGGTCCTTTTGCGCTTACTACGCAAACCCACTATAAATCAGGGGAGATTTAGCAAATCTACTTGAAAGCTAAAGGGGGGGTAAGGATGTCAAAGCCTGTTACCATCCTGAATGCAGACAGTATGGTTGCATAATGTCTCCAGAGACTGCCCGTTACATTAGCTGGAGTTTACGCCTCCCCTTCCGCCTCACGATGTGTGCCTGGCCTAGTATCGAGCAGCAAGGAAGAACCGGGCGAGGAATGGAAATCAATTAAGCAACATCTCCACATCCAAACGTTCATCTCAATTAAAAATGAGCTTTTACATGAGTATAAGGTAATGATGGTGTTTTATATTATACTTTTTACAGCAGGTAGTTACTTATGGCGGTAAA
This sequence comes from Calotriton arnoldi, assembly GCA_963921515.1. Lineage (NCBI taxonomy): Eukaryota > Metazoa > Chordata > Amphibia > Caudata > Salamandridae > Calotriton > Calotriton arnoldi. The sequence goes on from CAWUFW010000282.1 coordinate 2,233,622, forward strand.
AGGGGCGATAACAGAGTTTGCACCACAGTCCGAAAATATAAACAGATAAGCCAAGGAACCAATGACCATGCATACCAGCCAAACAATCACAAATGCACATCACAAGACGTCTACAGAGTGGGGAACTGAGGCAGAGACGGACAGAAACAGATAGATGAGCCCACACAGATTAGAATTGTGCGAGCCACTTGAGCCTCGAGGCACTCCTAGACCCTCGAGCCGAGCAATGTGGCTTCTGCCTGCCACCCAGCCTCTACCATCATGCGCCTAGAACTGAACAAAAAAGCATAAACCTTTGGGGTGAAAAGTGAGAGAAAGAGGTAGCTATCTAGAGAGTGAATTGCAAAATGCAAAACCAGAAATCCTGGGGCCAATCCTGGTTTCCCCACTTGACCAAATTTTGTGATCCATAGTAAAATAAAATATTTGCTTTCTTTTTTAACAGAGCCTCCTTTTTCTTTGTTATGAGGGGACCTTCAAATACGTGAATTTAGGGTGTACGCTGTATAAAAATAATCTGATGTATTAAGATGAAATGCTTCTGCATGTTAAAAAAAAAAACTTTATTAATTTGAAAGAGATTATCCTATTTTCACATGATGTTTGTTGCATAATTTAGATGTCAACTATTTTTTGAGCTAGGCTAATGTACGGGCACTTAGATCTTAGAGCCCAGCCAGACCCTTGACTCAGCTGTGGCTCGGCTCTCCCTGTTCATTTGTTGGCTCGCCCACCTCTAACATCGATACAAAGACACCAAGTGATTGAGGCACTGAAAGACATCATAAAAAACAGACAGATGCACAAACCTATAGAACGACTCCTACAGACTGAGGCATATATTGAAACAGTGGCGGCAGGCACGGATCGGGAGTGGCAGGGCGGGTAGAAAAATAAAAATAATAAATTACTTACCTCGTCACCGCGTCTCTCCTCCATCGTCTCTCTGCGTCTGGCCGGAACGGAAGCACAAAGCACACAGGCTCCCCTAAGCCAATTACGACGCTGCTGTCGGCAGCACTGTGATTGGTCTGAGCGCCATGGTTCGGCGCTCAGATGGGGACTATATGCCTGCGCATGTTAACCAGCCACTCTGTAATACAGCCTGGTGGAGAACATGCTAAGTGCACATGACTGTTTGGCCGGCCCAAGACTGCTGGCCAAACCATCATGTGCACTTACAGAGTGCCCACCACTGCCCCCTAGATCTCAAAGGCATAACTTTAGTACACAGCAATTTCTCAGAGATGTCAAAGTAGGTATGGGATCAAGCCAGCAGTGTGCAGCTGCCCTTAAAGTGGTGCAAAAAGAACAATTGATGGACAGAATGCATAACAATGCCATACATTCACCCCATGACTGGGATCTGGGCCTAAATCCATCGTTTTTTTGCTCCCCATGCCATTCCAGTTTGAACCCAACCATATGCAAATCAGTCTTGACCCTGCGCCCAATGGGAACAGTCCAGTCAGAACTGCCAGGCCAAGTCCTCCCTGGACTGGAAACAAGCATCCTAGGACCGGTTTTGGGGTTTCACACCTCTTCAGCCAGTATAGCTTGACTCCAGTGGCATGGAGAGCACGGGACCCACGTCTGGGCATACCTGTCCCACTCAGGGTGACAAATGCAAAAAGCTCAATTGATGGACAGAATGCAGAGCAGTGCCATACATTCACCCCATGACTGAGATCTGGGCCTAAATCCATCGTTTTTTTGCTCCCCATGCCATTCCAGTTTGTACCGAACCATATCCAAATCAGTCTTGACCCAGCGCCCAATGGGAACAGTCCGGACGGAACTGCCAGGCGAGGTCCTCCCTAAGTGCGCCGGGTATGCCCAGACGTGGATCCCGGGTTCACTGTGGCACTGGATTCAAGCTAGCCTGGCTGATGAGGGGTGATGCCCCGAAACCGGTCCCAGGATGCTTGTTTCCGGTCCAGGGAGGACCTGGCTTGGCAGTTCGGTCTGGACTGTTCCCATGAGGCACAGAGTCAAGACTGATTTGCATATGGCTGGGTCTAAACTGGGGTGGCATGGTGAGCAAAAGAACGATAGATTTAACCCAGATCTATGGACTGGGGGTTAATGTTTGATTTGCTCTGCATTCTGTCCATCATCTGTGTGTCTTTTGCTTTCTCGCCCTAAGTGCGCCAGGTATGCCCGGATGTGGGTCCCGGGCTCACTGTGCCACTGGATTCAAGCTAGCCTAGCTGATGAGCGGTGATGCCCCGAAACCAGTCCAAGGATGCTTGTTTCCAGTCCAGGGAGGACCTGGCTTGGGCGTTCAGTCTGGACTGTTCCCATGAAGCACAGGGTCAAGACTGATTTGCATATGGCTGAGTCTAAACTGGGGTGGCATGGTGAGCAAAAGAACGATGGATTTAACCCAGATCTATGGACTGGGGGTGAATGTTTGATTTGTTCTGCATTCCGTCCATCATCTGTGTGTCTTTTGCCCTTAAAGTGGTGGCCTCTTTCCTCACTCATTCTATTCAAGAGTACAACAGCATTATCGTTGGGATCGATGTGGCCCATCAACTAGGCACTCATGCGCTACTTCACAAACAGTGGTTCAGGTAAATGAAACCCAACAATCAGTATTGTCACTGCAGTTCCTGCATGTATAACCACAGCGGAGTAGAAAACCATTCAAGATGGCAGACAACATCACATTTCACCTTAACCTAAATCATAACCTGTAGTTCTACTCTTGTGCCTTGATTCATAGTTTAACTGAGTCTGTTGTAATATGGGTAGATATGTGAACTGTTTCTTGTAAAATGCTCAGTATTCTTAACTCTACAGCACCAAGTTTAACGCAGTATGATATGAAATGTACAATGCGCTCATAACCCTGGCCTAGTGCGCTATAAACGGATGCTAAATAAATAAGTAGCCTAGCTCTGCTTGCATTCAGCACCATGGACAGCAAATGTGATCCTCAGTCATGGGATGTTTTCCCAATTGTGTGTAATCTACTATTTCCCACTCAGGCCTCCTTGCTAGGGTACTGCCACCAATGGTAGCTATGACTAGAAGCATCAAGTTACAGTATGTCGTGGCCATTCGGTCTGCCCAGATCTCTGAATTCTCTTGGAATTATTTTATTTTTTGATGCCATGTCAGTGAAAGGGATAACAATTCGATTAATGGCATCTATGGGAATCAATTCTCATCATGTGCTCCTTAATTCAGGCTGGGAAGTAATGGGCGAGTGTGTATATTTAATATCCCACTCTATGTTACTAAACTATGCAAGGCACTTCTTGTACTCCAACTTAGTATTTTATAGATTTATGTCACAAAAGATGACAAAACAAGCATAAGAGCTACTTACACTCTGAAATCTGCTTTGCTTTCCAATGGCTTCAGTAAAACAGACATATACCATCTACCATAACTCCTCCAAAAACAGAACTGTTGCCAAGTGGTGAAATGAGGACGAAGGGCCTAATTTAGAGGACGGTGGACTGGTTACTCCATACAGCATAAAATGCACTTGTAATATGGGAGACGGAATTCTGGTCACGTCTGTGATGAAGCAACGTGTCAACCAAACTCTAAATCAGGCCTGACGTCCCTACCTTACCTAAATAGAGTATGGCACGACTCCCAGGCTGCTTTCTTCTCCCAAAACAAGACAGGGCTTATTTACTAAGTTGATTATTCCTTCACTAATGCCATGGGTCAGAGTTCATTGATACATTCCACCACACACCTGCATGCATGAAACTGACTACCTATTTTCTCACAGCCTCTATGCGAAGGCCAGTATGGCGACCTTATTAAACATGTGGCAAGTGTTAGGAAAGCTGAGGGAACACCAATCTCGTTATGAGGCATTATGCCCCTCCACCCCAAGGCAAATCACCTGGCTAAATAACAAGCTAAATATATAATATAATATAATATAATAGACCTGACTAAATAACAAGCTAAATATATAATATAATATTAAATAATGTAATATACCTGGCTAAATAATAAGAGAAATCGACAGTGCCTGCAACAATTACCCCGGGAGCAACCCTAGGTGGTGGGTGGTTATGACCACAACTAGAGTCCCCACTATGTTGAAAATTTCGTCCAGAATTCATTCTGAAAACAAGGACACTTCTAAGTGCCTTGATCCTTCTAAAGATTGTATGTACGGTTTTACCACTGGAGCTTACTGTTAACAAAGCAAACTTTTCCGCTGCATTTAGCTATATTTATGAAGTGTTGCATTCCCCTTGACCTGTCAGGCATTTCACGTTATTTAACAATCTAACTTTTTTTTTTAAGTTATCCAAGTGTAAACTTGGTTTGAAGGGAATGAGAATGTAGAATAGAATAAAAGCAGGTAGAGTATAACCTCATTCAATAAAGTATATTCTATAAAAAAAACTTTTATTAATCATAGGACAAGTCACCTGAAAAACAAAAGTCTTTCACAGTGCGAATTATCCTACACTGAATAGGGGCTTGCAATCAATTCTATAAAAAGAGCTACTTCTAGTGTGACAAATGTTATTGCTCTTGTCATAGTGACCACATAAAACAAGATTACATTGCTGACCACCCTGTGTAGGAATAACTGTACAGCATGTCCCTTCACAGTATACAAAGGGCCTGAGTTGTATCTTGGCGGACGGGTTAATCCGTCACAACGGTGATGGATATCCCGTCCGCCGAAATATAAATCCCATAGGATATAATGGGATTTATATTTCGGTGGACGGGATATCCGTCACCGTTGTGGCAGGGTAACTCGTCCGCCAAGATCTTAATAAGGGCCCACAGTTACCAACAGTAATTTTATAAATATATTTTAGCAATACAAAATGCCGTCACATATGGATTGAAAAAACAGCGATAGCAGAACTTACTTTCTGACACCAAAGAATACCACAACTTACAGCTTGAAATATTTGCCGCAAATGCAGTAATTTTGTCTTCAAACATCAGCTTATCAGTTTCTGAAGATACACATATTTTGTTACCAAATATAAGCTTTTATTTTTAGCAAACAAAAGCTTGTCTTTTCTAAAGAGCAGTATTTTTGTCCTGGAATATCAGTTTTCATTTAATTAAATATACACACGTGCAACTTCCTCAAAAAGATTTTGCCCCACGTGCCCATGTATTTCCATTAGTTGCCAGGGAGGGCCACCATAATACCAAGACAGTTGACAACTAAGAATGGATATGGCACATATTTCTAGGGCCATTCCTCTGCCAAAGTGACACCATAATGCTAAGCATGACCACATTATGGCAATGATGGGCATGATTATGCAAAGGTTCTCCTGTGTGTCAGGTTTGGACACCATAATTTCACTGATGCAGTCAATATGTCAGGAACAGTCATCATTATGCAAGGGATGGCCATCAGTATGCCAGGACTGGCCACAATCAGGACAAGGATCACCACAATGCATATAGGATAACCCTTTATTATGCTAGGGATGACCATCATTATGCCAATGTTGGCTTCGATTAGGCCAAGAAGGTCCACAATAACCCAAAATGAACACAATTATTACAAGGCTACTATTATGCCAGAGATGGGCAACAATGTCAAGGATGCACCACATTAAGCCCACATGATATCAGGAATAGCCCTCGTTAGGACAGTGATGGCCCTTCCTATGCCGGGGGGGAAGAGTGGCACAACTAGGCTAAAGATGCTTAAATATGTCAAAAAATGTCTTCCCTTTATAAGGAGTGCCAAACATCATGCCAGAAATGGTCACTATTCTACCAAATTTGACACCAGGATGTCCGTGGGGTACCAGATACCACTGCAGGTCACAGACGCACAGGAAGAGACACTGTCTGCCCAGGAGGGCCACCACACAGAGCACACTCAAACTCACACATACGAATACAGACAGGAGCACATGAATGTGGTTAAATGCCGACATTCACACACTCATACTAATACAGGCATACAGGTGTGCATGCATCCTCCTGCAACAAGGGATGCACTTTCCTGCCTGCCCCCACTCCCACCCTTGATCTATTGCTCTCCTGGGCACTCAATGTGCACTTGCAATGATCCATATGAACAGAATGAAATTATTGCCTACTTTGAAGACAGCCTGGTCATCTAGTAAATAAATTCAGCCGGACTGGTTATGCATTTCTTCGTCTGCAGAAATTATGTTCTGATGGATCCTACTGCCAATTAGCTTTGAGGTTATTCTACAAATTTGCTTTATAAAGGTACCAATATCATCTCGCACAATACAGGCAGGATTACTAGATCACTAGTTCCGGTGCACCTCACCATCTCACACTCTCAATTTCCACTATCCTCTGGCACATTCCAGCCGGCAGAAAACTGTGCAAGAGGTGCTTCTAATTCCTTTGAAATTAAGAATTGATGCCAAGTGGCAGACATTATTCATGTGCCCAATAATTGTGACTCTTTATGTCGAGACCTCAGGGCTTTGCCAACATAACAAAAAATACATACACACATACCATATCATCTGTGGAGAACTATCATACACTTCTATAAGAAACAAGCGGAATGGATGAGTGAAGACGCGTATCATGCAGTACCCTGCCCAAAGCTCTCAAATCAGAAATAGATCACGGAGACACTCATTCAAAGTCGAACACTGATACCGTGCAGTAATATCACCCAAGGTGAATCTGATACTGCACCTTGCGGTTTTATTCGAGGGGCTTATTACCACACTCCACTGAGTTTCACCACACTCCGCCGAGTTTCAGAGTTCAGAATGAGGGATAACCAGCAGAATTGGGGTCATCACGCTGGATCTCCACAGATGTTCCCTCTTACGGATCTCTTAACACCTGGAAGAATTTGAGTGGCTAAAATATTTAATAGTCCAGTAATTTCACACTATTTGTAATTCAAACTGAACACAAACAGCTTTGGGCCACTTTTTAGGTCTCGCTTAGGCAGCGCGCATGCGCTGCTCTAGGAGGGCCTTTAGCCATCGGTCTTCACTTTTCAAGCACTGCACTCGTACTTGTTGCGGCATCCAACTTGCGGGAGCGAGCAGCTGCGCGCCACAAGCACGAGTGCAGTGCTTGAAAAGTGAAGACTGCTCTCCCAAAGGCGCGCGCGCGCACCACTCGCGGGCTCACCTCCTGCTCCCCCTCTCTCTCACAACCTCTTCCTCGTCCTAAATCACTCCCTCCTCCTGGCACCCGACTTGTATTGTTGAGTATTGCATGTTTGGCTTTTTTTGAATTGATGTTTATTTTTTCTGCAAGGCACGGCAGCGTTAAAGCAACTTTATAGAAAATGTAATATTATTGAGCCACTAGAGGGCAGACAATCACCACAACTGGACTTAAGATACTGCTGAAAGGGTGCATTCACTGGGGTATATTTGTTTCACGTTACATCTGAACGTAGGTGCACTAGGATCACAGTCCCCATAACGCCCGAATGGATAGGAAACGACACCTCCCATCCTTCTGAGGTCAGTAAACCGAGGACTATAATTGAACAGCTTAAATTAACGCCAGTTAATAATAGTGCTTAGAAACGTAGAAATGTGGTGTGACGAGCTATATAAAATTGTACCATTATTATTTATAGTCTTTTATAAACATACCCTCCTTCCCACATTCAAGAGTATACAGATTTCCTTTTTCGCCTCTCTTTATATGATTTCTGACACTGAGCCGTTCGTCGTCATGTTAGCTCTCCTCTGTTTCTCTATTTTTGAAAAGTTAGTTAATTTGGTCTAATTAGTACAGGATCAATAATCCACACGAAGCATTAGGTGGATTTAAAATTATGCTGTTCTATAAATATACTGTTTACATTAACAATGTCTAGTCTATGTAAGGGGCCACAAGTTGGCAATGACCCCAAGGATTCCCATTTTTCAGCAACACCTCATTGGGGTACCCCTGATTTTTTAAAACATGTTCCTGTCCTAATATAGTAACGCGCCGTCTTCTGTACCCTTTTATCTTGTCACTTTCCAAGAGTGGTGTCATGTCTCATTTTCACGAGAAGCTGCAAAGTGGAGTGTGTTAGCAGCCTAGTTTTCTAAAGTGTGACGCAGCCTGTTCAATTAGAAAATAAAGAGAAAGTTGTTTTTTTTTCTTCAAGAGGATAATCATAATAGAGAGAAATTTAATTAAAAGTAGATTTTACTTTAACCAAATCCCACTTGGGAAAGTTAGATTACAGCATTTAAATTACAAGCATTGGCATATCCAATAGGTCTCGCCTTTGGGACCTTATAAGTGTTTAGCCATGCAGTACAATAGTCTTGGTGCAACAACATCAACTGTTGCATGGCTAAACACTTATAAGGTCCCAAAGGCGAGACCTATTGGCTATGCCAATGCTTGTTTATTTGATCATTAGTTCAGAATGGGGACCTTCACGTTTAGCCGCCACATTAAAGGAGTATTTGATCAACCTATAATTCAGGTTAGACACTGCATACCACCTATTATGGTTCCTATAAATTACATGTGCTTCAAAACCTGTTTATCACCTGCCCTTTATTGAATAAAACATCCTATATTGTAAAGCATCACTAAATACCAGAATTATGACATATTAAAAACATAAAAAATAATTAGAATTCATGCTGATAGTCTGAAAAGTATACATTTTTATCCTCAGATGGAGAGTGGGCCCACTGGAATTTGAATCTATGATCTTCGGGTTGCACATACACTTCTGCAGTGGATTAATTGATCCCAGGTTAACCTGGCATGCCTTTTAATATTCTATGAGCACACACAAATGGAAAAAAGAGCTGGTAGCCTTCAGTTCAGCCTTTTTGATGTGGCGAGCACAAGTGAACCCTCAATCCAATACTTCTCTTGTCTTCCAGGGATAATGGACAGAGTGAATTCGATCTTCCACTCTAGTCGTCTCGAGAGTTCAGCAAGAGTTGGCATTAAATATGTATGTTCGCTGATGCATTCCCACAGGAACATCATTAGATGCATTGGAGAGCTGAAAGCTAGCCTGCAGGTGAAATCCTGCAGTTTTCGAAACATTTTTCTAAGTTGCACACATGATTTAAGAACTTTAAAAGCATGATGAAAGCAGTATACGCACCATTTCACTCAAAACCCTTTTAACTGAGACATGCAAGAGCAGAGGCGTAGATCACTTGTTCATCGTAGACTGGTTCTGAAATATTCCTAATATGCACAGTGGCACTCAAGCAGCAGGTCCACAATTTTAGCGACAGAACTACCATTTGAGCCCAAGGTTGTCCAACTAAATGCATGCAGTTCACTGGATCCTCGATCTATTGCTCTCCACCCAACAGGTGGCTCTAATCCTGGCCACATCACTGCAAGATCTATCCCTGGGTTCTTCAGACTACACCCTCCCACTGCAGAGCATGTGTAATCACTGGGCGCATATCCTCATCGGACCAGATTTAAACCCTCCAATCCATCCCTTCTGCCTCGAACGCTCTGATCCCGCTCCCCATCAAATAAAACCCCTACATGTAGTCCCTTATTAGGGCTTTTCTACCAAAGACACTACATTGCTCCCCCTCCTAAAAGAAACCGATAATGCTATCAACAAAGTCCAAAGATTTGTTGTAAAGGTCCTTCTAGGGACGAGGATAAAGCACAGTTCTCTTGACCCAATCCTGCATCCCTAACAATCAGCAACAATAAGCATTCTAGAATGTTGCTTTGTAGGATGACGTCTGCTAGGGTTTGCGATCTAATATGACATCATTCACCAGGTGGCCCCTCTGGGTTGAGAGCTGTGGAATGTCTCCTTCAGAGCCTGTAACTTACAAGTGACTACTAGAGATATTGACATTACAATGTGTGCAGCCTTGTGACCTTGCTGGACACACACATTATGGGCCATAACGCAGTGTGAGTGATTCAGTGGTGTAACACAAATTAGGTGCCCCCCTCAGCAGATTGTGGTGAGCGCCCTCTAAGAGTCCCATAGCTCCAAATATTCATAGCTATTAAGCCAAATTTTGGCCCCTTCTGAAGGGTGGGGCCTCCCCTGCCCACAGAGGCTGATGGGGTTTGTGTTACACCCCTGGAACGCTTTACAAAAGATGTACATTTACATGAATGAACATAAAATCTAGTCCCATTAAAAACCTACACACAAAGCAACCTTCTGCAGCTCTTTAGAATCACAAAATCAAGGCACAGGTAGACACTTTGGATGTGCATTTGCTCAGAGAAGAACAATTATTTTCCCCGGTGAGACTATGCACACGCATAGCAGCCGACTATGCCTGGATTATGTGTCGATTAAAGTCTAGAAACGTAAAATACGCTGTACAAGTGATTGCAACTTAACTGATTCTCTGGTTGACTCTCCATTAGAGGTTGAAACATACATAGGTATGTAGCGTTTTGCAAGGCCTTGACCAGCTTTGGGTGCTAGCCGTCATAATGTAGAGTGACACACATGGACAATAATTCCATCTGGGTACTTACATTGGGCACTTAACTGTGACATACAATGGAGTAATGATGATCTATACAAGGAATAATCAGTGTAAAGGCATAAATGTAATTAACACAACATACTTGTAACTGTGCATGTGTGCTGATGAACTGGGAAGGGCGGGAGTCTAGTATCGAGATGCCATGGAGATGCTGATGCGTCTGTAGTTGTTATTTTTCTCTTGCACACAATGCAATAAACGTTTAGAAAAAAACTGTGACATACAAAAGTTATCCAAGGTCTGTGATTTGGGAGATAAAAACCTTTAAACGTGGCAGATCTTGTGAGACTGCATAACTGTACACAGCAGGCACAAACACCACACCCGTCTCCACACTCCCTGTTCCTGTCTGCTGCCCAGAAACTTTGGTAGCCAAAAATGTATAAACTCAAATGGCAGCTGGCCAGACATTGCAAGAGTGAGCTCTTGCTGCTTTAGATAGATGTGCACTTGAGTAAAGCAGCCGTAGGAGGAATGAGCGCTGCTGGAAAATAACGATAGAAGCTCTTAGGTTTATTCGATTGCTTCTCCTGAAGCGCAGGCTCATCCTGTGAGCTCCCAACAGCACAAATGCTCCCACAACATGCTAAATTCAATGGTCTTGAAAGCTCCACAGAGATGTACCTACAAACTAGCAGAGTTTGCATTTCCACAAAACAGAGAGCCTTATATGGGACACAATTATACACATAACTGTCACTTCTGTGGGTTAGCAAGAGACCTCACCCAGTATGCAGACTGATCGAAGCCGGTCTTTACATCCATGGACAGCTTAATCTACAGGAATATATAGTTGCAGGGCTTCAGCAGCCTTCAAGAATTTAAGGGGAAATGTCGGGATACGCTCAAGACTGTAGGGGAACCCACAGAATCCTACACCTTAGGGAACCCCTACCTCAGGTCTGCAATAGCACAAACTGAGTGGAGTAACAAGTGGAAAATGGGGAAGCGAGGAAAAAGACACCAGACACAGCATCCTCTCTTTGGTTTCAGTCTCAGGCCAATAGGCACATTACTTCGTCTCTTGTGCTCCTGCTAAAGACACATAACAGAGACTCAATAGGCAAACATAATTAATGCCATAAAACAGCCTTGGCACTTGTGAATTCATTAACAAACCCTCAGGAAGAATGGGAATCCAACAAACATCCAGGAAGAGTGGAGCGCCAAGAAGACCAGGAGCTACAGAAGAAAAAAAAAATGATAAATAATGTGTTATACCGCAAAAAGAGAAGCCAAGGGGAACTGGAACACGGTTGTAAATAAAGGTGCAGAAATGGGAGACTGGAGCGAACAAGAGCGAAGTACAGACATGTCACAACAACTTTCAGACATTGCCCGCCACTGATTCTATATAATGATCCCTACTTATACTGCCTCTACGTGTTTTAACCTGCAAGCGACTACCCACCAATAAGGAAGTATAATGCAAGGTCTGATTTTCTGTCAATCAGGCTATGGACACACCCCCAGGCACCATCCATTGGTGTTCCAAAGGTTTCACAACCTATGATTGTTTGTCAAGCTTGAATCTAGTGGAAGCTTGCGTCCAAATGCAATGTAACCTCTGATGGGATTATGGCTCTTGGCTCGCATGCCTGAGAGGACGGTCTACTGGTTCTCATTCTATGCTGTTGAAGGTTAGAGGCTAGCAATGAACCCCTGGTCTTGTGACAAGTATGAAGTTAAGCTAAAAGAGCAATCCTGCCTAGGGTTCCGGCTGCTCAGAATAGTTTTTGCAGGGTTTAAAACTATAAGACATTTTTGAGCTACACTGTCTCGGCCATGAGCAGGGTACACAATAACCCCACAGTTAAGATTTAATTCTATTATTGCTGTCCTTTCTCTGGAAAAAACTTTTACTTCTGTTATCAGTTGTTCATTACTCATAACATGATACAGAATGGGGGAACGGCTATAAAGCCACAATCCCACTGGATAAAAAAACATGGATGTTCTTCTTGCATACACTAGTCTAGCAGCAACGACTATTTGCAAGAGCAATGTTCAATTTGCTCTGTTTAAATCCTCCAGCTGAGGAAGCCTCATGCCCAACTAGACAAACCCTAATGTTCTTTAATCAGAAATCTCATGATGCCCCTTGTATGTAATATGTCCTAGAACTCCCATCCAGCATATCTGCGTTCTGCAGTCTTCCCAATAGATGTGTGTAAAGTAGCATAGCCCATTAGAACACCTCAAATAGGTCTCTGGTGCGGAGGGAAAATGTTTTGTAGGCACTGTGGGGTCAGATATTACTAATACAATACTGTGAAGGCTGATTCCCTGTACGGAATGCTTCTGAAGGCGCATGGGATGTCCTTCCATAGGTCAGGCAATATCTGTTCTCCAATGATACCTGGTTTAAGGAAATGACCTGTCTGCTTTGATAGCCCCATTTTATTATCAGAGGACTACCGTGAAGAATTTTGTTGATGTCCGAGATTTACCACCGGGTACCACTATATCATCTAATATAGGATTCGTACTTTCTCAAGTCTCTAGTGATGGCTAACTTATTAGTCAGTACAAACCCCAGTGATATAACTGCAGATATTGTAGTCTCTCCTGCTCGATTATATTAAATTCATATTTGCATTCTTCAAAGTACTTAAACCACTCTTAGTTGCTGCCACTGCTCAAACGTTTCCTTTAGCAATGCAGGGGAGAACTGTGGGTTACAAAAATTAAACAAACAGAAAACACTAAACCATGCTTCTGGGGAAGTACCGAAAATCTGGAATAGTCCTAATCAGCTAAGGAAGGTCCTCTCGTTTATCATTTGGTCACCTGTAAAGCGCTGTTACCAAAATGATGCTGTTCACGTTATGTATAAAACCCTAACTAAATAAATACATATATAAACAGATACTGTAGATTGGCTGCTGAGAGAGGGAAACAATGTCCGATGATGTCGGCAGCCACAGTGTCCCAGACCTCCAGGACCTTTCTCATCGGAGCTGGGTATGAATCTTTTGGCCTCTCTCTTTTCCAGCTAGGTTTAGTCCCACAGTGACCTACCAAACAAGGCCTGGTCGATCAGCGGCTATCGCTTTCCTGATTTTCTAAATGTTCACTCCATAATCACCACATACGTTTGGTAGTACTTTAAATGTTGACGCAGGCTAGACCGCCCAAAACTATTTTCCTGTTTATTCTTGCTTTGCTTCCAGCACAAAGTTTATCATCTTGACTACAACTCCAATACCTCAGGAATCCATATAGTTACTGACCGCATGTAAAACAGGAACAATAACCAGGGGGGAAATTAATCTCAGGAAATGGTTCCAGCCGCACCAGCATATGAACTAGAAAATACCAACATTGCATGCCCCCCAATATTTGGTGCTGTAACGCCAGCCAGTTGGCTGCACACCAACCCTCAAGTTTGTTTGTTTGTAAAAAATACAGTCCTACCACATTTTAGTTTTGTAGCTTCCTGCTGTGTTGGTATAGATTTCTCTGGTCCACATAGGACTAACGGAGTGCAAAGAGACATATTTGTACACATCTGCATCAAATTTAATCCCCTCGATGTTTGGATGTGTCTGGATCGCTAGCCAGTGATTCTACTAACAATTTAAATTACAAGAGGGGCAAGCGGCTGTCACAATACTGGAAATTAACAGAGCGTCTGTGTTTATGGATTATTCTTTCCTTAAGCTGGCAAATGAACAATATGCTTAAGATTTCACAAAGATGTTGATTTATTTTTTCGGGCCAACCTGTGTGCTCTAATGATGCCAATGTGAAGTCTGTCCCTTTTTTCAGAATGCATTGAAACTCTCCATAAAACATGTGTGTGTATCATTTCCGTCTGTTTCTTCTTTGAGATTGCACACTCTGATATTACTTCTTCCATTTTTATTTTCTAGGTCTTATCATTTGTCAAGAAGCAGTCTCACCTGCAACCCCATGTGCAGACACAGATCTACTGCGTTTTTTAATTAAGTTGCCTTCTGCAGCCTTCAGGTGCTGGTTAACTGTATATCAGTTTATTGATTGTATATCAGATTTTAGTTAAAAAAATGTCTTTGCTCAAGTCAGTTCTGAGAGCACCTAGGTTATCAGTGGGGGTTTTCTTGTTTCACTTCAGACAGTCGTCCTTAATCAAGGATTGGATAGTTTTAGCTGCTTCGCTGTTCATTAAATGTTTGTGCCACTGGTGTTGCAGAGATCTATAAATCTCGCTCAGATGCGGTTTCTTAGATGGATGCGACATTCATGGGACACTCTGAAAGTCATATTCTCTGGTAGTTTAAATGCCCTGGGTCCCACTCTTGATTGTCCAAGGTCTTCTGCAAAGGGCCTGCTTGAATGCGCCAGATGATCTGCCCCGGTGGTTAGTACAAAACACTCTTTCCAACTTGGCCAATTCATGTGACACTTTTATGAGCACAGCCTTATTGGATATCCATGGCTTGTGCAGGTTTGTTTGTAGGTGGCAACTTCAATAGCAGGGGATCAACCAAAAGCTGATTTGTCACTCTTGTCCTCTTGTTGTCATTGACTGATGAAGGAATTAATAAGGGAAGTTATGTCAACAATAGGCCAAAGCCAGTACCAAGAAATCTTGCTAGCGCAGTCAGCTCCTTGTCATGCCCGCTGAGGTCAATGACCACCTCTTCAGTTCAATAGCTTGGTTGTCACATGCACCACCATCTTTTGGCACAGGGGACATAGTCTCCACAAGTTCACCTTCACATGATTCTAAATGCAGGCGGCTGCAGGTACTCCTCCACAGCCCCATCTAAGTTCCCTTCCTTCGCATGATGCCGGATGTGAGCTGCCGCCACTCGGCACAGTTCTTTAGTTCTTGTATCACAACTCTTGCTGCTGTTTTCATACACACCACTTACCCATCCTGGCACCTGTTCGGCCATGCATCTGCCCCCAGGCCCAGACAGGTTCTAGCATGGGCCTCTTACATCTGTTGCCACTTCAAGAGAAGACACGAGGGGATGCTGCAGGACACAGGTCGGCTGTGAAGCTCCACAGAAGGCTGCCTCCCTGACAACCACATTAGCTTGAACTCCCTAGTACTGACATTTTAATATAATAAGCCTATAACACACTCCTTCCAACCTCAATTGTATGAGAGCATGGAAAGGACTCTTGTCTGTGAACCATGCCTGCTCCTTCTTGGAGGAGGTGCGGTTTTAGTTGAGTAAGTAGAGGGAGTGGGCTTACAGACTTCTTAGAGCGGACAGACAGTTTTCAGTTACCATCCTGAAATACAGGGCGATGCTATACACTCTTTTACAAATACAGGTTTCTAAACGCTTGTTAAGTTTCGTCTCAATAGGACTGCTCAACTAGTCTCAATAGGGTGCTAAAGCTACATATTCCTGCAGAGGTTTCCAGAAGCCCGAATCAAATCGGTGAACTGTTTTGTTAGCTTCATCTGCCATCAGACTGTCTTCCCATCAAAGGCATGAGAGAATTACCTATAGACGAATTTGAATGCCAGGATTTTGTAAGCCACTTCCTAGTGCACCATCAGTATTTGACATGTCCCAAAAA
Source organism: Calotriton arnoldi (assembly GCA_963921515.1). NCBI lineage: Eukaryota > Metazoa > Chordata > Amphibia > Caudata > Salamandridae > Calotriton > Calotriton arnoldi. The sequence continues at coordinate 2,249,584 of CAWUFW010000282.1, forward strand.
TCAGTTACGAGGAAAATCAATGCAAAACAAGCATTTGCAATGCAATAGGTCTCGCATTTACGTGAGTTTGAGCTATTGGCATTGTAAATGACAATGCCTTTTATTTAGGTTTTGTTTTTTAAAACATAAATGAAAGGCTTAAACTCTCGCAAATACGAGACCTATTGCATTGAAAATGCTTGTTTTGGTAGGCACCGGGAGATTAAGTGATTTGCCCAGAATCACAGGATATTGAGCCCACGCCGAGACTCGAACCTGGTTCCTCAGCGTCAAAGTCGGAAGCTCTGGTCGTCAGGCCACATCCTTGAAAAGTTCTTTAAGGCTTTTAGGAATGGTATAGAATTATGAAAATGCATAGCGAAGGTTCAGAAATTTGGCCACTATTCCTTGGAAGTAACATTGTATTCACATCGTTGTTTTAATTTCACACCTAAACAATACTTCGAAATCACTCTCCCTGATATTGCATGCCCATGTCGATTGTGGTAATAAAAACTCTAAACACAGATCCATAACAATAACGCATGTCGAGCATTTAGAACAAGGTCCGATACGAAGACGTGTTTTAGAGAAAAGTTGACTTCTTTGCTATTTGAGCTCATGTGCGCTATGAACCTGAAAAAAAACACACAGTACATGAGTCGGTCAGCGTCTTAATATAAAACAGTAGATGCTTCAGAAACCATTAGGAAAGGGAGAAAAAAACACTCACCACAGCTTTTGTAAGACACTTCCAAGTCGCCAGTTTTGTACACAGTGTGCACGGGCCATTCTTTGTTTTCGATGAGAGATGCCATACGTAATAATAACAAGCCAAAAGCATCCAGGGCTGGGCAGAGACTGTCCGTGAAGACAGGACAATCCACCTCTTGCAGACAGAGCAGGTCTGCGTTGTAGACACTGAGCTCCTTGCTCAGTAGGGTCTGCCTGCAGTCCACGTCCAGGGCGTAGGGCGCACAGTAGGGGTAGAGCACGACCCCGGGAGTGCTCGGTCTGCATGTACGTGTCCGCCAAGATGTTGTAGGAGATTGCAGAGGAGCGATTCGGCGCTCACCCGCTGTGTGTACAGGTGCCGCTGTTCAAAGGCACACACCCCAGGCCCGGCCTACACCGTGCAGCTGGCCTCTATCTCCCAGGCGGCGCCGTACGGCGAGGGGTCCACACTGCCCGGGGTGCAGTGCAGCTTAAGCCGCAGCCCGATGTCTCCATTGGTCGGTGTGTAGACCCACTGGCTACCAACGGGGGCCCAGCCCCCTGGCTCCTCTGGTGCCTCCTTGAACCAGCTGAAGCGCAAGGCCTCCAGCTGCCCAAACTATGTGCAAAGAAGGCACACCGCGTACTACAGCCTTCTCCATCCCGCGAGGTGTGCTACAGGTGCTGGAGCAGGCGTAGGACCGGAGCGGGTAACCCGGGACACACCGCAGTAGCTTCCAGGCTGAGAGCCTCAGCATCAACCCGGCGCCCGCTACACAAGGGCGGTAAGGATTCTAGCTAACGGGCCCGGCAGGAAAGCCATATTACCGGCTTCCGGTAATCGCAGTTTACACCGGCATAGACACAGAAAAAAGACTAAATGTACACCCGTGGGAAAGACGAGTCGGCTGGTGATTTCCTACGACCAAGACCAGTTTGGGAAGGTGTCAGCCTGCCTTCTGTTCACTTTCGGCCGACTTCTTCACACGGTCTGGACAGAGATTCGCGATATATGTCTGTTTTTTATTTCGATTTCCTGTCACACAGTATGCAAGTCTATTTCTCTTACGTACAACATCCGATCTCTGCAAAAAACAAGCACGGAATCGAAACCTGTGGTGCGCGCGCACCACAGAGGAGCCGAACGCGGGAATCGAAACCAGTGGTGCGCGCGCACCACAGAGGAGCGGGGGGGGCGAGGGAGCGTGTCGTCTGTGCCGCGCGCTGATGCGCGTCCTAGACACGGACGGGAATGGGCGGAGCAAAGGCGGGACATGCGCCCGCCTTTGCCCAATTGCGTGCCGTTTTGTTTTTAAAAAAGCACGCTACAGCCAATGCCAGCCTGCGAAAGCAAAACCACACGCACGAGCGTGTGGTTTGCTTTCTGAAGCCCATACAAGAGGTCTCGTGCTGCGCACTGCAACGCTAAGCGCAAGACCTAAAAAGGGTTTCAGAAAAAAATCATTATTTACCCTTGAGAAAACTACAGATAATTCACAGCCAGAAGCACGATAGGAATGTGAGTAGCACACAACCACTCAGCCATGCCCAAGGATTGTCTAATATATAAACTTAAATTGTCATTAGATTGAAAAAGGACAACATTCTCAGAGGCATCATCTTAAAAAAGGGGAGGATTTGTCAAGGTCATGCAATCCAAATTTCATGGCTGCCTACAAAGAATGGAGCACCAAGGATTTCACAAAAATTAGGAATTCGCTAAATGGGACCTCTAATTTACACCATGATTGACCTGCTGTGAGTTGGGTCAAAAGCAGGGTGAACTGCACTGATGCTTTTTAAGAGAAACCAAATTAAACTAATGCGAAAATCTGATTTCTGTAACACCACTTATGCATAGCATTTTCAATGCTGAAAATGCACGTATATAAAAGAAGTAGGCGAAATGCAGCTTTGTTCATGAAAATAATAAACTGCAGTATTTATTTCCAGCAATTTGTATGTTACAATAGGGTAGTTGAAGGACACATGGAAAGATCTATGAATTGGTTCACTGAGCTATAAGTAACTAGCATGCGCAGGCATAACTTTCACACTGCATAAATTACAACTTTTTTTCAGTGACATTTGAATTCAAATACACCATAAACAATTTTATGGATTACAAGTGTTCACAAGACCGGCCTATGCCAGTATGTCCGTCACGGGGAATACAGTCAGTACTTTGAGTATATGTTATACATAACACCACTGAGCAGACAATTGCTAATTTAGTTAATATGTAAATAATCAGAGTTGAAGCAAAAAAACAAAACACAAATGATATATACAACCACCCAGATCCTGTGCTGCTATAGCTAAAAAAAAGTGTTGATGCACTCTGCACACGGACGTCTTGATTTTAGTATCAAGTAAAGCAATGCTAATGTTAATAATACTGCATTTAATATAATTCAATATTAAATATTCATTTTCCCCATAAAATCTCAATGAATCCTGGTAACACTGTTTTTCGTTCTTCAGAAATAAAAATCACGTATATGGCCTTCCAACTATAACATTCATCGGCATGAATCCTAGTTGGCATTTCACCCACTAATGTTCTTGGAGGGATAACCCATGCCTGCTCCTTTGGGAGCAGCTGGAGAATGTTTAGGTCTTTCTCTGGTACATTCCCACCGTCCTGAGGACTGTGCAAAACTTCCAATTGATGCCCTGGGATGCCCTCTATAGTTAACTTCTGTATGAAACGCAAAAGACCATTGTGAGTAAGGACTCGGGGTAAACCGGACGCTGACCAGATCCAGGCAGTTGAGCAGAGCAGAAGGATTTAAAGAATTTGGGGTATGTAATCAAGCCATGATCCTGTTAGATGTGCCCAAAGAAGCGTTCAGTGAAAAGGCACCAACCTGAGGGAACCGGGGACACTTTCAGGAATACAATGGATAAATTACCAAAGGAGGGTCTAAGCAGTGACAGGCAGAGATAATTCAGTGCAATATCACAAAAGCGATTTGAAGATATAATTTGGAGATGTATGAGCACTCATAACCAGCAGACTGGACTACGGGAACGCCCTCTACGCCGGAATCTACAAATCTCTACTCCACTAACTCCAGACCGTCCAGAACGTCGCAGCCAGACTCGTCCTCAGCATCCCATGACAAGACCACATCACCCAGCACCTCCATTGGCTCCCTGTCGAAAAAAGAGTGACTTTCAAGATACTCACACAAGCCTACAAAGCACTCCACAACACCGGACCCCAATACCTCAATGAAAGAATCTCCTTCTACACCCCAAGAGGAACCTCCGCTCCGCCGACCTTGCCCTGGCCGAAATCCCACGCATCCACAAAGCCAGAGCAGGAGGAAGATCCTTCACCTACATCACGGCCAAGATCTGGAACAAACTCCCCCTCGTCATCAGACGAACCCCCACACTACAAGAATTCAGAAAGAGCCTCAAGACCTGGCTCTTCGGATGACCGGAGCTGCCCGAAATCCCCCCCTCCCCGAGTGCCTTAAGACCCTCAAGGGTGAGTAGTGCGCTCTACAAATCCGTGATTGATTGATTGAGCAGATGTCAAAGAGCAGAAGAGGGCAAGGGGAAAGGAAAGGCCAAGTCCTCATAGGAAACTGCTGTTCGAAATGCAGTTTAATTATCAGTGAAAATGGTGTAAAGAGCTAATCCTTGGGACTACACAAATCAAGTGAAAGGGGCAAGCTGTTTAGCGTAAAAGAGTTGGCTTCTAAAGTGATGAGGGAGAAAGACATAAGATGAAAGCTCTTTGGAGGAAGAGGATCCTTTCAAGATCCCCACATGCAGAAGCAAATCAGCTTAAAATGGTTACAACGTAATAGGCATTACAGGGGCTTCAAAACCTCTGGAATCCAATTTCACATGGCCCACCATTTTTCAAAAATCTATGTAGCATCTTCATTAAATTCTACATTTCACTTCCTTTCTTTTTTCCATGCTACCGCTTTCAGCTAGATAGTCACTCATTTACTTGGAAGGGGCAGAGTGGGAAAATGAAATGGTACCCAGCTCACAATTTCAGGATAAAGATAGTGAAATAGACACATTTTACAAGCTCATGATGCGGGACTACCACTCAGCTCACAAAGATCTTATACTTTCAGACACCAATCGTAAAAATGAATTCCTCAGACCGCAACGGCGACCACATCATAACACTTTATCAAACTAAAAGACAAAATAGGTCGTGAAATGGGCACAGCAGAAAGTGTCCACTAGCAACAATTAATGAACATCAGCAATACCTCTCCTGGAGCCAGGTAAAATATCAATCATATCTGTATTAACATATTTTGGAAATGCACTCATTTTGTTCTCAAACATTACGTTATCAGTTTTGATAACTGGCAACAATCTGTTCTGCTTTTAAAGACTTGATTCACATTTTAGATACATCCACTCCCTTTCCTAAGATTTTTTTCTTAATTCTCACTAAAAACGATTTCCTGCCACACCACCAACTGTTCTTTTCTAGACAAGAAATAGATATTCTGACCCCAAACATAAGCATTTTGTTTTATTCATCAGGCAACCACATGAACTACTGCAACACGTGGAGAGATTCTTCCTTATGTAACCATGCATCCCCATCATTTGCCAAAGATGCTAATTCTTTTGCCTGGGATATTCACCATTATTTATATCATGCATGCACCCAACATTTAAGAATGGGCACCATTAAGCTCACGTTTGATGGGTCTCTCAGCACATATCACTTATATAGTTTGCACTGCAGGGATTAGTTCGTCGCAACTTTAAATCCTCAGAGTGGCAGTAAAACCTCTGAGCGAGTCAGCATCCAAACACCAGCGAAGGTGGGACACTGGTGTCCCCCACCCAACTAAAATATCATGGTTACAATTACTTCAAAATCGTAACAGGGATAGAACTGAAGTTGGACCCGTTGGTTTTGCGGTTTGGTGATATAAGGGATGATTCCGATTACCCCCTTAATCCCATTTTCAGGAGAGCTGTTAACCCACAGGCTACTTGCAGCAAGACTCCCCATCACACATCCCTGAAAGTTGGCCTCTACTCCACCTGTCCATTGAGGTTGTCCCTCTAAACAATGGAGAAACTGCAATAGTTCAAGATAAAGAGAGTAAATTTGAGAAAATGAGAGCCCCTTTTTTTGAACATATATAGCAGAGACACTGGTCAAATGTCTGATGTTCCACAGGCACAGACTATGTGCCGGCTCCAGATTCTTCTCAGTGCACGACTGATCTCTGTGTTTTTTGCACGGTAAACACAAATCTGTCTCTTTGTTTTATACTGGACTGGCTTCCCCGACCTCCAATCTCCACAGGCTGCACTGTGCTATAACTCATGCAACCACACAACAAAAAGCCACACAGCTGCCAGTCTCAAAGCACAGCTGGCGGGTTAAAGCACAATCAGACTCAAAGTACAGGTGCCAGGCCCAAAGATCGCCACAAAAACTGCTCAGTGAGATTAGAGGACACACGTTTGACAATGCTCTCATTATAGCACCAGTATGAGACATAATTTGGAAATTTACATAAACATTTGGTAGCCTTGAATGCACCACAACTTCACCTCAACCCATCTTCCTGTTCAGTTCTTTGAAAATATCTCCGTTTTGCACCATGGAAATATTCTTTATTTGTTAACAGATTTGTACAATTCTAAAAAGTTCATAAGCATTACTGTGAACGTGATAGCCACAACATTCTACAATATTTAGCCAATTAGATGCCAACAGAATAAAAGAAAAAGCAGTAAGCGACTTTGTTATGCCTACGCCACAAATTACTTCCATCATCATTTTATGGAACTCTTAAGCCAGACCACGATAAGGAGACAAATTATGCATACAGCGCCAAATTCAAGTATTGTAGTCTTACAGCTCTCCGAGGCTTGTTCTAGAAACAACCTAACGCCTGGGTCATGGACAGAGCATGGAGTTTACAGCTGTGGAAGCAGTCTGACTAGACCTACTGAAGTGACTATACAGAATACAATTCTTTGTTGTACACTTTGGTCATACATCCAGATGTTAGAAAGTGATCGTGAAGCAAAGTGCACAAAGAGATCACAGAAGAAGTCACTCAGAAGTTCTCGGTGCATAGCTATAAACTATATGCCTAGATTGTATCTTAAACTTTATTTAAAAGAAATGGGATTCAGGCAGGCTCGTATTGCACTTTTGCACTTGCAACTTCTGCAGAGTGAACGCACTTTATTTGTTGTTATGCACCTTTTAAGAGCAATGATAAGATCAAGGAAATCCAGATATGATTGAGATAGAGAAGGACATTTGTGATCTGTTCTGTGATGATATACGGTTTTATTGAATTGGTTATGTTTTACAGCCGTGTTTATGCCACAGGACATTTTATATGACTGTATATTGTGCGATGTCATTCTAGACACGATTGAGAAAGATAGGGACATTTGTGAAGTTTACTATGATGAAATATGTTTTTTAATGGATTTGCTACTGTTTTTAGTGTATTGTATCTTTTATGGCTGTGTTCACTGACGAATAAAGATTGTTTAATAATAATGATATGCCTAGATTGAACACACTTACATTATGAATGTGTAGCACATATTCCTGCCCTACGAATCTGCTTGATAAGAACATGTCTTGCTGGTTCCAATGAGGCTGCATTAAGCTTAAGGCAATGAGTCTGCTACTTTGTTTGGCAGAGGTAATGGTGACTAATAAAAATGTTTTCCAATTCAAGATGTAAATTCACAGGTCTTCATATGGTTCAGAGATCCCAGAGCATCTCACCGGCATCCCACCTCTTTTCCTTTTTGGTTAACTGAATCGGAATTCAGGTCTAAGCACTTTCTAAAATCTCGATATTTCTGAAGGATGGATTCAAAGGTATTTCAGTCACACCCAAATGTAAGGTAACTATCATTTATTTACCTATTTCAGGAGTTTTGTAGAGCAATAAAACATGTCACTTGGCCAACACTCCAGAGTGTAGACTCCGTTCATACCAAGAATTCTAGGTGAGTGTGAAAATGTACACATTCTTGCAGGAAGCAATATCAAGGCTGGGGGACTTCTTGTTAGTGAGAGGGGCCAAATACATATTTATTTATTTTTTGACATTTCTCCTTTATTTAAACAATTTCAATTTGTTTGAATGCATACTATACGGTATATAGAGCCATTAGGTTTATCAGTAATACACCGATACGTGCCTCACCTGCTGGAGTCTAGATCTTTCAGAATAATTTGTTTTTATGTAGCGCTTCATACTCATTTCCGCCGCTTCCTAGCACTGTAAACAACAGATATCACTATTAACCAATTGATGGTACTCAGTTCCACACCTCGAATGAATGCCACTGAGTCTGCCTGCCTGGATTCCACCTCACGACCTCCAGTTCACACTCACCCAGCCCTCCTCGCGGCGGGTCGACCCCCACGCTCCAGGTGGTCTTTTTTCCATGATTTGCGCATCCTTTACCAAACACGGCTCAATCCGAGCGATTCAGGTGGCCTTTTCCGCCATTTATCCCATTACGCAAAGAGCCTGCGAGATGGAGGCAGGCCGAGCAGCACTAAAGAGCCTTTCAGGCCCCATTTATTTGAACAGCGCCAAGCAGAGCCATGATGCAATGTTTTCTTCCTGCAGTCCGAGCCGGAGCCCGGATTCCAATAAATCAAGCCTGGCTGCGGGCATATTAGCATTCTAGCCCGGTCCTCTCTTCGATGAAATGCAGGCAGAGAGCAGGCGGGCAGCGGGAACATTTACCGCAGCTCAGCTGCAGGTGCGGCTCAAAATCGGCTCCCTCCAGCATCATAGCGTCGGCAAAACAAATTCATTTTCATTGTGGTTTTCATTTCTGCACAATCTAGCAGGGAAATCTTCGGTTTTGTAAATATTAATGCGAAAACATGATGCACCGTGGACCTGAGGCAGCCGGTTCTGCCTACACTGGGCGCACCGCTGCCTGCTTTCATTTCAATATTTTGTGTCCCTGCCAAGGACTCTGGGGTCATCACAATGTCAAACACCCTGCCCATGGCTCTGGTGCAAACGCACATCACAGGATAGCATGCCCGAGGACCCTGCTGACTTGGGCAGGAGTACAGCTTCCTCGGTTTTGGGGAGGCTGCGAATTGAACCTCTTTGCGGGGTGAACCCTAGCTCCCTCAGCAGAAAGGTAGAGACCAACCAGGCTGAAGCAGCCTAGTGCTGTGAAACACACGCCTTGTATGCTGCAGCACTCGCTGAGATAACTACACGGCTGATGTAGAGAGGTGTGAGTGAGATAAAAGCTGTCCGTAGCGCCCAGAAGCCACCAGTGTATGCCATGAAAGGCATCTTTTATGATGCCACCTGGGTTTCCTCTGTTCCCGGTCCCGCAGCATCTGCTGTGGTGTGCTGTGGGACCATCATCAGGCCAGATTTAGAGTGGTGTGAATTCCAAAGATGCCATCATTATACTGATTCGTGATGTGTAAACTCACAAAAGCCTTTAGGCACAGAATGTTGACCAAGTATGGAATAACATGATACCTCCAGATGACACCAGAGTGAAGATGGCAAACGATCGGTAAGGTGGCCCAGGTGAGATAATCTGGTGACTCGAGAGTCAGATGACACACTGGAAGTGTAGGTGAGGCGTGCACAGGAGGCGTGAGCGAGAACACTTGCATGATGGAACTAGCCGTCTCGAGGAACTGTGCATCGCCACCAGTGAGTGGCATTTGAGGACCTGATGAAAGGTTAAGCGGTTTCCATAGAGCCTGAATTCTTGAGGCTGGCTGCTCCACAGCAGCAGGCCCAGCACATTGGAGTCCCTGTTGGCTACTGGGATGTTTGAAATGGGAAGAAAGTGGAAAGGACAGCCCCTTTTCAGCAGACTAGAGGGACCCACTGGGTTCTTGCAAGGTAAGGAAAAAGGCTGTAAAGAACTTTCACAAAAGTACATCAGATCTTGACCTCCAAAGTAAGCTGTGTTGGAGCTCCCTGTCTGTCTTTCAGGGACTTTCCATGTCTTATGCAAAGTAAAGCAAGGGGTTGGTCCTTGTAAAGCCACAGAGGGGAAGCCTATAATATATTAAACTCCATCTGGGTTTTTATCAATTTAACTCATGGAAAAAACACACAAATGTGCCGTTAATCTGTGTTTGTCACTGAATGAAGGCAATTTCAGATCTCACAACAAGTTTGAATAATGCCAATTAGAACCCAAAGGAAAAACAATATGTTTTCAAAATAGAGTATTATTGTTCCGGTTTGTTAACAATATTCATTTCCACTGTTTTCATACATAAAATTGTTCTCAACCCCCAACTGATTATGGACTCTTCCATATTGGCTGCCCCATCCCCTCCGAGCTCCAAGAACACTCCTCTCTTAAACAAGGAATGCATCCTGGACAAAAATAACTTGTTTTCTTTCCCATCATACCAGTAAGAATGGTGACAGAAAAGGAATTTAATACACATGTTTTCATAACTGTGGTTGATTGTACCCAAAATCATTGTAGCATGGTTCATTATGTAGGCATTAACCAGCTATTTAATATTTCAAAGTCACTTTCACACAATTTTTTTGTTTCACTATATATAATCAATTCTATGTCTATTTGTTTACATTTTATGTTTACAAACCTTGGCAAAAACATTGATAGCATACAAATATAGTATCAATTATTTTGAAAACATGACGTTATTCTGTTGGGTTTTCAGTGACAATGTTCAAAGTCTGGATTCAGTGAGTTTTGGAATTTTCTTTAGTCAATGGCAGACGCGCATTATTTACACACGTGTGGCTGCTCCATGACTTGAATTGATAAAAAAAAAAAGTAGAGCTGGGGTTTCTTCTGGTTTTTTTTCAATTCAACCACTAGTTCTAAGTAGGCAGACGCACTGCATGCACCCTCACCAAAATGCTCATATTTTTACTCTTCCTGCGTCAAACAAATATGGCAAAGTTATCTGAAAATACACTACCACAAATATTCGAAGTTTGGAGGTAAAATATTAACTTTTTCTGCCCTGTAATACATTTCCATGTCTCCCCTTACTTTTATGGGGAGGCATGGAAATATTGTGGAAGCTTAAACTGTTAGAACAAAGCCACCTAATGGACTCTCATGGACCCCCCCCCCATACATCCCTCTGCTGGCGGGTGCAGTGACTCATTGCAGCCGCCTGCAGGGGGTCTCTGTCCCCTCTGTAAGGCGCAGCTCTGTCACCTCTGTAAAGCGCAGCTCTGTCACCTCTGTAAAGCGCAGCTCTGTCCCCTCTGTAAGGCGCAGCTCTGTCCCCTCTGTAAGGCGCAGCTCTGTCCCCTCTGTAAGGCGCAGCTCTGTCCCCTCTGTAAAGCGCAGCTCTGTCCCCTCTGTAAAGCGCAGCTCTGTCCCCTCTGTAAAGCGCAGCTCTGTCCCCTCTGTAAAGCGCAGCTCTGTCCCCTCTAAAGCGCAGCTCTGTCCCCTCTAAAGCGCAGCTCTGTCACCTCTGTAAAGCGCAGCTCTGTCACCTCTGTAAAGCGCAGCTCTGTCACCTCTGTAAAGCGCAGCTCTGTCCCCTCTGTAAAGCGCAGCTCTGTCCCCTCTGTAAAGCGCAGCTCTGTCCCCTCTGTAAAGCGCAGCTCTGTCCCCTCTGTAAAGCGCAGCTCTGTCCCCTCTGTAAAGCGCAGCTCTGTCCCCTCTGTAAAGCGCAGCTCTGTCCCCTCTGTAAAGCGCAGCTCTGTCCCCTCTGTAAAGCGCAGCTCTGTCCCCTCTGTAAAGCGCAGCTCTGTCCCCTCTGTAAAGCGCAGCTCTGTCCCCTCTGTAAAGCGCAGCTCTGTCACCTCTGTAAAGCGCAGCTCTGTCACCTCTGTAAAGCGCAGCTCTGTCACCTCTGTAAAGCGCAGCTCTGTCACCTCTGTAAAGCGCAGCTCTGTCCCCTCTGTAAAGCGCAGGTGGGTGCCTCCTGCACAGTGAAACAAACGAGCGGCTGATTAAAGCAGCCACTCTGTATTTCACTGAATGCACTGCCCCTAGGACAGGCAGAGTTTACGGCTGCCCTGACGGCAGCACATTCATGGAAAGTAGACGCACTGTTCATGTCTGCCCCCGGCGCACCTGTTAAAAGGTACGCCGTGGCGCAAACCTGAACAGTGCGTCCAATACATAATACGGCCCCAGAAGTCCAACATCACAACAGAGGACGGGAAGGCACCAACCAGTATAGAGGAAAACGTAATACACTATGACCAGTGCTTTAAATGGGCCGGTACTCACAGGTACCGAGTACCGGCACTTCTTAGATTTATCACTCTAAGTACCGGCACTTCTCTTCTGCCGAGGAGAGTACCGGTACTCATGAAAAGGTAGGCTTATTGGCTGCGAGTGCTGGTGAGCCGGAGTGGAAGGTGTCTCTGGCAGCCAAGGCGCCACTTCTGTAGCCCTGATCTGAGCCCCAGCTGAGCTATTCAGCAGGGCTCATTTGAATAATTGCCGGGTGCTCACCATCACGCTGTGTTTGGCAGAGCAGGGACCGTTCAGGCCCTGTGCTGTTAATCACAGTCACACTATCCTGTGCAAACACAGGAATCATGGCAGTACCCTGGCAGTGGCAATCAGGCTACGGCCAGTCCGGCCCTGGTGGCAATTAAAAAAGCCATGGTAGGTGAAGAGTATAACATGGCTTTCATCATACCCAAGTCTTTTGTGTGCCTGCTTATGTTTGTGTGTTTGCCTGCACTCGTATGCCTGTTTTTTGTAAGAAAAAAGAAAGAGAGAGAGAGAGAATCAAAACACTCAGGAGGTATTTGAAAGAAAATGGGTGGCACTTTGTGTGTACATGTCTGCTCGGCGACAAAGATTCATAAATAGCATAGTAGGGCGGGTTGGTGGGCGAGTGGATAGAGGAGTGAACAAGGGTGGATGTATAGATGGATAGGTGGATGTATAGATGGATGAATAGATGGATGAGTGAAAGCATGGATGGCTGGGTGAAAGGGGTGGATGATTGGATAAAAGGGCGGATGAGTGAAAGATTGAATGAAAGGGAGGGAGGATGGATGAAAGGGTAGATGATGGATGAGTGAAAGAAGGGATTGAATGAAAGGGTGGATGGAATGAAGGAGTGAAAAGGTTGATTGATAGAGGAGCGAAAGGATTGATGAATGAGCGAAAGGGTGGATAAAGAGATGGATGAGTGAAAGGATAGGTTTTGAGTTGGATGGATAGGTTTGGATATGAAGGGTGGACAGACGGAATGGTGAAAACTGAATGATGGATGAAAGACTGAATAGACGACAGAATGTAAAGGTTAAATGGTGGACATGAGCAGGTAAATGGTAGGATGAATAAATAGATCTATGGAAGAGACAAGAGATCTTCTGGGGAGGGTCATGATGATTTGCTTTGTGCCATAAGAGCTTTGGTTCGAAGTGGGGTATTTTCAGTTTCTTCCTACTCACGTGCTGAAAAATATATAGTATTGTGCCAAACAGCAATTAACAGTATGGCATTAAGAAGGTGCAATTATTGTAACAAAAAATGAAATGTTAACATATTATAGCATTTCCCCTTCATTTTGTGTAATGAGTTAACTTGCTTTGTTTATATAAACACATTTCTCATGCGTTTTGGTATGTGCTGCAACTAATATAGAAGTCGTTAAGTATCATCATGTCTTGCCTTTAGCCCCGCCCCCTCACTACACATCTAGCTCATTTTAATGAGTACCTGCACTTATTTTGTCCCCATTTAAAGCACTGACTATGACGCGCCTATATATATCTCATGCTGACGGGGAACATCCTGCAACAGAACTGGTATCCCAAGTCATGTACTTCTCCCCCCCCATAGCACACATCATAGATCAGACTATTTGCAGGGCCCCTGGAATTATGCAATTGTGCGGCCGCGTTTTCGCATAGTTATAAATTTGCCGCATTCGCCACATAATCCACCATCTGATGCATAATCATCAAATTTTAACACAACAAACTGTTTTTAGCTCAAACGGTTCAAAAGTTACTAAAAGTGCAGCTAGCAACACGTGTTGCTGCACAGTCAGAGGCCCTTTGTAAAGCTTGCTGGTCACCTTTCAGTAGCTTATTGCTATATTCGAGTGTTAAACTGGAACTACTAAGGTGCAACCAATGCCCAGACAGTGCTAACAAGTGTAAAAATGACAAAATAATGACGCATTACTATTATAAAATGTGTCGCACAATTTGCCTTTTCTTGCCACATAATTTACTTAACCCTGCCACATAATTTGGCACCCCCTGCCGCATAATTCCAGTGGCCCTGACTATTAGGCAAGCAGCACTGATGCTCATTAATAGATTTTGTGCTTACTGGACAGAAATGGGACTTTCACAATGGGTTTCACAAAACCCACACTGACCACAACATAGTTATCTTCTGAAGAGAGCAACAGTAGTGCAGATTTCACACAGGCTTTCCTGTAGTCCACACAAGCCTTTCCACAGGCATCTCGTTAATACAGACAAGGGAATTGTGCAATAGGTTTCCTATGACCCTGAGAAACCTTCACCAAACCATCTCGCTAACACATTCAATTATAAATGGAAATTCCACTCATTCGAACTCATGCCTTATCTGGGGACCAAAAGTCATGACTTCCCTTATTCAGGAGAGGCACACAGGCAAATAAAAGAGCACACGCACCACAAATACAGAAACACGTACACACTTCCACAAACTACATCCGTTGTAATCACGCACCCAAGAAGACAGGTGCGCAACCAAACGCAACATCAAAACTGGCAAATGTAACCATTAGCACCCAGCCTTCCCTCAGCATCTGTCCTGACCCAGGAGCACCTTCTAAAACCAAGACGACATACAAGCTTCACTATTGTCAAAGGACACAAACTGGATCCAACACAACCCCTCACCTGCACCACAACAACAACTCTGCTAGAATTCTATGGAGAAACAGTCACCCGCCTCTCCAACCAGGGCAGGCGCAGTAAAGAGCAACACACATCCAAAATGTAATCCTCTGTCGCCCAGCGTTTCCTACCAGAAGCCCTCTGAGAGCCAGCAGCAGCCGCCTCCTGACCAACTTCCTCTCAGCAGCGCCCCCTCCTGCTCGGGACGGCTGCCCTGGATAGAAGCTGCCAGTGTTGCTAATTTTCTCTTGTGCCATTATCTTTTGAACATTGATTTTCGAACTCAGAAATCTTGAGAGCTCCACTGCGGACAATGAAGTAATTGCTCTCAGAGCTCTGCTCCAATATTCCAATGCTTGTCTTTCTGTTCCTCCCGGTTTATTTTAGAACACTCTGAACAAATGGGCGGAAGTTTCTGATGGCATTATAGCCCTTCTCCATTAGAGTACACCGGGTGATAAAGGCTCTCACCTTCGTTATAGGACCTCGTCCACTACTTCTTGGGTTCAGGGCCTCTAATAACCGTTATTGCCCTCAGCAGCAGACACTGCTGCTATAATATGAATTTTCTTGGCAGTAGTAATTTGATTACTGACTTATTTAATATTTGTATTAAAAGATGATTATTTGTATCATTTTATCATGTACTCGTATATTTAACATTGAGGTCCATATATTTGATAATGTAATGTGGTAATTTTAGCATTGTGATCTCAAATCTAAATGTTAAATTTACGCTCTTAAATTTTACAAATTAACCTTCAAAGCTGTGAGCCAATAGCAATCCCGTAGTTGCCACAATGTTTGACTAAATAAAAAAAATCACACCCCACTTCAGAACCCTAAGCCTTAACACCAGAGAATGATATCAAATTGTAGACAAACCAGACCCTTGGTATGTATGTTTATTCACAGTAAAAATGTAAACAGTCCTGTACCATTCCTTCATGTTAATCGACTGACCCTCAACCACTAACATATTAGAAGAGCCTAACTCCACATCCTCAAAAATGCAACACAACAAACCACCTACACTATTATATGCCTAAATCAATATGTGTACTTTCCACCACAATAGCAAAGCAATGTCAAAATGTAGTCGGCAAATCCTACACTTAAGCATGATTGAAAATACACAGCAGTGCTTTGCTATTTGCAGACTGCATATTTTGCTTTTCAAGCATGAATGAAAAAGCACATACTTAAGACGCCAGTGCTGGTAATGCTACAAGGAAAACTCAATAAATAAATAAACTGATCTATTTTGGAAACAGATTACATCATACAACTAGATTGAAACAGTTGGCTAACTGAAAGAAACCTTCCTACTATGTATAATCCTTAACAACCAGCTAAGATAACTGCCTGCATTTGAAAAGGAATATAAAATGCACAATTACAATCTGATCACTTACAAGGTATCAATTAAAAACCACAGCAGAGAAAAATTATAACCCTGAATACACAGCTATCAACAATTAAGCAACAAAGCAAATCCTCTAGGATTAATTTAAACTGCGAACGCCCAGTTATATACACAAAGTGTAAATTAACTGGGTGAAATTTATCACGTGGCAAAAACCTATTGTGTACGCAAGGCAACAACTAGCTTGTTTCTTTAGCTGTGCACATGTTCCTGCAGTGCAGAGAAGTGTAAAACTGAAAAGGAGCATGTGTTTTAGTCGGTAGTTAAATAGGATGCCATGCCTGCTAACTCACACGGTGCCACCGTGTGACACACGATATTGGCTCCCATCCCACAGTCTCGTGGTGAGGAGCCGATATCACATGCCGGCAGGGAAAACGAGCTGAAAACCACTGTAAATAGTGGGCTTCCAGCTCGTTTTCCGAGGCTTTGGACTGCCGACATCCATTAAGGGGTGTGAAAATACCCCAGGACATCAGCACCAGCCTCAGCAAGCTTTTGTTTTTTGGGAGATGGGGGGGGGTTCAAAAGTGCCTCATAAGTACTTCTTGGCAGGAGGCCCCACCCCGTCCACACACGGTGGGATTGTTCTTCAAGTTGGCAGGTATGGGATACACAGGAGAGATGCGCTTGCCATGCCCTGTGCCAGCAGCTCTCCTATAGGGGTGGCATAGGTCCCTCTCCTAGGGTGTGTACAGCGGTCTGATGCTGCGTCTGACGTGTCTGCAGTGGGTGTCAATGGCAGTTGTGCATCCATTACACTTAGCGGGGTGATGGCGAACGTGATAAGTAGGAAAAATTGAAAGGGCTGAGTACCGCCAACTGCGGTGCATAAGAAGTATCCATCTAAGATAACACTGCCACTTCTGGCGTGGTGCCGGAGCAGAACCTGACTTGTGGGGGTTGCGCAGTCAGGCCAGTGAAAAAAAATATACAGAGTCCAGTTCCCTGTGAAACCCCCACCATAATCCTGAGCTGTGTGGAGCTCTCCGCAGCCCCTTGGATGAATTGCACAGTAGGAACAGTGTGCCAAGGAAGAGAGCCTAGGTGTACAACAGGTGGGCTCACATTGGGAGTCTGGTGGGCAACCTGCCCTAGTTATAACGTGATGCAGAATGAACACAAACACATTAAGTTGACAAATCCTGAGGGGGCAGGGGGGCACATAACTGACTGATCGACCTGCAAACCTCAAAGGAGGACAGAATTTTAATGTACCATAGCTCAAAAGTCAACTGATGTCTTTCAAACATCATGGGGAAGATCTTCTGGGCAGTTATATATGGGAAGCAACATTTACAATGCAGTAATTAGCACACAGTGCCTTTACCACGCATGGAAAGTTTGTTTAAAATAAGTATATATAATATATATATATATTCACCGAAAAAACCATAGGTTTCAGGCACGTTATAGTTAGTTGCACATTTTACTCATACAAAACCAGAGAAATTCGGCCGTTATAGTTAGTTAAGCTAACTATAACTCGCGCCCCCGCAATGCACTACTGATAACGTCACATATTACATCATTCATCACATGGTCAGTGGCATCACTGATGACATCTGAAATGACATCACTGATTACATCACTAATCACATCATCCAGTGACTGTGTGTTTCTGTAAAGTTTAAATATGTTTTATTTATATATATGCCAAGTTGTATTGAAGAATGAGTGGGTGTAAAGTGTCTGAATGGATGATTTAGTAGGTGCGTGACTGACTGTATAAGTGAGTGATTAAACGTGTCTTACTGAATGCATGGGTTAGTGACTAATGTGTGTGAATGTCTATCAGTTTGTCAGTTGGTGTGTAAGCGGCTGCATGGGTTGGTGAATAGCTATACGAGTGTGTATATGGGTTGATTGGTTGTGTGAGTATGTGTATGGGTGCCTGAGTGTTTTTGTGGGTGGGTGGGGTGTGTGATTGTGTATAGATGTGCGAGTAGGTGATTCAGTGGGTGTATAGGTTGAAGAGTGCATCTGTGAAGGGCTGTATGGGTGGGTGAATGTGTGTATGGGTGTGTTGGGTAGTGAATGGATGTCTCAGTGGTACATGTGCGAGTAACTACATATGTGAAATGCAGTATATGTGAGTGTTGGAGTATATAAATGACTATGTGAGAGTGAGTGATTGTGAGAGTGTCTGTATGGATGAGTGTGTGCTTGTGTTAGTGATTGTAGAAGAGAGTAAGTATGTGTTAATATCTATATGAATAAGTGAAGTGGTGTTGTATAGGTGAGTATATGAGAGTGTGATTGATTGTTTGCATGTTTGACTAGGTGTGTGAGTAATTGTATGGGTGAGTGGTGGTGTGTGAGTGTGTGTATAGGTGTATGAGTGCATATGATAGTGCTGTACTGATGAGTGACCGCATGTATGAGTGACTGCATGGGTGAATGAGTGGATGTGTGTGTAGACCTAGGAATCAGTGAGTGGGTATGTAGTAACTAGTATTGGTGTGTCTATGGTTTTGAAAATGGTAGTTTGCATTTTAGAGTGGGTGTATGAAAGGTTATATTAGGGTGTGAGGAAGTGCATCAGATTATCACGTGGATGATGTGATTAGTGATGTAATCAGTGATGTCATTTGAGATGTCATCAGTGATGTCACTGACCATGTGATGAATGATGTAATATGTGACGTTATCAGCAGTGCATTGCGGGGGCGCGAGTTATAGTTAGCTTAACTAACTATAACGGCCGAATTTCTCTGGTTTTGTAGGAGTAAAATGTGCAACTAACCATAACGTGCCTGAAACCTATGGTTTTTTCGGTGAATTTCTAAGGTTTTTTAAATGCTAATTTCTAACTATACCGTCTCTGAAACCTATGGTTTTTTGAGTGAATTTGTAAGGTTTTTTTAAATGCTAATTTCTAACTATAACGTCTCTGAAACGTATGGTTTTTTGAGTGAATTTCTAAGGTTTTTAAAATGCTAATTTCTAACTATAACGTCTCTGAAACGTATGGTTTTTTTAGTGAATTTTAAAGGTTTTTTAAATGCTAATTTGTAACTACAAAGTCCCTGAAACGTATGCTTTTTTAGTGAATATATATATATATATATATATATATATATATATATATATATATATATATATATATATATATATATATATATGAGGATACTCCAGCACATCAGGGCTATCAACAATTATGATCCCCTGTACCCCGTTGCTAGGCATTTTAAAGATGTTCATAACCAGAATTCAGGGCTTTTGAAATATTTTGTGGTGGACGCAGTCTTACCATTGAGAAGGGGTGGTGATCGTGAATCACTCCTCCGGTCATTAGAGACAAGATATATTTTAGAACTGGACAGTAAGGTTCCTTCTGGTATGAACTAGAGTGAAGATTTCTATACTTGCCTGTAATCATATGTTGCCCTCTCTTTCTCCTTTGGAGTATGATGAAAATTCCGGTACTTGTTTACATTTTATCAATATGCTGCTTCCAGTTTTTAACCTTGTTGAATGTTTTGCACTTTGCACTTTATTAGGTGGCACTGTAAGGAAAGTTACATTTAGCACTAGCACTTTATAGGATTGCATAGAAACATGGTCGATGCCCACTTAGGGCTTTATTCAGCTTTCAGCCATACAAGATTCATGCTAATAGATGGCTTATTATGGTTTATAACGGAATCCACCCTATATCGTAATATAGATGTAGGGTATGGAAGGTTCATGATCAATATCAATTTATTTAATTTGGTGTTTTTATGACCTTTTTAAATCTTTGCCCGTTATTCATATAATTGTGTATGACAATACTGTGCGATTATAGGTGATGCTTTTAAATGAATTTAGTTTTAAGTATTCACATTGTGTGTATGAAGGTACATATATTTATATATTGTATATTCTGTGTATTTATATATTTATATATTTCTATGTTGGTATGTTTATTTAAATCACCATGTGCAATGTCAAATATATAAACCATTATTAGGGCAGGCTGTAAGAAGTTAAACTTGCTAAAAGAAAGACCTGAGATTGGATGTTTCTTCTATGTTTAGCTGTCATGTGACAGGTCACGAGTATTTGCACTAGGCACTTTAAAAAGGTATGGCACTTCGCAGCGCGTTATGTGAACAAGACCTCTGGAAGGTCGAAACGCGTCGTGGCGGTGGTGCGGGGCATCTAAAATAAAATAATTTCACTAAGCACCAAGTAAAGGGTCCGGTTTCGTCTTTTCCCTGCGGACTGGATGTTGTTGGCGAACTCCATTCGATATATATATATATATGTATATATACATACACATATATACACACACATATACACACCTAGCTATAGTTAGAACTATATTTGGATAGGAAATTGATTTTTTAATTTGCTAATAACTTTTTGGCGCGTTTTGGCAAATCTTCACGAAAAAAAAGTTTTAGCACCTGTGCTCCTTCCTAGGGGCCAAAAAAAGGGGTCCTAAACTTAAATTTTCCTATGCAATTTCTATAGGCATTTTTGTTACGCTCTAGAGGTAAAATTGATGAATAGAATTTTCACCAAATTTAGCAGGAAGCTAGATGTTGGTACAGAAAGTGTGTTTTTTGTGATTTGTTGTAAATGTTGCGAGAGTCCTGCAGCTATGAATAATGAAAAATAGAGCCGTGTGATTGATCGATAGCACTTTTTTCCCACTGACTTATGCTAGTAGGTAATGTATGAGTTCGGTAAAAGAAGATATAAGCACTAAGCATAATGAGACATTTAAGTTTGTTGTGTGCACTATATATATGGTCCCTGTTTTAAATGAATGCGGTAAGGTGCACAATATAGACAGCATAAAGGGTCGTTGCTAAATGCTGTTATTATGAGCAATGTAATGGGTCCTATGTTGATTTTCCTGGCTTTAGGGCCAAAATTGTGTTTTTGTTAGTGCATTTGTTTAGATGTGGCATATGTTTTGAAATATATTGGAGAATAATGTTAGTTTTTTGGGAAACGCAGAAGTAGAAAGATTAGTACTGATATTAAATTTCATTTAGAGCCGATGCTCAAGTGAATAGCACATATGGATGGAAATTTGTGCAACGATGCAGTGGTATTTAGTGACAATGCTGCTGCATGTTTGAGCTGTTTTGTGTCTTAACAACATGATTTCCTGGCTGGAAAGAGGAAAAGGAAGCCTTGATGTGATGTTATTTGAAACAGGTCTGATTTTTATTGGGAGTTTAATATCTATGATGAAATAGGTTTGTGCCTCACATGTGACAAGTTAATGGTGTTTTGTGTTAGTTTGGAAGATACTGAATGAACAACTAAATGAATAGCGTTTTTGTAACAGCAAGCAAAATTGTGACAATAGCAGTGCATGTATACTTTATTAACACAGAACCACAGTGACACACACAGATTTTTACACCGAAGTAACTTTTGTGTTTCGAACTGTTCCCTCTTTTGTCCTTATATTTTTTTCTTTGTGTATTGTTTTCTGCCTTTTGTCCGCCCCCTCCCACGTCATTTATTTAAATATTGCGAAAACCAACTCAAGTTGTTACCTTGGGCGCGAACCTAAGAAGAGCAGGCCCTTAGACATCAACTCCTGCCTGTTCTGTAATATAACAGCAATTTGCTTGAACACTGCAGAGAAACAGCGAGCAGGACACTGGGAGTCGATTACAGACTCTCAGCTCAGGAGACATTGGCCTCAAGAATAAGGCAGATTTGCATTTCTCTGTTAACGTTGTGAAGCAATAAGTGGTGTGTGTGTGTGGTGTGGTGGGGGGAGTGAGACACCAGAGAAAAGCAGAGACAGGGACGAAGAGAAGAGAAATTGTATGACACAAACCAGAGAATGTAAAACAATTATGTAATTACCGTTGTTTGTGGTTAGTCTTTTATTTGCAGTCCTGGTTCATGCTTGACGCACTGTGTGATTTTGTGCAGATGGCACTGTGGAAACGATTTCACTATTTATGTTTTTACTTAAATAGTGCTGCTGTGTACGGAAATACGTTTTGTGTGGACAGCGGCACTATTTAAGTAAAAACATAAATGGTGACAATTGTTTCTATAGTGCTATGTGCACAGGATCACACAGTGCGTTAAGCAAAACCGGGACTGCAAATAAAAAACTAACCACAAACAGTAATTACATATTTGTTTTGCATTCTCTCCTTTGCGTTATACAATTTACAGTTTGAAGGTGTGTGGTAACCGGTGCACGGACATCTGGCGCTCTGCGGTGCTTATAAACCACACATTGCTATACACAGGGGCACTTTCCTTCTCGGTCTTGTTCTCGGTTTTGTTTTCAGTCATCCATTATGAACTCCCGGATGAGCTACTCGTGATTTTGTGGATACATATCACTAAAGTGAAGTCTTCTACAATAGGTTTTGTGGAAGACTTCATTTTAGTGATATGGATTTCACAAAATCACGAGCAGCTCACCCGGGAGTTCATAATGGATGACTGAAAACAGAAACAGAAAGCGAGACTGAGAAAGAAAGTGCCCCCTGTGTATAGCAATGTGTGGTTTGTAAGCACCACACAGCGCCAGATGTCTGTGCACCGGTTCCCACACATCTTGAAAGTGTGCACCCCCGAGCGCATGACGGACCGTATTAATGGTGGCTGCGGGCTGGGAAGGGAGCATTGGGCGAACTCGCCTGGTTCCGTTCGGTGTTGGGTCCTGGCGGAGGAATGCTGGCGAACGGGTATGTTGTTTAGTTTTGTTGGCGTCGCCGCTTCAGTTTGGAGGCTGGTTCGCGAGCAGCTCAAGTTTCACCTCCTCTCGGACCTTTTTTGAGCTTTGAAAACACAGGCGCTTTCCCACTGCTTGTGGCCTTGGCAGAGATCTCGGCATAAGTAGCAGTCCGGGAGGAAAGACTGGAAGACGCGTAGTTATGCCGATTAGGAGCGGAAGTGTACGTGGTATAAATTTTAACTATATATATATATATATATATATATATATATATATAATATATATATAAAATATATATTAAATTGCCACCGGGACCTCTGTTTTATTTTCACTCGATGCGAGGCACAAGATGGCTGCTAACACTTCCTGGTTTGAAGTGTTAGCAGCCAATCAGAGGCAAGCTCGTGCTCTGGAGTTAGGCTCCGCCCAGATATATATATATTTTTTCCTTTAATATCTCAACTACTGAACGGATTTACACCATTTAAACAAAAGCGTGCTTTCTGGACCAAGACCTTCCTCCCTGCCAAATTTGGTGTAATTCCGTTCAGCAGTTTGACCTGTAGCCTTGTCTAAAGTTTCCTATGGAAATTGCATGGAGAAAACACGTTTTGGGACCCCCCTTTTTTCTCAGCCCCCCCTTGACGAATCACCCCCAAACTTTCAAGATAGGAGCTGATCTGAAAAGAGGAACTTTTGGGAAAATTTCATAAAGATTCGTCAAACGACGCCGAAGTTATAAGCACATCAAAAAATGCTTTTCCTATGGAAACTAGGTTCTAACTATCTACTGATATATATATATATATTCATTCATATATATATTCTGCTCCAAAGGTTGTCCACCTGGTGAGTAGCACGCGATCAGCAGCTTTGTTTATGATAGGCAGGGACGAGGATCCGCTTGTAGAAGCTGCTCCGTAATGGAGCTTCCCATTGGTGGGTGTGCAATATGAAAATGGCGAAGTGGGTTCAGCGTTTGCACACACTGTTTCCGTTCAAGCCTCTGAAGAGAAGCATATGGAGCTTCGAAACGCGTCAGGCATTTCCATTACGGAGCAGCTTCTACAAGCGGATCCTCGTCCCTGCCTATCAAACAAAGCTGTTGATCGAGTGCTACTCACCAGGTGGACAACCTTTGGAGCAGAATGTAATACGCGGCCGTCCTGCCGCGGAGTGTGCACCACCCCGTAACGTTATGGGGGCCACCCGACATGGTAACTATCATGTCGGCTATGTGGGCCAGCAGCCGCAAACAGGATTGAGGACGAGTCCACTTGCAGGGTCAATACAGGACAAGATGTGTGCTATCCGGACCACATTTCCCACAATGCACAGTCTCATTCGAGCTTCCCATTGGTGGGTGTGCAATATGAAAATGGCGAAGTGGGTTCAGCGTTTGCACACACTGTTTCCGTTCAAGCCTCTGAAGAGAAGCATATGGAGCTTCGAAACGCGTCAGGCATTTCCATTACGGAGCAGCTTCTATAGCCTCCTACTAGCGGTCGACAGTAGGTAGTTATAGTTAGGTCCTAGTTTCCATAGGAAGAGTGTTTTTTGTTTTGCCAATAACTTTGGCGACGTTTGACAAATCCTCGCAAAAATGTCAAAACTAGTATGCGCTCACTTCAGCTGCTGTCCTGAAAGTTTTGTGGTGATCCGTCAAGTGGGGGCCGAGATGAAGGGGGGGTGTCCCAAAATGTGTTTTCCCCATGTTAATTTCCATAGAGATTTTAGACATAACTACAGCCCGAACTGCTGAATGGAATTACACCAAATTTGGCAGAAAGGTAGCAGTTGGTCCAGAAAGCGACCTTTTTGTAAACTGGCGTAAATCCGTTAAGTAGTTTAGGAAATATTAAGGGAAAACCAAATTTGTATATATAGGGACGCGGATCCTCTGAGGACCAGACAGTCTCCGTGTTCAAAACTGATTGGCTGCCAACACTTCAAACCAGGAAGTGTTGGCAGCCATCTTGGGACTCTGCTTCAGCCAAGTCCCCCCAAAAAAACACTAAAAAAATAAAGAAGGTGGCAGGGTAGGAATACCCTGACCCCCTAGGCCTCTTGTGGGGGTCCCACAGGGACCCCACCTGGTACAAAAAGCATTTTTTTAAAAAAAGATTTTGGCGGGAGCACCCAGGTGACATGGCCAGGCCCCAGGGGATGGGGTCGCTGGGCTGAAATTGGCACACTGTATAATGGCCTGCCCCCCTACCCTAATAAAAATGAGAAAATAAAGATCAGAAGGAAGCAGAAAGAGGCAGAACAAAAGGTCAGAAAGAAGCAGAATAAACATCAGCAATGAGCAGAAAGAGACAAGATAAAGGAGGGACATGAGCAAACAGAGGCAAAATATAGGTGAGAAACGAGGAGAAAGGCAAAAAAAAAGAGGTCAGCAACGAGCGGAAAGAGGCAAGATAAAGGTGAGAAATGAGCAGAAAGAGGCAAAATAAAGGACAGCAACAAGCAGAAAGAGGTAAAATAGAGACCAGAAACGAGCAGAAAAAGGCAAAATAAAGGCCAGCAACGAGCAGAAAGAAGCAAAATAGAGATCAGAAAGAGGCAAAATAAAGGCTAGCAACAAGCAGAAAGAGGTAAAATAGAGACCAGAAACAAGCAGAAAGAGGCAAAATAAAGGCCTGCAATGAGCAGAAAGAGGCAAAATAGAGATTAGAAACAAGCAGAAAGAGGCAAAATAAAGGTCAGAAACTAACAGAAAGAGGCAAAATAGAGGTCAGAAACTAACCAAACGGGACAAAATAAAGGTCAGAAACGAGCAGTAAAAGGCAGACAATGAGCAGAGAACGAGCAGAACCCACTCAGGCAATCATGCACCCACTCACAGACGAACTGAGACACTTACACCCACTCACAGACCCAGTTGGACACTAATGCACCCACTTACTCATTCTCTCTCTCACCCACTCACAGACCTACTCAGAGACTCATGCACCCACTCACAGGCACACTCTCACACATGCACCCACTCACACTCATTCACAGACCCAGTCGGACACTCACGCACCCACTCACACACCCAGTGAGCATGCACCCACTTGCACACCCAGTGACACACTTATGCAGGTACACCTGGACCTACTCAGACACTAACACACCCAGTATTGGGTGGTAAGGTATTTTTAGGATTTAGGGTTGGGTAAGGGTATTGGGTGGTAAGGTTATTTTTAGGGGTGGGTAAGGGTATTGAGTGCTAAGGGTATTTTGGGGTTTAGAGGTGGGTAGGTGTATTGGGTGGTAAAGGTATTTTTGGGGTTTAGAGGTGGGTAGGGGTATTGGGTGGTTAGGGTGTTTTTAGGGTTATGAGGTGGGTCTGGATAAGGGTATTTGTGGTATGGGTATTTTTGGGAGATTGGGGTAGGTAAAGGTATTGGTTGGTATGGGTATTTTTAGGGTTTAGGGGTAGGTAGGGGTATTGGGTGGTAAGGGCATTTTCTAGGGTGTAGGGGTGGGTAAAGGTATTGGGTGGAAAGGGTGTTTTTAGGGTTTAGGGTGGGTAAGGAAATTCAGTGGTAAGGGAATTTTTAGGGTTTAGGGTGGGTATGGGTATTTGGGTGATAAGGATATTTTTTAGAGTTCAGGGGTTGGTAAAAGTATTGGGTGGTAAAGGTAATTAAAAAGGGATGTTTGGAGGGCCTCCCCCCAAAAATATATATGTGTCACTTACCTTAAATAGACTTTCTATGCGTGGTAAAAGCATGCGTGGTAAAGGCATGCATGGTAAAAGTATATGCGTGGTAAAAAATGTGTAGTAAAGGCATAAGTGGTAGCTGGCAGCGTTATGTCATACATCCTTTTATATTGTCTTTTCAGCAATTGGTCCTGATGTTCATGTCATTGCATCGAAGAAGGAAATGGGTTGAAGTAGAAAAATGTTGCAGAAAGTAGAGGCAGCAATATGTAATTCAGGAAAACTGGACGCTCATCTTCAAAAACCAGGGCCATTACTTTAACTTCTGCCCACAAACTCCATTGGAGCTCCCAATTTAAAATGTGGACAAATATTAGTTATGAGATGTAAAGTATTACCGAGACATACATTTTTAATATTGGGATAATGTTTAATAACAGATCTACTGTTGATTAGCCCTCCTGAACATGTGGACTCCTGTCGACAATCCTTCAGTGGGTTGTGCAGAATCAATTACTAGATCTGGCAAGTTGAGACCCTTTTGTTTTTCCCTAGTCTGGGTAAGGCTGGACTCAAAATTGAGTCAGCCTTCAAGTATGGCCAGCACTAGCCTCAGGAAGCTTCACCGGGGATCCCCTAATATACGAGTTGAGATGCCCAATACAAATTCCATCAGACATCTGTTCTCATCTTCGTTCCCTTCGCTCTTCTCAGAGTCGAAAGCCCAGAAAGAGGCCTGTTGAAATGACTGTCTGCTGTGCTTGTCTGACAACCGAGAATTTAAAGGTGGCACCATGACAAATTGAGTTCTTGCTTTCTGACAGTATTACATGTTCAGAATAAATGCTGCCCCGGCACAGTTTCTTATTACTTCTTGCCTGAAGATGCTGCTGTGTCCTGTTGGAAGAAAAGAAGCTAGCCCAAGGCTACTGGAGCTGCCCTACACCTCAGGATAAGATCCAAGGCCGATCTTAGAATACGGCCTCGGTGGAGGACCAACACGAAGAAGAGGGAGCCTGCAAGACCAGGACTTTCAGGAAGGACTCCCTTATTGCAACAAATCAATAACATCTAGAGACGTGCTTTATGCTGCTTATCGGTCACCCATCACCCTTGCGCGATACATTCGCTCCCAGGAACATTTTACCCAGCTCGAGCAAGCTGGGCATTTGTAATATTAAAAGGCTGTGCATGGCTATGAATATCTATCCCCGATGAAGCACACTGTGTGAGTGAGTGAGTCAAACATGGGAGCTTAAGTGGGGACTTGAAAGGCTAATTACTTACTAGCAAAGTGCCCTCGCTAAGAAAAAGCACTAGGCCTATTACCACCACAGGTGTGCGAGTGATGTTTAAGAGACATCTACACCTCCCCCTTTTAACTCCACCAAATTCTGCTTGGCATTGAATGTCTTCTCTCGACTTCTTGATGCACTGGGAACCACAAAGAAGAAGCAAAAAATAAATGCTACACTGATGTGAAACATAAAACTAACTCCGGAGCTTGAAAACCAGGCGAATGCATCACTCCATCCAGACCACTTCCCTGACGAGAGGGTGGCCTCACTCCATGTCATCAAAAGTGTCCAGTCTTGGACTTTGACGTGAAAACCTAAAGCATTCTGGGGTGCGGTGGTCTTGCTCCGCATTCACAAAATAACTAGAGATGATATGTAGGTTAAAAACTCAGGACTGCAAACCGTGTCCATGATGACGTGGAGGGAAGAGCTCACACTAATGATGAAAAGTCCCTGGTTGGCAGTCTGCGGAAGCAAGCTGGCCGTTTTTGCCACTCATTCATTACTCACTATGACAACTCCAAAAACACCGGCATCTTTGTTCACTCCGATTCCCGCTACTGCTCTCGTGATCAGCGTTAGAAAATGGCCGCCATTTCTTTCACCTTGAAAACCAGATAGAAGTCAGACACAACAAAAAAACGTCACGCTTCATGTATTTTTGTGCTGACTTGGTATAAAACCGGCGCAGAGCACCAGCTGCTTTCATATTCAGCCAGAAAATCAACAGGACGAGATTTGCAGGAAAACATCTTCATCTGTTTGTTTTTTCCTACCCCCACCAAATACAATCTGACTAAAATTAGAAGAGCAATGAAAACACCCTCACAAAATAAACAACGCGTTTCTTGGCGGGGCGGGGGGCCTCCTTTGCCAGTTTTGTATGTCATTAGAATTTCTGAATGAGCTCCTCATACAGAAAGGGTACAGGAAACTGCTCCATGCCGGGCAATCCTATTAACATCAGATCTCGGCACAGAGTCCCAGCACTGGCTCTAGATGCAAAACCGTGATTGCAGAATGCTCACTGCCCAAGCAAGAAAATCTCAAATAATTGTGATATTTTATTAAATACAATTGACAAAGAATTGGATTTTTGCCTAAAATGCTTTTGCATTCTAATCCATTCCCCATGGGGGTTTGGTGGGTGGGGGGGGTTTTCGGACCTTAAAGTAAATAGGCAAGATACTGGAGTGAGAACATGTTTAAAAAAAAAAAAACTAAATTAAAGGGCTTTTATACATAAACTGAACAGAAAGCTTTTACCAGCCCAGCAGCAGTTTTTTTTTCATTTCGTTCTTTTCGATAATGGGAAGTAAACAATATATTTAAACTAGGACATTAATTGAGCAGTCCACAATAATTTAGCTCGCGCATGGACTCCATTAGGCTAAACCCTGAAGCGCGAATTATAAACTATGCGGCCAGTGTCGGCAATGGGGCAAAAGGCACCATTACAGGCACAAAGGCTAAGTGCCACCTTCGATCACGCGTGGTGCCCACTTCTCAGGAGCAGACAAAGGCGGCTTTACTTTGCGGTCGTGCGCCCTGATCCCAGCCCATAGTCCAAGCGTGATCAACTGTTGCACTGTCTGCTTTTAGGTCCCCATTGACAGCACAGCTGCCTGCTACACCTACGGTTACTAATTCTTTAAAATATGGTAGGGTTTGACTCCGCACCTAGGCATATTTCCCTATTACCGTCTGCTATTGGCAACTCGGGGTATCTTTCCGCCTCCTTCCAGTACAATGCATGAGGGACTATTTTAGAAGAAAACTCAAATATTTAGTTTGTCACATTCAATTCTTTATCTACTATATTCATTTTATAAAGAGAGCAATACTTTTTGCTGCCTTTTTCTTCAATCTTTTGCAAATCCAATAAGTCTGGCTTTAATGTGCTAAGCAGCATTCCCACATGCAACATATACAAACAGCATTTGTGAATGCACGTCACCTTGTGTTAGTGCATGAAAGTTATACATATTGACTTTGCCATTGCTTGTTACTGTGCATCCCCAAAAGCCTTTGATGGGGGTAGGAATCCTGACTCCCTAATCCTAGCAAAGTACCAGCTAGGCTGGGCAAGTTATCCTAGAGTAGACCCAGAGTCTGGAAACTGTTAGCAAAGGGCTTGGCTCCACCATGGAAGGTTGCTGGCCCCAGTGCAAGGACAGGGGCGGGGTCCTGGAACATGCATTATAATTGCACTGCTCAATAGTAAATGTTTCCCTAGTGTATGTTCCAAAATGGGACAGGCATTAAAGAGCCTCAATTCCATCATTAACAATGGCGGTTCTAAGCAAGCAAATCATGGAACTGCACCGAAGAAAAAGGTCTGGCACTTCAGCACCAAACGTTTTGCTCCACTGTATATTAAGTTACATGGAGCAATTGTCTATCCAACTTTGCAAGGTCAAGGCCTCTACAATGCTTTCAACCGGTGTGTCTTGAAAATTTCTTGTGAAATTCAGTACTTGCTGGAGCCAATTCTAAGGGGAAATCAAACAAAAAAAGGGTGTTTAATAGTTTAACTTCTCGGCGTTGGTGTGAAAATGTATACAGTGTATGCTGTGGAGTAAATTATTGCTTGTCATCCAGTTGTTCTGAAAGGAGGTTCATCTGCCATCCAGGATCTTTCCTTACGTGGCCCCCACTTGAGAGGATCCAACTTAACAGAGGACACTATTATAATCTGCCTCCTGTACAGTAATCAACAATCGACTGAGGACTGGAAGATAAGACTATACTTCGTAATAAAGATAAATATTTTTTGTTAATTACCATCCTAACAAAAGCAATGATAAAAATATGATTTTCAATAAGGCCCTAAAATGTGGGAGATTAAATTACAGTTAACTAATGCGCCTGCGCCAAAGGGCATGGCTAATTTTAAAAATAAGCAAAGAAAAATATGACCTTTGTGAATTAGGATATTGAAAAGAAAGATCTCAATAAGCGATTCGCACCAGTTTCATGTTTATTAGAGTCTGACGTAAGGAGTTGAAGGAGGAGCTGTCGGGGGACTCTCTGACCAGCCCAATTCTATCTAGGTTACGCAGAAAATATTTGCAAAAGGGATAGAGAAATAAGTTCTCACTTTATCTGCTAAGAAACCCAGAATGCTAGTCCATTGAAAACTAGTAGTCAAAAAATCAAGGCTTTGTTATAAACAAACTGTACATCTTCCATGACTTTTCTTTAGACAATCAATGTGGCTTCTTCAAATGATCAATGGGGTTATTTCCACCGTATATCATGATGTGCTGGAAACATCAATAATACACCCAGCCCTTTGTTTGCTACACCAGAATAAAATGGAGTAAGATCAGATATGCAATAAGCGAGCCTGTTGTAAAGAGCTACACCGCTGAGCGCCACAGTGAGCGAGGCTGCTGCAAAGAGCTAGACCGCTGACTGCAGAGACCACGAGCAGGGCTGAAAGAATGAGGCCGCTGATGTGTCGGAAGAAACTTAGAGGCTGAAATGTAACTGTGAATCACTATCAGGCAGTGCCTCAACGTTTAAATATATGTAATGGAACCAAGTAAAAAAACACCACTATTGTACAATGCACTCAGTGTCCAGTAGGGACTCATTTACATGTTCCCACCACCCACTCCCAGTTAGATCCTGGTGTACATAATCACTTCTCAATAGAACCACACAAATCCTTCTGTTCTATGTGCTGAATATAATTTTGGTGACCTTCCTGTTACAGTAAAATAGTGTTAAATTTGCATTTGTAAAGCAATCTATTACTCATTGGTGTTAGATTATGATAAATAATACCTAAATATTAAAACAGGGTTAATTAAATCGTAATTTGGGACTTACGTCACAGCAAACTGCTCAGGAGTGAGCAGAGGCAAATAATCTATACAGTGCCATAATTAGAGTTTGGAGGACAGGGTACTCAGGTCACAAACGCGGCGGATGTCCCATCCGCAGTATTGCATGTTTATTATACTCAATGGCACTTGTAATATGGTGGAAAGGACATCGGCTACTTTTGTGATGGAATTCCCTGTCCACCAAAATCTAAATAAGACCTGCAGAAATTCTGATTATTAAGATGCCCTTTTATACTTCGGCTGCGTGCTGCAGGGCAGCGTGAAGTAGGTATTATGATAGGGTACAGCGGCCCGACACAGGGGTCAGTGCCTGGTACTGCAGATACAAGAAAATGTAAATTACATTTTTTTTTAAACACACTGAGGGTCCCTTTTGATCTCTTCACATGGACCTGGGAGTCAGGGTGTACTCACCCTGCCCTTTATTTGCCCTTTCAATTTTTTTTCCAAGACTCAGGGATTGAGTCCTTGAGCCCTGTAAAAGCAGCAGTAAATTTTTTTCCCAATGTTGTGGCCAGTCAATCAGATCCTTGCAGTACAACCGATCCATCTCTGGGTTCACAGTACCGAAATGGCAGACAGGAGAACAAGCTTCCTTGGCCATGTTTTCTGGGGGTTAACCCACTTCATGCCCACCGGGGGACCTTTTTAAATGCTTATTTATCGAAACCTTACATTTTTACCAAACCAATACCAGCACAATCAGTGGGTAAAATTCTAACTTTGTGCAATGTTTGGTGTAATACCATTCAGCAATTTTGTTTTATGAATCGGTGAGCAACCGTTCCTATGGAAATCACACTATCAGGACACCCTACCCCCTTTTTCTTCACTCCAGTGGATCAGCGTCAAATGTTACATGAAGGCCTCTTTGAAAAATAAAAAGTTTCATGCAGATTTGTCAGTCAAGGCAACGTTCTTTAGAAAACAAAAAAGCCTTTCTTATAGTAGATAATTATTGCCCAGTGCATTGATGGACTCCTTTAGGCCCCTTAAGGTGGAAAAAGTGCGCACAACCTGGGAGGAAATAACTTACTGGTACCCCTTCTCAACGAGGGTGTGGGCTGAGGGCATTGCTGGTCTGGGCCTGGCTTGCGGTGAGCAAGTGACTGACAAGGCAGATGGATGGGTGTGGCTGAAAGTCTCTCTAGACCCGAATGTTCAAGGTGATAGCATGTGACAGAGGATAAGAGCTGAATGAGTGCACGCTCCTGGTGAGACGGGTGTGCTTCAACCTGTAGACTACGCACCACAGGAACTCCCTGCTTGAAAGTGCGTGGTCTGAAAAACCCCTGCCAAAAGCACGTTACTAACTTGTGTAACGATATATCTGTAAGAGACAGTAGTTAGTGACAGATTCCTTACCTTAGAATATCCCCAGGCGTCAGGCTGGATCCGGAAAGTTTTGTGTAGCAGTACCCTTGCGCGTCGGTAGGAGGCGTCGTGCGGCTCCGCGTCCGTCGTCGGGATCGCCGGGATGACGTCGCGGCCAGTACTTAGACGCCGCCCATGCGCGCTGACGTTAGTTCTGTACACGACTTTCCGCGCCAGGAACGCAGAGCCATGCAAGAAGCTGACATTGGTGTCTGAAAAAATACTAGGGCCCTGAAAGGGATGTCCTTAACCCTAGAAATCAGTTCGCAGAACGGGGAGGATGGGTGGGGCGGTAAGCAATCTGTCACTAACTACTGTCTCTTACAGATATATCGTTACACAAGTTAGTAACTTGTGCATCTGAAAGAGACACGTTAGTGACAGATTCCTTACCTTAGAATAGATACCCCCTCAATACCAACCCCGGTGGTGGGTCTGCGAACAGATTCAGACAAGGAAGTCACGGAGGACAGAACGGCCAAAGAAGCCGTCCCTCCGGACCTGGCTGTCAAGGCAGTAATGCTTGGTAAACGTGTGCAGCGAGGCCCACGTAGCTGCCTGACATATATCCTGTAGCGGAACACCACGGCATGAAGCCGTGGTAGCAGCTGTTTCCATGGTAGAATGGGCACGTAGCCCAACAGGGGGCTCCTTCTTAGCCAAAGAATAGCAGGCTTTGATACACAAGATTACCCAGCGGGAGATGGTCCTCTTGTGTACCGCCCGACCTTTTTTGGCGCCCACGTAGCCAACAAAGAGCTGGTCATCCACCCGGAACTGTTGTGTGCGGTTGAGGTAAAAGGAAAGCGCACATTTTGGGTCCAGACGGTGGAGCCTCTCTTCCTCTCTGGAAGGATGCGGAGGCGGAAAGAAGGTGGGCAAAGTGATGGTCTGCCCAATGTGGAAGGCAGTAACCACCTTTGGCAAGAAGGACGGACACGTCCTAAGAACAACCTTGTCTGGATGGACAGACAGAAAGGGAGGTTTGCACGAAAGAGCCTGGAGCTCACTCACCCGCCGAGCGGAGGTGATGGCCACCAGAAAGGCTGTCTTCAGAGAGAGAAGACAAAGAGGACAGTTATGTAGAGGCTCAAAGGGAGCGCACATTAAGAAGGTAAGAACCAAGTTCAAGTCCCACTGAGGCATTACAAACGGAACAGGAGGGAAGAGGTGTGTAATGCCTTTAAGAAACCTGTTAACAACAGGGGACTTGAAAAAGGAGGGCTGATCGGGAAGCCTGAGGAAGGCCGAGATTGCACAAAGATAGCCCTTGATGGTACCCAGGGCAGAACCCTGTCGGGCCAGAGAAAGAAGGAACAGAAGAACCTCAGAAAGAGGGGCAGAAAGGGGATTCACAGCCTTTGCTGTGCACCATGCCACAAACTTGTTCCACCTGCAGGCGTATACCACCTTAGTGGAGGGACGCCTGGCTGCCAGAATCACATCACAAACTTCGGGAGGCAAGTCGAAAGGAATCAACTGCCGCCGCTCAATCTCCACGCAAGGAGGTGGAGACTGGACAGGTTCGGGTGGAGGACCGTCCCCTGCTGCTGCGACAGAAGATCCTCCCGAAGAGGCAGATGGATCGGGGGATCGACGCTCATACTGAGTAGCTCGGGATACCAAACTCTTCGAGCCCAGTTCGGAGCCACAAGAATGACTTGGGCCCGGTCGCGCCAAATCTTCTTCAACACTGGGTAGAAGTGGTATAGGCGGAAAAGCATACAACAGACCGCAACTCCACTCGCGACGAAAAGCGTCGCCGAGCGAGTGCCGCCTTGGAAATTCCAACGCGCAGAACTGATGACATTGCGCGTTCTCTTCGGTGGCGAATAGATCTAACCAAGGCTCTCCCCACTGTAGAAAGAGTCCTTGCGCCACCTCCGAGTGAAGACGCCATTCGTGATCCATCATGCACCTGCGGCTGAGTTCGTCCGCCCTGGCGTTCAGGGAACCTGCCAGGTGTTGAACCATCAGGAATATGCCCTGATGTTCCAGCCATGTCCAGAGACGCAGAGCCTCCTGACATAGGGTCCACGACCCCACCCCGCCTTGTTTGTTGAAGTACCACATGGCGGTGGTGTTGTCTGTGAACACCTGCACTACCGTCCCTTTGACAGAGGGAAGGAATGCCTTTAGTGCAAGTCGGATCGCCCGGAGCTCCAGAAGGTTGCTATGGAGCCGGGACTCCGCCGGAGACCAGAGGCCTCTGATTTCCGCCTCTCCCATGTGACCGCCCCATCCCAGAAGGGACGCGTCCGTCACAACTGTGTGCTCTGGCTGGGGAAGGGAGAGGGATCTGCCCATGACCCACTGCCGGTTCGAGAGCCACCACTGCAACTGTCTTGCAGTCCCCTCCGAGATCTGGACGTAATCGGACAGGTTCCCCTGATGCTGCGCCCACTGGAACTTCAGGTCCCACTGCAGAGCCCGCATATGCCATCTGGCATGATCCACCAGCAGGATGCAGGAGGCCATGAGGCCCAGCAGTCTCAGGGTCATCCGTACCGAAACCCAGGATAAAGGCTGAAAGATCGGAATCATAGCCTGAATATCCTGGACTCGCCGTTCGGGAGGATAGGCCCGAAACTGCGTTGTGTCCAGAACTGCTCCGATGAAAAGGAGCTGTGGAGAAGGAATCAGGTGCGACTTCGGCACGTTGATGGAGAACCCCAGCGAGTGCAGGAGTTCGGCCGTAGTCTGGAGGTGGGAGACGACTGCCTGGGACGAGCCCGCCTTCAGCAACCAGTCGTCGAGGTAGGGGAAGACCGGAACCCCTGCCCGGTGCAGATGAGCTGCGACCACCGCCATCACTTTCGTGAACACCCGAGGGGCGCTGGTAAGGCCAAAGGGGAGCACGGTGAACTGAAAATGCTCGAGGCCTACCGTGAACCGCAGGTAACGCCGGTGGGCCGGCAGGACGGGGACGTGAAAATATGCGTCCTGCAAGTCCAACGCTACCATCCAGTCTCCAGGGTCGAGGGCAGTCAAGACCTGAGCTAGGGTGAGCATCTTGAACTTCTCCTTCCGGAGGAAGCGATTGACGTTCCGGAGGTCCAAGATAGGACGCATGTCCTCCTTGTCCTTTTGGGCACCAGAAAGTAGTGGGAGTAACAACCACGCCCTACTTCTGGGGTCGAAACGCGCTCGATGGCCCCCTTGGCCAAGAGGGCCGCAACTTCCTTTTGAAGAAGTACTAAATGATCCCCCGACATGCGGTGGTATTGAGGTGGCATGGCTGGGGGGGGGGGGGTAGTCTCGAAGGGGAGGGAGTAGCCCCTTTGCACAATGTCCAAGACCCACTTGTCCGATGTGATGGCACGCCAGTGGTGAAGGTGATGGCGAACCCTGCCCCCCACTGGCGTGCTGTGGACCTGAAAGGATGGACTAGGAGGGCTTGGAGGCCGCGGACGGGGCGGAGGTGGTGGCCTGACCCGCACGCTAGTTACCCGGCCCGCCTCGGCGGGAGCCACGTCCTCGGCCACGCGTAGACGCCAGCTGCGCGGGCCGGTGGCTGGGCAGCGAACGTGACTGGGCGCCCCTTCCGTGGCCACGAAAGGGGCGAAAAGCAGACTGTTGCGGAGGGCGCACAGCAGAAAGGCCCAGGGACTTGGCTGTAGCCCGCGAGTCCTTAAAGCGCTCCAGCGCATGGTCTGCTTTGTTGCCGAAAAGGCCGACACCATCAAAGGGCATGTCCATAAGTGTGTTTTGGACATCACCCGAGAAATCAGTGGTCCTCAGCCAGGCGTGACGGCGCAGCGCCACTGTCGTCGCAAGCGATCTGCCTAGCGAGTCGGCGGTATCAAGGCCACATCGGATCTTATACTTCGCCGCATCTCTTCCTTCCGCAATGGCGCGGGAAAGCAGTGCCTGGGCCTCCTCAGGACACTGGGGCAGGACCTGCGCCACCGAATCCCACAAGGAGTGGGTATATCGGCCCAAAAGGCAAGTGGTGTTGACAGACCTCAAGCCAGCACTGGTGGAAGAAAAAAACTTTCTTCCCAAATTGATCGTTTTTTGGATTCCCTATCCGGGGGAGCGGTAGGGAAGGCGCTTTGAGAGGCAGAGGCTTGGACAACCAAGCTCTCAGGGGTGGGGTGTTGGGAAAGGAACAGGGGGTCGCCCGCAGCAGGGCGATGGCGTCGGGCTACGTTCCTATCCACAGGAGCCCCTGTGGTGGGCTTGGACCAGGTGCCCAAAAGAACGTCCGAAAGTGCGTCGTTGAACGGCAGCAGTGGCTCCGAGGAGGTAGCCGCCGGCTGAAGCACTTCCGTCAGGATGTTAGTCCTGACAGCCACTGTAGGTAACTTGAGGTGCAAGACCTCAGCTGCCCTACGCAACACCGTAGCAAAGTTTGCTCCCTCCTCCGTTGCCACGGAAGGAGGAGACAGCATGCCAATGTCAGGAGAGGTATCCAGACCACTGGCATCCCCAAGTTCCTCATACCAGGCCTGATCATACTCACATTGCCCAGTGAGAGGTACCTCAGACCCCTCCCAGGTTTCTTCGTCATCCAAATCAGGGTAAATGTAAGGAGGAGGGACATGTGGGACCCAAGGTCCCAGCGGCACCGGAGCCGGCGTCGAACGACGTCGGTCCGGCGCCGAGTTCGGATCCGGATCCGGAGAAAACCTGGGGACGACGCCGCCCGGAGTCCCGGGCGGCATCGTGAACGGCACCGGGGAAGGAGACGCCGGTGGAGGTGTTGTGAGGTCAACGGGCATCGACCGGGGTTGCGGCAGCACCGGGACCGGGGTTGCGGCAGCACCGGGGCCGAGGCCGGAGCCGGGGTCGGGGCTGGTGTTGCTGGCGGCGCCGGGGCCAGAGCCGCCGGCGGAGCCGCAGGAGGAACACCACTAGGGCCCGCGGGGCCCGAAGGCGCACCGGGGGGGACCTTGAGGCCCGAAGAGGCGGGCCATGGCCGACAGGAACTCCTGTATTTCGGCCAGAGTCGCCGCAGAACCCAGGTAGGGCGGGTAATGCGGCGGCGGCTCCACAGGCACTCCCGGAGCCGCGGGGATGGTGACATCGGGACCCTGAGCCGAGTCGCGCGACTGGCGAGGGGAAGTCGTCGAGCGATGACGCTTCTTCGACTTCTTGTGCTTCGACTTACCGGAGGAGTGCTAAGACTTTGACCCCGAAGAACGATGAGGACTCCGCGACCGGCCCCTCGACCTCTCTCGTGACCGGGGCTTGGATTGGCGCGGAGCCGACTGCCGGACCTCGAGGAGCTTTCGAGACCGCTCTCGCAAAGCCTTCGGATGCAAGGCCCGACAGTCAGGGCACGACTTGGGGTCGTGGTCGCGCCCGAGGCAGTAGAGACAATCCTGATGCGGGTCCGTGATCGACATCATTCGACCACAGGCGTCGCAGGGCTTGAAGCCGGGCATCCCTACTGACACAGTTGGAGTCGAACGACTCGAGAAAACAGTGACAAAAAGTCACAAAAAGTTCAGTCAAAAAATGACTGGGGCACTGCTCTCTCCGGATCTGCGCTTACTGGCGCGGAAAAAGAAAGAACTGACGTCAGCGCGCATGGGCGGCGTCTAAGTACTGGCCGCGACGTCATCCCGGCGATCCCGACGCCGACGACGGACGCGGAGCCGCACGACGCCGCCTACCGACGCGCAAGGGTACTGCTACGCAAAACTTTCCGGATCCAGCCTGACGCCTGGGGATATTCTAAGGTAAGGAATCTGTCACTAACGTGTCTCTTTCAGATAGGAAAAATAACCTGTGTAGGATCCTAGGAATCAATAGGTGGATATCAGATACAACATACACTGGGGGTAAATTAGTGCTTGGGCCGGGCCAGTCCCTGTCTCCATTTCAGAGATCGGAATAGTTCAGAACCTTTAGAAGAGTCGGCACCTATGACCCTTGTTGATATCAGACACAGAAAGTTTTAAGCGATTGAAACATAGCCCCTGCTGCTACCCGTGTGGATCACAGTATCCTGTGGCAACTTCTTAGTTCCATTTTTAATGAAAAATAACCTTTGTAAATGAAGATTAAACAGGTATTTGCAACAACAAAAAAATAATAATAACATCATAATACGTGGTGCTCATGGGATGTTTAAGCATACATGCCAACATGGACACCTGATCTTTAACACAAAATTATTTAAACTAAGCGTTCACCACTCCAATGCAAGGCAATGGTCGAAAATATAAACACAGATTTTTTTCTAAATGTTTCTCTTAACTGCTCCCAAATGTTGACATGTATGGTTTAAGCATTTGGATCTTGCTGGAGATGTCTGGAACACCATAGACGCTTTCACCAACTACTAAACAATGGGAGATCTCTCAGTTCACAATACCCTCTCTTTGTCTCATCTCTTCGGTCTGCTTCTAAAGTTTCATAGCAACAGTGAAAATAGCAGGGTCATGGAGAAATATGAAAGAAAAACATTGCCCAGGATGTAGAGGTCTGGCTCAGAATGTACCATAGAAATTAAGAATAGTTTTTTTGTAGTTGATCTTGCTGCAGCCCCACTCAGAGTCCTCCACCATTTCCAATCCACACAAAACACTATTTCATCACAAATAAGCATTGGCAAAGTCAATAGCTTTGGCCGTAGCAAGTGCATTTATATTTAATACCTAAAATAAAAAAAGAAAATGTGCCATCACTTAATCATGACTGCCTGATGCTCACAATAAAAATTTTAATTTAAAAAACATTCACCAGCATGCCTACAGTTGGGCCATGCATTTTGTTATCATTTGTGAAGGAGACATGAATAAATCGCCACCTACCCAAGCACTCACAATGCAGGCAGCTACAATGTTACCTACACACTTGATAAACTTTAAAAATAATGCAGGCAAATTAAATAGCCGGAATTTGAAGTTAATGCAAAAAATAAATAAAATAAAAAACACACACACTTTCCAACTGAAGAGAAAGGAATTATTTTTAGGGTGTTAACAAATTGCACAGGCATTGTGCAGTCCCTCAGAGTGAAGGAAGCCAATGAGCAAAGTGGGCTGACCTATTACCCCATGCTTTATGCTATAGTAGGCGGAAGCAAAATGTGAATGACACTTTAACAGACCAAAGGATGAAGCCTGCTCACCAAAAGCCCTTCTGTGTATGTATTATGCATGAGATTTTGGGAAAACAATAGTCTGGAAAAACAACTAACGCAGTTTTAAAGGCTAGACCTAAAAAATCCTTAAGTGCTATTTCATCACAAAATAGCAGTTAACATCTGTGCGTACAGAAAAAGATACCCATCTCTAGATTAAAAGAGCTATAGAGACGTGAAAAATTGATGTCAAATTTGAAAGAGATACAATGGTGCTGCTTCCAGTCCTCCACAGTGGAACCACCTGGTTGATTTTCCTCTCAAATTTTAAACTAGGAATATTTTTGTTTGTGCCAAGAACCATGTATTTGTAAGCATTTTAACCAAAAGACTATAAAAGGACTGTATTCTGAAAGAAAAGATTTTCCCTTTTTCTGTCTCCACCACACTGTTCACATCACATCACATTCATAAAAGTGCTGGTCCAGCAATGAGACATTAGCTAACTCAGTCTGTAGGGAGTCGTATAATGATCTTCCTCAAGTCACGATTTCCCCAGCATCTTGGTAAGAGATTAAATCGTGAGGAGTATTTCTGTTCACTTCTGTATGTATTACACTAGTATTCTCTTACATCATCCCAGTGCATTTCGGAGAAATTCGACTGAAAACATTTCATTGAAAAATATTTAGTTGAAAAGCAAAATAGCAGTTTCATACAGTTCATTAAAATTAGGGTGACAGTTGGAAAATATGGCCACAATCAGACTAGAAACAGTGTTAGCTTCCAGTTTAAAAATGAGGGTAAGCGATAGGGCCTTGGAAAAGGCATATGGTCAGTAATGGAGCAAGGGTAAATTTAGGACAGCGTTTCCCAGACTGTGAGTGGGTTGTGATCCGATATTTGGTGGTTTGCGAAAAGTCCAAGCAATAAATAAAGATGTCTTTACATTCTGCATTTATCTTGTCATATTTGCTGCACTTCAAAGACATAGGTCCAAAATTGCTGCCGATTTGTTTTTAGCATGGGGATTGGTGTTTACAAACTCTTTTCACTTTGCAGTTACAGGCAGAAAAGTAAAGAGAACTATGTGATAATCATGCTGAGGAACAGAGAGTGTGAACAGAACGGCTGTAAGATGTAATTTTTTTAACACAACAAAATGTAAATAGCTGTAAATGCATTGTACACATTCAGCAGTTAAGGAAGAAAAAAAAAAATTCTAATTCTCAAGAGTGATGAAAACAAAAATGTTAATAGGGTAAAAGCAAATCAAGACACTTTATTTGGTGATGCACAAATGCTAAACATTAATTGAAACTCAATTTCTACACATCATAATTTGTGTGCAATATACTTTTATCAATAAAACGGTAGGTCTGTGCAAATTTAGAGGCCGTGTCAATGAAAAACGCGCTGTCTCTAAATGACTGCACTACCACAAGATGCGTTAGTTACATTTAAAATAAGCATTTACAATGCAATAGGTCTCGCAATTACGTTGTTTTGAGCTATTGGCATTGTAAATGTTATTGTTTTTTTCTCTTCGTGAAGCATTAATCAAATGGTGGAATGCAAAATGACAATAGTTCACTTTGTTGTAACTGCGAAATCTATTGCATTGCATTTGTACTTCAATTATCAGTAATTGAATCACTTGGGTCCAGAACACATTTTAGTGCTTTTTCTTCTTATAATTACTGTTTAAAGTGTGTACATAGAAGGGGAAAGACTTGAGTCTTTTGGCGATTTTGCCCACTTTTGCACTGGCCGGGACTTTAAAATACCAGTCATGCCGAAAAATATTAAAACATTCATATTTCACTCATAGGATTGTATTCGCTCACACAACATATGCCAACGTTTGGAAAGAGGGAGATTTAACAAAAATATCGGGAAAGTTATTTCCCCATTGACATATATTGAAGTGGAGGCAGTGTTAGGTGGGCACAGCTGAAATAAAGCAATTTTCCGGAGTCTCACACTTGAATTACGCGTGATGGCATATACCTCACAAATTTACCTTTTAAGCAATAAATGGCTTTATTTTACTGTTCTCCTGTGTAAAACTTATTTCGCTTAATTATAAGTAAAAGGAGAACATGTTAAAGATCTCCCTGTTATATGTCGCCAAATGTTGACAGAACGACCCTCATCAACTCTCCGCATGCTTGCTGTGTATGCCATTGTCCCTCACCGGGGGGAGGAGGGAGGGGGGGAAGAGGGTGTTGGAAATCTGCTTACCTATGCAATAACTCTTCCTTTCCTCAGCCGCAGTTCCTGAGCAGGAATGTGAAGCGGCGACGGTCCCCACTCCTTGGCTGCAGTATGATACACCAGCCCCCGACGCATCTGGTGCAGGCTGCGTATTCATTACACACCATGTCGGGTCTGTGGACAAACTCTCTGTAAGGGGAGATCCTCGTCTCAGACCTCCCGTGGTGTTTCTGGACAGGAAAGGTTTTGGAGGCTATCATGA
This sequence comes from Calotriton arnoldi, assembly GCA_963921515.1. Lineage (NCBI taxonomy): Eukaryota > Metazoa > Chordata > Amphibia > Caudata > Salamandridae > Calotriton > Calotriton arnoldi. The sequence goes on from CAWUFW010000282.1 coordinate 2,291,916, forward strand.
TAAACTGCGGCGGCAGCAGCTCATCCCCACAACCAATGTTTTTCTTAGAGCGTTGTAATGTTTTCTTGTTCTTCTCAAAATGCCTTAAGCAGTGGGCCGAACACAACTGACTGCTCCAAAGTTTGATTGTGAATGAAATGGGAAAATAGCTGTACCCACCTGTGCTGTATTTGTGTAGCGTTCGTTTTTGATTTGTGAGGATTGTACAACATGTCTGCCTGCTAATGTTACCTGTGCACTCTCACCAGGAGTAACAAGTTTGAAAACACGACTTTTCACCCAACAGCTGGCTCTACCCTTTAGTTACCAGAGCATTTCTAGCACCAGAAGGCCCCGTTGTGGATAACAGGGCGCTCTGCAAAAACCCAAAATAAATAAAAAAAGTGAAACAGCGCCATGCGCGTTGTGCAGGCACGCCGTGAGCGTGCACATCGGCGTGGCCTGCGGCTCGTGCCCAGTGGCGGCGCCTGCGGACTTCGCCGCACTTGAATAAGTGCTGCGCGGCTCGTGCGGCCCAGGGACGGGGCCGCCAAAGCAAAAACCATTAGAGGAAGTCCGGCGGGAGCCCACCCCGCCTTCGTGAATGCCCATGGTGCGGCCAAAGCAGGATTTTAGGCGGGGCTCCTGGGAGCAAGACGGAGCCCCGCGTGTTGCTGCAGTGACCGGCTGAAGACGAAGACCAGCCGAGGAGCAGCGCAGAGTCCCCACAAGAGCAGGTAAGTGGGGTGAGGCATGCTGTGCGTGTTTAGCACGCCGCGCTTGGAGCTCGCGTGCGCATAAAAAAAAAGAAAGGGATGTTGCATGAGGCTTGCAAGGACGGAAGGGGGACAGGAGATGTGCACATCGCGTGCCTGTATGTGCGTGTTCACGGGCGCGTTCACATTTCCAGTCCGGCCTGCGCGTGCACAGCTCCTGTCTCCCTTCCGAAGCAAGTCAGTGACAATAGATCTCGCTAGCGACAACGCTTTCGCGCTGCGTCGCTAGGCGAGACCTAAAAATTGCCCTGCTCATGCGCATAGATGCTAGGTGGGTTGCAAAAGTTTGTCATTCTAAAAATTAGGCTGTGGTTCTAAAACGTTTGGATAAAGGTAGGATCTGGTTTAGCATCAGGTAAGTGTCAGGGCAAAGTTAAATATCAGAATTAGGTTAGGGTGAGGGTAATGAGGCTGGTAATCAGGGTGAAGAGTAGGGTTGGGCTGAGCTTGGTTTAAGACTATGGATAAGCAACAGCATTAAGTCTAAAGTCATTGCTGTGCTAACAGTTACAGTCAATGTTAAGGTTAGGGTTGGGTTTATCTAAGGGTTAAGGTTTCGGTAGGATTTATGGTCACGAAAATGGGTTTGGTGAAGAAGGGAGGAGATGGGTCATGATTTAAGTAATGGTTAGGGTAAGGCCGGTTAGGTTTTTAGGTCATTCTAAATAAATTTTTAATAAGTATACAAATATACATTATTTTAAAACAGTGAGTAGCACTGAAAACTAATATTTTACAATGAATACGTTTTCAACCAAATAGTTTTCACTGAAATGTCCATCTCAAAACAAAGTATACAAAAATCTATTTCAATAAATTGGCTTTTTAAGTAAAATTTTCTCCAAAATGGCAGGTCTCTGACATAAAACGACTTACACTCATAAAAGAACAAAGTCTATACTGGCCTAATTAAGGTTATGGCGGACCCACACTTTCATCATCAAGGAGTCTGTAATAAATACTTTATGGTAACGGATCAAGCTGAATAGAAACACAATGGGAGAAAACAACCTTTACTTCTTCTTTTATTTCTTTTAACCATCCCTAAAGCAACTCTGACCATTGCCCAATGGGTTCATTCAGTGTCAGACTCTCCCCCTTCAAGGGAAAGAACATCTTCTACCCTGCTTCTCAGACCTGGAATTGGTAACCTCATCTTGGACTGCTTCCTGCTGAGTTTATTGTAATTTATAGACCCAGATGAAAATTAGAGCACCTCTCAAGGCCCCCCTTCAGAACAAGAATGTTCCTATTAGAACTGGCCTAACTAGGGCACTGCTGTGCACTGCTGTGCCTGCAGGTATGTAGCTGTTCTTTCATTAATCCTTTTTGACTGTTTCTCTGCTAAAAAGGAGCTCCGAGGCAGGGTCCTAAGTCCCAACATGGTTGCTCAGTATCAATTAACTAAATACAAATGCACTGAGCTATGGCACAAAGATGCCATGGCGTGTTCCTTCATTTCAAGAAAAGCAAAAGGAAACGTATATCAGTTTGCAATTCAATAGAAATAAGAACTAAAAGCCCGTTTCATGACATTCTCATTTAGTAATCTAACGAGGTAGGTAAAACCCCATCCTGGGAAGCCTCAACTAAATAGATATAGAAACTAGAAGTGCAACATATGGCCACCCTTATAGTCCGAGTCCTATATTCTTTCCAACTCTGAGAAAACTTGGTGCAATTCTCTGGCAGGAACAGAAGTGCTTCTAGATTAGCTAATTCAACTTTAAATGGCGTTCAGTTAGAATCACACACGTGTACTCTTCTAGGCTTATTGCCATACCCTCTTCCTGTATTCACAATTTGTACCCACTTACATTCCCACCAAGAGATGACTGGACAAACACCACCAGTGAAAGAGAAGGTGGAACATCATAAAATAAATTTCTTAGTGTAACATCAAACTATTTCTAGTCCATGGGAACTGATTTCAAAGTAAGACAAAACAAGGAAAGAAATACTACTGGACAGCGTGTCTTAAGACAAACCTGCTTCTTAGAACCTCCTGACACAACTGAGCCTAGCTGCTAGACGATGTAAGGGGTGTACGAAATTCACATAAGTTACATTTGCGCAATCACGCAAATGTTTAAGAAAATTAAGTGACATTGCATAATTATGTGAAACACAAAACTGGCATTTGGCGGTATATTTTTGTGTGACATGCATTCTCACATTCATTTTAGACGCAAATGAGCATTTTGTGCTAAAATAGCACAAAAAACACAAGAGCCACAAACAGCAGCCACTCACTTTCTCGTCACTTGCATAGTTTCTGTGTTCCAAGAATGACATGTAGTTACACAAATGCAGCATAATAAAGGAATTTCACATAACAAGCATAATGCAAAACTATGGAAGATGACACCAGAGTGATGGAAATTTCGCCCTGACCTACCTAAAAACACATTACTTCTAAGAGACCTATAAAGCTTCCCTAAAGATCGAGTAGCGATAGCAGTTACGTGGCCATGAAATGCCACAAATCCAGTCTTAGCTATGGCAAAGCATGCCTATGTACCACCCAGGGAAACAGAGGTAAACAAAGAAGTGGAAAAAGCTAAATTGCTATGCTACACAATTAAAAGATGACAATGCAAATCATAATCACTCAATGGGATATAGCCACAGCGAAAGTGGGCTTTGTAATATGTGCAAAAAAGAATGCGTGCATGGTACCAGCAGCACACTGGTTATAGTGCAAAGCCAAGTTTGGTCGGAGTGCTACCATATTTCACAAGCTGAAAACAGTGGGACCCTTCATGAAGTACAGATACTTGAGAAAAAAAACTCCCATACCAAGACCATCCTTCCATGTGGGAACACGCTGTGTGTGCGTATATTAACTTGCCTACAGTGGGAAGCAATGATGTAAAGACTCTACAAACATATATCCCCGAAAGTAGTCCCAGAGGACTCCGGTGCTTCACACAGGTAGAGTTTAGAAAGTGGAAGTCCCACAAGGACCAATCATCAACACACATTTCATGATCTTCAACAAACACTATGTAGGTCAATACCGACTTAAAATTAGAACTCTTAATCTCAGCCAACTACAACACAGAAATTCCCAGATCTATTTACAGTATGCAATGTTATATAGAACAAGTAGGCCAGAACCACCAAATAAACAGTAAATAAAGCTACACAAAAAAGTACTCGTAGCAAAGAACCAAAGCGAAAAGACTTAAAAAACAAAACAAAAAAAAACTGCAAACGTACCTGTGTAGGCCATGTTTTTAGGGTTTCCATAGGGAGCCCCTGGCTGGACGGGGCTGTAAACCGGGTTCATCGTGGAAGACTAAAAACTCTAAAAGAAGAAAAAAAAAACAATAAAATCATGTGACAAAGAAATACGTTTCCATACATACTTCACTTCTCTTTATGATCGAATTTACACTTCACCTAAACAATAAATGTTCATGCACTGACTTCTACAAAAAGCAGCATGAAAAGAAAACAATAATTAAGATGATAAATAAATAGTGATGTGGAGGGCAAAGAGTGCATCCCTACCAAGAAAAGGAGGGCATATATCAACTGGTTTGCTTTTTATGGAATGGAAACTTTTTCGTCAGAGTGGAGGGTTAACTTCCAAAGCATTGTAGGTCTCTTCCTCATAAGGTCAACTTTTTAAGCCAATACAGAAAGTCAATCTTTTAAAGTATTTTGACCTTTTATAGTTCCAGAAGACCAAAGTCAAAGAGCTCTTGTCTTGGACAGACCTCATAAAAACACAAACATGGTGGTGGCTTTCAGTGTGAATTTCTAGGTTTGGCCAAAATGAATAAATATTTTGAGAACAGCAATAAAAATGAAAGCATAGTGAAGAAGCAATTAATATTCACAACAAATAATGCAGTTGTAAAAGTGGAAGTTATAAGGACTGCAGAGATGTGTGTCAAGGGCACTGCAGACCACAACTGGTCCCCAATATCACAGGAAAAAGATTAGTTAGCAAACGAGTCACTGATGAAAGGCATTCTTTAAATTCGATTTACATTTGCGAAACAAACACCTGCATAAACTGCCTTAAATACTTTTATGAGCATCAGCAAATGGGTGGAAGTCCAGGGTGTAATCAATGACACACTGAACACCTGAGTAAGGCCCAAAATGTGGAACGATACTGTTCTATGGTTGTCGCTATTTTGTTTACAGCCCACTGCAAATTTACAGGAACTTTTGCACCACTTTATTTCCTCTTTCAACACCGGGCAATGCAATAAATACACATCAAGGCTTACATTTCAAATTCCCGAACTGTACGTGACATTATAGAGAGAATTGTGCTGTGTTTCTGCCCCAACAAAGGGGCTACATGGAGCAGAGTTACCTTTGAACATAAAGCGTTAGAGTGAGCGGTCACGTAATAGGTGGAAGGTGCAATTAAAATTTACAGGAACTTCAGCTGTAAATGAGTACATTTCTGTAGATACTGTCTACCATTAGTTCTCAATTAACCCAATGTAATGAGCATCTGTGGGTGCCGTGTGAATGTATGGAATTGTGATCAAGAGGTGGTGAATGGCTCACTTACGCAGCAGATCCAAGAACAGACAGATCGTAGATATTGCTGAAGCTCTGACTCTCAGTGGATCACAATTTATATATTACTGCTGTGACCCCTGCATGTACACTGGATTTACCAAAGCTTCAGATTCTGACATTAATAATAGTTCTGAAGCTTCCTATTAATAGTATTTTATGTGTTCGAAGAAGCCAAATACATACAACATACATGTCGGTACACACTGCTGGAATGGAGAACAGAAAAATGCAGTTATTTTTGGTGATGTGTCTCTCAACTGTGTTTATAACAACTTTCTAAATATTTGTTATCAATGATCAGGATATGTGTACGGTTTGGTTTGTGCAGAACAAGTTACTTACCTTTGGTAACGATATATCTGTAAGAAACATAGGTTAGTTATAGATTCCTTACCTTAGAATTACCCCCAGGCGTCAGACTGGATCCGGAGAATTTTTCGTCAGCAGTACCCCTCGAAAGGTGGCGTCGGTCGGCTCCGCGTTTGTCGGTGGCGTCGTGGTCGCCGGGATGACGTTTCGGTAGCTACTTAGACGCCGCCCTCGCGCGCTGACGTCAGTTCTTTATACACGACATTCCATGCCATAAGCGCAGAGCCATGCAAGACACTGACCACTGGTGCACAAAACTAGGGCCCTAGAAAGGAAGTCCTTAACCCTAGAAATCAGTTCGCAGAACGGGGAGGATGGGTGGGGCTGTAAGGAATCTATAACTAACCTATGTTTCTTACAGATATATCATTACCGAAGGTAAGTAACTTGTTCATCTGAAAGAAACAGTTATAGATTCCTTACCTTAGAACAGATACCCCAGCAATACCAACACCGGAGGTGGGTCTGCGAACTAAATTCACACCAGAAAGTCCTGGAGAACAGAACGGCCTAAGAAGACGTCTCTCCGGACTTGGCTGTCCAGGCAGTAGTGTTTGCTGAATGTGTGCAGAGATGCCCACGTAGCTGCCTGACAGATGTCATGAAGGGGGACTCTCCGTCCCAAAGCAGTGGTAGCTTCCGTCGCCCTGGTGGAATGGGCGCGCAGTCCAACTGGAGGCTCCTTCTTTGGCAAAGAATAGCAAGCTTTGATGCACAAAACGACCCACCTGGAGATGGTCCGCTTGTGCACGGCCTGAACTTTCTTGGCGCCCACGTAGCCAACAAAGAGCTGGTCATCCACCCGGAATTGTTTTGTGCGATCCAAATAGAATGAAAACGCCCGTTTTGGATCCAGAGGGTGGAGCCTCTCTTCCTCCTTTGAAGGATGCGGAAAGAAGGTGGGCAAAGTGATGGTTTGACCAATGTGGAAAGAAGTCACCACCTTTGGAAGAAAGGAAGGTCTAGTTCTGAGGACAACCTTGTCCGGATGAACAGCCAGAAAGGGAGGCTTGGAGGAAAGAGCTTGGAGCTCACTCACCCTACGTGCAGAGGTGATGGCCATCAGAAAGGCAGTTTTCAAAGTCAGAAGCCTGTGAGGACAGTTGTGCAACGGCTCAAAGGGAGCGCACATAAGATACGTAAGTACCAAGTTCAAGTCCCACTGAGGCATTACGAAGGGAACAGGAGGAAAAAGATGAGTAATGCCCTTAAGGAAGCGATTTACAACAGGGGACTTGAAAAGAGAAGGCTGATCAGGAAGCCTAAGAAAGGCTGAAATGGCCGAGAGATAGACCTTAAGAGTGCCCAGAGCAGAGCCCTGCTGGGCCAAAGAAAGAAAGAACAAGAGAACCTCAGAAAGAGGGGCAGAGAGGGGATCCACAGCCTTTGCTGTGCACCATGCCACAAATGTGTTCCATCTGCAGGCGTATACCGTCTTAGTGGAGGGACGCCTGGCTGCCAAGATAACATCACACACTTCGGGAGAAAGATCAAAAGCTGTCAACTGTCGCCGCTCAATCTCCACGCAAGGAGGTGGAGGCTGGACAGGTTCGGGTGGAGGACCTTTTCCTGCTGCTGCAACAGAAGATCCTCCTGAAGAGGCAGTCGTATCGGAGGATCGATGGCCATGTGCAATAGCTCGGGATACCAGACCCTTCGTGCCCAATCCGGAGCCACAAGGATGACTTGGGCCAGGTCGCGCTTGATATTCAGCGCTCTGGGCAGAAGTGGTATAGGCGTATAGAAGACCGCAACTCCACTCGCCACGAAAAGCGTCGCCTAGCGAGTGCCGCCTTGGAAATTCCAACGCGCAGAACTGCTGACATTGCGCATTCTCTTCGGTGGCGAATAGATCTAACCAAGGCTCTCCCCACTGGTGAAAGACCTTGCGCCACCTCCGAGTGAAGACGCAATTCGTGATCCATCATGCACCTGCGGCTGAGTTAGTCCGCCCTGGCGTTCAGAGAACCTGCCAGGTGTTGAACCACCAGGGAAATGCCCTGATGTTCCAGCCATGTCCAGAGACGGAGAGCCTCTTGACATAGGGTCCACGACCCCACCCCGCCCGGTTTGTTGCAGTACCACATGGCGGTGGTGTTGTCCGTGAACACCTGCACCACTCTTCCCCGGACAGAGGGAAGGAATGCCTTCAGTGCAAGACGGATCGCCCGAAGCTCCAGAAGGTTGATGTGGAGCCCGGACTCCGCCGGAGACCAGAGACCTATGATCTCCGCCTCTCCCATGTGGCCGCCCTATCCCAGCAGTGATGCATCTGTCACCACTGTGAACTCTGGTTGGGGAAGGGAGAGGGATCTGCCGTTGACCCAATCCCGGTTCGTGAGCCACTACTGCAATTGTCGTGCAGTGCCCTCCGAGATCTGGACGCAATCGGAAAGATTCCCCTGATGCTGTGCCCACTGAAACTTCAGGTCCCACTGCAGAGCCTGCATATGCCACCTGGCATGATCCACCAGCAGGATGCAGGAGGCCATGAGGCCCAGCAGCCTCAGGGTCATTCTGACCAAAACCCGGGATAGAGGCTGAAAGATTGGAATCATACCCCGAATATCCTGGACTCGCTGTTCGGGAGGATAAACCCGAAACTGCGTCGTGTCCAGAACCGCTCCGATGAGGAGCTTCTGAGAGGGAGTCAGGTGTGACTTCGGCACGTTGACAGAGAACCCCAGCGAATGCGGGAGGTCGGCCGTAGTCTGGAGGTGGGATACGACAGCCTGGGGCGAGCCCCCCTTCAACAGCCAGTCGTCGAGATAGGAGAAGACTGGAACCCCTGATCTGCGCAGATGAGCTGCGACCACCCCCATCACTTTCGTGAACACCCGAGAGGCGCTGGTAAGGCCAAAGGGGAGCACGGTAAACTGAAAGTGCTCATGGCCTACCGTGAACCGCAGGTAGCGCCGGCAGGACAGGGATGTGAAAATAAGCGTCCTGCAAGTCCAACGCTACCATCCAGTCTCCAGGGTCTAAGGCAGACAGGACCTGAGCTAATGTCAACATTTTGAACTTCTCCTTCCGGAGGAAGCGGTTGACGTTCCCGAGATCCAAGATAGGACGCAGGCCTTTGTCCTTCTTGGGCACCAGAAAGTAGTGGGAATAGCAACCACGACCTACTTCTGGGACAGTAACTCGCTCGATGGCGCCCTTGGCCAAGAGTGCCGAAACTTCCTGTTGGAGAAGGGCCAGATGATCCTCCGACATGCGATGGTACTCAGGTGGCATGGATGGAGGGGCAGTCTCGAAGGGGAGGGAGTAGCCCCTTCGGACTATTTGCAAAACCCACCTGTATGATGTGAAGGTGGGCCAGTGGGGGAGGTGATGGCGAAACCTGCCGCCCACTGGCGATTGGTGGCCCTGAAAGGTCGGACTAGGAGAGTTTGGAGGCCGCTGCAGAGGGGGCTGTGGAGGACTGGCCCGCCCGCTGGCCCCCTGAACCACGGCGGTGGTTCCCACGTCCCCGGCCGCGCTGAGGCTGAACAGCTTGCGCCGGCCTGTGGCTCTGGGCGGGAGGTGGTGGGGCACCCCTTCCGTAGCCACGAAAGGGGCGAAAAACAGACTGCGCACGGCGGGTGGTGGAGAGGCCCAAAGACCTGGCTGTAGCCCGAGAGTCCTTAAAGCGCTCCAGCGCATTGTCTGCCTTGTCACCGAATAGGCGACGGCCATCAAAGGGCATGTCCATAAGGGTGGATTGGACATCCCCTGAAAAACCAGTCGACCTCAACCAGGCGTAGCGTCGAAGGGCTACCGACGTGGAAATCGTCCTGCCTAGTGAGTCGGCGGTATCCAGCCCACAGCGGATGGTAAACTTCGCTGCGTCTCTCCCTTCGGCAACTGCACGGGAGAGTATGGCCCGGGCCTCCTCCGGGCACTGAGGCAGCACTTGCGCAACCGTATCCCACATGGAGTGGGTGTAACGCCCAACAGACATGCTGTGTTTACCAACCGCAATCCCAAGCTGGAGGAAGAAAACATCTTCTTCCCAAGATGGTCCAGCTTCTTGGATTCCCTATCAGGTGGTGCGTTAGGGAATGCGCCTTTGGAGGTGGAGGCTTGGACCACCAAGCTCTCAGGGGTGGGGTGTTGGGGGAGGAAAGTGGGGTCGCCCGGGGCCGGGCGGTGGCGTCGGGCAACCATCCTATCCACAGGAGCCCCTGTGTTGGGCCTGGACCAGGTGCCCAAAAGGATGTCTGTGAGGGCTTCATTAAACGGTAGCAGGGACTCCGAAGAGCTCGCAGCCAGTTGAAGCACCTTTGTCAGGAGATTAGTCCTGACTGCCACCGTAGGTAGCTCGAGGTTGAGAGCCTCGGCCGCCGCCGGGGGACATGGTGCCGGTGGAATCTGCGCTGGGGAGGCGTAACCAGGTCAACCGGCGCCGATCCGGATCCAGGCCTGGATCCAAAGGGGCCCTGCGGCGCCGGGGCCGGAGCCTCCGGCGTCGAAACCCCAGGGCCCCCAGCCGAGTCCGCGAAGCCCGAAGACGCGCCGGCGGAGTCGGGCTGCGCAAAGATGGCATGCATTGCTTCGTAAAACTGACGAAGCTGGGCAGGGGTCGCTCCGGGTCCCGGGAAGGGGGGGTGGGGGGGAAACTCGGAGTCGACCCTACAGGCTCCGCACGCGGAGCCGCGGGAGGGGCACCACCCGCATCCCTCATCGAGTCGGCCGACCGACGGGGAGAAGTCGAAGAGCGACGACGCTTCTTCGACTTCTTCTTGTGCTTCGACTTACCTGACCCCGAGTGCAAAGACTTGGAAGAGGAATGATGGTGACTCCGCGACCGGTACCTCGACCTCCCATGCGACCGGGACCTCACACGGCGCGGAGCCGACTGCCGGGCCTCCAGAAGCTTTCGGGACCGCTCCCGCAAAGTGGTCGCGCTCCAAGCAAAAGTGGCACACGCGGTGCGTATCCGTCACCGACATCAGTCGGCTACAGGAACCGCAAGCCTTCAAGCCGGGCATCCCTGACGTGCACCATGAGTCGAAGACTCAAAACGGTGTCGACAAAAAGTCGCTCAAAAAAGTCAGTCAAAAAGTGACTGGAGGTACCGCTCTCCGGACCTGCGCTGGCTGGCGCGGAAAAAGAAAGAACGGACGTCAGTGCGCGAGGGCGGCGTCTAAGTAGCTACCGCAACGTCATCCCGGTGACCACGATGCCAACGACGAACGCGGAGCCGACCAATGCCACCTTTCGACGCGCAGGGGTACTGCTGATGAAAAATTCTCCGGATCCACTCTGACGCCTGGGGGTAATTCGAAGGTAAGGAATTTATAACCAACTGTTTCGTTCAGATAAGGTACTACAATAAATCAGTAAATAAATAGAGCACATGGTGGTGGGGGTATCGCAGTCGAGGCAGGTACATTAAGAAATAAAATTCCGGGCCTCTTAAGAAGCATGAAATCATTCAAGACGAACATACAGCATAGGCTAGAGACAGCGGGTGTAGGCAAAGCACAGATTGTCCACACAGACACAAATCCATCTTCTATATACTTCGCACCACCTCATTGATCCAACAAAAAATGTGGCGTGCAGTGTTCCCTGCGAAGGGGCCTTGGTCGACACCTCAAAACTTTCCAAATTTTGTGATACTACACTACCTCTAAGCTAACCTTATACACCAACATTCCTGCACTTTTAACTGCACTCTGCAGTCACAGTGGGAATGTTTGTGGCACCCTAATCTCCATCACAAGAGGATAGCTCTCTGGGCAGCAAACACCTCAGCATGGGACTTGGATATCTCGAGGTAGTCTGCTTGAAGCCAAAATAGGATCTCATACTGTGAAGGAGTATGGTTGGTGTCTGTCAACTGTGTATCATCACAGGGCAGACATGAAGGCCTACATTACGAGATAAATGTCCTCATCCCTAGAGTTACCAAAACCGAGGATACCATTAACTCATGGGAGGGGGGATTAAGGAAAATCCAGCCCATTAGGAGTTGGACTCTGAGGGTCCATTAAGAAATGTGGAATTACCAGGGGAAATGGGTAATTCCGTGGCGAGTTACTCTAGTACTCTGTCATTTTTCCCCTCAACTTTCATACTGATATTTTGGATGTTTTCAGCAAGTAAAATCTCTGTGTGAAAGTAAAAAATTTAGAATTCTGATGGCGCTGGTGATTACAGCTACCAGCCTCATCTCAACTAAGAGGCCACCCGTAAAGAGAGCCAAAAGAGATCTGGAATGAAGAATTCATGTCTGGTTAGGATCAGTCATTAAAATACATGTATGCTGTGCCCTTGTATAACGGTACCGAAAGCAGAAAGGGCAACCTAACAACAATTCTTGGATGAGTACCCGAAATTAAAAAAGTTGATTCATCGTTGGATTACTGCATGGAATTCTCATTACTTCGCTGCTTGAAGTATTTTGATGTCCCTTTCTGAATCTATAGACTGACACTATAATGCACCAAAGTAATATGTACTTTTAGTGAAAGCATGCACCCTACATTTATTTTCCACATTATATATTTATTCGAATTTCGAATACTGTCACATTCATTGCGGAACCAAGACACAGTGTAGAAAGGTGAATTTTCCTTCAAAAAGAGTTCATTTAGAATGTAAAATAGCAAAAAAATATCTGTGTACCAAACGTTTCCGCTTGCTAGACATCTTAATATTCTGGACACACTCCACCGGAGCAGGGGATTTGTAACCAGACGCTGCAAGCACAGGGTATGATGAATAATGCACGGTTCAGATCTTCCTTAAATGAATTTTCCTTTAGTTCTCACTGGTACCTGTACTGACTATAAACCAGCCTTGCACAGTACAGTACAGAAATATGGTTCCTTGCACCTCTTTTCTTAGTTGTTGCACTATGTCAAAAACTAGAAGGGCAAAGGGAAATCAGAGGCATGGAAACATCTTTTTATAGTATCCGACAATCACCAAGTAGAATGACCCATCAACAGAGTACAGCTACAATACCATATCTGGGCCACGGAAGTAGTAGTGTACACAGGATGATAAAAGGCGGAGGCAAGGTGCCATAAATTGTACCAGTGTTTGGCACTTCTGCGCTGCCCTTGGGAAACTTTCACAAGTTTTAAACAGACATTTGCACTGACCAAATGGTACAAAATATCAATAATATACTTGGCCAGTCGGCAAAAATGACATTTTAGCACTGGTTATTGTTGCAAATGTAATTTCAAAATTGAAAGGCGTCCCTGCAAAGTTAGCCGTAACCAGTGTAAAACTGTAATTTACTTTACCTAGCCCTGGGTGTTTCTAAGCAGTGTTCACACGTGTAGCTGTCAGCGGAGGAAGCGGTCAGGTATACGGAACCAACTATTCATTGATAAACTTGCTTGCAATCTAGCAAAAAAACATATTGGAGCCGACTCGGATATTCCTACATCGTTTGCACAGCTACAAAAGAAATGTTTCTCTTCAGAAATAAGAGAATTTAATAAGTATTTTCATCAACTCCCTGTGAAAATTAGAGCGTTGGAAAGATCAGCACAATCTACTCTATCAATGTAATATTTAACACTGTTTTACTTCACTGATGTATCTGAAAATGTAGATGCACCTATTTGGCATAGTTTCAATATTTTTCACTCCAACCCCTACATACCCAAGAGTTGTAGTGGGCATTACATGAGTTAGCAGCCATATTTCAAGAGCCGGGGAGCTGAAATTGGCAGTAATTGCTCGTAGACTATCATAACGCATTACAAAAATTATAATCAAAGTCAGCAAAGAAGAAAATGATTACGTCTAGGTGGAATGCAGGAATAAAAGAGTGATGGCAAGAGAGAAGCCGGGGTGTCTAGTTTTAACAATGAAGGCATCCAAGCAGGTTCATTTCTCATCCCACAGCTGTTCACAGGTTCTCCTCCAATCCAAATTCTAATAGAAACCGAACAGAGGACAGTACTCCTTGCTCCCAATCTCGTGGCAGATTCTCCTTGAGTCCAATCTCGTAATAGGTTTTACTCATCCTCAAACTTCTAGCAGCCGCTGGTCCCATCTTATCTCCATACAGTCTGGCCTCTAACTTCTGATTCTAAAACGCCCTTTCCTCATTCCCAATTGCTGGTCACTAGCTCCACTAAGTACCTAACAGGTTCTTTCAACTCCTAATCGCCTGCAGGGTTTTTGTGCCATGACTGGTCCTCCACCCACCTCCCCTCTAAGAGCTTCTTTCTTCTCCCAATCTGGGACAGGTTTTCTACTGAATTTCAACTTCCTGTAACATGTTTTATCTCACTGCATGTGGCATGATATTGTCTTGTACCATGTTAAAACTTTGGACAAGCACTACACACACTTCTCACTTCACAACACCTTTTCCTGGCATGATATTTGGGTCATGATTAAGTGCATAGGCACGCAAAGGGTTGCTTGGTACTACGGAATAGAATAGCTGTGCGAAACTAGACAACTAAAGAGAAAGAAAATTTCACAGTGTAGGCACCAAGACAGTAACATTAAGTCCTCCACAAAGCGGTTTCTTAATTTGAGCCGTGTGGAGAAGATATTATTCGGAAGATCAAAGAAACCAAAAGGGATGATAATGCATAGGTTGAGCTTAAGGGCTGAAGAACAGTTACAACAGATTGCTCTAAGTACAAGACACTATACTTTAAAAGGGATCCAGGATTGAAACAGCAGCCAGTGGAGATGGTAGAGTAGAGGTTTTGCCTGCCACGCTTGTGAGCTCACAAAATGAATCAAGATGTAAGATTCTGAATTACCTAGAGACAGTGCATCAGAACCATAGGCAATCATAAATACAAGGAGTAGCAGCAGTGCAAGTGAAAGTCAAACATAGAGGAGTCCTCATCATTTAGACGAGGTAGTATACGATTAAGTCTGCACAGATGAAGTGCCAGGGAGATATGACCGGAGAAATCGAAGGTGTAAGGCTTCAATCACTGTGGATGTGAACCTCCAAGTTCCTAACTATCTTAACTGAAGTAGGACATTAAGCCATTGCCACAGGCCAGTTGGAGTGCTAGGTAATGACCAATATTAATCAGACCCTTTTGTAAAAGATAGAGGGGATGGAGTTTGCAGTGTCACACTGTAATAATCTACTCACTCATGTGGCGAAACTGATCAAAGGATATTGCAACTGACAAAGAAGCTGGGACAATTTTAGGTCAGGCATTAACAAACACCTTTCGATTGTATAAGAAATTATATATGTAATGTATTTATAAGGACTTCAAGTAAGACCCCTTCATCCCTTGGTCTGCTGTAGTGTCATTCATTTTTTGCTTCCGCCCACTACAGCATGGGGAATTGGTTCATCCCACTTCAGCCATTAGCTAACATCACGGTAAGTAAGGATATTCTGCCCTTTTACAAGAAGCACATCTGCACTTACACAGCAGTTCTCCCCAGTGGCAGGGGCTACTATAGCAATGCGCGCTCTTGAAACCATTTTTTTTTTTTTTACTTTTGGCCAGTTTTTATTTTTTTCACTATTGTGAAGGGGCTGAGTGCTCCCTTCTCAATAAAGATTTCCAAATAAAATGACAAAAGAAAACAAGCATTGAAAAAAGAAAAATATGGCAGCCAACATCAAATCTATTGGCTTTGCCAGTGCTTGTTTCACGCGCACAACCACAGTGTATTACTGCTTCGCAAGCTCTACTCTCGAGAAATATTTTTCAGTCACCCTCCCTAAAACCCAAAATCTTTTAAAAGGGCACGCAAAGGTTTTGTCGGTCACAATTTGTTAAGGATTAAAGTTTGTTGATTTAATTTGGGATGGTTGTAAATGACAGTAAGTCGACAATTTGCAAGTCCCTTTGTACTTTTCCATTTACAATTACTAAATATTGCAAGGGGAGCTAAGGCTTCTCAAACAAAGATGCAAAGCAATGGAACCTACATTACTGCAAAAGAGGAGAAAAACAAGTGTTGTGTGGCTTGAAAAAGCTAAAACCGGAATTTCCAAAACCTGAGCGAAACAGGTTGGCTGTAGAGTGCATGGGAGACATAAATTATAGGCAATAATAGGATTAAAATAAACTAATGAAAATGAGAACAATATGAAGATGCTACAAGCTTGCAGATTGAATACATTACTTAAAAATGAATGCACTCCAAATGATGCTCTCATACCTGAATGAAAGAATCTATGAGATGTGAGGGTGTGGACGCCCGTCAATCAAAATGAAGTGGGTGTTGCAAGCTTACACAGTATGATTAAACTACTCAAGTATGAAAACAAATCCAACTGGAGCTCTCGTATCTGAAGAAAGGAATCTACGCGGGCATGGGTGGCCACCAACCTGAAGGTCTCTGCAACCCTGGAACAAGCAGTTATTCGCGCCTTTCTTCAGTTAATGTGCAAAAGGCAAAACTTGCGTATCATGACGTGAGGCAAGTCTTGCTTCTATGCTGTCACACTGGTATACACACTACATTCTAGGCCCATGACACGAAATACAGATAAGTGAACGCTGTGGACAATTGTAACACTAAGAAAAAGGTCCCTCTTGCAAAATATACTGGGAGGCCTAAGACTTCACTTAAGCTGGCTGCATCCAAGACATGGAGTAGTGTGCACCAAACGACTGCCCCAGCGGAGGTATACCCCTCCAATGAAGACACCCCCCCCCCCTAATCCCCTCCCCACCCTCGCGCTAATGCTATGCCCTTGCAAGAGAGGTGCGAGTGAGTATGAGTGTGGGAATATACAACCCAGCACTTTCAGGTTGAAATATTTTTCTACAGCGCTTAGTACTGGTGTCTCGTTTGCTTCTAGGCGCCGCTTATCTGACCAGATAAGGAAATGGAGCACAGGGGAGGTAAAGTGATTTGTTTCGCTGACATCAGAACCCAAGTCACATTCTCAAAAACTGTTCAACTGCAGTCCTCGCAGGATTAAACTGGACTTTTATTTACACTTTGGGCCTGGACCAGTATTCCCTCAACAAACGGTGCAGGAATATTTTTGAGAGCAGTTTATTTGTTAGCTCATGAAATCCGTAGCTTCAGTGCTAAATACTTGAAAAGGATAAATAATTTTCTGGCCACGCTCTGTGTCAGGAAGCATGGAACTTCACCGCGGAATGCATTAAAGTTAAGTCATGAAAAAAGTCTACCTTAAAAAGGCAAGCACAAATGAAACCCCAGTAATCGTCGGCGTGGTTCTGGACTGCTCCCGAGGAGCCAGGCAGGAGTTCCCAGCAGTTGTCATTTCCGGCCTCGCGGGAGGAAGCCGTGGGAAGTACCTGCAGGCAAACACCACCGGAATGCCGGAGTACGGTAACCTGGTTACCCTTGGCTGGCGTGTTTACCTTTGTCCTCGAGCGCACATGGCGTTTTTCTGTCAGGCTGGGAAATGGCGCAAGAGGCTGTCTCACACAGGCACACAATACACGAGGGGCAGACAGGCTGTCTGGACCCACAGCCCGCTCACAAGATAAGCCCCTGGTGCAGCGTCAAGATGTCAGTGCACTAGGGCTCACAAGCAGGGGACCAACCCCCAGTTCTCAGTAAATTCAGTGTAAACTGTAGTTATACACTTCAAACTCTTGACTCAGAAATGCCGCCGAAGACAGGGATTTAAGAGGGAAATCCCATTAAGGTGAATGGAGAATGAACACTTTTTGTTGTGTGATATAAGTTTGAAAAGCCGGAGACCCCAGTATAGTCTTCTATGGAGACTGACATTCTGCTTGTCGGGCAGGTGACTGGAAATAACAAGAGGGTTGGGCGCCCCAAATGCGGTTGAGTTGACGGGTATGTGCCACCACTGAAGCTCTCGCCGCCCTGTGTACTTTAACTCGACAAGTTTCCGCTGTCTGGGTTTGAACAGAGCCGTTCGTGCTTGGATTGGATTTGCCACGTGACCAGTATTTTCACGCCAGGACAAGCAAAAAGATTGAGTTAAGTCATCAAAATTCAGCATTATTTACCACTGCGTTATAATTCCTGAAGCAACAAATACATTTTTAAAAAAAAGATACTAATTGATTTGTAAAGCAAATAGAGGCAGAATTATGGAGTTCAAAAAGAATTCCGAGAATTGTACATAAATTGTTATTCAAGTACCGCCCCCGGGCTTGCAAGGACGTCAAAGCATATAAGAAATCCATGGTATAATTCTCTGAGTCCTGTTGCAGCCCTAGTTTGTGCTGATCTGTTCGAGTCCCAGCCGGGCTTGAGTTTGGATAAATATTCATTTTAGTCAAAGGCAATAACTGTCCCATTGTAGCCTTTAGCGCATTCAGGCGTGGGGCGAACAATCAAGCATTGTGTTATGACTTACATATGTAGTGGCCGCGAGGCTAAAGAATCTTCCAGGTTTGAACTCGAATAATAAATATCTTCAAATTCTATAAGTCTCAAAATTAATTATGCTTTATTCTGGTCTGTTTGGATAACATCCTCGTCGCCCCTATGTTTGGGAATTATTTCAAAGTCAACATACGAAAAAAATGCAGTTAAGAGTACCATGGATGGTGGCATTGAGGTGGGGAATGCTCAGGGGACAGAGCTAAAGGTCACACCATATAGTCCATGACCATTTGGCACAATCAAGGTTGTGCAGTCAGAGCCCACTGGATAAACGCAGGGTAAACTGGACACGAGCTTGGACAAAAGCGAAAGCCTGTGCCCAGTGCTAGCTGGGTTCAGTGAAAAGTTATGAGCACTACATTCTGTGGGGGAGTGCATGACTAGATCTGTGAAGCAGGCTCTTGGGACAGAGACACTGCATGAAGGGCAGAGCAGAATCCACTGGACAGGACTAAACATAATGCTGGCTTTAGGAGCAGAAGAACGGTGTACAAGGCGCAGCCAAGACCAGATGCCCTGCCCTTGGAGCCTCCTGGGCATGATCAAAGGCCGGGTGCAAGGGTGGTGGTAGGGTGAATGGTGCAAGGTTTGGCTTGAGGACACATCCTTGGTCCCGAGGCCAAGCCCAGTGGACACTTTGCCCCAGGGCAAAATCTGTGAGATGAGGGCAGATTGTAGGAAAGGGCAAACAGCAGAACAAACTTGTGTCCTCCACAAACACTGAATTGCACTGTACTGTAGTAGCATGTGTGTATCACTTTGCTAACCCTAATGGACTCTCAAAATGCTTTCAAGATGGTCGAATAAATTGCTACTGTGCTTTTTAACCATGGTTGAAAGAGCATTAGTTGAGGTATAGCCCATGAGTAGTACGTCTTGGTATCATATGTGAGGTTCAAAGGTATGCTCCAATCATATGTCAAGCATATGGAAACACGCTATTGCGTAGAGTGAGATGCGAAAGAGTGAGGTAGTAGGCATCAGGGCCAGACTGGCCGTAGCGAGCACCGGACATTTTCCCGGTGGGCCGGAAGGGTGGGGGCTGGTTTTGGACCGGTGGGGGCAGTTTTTGGTACAGGGGGTCGGTTTTGCAGCAGCGCTGCAATTTCGCCCCCCTGCACCAAAAGCAGCAGCAGTGTTTCCCTCCAGCCCCCAAACTGACCCCCTCCGTCCCATGCAGCCGGTCCGATTTAATTGCCAGGGCTGGTCTGCGTTCCCAGTCCGGCCCTGGTAGGCATGCAGTTTGCTATTACAAGCCGATAAAAACTGTAGCCTGAGACAAGTTGAATTTATGTTTTAGGAAACAAGCTATTTAACCCTTTTCAAAATTCTAGGCGACTGCTGATTTTCTTGAAAATGGTCTTACGTAGCTTAAATGTTTATACAGAAAAGAGTTCCCATTGATGCAGTCTTTTGAATGGGGCAAATGACAAAGAGCGAGGCCATTCTGGAGCAGAGGTTTTGTCTATGACTGGAGTTAGAATTTGGATTGTAAAAGGTCTTTTCCCATGCATCGTCTGGTGGGCAACACAGTGTTGTGAAAGATTCTTTCTTGCAGCAGGTAGCCAAGGCAGAACCTTGCGGGCAGGAGTAATGTGGTCATGTCAGCTCAATTTTAGAACGTGCTTGGCTGGACCAAGCTGGACTTGTTGTAACCTGCTAAGTAGGTCCAATTTAGAGCTCACTGGGACAGCACTACAGCTCACGACGCTTGGACCGACTACCTCAGGGAGTGAGAACAAATATGCACCAAGGTGAAAATCTGAAATCACTGAGGCCCGAGGAACAGCTATCTGATGGGGGAATGGTGTTGATCAGAAAGGAAGAAGCAGGACTATTGGGGCTCGCCCTCGGAAGTTGGACTTAATCCAGCTAATGGTTCTGCCCTGGTTGGCAGGGTGTGCCCAGACATGGGTCCTTTGCTCACTTTGCCACTGGTTTCAAGCTAGCCTGGCTGTTGAGGGCTGTTAGCCCGAAACTGGTCCCGGGATGCTTGTTTCCGGTCCAGGGAAGACATGGCTTGGCAGTTCGGGCTGGACTGTTCCCATGAGGCACAGGGTCAAGACTGATTTGCATATAGATGTGTCTGAACTGGGGTGGCGAAGTCAGCTAAAGAACGATGATGGATTCAACCCAGATCTGTGACTGGGGTTGAGTGTCTGAAAAGTTTCAGCGCTCAGTCCATCATCTCCTTGTGTTTGCCCTGGATACCTGTATCGCTTGGTCTTTGGAGTAAAAGCTTATAGTTAACATTGTTGAAGGCTGAAGAGAGCTCGAACAGGAGGAGGGTGACAACTCAGTTAGTTCCAATAATGTGCCTGCAGTCACATCAGATTGTAATCAACGCAAATTTAATAATCTGTGAGTTGGAGACCTGTGTGTTTGTCTGCCTGAGAAAAAGTGGTTTTATTCGAAGAAGCTTACACAGAAACCGTCCATTGGATATAAGTCTTTCGTTTGCCGGTTTTGTATAGTCAAGTTCTAGCTTCTTTCAGATTGGTTTTAGGTCGCTGAAGAACTCTTGGAACGGACGAAATAAAGATTGCTCTGGCTTTACTGCAGCAGAGGATGCTAGTAGGATGTTTTTGAACATATTTGGGCTGGTGAAGGGGACTGGTCTGTTAATGAGCCAATTAAGTTGATAGCCCTGATTAGGTTATTGTTTTCTTTACGAAAAGAAAGCGGAATCATTATTAGGTTCTGAGGCGACAGGAGCATAATTATGATTTAAAGTGATTGGCAAGAACACAGAGGTATGCTCTTTCGCTAACATGTTCTGCATTGCAGGCGGTTATACAGCAGACTCCAGCAGGGGGGACCACAGATCAAGGGAATCATGTCCTGCCCTGGACCTGTGTATTTATGTCAGATTCTGAAATATCATATTGTGAAGGGTGGGCCATCATGTTCTAACTTGATGCTCGCATTTCACTCTCGTACTTTTAGTTAGCACTATTTGCACACACTGTCTTTTAAAATAAACGTTAGCTTAGCCAAGTGTATTACAGTATTTATTTTGCTCGTACCTTACTGATTGCTTGTACGCCGGTCCCCGGTCCGCCGCAGCTCCTTGTGCCGATTGTAGCGGAGGGACGCGGCTCCTCCCCCTGCCTCACTACTTCCCGAGGAATCCCTATTAAAGCACCATGTGGGAGCGGACGCGCGCAGCGGGCGCGCCTAAGGCAAGCCTGTCTGCGCCCAGCCGTTGCCAGGAGCCAGAACCCCTGCCCTTTCTAATCTTCAATCTAAACAAAATCTGAAATACACCTATTCTAGTCTTAGGCTTAAAGCACTTAGAGGGGCCTGCGCTTCCTGCTGCCTTAACAAGGCTCCAGTAGCATTGGAGGGAAGTTTTGCTTGCATAAAGTGCCAGTTTAATAGCCTCACCCCTTCTTCAATTAATGATGGACTAGATAACGGGAACAAAACGCATTCCCCAGCGGCTAATAAGGCCCAGCCACATTATATAGGTCCTTCTGATCGGGACTGGCATTGCCTTCTGTTGAACGTCAGATCTCTTCCTAAACATGCCATTGAGATTTGAGACTTACTTTCATCAGGGTCCATAGATCTATGCTTTTTAACAGAAACCTGGCTGAAGCCCAGTTGCTCCCCCGCCATTACGGCGGCCATATCCGCAGGCTTTCGAATCCACAAATGTGATAGATTAGCTAAGATAGGTGGGGGAATAGCAATAGTACATAAGGAATCAATCAAGGTTTCCATTACAGAACATCATAGTGATACCAAACTAGAAATCATGGTATTTAGGATTGATTCACCTACCCACCATTGTTGGAAAGGGGCCCTAGTTTACCGCCCCCCCAGGTCCCCTCATTAACTTCTCAGTTCGACTTATGGAAATGATTGCCCCTCATATTATCTCCTCTAACAATTTCCTCTTACTTGGAGATTTTAATGTCCACAGTGAAATCTCCTGTAATGCAGAGGCTTCTACATTTTTATCGGATTTAGTTTCCCTTGGTCTGAAACAGATCAACACCGGCCCCACCCATTTAGCGGGACATACCCTCGATCTTATTCTGACTACTAACCCTAACATATATTGCGAGGCTCCTTGCCCCCTTACCTGGACCGATCATTCTCTACTTCGCCTCCACATAAAGAGGGCAGAGCCTTCGCTACTCCTATGACATCTTCACGTAGCTGGCGAAGACAGTGGCATAAAATAACGCCAGACCATTTTTCGAATATCCTTTCTAGTAGTACACATTCGGCGACTGAAAACATTGAAAAAAAAACCTAGCTAACTATAATGCTCTAGTTACTTCCACACTTAACCAACTAGCCCCCTTAAAACTCCTCCCCTCTAAATCGAACAGAGCACAAGCGACTTGGTTCTCTCCTATTCTACGGGAAGAAAAAAGCCACTGTAGAAAGCTAGAAAGGCGCTGGCGGCTTTCTCATAGTGCAACTGATAAAGAAGCCTATAAGCTCTGCTTGACTCGCTACCATAAATATATAAAAAAGGCTCGCAAGACGCACATTGAGTCCCAGCTGAATCAGGCAGGAAATTCCCCTAAGGAGCTTTTCCGCATTTTAAATTCATTCATCAACCCCAAGGCATGCCATAACGATGTAACACCCTCACAGGACCTCTGTGATAAACTGGCTAAGCACTTCACTCAGAAAATTGAAGACATCTATGACAGTATTATTAAAGATAAAGATCCCCAACTAACTAACACTATTTCATTTACCTCACCCTAACCCCGCAAACTTTTTAGATTTCTTCCCCCCTCTAACCATAGACACAGTGGAGTCCCTCATGAAAACAGTCAAATCTGGCTCTCCCCAGGATGTTTTACCTGCCAAGACTTCCATGCTGCTTCAAAAACAGCTGGCTCCATTGATCTGCCCTATCCTTAACTCCTCATTGACCTCGGGCACACTTCCTTCCGAATGGAAAGCTGCCCAAATAATACCAATCCAGAAAAACCCAATGCTCTTCAGGAAGATCTATCTAATTACCGACCTATCTCCTTGTTGCCTTACTTGAGTAAACTCCTGGAGAAACATGTGAATCATCATCTCTCTGATTTCATGGAATCAACCGGGGGTCTAGATTCTTCCCTGTCGGGTTTTCGCCCCAGATTTAGTACAGAGACAGCTTTAGTTGCAGTCACAGACAACCCTCGACATTTCCTAGATAAGGGACAAGCGGTACTGTTAGTGCTGCTGGATTTGTCAGCAGCGTTTGACACGATATCCCATACTATTCTTCTATCCAGACTAAGAAATGTTGGTATTCAAGATCAAGCTCATCTGTGGCTGCCTAATTTCCTAAATAACCGCACCCAAACTGTCACTTTAGGTACTTTCCAATCCTCTACATCAAAGCTGACTAAAGGTGTGCCTCAGGGATCCTGCCTGAGCCCCACGTTGTTTAACATTTATGTGGCCCCCCTGGCAGATCTACTGAGGACCCTGGGCTTCATCCCCATTTCCTATGCGGATGACACCCAGCTGTTAATGGTATTTGGCAGAAATTCTGCTAACACTCGGTCGGCCTTCTCTGAAGGTATGAATGCAATTTCGGAATGGATGAGAAACAACTTTCTCCAGTTAAATGCCAGCAAAACGGAAATCATGCTCTTTGGAGAGGCACCCTTACTATGGTCCCCAGATTGGTGGCCCACCAATTTAGGTCCCGCTCCTACTCCTAATGCAGTGGTGAAAAATTTAGGCGTGCATTTAGATTTGAAACTCTCGATGGAAACACAAGTTTCAGCCACAGTGGGCACCTGTTTCTTTACATTAAGTCTTTTGAGAAAGGCTTTTCCTTTTCTCCCTCTAACAGTCAGGAAAACTCTGCTACAGGCCCTTGTGGCAAGTCGTCTTGACTACTGTAATGCCCTCCTGATTGCAGCCTCTGAAGCATCACTCAATAGACTTCAGGTGGTTCAAAATACTGCCGCACGTCTGGTGTCCAATTCCCCAGCCAGAACCGCTTCCTTACCTCTACTCCAGGGACTCCATTGGTTGCCTGTTCGGAAACGGATCCGCTTTAAAATCTGCTGTCTAGTACACAAGGCACTCCACGGCAAAGCCCCCAGTTATGTTAGTGATAGTCTCACGCGCCATCAGCCCTCCAGAACACTCCGGTCTGGATCGAAATCTCTCCTTGTTGTTCCCCGGATAAAGAAATCACGCACGGGGGGGGAGGGGGAAGGCATTTTACTATCTTGCCCCCTCATACTGGAATCAACTTCCACTTCACCTTCGTGAATGTACCAACTATCTCCAATTTCAACGACTTCTCAAAACCGCGCTTTTTCAATCCCCTTCGATGACTCTGTAATCCCCCTCATTTTCCCGACGCTGACTTCTAGGCACCACTATAGCGTGGAGATACCCCTTTGGGGGGGTGATTCGGGCGCTCTATAAGACACATAAAAAAAAAAAATGTTATGGTAGGCTGCTGCAAAACCGGTCGCATGTAAATGGACGTACTGGTTGGGGCAAGGCTGGAAACCATATTCTGCCTACATTGATGGGAAACATCATTTACCCCGCATGCCAAAAAACGCATGCCAGTACAATGCGGTCATTAGAACGACTGCGTTATTACATCGCATGCCATTACAACGCAAGCCGTTACAACGACTTGCTGTAGGGGGCAGAAGGTGTTGGATTTTAAATCCAACACCTGCCCTACTGTTGCACAGACTGGAGTTGCAATAGTAAATTATACTATTCCAACATCCAGCTCGCCCCCTACACAAGTCAACGACTTGCGTTGTAATGCTATGAGATGTAACAATGCAGTCGTTGTAAGGACCGCGTTGTAAGGGCATGCATTCTAAACACATGCGTTATAACGTGGCCTATTCTGCATTGATACCACAGAGCAATCGGGAAGTCTTGGCGTCAATGCTACTGTGATGGTGACGGGCGTCCAGGACCAGCAGCACCGTGGGAAATCACCAAGGCAATGCAGAGTATTCCTAGGAACAAGGCAGCCCACTTGCACTCTGTGATTTACCACCACCATGATAACCTCTTGAATATGCATTTGCACTTCATTAAAAGGCTCTGGGAGTCACTTGAGAGGTGACGCAGACACCAGCAATCTGCCAACAATTTTACTAGGGAAGATCTTTCTGCACTTGTTTTTCAAGGTGCTAAACATCATTTGGGTGAGGAAGTATGTTCTTATTAAAGGGCAAATAACGTAGATGAAATACATCCCACACTAAACAAACACAATTACTGCTAGGAGCTTAACTAGTAGTGTCTTACCACTACAGAGTTTAAAATGGCTCACTATACCCTCAAAGTGTGGTTTGGTGTGAGGTTAAAAAAAAAAAAGCAGGGTTACAGGAAGCAACATGAGGGAGGAAGCACCAGACAGGGGGTGGGGAAGTGTGTGGGGGGGGGGGGGAAACAGTACAAAAGAGTGACATAGAAGACAAAGAATAAAAAGCAATGGGCAGGCTACAAGCCTTTTATGGTATACAATAGTCTTGCAACTGACCGCGCATGAGCAAGCAGCACATGCACCGTCTCAGGCTCGAACTAAAAAACGAGATTGATAGAATGCTTAAATTAATGTCAGCCACTGGAAATTACTTGGTGCTGCACACCAATCCATCATTATTTTGCACACCATGCCCCCTCCGTTTGGACTCAGCCATTTGCAAATCAGTCTTGACCCTGATGGATTATGTACAGAATATTCCCAAAACATACAAGGAGGTTCACGGCATTAGCACTGCTAATGGTTAAAAGAAGAGCAGTGATCTGCTGGGAGAAAGGTAGATCACCCAGAAGCGCGGATTGGGTGCATGACCTGGTCTGGTGTAACACACAATTGGAGAACTATAGTGTGCTGTTGCCACAACGAACCAGCCCTAAGGATATCTGGAACCCCCTGAGGCAGTACCTGCTAGCGAGAGAAAGTAGTTTGAATACTAAGACTGAATAGTTGCCGTTAACAGGCCCATACACATTCCGTCATACATTGCCCCTATCGCATCCTTACGTAAAGCTGCATGATAGCATAAGTTGCTAGATGTGATGCATGCCATTGACTTTTGATAGTGACCGCTCTATTCATGCTACCATTTTGCGATTGAACATTTGGTTAAAAATGACCGATGTACTGTTTTTGGTTATTCATATTTACTTAAAGCATAAAGATCAAGGAAATGTAATTCGTTTTTCTTTTTTAAATTAGTTTTGGACTTGAGCCTCTCTGCAGGGTCTTCCCCAGACTTTTTTTTGCCTTTACTCCTATTTTTAACGAGTTCGTTTTTGTTGGCTTTTCGGACTCTGTGCACTTTACGACTGCTACCCAGTGGTGCTAAAGTGCTTGTGCTCTCTCCTTTAAACATGGTGAAATTGGCTTATACCCAATTTGCACATTTAATTTACTTGCAAGTCCCTAGTAAAGTGGTACTATAGGTACCCAGAGCCTGTAAATTTAATGCCACTAGTGGGCCTACAGCACTGATTGTGCTACCCACTAAAAAAGCTCTTTAAACCAGTCTCAGGCCTGACATTGCAGAGCATGTGTGTGCAGTTTTAAACTCGCTCTTGGGCATTTCCACCTAGGGTAGTACACATTCTACAGCCGGCCATGCGTGGAGGTCGCCATTTTGTACAGCTCTTGCATGTAATGAGACCTGGAGAGACCTAAATAAGCTAAGCTCACTCCAGCTCAATAACTCAGCTGTTCTCATGCGAGCTGCCCTGATGCTGGCGCTAAAAGCAAACACAAAAAAGGCACAAGAAGCCTCTTTATCCACAAGGTAATACATTCTCGAGGGGGTTAGTCACTGCGGAAATATTTATTTTGTTGAAATAAGCAGCTTTGATTACAAAAAAAAATCTGCAGATAATATTTCAAAATAAACTTATTTCCCTTGAAAATATTTGATCGAGTTACAAACTAAGTATAATGCAGCAATTAGAGTCTGGAGAGTTCTGAACAGTCTTTGTCGCTGTTGAAATGATCTGAGATGAAATGGGAAATGCGGTTTCCCGCTGCTTAAATATGTGAAAGAGAACCCGCATTGTGTTTATTTTTACATGTAAGAGGACTGGCTTCCAAGGCCATGTGGGCTAAACTTTTAATGCCTGCAACATAAAGAAGGCAAAAGCCATATGGATGTATAATCCATAACACACCTCAAGGATTAGCAGAAGGTCGGATTTCCAAAGAACGAATTAATGAGCGTATGTCGACAACCCCTACTCAGACTTCGATATTACCCTGCATTAAAGAAGTAGGTATTCTTGAAAGACCTTTGGCTGACTTGAGAGGGAAGGTTATTAAAAGCAAATAGTTCTATGTTGCCCGTAAACAGAAAGAAATCAAATTAAATCACCATTTTATCAGAATTCCGAAATCCGCGAGCAGGTTTAAAGGACCGGTTGCATCACATCTATTTGTCAGTCTGATGGGGCGGGAATGTCCCCTGCATGGTTTACAGTCGTGTCCCCTGCCCCGAGTGCCAGATTGCGAATCTCTGCTATCCTGGTTTTTGGAGTTTCAGCCTGGTCACATGCTAATCTAGCGTGTGCATGGAGGCCTAGGCCTGTATCTTGACGTGAATGAGGTCCTGGTGCTCCGACTGCGCTCTCCTTTGCAACAATGAGCCATTGACCCGATCAGAATTGACAAGTATGACAGCACGCTGTATTTTTGTTAATCAGTAAACGTGACCAGCATTGTTCACCTGTGTCACAGGAGAAAGAGGCTACTGGCTCCCTTGTGAGAAGCTCTGCTGTCAAATCTAAGCCGAGCCCTAGTGCTAACATCCCTACCATGTATGCTTATGTGTGTGTAAACTGTATAACACATACTTGGAAGGTGTGCAAGTAAACCAGAGTAAAGGAGGCCGCCAGCGTCCATTTTGGAAGCCTCTGGTTTGCTCATGTGCACAAGACGGAGGTGAGGTTGCTTTCCCAGACAGTGGAAGCTTATTGCTGATAGTTCTGAGACTGGAGGGAGGGGACCTCGACAATGAAAGGGAGAAGAGGAGATAGTGCTGCCCTTTGAAATTCGTTTAGGCAGTTTTGCTGCAGATGGTGCTGATCAGTCTTCCTAAGCAGTGCCTTTTGGTACATGGTGGGGCTGCAGTTTCTTTTGTTCAGGGTGAGAAGGGGTCCATAGGTGAGCGTTTTGTCTCTCTTCCTTATCACTAACAGGAGTGGTAGTTTACAGCTAGGTGCAGACTGCTCACAGTTATTTGTACCTCTGTTGTGGGTGTTCCAACCGATCCTGCAGTGAGGAGCACCTCTCTTCACAAAGGTGGAGTCTGGAAGACTGCTGGAAAAGGACACACGAAAGGCGAACTGACCCAAACTGGTTCAGAAGGAGCAGACCGAGAATGCATATCCCCTGACTGCTGTACCTGTATAAACGTGGGAGCTGTTAACCCACATATTACCAGTTCCAAGTTCTCTCTGACCAAGGAGGTGAAGCTCCAGAGAGTACCCAGAGGAGTACTGCACAACCAGAGCTGGTGTCTGCCTAACAGCCAGGCCCCCAGAGGTGATGGGACATTACCTGGAGTCTAATCTGAAGGAAGCGGTCTCCCTGCCATGAGGTTTGGGTAAGTACCCTGCCTGAGAGAAGAGGGAAAAAGTGAGCAAACCTTGCAAAAGAAGCTAATTGCCAGAGTGGACAAAGAGCAGTTGACCCTGGAGCTGAGGGTCAATTCTACATAGGTTCCTGAGAGCGTGACTGGTGGTCTCCCAGATCGGAGCTTGTCACTTTTGTAGGAGCCAAGGATCTGTGGCACTTGTCCAAAGCATGCCTGAGCAGATCACACAGCCGAACCGACTGTTGCTAAGTCTGTGGCACTTGCCTGATGTGTGTCCGAATAGACTGTTGACAAGGCAATATCACATGCATGAAGTGTACCTGAATGGAGTCTGGAGTGGTTAACTTGTGGCACTTGCCCACAATATGCCCAAGTGTGCGGGCAGTTGAACCTGATTGCTGATAAGCCCGAAGCACATGTGTTTGAGAAGACTACGACATTGTGATCCTGAATACGGCTGCCAAAGGCAGTAACCCCAAGTGCGCCTAATGCAATTGAATTGCCGCTGATTAAACTGTAGAGCACATTGAAGTGGTTCAACTGCTGCCAGCTAGACTCAAAGCCAAAGAGGGCTTCATCATCACTGCCTTGATCCTGGGAGGTGCCAACAGAACCACTGACTCACCAGCCAACACTTATGGAAGGAGGACCCTGTGGTGACCCATGATCTCCAACTTCCTACTGACTCACCATGTGCCCGTGTGAGGGCCAGCACTTTGAAGACCGACTGCGATCCAGACTGGGACCGTCTCCTGCTTTCGCCTCATGGCTCCTTTGCATTAGCACTAGGGGTGAGAGCTTAGGGCCGGCGCATCTTCTCCAAGTGGGGGAAGCACATGGACTTACACATGCAAAGAGATAGCTGAGGCCTGCCATGAAGGCGTGCTTTGCTGAGAAAAGACTGACCACACACTTTGACCAAAAGCGGGAGCACTGCACCTCTGCATAAGACCTATCCGATAGAAGAGGGGCTGTCAAATCTGCCAGATGTGGCATATCCCTGGGGATATTGAACTGCCAAGGAAAAAAATGATATTTTGCTCACTTGGTCTGATAGTGGCGAAGAGAGATATCGCCCAGAAGTGGGGGTCACCTAAACTGCCAGTGAGAACCCAGTGGATTGCTCGCATGGGTGTCTGTATGTGGGCAGAGAAAGTTGTCTATGAAGCTAGGGGTTGCCCAAGAAAAGTTGATCAGGTCTGGGGTATATGATGGGAATATCAAGGCCTAGCACTGAATGACCAACAAGGCTCCACACACACAGACTCTGCAACAGAGCCTTAATTCCGACCACTGGTTGTCATCTAATTGGAACTGCTGGGACACCACATGAGAGGATGGACCAACCATACATTCCCCAGATGGGAGGGCTTCACTGTGTTTGAGTGGGCAACCCTGGGGGCCCGCCACTCACTGTGCGTATTTGTAATGTATCATAGCCTGATATTGCTGTATACATCATGTTGTACACTCACGTTGTTTGGTACATCGAAAAAACGTTAATAAAAACACATTAATAAAAGAAATCTGCCAGATGCGAAGCTCCAAGTCGTTACATCTACCAGGATTTTTAAAACATTTTTTATTATTAAATATTTTTATTAAAGTTTTTGGATCGATTACATCTTACCACATCTCAGCCAGTGCACAGAAAGGGTATATAAAAAGGTATAAGCACATGTTTCTATATTATATAAATGCAGTACCTGGAATGGACCGCACACAGACATCACATTTTCGAACACTTCTGAGATTCGGGCTACATCTGCAGTTCCATATTGGGCTGATGCAGCCTAGCGGGTTTGTCATTAATGTGTCCCCTTACTCCTGAAGTGCACCGATGGGAGATTGTCTGCTTGTTTGAACATTCCCTATAACAATCTAATTTCCTAGCCCAAAATATTCCATCCAACTCCCTCAAATTTCAGGGAATTTGCAGGGACAATCCCTTTCAGTAATCACAATTCTCGGTGAATATAGTGAACACCACCTAACGAATGTGCCTGTAAAACAACATCACCATCAAGGTGGGGAAAAAAAACTTTGCATAAAAAAACTCCAGACTGAAATCTGGTAAAGGCGATGGCAAAAGAAACTGATGGAATTCACACTTAGGTGGAACAAAGAGACACTAATTGGCAAGGAGGAAGAAGACAAGACTGCCAACAGGCATAACTAACCACCCTGGAGCAAGACTAGGAAAGAGAAACACCAAGAACTAAATTGTGGCAAAACTAGACATGAACAAAAATTACCTGGATTGAAGAACCCGCCAGAAAAGGGAAAACTCCCAGAAGCGTTTGCAATGCATCCAAAAAGGCCCTGAATGGCTGTAACCAGGAAGTGAATCTACCTTCTTGGAACGGATAATACGCTACAAATGAATACTCTGTCTATTAGTTTTCTATGAAGTGCTATAATTCTGCCTCCCAGCCCTCAAACAAACAGGAATCCGTCCGCTCAAATGTGCCCGAAGCGTACAGCACGGCAAGCCTTGTCCAAGCAGCACCTCCAGACAGCATGCCCACAGGCATAAGAGAATGCCAGCCTTCATGTGAGCCCAGACACGCGTCAGGCCAGACACCTGGCCGAATCCAGCTGCAATACCGTGTCCTCTGCGCCCAACCCCCAGCAGAGTTAGTAGAGATTATTAAAATGTATGGGACAATGTTGATTCACAACTAGTTGGGTAATTAAACATCCTAAGGAGAAGGGCATGTAGGTTGGGATGAAAAAAGGTTTGGATGAAAGTGCCTCTATAGGCATTGCTCTTGCAGCCCAAGACAATTCTTATTAATGTCACAATAAAGAGATGAACTAGAACCAGAGCCCCCAACTCACAACCACACGTCAATGCACTTCTATAAATTCTACCATGTGACTTTCATAACGACCCAAGAAATATATCTAAATGAGAAGCAATCAAGATACAAAGAAACAGGCTCCATGATGGGTTTCTAGGTGTGCTGAAAGGCCATCTACTGATTCTTGCATGCATACATTTCCAACTAGTAAATGATAAAAAAAAAAAAAAAAAACAATACAGCTAGAATCAGAGATTATAAACCAGATGAGAAGGATAGCATGGCCGAAAAAGCACTGGAAAAGGGGTCAAAATTGACATCGTATTTCCTGTGTTTTGAATTAAAAATATAAATCACATTTTGACGCCCAGACTTTATAATACTGATTGATGGCACAAACTGCTGCAGATCAGCGTGTAGGAGAAGTAATTAAGCCAGGCAGATCCACAAATGCACTGACCCTTAAATAGACTCAACTCATGCGAAAACTTTGACGAGACAATGAATATTTCAGCTTATACCTACACTCTACAGCAATGTTGTCAAATCTTCAATCGCCTGCTCACTTTGTTTAGCTATAATAGTTTTTCTTAAAAAACAAGAGTACAGCATGAACTGCATTAGGTGGTACAGCAACTATTCAGACTGGAGCAACTTTAAATTGATTTCTTCTCGTCACCCGCAGCAAGCGCATAGCCCACTTAAGCTACAACCAATGAAACCTTATGAAGCATCTAATTTGGCGTGATACCAAGCTGGTTAGTAGAAAGCTGGTCTCTGGCCCCGACCAATGAGGTGAATTTTATAGCTGGATTAGCAGATACATAGAGACATTTCAAAACTCCTTGCAGGCTACTTAGATAGTTCTTTGTATATGAAGGAACTACATTACAGTTTCAGATACACAAAGGAAGAAGATTTGTTTTCTGGAAAGTAATGCCATTATTCTAAGCTTATATTGAAAACAAAGGACATACTTAAACCTGATATACGTGAGCGGGTACCTGACTGGACAAACATCGAGGGCAGAGGACCGGATCCATGCTAGATTCTTAGGATATCAACAAGGGATACATTTATGAACAATTCATCTAAGTGAGAATCTATTACATAGTAGCAATACATAGAGTAAAATCACTCCCCTCTCACTTAGGAAATATAGGACTTGGTTCAATAGATGTCATACGTATGCGGTTGCTTGTTGCACACCAACGGGTCGCTGAGATTTACTACTGTTTCCCACATATACAAAAAATTACAGGAATAAATAGTTAAGTTACAAGGATTTACACTTGGAAATGTATGTTAATCACATATATTTCTGACTTAGGACTGTGTTATCTCACCCTGTATAGTGGGGATTCAGCCTATATGGTGATAAATTATAGAAATTTCATTAATCTCTTTTGGTCCCATTATCTTTTTCATAGAAAAGAATTTTCCATTAAAAGACTCTTTACCCTAAAAAAGTCTTGTAAAATTGCTAATATTGGTGCAATTTTCTGCACACACTGCACGGCTTACACTTGCATCAGATGTTAGTTTGAAAAGTCTAAGTAAGCGTGAAACTGCATTACACAAGTTTGAGACTACCTCCACAATTGGGGCTGTTCACTACATTTATATTGATTTTCCCCGACTACCCATTTGACATTTCCTTCCACTTCTACACTTAAAGGTGTTACTTACAACTGTGGAAGTTCCACATACTGTGCAAAACCTCTATATGTGTGAGACTCCTCTGATTGTAAACCCAATGTCTGTTCCCCAGTGAGCTTTACATGCAGATGTTACAATGGTGTTCATATACAAGGCCAACTTAAACATTTATAAGATCCCTCTTAGTCAATCAAAGGGAGCCACATCATGCCATAATACACGGTTCAATTCAGATATATCTAACAATAAACATAGGAGGCAGCCATTTGCAGTAGGCAATCACCACTGCACCCAAATGCGTGGTGGGGTGTCTAGTAGCAGGCTGCAGCTGACAGGTACGATCCAGTTGGTTCTCTGACGCAGACTAGCTCAATCAAGAAACACAGTGCACGGGGATCCCACAGTAACATTAAATGTCGGCCAGAGATACCGTGTGCAAACAGAGCTAAAAGAAATTCCTTTCAATCTCACATTCACCTACCGCAATCGTGAAATAGATTCATTTACTTATGATTACTAATTTTAATGTGCCCTAGTAAAGTAAATGAGCAGGCACACCAAAGATATAAATTTTACTAATAATGCTGGCGCAGCTCACTGTCATTCAAGAATGTTGACCAGCTTTTGAGCGGATTGTCTGTCCTACTCTATCCTACTCTACGCCACGGAATGTCTGGACCTAGCATACATTAACTACTGATTAACAGTTGTTGCGTAGAGAATGCGCCCCGCGTGGTAAACTGGCGTGTACCCCTGCGTGACACCATGGCCTAACAAATACTCAGGATACCACTTTCACATGCACATGTTTACCATGTAGGGGACATTCCAGTCCCAACAAGTGGTGAAAGGAACTGAGAGCACATGGTGAGGGGGCGGGCGGGGGGGGGAGGGAGGCTGGTTGAGAGAATGAGAATGACTAGGCCCGGGAACCAAAATGAAAGTGCCCCCATTAGTCAATTAGATAACTAAAAAAAGTGAGCCATGTTTGCAAACTGGAGCAGCTATAAACGTGCAAAGACACTGCTGCACAAGTGTTTTTGAAGGTATAGAAGACTTCAAGGATTTGAGAATTCTGCAGGAAGTGTTTCTTTTTAAATCAGGGAAATAAGCGGTAAAAAGTGGCGCATCAGACCATACAACAGGCCCACAAACAGCCAAAAAACGGGTCACACGCTGACCTGTCAAACCAGCCCACCGGGCACTGCCTCATTGCCCTATAAGCTGGTCCGACCGTGTGTGTGAGTGTGTGTCTGTGTGATATTTAGTTAAGAGGAGAGTGCCAGGATATTACAAAGACTAGTGTTATAGTAGCAAACCATCAGAAGAAAATGTAATATAAGTGTGTAAGGAACCACAGAGGAGAAAGAAGTCAGCAGGTGCAACAAAGAACATGAGGTCAGAGACCAGGAGTGTTAGGGTGTACAAGGAGGATTGGATGATGGTGATGAAGGTGATGAAAGAAGCTGTGGCTTAACAGTAATATTCTATGAAAAACGCAAACAGATGTGCTGCATGCTATGGTGGATGGCTCCAGCAGTCATGAAACAGTAGTGTCAATCCAGACATCATGGTCTTGGTTTTCAGAACATTCGCTCATATTCCTGTTTTTGCTCCATGAACTCCACCCACATTCAACATTCTGCATTTTTTTGTTATATCTTGTGAATCCTTTTCAAGTCCCTCGGTAAGAACATAAGACAAAGTAGAGTTCGAAAACCCTACTGCACTCACACTGCAACCAAAAGCTGGCAATAGGTTTGACCTGGCCATTGTAAAATCATTGCTGAGCCAAGGCAATGCCTTTTATTTCATCAATTGTTTGAAAGATTAATAGTGTTCAGAATCAGGTAGCGAACATCTTGCTCAGCTTTGCATCACAGGAACCATTCTGTGCTTGCATGTAAAGCTTTGCATTGCCTCCTGAAGTCAGTATAAAGCCCTCAGCACACTGGGCCTGTGAGGGAAATATACCTGGATATCCAAGGACAAGGAAACTGTTCCATCAATACCACCTAAATCACAAGGACATGTTTGAGATGTCTGCCACTGAGGGACTGAACCATGTGGTCTATTTTAATGTCAAAACGTTGCTTGATTTACTGTATGAAAATTCCACAAGGAACTTAAAGGACTATTTTTTTAAGAAGCATTCAATAGTATTAACCAGTTCACACTCAGCTCAGCAGTAGGACTTCACATCCAATAAGCGACTACCATCCGTAGCCACAAAAATAGCAATGTGGGAGGGGTGCAAAAATGCTTAGTCAACTAAAGAGTTCTCCAAAGCATCCTCGGACAACACACACCCATGCACCCAAACTGCATTTGTGGACCTAGTCATTATTTAATATAGGGTTGTTAGCCTTTGCTTCTGGAATAAAAGTGCATATGTAAACCTTGGTGAAACAGCTGGCCAACACCCCCAGCATGACTGCAAGAGCCTAGAGTTACAAGCATTGGTAAAACTAACAGGTTTGGCTTGTTTGAGATGTGTGCTCATCATTGTAACAGCTGTAGGAGTTACGTTTGGATGCATTAAGAGAATACACTCCTTCAGCGTCCCATAGGCGAGTGCGCACACACATACTTACACATACAGTGACAATGAGAGACAGATACAAGCCACACATGGACATGTGCCAACACAAATACACACATGCACTCTAACACTGAAAATATTGTTACAGTAAAATTAATCCTTACAATCGTAGCTCACAATCCACTGGATTAAACTATGCTGCCAATTCTAAGCAAGAAATCTAAAGCAAAACGATATTTAAAAGTTTCCGCTTATTACATTTTCTTGGCTTCTAGCTTACAATCATGACAATTATTAAAACATCATGCTTTTTCGTATACTTGTACTTTGTTGCAATAATGCAATATAAGAAAAAACGCTTGTTAGTAGAATCCGATGACTTTTTTTCGAATCCAGAAACCAGGTGCACTTGAGTCACGGGCTACCATGCCTTCACTGATAATGTCTACTATATAAGAAGTCTTCTGAAAATTGGATTCTCAGTTATCCGGTTGAATTATATAAACGTCAATGTGAATACCCTCTTTGTTACTCAGTGAAGCCCTGAAGAAGTCTCTTTTAGAGACGAAACGCGTCGGCTATGGCTATGATCTTCTGCTTTTATGAAAATATGAAATAAATAGAAAATCCTTTTAAGATATTCACATCGGTGATCTGGACATCTTTCTGTGTGCTCACTGTTTCCTTAAATGACTGATGTTGAATTGTTACAATCTGTTGTATAGTGCTGAACCCTCTTGTGTTTAAAGTTGTTGTAGGATTTGTTCCTAGTTAAGGAGTACAGAGGGGAGTACTCTTTGGTTCTTTGCACTACAGGATACCTCAAGACACTTTTCATTTGTCAGGTGCGGTCTTTAACAGCCTCTACCCTCATCTTATTTGCATTCAGAATCCGATGATGCCTTAATTAATAGTTTTTAAACTTCACGTCTTCGAGTGCCGACCCTCTCTTATTGGAATGAAGAATCCTTGATTCGTGTTGGCGCATGCGGAAGAGCTAGTGCGGCACCACCAGCGATCAGGAGCAGGCCGGCAACCGCACAGTTTAGGATAGTGTTAATAGCATCATATGCATGTGTTTTCCATAATACTAATAAAAGGGCCCCTCTGCTTAACAGGTGACATCAGAAGAGTGAAATTCTAGTCTCAAAGATGAGGTAATGAAAGAGAGCCCGAAGATGAAGTTGGTGTTGTAAGCGGTAAAATTAAAAGGCACATACAGCCATATATTGCATTGTAGATATTTTTAATAAAGAGACAGGTTTGTTACATCTTTAAGCAATCCTATGTGCACTCACGTTGCTACTCTGAGCAAAAAAACTGTGCAGCCAACATCAGTCCTGCCAAGTATCACGCATCAGACGTTAGACTAACGCATTTCAGTGTGGTGCTCCGCATCACCGCACTGAAATGCATTGTCACGCATATGCATAGTGCCTCAGCAGCCTCTCTGAAGCACTGCCTAAACGATATCATCGAGAGCGTGGCAGCTGGCAGTGCGCCGCCCGAGACTGTACGCGCTGTTCCTGGTGCAGGCTTAGTTCTTGCAGCTGAGTTAAGACTGCTTCTTTTTCACCTCTTTTTCTTCCATAAACGGTGCTTGGCTCTCCTTGATGCATAGCCAACTAGTGAGTTCTGGCACAACAGAGTATCCGAAAAAGCGGTTTAGACTGTATACAAAGTACCGGGAAAATGCATTCAAAATATTCCTTGGTGGGGGGGGTAATGGTCAGCTAGCGTCACCTTTCCTCCCCTGGGTCCTGGTAGCGATTTTGGGCTTCTTACTATTGGAATTGATGTACCTACCACATAACATTTTACCTGATGACCCGCAATAACACACTTACCCTGGCAACTGACCTCAATATAGTGTCCCTAAATGTCAAAGGTCTTAACCACCCAATTAAGCGCCGGAAAATCCTGGATTATCTAGCAAAAACTAAAGGTGATATCATACTACTACAAGAGACAAAGCTGTCTTTGGACGATGCCAAACTCATTAGAGGTAACTGGATCTCACAAATGGCTTGCTCTCCTGCTGATAAAAAGAAATGGGGAGTAATTACACTGATATCAAAAAGATCCAATATCTCGCTGGACTCCCATTCTCACGATAACGGGGGCAGACTTCTGGTCACACATCTGAGAAGGGGGGAGGAGCTAATTCACGTAGCAAACATACGGCCTCAATGCTGATAACCCAACTTTTTGGTCTGAGGTGTCCAGCACGCTGGAAGGTTTCCCCCAAAATGACCTCACGGTGGTAGCAGGGGATTTTAACATCCCATTAGACCACATAACAGATAGACAATCCACCTGTCTATACCACCCTACGAACTCACATGCGGTACTCCGAAATATCTGCTCCAAATTTAACCTTAAGGACGCGTGGCGCCTCCAACATCCAGACACTAGAGACTACACCTTCTACTCTAATCCCCACAACTCATACACCAGGATAGATATATCCTCATCTCCGGCTCCATACACGACTAATCAAACACTCAGACATAGCCCCAAGGCTAGTGTCGGACCACTCGTGTATTAGCCTAAAATTGGCTGGGTGTCATAATGATTCGTGCCTAAGAGATGGCGCTTCAACAGAGAGGTACTTTCAGATCCTGTAGATAAAAAAAAAAAAAAAAAAAAAATCGAGGATGGTATAATAGACTACCTTAAACATAACGACACTCCGGAGACTAGCACCGATACACTCTGGGACGCACTGAAAGCTACCATCAGGGGCACAATAATTGAAATCAAGACAAAAAACAACAAGAGTACAAACTTGAGATTAACCCAGCTTGAACAGGAAATCAAAAACTTGGAACTGTCCCACGCTACGTCCTTACACGATAGCAAGCTCCTCGCAACACTAACACAAAAGAAATTGAATACAACAAAATCTTAAGTGAGAGGGCAAGGTTGTGGATTAATAAATATAAAGCTCTTAACCTATGCGAAGCTAAAAGCAGGGAAACTCCTCGCCTCCTATCTCAAGCATAAACGGAACCAGTTTGCCATTTCAGCCATCAAAGACTCTAACAATCAACCCCATACCAAACACAAAGACATCCTTAGGACCTTTAAAGACTTCTATCAGGAACTCTACAAAAATGAGCAGACACTTAACTTAGAAGAATGTACCAATTATCACAAAAGACTCAACTTACCACAACTGAATAGAGAAGAAACAATTGGATTAGGACAAGAAATTAATTGCCCAGAGAATGAAATGGCAGTTAAATCACTAAAAGACAACAAAGCCCCTGGCCCGGACGGGTTCACAGCCTCTTTTTACAAGACCTTCCTAAACCAGCTAAAACCAACCATGAAACAAGTTTTTAGTCACACAGCATCTAAGGGGACCACGCCATGCACTATGTCGGAAGCTAACATAATAGTCATCCCGAAGGAGGGGAAAGGACCAACTTTCACCGAAAAACTATAGACCTATATCCCTTATTAACGTGGACTGCAAAATATATGCTAAGATCTTAGCGGTCAGACTCAACTCTGCTCTCCCAAAGCTAATAAGTAACTCCCAGGTTGGGTTCCTACGAACGCGCATGTCTAATGATAACACCCGTCTATTGTGTCACATTTTAGAGCAGGCTGCCATAAAATCGGAACCAGCAGTAGCTATCACAGACGCTGAGAAGGCCTTTGATAGGGTTTCCTGGGCTTTTTTGGAACGATGTATGCAATCTTTCAATTTAGGTGAGGGTTATATACGTATGGTTATGACCCTTTATGGGAAACCATCAGCCCGTATTGTCGTTAATGGTTCGCTCTCTGAGCCCTTTACATTGCAACAAGGTACTAGACAAGGGTGCCCACTATCTCCATCCTTATTTCTATTAGCATTGGAACCCCTTACCCAGGACATCAAATCAAACACGAACATTAAGGGGGTGGATATCATTGGCGTCCAAATAAAATTAGCCGCCTATGCAGACGACATACTAATCGTAACAGAACAACCAAAGACATCAATTGCAGCCTTGATGGATACAATAACAAAATATTCCGGCTTTTCAGGGTATAAACTAAACAGAGAGAAGTCAGAACTCAAACCATTAAACATCCACTGCACAAGAGATATCTTGGGAGAGTCGGGCTGACAAGGCAAACAGGCTATATCAAATACTTGGGAATCGAATTCGGTAGCAACCTAATAGATACCCTACACCAGAATGAGAAAACTATACTAGAAAAAATAAAGGAGCTTTTGGACTCTTGGTCACCAAAATTCATTACGTGGTGGGGCAGAATCGAAACAATCAAAATGATGATCACCCCGATGGTTAACTACCTCATTAGTATGCTTCCGCTCCTCCTTACAGATGACTTCCATCACAAACTAGATATCCTTATCTCTAAATTCCTCTGGCGCGGGAAGAAAGCACGGATCAGTATCAAAAAATTAAGACTGGATAAAACTCTAGGAGGGGTAAATCTAGCGGATTTCAGAATATACCAGCTGGCTTTCCTGGCAAAACAAGGTTTATATTGGATCTCACCACCTACCGGCTACACCCCGGTCTGGCTAGAGGTGGAGAGGGCCATCCTCAATAACCTAAGCCCTCTGGTACTCCTAACAACGAAAAAGCTATACCCTCATAACTCCAAGTCCATTTTTAAAAATACAAAAATTGCACTACTTAGGGTTGATAAGAATCTGGAGAATAGTATTAAAGGCTCTAAAATGGAATCACTGTGGGCCAATAGCAAGATACTGTACAAGGGCAAAAGCCTATCCCTCGAGACATGGATTAAAAAAGGTATCCTTTTCCCTTACCAACTAGAAAACGCCTCATACCCAGTTACATTCTCAGACCTCCAATCGAGATATAGCCTAGCTGACATTGAATTCTACAACTTCTTGAAAATCAGAACGGCCCTTTCGAAATCCAAATTATCCTCCGTCCAACCATCAATCTCACTGTTTGTGACAAACATCAACAAATTGGGCCACCAGGTCTCGCAGATCTACAAACTCCTCCGCCCAAAATCTTCTAAACTTAATGATAAGGTTATAACCTTTTGGGAGCAACAGTCTCCAGTCCCACCAAATGAACAGGTATGGTCCACACTATGGCGCTCTGTCTCACGTAATAAGATCTCCCCGGTCCTTTCCCAAACCAAATACTGGCTACTACATAAGGCATTTTGGACCCCGGCCCGATTATTCTCATTAGGTCTCCGAAAGGACGCAACATGTTGGAACTGCAACCAAGAAAAGGGGGACTTAGCCCATCTTATCTTTCAATGCTCACTACTAAAGTCGTTTTGGGATAAAATGTTTCTGTTTTTGAATGGCTTGTTTAAGTGTACTTTGGTCAAGAGAATTCTCCACCCTACCTATGGCCTTTATAAGCACGAGCTTAAGAACTGACTCTGACAAAGATCTACTTGACCTGTTACTAACATCTGCGGTGAAAATGGTTCTTGCCAACTGGAAGGACACGAGTAAAACATCTTATAAAGGCTGGATAAACTGGATCACCCACCTCAGAGGGTCAGACAACATAGCTTTGCAAAACTCTTCCTGGAAACCTTCGTCCAGGCAGATGTGGAACTCTTTGGACACGTATCTAGACTCTTACGAACCTCCATGAACAATAGGGTATACCATGGATTCATATCCTGTGCCTTTACTGACGGGCCACCTGAATAATTGTATTTAATTGCCCCAGAAGACAGCAAATGAGCCCTAGCAGCTTGAATAACTGTATTTGTAATTGTATTTAAATTGCATCTAACCATTGTTACCTGTACCAGGTCGCGGTATGTTAGGCCTATCAATATCGGACCGCTCTGGTGCCAACATATGCATAGAATTTTTGGAAGTAAATGATACAGCTTGACTAGCCGTCACTCTCCCTTCCCTTCTCTTCTCTTTTCCCTTCTTTCGCCTGTCTTTTCTCCTTTTTTAGCGATCACTCGGGTTAGTCTCAGTTTACCCATATAGGCGTAATAACCTCACTTTATGATTGTATACTTATAACTTTGCCTTAGATAGCTTATGCTAACCCTGTTATAGGCTTTTTGTCTGCTCTTGTGAAATCCAATAAAGAATTTTGAAATAAAAAAAAAAAAAAAAAAAAAAGACTGCTGGCAGGCTCACTGCACTGTGCAAAAATGTTTAATTGTGAATATTTTCCGTTGCGCGGCTCACAGCCGGACGTCACAGTAGTGCTCAGTGCGATTCATTATACATCCATTAGTCTGGCGCCGTGGGGGACGTCACGTCCTGCTAAGGAAGGCGGGGAGTTTGTTTTGGGAAGAAGGGTTCGGGCTGGCTACTGGTTTGCGGGCACCGTTGCAATCATGGCCCTCGCAGCACTGCCTGCTCCTCGCACCTGCCCAGGGCGGGCCGTCGTCGCGTGCTGTCCAAATTCTTGTGAGCCCGCGGTAAATTCAATAATTCATTACCGAACTCACGTCATGGAGTCGGTGAACGGCAGTTGCAGCGGCCGCCCAGGACAGTGTCACCGGACAGCAGCAGACTCTGAGAATAGCCCAGTAGACTGAGAACAGCCCTGGACTAAGGAGACCAGCGGCAAATGATTCGTAAGTACCGGCCACCCGAGTTTTGATTAACACCATGCGGCTGCAGTGCTGAGAAAACTTTAAAAATGTTTGTTACAGTTGTTCCCCAATTCTGGATATATGAACCATAGTTTCCGTGTTTTGACAACACTCGCCTCCGATATTCTTTGCGGTCTGTTTTTGCACTTTTATACGGTGCGAACCTGAACCGAAGAAGCGCTTTAAAGTAGCACAAGTCACGTGGCACGGGCCACAGTCAGTTTTTAGGCCTGGGCAGATTGGGTGATTTGGCCAGAATAACGGAATGGTGTGCAGGTTCATCTTCATGGCCGAGCGCACATTCTACCACAGACTGGGTCATGCCAAGGCCTGAAGATTCGGAAAAGTTAGGGTGCTTGCTCTGGGCTGATTAGTAGAGTTGCGAAGCTGCGCAGCTACAGGTAAACAAAAAGATGAAACATGTAAATAAGACGGTTTTGGAGGAGCAGAACTGAAGGGCTTTTACCAATGTGCTTGTTATCGTGTTACACACAACGTCTAAAGTCGGTAATTTGCATGGTATATGAGGCTTCTATCAGCCCGAGTTTCTGTTGCACATACCTTGCCACACATTTGAGGTGAGTAAAATTTTCATAGATTATAACAGACCCTCCTCAGGCCGGAGTCTCCCGATTTTTGAAGCCAAAAATGGCTTCATTGTACTAGTTGTCTCCCGCCTAAAATGCCTCTGCTTCAATATATGAGAGTGCTGGCTCACAGGTATGTGTGTATACATTTAGAGATAATCCTGTGTGTGTATTGTGGTACACAGGATGTCAGGTGTGGAGGTGCAGATTCAGAAGATACAGAGAAGGGGCAGGTTTCGTGGTAATCTCACATGTGCGGCGATGGCAGGAGTATGAGTGCACATTCCTCGATAATCTCATCTATGTAGAGGTCTATGAACAGATTTTTGTCTGCGAGTGCATATAAATTCACAGAATGTAAATTCAGTGCGTTGCAGGTGAATGAGTGCAGATGAGTGCAGGCATGAGTCCGCTGCTGCAAGTACCATGTCAGTAGAGTGGACTGACAGTGACTCCTCCGCGAGTTCACTTTAGTTTTCACCATATAATACTTCGCCCCCTCGGCTAGCCAACAGTGAAATGCCGTTCCCTGAGTGACGCCAGTTTGCTGCCTGTCCTCATGGCGACCATTGGGAGAGCAGACAAGCGTTTACTGTTTTACAGTCATATCTGCTGAGGCAGGATCTCAAAAGATCTGACTGCCTCCGGTGCCCTGCTGAAAGACAGCAAACATTTTAGTGTTTAAAAATAGTCCCTCATGAACTCCAATTTCTGATATTTATGTTCCCCTCATCTTCTTTGCTTGATTTTGCTCGCGAGAAAGTGTCACTCATAGTCGTTGAAATGTCACTCATAAATACAATGAAATTATGAAAATGTCACACATAGCAATCTGAAACCTTGGCAGCTATGCAACATGTTAAAATGGCAGCAAAGTAAAACAAAGGACTGTCTAAGGCAATTAGTGAGAATTCACTGTCTTCACCACACGTACTGGCGTCCCTAAACAGAAAAAGGCATAAATCAGCAACTAAACTGTTGTGTGAGCATAGGAAGTTAATCAAAGAACACATATTGGCTCTCATTTAGAATCTACAGGTCATGTCTTGCCTGCCAGCA
Source organism: Calotriton arnoldi (assembly GCA_963921515.1). Classification (NCBI taxonomy): domain Eukaryota; kingdom Metazoa; phylum Chordata; class Amphibia; order Caudata; family Salamandridae; genus Calotriton; species Calotriton arnoldi. The sequence goes on from CAWUFW010000282.1 coordinate 2,335,704, forward strand.
GTTTAACAAAAAAAGGGCAACTGTTGACATCACTAAAACCTAAGGGTAAACAATGTGCCAATGTGACCACCCACAAAACACTTGATGGACAGCCTACCCACGCAATAGTTGACCATGAAAGCCAAAGGCTGATGGAGGCTGACCCAAAGATACACTGACTCGGCCTATTCATTCTCTGTATTTCCTACTGTGCTCGTCTGAAGAATTTATAACATGGTGTCCCAAAAGAAAATCTGTTTACGGCCAGCCCTAAAATAAAACTCCTTGTATTTACATACCACATTGATGTCCCTTGGTCTGATAATCCTAAGGCACCCATAAAATTAAAGAACTCTGCAGAAGAGTCACTTATTTTCATTTGCAAATCCGTCACTCACATTGATTTCATTTTTTAACTTTCCTGCTTCTTAGCCATGGCATCAGTGGAAGTTTAAGGAATCTCTTTAATGGTTTCACTCTGATATCTGGCCTGCGGATAAGGGCTTATTTGCCTTTGCTTAATACCTTAATTATTTCACTGTCGACTCCCTTGAGCATGAGGTCAACTTGTTTAATTAAATGACTCTGCTTTGTAAAATGCCTTTACTCACCATCTTTTGAGGAGTCTGCCCTAAATGTTACCTTGATGGTACCACTGAGTTCAGACTGTCACAAAATTCTTTCTAATGGAGGCTTCACTCTAGTCTCCAGTGCTTAACTCTGCTTGTTTAAAAAGTCAGACGGTTCTGCAAATAAGTCAATTTGAGAAATGTATTACATTTGTGTTTTTCATGTGACAAACTCACAGTTTTTCCCTACTTGTGCAAGGCAGTAAGAGACATGAAAATTGTCACCATCACTCCTTTTATGTTATTGTAAGCCTGAATACCTTCAGTCCATACCTCGCATAACCCCCACACCCACTCCAAGTATCCCAACAGGTTCATCCATCCCCCCCCCAAAAAAATCTAGCTATTGTTTCCTTGGCCATTTTTTCAAGATTATGGCATGCTTGGTTATGAGCAAGAGATTTTCACATAATGCCAGACAGATCATTCTCCTTTTACAGGATATTTAAAGATGGCGGACGCCCAAGAGACATCTACCAAGCTCTCATTCACTGGCCTATATGCAACTCATCACTCAGTGACAGCCTTTCCAGCATGTAGTGCTGTCCTAATAATAAGACTGGGTTGGCGGCTGTATGCTAGCGAAGGTAGACACTGCAGCAGCAGCAACTCCACCAACGCCTGCAAACAGTGGTTTCAAAGACCTACTCGCTGAGAAGTAGAACAGAGCAATGACACTGTTAGCCTCAGGAAAGCAGACACTAGCACTGGTGATCCACGGTCAGTAAATAAAGGAAAACCCCCATTAATGTGCAAAAACACTGAGCCGCCAAAACCTCATATTGTGTGAATTGGTTTACAATCTACTCTGGGTCCATGTGAAATTTCAGGGTCAGTAACCACTCCAAATTAAGGGTGGCCCGAACTCGTGTAGTTCAGTGTAGAATAATCACGTGTATTACCTAAAAAATTCAGCAATATTACATGAGAAGAGTAATTCTGCATTTAGCGTCATTTGTTAGGACACAAATGCCCCCTCGCATCCAAAATGGATCTGAGGAAGCATTTTACGCTAAGAAACAGCGCTAAATGCAGCAGAACTTGAATAGTGAGTGCGAGCGGCCACTCACGCTCGCTAAATGTGCTCTCGCGTTAGGACTTTTCGCCCCAAATTACTCTCAATTACGCTAGGAGAGGTAATCGCATAATTATCAGTAATTCTGCATCAAAATGTAATGCAGAATTGCCAAAATTACTCCAGCGTAATTGAAATTCCGCACAGGCCTACTCCAAATAGAGCATGGCAGCCGAGCCACTGAACACCAACGCTCCTCCTTTGCAAGAAAAAGACCGATTGCCACAGAGTGAACAGGTCTAGCAGGAACTACATTTAGATCAACTCCAGCCAACACATGCCTGTGGTGGCAGGAAACAATAACACCATCAAGGAAGCATACAATATGAAGTACTATAAATAGAATGCCAATGCACCAGCCTTCTTTTTAGAGCAAACCAAATATATTCAGAGACACAGAAATTCTGACTGGAAAGTTGTTGTTCTGGAGGACAAATGAGGCTGTCTAAGCCCTACACTGGGGAAATGGCCGTTTCTATCCTGGCCACAAAAACAGTAAATGCTGGATATGTAGAAGGAAGCTTGAGGGACGGATGAGAATGGAAGAAAATGGAAAGGAGAAAGGGAAAGGAAGAGAAGAATAAGGAATGAAAGAAGAAAGAGGGATGAGGAAAAAGGAGAATGAAGGAGAGAGGCAGAGAGCGAAAACGTCAAGAGTGGCATACATGCACACACTTCAGAGGAGCATCAGTAGTTATGAGTATGAGGTAACAATGTTTTCTGCTTCGTAAATAACATTACACCATTTCACAATTCTACCCCAAATTTGACAGTTATTGCCTCAAATCTGGTGCAAATCAGTCAAGGTGGGGTCAAAATATATAGTGGGCGATCACTTCTAAAGTGTGCAAGAAAACTCTTAAGTTAGTTTTTCTCTTTGATACAGTAAAAACGCCTGTATATCAAACATGACAAGAAGACAGCTGGGAACAGAAGATGTCCTCCTTGTGGTTTGATGTAAATATGTTTTTTGTTTTGAAGCTAATAAAGAAAAATAATATATACTGTTTCAGTAGAAGTATATCCTTTGGAGTCCAAAAAAATTATGAAGAATGTAGAAACAATGTGGATAGCTGAGAGATGGGTGATGAAGGCACCCACAGAAGCTGGGAAAATGTACCCAACTATTCTCGGCATTAAAAACATAGGGTGTCATCACGATGGCGGTGAACCTTTTCCGCCCGCCAGATTACGATGGCAGGTGGACAGAAAGTCCGTCCGCCACAGGTCCGACTCAGGTTATCGTTACGATTGCCTGGCGGACCCACCCTGCATCTACAAAATGGTGGCGGTGCCTAGCAGGCACCGTCTGCCAGATTATGATGCTGCATCCCCGCCAGCCTGTCTATAGCAGTTCAACTGCCATTGACAGGCTCGCGGGGATGTACTTTGTGGACCCGTTACGGGCCCCCCTTGTGCAGGGCACGTTGGATTTGCACTTGGGGGGCACCTGTGGTGCCCCGCCCCCCCCCCCCTACAGTTCCCTGCACCAGGTGGCAAGCACCGCGTGGTGCCTGCCACGTAGTGCAGGGAAATGCACAACATGCATTTTTAACATTGCGGCGGGTGCTGCAGCCAGCAGCACCTGCCGCAATTTTAAACATGCACAATGCTACCGCCACAGTGGCGGTCGCATTGTAATACAATGTGCGGGACCGCCGCCATACAGGCAGACGGTCCCAATCCCCGGGACGATGGCGGACGGACTAAAGTCCGTCCGCCATCGTAATGAGCCCCTTAGTTCGGCGAACATGCAACATAGATTGCACTTAATAACCCTTGTGACCAGTATCAATCCAGAGACCTACACTTTTTGAAAGAGGCAATGGGAACTATCCTTCCATTTGGGTTATCATTGTCACTTGTAGTACTTAGTTTGCAATACACAGCTTGCAAAAGTAAATTATAAAATCAAAAACAATTATTGATAAGAAAGACATTTAAATTGATGTTATGTGTGAGGCATAACAATGAAAATCCAGTAAAATTGGATAGTTATGGTTATCTGCTAAAGCAGAACTATAACAGGTCAATGATGAATGCGAAGAAGCATGAATATTAGATGTATTAGGGTGGTGGTATGATGCTGCTGTATTGATAAAACTAACTGGACAATTTGAAGGTTTTTTGGTTATTATGTCTCAACCATAAAGTCGATTAGAAGATTTTACAGTATGGAAATTAGAGTGTGTGACTGTACTAAGTATGAGAGAAGGAAAGAGCAAGAAAAAGATAATCCAGGTTAAGGATTTCCTTGCAAGAGTAGAAAATGCACCATAAAGGGTACGGAATTCTTTGTGACAGAATGAAAGACATGCAGTTTTGCCTAACTGATTCTACATGGGTCTTCAATAGGTGTGAGATTTGGAGATCTAGACTCTTCCGAAAGATGAGAATGCAAGACACAGCCGTACCATTTATATGCTTCTATTGATGCACAAAACCTTCTTGGACAGCTTTGCATCACTTTTTCAGTCTTTCTAGTATCCCTCCCATAATTCCCTAAACGTACTGAGTTCCTTCCCACCTAAATTAATCCATGCTATAACGCTTCCATGAAAAAATCTTATTTAATGTTTCCAGATTAAGAATGTTTATCTGAAAGAAACAGTTAGTTATAGATTCCTTACCTTAGAATTACCCCCAGGCGTCAGACTGGATCCGGAAGGTTTTTCGTCAGCAGTACCCCTGCGCGTCGGAAGGTGTCGTCGATCGACTCCACGTTCGTCGTTGGCGTCGTGGTCCCCGGGATGACGTCACGGTAGCTACATAGACGCCACCCTCGCACGCTGTCAGTTCTTTCTTTTTCCGCGCCAGCAAGCGCAGATCCGGAGAGAGCGGTACCCCCAGTCATTTTTTGGCAGACTTTTTCTCGACTTTTGTCGACTTCGTTTTTTGAGTCCATTGACTCCTGGTGCACGAGGGATGCCCAGCTTCAAGGCTTGCGGTTCCTGTAGCCAATTGATGTCGGTGACAGATTTGCACCGCGTGTGCCTTTTCTACCTGGAGCGCGACCACGACCCCAAGTCGTGCTCCGACTGCCGGACCATGAATCCAAAGTCTTTGCGGGAGCGGTCCCGAAAGCTTCTCGAGGCCCGGCAGTCGGCTCCGCGCCGATCGAGGTCCCGGTCGCATAGGAGGTCGGGGGACCAGTCGCGGAGCCATCACCATTCTTCCTCAAAGTCTTCGCACTCAAGGTCAGGTAAGTCGAAGCACAAGAAGAAGTCGAAGAAGCATCGTCGCTCATCGACTTCTCCCCGTCCGTCCGCCAACGCGATGAGGGATGCGGGTGGTGCCCCTCCCGCGGCTCCACGTGCGGAGCCCAAAGGGTCGGCTCCAGGTCCCCCCCCCCGGGACCTGGAGTGACCCCTGCCCAGCTTCGTCAGTTTTACGAAGCGATGCACCCAATCTTTGGGCAGCCCGACTCTGCAGACGTGCCTTTGGGCCCCGCAGACTCGGCTGGGGGCCCTGGGCCTTTGACGCCGGCGGCTTCGGCACCGCAGGGTCCCCTTGGATCCAGGCTTGGATCCGGATCGGAGCCGGTCGACCTAGTTACACCTCCACCGGCACCACGTCCGCAGCCGGCGTCGACCCCGGCCTCCACCTCGAGGTAGACAAGGAGCCAGACCGGCGTCGACCGACGCCGGATCCGACGCCGACGGGTACTTTTGTGCCCCTGTTCTACCCTGGCTCTTTGAGACCAGATTGGCAGCCAGAGGAGGGTGAGGAGGATGGGGAGGGGCCTGGGGACCCTTTAACCGACCAGTTAGGTTATGAACCGGACTGGAGAGAGGAACTGGGGGAAGCCAGTGGTCTGGATACCTCACCAGACCTTGGCATGTTGTCTCCTCCTACCGTGGCTACGGAGGAGGGAGCATTGTACGCAGTGGTGTTGCGTAGGGCAGCTGAGGCTCTCCCCCTCGAGCTACCTACGGTGGCAGTCAGGACTAACCTCCTGACAGAGGTGCCGACCGGCAGCGAGCTCTTCGGAGCCCCTGCTGCCGTTTAATGAAGCCCTAACGGACATCCTTTTGGGCACATGGTCCAGGCCCAACACAGGGGCTCCTGTGGACAGGATGATTGCCCGACGCCACCGCCCGGCCCACCCCACTTCCCTCTCCCAACACCCCACCCCTGAGAGCTTGGTGGTCCAAACCTCCACCTCCAAGGGCGCATTCCCCAACGCTCCACCTGATAGGGAATCCAAAAGCTGGACCATCTTGGGAAGAAGATGTTTTCTTCCTCCAACTTGGGACTGTGGTCGGTAAACACCGCATGTCTGTTGGGCCGTTACACCCACTCCGTGTGGGATACGGTTGCGCAAGTGCTGCCTCAGCGCCTGGAGGAGACCCGGGCCGCGCTCTCTCGAGCAGTTGCTGAAGGGAGAGACGCAGCGAAGTTTACCATCTGCTGTGGACTGGATACCGCCGACTCACTAGGCAGGACGATTTCCACGTCGGTAGCCCTTCGACGCTACGCCTGGTTGAGGTCGACTGGTTTTTCAGGGGATGTCCAATCCACCCTTATGGACATGCCCTTTGATGGCCGTCGCCTTTTCGGCGACAAGGCAGACAGCTGGCTAGAGCTTTTTAAGGACTTTCGGGCTACGGCCAGGTCCTTGGGCCTCTCCACCACCCGCCCTGCGCAGTCTGCCTTTCGACCCTTTCGTGGCTACGGAAGGGGTGCCCCGCCACGTCCCGCCCAGAGCCACATGCCGGCGCAAGCTGTTCAGCCTCTGCGCGGCCGGGGACGTGGGAACCAGCGCCGTGGTTCTGGGAGCCAGCAGGCGTGCCAATGCACCACAGCCCCCTCTGCAGCAGCCTCCTAGTCCGACCTTTCAGGGCCACCAAACGCCAGGATTCGCCATCACCTCCCCCACTGGCGCACCATCACGTCGGACAGGTGGGTTCTGCAAATAGTCCGAAGGGGCTACTCCCTCCCCTTCGAGACTACCCCTCCATCCATGCCACCTCAGTACCATCGCATGTCGGAGGATCATCTGGCCCTTCTCAAACAGGAAGTTTTGGCACTCTTGGCCAAGGGAGCCATCGAGTTCGTTCCTGTCCCAGAAGTAGGTCGTGGTTGCTATTCCCACTACTTTCTGGTGCCCAAGAAGGACAAAGGCCTGCGTCCTATCTTGGATCTCAGTAACGTCAACCGTTTCCTCCGGAAGGAGAAGTTCAAAATGTTGACGCTTGCTCAGGTCTTGTCTGCCCTCGACCCTGGAGACTGGATGGTAGCGTTGGACTTGCAGGACGCTTACTTTCTCATCCCCGTCCTGCCGGCCCACCGGCGTTACCTGCGGTTCACGGTAGGCCATGAGCACTTTCAGTTTACCGTGCTCCCCTTTGGCCTTACCAGCGCCCCTCGGGTGTTCACGAAAGTGATAGAGCTTGTCGCAGCTCATCTGCGCAGATCAGGGGTTCCAGTCTTCCCCCTATCTCGACGACTGGCTGTTGAAGGCGGGCTCGCCCCAGGCTGTCGTCTCCCACCTCCAGACTACGGCCGACCTCCAGCATTCGCTGGGGTTCTTCATCAACGTGCCGAAGTCGCACCTGACTCCCTCTCAGCTCCTTTTCATCAGAGCGGTTCTGGACACGATGCAGTTTCGGGTCTTTCTTCCCGAACAGCGAGTCCGGGATATTCGGGCTATGATTCCGATCTTTCAGCCTCTAGCCCGGGTTTCGGTCAGGATGACCGTCAGGCTCCTGGGCCGGATGGCCTCCTGCATCCTGCTGGTGGACCATGCCAGATGGCATATGCGGGCTCTGCAGTAGGACCTGAAGTTCCAGTGGGCACAACATATGGGGAACCGGTCCGTTTGCTTCCAGATCTCGGAGGGCACTGCACACCAATTGCAGTGGTGGCTAACGAACCAGGATTGGGTCGACGGCAGATCTCTCTCCCTTCCCCAACCAGAGTTTACAGTGGTGACCGATGCATCACTTCTGGGATGGGGCGGCCACATGGGGGAGGCGGAGATCAAATGCCTCTGGTCTCCGGCTGAGTCCGGGCTCCACATCAACCTTCTGGAGCTTCGGGCGATTAGTCTTGCACTCAAAGCATTCCTTCCCTCTGTCCGGTGAAGAGTAGTGCAGGTGTTCACTGACAACACCACCGCCATGTGGTACTGCAACAAACAGGGCGGGGTGGGGTCGTGGACCCTATGTCAGGAGGCCCTCCGCCTCTGGACATGGCTGGAACATCAGGGCATATCCCTGGTGGTTCAACACCTGGCAGGTCCACTGAACGCCAGGGCGGACGAACTCAGCCGCAGGTGCATGATGGATCATGAATGGCATCTTCACTCGGAGGTGGTGCAAGGTCTCTTTCAGCAGTGGGGAGAGCCTTGGTTAGATCTATTCGCCTCCGAAGAGAATACGCAATGTCAGCAATTCTGCGCGTTGGAATTTCCAAGGCGGCATTCGCTAGGCGACGCTTTTCTTCGCGAGTGGAGTTGCGGTCTTCTATACGCCTTTCCGCCTATACCACTTCTGCCCAGAGTGCTGAAGAAGATCAGGCGCGACCGGGCCCAAGTCATTCTTGTGGCTCCGGATTGGGCACGAAGAGTCTGGTATCCAGAGCAGCTACACATGGCCATTGATCCTCCGATCAGACTGCCTCTTCGGGAGGATCTTCTGTCGCAGCAGCTGGGGACGGTCCTCCACCCGAACCTGTCCAGCCTCCACCACCTTGCGTGGAGATTGAGCGGCGGCAGTTGATGTCATTTGACCTGCCTCCCGAAGTCTGTAACGTTATCTTGGCAGCCTGGTGTCCCTCCACTAAGACGGTATACGCCTGCAGATGGAACAAATTTGTGGCATGGTGCACAGCAAAGGCTGTGGATCCCCTTTCTGCCCCTCTTTCTGAGGTTCTCTTGTTCCTCCTTTCTTTGCCCCAGCAGGGCTCTGCTCTGGGCACTCTAAAGGGCTACCTCTCGTCCATTTCAGCCTTCCTCAGGCTTCCTGATCGGCCTCCTCTTTTCAAGTCCCCTGTTGTAAATCGCTTCCTTAAGGGCATTACTCATCTTTTTCCTCCTGTTCCCTTCGTAATGCCCCAGTGGGACTTGAATTTAGTTCTTACATATCTTATGTGTGCTCCCTTTTAGCCACCTACATAACTGTCGTCTCAGGCTTCTAACTTTGAAAACTGCCTTTCTGGTGGCCATCACCTCTGCGCGCAGGGTGAGTGAGCTACAAGCTCTTTCTTCCAAGCCTCCCTTTCTGGCTGTCCATCCGGACAAGGTCATCCTCAGAACGAGACCTTCCTTTCTTCCCAAGGTGGTTACTTCTTTCCACATTGGCCAAACCATCACTTTGCCCACCTTCTTTCCGCCTCCTTCGAAAGAGAGGCTCCACCGTCTGGATCCAAAACGTGCGCTTTCTTTCTATTTGGATCGCACCAAACAATTCCGGGTGGACGACCAGCTCTTTGCTGGTTACGTGGGCGCCAAGAAAGGTCGGGCCATGCACAAACGGACCATCTCCAGGTGGGTCGTTTTGTGCATCAAAGCCTGCTATTCTTTGGCAAAGAAGGAGCCTCCAGTTGGGCTGCGCGCCCATTCCACCAGGGCGACGGCAGCTACCACTGCTTTGAGACGGGGAGTCCCCCTTAATGACATCTGTCAGGCAGTTACGTGGGCATCGCTGCACACGTTCACCAAACACTACTGCCTCGACAGCCAAGTCCGGAGAGACGGCTTCTTTGGCCGTTCTGTTCTCCAGGACTTTCTGGTGTGAACTTAGTTCGCAGACCCACCTCTGGGGTTGGTATTGCTGGGGTATCTATTCTAAGGTAAGGAATCTAGGACTGTTTCTTTCAGATGAACAAGTTACTTATCTTCGGTAACGATATATCTGTAAGAAACATAGGTTAGTTATAGATTCCTTACCGCCCCACCCATGCTCCCAGTTCTGCAAACTGACTTCTAGGGCTAAGGACTTCCTTTCAGGGCCCTAGTTCTGTGCATCAGTGGTCAGTGTCTTGCATGGCTCTGCGCTTCTGGTGTGGAAAGTTGTGTACAGAACTGACGTCAGCGCGCGAGGGCGGCGTCTATGTAGCTACCGCGATGTCATCCCGGCGACCACAACGCCAACGACGAACGCGGAGTCGACCGACGCCACCTTCCGACGCGCAGGGATACTGCTGACGAAAAACTTTCCGGATCCAGTCTGACGCCTGGGGGTAATTCTAAGGTAAGGAATCTATAACTAACCTATGTTTCTTACAGATAGATCGTTAACGAAGGTAAGTAACTTGTTCATTTAGTTGTCAGGCATGATTTGTTGGGTGCACTGGCAAAAACGAGCAGGCATAACCTTCAACAACGAATCAAGCACAATTTAGAAAACTGCTGAGATCCTTACAGAAGCACCAGCCTTCTTTGGAAGATAGTTCAATCCATTTGTGACCCTTTTTGTGATAACTAAATGCTTGTATTCTTAGGTCACTTCCAAAAATTATTCTAAGCCCATTTCTCTACTTTACTTGCATCACATGATTCACGTATAACCCTAAAGCCATTTAAATGCCTTACACGTTTCAGCGCACTTCTCAACTACATTGACTGAAGCCTCTGAATTTCTCCTCTTCTTGTTGTGGTCCAGGGCAGGCATTGTACTTGGCTGTATTGATTTTTAGCAGTCTCTCTGGCCACTATAAGTTCTTTAAATCTCCCTTGATTTTTTATTCCACCACTCCAGGGTGTCAATCATTTTTATTCATCTAAGATGGAAGTTCAAACATACATGAACAAATGCTTTAATACAGTTAAGACTTGGGCATCTCAATTCCAACACTGTGGCATCAGCAAAAAGTTATTGTAGCTATCTCACTCATGCATCCATGAGATACAAACAGGAGATTATTTGAGTATTAGATTTTATAAACATGGGGATAAGTGGAACATGCTTTGAACTGGATTCCAAATAGTTGAATTTGAGAACCATTTTCTAAGAAACCACAGCACATCAATGTACACCTAATTTCACAGACACAACATTTAATGTGCTATGGCGCATTTTGAAGCTATTGAGCAAAGTAGGTCAGCCTTTCCTGGGAAAGAGATCTAAAAAGAAACATTCTAAATTTATCACAGTTCGATTCTTTGGCTGTAAAGGGCGTATGTGTTTTCCATCTGAAGTGTGGATTTAACTTTCTTTTAAAATATTGAACTTTCCCAAATCCCTGTTGATGATCCATTATATTTAAGACAAAGTGGGGAAGTGAATGCATGTAAAATTAAGCACACTTAGAAAACCAGACTGTCTCTAGGTGTTGGTCACCTGACTTTGAGACAACAGTTTAGCACGTCTAAGTCAAGCAGTATCTGAAAAGTGGTTATAGAAAGCGGTAATATAAAGCGGTCATCAGTTTCAAACCAACAAGGCATGGAGCAAGAATCACCTCTTTCCAGTTAAGATAAATATATAAGAGTAAATATCACTCTGCCGATCAGGAAAATCTACCAGGGCTGCATCAGGCAATTCTCCTATACCAGATCAAAAGAGCAACTTGTTACCAGCATCAACATGGAACTCCGGTCCTTTTACAACTGATTTTTATCCTTCACAAGAGCCACCCCTTGAACAGCAGACAGGACAGCCTTAAGCAAACCAATACTGCACCATTATGCACAGCTGCTGCCCCTCTCCCTCTCTCTACAGGAGGGGTCTTCTGAGTGGCAAATGATGAATTCACCCACTGCATCAAACTCTTCTTAATCCCTTCCTTGTCTGCCTCCAGGCTATGAAATAGGGAACACTTTAAAGGAGGGCATTTTAGGTTAATAAGTCAGGCAGGGTTAAAGTTCATTTTACATCATTTGGTAGGATGATCTTTAATGGGTAAAATAAAAGACTGGCATGTATGTGCCTATATTCCGCATGCACTTGTGCGCGTGCACACACAATAATGGAAGCTCATTAATTAGTCGGACAGCTTAGTAAATGTGCACTTTTTTGCTCTAAAGTTTTTTTCTTGTTCAAAATTATTAGAGGTCAGTAATTAACAATGAACACAGCAACATTAAGCAAAGAAATAAAACCGAGATACAAACATCAATCATGAAACACTCAAATCCTAGACACTGCAAACAAACCGTCAAACCTATCTGGGTAAGTGCTTAAGGAAGAAACGGGAACAAAAATGACCTTCTCAAGTGCATTCATGGGGAACTTTAAGAATATCTTTGGATATGGGAGGAGTGCTAAGATTTTAAGCAAATGCTGGTCAGGAAATCCTAGTTTTTTGGTAGTGGTATCCTAGGCCCAGATGTACGACCATTTTTTGCAGTCGCAAATGGGTAATCGGCCCGTTTGCGACCGCAAAATAGGTCTGCCCTATGTACAAACGCTATTTTGCGAGTCGGTAACCTTTTACCGACTCGCAAAATAGGGCTTGCGACTCGCTATTAGGAAGGGGCGTGCCAAGGGGGTCCCTTCCGAATAGAGAGTCTCACTTCAATGTAACATTGTTTCGCGGCAGCAAAACACTTGCAGTTTACTACCGATGTCAAATGGGTGGTAAGCGACTCGCAAACGTGAAGGGATCCCAAGGGGACCCCTTCCCCTTTGTGACTGGAAGTGAAAATATTTTTTAAGAGCAGGCAATGGTCCCACAGACCACTGCCTACTCTTAAACAAAAAAATTCAACAGAAACGTTTTTTTTCTTTTTTAAGTGCATCCCGCTTTCCTTTAAGGAAAACGAGCTGTATTTTAAAAAAAACTGCTTTATTTAACAAGCATTGGCATAGCCAATAGGTCTCGCCTTTGGGACCTTTTAAGTGTTTAACCATGCAACAGTTGATGTTGTTGCACCAAGGATATTGTGCTGCATAACTAAATACTTATAAGGTCCCAAAAGCGAGACCTATTGGCTATGCCAATGCTATTGACATTGCAAATAACAATGCCTTTTATTTTTGTTTTTTAAAACATAAATAAATGGCATTGGCATTTACACTGTCAATAGCTTAAACTCTGGTAAATGCGAGACCTATTGCATTGCAAATGCTTGTTTTTAAATAGTAGATGGTTGTGGGTTTTAAACGCCAAGATGCCTCCGGGAATGTGCACTATAGAAGTACCAAACCATAAACCATAGAACAAAGTAAGAGCAAACGTAGGTTAGATGAAGGATAGGTAAGGAAAGAAGGTGTGCTTTATGTTATTTGTTGTGTAGTGAGTATATAAAAATGTCTACTCTAAGTAGACTCTAGTTGGCAGCTTAGTGCTTTATCTGCCAATGTAGCTGATAAATCAGCAGCAAACTTTTCCCTTTCAAAACACGTATTCAAAAAGAGCACAATTCATCAATTCACACTATCATAAAAACTACACAGCAGACGTGCAAGGATGCCCAACAAAAGGACAAAGGCAGCATCAGAACAATCATACGCCATATAAAGAGAATATGCACAAGCAACAGAGAGCAAGCACCAGCAGTGAAAGCAAATCATCATCATCATCATCATGCACAAAGGAAAGCAAATTATCACACACATCATGTATAGCACAAGCAGCAGTGCTAGCTCATCTCATACATAGAACAACTAAAACAAAGATACAGCAGTCTACATTAATACATAGGTGTACTGGTCGGTACTGGAGAAAATGTCTTACTACAACACACTCCCCAAGCACGAACATGCTCACCTCCACCAGACAGACTGAAGAAAAAAAAAAAACATGTACTGAAACTCTATTCTGAAGCGCGAAAAGGTAGTATTGTTTCTATGCCCATTCAATACAATGCTGTGCCACACAGTTGGCAAATAAAGGTGTAAAATCTATAATGATTTGCAACAGTGTTTTAACATAAGTGGATGTTAGCGGAGGGGCCAATGGACTGATTCACAAACTGATTTCACAGGTCCACTGAACAAGACACCAGAGGATAACAACTTATTAACCGACCTTGGGTGGGTCATTAAGAATGAAAGGCTTGCTAACCCTGTGCCAAGCGGTTCAGCCATCCAATTCGATCCAGGAAGCAGGAAAAGAGCAAGGAGTAGTCAGCAGGAGACAGTGTAGAAACCACCTAATCCAAACATTAAAACCACATGAACATGCTCAGACCACAAAAAGTAGTAAAAGAGGGATGTGTGTGCCACCATGCAGGAAAAAAACAAGCAACAGCTACTGTTGGAATAGCAGCCTGGGGAGGCAGTTCCATATCCCAGTCACTAGGCAAACACAAGGTAAAGCTCATATATTTAACGGTCAATGCATTAACAAAAAGTGTGGGCATCAGAAAATAGCTCGGTTGATTGACTGTGAGGTATGTTGGCTGACACGAAACACGTGGACTACGAAAGAAGGAAACAAGGCTTTGAGCATGGACAGTGTAGTGGCTACAGATGTTAGAGACCTGTCAGCTTGTAATGTACATTAAAAGGATACAGCAAGGAGTAGGCACAGAATGTGTCTTAAGAGTGGCACACCGCCATCATGATGGAAGGGCAGTGAGGGGAGTACCCAAAGGAGGCATAGCAGTTTAGTGTCCGGCTCGTTCGGTCAATGCATGATATGGAGAAAGGAAAGAAACAACTATAGGGACAGTTTCTTCTCTTACAACAAGAGAAGAGGCATGAAATTGAGAGGGGTGTGTCACAGGCACAGTGTTCTGCTGTCTCATGCTAGTTGAGGATACAATAGGAAAAACAAGTGTGGAAATACAGCGGACGGCCGCAAAAGTGATCGCGGGGAGGGAATTGAAAGTGATCGCGGGGAGGGGGAAAAAGTGTCGCGCCCATGAAAGTGGCCAGGAGCACCAGCAGCCAGCGGGAGGAGCTGGACGCGCTCTGTGGTGGGGGAGGGGGAGGGGCGTGCGTTGAGGCATGGGAGAGCGAGAGGAATGCCAGATGGCAGCTGCGCGCGTGCACGCGTAACCGCACGCTGGTGGCCGGCAAAAGTAGCACTTTCAAAAGCCCCTTACTAAATGTCTCGCAGAGCAGCGCATGCGCTGGCTCAGCGAGACCTAAAAAGCAGTCACAGACATGGTGGTCTGCTGATTTTAGCAGGCCACCATCCCTGGGAGTGCTAGCCATTCCCAATGGGGTCGCAAATTGCACCTGCGTCATGAATATTAATAAGGCAGGCAATTTGCAACCTCATTAGGAATCGAGACACTGTTGTAAATTCCTATTTGCGAGTCACAAATTGCAAGTCGCAAAACGGCGCAATTTGCGACTCGCAAATTGGAAGGGTCGTACATCTGGCCCTTAGTCTCTTGCAAGCAGAATTATCTCAGACTTCTACAAGTATTAGTTGGCAGAACGAGAAATAAACAATTTGTTTCGTAGCATGCCTTACAAAGACGGTGGGAACAACAATAGAAGAAATATATTGAAGTGACAAGCTGGTTAATGTGAAAATGATTAAAACAGAATTTAAAAATGTAAGTGTGACAGTTGCTGGAATGCAATATGGGAGCGACTGTGTACTACTGGGTACAAAAGCTGAAATGAAATGAAATAAATTAAGCAGCTCAAAAGGTAGTAAATGATAAAATGAGCAATAAAAAACAACAAGGAGAACAAAGAGCTCAACAACATCTCTTCTTCAAATTGTTTTTGACAGTAAAACGACCAAACTATGGCTCACAATATCACTAAATTGAGATTTTACTGCCAAACAGCAGCAGAGGGGAATAATTGCTAGGGAGGGTGGAGACTGAAAGACAACAGAAGAAATCTTTTTCAAAATGACAAGGGAAACAGATTCAGAGAAGTACAGCATGATAATAAAATTCTAGAAAGGAGAAATGGGACAGGAGATAATCTCTTAAACACAGAGCAGCAATATTTGTGACAATATAACAATCAATCAATCAATCACAGAATTTGTAGAGTGCACTACTTACCCGCGAGGGTCTCAAGGCGCTGGGGAGAAAAAAAAGGGGAGGGGGGGTGCTGCTACTGGTCGAACAACCAGGTCTTGAGTAGCCTCCTGAAGGTCAGCAGGTCTTGGGTCTGTCGTAGGCTTAGTGGAAGGGTGTTCCAGGTCTTGGCGGCGAGGTGGGAGAAGGATTTGCCGCCGGTGGTTGTTCTTCGAATGCGAGGGACGGTGGCGAGGGAGAGGTCGGCGGAGCGGAGCTGGCGGTTGGGGACGTAGAAGAAGAGTCGTCTGTTGAGGTAGGCTGGGCCAGTCTTGTGGAGTGCCTTGTGTGCGTGGATGAGGAGTTTGAAGGAGATTCTCCTGTCGACGGGGAGCCAGTGCAGGTTCCTCAGGTGGGGGGTGATGTGGCTGTGGCGTGGTACATCGAGGATCAGGCGTGCGGAGGCGTTTGTATGCGTTGCAGTCGCTTGATGAGCTTGGCCGGGGTTCCCGCGTAGAGGGCGTTCCCATAGTCAAGTCTGCTACTGACGAGGGCCTGGGTGACTGTTCTTCTTGTATCTGTCGGGATCCACCTGTAGATCTTGCGAAGCATGCGGAGGGTGTTGAAGCAGGAGGAGGAGGAGACTGCGTTGACTTGCTTGGCCATGGAGAGCGTAGAGTCGAGGATGACTCCCAGGTTGCGTGCGTGGTCGGTGGGTGTCGGGGCTGCTCCCAGTGTCATTGGCCACCAGGAGTCGTCCCAGGCTGAGGGGTTGGAGCCGAAGATGAGGACCTCTGTCTTGTCCGTGTTCAGTTTTAGTCGGCTGATCTTCATCCAATCGGCGACGGCCTTCATTCCTTCATGGAGGTTGGATTTGGCGGCGAGGGGTCCTTGGTGAGGGAGAGGATCAGTTGAGTGTCGTCGGCGTAGGAGATTATGTTGAGGTCGTGCTGTCTGGCGATGCGTGCGAGCGGGGCCATGTAGATGTTGAACAGTGTTGGGCTGAGGGATGATCCCTGGGGTACGCCGCAGATGATCTCGGAGGCTTCGGATCAGAATGGTGGGAGGCGGACTCTCTGGGTTCTGCCGGCGAGGAAGGAGGTGGCCCATTCCAGGGCCTGGTCTCGGATCCCTGCGTCGTGGAGGCGTGCGCGTAGAGTGCGGTGGCAGACAGTGTCGAAGGCGGCGGAGAGGTCCAGCAGGATGAGGGCTGCGGTCTCACCGTTGTCCAGCAGGATCCTGATGTCGTCGGTGGCGGCGATGAGGGCAGTCTCAGTGCTGTGGTTGCTGCGGAACCCTGATTGGGATGGGTCCAGGATGCTGTTTTCTTCGAGGTATCGGGTTAGCTGTTTGTTGACGATCTTCTCGATGACCTTGGCTGGGAACGGAAGCAGGGAGATGGGCCGGAAGTTCTTGAGGTCTCTCGGGTCCGCCTTGGGTTTTTGAGTAGGGCGTTGATCTCTGCGTGTTTCCAGCTCTCTGGGAAGGTCGCGGTCTCGAAGGAGAGATTGATAACGTTGCACAGGTGGGGTGCGATGGAGCTGCTGGCTTTGTTGAAGATGTGGTGCGGGAAAGGGTCTGACGGGGAGCCGGAGTGTATTGTGCTCATGGTCTTGATGGTGTCATCGATGTTCACGCTGGCCCAGGCTGGCAGGGGGTCGTGGTCGATGGTGTGCGGCGGGTCTGGTGCATCGATCTTAGTTGGGGCTGTCTGGGTGTTGAAGCTGTCATGGATGTCGGCGATCTTGCGGTGGAAGAAGGTGGCGAGGGAATCGCACAGGGCTTGCGACGGCGGGATGTCGTTGGTGTTGGAGTTGGAGAGTTCCTTCACGAGGTTGAAGAGCTCCTTGCTGTTGTGCGCGTTGTTGTCGAGGCGGTCTTTGAAGGAGATTCTCTTGGCGGACTTGATGAGGTGGTGGTGGTTACGGATGGCGTCTTTGTGGGCTGCGTGGCTGTCCGGTGTCTTATCACTGTGCCATTTCTTCTCTAGTTTCCGGCAGGTACGCTTGGAAGCTAGGAGTTCAGAGGTGAACCAGCTGGCTCTTTTGGTGGTGTCACTGTAGGTGAGTTTTTTCAGCGGGGCGAGGGTGTTGGCACAGTCGTCTATCCATCGTCTGAGGTTGCAGGCAGCGTCGTCGGTGTTGGATGGGTCGGAGGGAGGGCTGAGAGCGAGGTTTGCCTGTAGTTGGTCTTCGGTGACTTTGCTCCAGCAGCGGCGTGGGATCTGTTGGGTGCGGTGGTGTGTGGTG
The DNA here is from genome assembly GCA_963921515.1 of Calotriton arnoldi. Taxonomy (NCBI): domain Eukaryota; kingdom Metazoa; phylum Chordata; class Amphibia; order Caudata; family Salamandridae; genus Calotriton; species Calotriton arnoldi. Next base: position 2,353,455 of record CAWUFW010000282.1, read on the forward strand.
GGTTTCTGGAAGGTGAAATGGATGCAGCGGTGGTCGGTCCAGAGGAGTTCCGTGGTGTGGCTGGAAGGAGACGTGGGAGCTTGAGGAGAAGATGGGGTCAAGCGTGTGGCCGGCGGAATGGGTCGGTGTTGTGACGAGCTGGCTCAGACCGAGGTTGGCGAGGTTGTCGATCAGGGTGGTGGAGTTGCTGTCGTTGTTGTTCTCCAGGTGAAAGTTCAGGTCTCCGAGGAGGATGTAGTCGGTAGAGGTCAGGGCGTGCGTGCTGATGAAGTCGGCGATGGAGTCGCTGAACTGGGGTCGGGGCCCAGGGGGTCTGTAGACAAGGGTGCCTCTAAGGGTGGTGTTGGGGTCCGTGTGGATCTGGAAGTGCATGTGTTCGGCGGTGCTGAGTGTCGTCGGTGCTGGTCTGGACCCTGATGGTGTTCTTGTGGACGATGGCGATTCCTCCTCCTACTGCGTTGATGCGGTCTCTACGGGTGATCTTATAGCCGTCTGGGATGGCTATGGCGATGTCGGGGGCGGAGGAGTCGTTCATCCAGGTCTCTGTCAGGAAGGCGACGTCTGGTGATGGTGTCGAGCAGGTCCCAGAGCTCGACGGCGTGTTTGCGTGCGGAGCGGGTGTTCAGTAGGATGCATCGGAGGTGGTTGAGGTACTTCTTGGCGGGCGCTTCGGTGGCTCTGAGGCTGGTGTAGCTGCAGTTCCGGCAGGTGAAGGGACCATGGGTGCGTTTCGGGGGGCGGCCTTGAAGCAGTTGTGCGTCTGTCCGGTGTTGAGAGCGTGGTGGCATCGTATCGGTGTCGGTCCTCGAGGCTGGAGCGGGGGGCGCACGGCCCAGGGGTTCTGGTGCTGGGCGCGGACGGGCGCAGACGGGCTTGCCTTCGGCGCGCCAGCGGCGCGCCCACTGCGCACGTCCGCTGCGCGGCCGCTGTGCGGCCGCCATATATGGGGAGGTGGGAGGGAGGAGCAGCTGGGAGGCGGGAGGCAGGGGCAGCGAATGGGCAGTCAGGGGGGCGGGGCCGCAGCGGCGGGAGTGGAGAGAGGCAACGAGGGGTACAGAAGCAAAACTGGACACAGAAAATGGGGGCAATGAGGGGGAACAGAAGGCAAAACCGGACACAGAAAATGGGGGCAGCGAGGGGTACAAAAAGCAAAACTGGACAGAAAATGGGGGCAACGAGGGGGAACAGAAGGCAAAACTGGACACAGAAAATGGGGGCAGCGAGGGGTACAAAAAGCAAAACTGGACAGAAAATGGGGGCAACGAGGGGGAACAGAAGGCAAAACTGGACACAGAAAATGGGGGCAATGAGGGGGAACAGAAGGCAAAGTTGGGCTCAGAAAATGGGGGCAACGAGGGGTACAAAAAGCAAAACTGGACACAGAAAATGGGGGCAGCGAGGGGTACAAAAAGCAAAACTGGACACAGAAAATGGGGGCAACGAGGGGGAACAGAAGGCAAAGTTGGGCTCAGAAAATGGGGGCAACGAGGGGAAACAGAAGGTAAACGGGCACCGAGGCAACAAGCAGAGGGGCGAGCTTACCAGCAGCAGCAGCGGGCAGGACAACACAGGCGGAGCTGTGTGGCGGGGGAGCGACCTACCTGGCAAGGTCAAAATGTAATGGGTAGGCTTGCTGGCAGTGAAGATAAAGAAAGAGTACATTTTGTGAACCTCATGAGGTTGAAAGTGGTAGATGTGGGACACAGACGAGATATAAGAAGAAAATGTGAAGGAGTCAAGGATGATGCCCCTATTCCAAGCGCAGCAGGGAATGGGAGCTGACAGCACAGTGCAAAAGGGGGTTAGATTGGTGGCAAGTGTCGGAGTAAATGGGGTATTACGCAAGAAAGTATGGAATGTGGAGAACAGAGTGAGAAGACATGCACAGCTGAAAAGCAATTTACCAACAATCACACATTGGCTGTGTCTGAGAAACTGGGTTACTGGTTGAGGGGGGTGAAACAGTACTCAAGCAGAAACCACAATCCTCGTCAGGGTGAAGTCACAAGCAAACCCGATATTAACCTATGCTCAACCCTCTGGTAGCTTGGCCCAGAGCAGTCAGGCTTAACTTAGAGGCAAGGTATAAAGTATGTATGCAGCACTTCAAACAGTAATAAAGTGAAAACACACCACAAGAAAAATCCCATACCACATTAGAAAAACAAGCATTGGCAAAGCCAATAGGTCTCGGCAATGCCCGAGCTAACAGAAATGTCAATGTGAATGTCTTTTAGATCATTTCCCATAGTAGAATATAGCATTTGTGAGGCGTGCTTCGATGTGGCAGGCAGATGACAAAAGTGTGCACATCTATTACAGAATATAGCGGTCATTATTCGGCCCAAATGTAGAATACAACTCACTTATTTTATTTCCTGCCTGGACATCTCTGTCCAATAACTTAAATGACTTCTTCAGAGACTTGTCCCAGGTACAGTGCTGAGCAAATAGAAATGTGAATATCACAGAGAGGACCCCACACTTAGAATATGTCTGTTACCTTATTCCAGGTAAACGATAGAGAAAAACAATACAACCTGTTCTACTGCGCATGCTCACAATACAAGATACAACACTAAATGGTTTCGGAGTCAGCACCACAGGGGTAGGTTTATATTACAGTCTCACTGCGCATGTTGTAAACCTCCGATTTTCTACTCGCAGCACGCCTTATAGATAGATCTATAGTTCCCCACAGAGCAGATGTGCTAAGTATTCACTTTTCAGTATGTTTTCACAGTCGCTCCAAAGTGTCAGAGACACTGAGCGTAGTATGCAATGCGAATAAAAACAATAATAATATAGCAACCATGAAGGAATTTAATTCTTTAAAGGGATTAGCCTGCAGTAAGGGCACAAAGAACAAGCAACACCAGTACACTAACATAAAAAGTGCATGCAGGTAGGCTCAACAAGAGAAGAAAATTCACTTTGTGCGCATCGAGTTTGAATTAGCCAATCCCTTCTTATTAAGCGGCACTATAATATAATAATCTGCATGTGTTTCCACAAACAAGTGAATCGCATCCAAAAGCATCCGTTTCTGAAGTGTCACACTGTAGTAAACAGATCTTCACATATCACAAAGTGGGATGGCGGAATCTAAATACGAAACCCCTGCGTGGATAGCAGATCATGCGGTGACTATTAGACTGGATCTCCAAGAACAATGGTTTTCACAAGACACCAAGCGAGCTACACAAAGCGAATAAAAACAATAATAACATGACCGCCGTCAAATAATTTTATTTTTCAAAGGGATTGACCAGCAGTAAGTGCACAAAGAACAAGCAACACTAGGACATTACATAAAAAATCCTCTCATGACACCGAGCGAGGGTCGCAACACACATAAAAATAATAATGTGACAGCAGTCAAGGGATTTAATTCTTTAAAGGGATTAGTCAGCACTAAGTGCAAAAGAACAAGCAACATCGGAACATTAACATAAGACGCGCGGCCAAGAAACGCGCTCTCTGGTGAGGGAGGGGGAGGAGGGGTGAGGGAGGGGGAGGAAAGGCAGATGGCGCCTCGCCAGCGATGCGAGGAATGGAAACGCGCTCTCTGGGGAGGGAGGGGGAGGAAAGGCAGATGGCGCCTCGCCAGCGATGCGAGGAATGGATGGCAGCTGTGCGCGTGCACGCCATCGTGAACGCAAGCTGGTCGCCAGCCGAAAGCCAGTGGGTTTGCACTTCCAAAACCCGCTTACTAAAACTCTCGGCCAGACCAGCGCAAGCGCTGGTGCAGGCCGAGACCTAAAAAGAGCAAAATGTCATGAATAAATCAAGACCAAAGCAACAAAAATCCAATCTGTAAAACCAGAGCTATGCAAACAAAGATTTCAGTGAAGATAGCACCAAAGAGCATAAGGCACCAACTGTGGTTATCTGATCGCGCCGGACCAGGACATAGTCACAAGTCAGGCAGACTGCGTTTAAGCGAGGGACCCACTTAGGTCTGCTGAACACAGTATGTGTGGGATGTTTGGGGCCTACCCTAGGGGTGACATATGTATTAATAAGCATTAGAAATGCAATAGGTCTCGCATTTTTTTAAGTTAGAGCTATTAGCGTTGCAAATGGCAATGTCTTTTACCGCCTTACAAAGGGACCCTCTCTCTAGTCATCATAAATATCTCTACACGTCGATAAAGCTAACTAATACAACGGAGCTCTGGAATAAGAATCTGCCCTCTGCAACATTCAGACAAGTGGTAAATAGAGCTACAAAATTGCATTCTCTCGTGGATGACAAAATCATCTTTAGTAGGCGCTTGCATGCCTGGATGGTCCTCAAAAACTACGACAGGATGAAACCAGGACCATACTTAAACCTGGCATTCGCGGTACACATAAAGAGAAGGCTCATGGCGATTCGATTTGGCCAGTTACCATTATTGGCAGACCAACCGTCCTGGAAATATATTGGCTCCACAACATGTAGGCTATGTGGATCTGAAAAGGAAAACTTTATACATCTGATCTGTATATGCCCCACTTTAAAACGTGTCCTACTATTGAAAAAGAGTTTTATTGTTGGGGACATGCGAACATGCATGTCGGCAATAATACAAAGCCTTGATCCAGAGGACCCTCACATTAATTGGAAGTTGATGAAATTTCTGTTGATACATTAAAAATGCCGTACAACATAAAAGGGAATGATCCTGTATGCCAAAGACAATCTCCAGTCTAACATACCGATGTGAATCTGCACTAATCACTAAGGTAAAACAAGGACATTGTTCCAGTACAACATACTGATTTTTAATGCATTGATCATTTTAAGGTAGAACATAGATATTGCTGTCTTTATTGATCAATACGAACCTCTTGTTGTGACCGATCTACTATGGATGAGTAAGGCTGAATGAAAGCATATTGCACTTGACGTATTTTCGCTTGAATTGATTTTACATGGACATTGCTGTATTTTATTGGCCAAAATGAAACTTTTATTGTAGCCGATACACGAAAAGGCCGTGCTATATAAATCAGAACGATTCAGTATGCCAAAGATAACTTTCGGTATATAATACTGATTTTAACCTGCACTGATCACTTGGAGATAGAACATGGACAATGCTGTATTTATTGGTCAAAACGAACCTTTCATTGTGGCCGATTCATAGAGGAGTACGGTTGCATGATGGCATTATTGCACTTTATTCATTGTATTTTTCCTTGAATTGATTTTTCATGGCTGATTTTATAGACCATCTTGATGTCTGAATTGGGGTAGTTATGACCTCATCAATATATTTATGTAATATCAATGTGTAATTTTTTTATACGGTTTTAATTAACCAAAACAATCAAGAATTAATTCGGAGTTGAAAAGGCGGATTCTCACACGCTGACGTATCGCAGTATGTAGTAGAAGACACACCAACCACCCAGTCCATGGCCTCGTTCTTTCCAAACTATAAAACTGACAGGTAGCTCAGCATCAGAAACTACCCAAATGACGAAACCAGCAGGAGACCCAGGCTCCAGACACCAGCTCACACGCAAACTTCATGCAGTTACCAACACACTCTATGAAAACAAGCGTCCGCTTAAGCACACAATCCACGCTCACACAACAACGCCCCCCGCGCCACCCCCAACACACGGAGCGTTCCAAAACACATACTTTTTGGATCACTTGCACTTTATTTACATAAATAAACAGACACACATATTCCTCAAGCCTCCTTGTGAAATGTAATACGTTCTCCTCAAACGGGTAGACTCGCAGCCTTGCCGCTTTCCCTGGACGACGCTTGACTAGCTGCTCCAGTCCATGTTTTAACTTTGCATTCTGGGACTTGTAGTCTTGTTATTCCCATTTTACAACCAGGACTACAAGTCCCAGTTTACAATGAAGACCCAAGAGTAGCTATTTGGGCATATACCTGGGAAATTCGGCAGCTATTCACTTGCACCTCAAAGAAGCACCGTCTTTACATTTCCTTGTCAGTATTTGCACGCACAAACATGCATCGCTAAAGTATAAAGTACCTCTGTCTTCACCGAAACTAACAGATATGCAAAACTTAGTGAGCACACCCACCAAACACATTACACCTTCAACCATAAGGACCGTATTCCACTCCCACGCAAAACCCGAGATGCATCATTCTCTGGAGCCTGTTTCACCAATGGACACCCATTTGATTCCGTCTCAAATCAGAAGAAGGATAGAATCCCCTTATCCACGGACCACCCATGCCTGAGAATCCGCACTGACGGTTCCACCTCTTTTCAGAAGAGATGCTCCCGGTATTAACTCCTCCTCCACCCCATCCCGAAACAAATGACGCGGGACAAACTCTGCCCTTCTTTCACAATTCAGAGCAAACCCTCCACTTCACAAACATCTGCTGAGCGTCTAACGGGCATGCAAAGTAACACACCCACAGACGCATCTAGAGACAGACGTGCACTCAACACAGACACGCCCACTGGTTAAAAACGGGCATACAAAGTTCTACACATACAAAGGAGATACACGCCACGGAGCTCTTCCCCCACAAATTAAAGGGGTAAAACTGGGCTCTTCGGTTTACCCTGGAGATAGTAACTCTCAGCATTTACATGGGTGAGAGTAAAAGCGATGCCGCAAACCTGCTTACGGTAACTACTACCTCTTTTGTGCAGTGGGATCAAATGCAAATAAAGTCGACATCACACGAGCTCCTTCCTCATCTGGTCACAGCGTCAACCTTCTGACATATGTGGTCTTTAAATCGTGGCTTGGTGGCGGAAATATCGCTTTCCCACATGACATGCCCCTCGGCAGCCACAGGCTCCGCCCGGGAGTGTTGACTCTGACCGTGGCAGAGACTTTCCCTTTCCGGTTTAACCGGATATGACGTCAGCATAGATCGTATATCGTCCGACTTGTTGGTTATATGAAGCACCGGCAATAAATCTGTTGGGAGAATTGAACATAAACTATCCGTCCTACTGTTAATTACCACCGATACTGCTGTTCGTGAGTATAGAAGTACTCCTGATCCAGAAGATTGACGTTTGAATTATATGTCATTTGGGACTGTTGTTATTTTGATCTTTCAGGCCCAATTTTTGAGCTAAACTACATCACATTGTGATAAGGAGCCCCACATTGTACATTGTACATAAATGCCAAGAATCATCGGATGGTTATAATACCACCAAGTTATTCACATTTCTGCGCCCTGACGAAGGAATTGTTGGTCTAATTCCACTCCGAAACGCGCGTCGGCGCTTTGTTAGTTAGTTGTTCTGACATGCTTTAGGAATTTATGTCTTTGTGTTTTGTTTGTTTTCATTATCTGTTATGTATTTTTATGTATTGTTGATGTTGTAATTGTGTCTTCGACATGAGTGTATGGGTGTGACTGATGTTGGTATGTAATTGGTATGTAAGACAGGGTTCATGTGTGTTCTCTATCTTTGTGGGGCTATGTTTCATTTCAATTTTGTTCAGATAAATTATTTTATATAAATGAACTATATGAAAAATTTATAAAAAAATAAAGAATATTTTTTGATACAAATGGAATAAGAGAATAATTTTGTTATAAATATTGGGACAATGATTTTGTTCACATTGTAGGATTTAGACCGACTGTATTTTGTAATAGGGAGAGGTTTTGTGTTGATTTTGTGCTAATTTTCCCTGCCTCCCTCTCCCTTCATGTTGATAGGGACCCTCTGCTTGTATAATTAGTTTCCGCCCGGGAGCTATCCAAAACCTGAAACGGCTCCCTGGCAAGAACCCGACAACGCGCAGAAATGTGATCGGGAGACGTGTGTGTGGTCCGTACAAGGACAGCACCGATGCATGCAGCCACCGACCTTACACTTCAGACACGTAGGTTAGAAGTGCTCCCGTGGGAACAGCCCCCAGTAGCCTGGTCGCCTAGATTAGGGCCCGCAGCGAAGGTTCCCACGATGGAAGCAGGAGAGATGTTGATCAACTTATTACCGGGGGCAGTGACTAGAGCATCTGTGGGGAGTCCGGCCGCGGGAGTATTAAGGGAATGAGAGACACGGACGAGGCACTGGCATGCGTCTAACACTCAGTGCGTCCCTGGCAGCCCAAACGGAATAGGGGCTGGGAATTATGGGACGAGGTCAGAAAGTTAAAGGGGAGGATACGGTCATTAAAACGGTGCACCACCAGTTGTTGGATATGTCTTTACATCAGACGGACAGACAGACAGACAGACATACATACACACACACACACCTGACAGGTTATTGGGGAGAGAGCTCTAAACTCGCCGCTATCCTATTTTCAATCTCTCTCCCTATACACAAGCACGGAATCGAAACCAGCCGAACGCGGGAATCGAAACTAGTGGTGCGCGCGCACCACAGAGGAGCGGGGGGGGGGGCGAGGGAGCCTGCTGCCTGTGCCGCGCGCTGATGCGCGTCCTAGACACAGACGGGAATGGGCGGAGCAAAGGCGGGACATGTGCCCGCCTTAGCCCAATTGCGTGCCGTTATTTTTTTTTTAAAAAGCACGCTACAGCCAATGTGGGCTTCCCAAAGCAAAACCACACGCACGAGCGTGTGGTTAGCTTTCAGAAGCCCATACAAGAGGTCTCGCGCTGTGCGAGCAGTGCTGAGCACTGCAACGCTAGGCGCGAGACCTAAAAAGGAAGGGCTAGGCCTGGCAAAAGGTTTATTTTGCCAGATCGAAATGGCAGTTTAAAACTGTGTACACAGGCTGCAATGGCAGGCCTGAGACATGTTTAAAGAACCACTTAAGTGGGTGGCACAATCTGTTCGTCAAGCCCACTAGTAGCATTTCAAACAATCAAACAGCATTTGTAAAGCACAACACTGTCACGCCTAGGGGTATCTGGGCACTGCATTTAATTTACAGACACGGAGTACATGTAGTACCACTTTACTAGGGACTTACAAGTAAATTAAATAGGCCAAATTGGTATAATACAAATGTAGAATGTTTAGAGGAGAGCGCAGAAGCACTTCAACACTGGTTAGCAGTGGTAAAGTGAGCAGACTCCAAAGACCAACAAAAACAAATTCAGCAAAAATATTGGAGGAAGGCAAAAAGTCTGGGCATGGCCCAGCAGAAAGGGCCAAGTCCAACACTGTGCAATAAAAAGGATAATAAAGAAGATCTGAAGGTCTTCAATATCAAAGTAAGAACAAAAGCTAACAAAGAAGAAGCTAGATGATATGGAAGTGATCTACAGAGGAGATGAGAGAAGGCATATTAGGATCCCAGAGTTACCATGCAGAGAAGAGGAACAGAATGAGAAAAAGTTAAGACCCCATACATAGGAGGCTACTCAGTGAAGGACAGCTTCAAAAATACCTGGCGAGCTGTTGAGTAACAGGATGGTTAAATGTGTCAAGAGCAGAAGACAGATCAAGAAAGGCAAGCAGTGGGGGGTGTTGTAAGGAATTAGAACAAACTAAGTGCTCTGTGACAGACAGTGGGGTGAGAAGATCGATTTGACAGACATGTGGACTCAGGATAGGAAGTGCACGTGGCATTAAAGGTGCACATCATTCCAGCTCCATTCTCATGGATCAGTGTTTGGCCAGTGTTGATCTTACGTAGAAATGCCTCTGTGTTTGAGCAGTGATAATATTGCTGATGTCATTGATGATGCAATTAGCCATGCCTAGCATTATTTCACTACTTATGCCATGGCTGAAATCAGTAAATGACCTCACTGCACTGATAGTAAATGTGAAGATATCAGTGAAGTTATGCGAAGGGTAATGTCGTGCAGAACTTAAGAGGATATATATATATTATATATATATATATATATATATATATATATATATATATATATATATATATATATATATATATATATATATATATTACCCAAGTTATGTAGCTTTTTCCTTCAGATTTACTTTTGTTTTTATGGATAGCAAGCACAAGATACATTGTCTTAGTGAGATAATGTTCACAAATATGTATGCAAAACAAAAAATTACAGTTGATTTCTTAAATAATATTCCTATATGAGTTTAAAAAGACATTACTATTCCCAGCATATTGCTACATAGGATATTTTGGACCAAAATTTGTTATTTTACAAATGTGCAACAACAACCTTTAAGCAAAGGTTATCTATATCCTATTTCCAGAAAATTTTTCTGCAATATTTCTTGTGGGCACAAGCCTCCTGGGAAAAAACACTGAACCCAAAATATCATGCAAATAGATAAATTACCAGGACACTATATTACGCAGCAAATGTATAACTTAAAACGCTTACCTATCGAAATATTTCTTTCACAACTCAGGGTTTGTGGTTTCAAATGCGGTTAACACTGCTACCTAGATTCCAATGCAGAATCGTGACGCTCTCAATATATGTGCCTTTCACCATATACAAATGGTAATGTGCCACGATTTTGTATGACCAAATATATTTCCCCTGTAAGTGAATGGGCACTCAAATGCAGGAATGCCCTGAAAGCTTGCATACACTGCTAAACGTATCTTTTTGTGCATTCAGAAACCCTATCCCAAACCCTTCTCATCCTGAACATGGTTGGCGATTCCTACTGGGAACAAAAAGTGCAGTAGCAACATGTAGAAAATCCACACCATGATCTTAAGTTGCAACGCACAAACATTCTCTAGAGTACACCTGGAAATATGCAACTGTTGCAGGTTCCCAGTTGCTCTCTGTTCAGAAACCCCAAAATTTATAAATCCGCACCCATGCAAGTTCAAAATAAAAACAAGCATTGGCATAGCCAATAGGTCTCGCCTTTGGGACCATATAAGTGGTTAGCCATGCAGCACACAAGCTGCGAGTTTACAAACATCAGAAAGAAGACAGAGCAAACAGTCACTTTTCGTTTAATAGTGGTAGTTGCGCTGGACAATTTTTTAACCACGTATGCTTGAAGCTTTGCGCTTATAAATTGATTTAAATTTTAATTATAACATATTCAGCCTGTTCTAAGGCAATTTATCTCCACGAGGTCTGACACTTCTTGGGAAGCCTAGGTGGAAGGAAGGAGCGAAGATAATACTAACTGGTGCTCATGTACATCTTTGGGTGGAGTTCGCAATAAATAAGAGCAATATAAAACTGCAAACGGATCAAGTGCCCTGAGGACGTCTTTGTTGGCATGTGTGCACTACACACACGCTACATACATATGTGCATACCGACAATACATTGAGCGACTGAATAAATATAAACTTCAGCTGTGAGAACACATGACTGCCCTTGTAGGCAATCTACCCGGCTCCCGTATCTCGACCATGTGCAGTATCCTCAGATCCAGAGTGAAAACCCCTGGCAACCGGGGCGGGAAGCCCCTTACCACGAGAGATCGTGCACGTCAGCGCTTAGGTAGGGACAGGGAAGAACGGGTGTGAAGAGGGGAAGAAGAAAGGAAGACTGGGAGTGAGAGGAGAAAGAAGACGAGAAAGAGCGCAAGAAGGCGAATCGGGGAGAGAGTGTGGGTGTGGGAGAAGGAGAGGAGAGAAAGGAGGAAATATAGTGGTGAGAGGAAGAAGAGAAGGAAAAAGAGTGAAGGTGATGCAGTGGGTGTTAGAGAGAAGAGGGGAGCAAAAGAGAGAAAAGGGACAAAATGTGGGTATGAGAGAGAGAGAGAGAGAGTAGCAGGGAAACAAAGGGCAAGAAACAGGGAGACTGAAAAGGGAGGAGAGAGGCAGAGGAACGAGAAGAAAGACAGAGTACAACAAAGGCAGTGGGAGAGGGAGACAGTAGGAAGGAGGAGAACGCAGGAGAGAGGAAGAACGAGAGCACGGGGTTGTTAGGGGAGAAAAGAGAGAGAGGTTGTAAGTGCCAGAGGGAGAGAGAGTGAGAGTGAGGAGGCAGAGGCTACACAAGAAATATATGGAAGAGAGTGTGAGAGGACGTGGGAAGAGAAAGGAAGACAGAAAAACACAGAGAGCGAGACTAACGGCTAGTGAGGGGGTAGAGAAGTAGAGTGAAAGCACGTGTGTGTGAGAAAGAGCGAGGGAGAGGGGAGGTCGAGTTAAAGAACATGAAGGTTATTGGTGAGGTCAGGTCATGTGATGTTTTTTATAACACACTTGAAGACATGGTCCTTGCGCACTGCAGCAGCGGAGGCCTGGAAGCTGCATCCAGTCTCGTGCCCGGTGCAGAACCCAGACCAACCGTACACGTGCACGGATGAACAGATGGATGCATCGTTAGATGCACTTGCCACAAAACGAGCAGGACAATGGAGAAGTGACTACGACAGCGAAAACTGATGAGTGCAAACGTGCACAACAAGGACAGGGCAAAACCTATAACTTCTCGTAAAATAACCGAGCTCTGTTGGATAATGCACTGGCTGCTACCGCTTGTAACCACGGGTTGCCAGGTCCCAGTGACAAGCAGTCCATTGTAAACTCAGCTCAATAGTGCACACCTCTGAGTTCTGTAGTTAGAGCTTACACCTGAATTTATATCACAGAGTACACGGCAACCCTCAATCGAACCGCTATATTTAAAAAACTAAAGTTGTGACATGAAGGCAAAGAAAATAATGACCTTAAACATAATTGTAGCCCTGGCGTCTAGAGGCGATAGAGATCACGGTTCCATCGGACATTGGTTTGTGGATCCAAGCAAAGCGAGATTATAGGTGAAAGCATTGGAATGTGTCATCGGAACAAAACAATTCAAATAAAACAGCCATCCTAACAGCAGCGTCATGCAAAGACAGCGAAACAATGCCTTATGAAAGCCTAGAAAAACACGTCAGAGTAAAGCAGAAAACATCCTATTGTGCCCGCAGTGAGAAGAGGAATATGTCATGTTGAGGTCAAAGCAAAGACGTACCATCACGACAGTGGAAAACAAGCAAAAGCGAAAGCACGGCGCGTTGTGTGTAACCTGACCCACGAGGAATGCAGCTGCCACCCTGCGAGCCGCTGCTCGCTCTCGAGAGCAAAACGCCATGGGAGTGAACATTAAAAAAGGTGGGACATGCGCCCGCCTTTAGCCATTTGCGTGCTTTCATTACTGAAAGACACACGCAAAAGCCAATACTATGTGTGGGAGGAGTCAGACCCATACAGAGTAGTTTAGAGTGCTTACAAGAAGACTCGCAGAGCAACGCATGTGCGCTGGCACAGGCTCGACCTAAAAATCAATGTCTCAATCCAGGACAGGCCATTTGAACCAGAGGGCAAAGGGCACCAAGCTAGTACAGAAAAGTCAAGAGTAGTAACTTTCAAAATTTGGAATGCCACGACCAAGGTAGAGGTCATAAAATGCACATACAATTCCTGCCTGGTGTAATTTCAATGACAAACCGATGTGATTTTCACCTTGATTGTGCCATTCCATTGTTTCCAAGGCTTTTCTGTACTTGCTTGGTGCCATTTGACCTCTGTGGTTAAAATGGCCGCCCACTGTCTTTCATTTGATAGCCTCTTGGAGAGTGTTGTAGACACTGAGGCGCTGCTATCCTCCAAGTGCACTCATAATAAACTCCTGCTTCTTTAAATCACTGAATCTGGTCAGTGCACTCAGATGTTTTCTCTTTGTACTACAAGGGCATCCTTTACATTATCTTAGGGGGGAGTCCCGAGGAGCTCATTTTCCATATTGAGCACCATTTTATGCAAAGTTTAACCTTTTTGGTAGGTTTTAGTGTGATCTAATTAGGTTTCCTTTTGCATTTGTTATCCCGACAGCAGAGTACGTTTTCCTCCTGAATCCTAGTTTTCAAAATCTCTTCTTTTTTTTAATTTATATCTGTTTATTTGATTTCTGAATTTATTCCATAGACTTTTTTGCTCAGTTGCCAGATCTATATGGACTACAACACTGCTTATTTCTTTGTAGGACTTGATGTTTTTTTCATAATTTACAGGTATGCAGTGCATTGCACTACTGACATTTAGTTGCAGCAGTTCTGCCTCTTTTTGAAATTATAACAACTACTCTTATGGTTTTTGCCTTATTTCTCAGGATACTTTCAGGGGATTAGATTTGTCCATTTGGCAGTTCAATTTTTCAATGGCTTGTTCTTCTCTTCACTTATTTTTGCACCCTTATGACTACTTCAGCTGATGACGTCAGGGTTCAGCTTTTGGTAGGGAACGGTTTATGCAGGTTCATTATTCTTTTGTTAACTGAATTATCACTCCTCCCGTCCCTTGTCTCGCGGGTGTTTGCCATTTGTGGAAAAATAGGTAAATGACAGGATTTATCTCTTTGGCTTAGAAGAAATTATTTTAAATATTTTAGAAGGTGATTTTGTTGCATTCTCATTGGTGAATTAGACCCGATAATCGTCCGTCTCTTTTAAATCCAACTTGTGCTTTCAGTTTTTTATTGAACTTTTATTTATCAAGTGAGTCAACAGTTTTCTGCCTATATAGAAACCTTCTGTAAGGTATTTGCCTCGCCTCTTCATACGCAAAAACAACAGTTGATGGACAGAATGCAGAACAATGTCATACATTCACCTCAGTACAGAGATCTGGGCCTAAATCCATCGTTTTTTTGCTCACCATGCCATTCCAGTTTGGACCCAGCCATATGCAAATCAGTCTTGACCCTGTGCCTCATGGGAACAGTCCAGCCCAAACTGCCAAGACAGGTCCTCCCTGGACTGGAAACAAGCATCCTAGGACCGGTTTCGGGGTTTCACCCCTCTTCAGCCAGGATAGCTTGATTCCAGTGGCATGGAGAGCACGGGACCCACGTCTGGGCATACCCGTCCCACTCGGGGTGACAAATGCAAAAACAACAGTTGATGGACAGAATGCAGAACATGTCTGAACTGGGGTGGTGGAGTGAGCTAAAGAATGATGATGGATTAAACCCAGATCAGTTGACTGGGGGTGAGTGTTTGATTTGCTCAAGCGCTCCGTCCATCATCCCTTTTTGTATCGCTTTGTTCGCCCTAAGTTGGCAGGGTATGCCCAGACGTGGGTCCCTTGCTCACTTTGCCACTGGATTCAAGCTAGCCTGGCTGATGACGGCTGAATAGCCAGAAACCGGTCCCAGGATGCTTGTTTCCGGTCCAGGGAAGACATGGCTTGGCAGTTCGGGCTGGACTGTTCCCATGAGGCACAGGGTCAGACTGATTTGCATATGGCCATGTCTGAACTGGGGTGGTGGAGTGAGCTAAAGAATGATGATGGATTAAACCCAGATCAGTTGACTGGGGGTGAGTGTTTGATTTGCTCAAGCGCTCCGTCCATCATCCCTTTTTGTATCGCTTTGTTCGCCTCTTCATACAACTGTTTATTTATTGTATATTATGCTTCATTGATTAAGTTTACACTGTGAAATTGAAGGTGCACTGTGAGAGTATTTTCCCGGCCTCCTCTACGAATTCCATTCCTAAAAAAACATGAATTACATGGAATTACTCAGGTGTCGTATATATTGCTTGCCCATTACCAAATCATTTTTCAAATAAGATCAACTTTTATTATCAAATAATTATCCCTGGTGAGTTGTTTGCTGCTAGCTGTAGGGGAATTGGGAGCAGCTCCAAATTAAATTTGAAGCAAATATATAAAAGGCTCCCAGTTTTCTGTTTTTAATGATTTTTACAGATACATACAGACATAAAACCATCTATTTTCCTCCATGCAATTATTTTGAAATGGGGATAAATACAGAAAACATGGTTTTCTTTTGGCCGATACTCACTACTGACAATCATGTGTGTGAGGCCAATGCTGTGCAGATTGGCAGGTAGGAGAGTTAATAAAAATTACAAAGATTTCCGAGTGAAGCGTAAATAACTGCACCAGTACTGCTATTTAAGCTGTTCTACAATGTAAATGGTTTCAAATGACTGTATTGTACTGTAAATGGCTAATATCCATTTGACATTCAAACCTGAGTAATCATTTTTCTGGTAAATAAATGTGAAAATAGGCCAATCGCAGCATATTTATTTTAACTAAACACAAATTAAATATGGGTAAATACAGATAAATTGAACAAAAAATAAATATGGATGAATACAGACGGAAATAATTAAAAAAATACCATAAAACCAGGAGCCATATATATATATATATATATATATATATATATATATATATATATATATATATATATATATATATATATATATATATATATATATATATATATATATATATATATATATATATATATATATATATATAGTAGCTCCTGCTTGTCCCAAACTTGCGAGATGCACTCGAGCTCGATCACGGGCCTCAAGCTGCAGCCCTGCTCAGATGTGGAAACGCTGGCTTGCCGACTCCTTTCGCAGCCGTTGCACCCCTGCCTGACGCGTTTCAAATTTCTTCATCAGAGGCTGGTGGTGGAAGGGAAATGACGCACAGTCCGGTGCTGACAGCTTCTGAAATGTATGATCGCGCGCCCCATTGGGCTGCTCTGGATGAGCCTGCGCGTTGCTTTCTGGAGGCTGTAGTTGTGGAGGGATGTAGATATCCCCTTGTACTGTGTGCATAAATGTACTGCTGGTGATTTAAAAGCCCACCGATGGGCTTCAGCAAGCGAGCGTTGCCTATTTACAGCGATCGTGCTCCACTCTCGTGGCCCCCATTTCAGCAGGTGGTGCATCTCGGCGGCCAGGGCGCCGCCTGTATATGTAGCTCCTGCTTGTCCCAAACTTGCGAGATGCACTCGAGCTCGATCACGGGCCTCAAGCTGCAGCCCTGCTCAGATGTGGAAACGCTGGCTTGCCGACTCCTTTCGCAGCCGTTGCACCCTGCCTGACGCGTTTCAAATTTCTTCATCAGAGGCTGGTGGTGGAAGGAAATGACGCACAGTCCGGTGCTGACAGCTTCTGAAATGTATGATCGCGCGCCCCCATTGGGCTGCTCTGGATGAGCCTGCGCGTTGCTTTCTGGAGGCTGTAGTTGTGGAGGGATGTAGATATCCCCTTGTACTGTGTGCATAAATGTACTGCTGGTGATTTAAAAGCCCACCGATGGGCTTCAGCAAGCGAGCGTTGCCTATTTACAGCGATCGTGCTCCACTCTCGTGGCCCCCATTTCAGCAGGTGGTGCATCTCGGCGGCCAGGGCGCCGCCTGTATATGTAGCTCCTGCTTGTCCCAAACTTGCGAGATGCACTCGAGCTCGATCACGGGCCTCAAGCTGCAGCCCTGCTCAGATGTGGAAACGCTGGCTTGCCGACTCCTTTCGCAGCCGTTGCACCCCTGCCTGACGCGTTTCAAATTTCTTCATCAGAGGCTGGTGGTGGAAGGGAAATGACGCACAGTCCGGTGCTGACAGCTTCTGAAATGTATGATCGCGCGCCCCCATTGGGCTGCTCTGGATGAGCCTGCGCGTTGCTTTCTGGAGGCTGTAGTTGTGGAGGGATGTAGATATCTCCTTGTACTGTGTGCATAAATGTACTGCTGGTGATTTAAAAGCCCACCGATGGGCTTCAGCAAGCGAGCGTTGCCTATTTACAGCGATCGTGCTCCACTCTCGTGGCCCCCATTTCAGCAGGTGGTGCATCTCGGCGGCCAGGGCGCCGCCTGTATATGTAGCTCCTGCTTGTCCCAAACTTGCGAGATGCACTCGAGCTCGATCACGGGCCTCAAGCTGCAGCCCTGCTCAGATGTGGAAACGCTGGCTTGCCGACTCCTTTCGCAGCCGTTGCACCCCTGCCTGACGCGTTTCAAATTTCTTCATCAGAGGCTGGTGGTGGAAGGGAAATGACGCACAGTCCGGTGCTGACAGCTTCTGAAATGTATGATCGCGCGCCCCCATATATATATCTCAGTCTCAGAATGCACAAATACCGGCAACTAAAATAAAGGCATTGAACATATTTTTGACTATATAAGCAGCCAGAACTGTTGTTGAGCCCTTTTACGAATTGTATCTGCTTTTAACATGTGAAAGCAGGAATGGATATAAAATGAAGTAATACCACTTTAAGTTGCTCTAAAAACAGAAAGTATTTTGTTTATGTTTACTTTGCCTGCACACATGTGAAAAGTATTTAAGCAACGAAAAAAATGAGGCTCTTTTAAGGTTGACAAAGGCTGATGCTTCAGCCGAAACGCGTTCCTTTGGCAAGCGATGTTTTCTGAATAAATGAAATATTCGGAGTGCGACCTTTCTCTGTACGGAGGAGAAAACTTGACTGATGTTAATAAAGGGCGTGGTGGTATCGCCCTTACAGCTTGCACCACCGGCGATTTGGATGCTCACCTCCAAACCACAAACCCAGGAGAATAAATATATGTATATATATTTCTGAACTGAACTAAATTAAGACATCTTTCATCCTAATGTGCATACAAGTTATCTATCCTCTGTATGCATGCGGATTGGCTTCACAAATCGCAGCCAATCTGAAATGAATATATTTTTGTCTTTATTGGAAGAGGTATCAGGTTCCCAGAGATTGCCACCAGTAGGCACCCACACTGTACTTGGATACCAAGACAAGAAATTTCCATATTGAATCTATAAGAGTAATAGCCTTCACATGATCATCATT
Source organism: Calotriton arnoldi (assembly GCA_963921515.1). Taxonomy (NCBI): domain Eukaryota; kingdom Metazoa; phylum Chordata; class Amphibia; order Caudata; family Salamandridae; genus Calotriton; species Calotriton arnoldi. The sequence goes on from CAWUFW010000282.1 coordinate 2,371,912, forward strand.
TCCTAACATATGAGCGACAACGTTTCGTTCAGTTACACAGTTGAGGGAGGAGAGATCTGGGAGAAGCCTACAATTCCAGGAGTGTCTAATCAGAGTACCAGAGCCATTCAGTGTGGCATTGAACAAATGTGCTGCATCAGTGCTGTTCCTTGAGTGATGATGAGAGAAGAATGAAATGCAGGGGCGCTACGATAACTTTGGCCAGGCTTGTCATGAAAGGACATCTCCTGCACATGAAGCGGTATGACCCAAGGAGGGGGCCTAAATACGTCAAATTTCTACTCCAGAGTGTGTCATGACCCTTCTAAGTGCAGCATATCGTGACCAATGTCTTCTTCTCCTGTGGGTCTGCCCACCTCGTGTATGAGACATCGGGACAGTAAAGGGAACTTGTGCACAAGGGGAAAAGGGGATTGGAGACAGAGAGAGACACTTGTTCAGACAGTTGTTTGGAAGACGCAGGCTGGAAAAGTAGTTCTAATGGTAATGGTACCATGTCTTGAACACTAGTGGGTCTGCGACTTCCCTGACGAAAGGGAAAGCACCCGGTGAGCAAGGGAAATCTGGGACACTTACACACTAAGTATATCGAGCAAATCAGGGATCGGACTTCCACGGTGCAGAGATGGACCGTGACTAACCCAAGGTACAACAGGAAACCTGCAAAAGAACTAGAATGAGAGGACTCCGCAGCACTGGTATGGAGAAGTTTACAAAAAGGAAAGAAGCAGCAACAGCACAAACAAATATCAAAGTTCAAGGCACATAGGATCATAGGGTATCGAGGAGGGAGAAAAATTATAAATGGGACACGACAAAAGGCCATGTGTGAACTGAGGCATAAACAAAGGAGTCACAACAAGGGCTTTTGCGCCTGGAAGGTCTGTAGACAACTCTGTCTGGATTTACCTGGAATGTTCCTTGCTGCGGCCGGCCCTGAAGTAGCAGGTGTAACGTAATTAAACTACGTGTGATCGTTGGTTCTTTGGATACTCTGCTGTTTCTAGGCCTCTGTCACGGTTCCGTGCATTCTTCAGCGGTGTGGTCTGTCGGGTACCAGATATGGGCAGCCCGTTTAGTGACTGTGGCTTCCACAAGGAAGAAGGGACAGCAAATCCTAGCAGATAAAGACTTTTTCTGTCAAGGAGGAGTGATAAGCTGCCAAAGTATCCAAGCTAATTACAGATTACTTCTGCTCCTGGGAGCAGTGGAAGAAGCATGTGCAAATGGAGCAAGTGCAGCTTAATGTGAACTGGGATACCTACCTGCTTATGGAAGGCTTAACACGAAGATATTCTCGTTAGTGATCTAGCCAATGAGCACTCCTAGGAGCCTGGTGCTCTTTTAAAATCTAGGAATCCACTGTAGGCCTAGAAGCAAGCACAACATCTTCAGTGCAAGGAAAATAAAGACAACTGTGTAAAAGCCGTCTCTGTTAGATTGATACGGAAGATGGACCCAACTGGAGCACGCCTAAGTGTGTACGTATTGACAAGCACCACAAGCCACCTGTGAAGTCAACAGTAGGACAATGAACAGGCATGTCCAAGATTCTTCTCAGGGGCAGAAAATAAAATACTGAAATGTAGTGGCCCCGTTTGGACTGACGTTGACATTCACACTTATAAGAAATTGGGTATTGGCTATATGGGGAAGTTCTAAAAGGAATACTGCCATCCACGTAAAAATAAACAAACTATCTAAAATACAACACAAATTGAGGCAAAAATTTCAAATATAAACAAAATAAGAAAAAAAAGCCTGCCTATCTGTCAGGGAATCTATTCACAAAACGTTAAGCCCAACTTGTAAACCAAATATCTCATTGAAACCCTGATAAGTGTCAATTACAAATTACTAAGGCCTTCGTGTTTGCCGTCCCTTTTAAATACTCCCTGTAATTTTCTGCTTTAAAAAACACAAACAAAAGAGGATGAACCGAGCTTGGAAAGATGCTCACCCTTCTCATTCCGACGGATTCTCACTCTCATGAAATGAAAGGTAGGCTGAAAACTGGAAAAATACTGATTTACTAGCGAAGGGAGTTTGTGAAACACAATATTTCACTGTAAGAATGACCTGGGGAAATACGAAGCAGAAGGCTGCACCAGAGAAAGATGCTTAATGCTGCACTGCATAAAATTAGGCAAAACCGGCAGATTATGCGGTAACCGAGCAATAAACATAACAAATGGGAATATAAAACAGGTGCATAAAATGGAAAAATGTATGTGACTGCCAGAAACGACCACACATTAGCATTCAAATCCCTGCTGTTCACTGAAACCGGAACACCAGTCCTTCTGGGGCACATCTGATGAACAGTCAGTGCGATGCTTTTAATCACCCCGTGCAAACTGAAATGTTGTCCAATCCCAGGGAAAACATTTCCTGCACAATCATATCTCGTAACATAGGGCTCGCTCATGCTATACGAATGGGCAAAGCACAGCGTGTGCATGTTGCCATTTTGTGGCATTCCCACGATTTGTCATGAAACCTTTCCTCATGTAGGTGGTTGGGAACTCAGTTCTTTGAGAACAAAATAGGGGCAGAGACAAGCAAAAGAGCTGTATGGGCCGATTCAGTGCTGTAGAACAAAATGATAGGGCCCTCCCACTCCAGAATGTGGTTAGGGACTGTTAGAAATGGGGTCTCTAGATGGCAGGTTGTTTCCCTGTTCAAGTAGGGACCCTTCTTCCTAGTCCTGCTCACCCCCTTGGTAGCTTGGCACGAGCAGTCAGGCTCATCTCAGAGGCAGTTTGTAAAGCATTTTCACATAAACAGCAGTAAGACAGTGAAAACACTACAAAAGGGCATCACACCAGTTTTAGAAAAATATCCAATATTTTATCTGTGCAAAACAAGACCAAAAACGATAAAAATCCACCATACAGTATTTAGAAATATCATTAAGCAAAAAACAGACTTAAAATACAGTTCTTGAATTCGATAGCTCTGTCCAGGGCTATCACGGTATTGTGAACAACAAATCCAAACAGTTCTGGGTGACCGTGGCGTCGCAGACCAGCTACGGTGTCGGGAAGATACACAAATAGTACCTTCGTCGCAATGAGCCTCGAAAGCCGGCGTCTGTTCCCGGAGGACAGTGCAGGAGTCGTCGGGCCCTTGAAGTCACAGCGCTGGCGTCGGCTGGTGTCGGGGCTGCGGTGCGAAGTGCAGCGGCGTGCGGTGCTCTCAGGTCGTGGTGCAGGCAGTGACTCGGTGATGGTCGACCAGCGGCGTCAGTGAGACCCGGGCTGTGGTGCGAAGTGGTGCGGTGCTTGTCGCGTTGCTGGCAGGTCACGGTGCAATCAGCGGCATGGTCTTCCTTGCTGAAGCGCTGTCGTCGGCTGACGAACTGGAGTCGATGGCGCCGGCAGGCCAAGGCTGCGGTGTGGGATGGGGCGGTTCTTATTTAAAGCAAGTCTTTTTTTAAAAAAGGATTGAACCTCCTTTTCCCTATGTTTGACCAAGCTATTTTGCTAGGAGAAATGTACCAGTTATTCTTTTTAAATATTTCGCTAAAACATATAATAATTTTCTAAAAAGGAATAATTAAATGATGTAGACCATCTTATTTGTGATTTTGGTCTTCGTCTGTTCAATTGTTGACAGCCAAATTAAATGGGCAGCTAGATATTTCACTTTTTTGTAATTTATTGGCCCAATCTAGCTGTGTGGTAAAGGGCCCACCCCTTTAGGTACTGAATACTTTCTAAAAGAGGCATTTTCAAACACACAATTTAAAAACCACCTCCCTAAAAAGATGTGTTATTAAATTCTGAGTTCAGAGAGCCTAAACTCCATTTCTCTATCTTGTCCCAATCGAAAGTTATTTTTGTAAGAGGTTACAAAGCAGCCCCCATGTTAGCCTACCGAACAGATAGCCTTTCAATAGTGAAAAACGAAATTGGCCGTATTTCACTATCAGGACATGTCACACACACCAGGACATGTCCTACCGTTCACATACACAGCTCTCTGCCCAGGGGGGTACCTTGAGCCTAACTGAGTGGTGCCTTACGTGTAATAAAAGGGAAAGTTAGGAACTGGCAAGTGGGAGCACTTGCCAGGTCGACATGGCAGTAAAAACATCGCCCAGACACTGCAGTGCCATATCTGAGGCCCCTTTGAAAGGCTGCTTGTGTGAGTGGCACAATCAGTGCTGCAGGCCCACTAGCAGCATTCGATTTACAGGCCCTGGGCGCACACACAGTGCACTATACTAGGGACTTAGCAGTAATTCAAATAAGCCAAACATGGGAACACCAATCCATAAACACAATTTACACAATTTACAGTAGGAGCACTTGCACTTTAACACTGAACAGCAGTGAGAAAGTGCACAGAGGCACTAAACCAGCAAAACGAAGTCCAACGTACCATAAAAAAACAGGAGGCCAGAAAGCAAAAAGCCAGGGGAAACACGCCTAAAGATGCCAGGTCTAACAGGGACCCTTTAAAATACTATAGCTAACGGATATCCATAGTATTTAGACTGAATGGGGGCCCTCTAAATGGCGGGCCCCCTGCGCCATGAGGGTTGGAGGGGCCTAGTTATACCCCTGGGCCGATTAGAGGTTGAGAATAAACTGACAGTCTGCTTTTTTATCCTTCCATTTTTTTTTTTTTTGTTACACATGCATTTATATTTAAATTCCTTACTTTTCGACTTTTTTTTCAACATCAACTTTAGTATTCAGCATGGGTCTAAGGAACCAGGTCATTAGCTGTCGAAAATTCATTGAAAACCATTTTGTTGTAAATATTTCCCTTTGAACTAGCTTCGTCAGGTCTGTATTTACCAACCTCTTGATTCGTCAAGCAGACAATCCCTTTGTTTCCTGGCTGTCAGTGCCAACACATTTCCTAGATGAATGAACTGTAGCCTGCAGCTAATTAAATACATGTGTTGTGTAGCATCTCCCTCTGCACAGAAAGCATGCCAGTTGAATTGTGCAAGCTGCTCACATCCGTGTGATCTGCAAGGAAACTTTCGCCCTTCGGAGGTTGATAAATTGAGTTCCATGAAACTAGCTAAGAGTTATTACACCTGTTATTTACAGCGCTTGGGAATGGCAAAATCTTAATCGTTACATAACAAATTGTAGGAAGGCGGAGTATTATGTGGTGATGCTGGTTAGGCTTCACTATGCAATACTCCCACCTACCCCAAAGGTGGTCCTTGGATTCACAATAATACACCCAGGCTTAGCTGAATATACGAACCACGCAGGCATTTACCACGCCTGCCTTAACAAGGCGGTCCGAACCACGAAAGCGTCTCTACAACGCATTCCTTTACCACACAAGTCGTAACAACAAATTGCCTTAGGGAAAGCGCTGGACTTTGGAATACTATAATTTACTATTCCAACTCCAGTCTGCGCAATAGTAGGGAAAGTGTTGGACTTAAAAACAAACATCAGTCCAACAATGGTTTTCATAAGGCAAACCGTTGTAACGACTTAAGTGGTAAAGGAATGCATTGTAAAGATGCATTTGTGGTTCGGACCACATTGTTAAGGCACAGGGTGGTTCGAGCTGCGATGTAAAGATTGTTTCCCGTCAGGCTTTACTAGAAGAACATGTGTTAAGCATTTCAGAGTACCAACATGACAATAAGTAATTGACACGACTTGAAAGAAATCCAATACCAATTTATAAAAATAAAGCTGATTTTTAGCTTAATTTAGACACCAAAATTAATGTGATCAGACACATATAACTGGAATTATGGGTTTTAGAAGTAAACAAATCACAGCAATTCAATACTGCAGGCCTTTTGCACTGCAGTCAATGGGAAACAGCGCTAGTGACAATCGGTCACTTGCAGGACGAGTTGCGTGGAACCCAAGGAGGCTTAAAGGTGAAGTGTGTCTCAGGACCAAGCCATGACAGCCAGTTCAATTTTACATGGCCTGTGGAGCCCTTGTGCAGAGTTGTCCTGGCTGTCCCTGGTGCTGAATGGGAGCAGTGGGTGAGCAGCTTTTACAGCTTACACGGTTCTGTGGAGGAAAAGGATGCAAAATCTCAAAAACGGGGCCACTGCTGATGTCGGACGAAAGTTGTATGGAGTTCCCGCTACATGCAACGTCAAGTGAATTTGGGCGATCCCTCGGAGGGCTCGATGGCTAGCAATTCTTCTGATCCAGAGTGTTGTTTTCCTGCAGTTTGCAGCAGGGGACTAGTGCCACTAGTCCAGGGCAGCCACGGCCGCTGCAGGTAAGAGCGGTGGGGTAGTGGGGCCGGCTGGGGGGGATTTCGAGAGACTACCACAAGGGAAAATTAAATAAATAATTAATTTTCCCTTGTGGTAGTCTCTCGAAATCCCCCCCAGCCGGCCCTACCGCCTTTACCTGCAACGGCTGGTCCAGGGGAGTCTGAGGTTGCTTCTGGCTCTCACAGGGGACCCGGTGCCTGGGGGAACTGACCTTTAGCCTAGGACGAACATCAATCATGCAGTTCCAGGAGTGTTGCCACAAGTGCAGAGTTTCCCTCTTTTGGTTTGTGCAAGTCTGGTTGTTGCAGATTCTGGTCTCTTCTTTATCCTCTTTGATGCAAGGTGGATTAGAATGGAGATTATGGTGTCAGGGGTAGACCTTAAATCCTAGATTTAGGAACATTAGGAGTGAGGGTGCAATTGGCCAATGGGCTACTAGCCCCAGCAGATAATCCACCGCTGAAGTGAACACATCGGGGTGTGTAGGTGACCTTTTCTACCCAGAAACCACTTTTCTACCAGGTTTTAAAAATGGCAGAAGTCTTCTTCAGCAGTAGAGAACAGGTAGCCCACCCTAGATGTGTGGCTAGCATTCTGGGGGTGTACACCTTCTGACTATCTAATTTCCCGCCTGCCCGGGTGCAAATGTACCTGGGGGCAGGGGAGGGCTGTTTCCTCCTTTGTTAGGCAGCCAGGTTGCATATGCCAGGCACTGCAGCCTTTGAAGATCAACGTCTTGATGTGCCACTTCACTAGCCAGCATGACAGGGAGAGAGGTGTGACCTTCTTCCTGTCCAGGCCACGGTTTCTGACTCCTGGGGAAGTTCACACCTCCCGGTAGGGGGTCAGACTCCTGTCTTAACGGCAGCAGGCACGGGCTGCCAGCCAGAGCACACGAAAGGCTGCAGCAACCAGGTGGGAAACCTGGAGGTAGCCACCTGGGTGCATGCTACATTGTCCTGGACACAAGAATTGTGTCAGGGGTGATAAGGCACAATGTTTGATACCAAACATAACATATTTATCCAGTATTATAATGGAGCTACCAACCGCCTGGGTGCCAGCCCATGTCATCCTAAGGGCCGTCTATCACTTATAGTGTCATTTAATGGCAAAGGCCACTGTGGGGACCTATAAGCTTGCACTTACATGTCCACACCTTTAATATAATGCACCCTGCCTCCTGGGCTTTAAGAATCCTTCCTTAGGGGTGACTAGCATATATTAAAAATAGTGCATTGACTTTGCCACACAAGGTGAGGGCAAAGTCGAGTTCGAGCAATTTGCATTGATCCTGCAGTCTGCAATAGCAGGCCTGCTGCGAGTAGTTTACTTGGGTCACTCAGTGTGGCACAAACCGTGATTCAGGCTCTGGTGACCCCTTTAACACCCATGCCCTGGGTACCACTGGTACCATATACTAGGGACTTATAAGGGGGTTAAAGTGCTTTGCAAATTGGGGTTACCGATTCATACACATCAGTTTTAGTAACAGCACTGACACTGGAGCTTGGTTATCAGTTTTCAGTGCACTGTCAGTCGAAAACCAGCATTTTTAGTAGTCCAAATGGGGGCACAAAGTGGGAGCATTTGCAAAAAGGCCTGGTTTCTTAAACACAAATTACTATTGTTTTGTTGATAAAGACTTTCCTGCGGTTTTCCTGTAGCTGGTCAAGAAATCCTACTATGTGAAAGTAAGAAGGCATTTACCTGCTAAATAGGAGTTGCGTGGCTTGAGGTACAGGCTGGTGCAGGCCATTGACACTGATAGTTGCCTCTTTGTACACTGTGAGCAGTTTTGTCAGACCACCTATTTCTTCATTATTCGTGGATCATGCCCTGAGGAGAATCAATGTGGAGTGGAGGCATGTTTAGAAGAAATGGATCAGAAAGAATAGACTGTGTCCATATCAATGTTCACACCTACCTTGACATGTTAAGAAGATGGTGAAACTGAAGGCGTGAAAAAGGCACCCACTGAGGACCCTTTAGCGCCAATGGTTGCTGGCCTTAGGCATCTGGCTTGCAGGATAACCAAAGAACAAAGTCAGGTCAATGAGTCTGAAAGCGGGGTCAAAAGCTGAAGTTCCTATTCTACTTCGAAGTGGAGCTGAAAAAGCAATTTTTCAGGCATCTGTGAAATTTCGAAACAGACTCCCACCAGCCTTAAAGGTGGAGCGAGGGTGTACCTCAGTATGGAATCTTGTAGAGGATAGGTCTTTGAGCCACGTTTTCTGTATCTATAGGACAGAGTCCAGAAGGCTGTTGAGTATTTACTTAAGACACTTGGCTTATCTGACTAAGTGGCAGGCTAGGTCCTAACAAGTAGGTAGGATAGGGTACAAATCTCAAGGCAAAAAATTGTGAAAGTGAAGGAGTTCTTTTTAGGGGTCATATACAAAGGCATATATATATATATATATATATATATATATATATATATATATATATAAGATGTTGTTGAGATGTTGGCATTTTATTAGATATTCAAACAAGTTGTACAACAGGACTTGAATTTATTAGTAGGCAAGTACGTCTTGATAAATAAAGAGCATGAACCCACCTTTTATGGTGACTGGTTAGGAGAAGTGTATATGTTATGCAATGTAAATGTTAAGTATAGTGTGTGGAAGAATCCATGAAACCTGTTTCAGTGATTGTGAAGAAGAGATGGAGGAAGTCATGTTCTAGTAGTACTGGAATGCTTAATGTATTGTTGGTGGAAGGCTCTAGATTGAGAAGCTCAAGATCACAGGTGGGAGAACCACATAATATGTTGGTATTCTGAAGGTTTAGCCTCAGTTTACTGATTTTTCTAGATATATATTTTTTGCAAGGTACAATTTTCAGCCAATACAAGTTAAAAGTCATTCTTGAAAGAGAATACCAAGAGCCACAAGCTAAACGTGGGAGATCTTGCAAATGTGTGAAATCCCAATTTGGTCATAAAAGTGAAACCAACGTTTTCCAAAAAAACATAAAATTATGATGCTGGGAAATCTTCTGTCTAATTGAACAATGGAACATGATGGAGGTTTTCCTGCCGTGCAAAACACATTGCTGATATTTACATTGAAGACAGGATCCCAACTCGTGTGCTGCCAATTTTGCACCTGTAAATAGATTTGCTTTGATAAATGTAAGAAGTAATATGATCATGATGGTCAGACTCAAAATAGATCTTTCCTTAGGGAATATGATGTAACAACTGATTCCTTGTCAGATTCTCCTCGACCAACTTTAAAGGCAAATAATGTAACAAATGAATCTTTATCAGATTTTCTTCGACCAACCAGTAAGGCAAGTATGCCTGCAAGATTGAAAGATTTTGTCATGTGAATAACTTCTCCAGTGTCATTGATTTATTCTGCATACACAGATTGAAACCTTGAGTTTTCTTTTTTTTTTGATAATCAATTTTATTGACATTTAAGAGAAACCACGACAACAACACAACGACAGCCAGTGTCAGCACAATAACTTGTGGAATCATAGCAGGAGGAAAAAGCCACAAACCCACTTCCCCACTCACCGTCCCAGGGGCCCCTATAAGTCTGTCCCCACACCCAAGACCACCGTACTGATTATGGTATAAGATTAAACCATTTACCCCAAATTTTCCGAAATAAATCAGGACAGCCTCGGGCCTCAAAGAGAGGTTCCTCTTGAGATCCGCACCAGTCCACCCCCCGTCTCCATCTCTGCATTGTAGGGGGTTTGCTCTGAGACCACAACGCAGCAATGTCCCTCTTGGCCACAGCCACTGCAGTGCCAAGGAGACGCTTGTCGGCTCGCGAACCACCCAGGCCATCAAACACCCCCAGAAGCAGGCACACCGGGTCGTGGGGATCTCCCACCCCAGGGCCAATGTGAGCTCCCGTTCCACCCCCGTCCAGAATGCTGCAAGGGCGGGGCATTGCCAGGTCATGTGGTAGAAATCAGCGGGGAGTGGTCGCAGCGTGCGCAGTTCGGGTAGGCCGCAGTCGCGCCCTGTATAGCCGCTCAGGGGTGAGATATGCCGTGTGTAGATAATATATTTGCACCAGACGCAGTTTAGAGGAGGCCGTGAGGGTCCTGGGGGCCATCAGTGCGTCGCGCCAGTCCTCATCCTCTAAGGGGCCCAGCCAACCCTCCCAGCGGGTGCGCAGTGAGTCCAGGGATGCAGGGCCGTTATTCACAAGGGAGCGATAAATCCTTGATACCCCCACTGCCTAAGTTACCCATCATCACTTGCGCCTCAAGCGGGCTGAACTCGGGAAGGGAGGTGGGGACGGGATGTGCCCAGTGAGGGCGTGTCGGAGCTGTAGGTATCGATAAAACTGGGAGGGGAGAAGGGAGTAGCGTTGCTGAAGGTCTGTGAAGGTCCTGATATGGTCCCCTGTCCAGACATCCCCCAAAAGTGAGATCCCCAGACGGTCCCAGTGGTCAAAGTCCCGTAGGGAAGAAGTCTCCCGCAGCCAAGTTCCATGCCATAAGGGCGTATGTTGGGTAAGTTTCCGGCTCCATTTCGTGTGACGCAGGGCGGTGCGCCAGGCCAGGAAGACGGCCTTGGTAAGGGGGGGAAGGGTTTGGGGTATCGGGGCCCCATACAAGTACGCCTGAAGTTGCGGGAAATCCATCTTACGGAGCTCAACTCGGTATGTCGGGTCGGACCAGCCGCCGTTAAACCAGTCGTGGACCACTATGAGCCTGGTGGACAAGTAGTAGAGATGTAGATTAGTCACCCCCATACCGCCGTCATATGGAGGGATCCGGCAGTGAGCCAGCGCCATCCGTGGTCGTCTGCCCCCCCACAAAAATCGGGTAAGTAGGCCATCGAGCTCTCGAAACCAGCTCCCTGGGAGGTGAAGGGTTATATTCTGGAGAATGTAAAGAAAGCGGGGAAGGATCATCATTTTGAAAAGGGCGCTACGGCCTAGAGGATTAAGGGGGAGAGACTGCCATCGTTTAAGGTCCGTCTTGGTTTTGTTGACCAAGGGCGTAAGGTTAAGGGCCCATTCGAGCTCCGGGAGCAGGGTCACCCAGATCCCCAGGTACTTAAAGGACTGTCGCCGCAGGGGGATGGTAGATTGCCAATCGAAACAGGATCGGGACGGGTGAAGAGGGACCAGTGTGGATTTTGCCGGGTTAAGGCGCAGGCCCGAGACCTGTTCGAAGGCAAGGAGAACCTCCAAGCTCCGTGGGCCGGAGACCTCCGGGTCCGCCAGGAAGAGAAGGACATCATCCGCGTAGAGGGCGATTTTGTCCACTCGAGAGGAGTCCCATTCCCACCCCTGGATGAGAGGGTCTCCCCGGACGAGCCGGGCCAGAGGCTCCATCGCCAAGGCAAACAGGAGCGGTGAGAGCGGGCAGCCTTGACGGGTGCCCCTACGGATAGGGAATGCCTCGGAGAGCGCTCCAATGACCAGGACCCGCGCCGTGGGGTTGGAATATAGGACATGGATGAAGCTCCTGAAGGGGGGACCAAATCCCACCTTGAGTTTTCTTATACCTTATTTATAGTAAGATGTGTAGGTATCATCTTGTTTTGTTTGCTCTTTGTTTCCCTTTTTTTTGTAAGGGAAGAGGTGTTAAGTATGTGCTAAGCTTGAGGACCCCACTGGTAGCTTTATTGGGATACATACACAGCACCCCGACGGCCACAAAAAAAACTCTCGGCATTATTGCTACTTCTGGCCAAGAGACAGGTGGCCATGCACTGGAGAACAGCATCTCCCCCAACTATGAAGGCTTGGGTGACGGATATTACATATTGTAGGGATCAACTGTCATGCTACTGGGAACTCCTACCAACCCATTCACGCCCCAAAGATATCTGGTATCCATTCACCAGTTGGCTTAGCACCGATGATGGTAACATAGGGTAGATATACTTGTTCAAGCATAGCTCGACCTGGACCATGTTATTAGAATTACGTGTTAATCCAGATCGGAGATAAAGTCCTGTAAACTGTTATGACTAAATATCTGAAATGTAACCTATGATGAATGCCCATTGCAATGTCTGTAATATCACTAGACGGACAACGTTTGGAATAATGTAAAAGCTGTAATTTTTATTGACAGCGACACAAGGCAAAAAGCGGTAATTTCTTCTTGATTTTTACAAAAAAAAATGTTTTATTGGTTCTATGTTTATTGATGCAAAACTTCAATAATAAGAAATAAAAACAAAAGTATGTGCTACACTTGTATGCTGGTAAGTATAGAACCATACCATGAACTGTTCCATACTATGCCATGTTCTTATACACCCTTGTTTCCTGTATGCATTCCAAGTTACATAGCAGTTTTGGTATCTGGTAACTACCCTACCTGCACTGAGGTGTGGGCTGCTGAATAAAGGCTTCTCCTTTATTGATTTGTTCATAATTCTTATACACAATAATGCACAAAAAAGTCAGTGTCTGAAAATAGTTACCAAGGCTGTCATTAAACACAACAGTCTACTTTCATAGAACCACAAGATCATTGCACATGTGTATGCACACTGTATTGCTCGTATGTTTGCACGTGTAAAAAACGCAGACTATTTTTTCTCTAAATGAACAAATCTAATAGATTACATTGTTGAGGGTCTATTCGCAGATTCCTGTGTATATGTGCTCTGCCTTTACGGGCAGCAAAGCTTTTTATTAAAAATAAAATGCACAACTAATAAAATGTGTAATCTTTTGGAATCACACTATTCTTTAGTACATGTTTAGGGATTGCATTATTTATTTTCAATTAAATGGAGGATATTTGTTCTGAATTCTGTGTCATCTGCTTAGTAAGACATTCTAGGAAATGACTTCCTCCTAGGCACAGCATACAGCAAGGTTCTGTTCCTTTGAAGTACATTCAAAATGACAGCAAATGTTGGATGTTCACTTCCCATCCTCACAGACGCCTACAGTGGGTTTCACAGAGCAGAAGATAATATCCGAGGGGGAACTACATTTTCTTAACTTCGCTGTTCTTTATTTCTGTGGCTCTTTATCTGTTTTGATCTTATTTTTACAATGTATCGATCTGATACTCAAGTTTAAGTATGAATTTATACACAGTATAGTGTTTTCAGAAACCGTGAATTAATTATAATGTGCTAAGTAAATGTATTTTCTTATTTAAAAAATATATATATAAAAGCTTTACCTTGCTTGGGGATGTGTAACAATACAGTGCACATAGGGAAATGATTGGTATTGCCTTTCTATTTATATCATTTATAATGTGCAACAAATGCCAAAAACAACTTAAGCTGCAAGGCACATAATTATTAATTCAATTGAGTATCTACCCAGAGGGGGAATAAGTACTACTGGTATATAAGAGGATCTGTGCTCTAGAGATGAACACTGTTTGGTGGGTTTAAAAAGCTAATTTACTCAGTATGTATTTCTCGCACTTTTTATTTCAGCAAATTTCACACTAAGGAAAGTGAAACTGCTATAAAACAATAACCGATATTGTTTACATCACTAAACCACATCTAAAGTTGTGATCATAAAAAGAAATTGATCATATACGTTGCTTACAAGTGAGCCAGTTACTAGCTGTGAATGGAACTGTGTTAAAAGCACAAAAAAACATGTGATAAATATAAGGAAAATAATTTAATAGGGTGAATTATGTACAAAATAATGAAAGCAGAACATGGCGACTCATCAAATGAGGACCACATATTCTGTTTTTATTACAATCATGCAAGGATCATCTGTAAGTCATTCAGCATTCTTGTGGATAGCAGGGTTAACAAAAACTGGTGTTTCCGCCCTTATCATTGGCTGACGTTTTCAGCCGTATGTTGGTACGAGATGGTCATCTTACTGAGAAAATTCCCAAATACTCAAATGTACCATTCTCATAAAAACACTTTTTGTCTTGACTGAAAGTATGTCAAGGGAGGCAACTTTTATAATGCTCTCCTTTTCGAACCAGCTAGTACAGGAATATAGGATCTCGAGGAAATGCAGGAGTGTGTTCTAAGGGCACGTTGATTTTTGCAGGAATCCTAGATTTTCATGTTAGGAGAACAAAACAAATCTGCTCTTGTGTTTTGTTGGAAGAGCTGCATCCTAGGATGGCTCGAAGGGGAAGAGCTCAACCTGGATAGGAATCTGCTTTCACCGCTTCCCCATTTTATGATTGTTTTTGTACAGGGGCACTCCCTGTTGGCATTTTGATTATACAAAAGCTAAATCATTTTGCTAGCTGAAGAAGCACTATGAACACCACCTCCTATCTCCCCCCTCCCTCCTGGACAGGCTCAGCACGACTGATGTTCAAACAATATACAGCTGTTGATCAACAAATCTTGGAAGGAAAAGCCTACTCAACATTTATTTCCTTAAACTGCCATAAGATTTTAATAATGAAATTGATTAATGGCCCTCAAATGAGGTGGGCATGACGAAATGGGCAGACCCCAAGAGAAACAGGACGGCTGGCTCCCAAGTGTGCTCAAATGAGTTCTGTACGGTGAAGAGAGTTGAAGCCAAGCATTTCATAGCTAGAGTGTTCCACAGCCGTAGATACCAAGTAGCAATAGGTGGTGAATCTTTCTTCTCTCCAAAGTGATTCTAAGGTTGTCTTAGTTGCACCTAGACAGGTCCACATCAAAAGGCAATCACTTTTGGTTTGATATTGTAAGCTAGGGGAACGGCGGACCAATGCAACAAAGGAGAATTCAGTGGACAGTGCACCGCCTAATAACTTCATTGCTGCTAAAACCTCTGCCCAGAAGACTTTAATCAGCAGACAATTCCACCATGTGTGTTTGAAGGCACCTCCATTCCACAGCCCCTCCGACAGAGCTCTGGAGCCAGAATAAAATATTGCAAGCGGAGTGGGATAACATACCAATCAAAAGCAATTTTGTAATGGACTTCTCTGCAGGCTATCCTATAAGAATTTCTACTTCTATCTCGGCATATGGTGACCTAATGATAGTCTGACATCTCTGCTTCTAGAAGATTCGACCAGTACAGTCAGAGCGGATGAGTCAAACTATGGCTGTCTGCATTGTAATGCGTATAGGGCGGTGGTAGTCCCTTGATTCCCAGCTGACTTCACACATTTTTCTAGTAGGAATAAGTCTCTCGTAGCAACTGTGCATATAGATGGGTGCAGCACCCAATGCTGCAATTGTGCACAATGGTAACGCTCCTGCTCCCCCAACCGGAACCTCGGTTTGCAGGCTTCAAATGATTGTTTATTGTGGTTTTCTTTTCTTATTGTTTAAGAGTGCCACTGTGCTCCTGGTGCAATGCAGGTGGGGAAACTTCTGTCAAAGAGGCAGTGGCAATTAGACCACTTACTCTTCAGTCCACTCATAAAAGTACATGGAGCAAAGACAAATGATGACTAACGTTTGCAGTACGCTATCATCTGTACAACACCTTAAGGCCTAAAAGCATAGAGCATGGGCAACTAATACGGAGGACTTGACATACACCAGTGAGTGATCACACTAGCTATAAATTAAACTAAAAGCCAGATCTCTTGAACATCAGAAGCTAAATATCTGCTTAATTCAGCACAGTTTCCAGAAATGTTTAAAATGCTTATATTAGCAGCTGAGGACACTAATGCCACATGGCAAATGTATACATTTTGACCATCTGCACATCCAAAATATATTCCCATTGATATATATTTCATTCCTTTCTGGCGGATGTCTCTCCACATTTAGCAGCCAGTTTAAATGTTGTAGCTTGAACATGCTAGCTCAGTGACGTACCGATACCTTGGTATTATAGTAGCACATTCATGGACATTAGTACTTGGTTGCCCGAGTTAATTTGGAAAAGAAACATGAAGATGCACACAGCATACAGGCAAATGTCACTTTAATCCAGAGTTCATTCCACCGCATCAGAACCTTGATTGCAATTCAACAATGGAACCCAGTCTAGGGTCAAACTAGAATCTAAAATAGTACCTTTGCATGTGTACCATCCAGAAAGTGACCACACTGCCTTTCCTTAACCATAAAAACAATGTATAAGAATGAACCATGATGTAGCACGAGAAAACAAAGGGCACACGCCCAATAACAAGGATTTAGCTACAGAATTTCATAATCGCAGAATTTAGCAGAATGTATCCTTAAGCACACACAGTGTGGAGTGGAAGACGAGAATACCCCCACCAACTTGTGATAAACAGGGAGTCTTTGAGATTTGCCACCCGCTGTATCTCTTAATTCAACCCCCCACTTGGGGAATCACTTGCAACACTGCCAGCACCCCAAACACTTAAATCCAACCTGTCATTCTGCTATAGCTCTCGGGCGGCAGGTAAGACTAGTGTATGGCATCACACACCAGGAGCATTCATGACAAGCCTGGTCTGTTTCAAACTACATATCCTTATTGGCTTTTAAAAGATGTTCAAGAAATCGCCATCTTCCATGATCAGACTGAATGAAACTTCTCCCCATATTTTGGACAGGTGGAAACAAGTGGATCGGAATCATGATCTAATGGGCAGTTTTGCCAAGGGCCATCAAAAGGTTGCAAACAGCTAAGTGTTGCTACATGTGTTCTCACGCATTTGTTTGCAAATAACAAACAAGGAATTTTGATGATAAACAAAATTTCTGCATCTATAACCAGCCACCAGACTCACACACCCGCTACCTAGATAGGTCAAGTCAACCAACACAGGCCAACTACAACTAGGAGGTATCAACTTCTGCACCTGACACGCCAAGCCATTTCCCATGGAAACTTTTCTCTTAACTTTCAAAAGCCTTATATCTCGACAGAAAGACCTCTCTATGGGTCACCCAGTAGGCACACCAAAATACATCATTTAGAATGTCATCATCTTTTAAGGTTTGCCTCCAACAGGCTTCATCACATGTCCCACAATCATCTTCTATATCCATGCACGTCACTAAACACAAATCCACTTGCGCATCAAAACCTACTTTTGCACTTCGAGTGGTAACCTTGATAGGCCGTCAGCATGCACGCTGCTGCACTTTAAATATATTCCAGGCAATGTGTTACACGTGCTTTAAGAGCTCCTGCAAATGACAGTAGAAGACGATTGTGGTTGGTCCGCGAAACATGTGGTCCCCCAGATGGACAGGTGTTGAAATGTTCACCTGTCCAAGTACAAGTGAAGGCTTCACCTTCTATTACTGTCTAGTGGTGCTCTGCCAGGCATACTATCTAAGTTCTGTACTCTGGCGATTCCTTTCATCCTAATATATTGAACCCCTCCTTTATCCAATTCCTGAGGGCTTCCAGCTTGGAGGTAACATTTGGAAATAACTTTGAAAAGTATGTGCTCCCTGTCCTTCGAATGAACCTGGCTACCAATAGCCTTGGGTCAGGTCTGGCCTGCTAAGATATCATGTGGTCAACATATTTTGCACTTGGTTGCATAAATACAGTTGTAGCTTGTTGCTTCTGTTCACGGTTAGAAGTCTTTTTTTGTTATGCCCCACTACAGTTTGTGTATAAATTGGAATAGCATATTGAAATGACATTACACCTTACAACCCTTTGAATGTGTGGTGTAATTGGTGCATCATGCTTTTGAAAATGTCTGGCACCTATGCAAAGCCAAAAGGCACCTGTAGGAAAACTGAATGTGCTCTTGGGGATAACTGAAGTGGTAAAGGATTAGGAATCTTCATGTAATTTACCTTGATGGTATACCGTCCTCAGTTCAAATGTAGAAAGAATACTGCCTCTCTAGGGTAGATATTGTGGGAACAGATGACAGTCTACACAATTATTGACATTAGCACTGCTCAAATCCACAAATAACCATTCCACCTCACAGTTTGCATGCAAGTGGAACTGACAGCAACCAAAATGCAGATTCAGTAGGTTTGATGACACTATCACATTTTGGTCAGATCTATGTCCTCTCTTCTCTAGCTGAGAGTGGGGCAGGGTACTACATTTTAGTATCGTACAGTGTTGAAAACTCTAACTTTTGTAACCCGCTCATCAAAATCTCTGTACTCCATCACATTTTGCAGCACTCCATAAAGGTCAATTTCTGACACATGTGGTGTTGCATACATGTTTAATTTCATGTAAAGCTCCTCACTGTGTGTCCCTCACTCTAGGTCTTAAACTCTGACTGACACAAAAAGCTTGCCCGGATACGCCTTCCACACAATTCTGTGTCAGCCAGAAGGTACCCGTCCTATTTTACTTCTATGCAGTTGTCTGAATATTTCAAAATATTAGTTTAATGTTATCCTAAGCTAATTCAAAATTAGCCCTTGAAATAACAGTGATGTGGGAGCCTCTGGCCACCAAATAATTGATTCTCCTAGTCTGTATTATTAGCAAATCAGTGTGTCTTTCAGTTTTGCATTGCCAACACTATGTTGTTCATGTTTTATTCAGTCTCTTGACCACTTCAGACACAATATTCACCTGAGGCCCCATTGTGTTCTTACATACTTTGGCAAAAAGCCCTAATCTCCCACAGCCCTAATATCCTTTTTAGGGCGAGTCTGGGCAGCGCATGCGTTGCTCTGCGAGGCATGCTGTATTGAGGTAGGGACTTGAAGCTTCGCCCATGTCTCGCCCATCTTTTCAAATGGCTCCTGTTATCAGCCTTGCAAAATGGTTGCTTGTCATTTCTGATTAGGCGTGTTAGTCCCTCCTTTGTAGCGCCTTGTCTGCATTTGTAATCTCCCATAACGACTGGACCTTTTACTTGTCTTGTTACACAGTCTGCTGTATCTTGGCTGTGCAAAAAGAACAATTAATTGACATAATGCTGCACAATGTCAAACATTCACCCTAGTACAGAGATTTGGGCCTAAATCATTGTTTTTTTGCTCACGATGCCAAGATTCAACATGGCCGCCGAGGAGTAGGAGCCTTCCGAGGAGCTCCTGGTTTTGGGATTACCTTTTAGGTTGATATCCCTGCATAAACTACCTCACCGACCATCACCCACCTGCCTCTTAAACCGGACTACACATCCTCCGTCGACATATACAACTTTAATAAAAAAAAATTAAAAAAATCGTGGAAGGCTACTTACCCGGACCGTCCACGGCTGCGAGACTGCTCAACACCAACGCCGCCTGGACTCCAACGGGGTTACGAGGCACATCACCAACAGAACTGACCTGCTGCTGAAGGCTTCCGATCCCCTCCAGGGTGAGCCCTGGTTGACGGTGCCGGTCCTCCTGTCCTCCCAACTGCGCTGCCTGCTCCCTGATGAGCACGCTCTCCAGGCTCCAGGGGTCTCAAGATCGGTAACCACCACGGCTGCGAGACTGCTCGACACCAACGCCGCCTGGACTCCAACAGGGTTCCGAGGCACCTCACCAACGGAATTGACCTGCTGCTGGAGACTTCCGATCCCTTCCACGGTGAGCCTTGGCTGACGGTGCCGGTCCTCATGTCCTCCCGACTGCGCTGCCTGCTCCCTGATGAGCACGCTCTCCAGGCACCAGGGGTCTCAAGATCAGTAACCACCACCCGATGAGGCTCTCCCGAATGAGCGGACGAGATCGGTGACTGACCGACGCCTGCTGCTTTCGTTCCCCATCATTCCCCTACCATGGACCCGACTCATGCCTGCTTTTTAGTCCTTCGCGACTGGTCTCGATAGAGGTTGACAGACGCGACCTCTCCCTCTCCAGGGCATAGGTGGAGACCTCCCGATAGGCTACACCGGGATACTCGCTGCACAGACGGCACGACAGGTCCGCAAAGTTCACATCGTCTCGGGCTTTTGGGGTTGGTGGAATCATGGTGCTCAGGCAACACGTAAGCCACCTTGCGAATATTTTTGTGGCTGACTGATAACCCGATCCTCAGGTTTCTAGGGACGCTGATCTGGACAATGTTCCTAAGACACTGACACCATTTTGATTGATGGTCGAAATTCGATCGCCATTTTGTCCTCCTTACTCTATCCTGGAACTGACCCTCCCTGATCCTGTTGCTTCAATAAGTGGTGAAAGAGAAAAAGGACTATCTTCTCCCTGCTCCAACAGTAGCCATCTTGAAAGGGAGTCTATCATGAGGTTTATCTATTCTATCATGCTCCTCATTACGGTTACTTTAATCTAAATCTTTATCTCCTTGTTCTCCATTAGCCACCTACCCCGCACTCCTCCATACTAATTATCAGTCCCCCCTTTTATGAGTCTATATTGTTTAAATTAAATCCAAAACCTTACTTAGGAGATCTGCCATAACCAGCCCATTTCCTCTATATTGCATAATATTTCTTTATATCATTCTTTATATAATCTCTTTATACTACACTGATTTCTCTATTATTATTGTCTCACGGATCTGTTTATTATTATTGCTCCCCTCTGTTACATTCTTCCCCCTTCCTCTTCCCTATTTTCACTTTATTATATTCCCCCAAACTGGTTCTATCTTTCCATACTCCCCTTTCTCAAGATATTGACCCCATCTATGGTCGCTACTCCCGAACTCCCCCCCTCTCCCATCTTCTGCTCTCCTCTAGCTCTCCCCCCTCTCCCATCCTTCTGACTTACCTCATTTTATTATTTTTATTCTTGAATGTTCGTTCGTAACTTTTTTTCTGAATAATTGATAGCTATTATTTACCTTTGCCTTATGTACACTCATAAGTGATCTACCTCATTTTACCTTTGGTGATTCTAATTTTTATTTTTCTAAATGTTATACAGACTACCATTGAAGAACACGTACAACTGCACTTAGTACCATTGTCTCATTGTACCTCACTGATTTATTTATTATTATTATTATTGCCTAACGGATTTGTGTATTATTTCTGTTCCCCCTGTTACATCCTCCCCCTTCCTCTTCCCTATTTTCACTTTATTATTTTTTCCCAAACTGGTTCTACTTTTACATACTCTCCTTTCTCAATATACTGACCCAACTGGTTCTACCTTTACATACTCTCCTCTCTCTAGATACTAACCCTATCTACTGTCTCTACTCCTGAACTCTACCCCTTCTCCCATCCTCCTCCCCCCATATTGCCTCCCTCTTGAGCCACCGCATCACACGGCCCCCAGGTTACATTACCTCTCACTGACTCCCCCCGCCCCCTCTCTTTTATTCCCCATGCCCCACCCAATTCTCACTCTCGCACACCCTCCCTCGCCCCTGACCACACCCATTGAACCATCATGCCTCCCCTCAACCATACTCTCACGACACTTGACTCACCCATCACTAGGCATGGCCCTAACTCTTGGTCCATCCTTTACCCCCAAACCTCTCCAAAAGTGGCAAGAAAAACTTTAAACACAAACTTCTAATGTGCCACCAAGAAACCTTATTCGTTGACAACTACCTTAGCCTAACCTCCATCATAAAAACAAACTACATCTTCTACACTAAACGCCCCTCCAAATGGAAAAGTATCTTTCTCCACCACCTTCCTATCTCGAAGTCCTGCAAAATCCCCTATGGTTTGAAACTATCCACTACTCCTTCACCTACCTTTCCTGGCGAAATCGACATCTCGATTTTCAAATCAGGTAATATCCTTATACAAGCCTCTGAAAACCACCTCACTATTTTTGAACACCACTTCAGATCCCTATCCCATTACCTTCTACCTACACTTACCTCTAACCTCTCAACCTCCCAATCGCAGGATGCCTTTTCCTCCCCCCACCTCTACCCCAACCTATCCTTTCCCTAACTCATTAATCAT
This sequence comes from Calotriton arnoldi, assembly GCA_963921515.1. NCBI lineage: Eukaryota > Metazoa > Chordata > Amphibia > Caudata > Salamandridae > Calotriton > Calotriton arnoldi. The sequence continues at coordinate 2,393,789 of CAWUFW010000282.1, forward strand.
CAATGAAATCCCTGATTCCCTGATGTATTCTCCCCCTTCCTCATTAGCATCTCCCCCTCCTCCTAACTTTCCTACTACTCCCTTAGCAAACCAAACCCCCCTTCCTCCGCATGTACCCCCTCACCCTGACCCCCCGACGACTTCACCAATAACTCCAATCTCCTTCCCTCCTAGTAACGCTCCTACAACTCCCCCAATCACCCAAACCCCTCCTCATCCTCATATACCCCCTCCCCCAGATCCCCCGATGGCTCCACTAATAACTCCAAACTCCCTCTCTCCCAGTAACCCTCCCCCATTATCCAATTAACAGCCCTCATCACCCCCCCATGCCCCCTTTTTCCTCATGACACCCAGTTGACCTCTAGGAATGCCCTCCTGCACCCTTTAATTCCACTACATCCCTGCAACCTAAACACCCCTCACATCCCCCCACCTGGCTTCCCACACTGTCCACTCCCTAGACCTCCATCCCCGACCAGCATGGAACATACCCCTCCCCCCGACCTCCTAGCCCCCCTCACTATCTCATTTCTTACCCAGTCACTCCTCAATATTGAACTCCACCTCACAACCCTCGTGCAAGAACTCTCTTCTCTCAAATGTCGTCAACTCCCTCTCCTCAAGGAACCCCTCCAATCATACCTATCCCTTTGATTCCGTACAAACTAACACCGCACCCCATCACCAAAGGAATAAGTCCCCTCATGACTATTCTCCACCTAGACCGCCTTGCAGTAATTGTTTACTCAGCCCACCCTCCTCCCTGAGCCATCTTCCCTCCCCCGACCTCCCTGACCTCAATAAATCCCACTCCCCCATCACCTGGACTATGAACACCCTTTCACCCCATTCATCTATCCCTGTGATCCTGGGGACAAGTAGGATCCCTTCCTCCCCAATCTCGCCTAGACCCCCACAACAACTCACCACTATCCATTCCTGTTCCCCCACAAAAAGCGACCCCAAACCCCTCAACTGCATGCTGGTTAACTGCCGATCAGCAGCCTGTCATGCAACAGAAATAGCGGAAACTATCCTTAGTGATGCCATTGACATCGCCTTTCTCACGGAAACCTGGCTTAATGCCCACTTGTCATCTATCCTTGACCTGCTCTCTCCCCCTGGTTACTCCATCCTCAGAAAAGACAGAATTGATCAAATTGGAGAAGGCCTCGCCATAATCTATAAAGAAGAACTTCAACTCTCGCCGATCCTGCACTCTGACCATACTACTTTTGAATACCTTGGAGCTGATCTTACAGTTCAAGGTTCCCCCCCCATTCGCATACATAACATCTATCATCCCCCTGGTGACACTCTTTCCTTCGTGGAAGAACTGTCTGATCTCCTTACCCATTCATCGATTTCCAATTCTAGAAACCTCTTCCTCAGAGACTTTAACCTCCACTGGAACAAAAATGATGATCCCTCGGTTAATCTCATCAACGACTTACTTGATATCAGTGAATTGAAACAACTCTGCCACTCTCCAACCCACTCCAAAGGTGCCACTCTTGACGCTATCATCACTAGCAAGGAACTGGCTTCTCTTTCACACATCATTCCCATTGACTGGTCCGACCACCACCTCATCCTCTTCACGATCAACAGCTTTGTACCCCCCAGCCACAAATACCATCAAACAAATGAAATTGACTAGAAATCTTCACCTTATTCCTCCGGGCGAACTGGAGACTAGGATTAAAACTCAACTACAGCTCACTCCTCTCTCCCAAAGTGCTAACGACCTTACGGAGCACTACAACAAATCCATCGTTGAAGTCCTTGACCAAATCGCACCAGCCAAATTAAAACTGCAAAAACATAACCCCCCCAAATCCTGATTCAACACTGACCTCAACAGTGAGAGACGCGCTCTTAGGCAGACCGAACGCACATGGAGGCAACACTCTTTCCCCTCAAATCTTGTCCTCCTCAGAACCGCAAGGCCCAACTACAAAAAACACATCTTCAACGAAAAGACCTCCTTCTTCCGCTCACAACTTGACCGCACAAGAAACCGACCTAGGGAATTATTTAGCATTGTCAAAAACCAAACTGCTTCAGCTCCCCCCAAACTAATGGCTACAGTCAAAAGATGTGAAGAAATTGCCAACTTCTTCTCAGATAAAATCACTAAGATTGAGCAATCCTTCGTCTTAACTCCCATCCCGTATAGCCTACCACCCCTCCTTAACATCCCCCTAAATCTCCATCCACAATCAACCCTCACACTGACCCTTCCCAACCCCCCCGTTGTCACCCCTTCTGAACCCTATTACACCATCCCCCAGCTAAAAAACAATGCATCCTGGAATATCTTCTGTCCAGTTTCAGAACGGGAAGTCCTCAACATCATCACCAAGCTTAAACCATCCTCGCACACCAAAGATCCCCTCCCTGCCTATCTTGTCCAAGACCTTAAACACATCATCGCCCCATATTGGACCACTATCATCAACTCCTCCCTAACCACTGGTAGTGTCCCTGCTTCCCTCCAACTAGGACAAGTTACCCCCACCATCAAAAACGCTACAGTTGACCCCAATGACTTAAATAACCTGCGCCCTATTTCTAACCTTCCATTCCTTTCTAAGGCCCTGGAAAAATGCGCCCTACTCCAATTGGACAAACACATTGACTCATTCAACCTCCTGGATACATTACAATCAGGCTTCCGAAAGGGCTGCAGCACTGAAACTGCCATGCTCAACATTATTGATGACATCCACCACTCCCTAGACAAGGGCGAATCCTCCCTACTCATTCTCCTTGACCTCTCTGCTGCTTTTGATACTGTTAACCACGCTGCCTTAATCAATATTCTCAAAGACCGTTTTGGCTTAAATGGTACTGTTCTCAAATGGTTCACCTCCTTTTTCCAAAACAGAACCCAACAAATTAAAGTCAGCGATTGCCTCTCTAAACCTTTGCCGGTCTCATCGGGAGTCCCCCAGGGCTCTATTCTCTCACCCACTCTATTCAACCTCTTCATGGAACCCCTCACCCTCATTCTTAAGCAAGCGAAAATCAATTACCACCTCTATGCTGATGACACCCAACTTTACTGTAAGATCAAATCCCATGCAGACGTCTTACACCTCAACGAGGCCTTGACTAAAATTCAATTCTGGTTCCATCACAACCACCTCAAACTCAACCCTAAAAAACGGAAATCATTCTATTCTCCCCTAAAAACAACTCGCTCCCTATTCAACACTGGATCTCTGACATCAAAGCTCTCAACTGCACTCTTACCATCTCTAACACAATCAAATCCCTCGGCATCAGCGTCGATCAGAGCCTCAGTACTACTCCCCACATAAAAAACTCGGCCAAAGGTGCTCTCTTCACACTCCACCATCTCAAGAAAATAAAACCCTTTATTCCTGCTGACGACTTTAAAACAGTGGTGCAATCATTGGTCCTGTCGAGACTCGACTATGGTAATGCCATTCTCTCGGGAACCCCTAAAGCCCACCTAGCCCCTATTAAATCCGTACTTAACCTTGCGGCCAGACTTATTACTGACTGTAAACGGTTTGATCACATCTCCCCAGTCCTCAAAGACCTCAAATGGCTTCCTATTGAAGGCAGATCCACTTACAAGATTGCTTGCATCACGCACAAAGCCCTCCATCAAAGCACCCCTTCTTACCTCTCTGATAAACTCCACAAAGCAGGCTGTACTAGAACAATGAGGAGCACTAACGCTCTCGTCCTAGTCCCTCCCTTACTAAAAAAGAAATCAACACAGTCACGCTCTTTCTCTGGAAATGCTCCCTCTGTCTGGAATGCCCTCCCTAAAGATCTACGTTGCAACCCCTCCTACCCCAGCTTCAAAAAAGACCTCAAGCTGCACCTCCTCAACAAATACTGGGGTCCTTAATACCTTGTCCCCGGACACTAATGCCTACCCCTCACCCGACTTTATTGGTCCCCACTACTAATTGTTTTACACCCCCTCCCCCCCCTCCCTCCAATTCTTTCATTTACGGCCACCTCCCCACCCCCTTTTTATTAACTTTCTGGACAGTACCCACCTACTTACACCTGCTTTCCCCTTACCCCTCGCCCTCCACAGTCGCCATTCACTTTCACGCACCCCCTCTTCTTTTCACTAACCAACTTTGCTTTCTATTATTCCTTCTACCTTTGACCTGGTGTTTGACTTTGGCTTCACTAGCTAATTACCTAATTTAAAATGAACATTATTGCAAATTTTCAAATTGCCTTGTTTATTACCTCTATGTACAAAGTTATATTGCAAGTCTGCATAACCAAACCTTGTAAAGCGCTCTGATACTCTTGGGTCCAGCCAGCGCTATATAAAACCTTTAAATAAATAAATAAATAAAGATGCCATTCCAGTTCAGACCCAGCCATATGAAAATGAGTCTTGACCCTGCGCCCAATGGGAACAGTCCAGCCCGAACTGCCAGGCCAGGTCTTCCCTGGACTGGAAATAAGCATCCTGGGACCAGTTTCGGGGCATCAACCCTCACCAGCCAGGCTAGCTTGACTCCAGTGGCATGGAGAGCACGGGACCCACGTCTGGGCATACGGGACCCACGTCTGGGCATACCCGTCCCATTCGGGGTGACAAATGCAAAAAGAACAATTGATGGACAGAATGCTGCACAATGTCAAACATTCACCGCAGTACAGAGATCTGGGCCTAAATCCATCGTTTTTTTGCTCCCCATGCCATTCCAGCTCAGACCCAGCCATATGCAACTCAGTCTTGACCCTGTTTCCCATGGGAACAGTCCAGCCCGAACTGCCAGGCCATGGATTTAACCCGGATCTCGACTGGGGGTGAATGTTTGATTTGCTCTGCATTCCGTCCATCATCTGTGTGTCTTTTGCTTTCTCGCCCTAATTGCGCCGGGTATGCCCAGACTTGGGTCCCGGGCTCACTGTGCCACTGGATACAAGCTAGCCTGGCTGATATGGGGTGATGCCCCGAAACTGGTCCATGGATGCTTGTTTCCGGTCCAAGGAGGACCTGGCTTGGCAGTTCGGGCTGGTGATGGAGCAGGAAAAATAAAAAATTTAACCCCTAACAAATTTTATAAATTATTAATAAAATGTTTGTTTAAATGTATTAATCAACACTGTATGTGTGGGAATGGTAATATGCCAATGTATGTGCTAAATAATCTATTAATGGATGTCCGTGTGTCTAATTATAACGTAAAAATAAATGCGTACTAATAAAAATAAATGCATGTTGTTGTGCTTCATAGAAATAAAATGTGTCGTTGCAAAAACAAATAGTGATGGTAAGTAAGGAACAGCTTAAGTGTTGCTTTCTGCTAGGTAACAACTAATTGGGGTACGTAGACGGGAGGGAAACGAAAGGGATATTTTTCTCTATTTTAATTATGTTTTGTTTGCCTCAAATTAGTGCTTCTAAAGTATAACCGAGTGGCGATATAAAATGGCCGCCAGTGGGAAGATGTGCGCAGGCGCAAGGGGACACGTGGTACGGGATGAAATTGGAGAAATCCGGAACCTCGTGATGTCTCTGAGAGGCTAGGATGCAAGAAATGGTCAAGGCTGGTGTGACCTAATTGAACTGATAGTGTGCCATGATGATCAGCAGAGAGCCCGTGGGAAACAAGTCTAAGAGAAAGGACAATGACTGCGGAGTTCTCGAATGTGTCGAAAGAAGTTACAAATGAACTGATCGAATCGGATGGAAATGTTTAAGCGTATGGGAAAGGAAATGATCCAAGGACCCTTGAATCCAAGAGAACTTGATTAAAGAATGAATAAGCTGACATGCATGGACCAATGAAAGAAAAGCGTGATATTAATGTTGCAACAGTTAGTTAGCAAAGTTAGAATTAGGGTATAAGAGGGCCTACTCTTAGTGGGAGGGGTCAGAGTTCCAGTGCAGAGAATTGATGTCAGTCGTGGTTGCAGTCACAGTCAGGAGAGGAGTTGAAGAGTCGTGTTGGTGACTTCCAGTGCTGGGTGGTCCTGATCGATCCCTTACTGAGCGGGAGAGATGCTGAAAGACTGTTAGAGGAGACGGGTTGCAGGTAGCTGATGCTGACGAGCTGAAGTTTGCTGTTGCTGTCTTAATTTTACAGTTGAGTATGAGAATCAGGCTATTTCTAAATCCTAACTTAGGTTAGAAATCATTAGGCTAAATTAGGAAGCTAGGCAGGTAATTAGGGTTTTTGGCTTCATGACAAAATTTCCTTTCTGCAATAAATTGATTATGCTTAATAAAATTGTGAATTTAAGAATGAATAATTGAATAAAGTATTAAAATTCTTTTCATGCTTTAAAATTTATATAAAATTTAAGATTCTTTAAACCCAAAATGACTCAGTGGTTATTTTCCTAAATGATTGTGACATAAGTAATTGGTTATTGTGATTCAGCTGGTCTTAATCACTATGAACTAATTTCTTAAATGAATGATTCATCGACAAACAATAAGCAGGAATATCTTAAGAAATAAATAAAAGAAAGGGACAAAATAAGGTAATAAGATATCCTGGCTCTTCCAGCGGTACATAAAATGGTGTTCTCCATTTAGTTCTCATGCTTCTCCTAGGAGTACAAAATTTCACAAAGGTGTAAAGGAAATCCAGGAGTGTGCGTGTGTGTTAGACGATGTTTATGGGCCCCATCGTCATGTGGATATGAGAAATATAGTTTGCCCCTGGATGACCTATAAGTAACCTAGGAGGAGAATAGTTTTATTGTACGCGCTGCATCACTGGACTGTTCCCATGAGGCACAGGGTCATGACTGATTTGCATATGGCTGGGTCTAAACTGGGGTGGCATGGTGAGCAAAAGAACGATGGATTTAACCCAGATCTCTTGACTGGGGGTGAATGTTTAATTTGCTCTGCATTCCATTCATCATCGGTTTGTCTTTTGCTTATCTTGGCTGTGAGCACTATTTTTGCCAATGATTTGCCCCTATTCCACCCACTACGTTGCAGCACGCCACCCCCTTTTATTTTACTTACTAATGGCGGTCCGCTTGAACTATAGAGGCCGCGTTTCTTCATTTATTTTGGAAGCGCAGTCCGCTTTAAGTATAGCGGCCGCGCTTATTTATTTAATGAATTGTTTTTTGTTAACTAGCGCCCATGCTGCGCTTTCGCATTAATGGAGGCCGCGCCCCTTTCTTTAGTAAAGCCGCATCTAAAGAAAGGTGTGTGGCCGCTATTAGAATGAAAGTGCAGCATGGGCCGCTTTTACAAAAAAAAGCATTTGTTTGTCAACTTGACAAACAGATGCTCTTTTTTTTGTCGAAGCCCCCATGCCGCGGTTTTACTCTGTCAGCCACGCTCCTTTCTTTAGAGGCAGCTTGTCTAAAGAAAGGGGCACGGCCTCCATTAACGTGAAAGTGCAGCATGGGGCGCTTTGATACAAAACATATTTGCAATGCTATAGGTCTCGCATTTACGAGAGTTTGAGCTATTGGCATTGTAAATGCCAATAGCTCAAACTCTCGTAAATGCGAGACCTATGGCATTGCAAATGATTGTTTTATATTATTTCTTGTATTGATTGGAAACCACAACAAGCATTTGCAATGCAATAGGTCTCGCATTTACGCAGTTTAAGCTATTGGCATTGTAAATGGCAATGCCTTTTATTTATGTTTTAAAAACGAAAACAAAAATAAAAGGCATTGTTATTTGCAATGTCAATAGCTCAAACTCGCGTAAATGCGAGACCTATTGCATTGCAAATGCTTATTAGATTAGTGAGTAGAAACGCCCCCTTTTTGGCCCGCGCAGCAAATTAATTAAATAAACAAGCGCGGCCTAAAAATGAGAGGACAACACGAGGGCCAGAGCCCACTTTGCGCATGCCTTAGAAGGTCTCTGGCTCTTCCTTCGCTTCGCTTCCCTTCTTTCCCTGGCGCTTCGGTACATGGACAAACCACATACGCCCCAGGAGTTTGAAACTACTGCAACAATATACACGTTTGAAACAAAGAAATGCGTGCTTCACCTTATTAAAACAACTATTGCCCAAAATGTCTGCAAAGAATTTTGGGGAGGTCACAAACATATCTCGTTGCTGCAGGCCAGGTCCTTCTACCATGGCATTGTTGATTCAATGGAACATCGAATATTTAATTCCTTCGTGCCAGAGGCTGAAAGGTGTCTATGTTTATTGAGCATCGTTGAGGGATGTTCTCTTTGGTGAACAGTGAAATGAAATAAAGTGGCACGGCCTTTAGGTCATGGCATTGCCATTCTGAATGTTTGTATAAAATTAATGAATATATCAGTGGACACCCATCACTAAAGTTTGCATATTCATAGATTCTGCGTGTAGCCGGATTAAGAATCACCCTTCCACATTCGTGATACACGTTTGCACTGTTGTGTGCACTGCGTGAATTCGATTTGACCAGCGCACAGTTTCCCGTCAACAATATTTAAAACACACAGAAATACAAAGCATCGTGGTCACGGGATTGTGTGTTCTCCCCGTCTCCATGGAAAATGTATTTTTTAAATTTTCCTCGGGTAGATTGTTCTCAAGCGGAGAGCTTGTTTTGAGTTCTACCAAGTCTAATGTATATTTTATTCGTTTTCCCCACTTTAAAACGCTTATCTTCTGATCTGATTTCCTTCCACCGGGCTGCATATTTTCTATCTGAACCCCAGATAAATGTGTCTTTTACACGTATCCAATAAACGCAGTTTGTGATTTTTTTCATGAGGGAGGCATGTGTGTGTCTTTTTTGGAGGAGAAATGCTTTAATTATTTCGAATACAGCCCAAGTGCCTTTTTTGTGGACGCCAAAAACGTGGCTCCACATTTCCAGAACGCTCATCTTTTTCCATTAACGGGGAATGGGTGGTGTGCACATTCCACTCAGTGGCGCGGCAAGGGTGTCGTGAATCGTGACCCTTAATGCAAGCGAATAAAAATCCTGCGTCCCCTGTTGGTTAATAATGCACAGCCTTCAGTGGTGTGCATTGGGCCCCTCACTCCTGTGCCCGGTGCACTGCACCTGCTGCACCAGTAATAGACACTCCCCTGACAAAACCGCCCGACCCTCTAACTTAGCTGCCCATGAACCCTGGAAAGGTGTTTATATTTCTTTAATGCGTTTTTTGACTTTCTGCGTAAAGACAAGAAATAATCCGCTTCTTGAATGGGATTCCTTGCCAAGGAACAGCCCGGAGTTCAGGGAGGGAGCAGTGTATTGAAAACCATCTGCTGACTTGATCAGGCCACTGTTTCCCCATCTGCCCCCCTTGGCAGAAACAATCACAGTAAGAGCAGCACCCTGCCTCCCGCCAGCAGCAACTTATACCGACTTTTAAACAAATAGAAAAAAAATGGTGGCCTACTCTTTCTCTATTTCTTTACTTTTTCAACAATTGCGGCACCCGCGCTTTAGCTTAACATGGCTAAAGGTAAAGCGCGTGTGCCGCCAACATGAAAAACAAGCATGCAAACACTCGCTCCAATGAGCACAATCAAAGATTGACGACTTTTTTTTTTTCAATATTTGATGCTTTTAGTAAGCAGCGCAGCATGCCGCGCTGCTTATTAAAAGCATCAAATATTGAAAAATACAGTTTGCCGAGCCAAAAAAAAAAGTCCCCAGAGTGTCACGCCGCCAGTAAAGCATCCAGTCCCCGCGTGCACATCTTCTGTCTGTCCGCGTGCACATCTGGAATCCGTATTGATTCCAAAAGGCCCTCGCATGGCAGCGCTGCTAACGACAGGCGAGACCTAAAAAGCATGAAAACAAGGGAATGACTTATCATATGCACAAGCCTACGAATAGAGCCGGGTGCGCTGATAGAACTAGGCATACAGATATGTCCAGTACATAGCACATAAACGCCAGTACAGGCACATCAACTAGACTAGCAATACAGAGTCAATAGAAAACTTTTTCATGTCCTCTGTAAAAGGAACAAAATGTAAAGAGATTTTGGCAGCCGTTAGTCCTGCGCGCGCTCCCCCGCCCGCCATCAAACTCCTTGGTCTCAACTGCCGCTCGTTGGTCAAACACTTTGCGGAAGTGTTTGACCTAATTCAGGATGAGGCACCAGCTACCCTTTTCCTGACTGAGACATGGCTTGCTGCGAACACGGAGGCAGAGCCTAACTTGGCACTGCCCCAGGGTTATGCCATCAAGACACTTAATAGAGAAGGCCAGGGCGGTGGCATTGCTATCCGTTTTAAAAATGGATTTACCTGCACCCTGACCAAAGAAAGCATTGTAGACAGTGAATGCGCACTCTTCAAAATCTCTGTTAATGCCAACTTTACCCTGTCTGGCCTCCTGATCTATCGCCCCCCCAGGGCCTTCCAAAGGCTTTACGGAAGCCCTTATTACTGCTTCTGGCTTATTACCTACTAGCTCTGCCAATTTTAATTTTGTTGGCAACCTCAACCCTCACCTAGAAGCGAGTCAAGACAGGGAGATTAGCAACTTTCTAGCGGACCTTGCAGCCTTCCAACTTACACAACGCGTCCCGAACAGTACTCACTCGGCAGGCCATCTGTTGGACCCCTTTTTAGGTCTCGCCTAGCAGCGCGCATGCGCTGCTCTGCGAGACTTATTGTAAGGGGGCTTCAAAAAGCTGACCACACGCTCGTGCGTGTGTGGCCTATTGCTTGCGGTTACCCGCACAGGCACCATCTGTTTTGAATTATCGTGCCCAGTCGCGTGTGCGATAATTCAAAACAGATGTTGTGGCGCGCGCGCGCACCACTCATGTGCTTGTTGTCCCAATGTTGATGCCCACGGCCTAAGGCTTGCGTTTACGCGCACGGGTCACATCTGTTTTCAATTATCGTGCCCAGACGCGGGAGCGATAATTGAAAACAGATGGGCTGCTCGCTCTCTCAAGCGCGCGCGCACCACTCGTTAACTCCAGGTCTTGTTGGTGTTTGGGTCTGTCTACCAATTCTATTATACCTCTTGCGATAGATCATGTGAATGCACTAGTTTAAAACCTATGGTGGTGTCGGCGTTCAGGCACCGACACTCTTTGGTTGTTCAGAAGGTTCGTGAAGGAGTTGCGTTTACTCCAAAGTTAATTACTTTCACTCCCACCACGAGCGCACATTTTTACAATTTCCGGAATATATTGCAGTCCCAGTCACCTTAACTGGAGCCTTTTTTGTCACAGCTCATGCCTCCTTCGTGCACAGCTATTCAATTCATACAGATGCCGCCGCCTGCAACAAGTTGTGCAATGTTGTAATCTTCACTTTGACATCCAAGGTAAGTAATCCGATATACAAGAGCATGCCTCTTTCAACTTTGGGATACAAAAGGGGATGATGGACGGAACGTTTGAGCCAATCAAACACTCACCCCCAGTCAACTGATCTGGGTTTAATCCATCATCATTCTTTAGCTCACTCCACCACCCCAGTTCAGACATGGCCATATGCAAATCAGTCTGACCCTGTGCCTCATGGGAACAGTCCAGCCCGAACTGCCAAGCCAGGTCTTCCCTGGACCGGAAACAAGCATCCTAGGACCGGTTTCTGGCATTCCAGCCGTCATCAGCCAGGCTTGCTTGAATCCAGTGGCAAAGTGAGCAGGGACCCACGTCTGGGCATACCCCCGCCAACTTAGGGCGAACAAGCGATACAAAAGGGGATGATGGACAGAACGTTTAATCCATCATCATTCTTTAGCTCACTCCACCACCCCAGTTCAGACATGGCCATATGCAAATCAGTCTGACCCTGTGCCTCATGGGAACAGTCCAGCTAAAGAATGATGATGGATTAAACCCAGATCAGTTGACTGGGGGTGAGTGTTTGATTGGCTCAAACGTTCCGTCCATCATCCCCTTTTGTATCGCTTTGTTTGCCCTAAGTTGGTGGGGGTATGCCCAGACGTGGGTCCCTTGCTCACTTTGCCACTGGATTCAAGCAAGCCTGGCTGATGACGGCTGGAATGCCAGAAACCGGTCCTAGGATGCTTGTTTCCGGTCCAGGAAGACATGGCTTGGCAGTTCGGGCTGGACTGTTCCCATGAGGCACAGGGTCAGACTGATTTGCATATGGCCATGTCTGAACTGGGGTGGTGGAGTGAGCTAAAGAATGATGGATTAAACCCAGATCAGTTGACTGGGGGTGAGTGTTTGATTGGCTCAAACGTTCCGCCAATCATCCCCTTTTGTATCGCTTTCAACTTTGGAGCGCCAAAGTGTTCACTTTCACATTTAGTACACAACCCATCTTAAACAATCATTTGCAATGCAACAGGTCTCGCATTAACGCGAGTTTGAGCTATTGGCATTGTAAATGACAATGCCTTTTATTTATGTTTACGGTTTTGAAGCATAAATAAAACGCATTGTCATTTACAATGCCAATAGCTTAAACTCGCGTAAATGCGAGACCTATTGCATTGCAAATGCTTGTTTTCTAATCTACCTGCCCTCACAGTTAGCCTTCCCCTCCCCATGAGTTGGTCCGACCACTATCTGGTGTCGATGACACTACAGGTAGTAGGTCCCTCTCAAGATGTTTCACGGAAATCCATCCTAAAACGCCCCTGGCATAAACTGGATGCTGCACACTTCCGTGACCTTCTCCTTAGTCAAACACCTAATCTTCCTAACAACCCGCATAGGGCAAACAGTATCATGTCAGACTGGCTCTCGCACGCTCTTGACACCCTTATCCCTGGTAAGATGTCCCACAGCCGCAGAACACAATCATGCCCATGGTTTAATGACAAGCTGGCGCTGGCCAGGAAGGCATGCAAAGCCCTGGAAAGGGCTTGGAGACGACAGTATGACCCCGCCCTGAAAATACAATATCGGGCAGCAATTAAACAATACCATAAGTCTATTCAGAAGGAGAGAGCTGACTTTTTTGCAGAGAAAATTAAAAACAGCAGCAACCCTGCTAAATGCATAATCTCCTTACTCAAGGATCTTAAAACTTCAGGGCAACCCATTTCATCCCCCCTCACCTCTAATAAGCAATGTGAGACCATTGCCGCTTTTTTTTATTAAGAAGGGTGAGGATATTTATAAAACCTTTCCCCCACACAGTGATCCCAGTAGGTCCTACTTCTCTGCGCCTATTACCGGCCCGTCACTCTCCACCTTTCCCGTGCTTTCCCAGGAAGCCATGCGTCTGATTTGTAACAGACTGAAATCCGGATCCCCGGCGGATTCTCTCAAACCCGACCAATTTCAGACCTTTCTACCACAGCTATTGCCCCCGTTTTGCGATCTCATAAATATGTCTGTCCTCTGCTGTGGTCCCTGCCGCCTGGAAACACGCTAAGGTGATCCCTCTCCTCAAAAAACCCACATTAGACGACTTCAAGCTGGAGAATTTCCGCCCCATCTCCCTCCTTCCTCTGACAGCTAAGATTACCGAAGCCCACATTAATTCTATCCTCACCAACTATATTGATGCTAATAATCTGCTGGACCCCTCTCAGAACGGTTTCCGTCCACGACAGCACGGAATCTGCCCTTCTGGCCGTCACGGAACACCTGTGGCACTCACCGGATTCGGGACAAACCTCTGCCTTGATCCTACTGGACTTAAGCGCTGCATTTGACACAGTGTCCCACCAGATTCTTTTGCAGCGCCTAGAGGATATCGGCATTGGTGGCCCGGCCTTAGGGTGGCTCTCCTCGTTTCTTTCAGAGAGATCATTCCAAGTGATTGCCCCCCCCCCACCTTCTGCTCTCAGATGCACAGTGTGCGCCAAGGGGTCCCGCAAGGCTCTGCTCTGAGCCCGAACCTATTCAATATCTACATCCGACCTCTGGCAGCAGTTGCAAAGGATAGGGACCCGACTGTGGTCTCCTATGCGGACGACACACAGTTAGTGATCGCGCTATCCGACAACCCAGCGCGGGACGCACCTAAATTCAAAGAGGATCTAACGCCGGGACACCGCCGTTGGTGGTAGCCAAGCGCTCTATAAATGTTTATGGATGGATGGATCTAACAGCGATTGCAGACTGGATGACATCCAACTGCCTCCAACTGAACGCCAGTAAATCGGAAATTCTACTGGTGGGAAAAAACACTCATCGGTGAAGCGAGCTTTGGTAGCCTTCCATCCTAGGCCCCCCACCTACACCCAAACAGACGGTTAAAAACCTGGGTGTATGGATGGATACGGCACTAACCTTCCAGCCTCAAACTAAGGCGGTCGCAGGAGTCTGTTTTGGGCTCCTCCGCGGTCTCAAACTCTTGCTAGGCTTTTTGATGCTAATACCAGTCAGGTCATTATCCAGGCCACTATATTATCTAGGCTGGATTATGCTAGCTTTCTGTAACTAGGGGCTAACAGAGCAGAGATGCAGCGCCTCCAAAGGATACAGAACGTGGCTGCCCGGCTACTTTTCGGTCTTCCCAGGACCTGTCCCACCTCGGAGTTAATCGGCAGACTTCATTGGCTCCCAATGGAGAAGCGAATCCATTTTAAAACTCGTGTATATCCCATAGCATTTTGAATGCCCAATCCCCTGATATCCTAGCGGATCTCCTCATACCCTACACCCCCACCCGCCTTCTGCGTTCGCTAAATCAGCACCTGGCGTCCGTCCCTCGGGTTAAGAGAGCCAGGGCGGGAGGACGCTCCTTCCGAGCTCTTGCCCCCAAACTCTGGAACCCCCTCCCGGTGAGCATTAGAGGCATTCAAAACCATGCTGCATTTCGTAAGGCCATAAAACCCATCTTTTCCCTAAATGATCTTCTGCTGCGCCTGTTGGCCCTGCCACCTCGTCTGTCTCAGACTAGCGCTGGGATGCCCCTTGGCTGGGGCAGCCATGCACTCTGTAAATTTTATAACATAACATAATTTACAATTGACATTGGCAATCTAAATGCTAGCAATACCCCTGATCATGCTTATTGATTATCACGTAGATCGAAAAACATCAATCATTCCGTCACCCTTCTAGTTCCCAAACCCCCTCCCTCTTGTTTACCTCACAACAAGCCATAGTGAGGAGCCAACAGGAACAACACAAGTGTGGGGGGGAGAAATGCGTTGAACATTTCCGATACCCATCCGGCCTGGGTGTGTATCAATCGTAGAAAATCTGCTGGACGGGCTTACGCAATACAGTGGTATTGCTATCTATCGAATTATTATTGTGAGGTATTATCACAAACAAATCGGGTATTCAACTGCGAGGTCACAAAAAGTTGCCCCATACCTTCCCATAAACGGGGAAGTGGTCTTCCAATTTGTATATAATGCGTAAACCTGAGAAATCAGTGGATTTTAATGTAAATATGTTTGAAAACAAAAGTTTTATAAATGGATAGAATAGGGTACAGCTAACCCGGTGGGTAGACATTGTTCGGAGTATTAAAGCGTTAATGGCGGAGTTACATCATTAGAGGCAGTCAGTGACAGGAAGTGACTCTGCCCACTCCCGATTTGAATTCATGTGAGGGGGTGGAAACACTTGATAACAGAAAACACACAAGTAATAAAAAGACGCAGTGGGCCACCAAGTTGACCGATAAGTAAGGTCACATTACCACAAAAATCAGTACTTGGTGTTCAGTCGCACCGTCACTCATTCACAGCAAGCGGTATGGAAAAAGTTCAAGTCATGACCCCCACCACTGTGGTAAAAAAAAACAAAAAAACCTCTTTCCTGTTTATTTTATACTGCGCTAAAAGTGCAAGATATAAAATAGAAATTTGCAAAATAATAATAAGTGCCGGGCCAAAGGTTTTGTTTCAAAGCCCGCAGCTGGTGATATCAAAGGTCTGGGTGGCGAATACCAAGGCTGTGTTGTCTTGATTCCACCTCCTGCCTCTTTAATCCACCAACACACATCCTCTGCTTCTTTCTCTCACTCTTGCAAATTCCGATTGATCCCTGCTTTCTCCCTTTGTCTCTGTATTTCAGTCACTCTTCCTCTTTTTTCCCTCTTTTTGTGTTTTTTTCTTTTTTCTCTGGATCAAAGTCTGTTGAGAAAACATAAGTGCCGGCTCCCAAAAATGAATATCGGTGAGCCCCACCGGCTCAAATTAAGCACTACCTATATCATCATATAGGAATAAAGGATCATTTAAGAGTGCTGCAAAGGGAACGCAGTAATCCCGTGGTGAGAGCAGCTTCAAATCGATGAACTAAAGACAAATTCTTCATTTACACACGCCCATGTAATTTTCTCAAAGCTTACAAATATATATGTAGTGTAGAAACACTTCATTTTGAAGCCCTTACAAGAGACAGACTATTATTCACCACAAATTAATTGAAAGGGGAGTCCGACTCAGTACATTTAGAAGACATTAATCATGATAAAGATCAGACATTAACTCAAGGATCGGTGTTTCTTGAAAGGTCTACGAAAAATAGAATAAGCCGAACCTGCTTTTAAGGAAATTCGTTTTTGACTATTGAGGCAACAGATACATAAGCCTTTTCAAAAGGGTGTACCCGATAGCCCTCGTTAAACAAATAAAGCAAATTACAAACCGCATTCAGCACAATAGATTGCGATTTGAAGAATGGCTTTGAAATATTTCAAGAGCCCATGCTGCCTCCGCTATGATGCTCTTGGACAAGGCAGGTTTTTTTTCCCCAGGGCTGTTAATGAGCGGCCTCTTGTCTGCAGAATGCACAGAGCGATAACACTTAATGCAGCCCCCGGAGCCCACGCGCCCGGAATGTGGCTTTTCAATCGTATCAGCCCCAGCCACAACCTGGCGCGCGGGGGCTCGGTGCACCTGGCGAGGTGCCGCGCGTCACTGCCGACCGGAAGCGCTTTAAACCAGCCTGCGTCCGTCTGACAGACCGAGTAAAGGCATGATGCATGGCCGAATGACTGCGCGCCTCTCCGGAAGTCGTCGGTGAGGTCGCCAAGGAAGACTGCCGCCTCCATTCCTTCATACACACCGCAGTGGGGGGAGGGGCCGACGGGAAAGCCAGCTAGAAGCCACTCCAGGGAGGTGAGAATTATGCATTAGTGGAGGCGGGGCGATAATTAAAGAGGCAGGCACAGGAAGAGAGAGGTGATTGCATTCTAAAGAGGTTAATGTCACAGAAACAGCAGCTATGCCGGTGCTCATTAGGTAGCTAGGCAACTGTCCTCTAAGAGCAGTTTCCCCTTTAGGAGTTGTACATGAAAAGGCAGCGAGGTGGCTTTACATCAGTAATGCATGCCTCTCTTATGAATGTGACAGGACACGGTCAGACCTCCAACAGTTAAATTGCTGCTCTGCAAGATGTTTCATACACAGGGACATCTTAAGGATTTGGGGGACCCTGGGCCAAAGGCATTTTGAGGGCCCCAGCTTTGAATTAATGGTCCAGTTTCAGCTCTTTCATGCCATCTTTGGCCAATGCACAGGCACACTGGCCCAAATTCTAAATCTATTTGTATCTAACATTCAGGTATAGTGACATGTTTTTTTCCCAATATTATAATGCAGCAGCAGCTCACTAATATTATCACAAGTAATAATTGTGACCCACTCCTATTTCTCATATGTAAGGTCCTGTTTTGATCTAAAACACGTTTTTCTTTAATGGATATTGCATGGTCATATCACTCACGTTAAAAATAAATTAAACGAAAACAGTATTTAAAAGGATATGTTTCAGAACTGCTCAAGGTCATCAGGGCAAGAGTCTTTACAGAACGGAGCTGACTATCAGAGGGTCCCTCTGAAAAGGTGGGCCCTGGCCCAGGGCCCCACGTTGCCCAATTCATGAAAACCTCTCTGGTCATATAAGCACTTCGAAACCTAGTCAGGGGTAGTAAGTTCTATACAAATGCAATTATAATACAGTAGACATATGGCACAAACCTAGGTGGAATCACTCTGGTTGGTACAGTTTCAAGCATTTGAGTGCTGCCGATCCAGCCTAGGTAGCACTGGTCTGCTCCATTTCTTTACAAAGGAACCCGCCTGTGTACCCCCACATACATGATGTCCCCTTCTTCCTCCACAAGGCCTGTCTTTTCCCCTTCACCCACTTCCTGGTTCTTACCGGCACGGTTGTCCAACTCGTTTAGGCCTACTCCTTGTTCAGGCCTGTCCCTTCATCTGGGCACCCTCTTTACACCTTGCTCCACGTGCCATTTGGGGATGGAGGAGAATTCCTGTAACTCAGGACGAACATCAGTTTCACTTGTTGGATGGTTTCCTCATCAAGATGTATGTGGGCTGTCTTTGACCTATTGGACAAGTCTGAAACTGCTGCTTTTTAATAGATGTGTCTTATTTAATAAAGAAGCCTACAGCATGCAACAAAAAACTAGCCTCACCAAGCTATTACTTCACCGATCCATCTGTCTGTCTGTCTGTCTATGCAACTCAGTTGTTACCACGCTGTATCATACACAGCAGGCCCTGGTCCTGTGTGTGAGAGGAAAGTCTGCAGGAAGCAAATTTGGAGACCCAAGATTTGATAAGCCCGTCTAACAGAGCGCCTACACTCCTGCGGTGGCTACTTTGGAGTGTGCTTTTAGGACGAAAGGTCAGGGGAAACCGGTATCGATATAGAATGTTGACGGTTTCTTCCACAATGCGGATAGAAAGACAAAGGCATGTTGGGAAGATGGAAGGCAGTGGCCAGGACTCGTCTCTCAGAAAAACAATGGATACAGGCAACCTAAGCTGATATCCTGCAATCATAGGCAAAATATGTTGCATTTTAAACATCTTCATCAGGTGTACTATACTTCCAAATGGGTGAAAAGGGTGTATCCTGGAAGGTCGGCCAACTTCATGCATTTGGTCTGGAGCTGTCCCTTTGTTAGATTCTTCTGGAAGACCGTCACGATGAAGGCTATGACTGGTGAATCAGTGCAGATGAATCTTACAGTGAAAGCAGATGGCTGGACCCAGGAGATGTCCGAGTGGCAAGAGACTGGCTGCAGTGGCTTCACTGATGGTGAAACACTCCATTGCAATACACTGGGACAGAAACACTGGCCCGAGAGTTAGAGGCTGGCTGTTTGAGCAGCTAGCAAGATGGCATAACCTCAAAGAGGAATATTTGGAGGAGGAGACCCATATCAATACCCAAGGACAAATGGGCGCCTCCTTGTTGCATATTTGTTCACCAGAGGCAAACAACAAATTAACGGAAGTGACTGTCACGATAGCCAAGGTGCTGCATCGAGTTAGGACGTGACATTGGGTAAGGACTGAGTGCAGCTTGTGGGAGTAGGAGGTTTGTGTTACAGTTCTACATTTTGATTTGTTGATCATAATTGGAAAAATTGAAATTGCTCGGTCATACTGCATTATATGTATATGGTAAATAAATTAAATAAATGAGATGGAGCACCTGCCCAGTGACACTAAGGAGAGAGGCTGAAATTACAGCAACTCGGATTGCTCCGATGCAGTACTTGCATTGCCATCTTGAGGGACTATTTTGCATCTCCGAAGTACACTGAATCATCCCATATTAAACTTGGTGAACTCTCACTCACTTAGCTCTAAAAGACGTGAAAATAAAAAAAAACTGTATTTGAAAACACTGCTCCTAGACCCTCTCACCAATAAAGACACATTTAAAAAAACAAACAAACACGAAATACGACTGCATTTATGGGCAACAATCAAAAGCGTTAAGGTTCCCACTAAAATTCCCCAGTGTAGCACACTGCTGCGCTTTCCCGTCCTACCTTACTGCTCTGATGTCTTGCACCTGAGTTTTATTGTTTATGGGGGGATGGCAAAACCCCGAGCATCCCTCTCCCTCCTGGGGGTTTCTCTTCTATTAATTTTCACCTACACTACTTTTCAAATTTAATTTACCCTCTGTTGATTGGCTTTTGGATTTTACATTTGTCTTTTTAAATTCCCACATTCCATGTCGGTACTCTTACTTCAGAACCTCTCCTCCCGCCTTACACTCGCCTATGTTTTGCTGACGGAGGAGTTATCTGTACTGTTCATTTACTCTGCTGCATTTTAGCCATTTCTCACTTTACCATGCAAAGATCTGTACCTCTCCACTATTGCACTCTCCTCCCTGAAACATGTCCCACCTCCCATCCTATAGTGTGTCAGACATTTTAACATATTTTGTAGGTTCCACTGTTATTTTCTGGACCACAACATTTCAGAATTGCAGTAGAGTTGTATACCATATGTAATTTAGCCCACAACTTTGCTTTCTACGTTTTTGTACCATGAATATTTTGACTTTTTTTTTGTTGTTGAATTTTTTCACAATTAACTAGCGACGACAAGCTCTAGCCCATGGACAAAGAAAACAAAGGTGTTTGGGGAGAAACAGACAGATAAATGGAGTCTGAAGTAGAATAAACATGACTGAAAAAGCTATGAAGGTGGTACTGATGACACGGGCAGAGGAAATAGACACCATTTGGCATCAAGAAAAGAACAGAGAAATGTATAAAGGACATTAAAAAGGGGATGGAAAGCAGAGTCAGAAGGCAGGTCCCAGGGAGAAAGACAGATTTATAGGCAGGCGGTTGATCCATGAGTAAGGACAGTCAGTAAAGCATTAGACACTGAGGGTCTGATTCGCAGAGGCATGGAAGAGTATGTAAGAGCGTACTCCTTTGACATTCCTTTATGAAGATGCCCCAAAATGGGAACAAAATAGGAATATTCAGGTCATACTCATATACCAGTCGTCTCCAACCTTTTCTGTAATGTGAGCGGCTTCTGATCAGTGAAAATAGTCGTGAGCTACTTGCACATTGTTACTAGACCTCCCCCCCCCCCTCCCCCAGCTTCACTGGCTTTAAACCTAATGTCCATGGACCCGGAAATTATAGTTTGAACAAAATACTGCGACTAGGGATATTATGATAGGCTGCCAAGTGCGTCAGTGAGTGTATGGTCTGTGGTGATGTAGGAACAGGTGTGTGAATGAATAGGATATTTGTGTATGGGTGACCGAGCCTGTGTCGGATGTACTTGGGGCACAGGACATACCTTTCGCCATATGTGGCACCGTACAACACAACCATTTTTTTTTTATTTTTTTTTTTAAATGGGAGAAATTTAAAGTGCAGAAAAATGTGCAAAAATGTTCGTAATATGGAACATTTCACTGAACTTGATGGAATAATTTTCTGCACTTCACATTTCTCTCATTTAAAAAAAAAAATCTGTATTTTTCAGTTATAAATATGGCAGCGTGTCTACCAGCTACTTTGGAAGAACATTCAACTGAAGAGTTAACTTTATGTTTATATGCATTACATAAAACTAATCATTTTAATTTTCACCCATGTCAAAATGTCTTTACAAACAGCAGGTATTTTACTCCCAGTAGCCCGTAGACATGGTGCCATCAAAGGAAAATACAGTCATTTGTTCAAATGTGAGGAATTGAAAGTTAAGAAACATGCTTCATAAAACATTAGGACTTCATTTAAAGTAGAGAAAAACATTAAGACAATGTTTCATAGAAACATTTTTCTTCACTTTGAATATTACCCATTTAAAAGAAAATGACTGCCATATGTAAAACTGAAAAAATACAAAGTGTTGACTGGCCAAAGGGAGCAAGAGGCCTATTGTTTGTAAACGCCACACTTTGAAAAGCGACACAATTAAAATGACAAGTTAAATTTTAGGTTAACTCCATTTTAATTTTCACTCATTTAAAAGCATTAAGCAATATGGAGCTGAGAACGATTTTTATTTAAGAGTTAAACACATCAGTGCTTCAGTTCTGAACCTTTGTGACCCACCTGGGTGATAAATCTGAGTGAAGCACTGCTCATTATCTGGCTCTGCTAGCTGCAGCCTGATAAAAATGTAAGATAAACATAACTTTTCCTTAACTTGAAAAGGAAAATGCAACACCGATTTATTGCAGTTACTAGTTAAACATGAACTTAAGGCTGGGAGCTACTCTGAAGGTTTCTGCGATCTACTGGTAGCTCACAATTGACTGGTTGGAGACACCGGTCATATACAATTAGTACAAACAGAAAGGACTGCCGCTCTTTTACATAGGAAGTTGGATGCTTCAGGGCCAATTCAGAAAGACATGTAAGAGTATGTAAAAGAGTCCGCCTGTAGTACCTCTTCCCCTACTGATAAATGCTGCTGTGAATCAGCCCCAGTGGGTAGTCAGAGATTAGCCACATAGATGGAGATGGGGTGCAGGGTTTATAGGGACACATGAATAGTGATGTTTTGCAACCTGGTTCTATCCTCAGCTGCTTTCAGGGAGCAGAGTAAGGATTTAGTTGTGAAAGTTGAGTAGGTAGGAAGAGGTGCAGAACCTATATTAAATATAAGCTGAACTAAACATTAAACAATAGGCGGTCACTCTTTAAGCTCTAGGTTTAAATTCCGGGGGGGAAGGGAGTTTAGAATGGTTTGTTAAGGGAGCTTATGTCCATGTGCCCAATCACATGTTAGAAGGTGGATGGTGCCAACAGTCGAAGAAACCACTGCCGCCGGCCTGTCGTTCGTTCGTTCTGAAGGGGCGCGGTGCCTCTTTTCTGCTTGCTCGAGCTGGACACACAAAACATAATCCCTTTCGCTATGGCAGATTGGGAGGCTTGAGGACAGAGATGAAAAGGGAAACGCTGAACCTTAGTTCCTCCATTTTAACCCACCAAAAGTTTGAGGGCTCTCTTGCAGTCTAGACTGCGCTAAGTGTTTACTTCCCCCCCCACCCTGGGACAAAGAGAAGGCGCAAGGGCAGGAATCTGGCAGTGCGACCACCTCTTTAACAGAGACACACAAAGATAATCCGAGTCTGCAAAGCTAATTTAAATTCCAGTGCCAGCCAGATCGCAATGTGCTGGCGAGAGGGGGTTTAGTGAGGATGCCAATAATAGGTGCACTTGTGTCTGCTACTGCAGTAATGTACGAAATTGCATTATGTTTCTTGAGAGCGATTGTGATTTGTTAAAAAATGCTCCATGCTCTGAATGATGATCAAATGGGACCAGGGCCACTAACAAAAGGATCACGTTGCTAATATTTTACAAATTAATCAGTTGATCAATATCCAAACATTAAAACTTCTCATCAATGAGGGTGTCATTCTTCAGGTCAACTGAATATTTTGTTTTTACTACAGAAGAACTGCAAACATCCCATGTTTATGGTGAGGGTACACTGCCTTTACTAGGTAGCACTATCTGCACATTTGACATACCGACGCAGGAGTAAGGGTTCAACTCCTACCTCTCTACAACAGCAAATGTCCATTTCACACGTACATCCTGAATGGGGCTGCAGGTTTCCCACACCTGCTAAACTGGAACAACACCTATACTCAACTGTTCCCCTTACTACAGTACTGTCTGCAGTTTTTTTCATTTGTTGGTGGTATTGGCAGTCAGCAGTATTTTAATTTTTTAGTAGGAAAAGCTTTTGGCAATAGCTAAATATGTTGAAAAACTGTATTTACTGAAATAACACTGGAAGCAATTTAATAATGGCATTCCGAAATATGGTGTGAAAATCAAACATCATGCATTTACCAGGGCAAATTCAATTACCACCGACAACTCTCACAAGGAATACATTCAATGCCGCCAACACTAATCTGTTTACCTGATCTAGGCAACACTGCCACTGAATTCAAATATCTCCGACACATGCCATGTGTACATGACCTGTCCGCTGAGTTGAGCAGTCCCTGATGGGGGACTGGACTGAAATTTTACACCCAGTTCCAAGTATGATCAGGAGGGATGTTGACTAGATGATGTGAAAAGTTTTGTGCTGGCTTCATTTGAATTTGTCAGCAGTTAATCATGTGACTGGTACTTCATGATGTGACATTCTGCGAACCCGGTGGGGTTGCAAAAGTGAACAAATGTGCGCAACTACATGGAAGCAAATGTACCTGTACTAACAACTTAAAAACCAATAATAAGATTATAAAATAAACTAGGTGAGCGATATTTGAAAATGGTCTGCTAAGGTTTATTTATGGAAATACAATTTGCCACCACAAAATCAAATCGCAACAATAGCTTTTACTACTGATACATTCAAATACCACCAGCACAAAAAGAATATGTGATCTGGCCCCTGAACGTAGCCGTACGTGCGGGGGACTGTGTAGAAATTGTGCACTTGATCTTAATATAATCTCAACAGGAGAGTAACGTGAAATAGGTACCAACCATGGACTCCTGCACTGGGAATAAGATCCCCACTTATTAGCAGGCAAATTCTACTGCACTAAGGGAGGCTTATTTTGCCCTTCACTCGGCACTCAAATACAAAAGGTATTGCTTTAACCATGATACTCTGTGCTAAGCATGCCTAAGGGAAGGAACACATGCCCTACTGACCTAACAAGGAGCCAGGATCAGACCCCTTTATCATTTGCACAACAAGCAGGGCCCATATTGAGTATTTACTGATTTCCAACTATTGTGTGTCGCCCCAAATTCATTTAACCAGCTCCAGGGCATGCATTACAAAGCACGCAAATGTTCACACCGTCTTTACAAAGGCAGGTTGTGTAGTGTATAACTTCCATTACAAAGTTTAAGCAACAAACACATTTCAACCTTAATTAGTGAAACTTTAGGTCATGACTTCTACTACTTCTATTCAATATCGACCGGAGCATTGACATTTTACAGCATTTTCAGATGATCCCTGGCAAAAGTACATTGGACGGTTGTGCATTTTATTGCCCCAAAGCATACAAGCGATATTGACTGGAACCAAAGCACATGATTAGAGCAATCAAATCTAAGGATCACCAAACTGATCACCCAAGGATCATCAAATCGGTCACTCAGGGATCTCCAAATCGATAAAGACTGACCTACATCTTTGAAGAGCAGAGGCACAGTTCTCTGCTGGTTCTCTTAATTTCTGCCAACCAAAACAAACTTGAGAGTTTAGGCAACACAGCCTCTGACCCAACTCCCCTCCCCTGTGGTGCATCCAAAGGCTATGCCCTAGCTCCTACCTTGTTCAATACATGTAACTGCTGAGAATTTGAGGAAGAACGAATCACGATACAACAATACACAGATGATACCAACTCTCTCTAAAAACATCTCCTGATTCTAACACATCTGCACACCGAAAAACTGCTTAGGAAAACTCCAAAACAGGATGTCATCATACCTTTTGACACCAAAAGCCCACAAAACTCAATAAATCATATTACACAGGCAGAACACCACTTACATCTAAGACGATTTGCTAACAGAATTGGAATCCTTTGAATTCCATCCTTCACCTAATTGTTTAGTACAAATCTTTGGCTTTCTGGCTCGGTACTCATATAAACATGGCCTCACATATATGCCATATAGCAAAAGTGTCTAGAATGAATCAACATTGCTTCAAAAATTCAACAATTTCCAGATTTCATCCTTGATGTTCAAACACTTGTCATCTCACACTGAATATGAAAATGCCACCACAATAGGAGGAACTGAAGCCAAACTGTACCTCCTCCAAAACGACCCTCCACTCCACATCCAGACTATACTCTGGCACACAAAATGTGATCACATAACACCCGTTCTTACCTAGCTTTGTTTGCCCCCCCCCACTTCCCATGAGGTGGGAATTTAATTTAAAATGGTTTGCATTATCCTTAAAGCCTTCCATTTTCAACAACTGGAATGCATTTAATCATTGAAAGTCTCAGGCATTTCAAATGATACCCAAGCCAAGACACTCTCAGACTTGGTACAAAAAATGTAAAGACCATGTGACTGCAACTCTTAGATTTCACCTGCGATGCTCCTGCCCTACGGAATTTTCTCCCTAAGGAACTTGCCTCAAAACGTACCCCAATTTCAATGGAAACTAAAGACTTACCTGTTTAAAGTTCACTTGAACTTATATTTCACTATCATACGAACAAGTACCTTCTCCTCTTTGCACTCAAGCAACAACTTATTTCTGTCTTTATTCGCCTCTTCACATCCTCTCCCACGAGGTCTCTCTTCCTCACCTCTACCCACCTTTATTTCTACAACGTTACCTCACTTTAGCTCTTTACAATCACTTCTGCTGACCTGATATACCTACATTTTTCAGCCCACAGCATCACGCCTTTTTCCTCTCCTTGCAGAAAACATATCGCACTTCTCTTCTTTCCTGCCCACCTCCTCATTTAAATCAATCATCCTGTTTATCTGCTGTTTTCCACTTTCCCTCTGCCTTCCACCCCTTTACACTCCCTATTTCTACAAGGTCTATACTTTGTGTTTTTTAAATGGAAATCTCAAAATTGTTTTGATTGAACGACTGACTCAGTCCTGCATCTGTGACAGGTTAGTCACGACAGTTGCATATTGGTATTTACATTGCTTTTGTAAGAGATCGACAAAATAGTTCAGGTTCAGCTTACATTGTTAAATTTATGATGTACACATCGTTCTTTCCTTCTTTGTATGTGAATGAATGCATTATTTCTGAACTGTTTTATGGATATGTACTTTTTATAACTGCTGGGCACACAATTAAAAAGTTGTGAACTGAAAAATACATCGCAAGTAGCTATAGCCTGCACATTTTTACAAGGCCTCCCGACACAAAAGCTCAGGTTGAACAATACCCCTCCAGACAACAATTCATGTAAATTATTGGGGAAAGGACTAGAGTTCACTAAAGGGCCACACCAGTGACAGCACCACACTGTACACATACCAATACAATACAACACCTTGAAAGATGCCTGAGAACAGACTCTGTTCTAGCTACTGACCTAGGGAGTACTGAACATGCACAAATGTGTAAGAGTTTGTGAGACGAGTTAATAAGTTAAAAAATCCTTAATTTAGATTTTTAAAGAGGTGTGTATCTCAGTTCTACATGGTGGAATTGGTCTAAAGACTCTGGGCATTCTTACATACAGCGGAGAATTATTTTGTTGGTTCAAGAATGATTTTAGTCTTCTAGATTTAAACAGTAAAGACTGATTTTCCATTCCGTGATTCATCTATGTGCATGACAGCGACTTTGCACATTAATTCCCACCTACAACTAACTTTAACTATCCCCATCCCAGAGCAGAAGGGTCAACTACGATCAATAGATGCGATGGGTCATCTCCTGCACAGGGACGGGCAAAATGGGCTTTTTATATGAGAGTTGATACAGGGTTCATCCATAAAGTCTTAACTTCATATATATTCATAATCTTTTGCTGTTTCATACACTCATTATACTTGTAAACATATATTAAAATCAGCTAGGTCTTTTGTGTAGTGGAAGGTATTTCTTAAAAATTATTTCTGTAAGCAAAACCAGCATTGAAGGAAATGTTTGATAATAGTAGGGCAACTTTCCGTGTGCTGCTCGCAGCCGTCCTAGAAAGAAAAAAGTGTCAAGAAATTACAAAAGAACATGTGCCTTCAAGAAGTAAAGAAGCATTCCACGCACAGTCGTGCACTGTGCTCCAATTCACTGCGTTCAGCGCATGGGAGAGCGTCTGTGACACACACACTGCTGTAGCAGCTCCCTGTTTGCAGTCGAGTGGTGTTCCGCAATTTACCTGGAGCACCAGGTAGCGGGACTCTCTAACTCAGCGTGTAATGAAGGATGTCAAACTTGCCTTCTTCATTTCCCAAAGGAATAGCATGAGTTTCTGGAAAATGGACAAGCCTTATAATCAGCCCTCACCAAAACGGTTGTCTCGGCATAAGACGTTATTCAAGGTTCCCAATCCAAGACGAACTACACCTTTTTAGGTCGAGCCTAGAGTAGCGCGCAAGCGCTGCTCTGGCGAGACTTTAAGTAAGGGGGTTTCAGAAGCTGACCACACGCTCGTGCGTCGTGGCCTTTTTCGGGCGGTTACGCGCGCAGGGCCGACATCTGTTTCCAATTATCGTAATTGGAAACAGATGTCTGCCCTGCGCGTAATCGTAGGCAAAAGGCCATGACGCACGAGCGTGTGGTCAGCTCTGCAGGCTGCCGCGCTCGCCCCCGCTCCTCTCTTTTTACGATGTTGCTGGGAGCGATGCCGCCACTTTCCTCTGGGTGAAATCATGAAGGTAGCAGCGGGCATTAGCAGCCGCAGAGCGCCATGCACCCCCCCCCCCCGTGGGGAACCCATGACACATTACTACCATCCCTCCAGGTAGAGCACGCCCTGCGTCACGTATTCCAAAACCCATGATGCGATCCGTTTGCGCATTCATCTCTGCACCGGACCGGTCGCACCTGTTTGAAGCCATGTTACAGATAAATACATTGCTTCTCTTTGCTCTCAAAACAAACCGGTGCGGATGAGAGGGCATGAATGAAAGCGTAACCCCCGGTGTCTGTCATTCCCTGACTCCTCTGCCGACTGTGCGGGCTGCTGATGGTTGACTTTCAACACAACCGGAAACCTACGCTCGCATTCCAGTTTAAAAAAGAAAACTGTGTGATCCTCGGCACATTCCCTCGTCTGCATCTGCCTTGGTTCCATTATCTGCTGAAGTCGGAAGTTCTAAGAAACGGCAGCAGAACGTGAATAAAAATGTTACTTGTGTGTGAAGGAAATGTGGTAAAATGCGTTCTTAAAAACTATATTTGCAGTGGGTGCACAGCCGTGGTCGTTGGTTATTGCTAGCAGATGCAGCGAGGGAGGGTTCGGCGGCTCAGAGAAGTCCTGTCACCCCTCGCCTTATTGCCCCCGCTCTGAAAAGACTGCGCGCTGTTATTTGGCTTATTTAATAAATAAAAAACAAGCCTCCTGCCACACTTAAACAGGCTGTCTCTTTCACTTTCCAGCATGTAGCGCTTGGTCTTTGTGCTTTCAGCTACACTCCACATACATTTTCTGATACGCTAGGTTTGACTCACCCGAAATCCACAGGCTGTCTCACACAATCCTCACGGGGGTGTCAAGTGCGATTGCTCTCTTGTTATTAGCAGTATGGCTGACGAACAGGCCGCTGGAGTGCCTAGAGGTAACACAATCTTACGGTAGGGGGTAACATTCTGTGGGGGCAGACGTTTTAAGGCATGTAGGCTCTGGCCCAAGTAAGGGCCCCAGTCTTTCAGCACCCCCCCACCCCCCTCGGGATAGTTTTGCCCTGATGACTTGAACAATTCTTAAACAGATGGTTAAATACTGTTTTCCTTCAATTTATATTTAATGTGGATGATGTTTGGAGTCTATTACGGACATTTTACAGAGAAATGTTTTGTTTATATTTCACGCAACATCCATAAAAAGTTTTTTACATCAAAACAGAACCTCACATGTGACAAATGGGAGATTGTCTGAGATTCTTTGCAGTAATATTCGTGAGCTATTGCTGTTTTAGGATATTGAAAACACGTCACTATCAGTGAACATTAAATGTAAACACATTTTTTGAACTGGACAGTGTTCCTTTGCACTGTCAGGGACCTGGCTGATTAGGGTACGAAAGAGCTGAAATTGTATCATAAATTCAAATCTGTTCCAATCAGGGTACCGCCAAATACGGCTGGCCCTGGGCACCCAAAATCCTTAAAATGCCCCTACGTGAGGGGTGCATGGAGTGTGCATGTTGGGTGAGGCAAAAAGCACTTTAAAACTCCTTTGTGTATGCACTTTAAGTGGATGATTATTAGACCGTGCTGACCGCATTCTAAAATCGTTAAGAGCATTCGCACCCTCACACGGTGCTAAGCATTTCAATTGGTTGCTGTCACAAGGTATGGGTGTTGTTCATGTCAGCAGGGTGGTGTCTTGAGTTAACCGCTAAACTGATGAGGGCAGCATGTACAGGGTGTGCATGATGGCGGAGGCACAAGCACGTAAGAGCATGGGCACTTTAACCCTCAGCATTCAATGCATGTTGTTCATATATAACGAGGACATGTCAGCAGGGTGGTGCTGTGTGTTAACCGCAAAACGGATGAGGGCAGCATGTCAAGTTTTAAATACTTTTTTCAGGCGAAATATGGCCTTGAGAGTTGTAAGGTTCCAGGGCACTCCTTTACACCACGAGTTGGAGCTGATGAGAGCGAATCCATGTTAGTTTCTTTTTTTAATATGTTTTTTTACAGTTGAGGAGAAAAAATGTAATTTGGTTTCTAGCCCACTGCCCATTGCCTGTCACTCCAGCCTATTTCGGATAGCACACAGAACAGAGGAATGTGGGTGTGGCATGGCTCATGCTTTGACGTCCCAGCCCCCCCCCCCCCGCTTTCCAGGTAGGCTTTAATGTAGAACTGCTACTTGTGCCTAAATATATACAGTGCTCCAAAGAACACAGGGCTTTGGGACACTTGGGTATGCAGACGAGCGTCTCCCTCAACTTATTTAACCTATGGATAAGAGGTTTATATGCCTTACTTTGGCCATTGGATGTGCTCAATAATTAGAATTACAGATGGAAAATTTTGCGATGCATTTTAATGAAAATGGAATTGGATGGAATTATTTGTTTTATTGTGCATTGTACTGCAAGGGTTTTAATTAACCAAGCAATAAAAATATACCTTACCATACCTTTGTTTCCATCACACTACAGAATACTAACAAGCATTGGCATAGCCAATAGGTCTCGCCTTGGGGACCTTATAAGTGTTTAGCCATGCAACAGTTGATGTTGTTGCACCAAGGATATTGTGCTGCTTAACTAAATACTTATAAGGTCCCAAAAGCGAGACCTATTGGCTATGCCAATGCTTGTTCTTGTATGCCTCTTCCTGTGTGAATCATATATAAGGAGGCAAGCATGAGAGGAAGATGAGGCACAATGCATCTGCCAATTTGTTTGTCAAGTGCTTCATCCCCTTGCTTGAATCTTGATTCTTTCCTGGTGTTGAGGGGTGGGGGGGGTGGGGGCAATTGGTGCCTTGCTGATTTCTATAGTATTAAACTTCAATAAGCGTTACCAAATTGCCAAAGAGGTTTTTTCCCCTTTGCGGGTATTTCACCCTAATAAAATACACTTGAAACCTTTCATGTATATTATTCTGGGCAGGGTGCACTGTGGCTAATGAAAAATCGCACTTTCCTCCAGAAATCAGGCAGACCTTCCGAGTTTCTAGTCCTTGACAGAATCCCATCATGAAGCCCGATGCTGGCGTACAGCAGCATGGAAGCCTGTAGTAGGACCCCTCTCCTGCACAGACTGCAGCTGCAAAGATAAGCTGTATCCGCAAATAACAGTGTTATTAACATGAGCCATGCGTGCATGTATGGCTTTACTTTTGTAAACTGAAAAAGCTGTAAATTCAACAACATGCTATCATGATATCAGAGTGAAACAAATTAACGCTGAAGGGCATTTAGTGAACAGCGCTATATCTTTGACAGCCTCCAAGAGCACTCAGCTTCTATACAAAAAAAGCACATTCCAGCAATTAAAATGTTGTTGAATCAGCAAAGCAAATACATCACAACACACAAACTGGCTCTAGTCTAGCCAAAAGATGGATTGAGCTCTATCACCAACACCTAATGAGAACACAAATGGGGCAACTTAACCACCAACAACATCCCATGGCCTTATTGAAAAGCCCATTCAAACAATGGCAAATAAGGAAAAAAACATATGTAAAGCAAGAGTTGAAGGGGATGACCCTAGGCCCACTCTGTCTCAGTACTTCTTATTGTGTTTTTCTGAAGAGTTAGCGACATGAGGTCCTCACACAGATAAGCTGCCTACACACCCAGAACTAAAAAGAGCGAAAGAAATATGTAACTCTGGTTAGGACTGACAGCAGTATGCCAGGAAATCTTTAAAAAATTTGATCCATTTAGCATGCTTCAGGGTTCCATCAGTCCCCAAAAATGTGGAAATCTCTGAATTGTGTGCCCACATGGAGCGACTTTAATATTTGTGTATTTGGTCTTAGTCCAATTTCTAAACTAAAAACATCCCCCTAACTGGAACCAAAAATACTTGTGGTGCTCTGCCTCAGTCAAGCTCAGAACAAAACTAAACCCAAGATGAGGCATACCTCAAATGTAAACCCATTGAGAACGTTAATAGAACATAATGAAGAATTAATAGCTGCCGCCCAAAAAGATTTTTTAGAGCGGGGAAGGGCCTGATGGCGTAGCTACAAGCAGTGTTGAACTTCAGCAATGTCTGCAGGCTACATGCAAATGCGTTATTTATTGATAACGACAAGGCTGAAGCAGCAGGACGAGGTGGTAAATTATTCATCAGTAAGTGTAGCTTCCCTGCCAAGCTTCCATGGAAGCCAGTCTCGTACACGAGGCACGCACTGGGAAGGCACCATCAGGCAACTACCAAACATTCAGTCTGAAGCTAACCCCAAATCTATGAAAAGAGGACGTGCAAGATTCAGAAGAAAAAAATAGTTTCCTAAGCATAACAAGCAGGTCTCCTTGGAAACACTGCAAATGCAAATACCACTTCACTGTAAGGAAATTAATGAGTAGCAGAAGATGTGCCCTTCTATTAATATGGCACACAGTGTGCTGTGCCAAGTATGGTAGTACATATATTAAGCACTGTGTCCATAAATGACCAGTCTGTGCAGGTTTATTCACCGATTCTGAGGGTAGCTCACTGGCCATCTCGTCACTCTGGCATTTTCCAGGTGTGCTGCAGGCTAGGGGGCCGTTTTCAGAGGTGGATGGGTTGCCATGAATTAATCTCGTCTCAGCATCCAACAGTGTGGGGCTGGGTTTGAACATTTTTACCAGGGCTGATTTTGGTTTCCAGTCCAGTCTTGTAGACTCTAAGCTTATGTACATTAAAGGTGTGCTCTCGAAAGGATGACCGGGGAGTATGCCAGTGCTTATGATTAAAGTGGCACCTCTGCAGGAAGGCTGATTTTGATCTTTGTGAGTTTGAGAGCCAATTATTTTCATTGTATCTCAAATAAACTGCCCCTCGATGGTTGTTCGAATAAAAGGAATATATGCTATGCCATTTCCCCACATGGAATTCTGCCAGAGACATTATATACTTTTGCTTACTCCAACCAAAGCATAAAGTGGCAAAATGTTCTCTATTAATTCCTTTGAGGATAGGAGGGAGCAACTATTTACCTATTTCACCTGGAGAACAACAACGACAGCAACTCCACCACCCTGATCGACAACCTCGCCAACCTCGGACTGAGACAGCTCGTCACAACACCGACTCATTCCGCCGGCCACACGCTCGACCCAGTCTTCTCCTCAAGCTCCCACGTCTCCTTCAGCCACACCACGGAACTCCTCTGGACCGACCACCGCTGCATCCACTTCACCTTCCAGAAACCCACCACACACCACCGCACCCAACAGATCCCACGCCGCTGCTGGAGCAAAGTCACCGAAGACCAACTACGGGCAAACCTCGCTCTCAGCCCTCCCTCCGACCCATCCAACACCGACGACGCTGCCTGCAACCTCAGACGATGGATAGACGACTGTGCCAACACCCTCGCCCCGCTGAAAAAACTCACCTACAGCGACACCACCAAAAGAGCCAGCTGGTTCACCCCGGAACTCCTAGCTTCCAAGCGTACCTGCCGGAAACTAGAGAAGAAATGGCACAGTGATAAGACACCGGACAGCCACGCAGCCCACAAAGACGCCATCCGTAACCACCACCACCTCATCAGGTCCGCCAAGAGAATCTCCTTCAAAGACCGCTTCGACAGCAACGCACACAACAGCAAGGAGCTCATCAACATCGTGAAGGAACTCTCCAACCCCAGCTCCAACACCAACGACATCCCGCCGTCGCAAGCCCTGTGCGATTCCCTCGCCACCTTCTTCCACCGCAAGATCGCCGACATCCACGACAGCTTCAACACCCAGACAGCCCCTACTAAGATAGATACACCAGACCCGCCGCACACCATCGACCATGACCCCTTGCCAGCCTGGGCCAGCGTGAAAATCGATGACACCATCAAGACCATGAGCACAATACACTCCGGCTCCCAGTCAGACCCTTTCCCGCACCACATCTTCAACAAAGCCAGCAGCTCCATCGCACCCCACCTGTGCAACGTTATCAATCTCTCCTTCGAGACCGCGACCTTCCCAGAGAGCTGGAAACACGCAGAGATCAACGCCCTACTCAAAAAACCCAAGGCGGACCCGAGAGACCTCAAGAACTTCCGGCCCATCTCCCTGCTTCCGTTCCCAGCCAAGGTCATCGAGAAGATCGTCAACAAACAGCTAACCCGATACCTCGAAGAAAACAGCATCCTGGACCCATCCCAATCAGGGTTCCGCAGCAACCACAGCACTGAGACTGCCCTCATCGCCGCCACCGACATCAGGACCCTGCTGGACAACGGTTAGACCGCAGCCCTCATCCTGCTGGACCTCTCCGCCGCCTTCGACACTGTCTGCCACCGCACTCTACGCGCACGCCTCCACGACGCAGGGATCCGAGACAAGGCCCTGGAATGGACCACCTCCTGCCTCGACGGCAGAACCGAGAGAGTCCGCCTCCCACCTTTCCGATCCGAAGCCTCCGAGATAATCTGCGGCGTACCCCAGGGATCTTCCCTCAGCCCAACACTGTTCAACATCTACATGGCCCCGCTCGCACGCATCGCCAGACAGCACGACCTCAACATTATCTCCTACGCCGACGACACTCAACTGATCCTCTCCCTCACCAAGGACCCCCTCGCCGCCAAATCCAATCTCCATGAAGGAATGAAGGCCGTCGCCGATTGGATGAAGATCAGCCGACTAAAGCTGAACACGGACAAGACAGAGGTCCTCATCCTCGGCTCCAACCCCTCAGCCTGGGACGACTCCTGGTGGCCAACGACGCTGGGAGCAGCCCCGACACCCACCGACCACGCACGGAACCTGGGAGTTATCCTCGACTCAACGCTCTCCATGGCCAAGCAAGTCAACGCAGTCTCCTCCTCCTGCTTCAACACCCTCCGCATGCTTCGCAAGATCTACAGGTGGATCCTGACAGATACAAGAAGAACAGTCACCCAGGCCCTCGTCAGTAGCAGACTTGACTATGGGAACGCCCTCTACGCGGGAGCCCCGGCCAAGCTCATCAAGCGACTGCAACGCATACAAAACGCCTCCACACGCCTGATCCTCGACGTACCACGCCACAGCCACATCACCCCCCACCTGAGGAACCTGCACTGGCTCCCCGTCGACAGGAGAATCTCCTTCAAACTCCTCATCCACGCACACAAGGCACTCCACAAGACTGGCCCAGCCTACCTCAACAGACGACTCTTCTTCTACGTCCCCAACCGCCAGCTCCGCTCCGCCGACCTCTCCCTCGCCACCGTCCCTCGCATTCGAAGAACAACCATCGGCGGCAGATCCTTCTCACACCTCGCCGCCAAGACCTGGAACACCCTTCCACTAAGCCTACGACAGACCCAAGACCTGCTGACCTTCAGGAGGCTACTCAAGACCTGGCTGTTCGACCAGTAGCAGCACCCCCCTTTTTTCTCCCCAGCCCCGAGACCCTCGCGGGTAAGTAGTGGGCTCTACAAATTCTGTGATTGATTGATTGATTTAAGGATCGTGCAGAAGTCCGTTTGACAGAGAAAATCTCCTACAAGATGAATGTAAACCTGGCCGACATCTTGAAATAGCTCGTTAGTCAGCAAAGGACTTCAGTTTCTAAGTAGGCAAGTCAAGTTGAAAGTTGCAGCACAAGGCTGTCGCATGCTAAATCCCTAGGGTTAACATTTTGGTACCA
Organism: Calotriton arnoldi; assembly: GCA_963921515.1. NCBI lineage: Eukaryota > Metazoa > Chordata > Amphibia > Caudata > Salamandridae > Calotriton > Calotriton arnoldi. The sequence continues at coordinate 2,429,326 of CAWUFW010000282.1, forward strand.
AAGTAAAGATCCCAAGTGGCCTGGAAAAGAGCTCCAAGTTTCAGATGGTCTGAAAGCTGTTTCGCCAGTAATGCCTATCCAGTGCCACCTGGTGACGCCTTGCAGCTCCAGTCAAAACTCCGCCTCCAGAGATGAGTATACAGGAGTATAGTAGGTGCCAGCCATTGCGCGAGAGTCAGTTCCTGAACTTTATTTGCGTCCCCAACAAGGTGTGTGGAGAGCAACCACAGCGACAAATCCAGCACATAACATGTTAGTATACCTTGGGATGATATTAGTCATGGCACTAACCTTTCAGAAGAGGAATGCAGACAGTGAGGAATCTGCAGAAAGATTGTGTCCATCCAAAATATTGTTACAAAAGGCAAGTACCTTTTCTTCTGATGGATACATCTTCTAACAGATTACTCACCTTAAGAATGTGTTCAAAAGCAATACCTCCCTGGGAGGTGGGATGGAGTGAGGGTGCAATCAAAGTTGTAATGCAGTACAGCTCTTGCAAAGTGCCCTGAGACGTGAAGCAGTAGTTCTTGGAAGATGTATGCAAAGAAGATCATGCACCCGCCTGGCAGATGTCGGCAATCTGGACACTGAGGAGAGACCCAAAGAGACAGCTGTGGCTTGAGTGGACAATGGTCTTTCTTGGACAATGAACTAAAGGTCCTGATGCAGAGAAAATGGTGTGTTTGGTCACCACTTTCCCCTTCTTAGCCTGGCAAAAGCAAAAAAGAGCTGATCATCCATCATCTCCTGATAAATGGATTCTTTGTAAGATGACACTAGGGTCATGTCTATGAAGTTGCTCCTCTTCCCTGTTGACAGTGAAGGAGGGAAGATGAAGGAAGAGTAATAGAATGAGTGATATTAAATGCAGAAACCACATTGGATAAGAAGATTGGACAGATGCAAAGAACCAACTCACCTGGGTAGAAACTGTAAAGGGTGGACAAACGGATAAAGCCATTAAAAGAAATCTTCACAGTAAGACGCCAAACTGGGCTACTGTGCATCAGCTCCATAGGGGACGTTATCACGAAAATCAGGTCGAGGTTCTGATCCCACTGAGCAACAATATAGGGCGTTGGAAGAAAATACACAAGTAGGGATTTTAACATGGAAGGTTGACCAGGCAAATATAGAACGGCAGATAGGGCCACTAGATAGTTTTTAACTGTAGCCAAAGCTAGACTCGGCTGTGCAAAGGATAGCGCAACTCGCAAAACGGTGGCATGGTAAGACTTGATAAGGTCTGCAACTTTGTCTAGAAGTCAAAGGGACTCAAACTGACAACCCTCAATCTCCATGCATGCAGCCACAGCGTTTGGGGGCTGAGGTGGAGGACCCGACCATCCTGCTATGAGAGGAAGAGATGGAGTGTCAACAGATCAGTGTTCCAGATCCTCCTCACCGAAACAGGGGCAATCAGAATGCACTGTGCTTTATCTTCCCCCACTTTCTGCAGTGGTTTTGTCAGAAGCAAAATTTAAGGAAATGCATAGAGAAGGCCATGAGACCAGTTGAACCTGCGAGCCTCTCCTGGAGAACCATTCAGAGGGAAGCATTTGGCACAGAACCAAGGACACTTCCTATTTTGGGCCATTGTGAAGAGATCCAAGAATCTCTTCACTTGGCACTTCAGGATACAGCATTACTGCTCTGACGAAAAAGCATCTGTCTTTACATAGAGCTGACTCTGTCCACAGGTAAATCGCCTCCCAGCATAGGGAACATGACCTCACACTGCACTGTCTGTTGATTATAATGGATGGTGGTAGTGCTCTCAAATAAAATCTGGATGCAGCTCCCTTAGAAAGAAGGCAGAAACGCCTTTATCGCATGACGGACACCTTTTAATCGAGCACATTTTTTGTGCTGATGTTGCTCCAATGCTGTCGCAATGTGCTGTCCTGTTGAGTATCCCTGTCCTTCAAGGAGGCATCTGTTTTCATACTAGCCTGATCCTGCAAAGTGCTAAAAGAACGATTTAGCACCATAGTTGGAGGTTTAAATCCGCCAGTACAGATTCCAATGAAAGGGAGAGGAAGGTACATAAGTCCTGGAGGAGAGCCATCATCTGCTGAACGCAATCCCTGACCAACACCGGGGACTCTGCTTTCACGAGCCAATTACCAAAGTATGAAAATAAAGGGACTCCTGACCATTGCATTGAAGACACCCCAATGGCCGGCTCTTTCACAAAGATGTGTGGAACGGTCATTTGACTGAACAGCAGAACCATGAACTGACAGGGCTAAGATCTCATTGTGAACCTCAGGAAACATCTGTGGGCAGGACATATAGAAAAACGCTATCTGATCTCCTGCACTCAGGACCAGTTGCACGGTGCTCAGGGACAGTACCTTGAGCTTGTCCTGAGGATCAAGAAGGGAAGGACATAGCCCTTGTGGATTGGGTAGATAACCCAGCCATCGATCATGATTAGGGCTTCCGGATTTATGGTATTTATTTTTTCAACATTTTCGTCTGTATTTATCCACATTTATTTTTTGCTCATTTCTTTTGTATTTATCCATTTTTATTTTGTGTTTTCTGTATAAATGAAGCTGCAATGTGTATTTTTCCACATTTATTTAATTGATAAATGTATACTCACATTTGAATGTCCAAAAGGTTTCAGCAGTATACAGTGCAATAGGGTTATGTGAAAACACTTGCATTGTAGAACAGCATAAATAACTGTAGATCTGCACTTAATTAAGCTTAATTAGGAAATCTATTGTCTTTTTTTATTTCCTCTACCTCTCAATATGTACACCTACTGACCTGGAACTCATGAGTGACAGTAGAAAAAAATAATTCAAAGCAGGCCTATTTTCCGTATTTAAAAATAAATACAGACAGGAAAATAAATAGTTTTCTGTCTGTATTTATCTGCAAAAATCTGTAAAAACGGAAAACGAGGAGCTCTGATCATGATCAGTTTAATGGGGGTAAGGGGAGATAAAAAGGTGCCGAGGCACCATATGGTATAGAATGCATCTGCTGTTGGGTTTGTCATGTAAATCCACACCTTCCTCGGAAGAAGCATTATAGCTGCTGGGGTGTTTGGACAGGCCGCAAACTATGTGTCTGTCCTTACCCTAGAGAAGCCAGAAAGAATCCATATTGAAGGTGGAATTTAAGCACTGGAGACAATGTCTAGATCCTGAGCCATATCTCTAATATTTTTGAAGCACTCAAAGGAGGAGTCTAATTTCTCTCTGAACAGCTGCTCGCCGTCCACAGGGATGACCATGAGTGTGGCTTGGAAATCTCCAGAAAAGCCATTAGAGTTCATCATAGCATGTTTGCTCAGCATGGCGAAGGTGTCCATGGATCAAGCAATGGTGCTCGCAGAATTAAGGCTGCACTTCAAGATCTCTTTTGATGCATCCAAGCAGTGAATAAGTTAGTCTCAAAATTACTTTTAATGTAGTACGGCCAACTGATCACTATAAACTTTGTCAATTCCCACAAGGCATGAACATGGCGGCGCCAGAGTAAATTGGCATTCAATGTTTGGAACAGAAACAAAAGGCCATGTAAGCCACAGAGTCAAGATTATTCAACTCTGTATCTGGAGGCACCAGGCTCTGCTTAAAGGAAGACATTTGGATAATCAGACTTTCCATTGATGGATGGGAGGTCAACAGTGGGGATCAACCAGGACAGGCCTATGGCATCAGCTGTCTGAACTGCTGGACCTTCACATGGGTTCTCCCATGCAGCCCCAACAGGATCCAAGAGTGCCTCATTAAATGGAAGCAAGGGCTCTACCACTGATGTGGAGGGTTGCAAGATCTCAGTCAAAATGATAGACTTTATCTCCGCAGAGGGCAAAGTCAATTCTAATGGTTCAATTGCTTTATGCATTACCACCGTAAACGTGGAAGCTTCCTCTACAGCAGGGCACAAAGGCTAGGGGATGTATCCTACTGGTGGAGTGTCAGCCACTCACATTTTTAAGTCGAGATGCACAACAGCAACAGCGCTATAATGTAGAAGGAAGTTATTAGCCTCTACATTTTGTACAGCCTCTAAATTCTGTACAACAGTAGTACTTAACGAGTATTGCAAGGGCATCAGTGTTGGAGCATTCCCTGATGGGAGTGTGTCTGAGCTCTAGGAAGCTGCTCTGCCAGCTGCTCTGCCTCAGGAACATCAATTATGTTTGCTGTAATGTTCTGTTTTGCCACTCAAAAAAGTTCAGCTGATGTAGACCGGTTTGAGAGTGATGTCATCTTATGATCCCTGACCAGCGCTTTCTTTCGCATCTAAGGAGGTTCCGATCAAATGGGGCATGGTGGCTGGGCAGGATTCAACTTCTTTTTTGGTGCATCAGCCAGAGCCCACAGGTTAGCAGCTGGGGGTCAGAGCCATCAGTAACCAATCTCCCAAGAACATGCCCCCCCCTTTGCAGGTAACACAGAGGGTGCAGAAGCCTTCTGAACAGATCCGGCATAGGATGCCAGAAGCCTTTGACGTGCGGGGAGTGGGTGGGGTCAGCCGATGAACCCGGAAATGCCTTTCTTATCTGTATCAGCGCCTGGATCCTCTCCAAGGATATGGAAAAGTTTGACTTCAGTGAATGGTGCCCCCTGAAGTTGGACTGGTTCCTCGTGGAAAAAGACTTCACTTTCTTATGGCTATTTTTGTGAGTTTTTTTGATTTTTTGGCGAGCTTGTTCCATTACAGCTGACATACCTGTAGGTGAAGATTGCGTAGAGGTCTCCTTGGTGGCCTTAGCCTGAAACAATTTGTCTGCCTGCACCCTTGTAATCTACGGGTGCATAGAAGCACAAGAACTGCAGGCCGTGGCATTTTGCTGCGGTACCAGACACTACATACAGTTGCCAAGTGGATTCAAAAGGGGCATCCTTTTGTGGCATATGCAACAAGACTTAAACCTGAAAGTTTTGGAGGAGACATTTGACCTAGCAGCTGTCTAATGCAGAGGAATTTCCTTGATAAGTCACCAAGAATTAGCTCCAGGCTCGCACGGAGGTGTGAAAAAACAAACTGTCAGAGTGCCAGCTCAACCCGATATACTATAATGTCATCATGTCCAAGGGCAGAGCAGGCACTTTAGTTACATTGCGCCATATTGCACCACTGGAGAGCCACTGCTGGGACTTTCCAGAACAGTCTGAAGCATGTAAGGATAATTCATAAGGTGAGGTATAAGTGGGAAGATGTATCCTTCAGAAATATAAAAATAGAATTTCTTTAATTTAAGTTACATATTGCAGGCCTTCTACTTTCACTATAGGTTTCAGTCAATACTTAAATTGTAATGTATCCGATAATTTTAACTTATTGAAGAAAGCTAAATAGGGGAGCATTAGATAAAGAATTTTGGGAAGAAATAGCCGTGTATTTGATTTAGGATCGGTAAGACTAGAAAAGAACAAAGGATGGAGTACAATTTTTACTACTATAGGGATATTGTTTAGTACACACATGCAGTGCACTAGATGCAGGACAGGTGCTGTTGTGTATCCCAGAAAATGGGTAAGGGACTTGTGTTAAACAGAGTAAAAGCAAGAGGAAGAATGAAAGGGTGTATATCAATGGTACAAATTTTGTTGGACTGTCAATATTCCTTATGACGCAGCAGCAATTTTTGTAGAATTTACTCTTCCAAGATATGGACAGCCTTTGAGCATTAAATAAATAAATGGTGCACGTAAGTCCATTTTCAGCAAGGAGCAACCAAAGAGCAATCTGCAGCTACCAGGCCCCCTTAAAGTACAATACCAAAAAAAAACACTCAGTTAAAAAGATACAACAAAAAAAAGAGGATGGGCAGGGGAGCTGTGGAAGAGTGTGGTTGGGGTGGTGGGGATGGAGAGCAAGAAACACAAACAGTCTGGTGGAGTAGAGGCCACAATTTATCCAGTCAAAAGGTTGGTTAAAAAAAACCTGAGGAGGGGGATAAAAACAAGAAGAAAAGGAAAGCAACTAAATAAGAAGCAAGCACTTCAGATAGACAAGAATGCCAGTCAATGATAAGTTAATTCCAAGTATTGTTAACAATAGGTCTTTCGACAACTGACAGTGGAACCTGCCTATGGTTGAGACCTAATAATAAACACACAAACCAACAAACAACCACGCAATGTCAGCTACCTGTGGCCAATCCAAGTAGATGTCATTGGCCTGTGAATAGCTGGATTTCTGTAAAAGAATGCAGAGGTTGGAGCACAGTATTTTGCGAACACCTAGGTTAAGGATCAACGTTGCTTCCAGGTCACAACTGCTACAGTGTGAGGGATAATGTCCCGGCATCACACAATGCAGAGAAACGTGTGAGCGTATACACACATACATGCATGCACCTGTGCACACACTTGCACACAATGAAACGAATGCATGTGTGTGCGCGCATTCACACACATGGTTTGCTATCCCATGTCTCTCCAACATGTAATACACTAATGAAATCAATGCCAAAGTCAAACAGAGAAGAAAACCTGGAATGATTGTGGTATGTTTGTACAGATGGGTGTATCTTTCCATCTTTTCTTATTCATGGGACAGACCTGTTTTAAGAACATGCTCATGTTTCTATGTGCCCAGCTTGCCCCCTTACTCCTGCTGCAGGGAACATACAGTGCAGCCTTGCACCCTCAGGCTATGTATGCTTTTTGAAAAGCTGCCTGCAGTCATATAGAAGTACAGAGCTAAACTGCTGTTAAATTGTCGGGCATAACATTTTCATATTTTTTCCTAAGCAAAGGTTCCATCATACATAACTTTTACACTCCTCTTATGTGAAAAAAGAAGACTGAGATGCACATCTTGAACTGCCAGGTCTATGCTTCTAGTGTTTGAACATTTAGGCCCTCGTTATGAGTGGCCTCTTAATTCCGACGGGGCCATTAACAGAGGTTACCAGCCCGTCGAAATTAGGAGATCCAGGGAAATACTGTGCAACCTTCGCGGGGAGATTTCAGAGGCGGAAAACGCATGAAACAGGAGTTTGGAAGTATGGGGAAAAATTAGAAACTATAGGGAGAAGCTAACCCAGAATTACCAATTCTCCTGGTATGTCCCCATTTCTTAGCAGTGCCGTGAGGTCCAACTCCCCATAGGACAGATGTTCCACACCCCTGGAGTTACGGGTATCCCCGGTATCGGTAACTCCAGGGGTGTGGAAATATGGGGCGCATTTTCCAGGCCACTCATAATGGGGCTCCTAGCGATCTTGAGTTAAACTCAAAAACATGCAAACAGTTTACACAAACACTGGTGTGGGTTACACGATTGCCTTGGAAGTGTGAAGCTGACACTGTACTGTGGCTTGTTTCAGGCATGCTGGGGACACTGTATGTTCCAATCCAACTCACGATCTATGGAGCCTCTTCTTTCCTGTTCGGCTTCTGCAAAGCCACTGTCCTACTTAGCATTCTTCCACAAACTGTCCTACCAGACATCCTTCCACAAACTGGCCTACCTGGCATTCTTCCACAAACTATCCTTCCTGCCATTCTTCCACAAAATGCCCTGCCTGGCATTCTTCCACAAACTGTCCTTCCTGCCATTCTTCCACAAACTGCCCTTCCTGCCATTCTGCAACAAACTGCCCTTCCTGCCAGTCTTCCACAAACTGCCCTACCTAGCATTCTTCCACAAACTGTCCTACCTAGCATTCTTCCATAAACTGCCCTACCTAGCATTCTTCCACAAAGCGTCCTACCTAGTCTTCTTCCACAAACTGCCCTACCTAGTCTTCTTCCACAAACTGTCCTACCTAGCATTCTTCCATAAACTGCCCTACCTAACATTCTTCTACAAAACTGTCCTGTCTACCACAAACTGACAACAATGGACTGTGCGCAGCAGTTCTTTTATCTGTATTTTACGTGTTGCATCTAAGCATCCATGTTGCTTTCATACTCTAATCATTTATTGACAAGGGAATTTGCTTGAGCAAAATATACAGGAAATACCAAGCTTAAATTACAAGGTGGACTAGCGTTCTGGTACCCCATGCAGAACTTAAAAAGTACACACATATGTCAAGACAGCCGGTCAAACCACAGCTATGCTTTAATCGGCATTTCCAAGCTCCTGGGTCTGAAGACCAATTGGAAAAAGGTAAAAAGGCGCGACTGCTTCTTTTAAGTTATCAGCATTTTTATAGCATGTTTCTTCCATGTATATTGGTCTTCTAGCACCTACATGTCTGAACGGTTTTTGGGTGCCTGCATTTTCATGATTACACTAAAGCACATTTGAGGATGTTTAAATTCTATAGAGTAAATTTAAGTCCTTGTTTCCCCAAAGAAGCAATGATTAGACAGGGTTTCCAGTGAAGAGTAGACATGATCCCTTCTATCACAATCTCCTGACAAGCACAGCATTTGGGATTTAGCATAACGCTGCAAATTGAACCCCTGCCTGCTCTTGCTCAATAAAATAAACAACTGGATATCATGGATGACTGAATGAAAGCATCATTTAATGAACACAGTTATAATACATATAAGTAAGAGAGTGCAGGCTCCACGCGGCACGCACCACGTCAATCAAGGTGCTCAAGCATCTGTTAAATTTCAGCCCTCGGGATTCTGCTATCTCTAGCTCCCTCATACGCCTCCTCTCTCACTCCCCTGCCTCTGCACCCGGCAAGATTCATCCACTTAAATTTCTCACAGTTCAGCACCTGGAACTACAGATTGCCAGATCAACTGGCGAAGGTGAACATGCCGGCACAGCAGTCGCTCCTCTATAAATAGCCTCCAAATGAGAGATGTCAACACTCATTGCGTAGCAGCGGGAGGGGAGGCGGTCGACGAGGCAGCGGAGACGACAATGAAGAGAAGCGCTGGGCCGCCGGGAGCCCCTTTTGTTATCCCTGCCTTTGACTTCCATGCTTGTATCTCACTTTTAAAGGCCACATCTGATTTATCTAGGTTTAAAAGATATTTCAATAAGAATTTGTTGGAGTGGGCTCTTTTTTCATCTTTTTCCAAGATGCGAGGACATGTTTAATGGTCGTCTCCGACCGTAGGAGCCATTGCCCTAAATTCATGTCCATAGCCTAATAATCTCATTCAAGCTCCTGGTCTGGCCCATTAGGTTTCAGAGCTGCATGGTATTTTTTCATCCTTGCAGTGCCTAATGCCATTTAATTTGGTCTGGTTATACACATCTTTAGCGGTCTGAAAGACCTCATGGTCAATTTTTTTTTTTTTTTAAAGTAAATTAAAAAGTACAAAGACTGTTTTGGGTTAGCTCCCTCCAACTATTGGATTTCATTTATTTTTTATGCTTTTCTATTGCTTGGATGGGCTGTCCATCAAGCCAATGGCATTTTCAGGATGACTACATTGTCTTATTTGTGTTCTCATTTGATTTTGGTGATGGGGTCAAATAGCACTTTTGTTACGCCGCAGATTTGACATGATGTATAGCTTATAAAAGAGGGACAATGTGTGTTTTATATTGTGTTTTTTTTTTGCGTACCTGGTGACGCTTTAACTGCACAATTTTGTTTCTGAAGTGCCTACCGGCCCTTTGTCAAAATCATCTCATAAGCAACATTTTGCCGATAATACCTTTTAATTTCACCACTTACTTGACTGTTTTTTTATAACACTCCTATTTGAGGAAACAAGTTAATTCAGACAATATACTCTATTCAGTATAGAGCCCTACTTCGGGCTTCCATATTGCTGTAATGTAGCCCACGTTTGTAGCACGTTAGATTTTCCTTCCGGCACAGATGGAGGAAATACACGCAGTCGCCCTGCAACAGACACTTCCCCAAACAAAAACAAGACCTAATGGTTTTACCAATATTTGCTTTTTTAGTACACTTGACAAATGGTGCAGCTAACCTTGAAAAGGTCTCCTGAACACAAAGTCGAACAGTGGTGGTTTGCATTCAGATTACAATGGAGCTTCGGGCACTAAAACGCCTTGATGGATCCAATGCATTCAACATTTTTCTTTTTGAAGAATGTGAAAATTGAATAGATTAAGGTGTCACCAGGTATCAAACTCATAATATACTGGAAACTATAGGATTATTTTTTTGTAGTTCAACAAAAATGAACCGACACAGATGTAAACAGTTTAATACATAGCCGGGCGTTGCTTCACAAAGAAGAATTTCAAATAAATGAAGCTCTCTGCAAATGGTTGCTGACTGAAAAGACAGTAAAGTGCAACCCCTTAAAGGATAGTGCAAACCTTTTCTGGGCAGTGCAGAGCAGACAACTTGCGGAAAAAAGCCAATCACATTAGGTCGACGATGTGCCCCAAGCCCATGTCTTGCAGCACTGCCTGTCCCATCTGAAAATGTATTTAATCTTCCATGACCATATGTAGTTTGACCATTTAGACTACTGAAAATGTATTTAATCTTCCATGACCATATGTAGTTTGACCGTTTTGTATATAGTATCTGCTTTGAGTTACGGTCCATGGGAGTTAAAGGAGACATCCAGTGCAGAGATAAAAAGTGTTCACTTTACACAGCCTTGCGCCGCTAACAAGCACCAACAATGTATATTCCAGAATGTTCCTTTGTTTGATATTGTTTGGTTGGGTTCTGAGACCCACTGTGACATCATTGGCCAGTTGGCTCTTCAAGGTTACATTTTTAAGCAATGGAGAAACCAGATTTGCAATCTCAAGACCTGAGAGAAACGACTTGTTTCATGCAGGCCATGGGAATGTCAATCGCACTCTGTAGCCCATATAAGGTTGTACACCTAAGTCGAGCACCCACATTGTTAACCACTAACTTAATTAACAGTATAACATTGCGACACATGCGTTCTCTTAGTGGCGAGAGAGAAACAGGGATCATTTAACCCATAGTGCACCTCTTCCCACACTATAGCAAGACCTGTCATGAGCCAGCCCAGATCACCCGCAGTTTCTGCAATCACAACGCTTTATAGCAATGGGGCTGTAGAATGAGTTGCGGCCGGTGCAGGAAAGAGCGGCGAGGTGGGCGAGTTGACAGAAAATGGAATAGGAAAAATAAAATAAATAAATAAAACCTCTTGCCCTCACAGCATCGCTGAATCGGCGATGCGACAAGCGCAAGGTAAGTGTTTTTTTTTTTTTTTTCCTATTCTGTCGTCTGTCACTGTTCATGCACCGCTGCCCCACCACTCTTATCTGCACCGGCCGCGACTGAGTAGAATCTGCCCAGGGATACAAAACTGTACCCTGAAGTCGTCCTGGGGCCACTGTGAACTTGTGGGAACGTCCCTGTGCACATTCTTTTCAATGCACAATGTACCTAATTCTTTTTGCAAAGAGAAAAGAGGAATAAACTGTAGTTTCCCTCTTCTGATAAATACAACTCCCACACGAGGTAGCATAAGATTACTTGACAATAAGACCACAACAAAAACAGTCACCTACAATGAGATATCAATACAAAGAAAACAGGTGACATTTTATTAGGCCTGGTCTGGCTTGGTGGGGCAGCCGTCTGCGCGGTCGGACTGACCTATAAGGCAATCAGGCATTCCCCGATGGGCTGCACTGACAGGTCAGTGTGTTGGTCAGTTTTTAGGCTGTTTGTGGCCTGTTTTATTGTCTGGTGGACCGAGTTTTACTGTTAATTTCCCTAATATTAAAACAAACATTGCCTGCAGCAAGCTCAAATTCTTGCAGTCTTCCCTACCTTGCAAAACGCTCATACTGCGTATCCTAACAAATTCAAAACTTCCCCCAATTTGCAAACCTGGGCCATTTGTTTTAGTTTTCTAATTCACTAAGGAGGGCCACTTTTATTTTGGTGGCGTTCTGGCCCAGTCAGACCCTGGCTGCAAATGTTTTTGTTACCAATGCTTTAAAATGTACATAAAGTGAGTTTTGGCTTCACACAGAAGGCTATCCCTCTCAACTCATGCTAGTCGCTGTTTAGTGCATCATTCCACCCCCTATGAAATGCTTGCATAGGAGACTATTTTTCATATCAAAAATACTCACACATTAAATTATTTATCTCAGAATAGTTTTTGATGTCTTTTTATTGTTTTAGTCAGGACTCAAAATTCAAGTCAGACGTTCTGGCTTTGCCAATTCATTTTTGGTTAATATATCATTAGTCACATTTTCTACACATAATTTTTTGTAGTTTTCTTACTAATCTGATTAGAAATATTTGATTTTATGTTTTTTGAGTGTCTTGTAGATGTAAACTTTCCACATCCTCAGAGCGCTGTGGTGTACAGAGGAGATAAAGAGCTGGGGCCTGACAACACTGGTTTCGGAAAGATGCCTGACTGGGTTAGCGTTCTAGCCTGCTTTTGTCACCATAGGCCAAAATTAACCACCAGCCGGTGATTTCGTCTGAGCAGCCGTCTCAGCTAAACGGCTCTTTGTAACAAAATGGATGAAATGAGAATCAGGCCTGGAGTAGAAAAGACTGTATTGAAGCCAGCAGAAAGAGCAGTGCTACACTACAGGCTTTTACTTAGACTAGAAGCACTATCGCCAACGTCATCTACAGTCCCCATAACCATTAGAAATTATAGTCACCTGCGTCTCGTGGTCGACCAATCAACTGTAGCCTTACGGCTAGAGCGGTCGACCTCGGAGCTGGGGAACCGGGTTCGAATCTCGGAAGGGACGCTCAACATCCTATGATTATGGGCAAATAACTTAAGCTCCCCGTGCCTAACAAAAATGAATGTGTCCATCTGTAATGAAACTGGTGCTCATGTAAAGCGCTCCGATACCTGATATCTTCGGATCGAGTTCACGCTATATAAAAAAACTCTAAAAAAAAAAAAAAATGCCACTTGACAAACCGACAGCTTGTAAAACCCCTAGACACTTGGTACAAGAAAGAGAGTCAAATCACATATATTTGAATTCCCCAGCAGAATGCAGGGTTACTCGCAATACCCTTGGAAAATAAATTCTACAGCTTAATATGAAAAGGAATGCAAATGAATAGGTAATGGCTAAAATTATACAGGGAGCAAAGCCCAAAGGAGATGTCAGTGCAAGTGACCCATTTTGTATTGAAGCATCTTTCTAATGCCCACCCAATCCGACAAAAAAAGTCCAACACTAGGGAATTAAAAACTAAAAAAAAAACTAAAAAAAAAAAAAAAAAAAAAAAGGAGAGAAAATGCATTCAACAAATGTCAAAGGTAGGTTATATGAAAGCAGCAGCTTAATTAAAACGCAAAGAATTTTGTAACTTTGGATTTGGGACAGACGAGTTACAGGAGGATGATGGTTGATTTACAGGGTACGGCAGTGTGGGGAGTCATTAAGTGGCTTTGCTAAATGTGGAGCAGAGTGCTGGGTTACTGGGACTATTAATCCTTTAGACAATGCAGTCAGCGCAATGAGCTGGATTTTGTTAGTGAGGAAGGGGTGAAGGATTTTTAGCAGAGGAAGACTTATTTGACGACGAGGGTTTTGAGGATGGATGTAGATACAAAGGTTCTTGCAGTGCTGCATAGCTGTGCTCACTTGCCCATTTCTTAGCTCTTGCATACCAGAAAGGACAAACTGTCTGTTTGTAAAAGACCTATTCTGGCCTTCCGAAAAACATACAGGGACTTACAGCACGTCCACTACTTACCATTTTTAGGTTTTATTGTCACTCATTTACTTGCTTCTTATTCGATGGGTTGTCTTCATCTTCTTGTGTTTGCCCCTTCCCTGGAACACAGCCTCTTTACCATTCTTTTGACTGGCTTGTATCCTTCCACTGCTCACTTATAGGGAAATACTTTCTTTTTGGTTAATCACTTCATGAGAGCGCATGGGTTTTTATCCACTCTGTTGTATGCTTTCCACCGCTGCCAAATACCGGACGCCTCATGCTCTCTGTTGCTCTCCTTCGTATGCTACTCGCTTTCTCGTGTGCTTCTCCCCAGCTAAACTCCACTGCCCCCACGCTTCGTGTTGTTCTGTTCCTCATGTGCTTCTCACTCAACCTTGTGTTGCCGTCTCCCTCTTGTGCTGCTTTTCGCCTCCTCCCTCCACCCCCACGGCTTTATATCAATTTTATCACTTCTGCTTACCCCGGTTGTTTCCTCCCACCCGTTCCTCCAGTCTTCTGGAACAAGTGTGCTCCTTTTTTATTTTTATTTATTTTTTGGTGGGAACGGTAGCAAATTGCTGCTGGTCCTGCTGACTTACAAAAAAGCACTTTCGCGCTACACCATTTTTATTTATTTTTATTTACCAATACATCTTGGGTCGGTAAATAAAAAAATGTCTGCATCATTTTGTAGGCACCTGCACACGCAGCAGCCACGTCATTGGGCCTTTCAGTTTTCGTTTTTTTTTTTCCACCAATGTTTCACAGAATAGCCCAAAAGTATTGCCAATGCTTGTTTCTTCTTCTGACTTGCTCTGTGGCTTTCCAGTGTACTTTACATCTTCAAGTGACCCAGGGTGCTCCATATTTTTTCATGGCAGAGCAGCAGCACAGTTGCCTTTTAGCTAGGTTTGCGCTATAAAAACAGCGGGTACTTAAATGGTGGTGTGGAATAACAGAAGTATTAAGGAGGGATGGGTTCCCCTACTCCTCAGTCCTAGTTAAATTGTGATTTGGTTCTGGAAGTACAGTATTTGATATAAGATAACATAACTCACTCATCCTAACGGGTATTGTGGTGCTGTTTAAGGGATTCTTATAGGTTCCGAACTCAATACTCGTTTTTATTGAATTCAGAAGGATGAAAGGCTGATTTAGATGTAGGACTCCACCTAGCCACTGCTGCTAATGTTAATTAGCATTTCTGTAGTGCTCAACCTGTCTAGAATGACGGAGGCAGAAGGGCAAGGGAGTAGTTGTCTACCACCAGCTAAATGAACCGATAAGACACAAAGCCGGACCCTGGGTGAGGCAGATCACAGACTGCGGAACGCCCTCCAATCGAGTATCGGAACAGAAGCAAATTATGTGCACTTCAGGGAAACATGGAAATGTGAACTGTCCCACTTGGACTACAACTGCCTTTCATCCTCTCGAGGGATGGCGATTGATGAATATTAGTTATGGGTCTCTATTCTATGACTGGATTCCAACTGCCCCTTTGTTACATTGAGCTTTTTCTTGCTCAACCATAGTCCTCTGGAGTTAAAAAAGCCAAAGTGCAGCACTCCATAATATTACTCAATAAATTATGTTTAGGTGACTTTGAGGTTAGTTGGCAAACGCAATTGCCCCTACTTGGCACCTAACAAATGTTTAATACCAACATGCAATATTCTTGAAGTGTTTTAGTCAAGTTTAGGAAGGTTGGTGTATTTGAAAAAGAATGCCTAGCCCCCTAGTTCCACAATGCGCATAAGTTAACTGTGAGAGCAAACAAATTGTGCCGTTAATTCCATGATAAACTGCTCTCTTATTAGCATGCTCGTAGGTTGAGAGGATGCATTGTTTGTTGCGTGTAGCAGGAGGAACAGGAAAACGGTCTTCAAAAGCATACAAAGCTAACACACCACCTTAGAAGAAACCCATGCTATGTAGGGTCACGTTTAGCTCGGAGGGTTTATTGGTGTGTGTTGGGGTGGAGAATTAAATGAGTAAAACTTCAATCCCTGGTGCTATCGGGATTGGAGTAAGGCAACTCCATGCCCAAAGGAATACAGAAGCTCCCCCCAGCTCTTCCCAAGAGTGCTTTACATGTAGCTGCCTGGGTAGCTCCAGGTGCAATTAAATATTATAACATCAATTCTCCTCTGATCACTCACAAATGGCACCCTATTGACTATATATTGGAACTCTGAATTATCTCAGTGAAATCACTCTCTCCCTACCCTACCTGTGGCGTTCACACACCCTCCTGATGGCAAATCCAGCAGTTAAGAAAGAAAGAAGACTATCCTTCTAGGAAGTGCTTCCGCAATCTCGAACTCCATTCCACCGCACATCAGGACAACGCCAAACAGTGTACTATTTCAGTTGTATTTCCTCCAGAAATGGTCTTTCATGGTCTGAGTTTGAACTGATCCCAACTTATCGGACACAAACTACTAGTATTAAATTGCTGTGCAACTGCCAATAACCTTGGTCATTCATCTCCTCCATGATTGTTGTTTCGTCTGTACATTGTCTTTTTCTATAGGCATATTATGGACATGTGTATGTAAAGTGCTTGGTCTTTTTTTTAAACAGTTTGCGCTATATAAAACAGCTAATAAACAAAGTGAGTGCGCATCAGAAAATAATATGAATAAAGCATTTAGACTTAGACAATAAAAGTAAAATACACTAAGGTCTTGCAATTGTTGTAGCCATACACACTTCTCAAAATGGCAAGAAACTGCTTTAGGTTGGGTTCCAAGTTTCTCAATAAGCTTTCTGTAGTTTGGTCTGGCCTAGATAGAGCTGTCTGCCAGGAACATGTCCTGTTCTATTAAACTTATATGTTATGGTTATTTCTTAAAAATGTATTTTTTTTTTTTTTTAAATTGCAAGCAACGGCCACCATGGCTAGGTGAAGGCATGTTTTCTTTTCTACTTTTTATTTATGAAGCATACGTTTGCATTAAAAAAAAAAAAAAAATAACCTTTGAAACCATCTTGCGGAGGTCAGATAAACTGGCTTTGCCAATATTTGTTTGATAACCAAAGAAATAAAATGCATGGATTAGTGGATTAACAGAGTAGGGGCACATAAAGTTAGTGTGCATCCCATATAACTGGGTTACAGGTGTAGCCGTGAGGTGAAACCATACTGCAAAGTGCTTTGAAGTAGTGTTGGCTTGCCATTTGTAGGATGGTAAGCAAGACTGGATTTTTACGTAAGGTAAGATTTTTATGTAAGGGATCACTCATCTCAAAGCTGCTATTAATGGCAAATGGACAAGGTTAACCAATAGAAATACTTGGACTGCCTGCTGCTACATTGTAAACAGATTGGTGGTTGAAATTTTAAAGGCCCATGCAAAATATGAAAGGTATTAATATATAACAATCAACTATATCACCTCTTTCCACTTAAACGGATGTCTTTTCATTCTCAACTTTTCCCCCTTTCTTTCCTATGCCATTGCACTCCCCACGCCACTCTTATCGGTTGCACCCAACCACGTATAGTTTCGGAGTTCCTCTGCTCAAGTTTCCCCTGTCTTAACAATGCCAATTTCTTCTCCCCTCATTCAAAAGTTGAATGCGTTATTGTTTTTCTCATGTTTCAGTGCATTTCTGAGTTTACAGTCTTTTGTCTAATTGTTGACTGTAAAGTACATGAAATCCCTCGGGATAGAGTCGCGAATAGGGGTAGGTGGGAGAGAGACAAAAAAAAAAAAAAACACACGGTTGGGGCAGGCAAGCAGTGACGCATCTGTAACAAATGGTGCAGAGAATTGTGCCGGAGCAATTCAAAGTAAGCAAGGCCACAAAGTAACCATAACACGGGAGGGGGAGGTGCACAAACAGATGCCCTTGGAACGCTGATGAGTAGGAAACCAACAAATACAAAGTCTGTGAGGAAGGGGCCGCCATTACTGAAGATGGCGTCCCGTGAGTGCGGTGTACATTAATTAAGTAAATAGGTCTCAGAACTGCTAATGAAAGCTCCCGAGTTAGGACACATGTGAAAGGGCCAGTCCTCATGGGAGGTTTCAGCAGGGAGGTACTAAGGAGGGACTAATAAGCCTATTAACAAATCAGAAGCCAACATTTACAAAGGACAATGACGTAAGCCAATGAAAAATGTGGGCCTAGGTTCAGTTCCATACCTGAATACAGCATGTCTTGAAGAGACAGCGTAAGCACTGCCTAGACGAGACCTAAAAATGTGGATTCCTCCTACTTGACATTTCTGGAAAATATTTCGCCAACCCGTACACACAGCAGTTTCAAAAAGAACTTCTCTCTCCATCGATCTCCTGCCTTACCGTTTTCCCACAGCTTGATAAATCGGAGATCTAAAACCTCTGGACACAGGGGTAAAGCAAGATTGATTGACAGGGAGAAATGGAGATGCCAATCTCCTGCTAAAACAGATGCAAAAGAAAATCTATTGCGTTTTTTTCGCATCGTTTGATCACCTTTAGAAGGACTGCTTATACAACAATCAATTCTTTTTCTATAATTCCCAAGGAAAAAGCTAATCAAATTATTTCTGAGAAACTAACACTATATATAGGCCTATAATATATTCTTGTAAACCAGTGCAGACATCCCTGCCAAATGTTCTCTGTATTGCCAAAGGAACTTTCTGTTCAGGATGCATATTCGTGCATAAACCTGCCTGAAAAGAACACAGTTCAGATGGAAGATCTTTGCACATTTCAAGGGTACTTGAAATGTGACTCTTTGCTTCCTGCAACCAGAAGCACTTGCATCGAACAGGGGTCTAAAGGTGCATGTTCAAGGCAGCGACCTTCAATTAATCAGCTACCTATGCAATATTATCGCTTGAAAAGAGCTGATTTTTGACTAAGTCATGTGACTGAATTTTAGATTTCTTACAAAATTTCAGAGAGTGGTTAGTAAAGTGTGTAGCACATGTCATGCGAAAACTGCACTTGCTGATTTTAAAGAAGGGAAGGTGCTATTGAGACTTTCAGCCCAAGAACTGCCAATCAAAACCAAAAAAACACCAGTAGTTCACTGGCCAAACATACTTACTATATGAAGGTTACCTACACCATTGAAAAAGTAAACACACAGATACGTCAATAAAGTAAAATCCCAAAACTCTTTTTCTGCTTTAACATTAAACCACCAAGAGGGCATCTGAGCAGTAAATGTGATTCAGTTCAAGACTGCTGTTATTACTTTTTAAACTCAAGTGACCCAAGGAGAGGAATTTAAAAGTCTGTTCTCCAGCAGGAATGTAAGCGTATCAGAGTTGGCGGTGGCTTGTGTTTGTGGGCTGCATGGTCAGCATCTTCCAGAACTGGATTCCAATGTGTGTGGGATTCAGCAGCCTTGCAGACGCTAGGCCAGAGCTGAAAACATGCAGAGGAGACAGGCGTTGACAAAGACAAGAGGTCTGTCTTTGTAATAAGAGTGTGACGAGGATGAAGCCAAGCTGTGTTTCCACGAGGACGGTTGTGTAATTTGTCTGCAACTGATGCGTTTTATGGCATGGGTAAAGTGGGCATTTGCCCATGCCCTCACCTTCCAAAATCCCCCCAACCCGGGAAAGTGAACTTGCTCTCTAGCTCATTTCTGTGCATTTTTGTATCTTAACCTTTAACTTAAAATTTAGTATTTTTAGCCAACATAGTGCTTGAATTTGCTACAATGCGTAATAAAATTATAAGTTGTTCCAAATAGGGGCCCCTCAAAATATTTCTTGCCCGGGTCCCCAAAACCCTTAAGATGACACTGACATGCAAGTAACAGTACTTTTGAGGGAGCTGCGGGTGCCATATAGAAGAGATAGGCGTGCGTGCCTGGTTAGCAGATGTGACCTGCGAAAATATATAATTCTAATAAAGACAAAAAATTTCAAAGCATTCCTAGCAGAAGAGCAAAGACGGAGATCGGGAATAATAATGTTGTTTGGAGTCTGGTGCTAATTTTAAGAAGGACACCGAACACACTAATGCGGTTATTGCACCTGAGCAGAGCAGGGGATGCGGCAATACCCTGCATTTCGAAATATGTAGTAATACTGAGTGGTATCAGCGCCCATGTTAGGGCACATTGTAGCACCACACCAGCGGTAAATGCACCAATTATAAGAACGGCAGAGCCCTTACGTCGCACTCTTTATATTGTCAATGTGGTGAACTTTTTAGTGGTCTCCTTTTTCCAGACGTGATGCCTTACAGTTGGAGGTCTCCAGCATTTTTGATTTTTTATAGTTTACCTTTTTAAGGCTCAAACAATGCACTCTTTTTGGAAGAAGCGGAGACCACATACCAAGAAGGGGTAAGCTACTGGACAAAAATAAGACTTGTGATATCATTAACCTCTTTCAGTGACCTATGAGCACATATCTATATGAACTGTAACAACATATACCATTGTGCTAACGTTTAAACAAGCCTCTACAGAAGGAAAGATTTATTTAATCTTCTTGATGAGATCTCTAAACTTGGCCGACCTAAGGGCAGGCTGAAAAAATTTTAGTCCCAACAAAAGCAGTAGACATGCAACAGGGCAGGAAAAAAGTTAACCAAAGTCATCAGAAAATGAAAGTTATATTGGGCCAGCACAAAAAAAAAAACTGCTTCAAACAGTAAAGAGTGTGAAGGCCCGCAGTACAGGTTACTTCGAACTTGAGAAAAAAACTTTTTTTCGAATATTTTGCATAAGATCACATCCGACATATTTACTGTATTGCAATTATGTAATTTTTTAACACGAAAGGCATAAGCTAGCACAATGAAATATAGATTATTAGAACGACCTGTGGAGACCCGTCATTCATGCACATAATGCTCCACATGGATCCATATCAGGATTAGGCAGCCTCTATCCGCTACAATCACCACAAACCAATACATTAGTCTAGATTACCCTTGCTGGCGACTATACAATGTGACTCGCCCCTCAACAATATGAAACACAACCAAGTATGATAGCAGCAGATAATTTTAACTTCCTCCAATGAGAACCACAGACCCAAAAAGGGCGCCCAGCTTCAAAAATCACTACAGGACCAAACACATGGTATATATTTGCTATACAATTTCACTTAACATACTACATCATAAGAAACGTTGTCCTAAGTAAGAGACAGTGGTTGACACATTCTGTGTTTTAGAACCTAATAATTTCAAGAAGCAAGAGAATTATTAACCCAATCGGCTGGTACATAACTATTTGGCAAAAGTGAGTTGTTCCAAAATTAAGTTTGCATATTTATTTTTTTATTTATTGATTTTTTATTAAGCCAGTACAGCAAGGAGTGTAGAGCATACTAATGCACATCAAGATTAATTGCAATGGTTTTACATAGTCGTGCCCCAGAACAAGGGTGCATAAAGAAGTACAGATTGAGATAAGGAAAATATAACCCCCACCCCTAAACAAAAAGAAAGGTGAGTAGCACAACATCATGATCACATGTAATAGCAGAGTAGAACATTATGACGGATATCACAGGATTGACAAAATAGGTTTACAAGAAATCACATCAGGTAAAACAGCCACAGATGACTATTGTTGACTATGAATGACCCTGCGACCGCAGGCCATTACCCGGCCCCCCCCCAGCCTAACATATTTCAACCCATCTCATGTACTATGCATCTAAGAAGCCTCCGCCTCTCCGGACATAGGAGTCTGAGTCCTAGCCCAGTCTTGAAAAGGACCCCAAATATCGCGGGGCCTGGAAGCCGCCGGCATAAGCTCCCAGAACGTATTTCAATTGTTCCTGGCAGTGCGCAATGTCAGCAATCCATGACTTCGTCAATGGGATTCCCGCCCTCCCCCAGGACATGGCCACCCGTCTCTTCGCCAGCAGGAGCAGTATCGCCAGTAGGCGGCGAGTCTCCTCCACAGGGGTATCTTTCGTATAACCTAAAATACCCATCAGGGGTGTCGGCACCAGCATAAGGTCTAGCATCCTGTTGATTATTGCAAAAACATCTTCCCAGTTTGGGACAGTACCAAGCCATGTGTATAAAAGGGGCCTGTGGTGCATTACATCGCCAACATTTGGCGGCGGCCCGGAGGCCCATGCGTAGTAGTTGAGCAGGGGTCCTATAAAACCTATGCAAGAATTTAAAATGAATCAATCGAAGTTTATAGTTTGGGGAGAGCAGTTCCAACTGCCCGCAACAAAATTTCCATTGGTCTTCAGTCAGCGGCGAAGGTAAGTCCCCATTCCAGTGCTCCACAGATTTTTGTATGACAACGAGGTGGGACAATTGCATGGCATTGTGTATGCGTGTAATTAATTTATGCGGAGATGAGTGTGTCAGTATCCCCTCTAGCGCTGTAAGTGTAGGTGGAGGCGCAGGGAAGGAACTTTGCATCTTACGACAAGTAGCACGAATCCTATAGTAAAGGAGCAGATCCGAAAAATATGAGGCACCCGCCCCCTCCTTTTCTGGCGGGGAAAGAAAAATGTCCCCAGGGTATAAATCCGCGTATGACGACCATCCCAACTTTTCAGCACGCATTACCTCTCCGCGAAATGCCAGCACCGGTATCTGAGGGTTATATGTTAGGGGGGCAGAGATAGCAAATAATAGGTCATGTTTGGCCCTACTACGTATATTAACCCACGCCCACCGTAGCGTTTCAGTGGTGTCTATTTCGTTCTGTGGCCTTGAAAATTTGGAAAACACTGCCACATTCAATGGCGTCGGAGCGGACCTATCTGTTTCAATAGCTATGTGGGGTTGAAATGGGGTGAGAAATATCCACTGGTGTAAGAACTGAGCCTGGGCGCAGTAGGCATACAGGGCAACATCTGGCGCCCCCATTCCCCCCTGGTTAAGAGGCAAGGTGAGGAGTTCCAAAGAGACGCAAGCTTGTTTACCAGCCCATACCAATTTAATCATTAGGGATCTAAGCTTTAGTAAAAACGTCTGGGTAAGGATTATGGGGAGATCGACAAATAGATATAAAAATTTGGGCAGCACTATCATTTTAGCTATAGCTAATCCGCCTGCCAACGAAAGAGGCAGCCGTGCCTAGACATCTATTTTCCCCTCAAGCCAACTTACAGCACGCCCAAAGTTAATCTCCCACTGCTCCTGTACATCTCAACTCAACCATATCCCCAGATATTTGACCGGGCCTTCTGCCCATTTAAGTGGGTAGTCCAGTGGGAACGGGATCGTGCCCTCCGTCAGGGGGAATATGGTCGACTTCGACCAGTTAATCTGGATGCCCGAGAGTCCACCGAACCTGGTCAGCTCATGGAGCATGGGAAGAACATTATTTATGGGATCCATGACGTAAAGCGTGACGTCATCTGCATAGAGCGAAATAGTTATGCCTCTGGTCGAGAATCCCACTCCTCTATTGGCGTGGTGTTGTCTGATTCGAGCCGCCAGCGGCTCCATTGCAATGGCAAAGAGGAGTGGGGAGAGAGGGGCCCTATCTTGTGCCTCTTGTTATAGGAAAAGGTTCTGATATAAGGCCATTAACCTTGAGTCGGGCAGTAGGCTGAGAATAGAGAAGTCTAATTTGAGCCATAAATGCCGAACTCAGTCCCATACGAGTCAGGACGCCGAAGAGATAAGGCCATTCTGGAAGTCAAATGCCTTAGTGGCATCTAATAGAATCGCTGCTGCGGGGGTCTGGGGGTCCAGATAATGAAGTAGCGCAAAGAAGGTCCTTAAGTTATGTGCAGTTGACCTACCTGGTATAAAGCCAGATTGGTCTGGCCTAGCGATTAAGTGGAGGAGCGGCTGAAGTCTCTGGGCGATGAGTTTAGCCAAAATTTTATTATCTAAATTAATTAGGGATAGCGGGCGATAGGAGTCCCGGCTTGTGGGGTCCTTATCTGGTTTCAGCAGCGTCAGGATTACGGCCTCGCGTATTGAAGGTGGAAGGAGACCAGTCTCCAAGGACTCTTGATAGACCTCTAGCAAACGTGGAGCCAGGAGGTCGCTGTACACTTTGTAGAATGAAGCCGGTAAGCCATCCAGACCCGGCGCTTTGTTATTTGGGAGGCTATTTATTACTTTCTTGATATCCTCAACTGTGTAGGGCTCATCTAAATACTCCCTGTGCCAGGCTCATCTAAATACTCCCTGTGCCGCGCTCCGCCCAGTGAGCATACCGGGTATTCTTGACGGGGACGGCCGGACGCTCACTGACCCTGCCCGAATCGCATCCAGTTTTGCGGCATACTATGCGGAGTTATATGCTCCTAAGGACGTCCTCCCGGAACCTCTGGTCCACCAATATCTTGATGATTTACCTTCTACGGCTATTTCGGATAGCTCAAGGGAAGATTTAGACGTTCCGTTGACGATTGAGGAGTTAGGCGAGGCCCTGATCGACTTGCGGTCCGGGAAAGCACCGGGGCCGAACAGCTTCACCTTTCTTTTTGTTTAGTGTTTTTCAAGTCATTTCAAAACCACTGTCTTCCCCATTACTTGGCAGCGGTTCATGCAGCCCTTGAAGAAGGGAAGCTTCCTCCGGACTGGAGGCACGCGGAAATCGCGGTCTTTCCCAAGCCTGGTCGACCCCCGGATCAGCACTCCTCATATCGCCCCCATCTCTTTGTTAAACTTCAAGGCCAAATTGTTGGCCAAAGCGCTGGCCAAACGTATCCTTCCCTATATGCCCGATCTGGTTCATCCAGATCAGGCCAGCTTCATGCCCCAGCAGGCTACCCGCCACAACATCAGACGTGTACATAACGCGGTTGCGGCTATTGATCGCCTTCAGGGCCCAGCGGCCCTGCTCTAAGCGGATATTGATAGAGCGTTCGATTAGCTGGGATGGGTCTATCTGTTCGCGCTATTACAACGGTTAAATTTCGGTCCACGCCTTATCTCCTATATTAAACTTCTTTACACGGACCTCTCGGCCTCGGTCAGAATCGCTGGTGCTGTGTCCGATCCTTTCCCTATAGGACGTGGTACTCGACAGGGTTGTCCCCTTTCCTCCTATTTGTTTGCCTTGGCTATGGAGCCATTGGCCGCCTGGGTTCGCATTAATGCACAGGTTGTGGGCTTTGAGTGGCCGGGAGGGTTTTCGGATCGGATCGCTCTCTACGCCAATGACGTCCTGTTTTTTCTTATGAATCCCTGCCGGTCGGGTCCCCGTGTTCTCCGCATTATGCAGATTTTCGGCCAACACACTGGCCTGTATATGAACGCCAAGAAATCCGTTCTTTGGCCCGTGCGTGGGGGCGCGGATATGGGCACCTGGACGGCGGAAGTGATGGTGGCTACGACCGGTCTGAAATATCTTGGCGTTTATATCTCGGATGTACCATCGATATCATGGGATAAAAATATTGCCCCTATTTGGATGCGCACACAGGCGGAGATGGAGGGGTGGTCGCGGATGCCCCTATCTATACTAGGCAGGTCCGCAATCTTTAAAATGGTGTGTCTCCTTTACCAATTACAGAATCACCCTTTCCAGATAGCACCTTCCTGGTTCCGACAGCTGAATTCCCGGTTGAGCCGCTTTTTGTGGCAGGACCAGACTGCTAGGGTGTCCCTCGGGACGTGCTTCCAGTCTACCTTTTGTGGGGGTATAGCGACTCCTGATCTCCAATCTTACCATGCGGCATCGCACCTCTTGGTTTTGAATGATTGGTGGTATGGTATTAGTAACAACCCGGCCTATCGAGTAGAGAAATGGCTGATGGGGGATATGCTGCCGCACAGACTGCTCTATGCGCGGAAAGAGCAGCGCAGGCTGCCGCCAGCTACTCAGGTTGTGTTCGGCGTGTGGATGGACTCCCTTCGCCGGGTGGGATGGCTGCAGGTGGTTGACGAGGGAGACCCCACTTTGGCAGAGTGGCCTCATGCCACATGTGACCGCGTTAGCTGGATTTAAACGATGGGACGCCATTGGTATATCCATGCTCGGTAGCGTGATGCGTGGCACTACCATGAAATCTTTTCAGGACCTTCGGCTCGGATACGATATGCCGCATGCTCAGTTCTACAAATACTTGCAACTAAGACATGCCTTAACTCCGTATATCTCACAACTAGATTCCCTTCCCGATTTCAACCCGATTGATGCAAAAGTTTTTATGGGGGACTTGGGTGATCACAAAACCGCAAAGATATATCAAACACTGGTAACAAATCTCTCCACGACCTTGGACCCCCTCCGGGAAAAATGGCAGACAGATTTGGGCCCCTTGAATAGCGATGATTGGCGAGAAGCCCTGGAACCCTCCCCCCCACCCCCCCCCCCCCGAGATATACGGCGATTGCCTCCCGCCTCAGGCTCATTCAATTTAAATACTTGCACCGCACATATTTTACTAGATATAGGCTTTGGAGGGCAGGGATGATAGATTCCCCCATGTGCCTTAGGTACGACAGAGGAGGGTACATTGCTGCATACAACCTGGAGCTGTGAGGCCTTGGGCCGGTTTTGGAGAGGGGTTATCAGCTGTCTCTCTGAAGTACTCGGATGGGCGGTCCTTCATTCCCCTAGGCTAATTCTACTGCATATTACGGATGAGATAGGGGGCAATATCTACAAAAGACATTTACTATTCTTGGGCCTCACCCTAGCTAAAAGGGATATTGCTTGGGCGTGGAAGGACCCGGCCCCCTTTAAGTTGTGCGCTTGGAGGGCGGTCTCGATTGGTGCATGGGCCAGGAGCAGCCTATTTTTAAGGCGAGAGGGTGCCCTCAGAAGCACTATAAAATTTGGAAACGATGGGCGGATTTTAGGGGTCTTGAGTTGGAGCCTCCTCCTTCACACCCTGCGGACAATGATACCATATAGTGGGGTAGTACGGGTCTTTATTTCTGTTTCAATGGCCCGGGGGCTTGTCTTTGGGTGGACGGGGCATAACGGGAGCTTTGTTATACAATCGGTGACAGTGTGTTAAAAGGTTTGGGGCTGTCGTTTATGGTCCTGATTGGTTTATGTTTTTGTTCTATAATTCTCATGTAATAGTCACCTGCTTGATATTCAACATGTGGAAGATTATATGTATCCATTGCTTTGAACTTTGGATAAATACTTTCAGCTGACTCAATAAAAAGAGTTTTGAAGAAAAAAAAAAAAATACTCCCTGTGCCCCCTGCTAAGCCAGAGTAGCTCCAAGGAATCAAGGTAGGTATGCAGTCCTTCTTGTGAGTTGGGGTTTGTGGATGTGTACAATTTAGTGTAGAATTCAACTAGGTGGGCCTGTATGTGTTGTGAGCCACGGATTGGGTGCCCCTCTTCGTCACTAAGTTCAGTGATAATATTTGCAGTTCTCGAAGGGCGAAGCAAGCCCGCCAGTGTCCTGCCCGGTCTATCCCCCTCCCCATATCTCCTAGCGGTGTTATATTTTCCCATATATTTTACTTCTCGGTTTGCTTCGTCAGTATATTCAGATAATAGCTCCCTAAATATTGCCAGGTGTTCCCCATCGCCCGAATTAAAAAAGTCCCTTTCTGCGTCTTTAAGTTGAGTCTCTAGAGTGTGGAGCCGCCGTCTAATGGACTTTAATACCCCGGACTGCTTAGCAATACAGCAGCCACGTATGACCATCTTAAATGCTTCCCAATGTGTTCCCGCCGATTGAACTGATCCCTCATTATCAGAGAAGTAGTTACTTATGTCCTGTCTGATCCCCCCTAGGAAGACCTGGTCTAGTAGGGCCATGGAGGGGAGCCGCTAGGTGAAGGAACGCTGATAAGGCACAGGGAAATTTACCTGCAATAAGCATGGGGCATGATCGGAGAGAGACCGCGGCAGAAGGGAGACCCGACGTCCAGGCCGCCACATCTCGAGAGACCACCCAAAAGTCCAACCTCGACCAAGCGTTGTGTTGCGTTGCGTTGTAACGCAGGATCCCTCCCTCCTGTCTGGATAGCGGTGCCTCCAAATATCTACCAGGTCATTAGTATGAAGAAGGTCCTTCAAGGTGGCATTGGCACGCGGGTGGAGTCTGCGAGCCGAACCTCTATCTAGAGAGTCATTAAGAATAGCATTAAAATCTCCCCCCCAAATGACCGTATCGCAGCTCAGTCTTGCAATATGTGCCCATATGGAACGAAAAAACTCAGGGTCGTCCGTATTGGGACCATAGATAGCAGCAAGAGCCACTTCCGTTTCACAAAGTAACCCTCTCAGTATAACAAATCTCCCCTCAGTGTCTACGTGTGTATGCGTGGGCTGCCAGTTTAACCCTTTGCGAAGTAGAATAGCCACCCCTCGAGCATAGTTAGAGTAACCTGTAGAGTACACCTCGCCCCAATGGCCATGCCGCAACTTAGAGGCAGAGGAGCCAGACAGGTGAGTTTCCTGTAAAAAACAGCAGTCAATCCTGTGCCGAATAAGAGATGCTTGGATTAGTCTGGCTTTCCTGTGATCGCCCAGGCCTCTAATATTCCACGTTAAGAATCTCAAAGTTGCCAGTTTACGTCAGCATGACGCCACAAGGGCGTATAGGAAGAAAAAGTTCTAATCCCTGTCCGTCATTCCAGGATGAAACAACAATCTCTACAAGTGCTTTACATGCAATGTGCCAGGACAACGTTGCACCCTGCTGTGTTGTACTTATGGCCCCCTCCCTCCCGCCCACTCCAACCCCCCAATTAGGTTGAGACATAGTGACCTCCCCCCCTCCCCCAAACAACCAATGCCCTCCCAACACGAACATTCAAAAAAGGTAATGGGAGATCTCCCTGGGGGCGAGGTATCTCCGGCGTACTCCCTGGTCAATGACCAGGTGGCTGGGAACGGTAATGGGAGTGCAGTATTAACAGAATAAATCAACATAACATATATAACAGACCGTACAGCGTATGTTGAGCCCAGAATTGCACGACCATTTTTAACATAGGCCGCCCTAACGGCTTCGCCTGGAGCGCACACCTAGGCCTATTAAGGCCGACCTTGCCATATAGGCAGCCTGATCAATCATTGTCGCTAAGTGTTCCTTCGGTGTGCCCTGGAGCTTTGGACTGTCGTTTACTCCCAGCAGCTTGTTTAGTGTATATTAGGGCTGATTTAGCGTCCGTAAAAAAGTGGGAATTGCCGTCATGCTGAACTTTGAGCTTCGCCGGGTACATCAAAGCATAAGTGATGCCAGCCTGGAGAACCCGCTTGATGGGGGCAAATTCTCTTCTCGCAGCCTGAACCACCGGTGTAAAGTCAGGGAAGAAGGAGATCTGGTTGCCCTGGTGGGTTATCTGGCCCATGTTCCTTGCCGCCCTGAGGATTGCGTCTCTGTCCCGATAGTTCAAGATCCGAGCTAGAATTGGCTGCGGAGTGCCTCCGACTGGGGGTCTCAGGGCCAGAGATCTATGGGCTCTCTCCACGATGAACAAGGTAGATAGGGACGTACTAAAAATTTCACGAATAAGTGTCTCAACAAAGTCCTCCACTCTACCCATGGCTGTGGTTTCCGGAATGCCAGTAATACGTATGTTATTACGGCGGGACCTGGCTTCCAGGTCTTCATTTTTGGCCTTAATTACGTCCAGGACTTTCTCCATGTTCAGTAGCTGCTCCCTCGACTCCGTCTGGAACTCGTGTGCATCGGAGACCCTATTTTCCAGTTTGTCAATGCGTATTTCGTGGGTGTCGACTTGTTTTTTGACCTGGTCCAGTCGATCCGTTAGTTTATCAATTTTATTATCAATTGTTTTGAGGCTTGATTGCACATCCAGCAAGATAGACTGTAAATCATCATTGGCCCCATTGCACCCTCCCTATGTTCCATCTCGGGGTCATTCTCCGATTCCGCCTGTCTGGTCTGTCTCTTATTTTCGAACGGCAGTTTAGTTTGTTTAGCATCAGTCTGCCCCATTTTCTCACTGTGCTGACTTTGTAACAGAAAACGCAAGTAGAAATGTGGGGGGGGGGGTCTACCAAGGCATTCTGACACTGATACTGTACTGGGTGGCGACAGAACCCAAAAAAGACACCCTACTACACTCTTTCTGAAGCCAGTCTTTGTAGTCAGCACACCTCGTAGGACCAGGTCTCCTAGGACTTATGCGGAACCCTACCCCTATATTGCTTCTTCAACAGTATGAGGCCATCTCCTGATCTCCCGACGAGGCACAGCTCACCACTCACGGCGTACAGCAGCAGCTACCTGTCCAAGGGAGGGATCCAGAGGCCACTCTCCCGATAGTGTGGGCACCAGTACGGGGAGATATCCACCAATGTTAAGAAGTCCAATGCAGTTAATCAACTCGTGCAATATGGTTACTCTACAGGAGAGGATCCCGACCTGCACATATACCTCTTGTCTGGGCTCCCCACTCGGTATAATTGCAGCATCTCCCCTGCACGCCGCGGCCCCAGCCCTCCACACGAAGGATTAATCGCCGCTCTTCCCTCTTGCACAGCGGGGCCTCCCAGCACAATATGGGCGCTCACCTACCCAAAGGGGTCTCTGTAGTCCGGGTAGCGAGCCACTGCAGCGGGACAGGCCGGTACGTGCCTCCACCACGCCAGCCCGCCTCAGGCCACAATCTTGCCTCCAATGTCTGCCCCAGGCGCCGCACCGACAGAGGGGACTCCTTTCAGCATCACAGCGTAGGCCAGCACCGCAACAGCAGCGGGATATGGGGGCCTCTCGGACCGGCATGCATACAGACTGCCGCGTAAGGTCAGACGGCAGGCACACCAGTGCCGCAGCCACATCCGGCCCGCAGCCGCCGGCACCCCTCCTCTCACCTCCCTTGGGCCTGCGAGCACACCACAGGCCGAGGGCTGTCCCGATATTCAAGCGTCGTGCCAGGCTGGTCGGTACCGCACTCCGATCGCAGCACCAGTCGGGTCAATACCCAGATGTCACAGCAACAGCGCAGTCTCCTGCGTGTCGTCCTGCACGCCGGGTCGCTCCCTGCGCACGGCCTCCGCTCTCCGCCTCAGGCCCCACCAGACACGGCCTCCGGCGGGTTCTTCCTCAGCTCACGAAGTCAAATAGAGATCGGATTCTCCTCCAGGCGCATTCAGCAAGCAGGTACAGTCAGTCACCTTTGTGCGACAGCACTCCCGAATTACAGCGAATTATGGACGGATAGATGCCCAACCGGCGGAGCCTACTCAAAGAGCGGCCATGTCGCAGCTCGGCTAGGCCACGCCCCCCAAGTTTGCATATTTCTAACAGTATAAAAAGTATACAAAGTAGTACTGAAAGTATCAGGCTTAGGTAGAACTTTCTCTTGCAGGGTGCATTCCCCTTTCCTTCACCTAACCACTTAGGAGACCCAGGTCACCAGCTGGTAGTCAGTCCCCTCTACCCTTTATTCAGCTAAAGGGTCCCCATTCCTGCACTCAACCAGCCAGAACACCTGAGGTCACTAGCTAGTGGGTGTCCCTCCGTACATGCAATCAGCCATAAACCTCAGAGTCACCAGCAAAAGTGCCCCTATCCCTACACCAAGCAATCAAAACAAAATCAAGAGCAATCAGATGGGACGTTAACCTAGAATCCCCCAAGATTACATGCTGAAGAGTTCCTTTCCTAGACCAAACTACCTTGAAAACCTGGGGGTGCTTAGCTTAGCTGTACTTCTACCTACGCCCAGCAGCTGGGTTCATGTGGGTCACTAGCTAGAGAGTTGGCTTCCTGAACACAACTAATTTGGCATCCTATGGTACCACCAGCTAGCAGAACCATCTTCCTTCATAGACCCAAACATCTAGCAACCAGGCAATAAGCTCCGGGACAGCCCCCTTCCAAAACCCACCAAGCCAATTACCCCAAGGGTCACCAGCTAAAGCCCTCCAAATACACGACCATCTAGGAACCCATGGTCACCACATGGAAATACTTATCTTTCTAACCACAACCAGCTATGAACCCAGTGAGCACCATCTGGAGATACCCCACTTCTCACCCTAATCAGCCAAAACTCTGAGGTCATCATCTTGAGATATCTAGCTTCCCGATACCCACCCATGGTCACAACCTGGAGGTATCTGGCTTTCTAACACCAACCAGACAGGAACCCCATGGTCACCACCTGGAGGTGGTCACCACCTGGAGGTATAAAGCTTCATAACACCAGCCAACTGAGGTACCTGCACACCAGGTGGATATATCCAGCTTCCTAACAGCAACCAGCCAGGAACCCAGTAGTCATCACAGGGAGGAATCTGGCTCCTTAACTTCTCAACAAACCAGCAAGCCTGTGGTCACCACCTAGAAGTATTCGGCTTCCTAACAACAAGCTAGCAACGAAGTTGTCAATATCTGGAAGTATCAAGTTTCATAACACCAACCATCAAGAAACTCCTTGGTCACCACCTGGAGGTATCTGGGTTTCTAACATCTCAGCCAGCCAACAATAATCTGTAGTTACCACCTGGAGGTATCAGACTTCCTGACCCTAATCAACCAGTAACCCAGTGCTAATCACCTGGATGTATTCGGCTTACTAACATCACAACCAGCTTGGAATTCCGTGGTCATCACCTGAAGGTATCTGGCTTCCTAACACCACCCAGCTAGGAAACCTATGGCCACAACATGCACATATCCAGCTTACTAACAACAACCATGTAGGAACCCACTGGTCACCACCTGGATTTATCCCGTTTTCTAACACCAACCAATTAGGACCCCATTTATCACCATCTTGAGTTTTCTGACTTTAACACTAACCTGCTAAGGACCAGTCAGTCAACACCTGGAGGTACATGGATTTTAACATCATCTAGATAGTAACGTCGTGGTCGCCACCAGGAGGTATCCGGCTTCTTAACACCTTTATAACATCAAATAGTTAGGAACACTAAACACCATCTGGAGGGATCCAGCTTCCTACGCTAAACAGCTAAAACTCTGTGGTCAACTTTAAGATACAAAGCTTCCTGACAGCCACCCACTAGGAGACAGGAGGTATTTGGCTTTGAACCCCATGGTCACCACCTAAAGGTATCTAGCTGCCCAACACCTGCCAACTAGCAACCCCGTGGCCACCTGCTGGTTATATACAGCTTCTTAACAGCAACCAACGAGGAACCTATTAGATACCACATGAAGGCATCTAGCTTCCTAACATCTCCACCAATTAACAACCCATGGTAACCTTCTGGAGGCATTCCGCTTCCAAACACCAACCAGCTAAGAACCAAGAATTCCCTACCTGGAGGTATCAGGCTTTCCAACGCCAACTAGATAGGAACCCTGTAGTCACCCCCTTCCAGAATCCGGCTTCATCTGTTAGGAACACCCTGGTCAACACTTGCAGGTATCCAGCTTCCTAACGCCAATCAACTAGGAACTCAACCGTTTCACCTGGGGGTATCCAGCAACTACCCTGGGGACATCAGTCACAGTAGAAATGCAGCAATAAAACACAGTAAATTAGGTTGTGCAAGGTACGATTACAGGAATGGGCTTTCTGTGTATTGCACTATACAAGTGTGGTAACAACTTTTTTTAATAGCCGGGTGAGCAAATGTCCAAACTATCTAAATGAATAGGAAGGACAAGTTTACATGTTAGGATCAAAATACTGAATTCTCCAAGCAGAATGCATGTCCTCCAGCACGAAAAAAGTTAATGCGTTCACACTGCTAGTACTGACATTCCAGATATGCTCTCCGGTAAACACGGATGTATGAACAACACACTCTTTGCTGGAGGACTTAATTTTCAGCAAGTCTGAACAAGACCCTCCTGCTTTGCATGTGCCACATTTACATAAGCTTAGTGCTGAGAATGTAGGCCTGTAGGGAGGGAGGGTGGGGAGACCAAGGAGGCCTTCCCAGGTTGCAGGGGTTTTGAGCTCAAATACAGTTTTTAATCAAGATCGTAATCCTCCTGTGGAAGCCGAAGGCATGGTCCTTTACACATACCTACCACTGCTGTCAATTTTGTTCTGCATATCAACTTAATTAGATCCCACCACTTGATTTTAATAAACCTGAAGAGGTTAATATCCTAGCTAGACCGACGCAATTCACTGCAGCGTCCTGAGCTAAAGGGCGAATACCCTAAAAGGAAAGCAGTCCTATGTGATATGACAGTGGGGTGTGGAGGGTCACAATATCATAGTCGAAATATCAACCTGCAACAATATCACATCAACTTTATAGACTACCACTATTTTCTCCAGGTAAGTAGATGTAGATTTACAAAAATAATGTATCTAGACTTCACTACACACTTACCAATACAGTAGTTGTCAATATTAAGGCTAAAATAACTTTGGTCAAAATTACATGAGATATTGTAACATACATCTTGAATGACACAGTTTTCATATCTTTTTCTGCAAATTTTACAAACCTATGTGGCGTCAACATCTTGTATCCTTGCTGAAGCATTATGGTTTTACTAAATGCATACCTCCACTAATGTTTTTGCAAATGTTATGGAATCCCTTAATTTGTTCTGCTGTGAGTAGTTTCTTGAAATCTGCTGTAAAATATTGTGATTCTTGTTTTATTGTCTGAATTGCTCTTAAAACATCTATACTGGATATCTTTTATGTTTTTTCTTTTGGAACCGAACACAGAATGAACTGATTGATCGATCGATTGATACATAATGGTAGATGATACTTATCGTAAAATGTGGCAAAAAATGGACACAGAGCCAAATACCTCTTTGGAACAACACACAAACCACCTGCGTAAAAAAAGATGGAAAAAAACTGATCACCAGATCACATAGGCAAGTAAGAGGGCCAATGAAAGATAATGAATTGGAAACAATAATAGTAAAAGGATAGAAAGCTGAAGAGGAATTATACTTCGGTGGATCAAGGAGGAGGTTCTGAAAACAGACGACGAATTTGTCCGCTTGACAATTATATTTTGTATGAATGATAACAATAACAAAAAGAAGGAGGTAGTTCGTATTCCACAATATTGTAATGTCATCTTATAATTATATTTTAGCACTCAGTATTGAGACGTACATCCACCAGACACTTTTGAACTTCTGTAAGACTGCATTTTTAAACTTTGATCTATAGAGTCTTTCCTTTGTAGCCCAAGGCCAGCCATAAACGAAGATACCTCTCATTGACTCAAGAGAATAAATGGACATAGCAGTGATGTCGTTTATTTGTATTAACTTTTTTAATATACCTCTTCATTGCTCACTTCTGCTGTTTACAAGCCCTGTAAACAGGTGTTACTATTGCCCAGCTTTCAATTTACTGACCTCGTAGCGATTTAAGGGTGAGTGAATCTTGCTGGGATTCAAACATGTGACCTAAAGATCAGAACAGACATTAGCAGTGATCATTTACTGAGATATCTTGTCAGCATATTGTTTTAGTAAAGCCTAATTTTGTAACTAAGAGTTGCCTTACAGTGATTTGTGGAGGGTGGGATGTTGGGGGGGGAGGAGGGGGGGAGTGTGTTGAAGGATTCAGTTGCAGCCAGCATGACTCGCAGGTGGCGGGGTGTCGTGCGAGGGTTCGCATGGGGTGGCGGGGGAGGGGGTAATTTAAAAATAAATACTTACCTAACGGGGTCCCGCGCTGCCTCCGCTCCTAGACGGGTCCCACGTTTTCCTGCTGCTTTCCTGCCTCCGGTAGGAACAGGAAGCAGGCAGCCTCCCTCCCCTCCCCTAAGCCAATCACAACACTGCAATGGCAGCGTTGTGATTGGTGGGGACAGCGCCCAGCCTGGCGCCTATGGGGAGGCCATTTTCTCTATGTAGGCTGCATGCAGCCTACATAGAGAAAATGCAGAGTGCGCATGACTGGTTTGGTCGGCCCCAGAGGGCCGACCAAACAGTCAGGGCCCACAGCATTGGGCAAGCCACTCCTCCCCGGACCACCCACCCGCCCGCAAACAGGCATACCATTCTGCTTTCTTGCAGTGCGAGAAGCAGAAACATAAAATGGTATTTAAAATACCATTTTATGTTTCTGCTTCTCGCACTGCAAGAAAGCAGTGGGGCGACGCTCCTCTGCCCTAATGGAGGAGCCGCCCCTGGAAGGAATGGAGAACAAAGATGAGACATGAAGGGCCAGTTGATAAATTGTTAAGAACTGCAGCTGTGATCTTGAAGGCTTTGTAATAATAATTTGACTATGCACCCCTTGCTACTTCAGAAAGGACATTCCATAGCACTATAATAAAAGGTGTTGCAATTATCCAAATTATTGAGATTGGAAGGATGATTGTTGGGCATGGCCCTTCTTAGGGGATTTCCCTAAAACTTTTTGCTTTTTTTTTTCCTTCAGGTTTTTGCGGGTTCCCTTTTCATGGCCTTAGGACTCTGGGCGCTTTGCCACTGTAATGCAGTGTGAAAGCACACACGCGCTTCCTACACATGCTAGGAAGTGGTGCTTACCAGATTGGTTTAGGTGATGTACCTGCGAGTACCCTGTAAAGAGGTATACCACATACCCAACTGCACTGGCTAATGGTGGGATGCAGCACTGATTGTGCCACCCACTTGAATAGCCTTTCAAACATGTATCAAGCGTGCCATTGCAGGCCTATTGGTGCGCTTATGATGAGGTTGGCATTTCTAACTCGTCAGCCAACCCTGAGAGGGCCTTCCACTAGAGCACACCTAGGGTAAGCCCTGAGGGGCGGAGCAAGTGGTAGGCGAAAGGCAGGGCAGGAACACATGGGTGTTCCATGTCCAGGTAGTGGAGCAAACCCCATGTGGGTTTTCCCTACCTAGGAGGTTGGCTCTTCCCATGGGATAACACCAGGGTTTTGCTGGTTCTCTTTAAGTGGCCTTAAGGCTCTGGGCATTTTCCCACTGTAACATGTCTCAAGCCTGCCATTACAGGCCTGTGTGTGCGCCCGTGCACCTATGACGGTTTTAGACATGTGCCAACTCTACCCTTGCAGGCCTGTGTGTGCACACTTACACTTATGCTCAGGTTGGCCTTCTTAAACCACTGGCCAATCCGGAGGGTACCTTTCACTACAACTAGAGCACCCTTAGGGTAAGTCTTAAGAGGTGAAGCAAGTGGTAGGTGAAAGGCAGGGCAGGTACACATGTGAAGTCCCTGTCCATGTAGGGAAGAATATGTGTGTTTTCACTACCTATGAGGTTAGCTCTTCCCATAGGTTAACATGGAGGAATGGTTGAAGTTACTTCAGGCTGCAATAGTGGTTTGCAGGAGAGCAGCCTCAATATTTCCGATCATTGGATTCACAATGACAAACCCTCTCCTGTGGTAAAGGTGTATTGGTCATTAATAGCTTAGAAATCATACTTCAAGAAAATGGGCATTTCTCTGCTCAAAAACTCTGTGTGCCTTTTAGTTGCCTCCAGTCCACACTGGAGGCTGGGGGAGCACATCTGTGCATTCCCCAGCAACAGCTATAAACATTGGGCATGCAACTTGACCGACAGACCTCTGCCATTTGAGGACCTGGCTGGATAGATTGGAGGGAGAAGTTTTAACACGTGGCCTCTGGGAAGCCAGATCATGGCCCCGCTAAAGATTAAGATCTGCATTCCACAGCCTCATGGCAGAAAGGACTGAAATTTAGGGGAGACATCTGTGGTTCAAAGAGGAACCCTCTGAACCACCCCCTACTTCAAAAGCACACTACAGTATAACTACTGGTGCCATACTTCAGCAGGGCAGAGATACACTTGTGGGGACGTGAGACTGGACATCCTGGAACTGCGTAGTGCACACTGCCAGAGGAATCTGTTGTGCACAAGGAGGATTACTGCCATCGGAAGGGAACGTGCACCCTTCCTGAATAGTAAGAGCAGGTAGTCAGCCCAGGCCAACCGTGTGGCATCCTAAAATGTGATCTCCAAGGGCTTCTTGGCTTGCCCCATGTTCTCTTGTGGCGGTCTCAGGGACATCAAAGACATCCCGCGAGGGACCCACATAGTCTTCTTGTGACACCTGGAGAGCGGTGCCCTCTTAGGTCCCCATAACGTCCGCTGGATGCCAACTGGTAGCGTGGCGTGAGAGTGGAACTAAGTATTATGCCTGGAGACCAGATTGCCTTGTGCAGAGCCCCAAAATATTGGCCACATCATAGGAATGATGCTCCTGCATCGTGGGGGCCTCAACATGCATAAGCGTCTTGTTGGTTGCGAGGGGATTCACCAGTGGCGGGATCCAGCATGGCCTATTTAATTGATCATGCCGCACCTCTCTCGTGCTTATTGCATGCCGTATCCAATTCACAGGTTGCGAACCACGGAGGGACACTGTACCCATAGTAGTGCCTCATTCTACCTCGTGCGGCACTGCTTAACTTGCGCCTGTGTGTGTGTCTGGAATTGTCTTGCGTGAACTGTATCATCATGCACCAGGCGTTGTGCCTCATTGCCAGGGAGGGACAGAGTTTGCAATTCTTCTTAGTGTGTGACCCGTATTGTCCTATGTGACCGGTACGACCCATATCAACGTAGACCAGACATGGAGTCTCATTTCCAAGGAGGTACGAAATTTGCAACTCTTCACTGTGTGTGTCTGGAATGATCTGGTGCAACTCAGATCAATGCACACCAGACGTTGTGCCTCATTTCCAAGATGGTACTGAGTTTGCAACTCCTTATTGTGTGTGACCAGAACCGTCTGGTGCGACTCATATCAACGCACACCAGACACTGTGCCTCATTTCCAGGGAGATGCGGAGGAGCAGATTCGTGTTCCGTGGTGCTCGGATAACCTGGGTACTACTTTGATAGACATGTGTGACTGGGTGCCTCCTTCTTCTGAGAGGCTCCCCTGCATCACCCCTATTCATCGATTGTTTCTTTTGTGCCCTCAGTGCGGTGGATCAACTGCCCTCTCCTTACCCGGCCCGACAACTTTGTGTTGATAGGTAGTATTGCCCAGATCAGGCCGGGGTGGCCAGAGTGATTGACTGGGCTAAGGAATGCTTCCGAGAGCGATCGGAAGGGGGTTAAGAGACTGCATAACCCCCCTTTCCCCTGCCCCCTTCACAGAACTCGGCTGGTGCCCGAAGGCAAATTGTGGAACCTTTCTATTGAATGACTTTTGCTTCAGCCCACTTCTGCTCCGCATCCCGTGGGTGAATTTCCAGAGTGGTGGCCAAACACCCATTTGTCGACTGCCACCTAATTAACGTACCCCCACCTTCTTCACTCGGACCCTGAATAAGTCACACTTCAGTCGCAATCGGCATGGTATCATTTATCTCCAACCCGTGGGCGTAGGGTAGTCGGGGTTAGCTGAAAGATGGAGGAGGGTTTGGGACACGGGGTCTGCATTTGTATTATCAACTGACGTGTCGGATATCAAGTGCACTGTATTACGGTGCTGCGTGCATGTGCGTGCGCTCCATGAGGACCTGCCTGATATCCGTTGCACCGCGCAACAATGCTGATTGACTGCATGAGGACCATCTGTTATTAATTACACAGCGGTGTTGCTTTACACGTTGATTCCTTGCCAAAAGAATACTACGTTTGACATTGGTTTTTACCTCTGCAGCCTTAGCCCACGGTGCCGTTTAAAAGGGTTGTAATTATCTGTGTGTACACATTTCGGATATCGTTGTTATCTGGGGGTGCCCCCTATAACTGTGTGGTATTGAATTATGATAATTGCCAGGGTGGGCCTAGTTCTGACAATGTTTTGCAGCGCTTTACGGTGCTGGGGGGTAAAGTAGGATCTTTCCCAAGTGTGCATACTACTGATGTCATTTTAACATGGTTGGGCCTAGTACTGCTAGTAATATTTCCAAATGTGATTTATGCCCAGAAATACATGATGTTCATGTTGTGTTAATTAATGTGTGTGTTGAATACAAACTTTATTTAGATACACATGTGAAGACTCTTTTGTGATGCTCAGTGTATTTATTGTGTGAGAGTGCTGTGCCGATGCTTTACACATTGCCTCTGGGATATGCCTGACTGCTCAGTGCCAAGCTACCCATGGGTGAGCGCAGGTTATACAGTTAGTGTAATCACCCACCCCTGACGGGAGTGGTAGGTTCTTCCTGGTTGGGGCACTGCCTCAGCCTACCAGAAAGTGCAGTTCCAACAATGATAGACTGAGTTAAGAGATTGTGGGATGTGCTCTCATGTCCTCCTAGCCACTAAAAAGTCCAAAGAAAACACCTAACTCATCTAACTACTGAGTCAGTATTGAATGTTGTTAGCACCATACACTTAGTGGGTTGAAATAGGTAAGAAAGCCTTTATATGGATCAAAGGAACCTTCTGCAATAACAGGTGGCTTACTGTCTTTTGAGACTAGACCTTTTAGAGGCTTGCATTGGCTGATCATAGGTTGTCCCCGAAGACTTCTCAGACATGGGCAAGTTGAATTGAGTTAAATGTAGCAATGAAGATTCTCTCCTAAGGAACACATTTCCTGAGAGCACTTGAAGGACAGAATGCAATATCTTAGGCATTCTCACCCAGTATGTTAAAGACAAACAAACACCATCTGTCCTTTCACATGGCTAATTTTACTTTAGTGCATTGCTACTTTTCAACTACAAAGACTAGTACTAGCTGGGGGGGAAAAACCACAAAGGGGCCCATCCTCTAATCTATGGTACTGTAATCTCGCACTCCAAATTACAGACAATGAGGGGTTCAGTTGTTACCTGGTGCATTATTGCATCCTCACCCTTTCCACGGTTCGAAACTCCCAATAACCGCATTTTACCCAGCAAACATGGTGCCGGCAAAAAACTGTGAATGAAGATAACTGAATGGGATAACTTGGTATCCCAATTTGGATGTAAACTCATGTTTTGCCTACACAGGAATAAACCAGGAGACAGAATGAGGCCCTTTGTCTCTACAGGGACTACATTTAGAAATATGGAGTCAAAGATGGGGTTTCAGAACCTAGAGGCACTCGTTTGCTGGATGATAAGGAAAACATTTCCTTCATTAGACATTCAAAGAATCTGAACAATAACTAAAGAAAATTATCTTTCATATGCGATATCCAAGCTAGCACTGAAAAGGTTTATATCACCAGGAAGAAATATGTTGTAGAGTGGAGCATTACCCAAACTCTACAAGACTTCACAAAGGGATTTTTTAAGATTAATTTTTATAGATTAAAAAAAAAAAAAAAAATCCTAAACATAACAGGCACTGACAAATTCAAGTGGCCATGTGTGGGCATATTAGTCAAATTCTGTGAAGGAAAACTGCAAGAACACATATATTGAAAACACAGACCATGCAAATCACCTCCCGTCAGGAACTAGCTTGAGTGGTCCCACCAAGGGCCCCATATCTTTCAGTGCTTAACAGTGCCTCCTCTTACCCGCAGACCATCGCTCCAATCTGCGAGCAATGTTCCATACCTCACACCCACTCTGCGAATCGTGGGATTTTAAACGCTTACGTGGCTACATAAGAGTGAGGACACCAGCCTGCATTTGCTTTTTAACAACTCCCAGTGTGGTTTACAATACATATGTTTGTAAAAAAATGTAATTTCAGTTTATAGGCATATGCTTTGAGCTACACTGGGAAATCAAGCTTCGGCTACAGCCTGTTGCTTCTACATGGATGTCAAGGATGCAGGAGGCAACTGTGGAAGAGGGCAGGAGCAGGGAGCGAGACATTATGAGAAATGTAATTTGGGGGCGGCAGGACATGCATTTGTGGTTTGGATAACGTGCATAGGACACGTCTTGCCAATCACTATTGTATTTCACTAACAGTGATGCAGCTCCAGAGGGTAATACATACCGCTCAACTAATGCATTTCACCTGACTGCAGTCACACAAAAAAAAAAAAACGCAGTTTACATATGTGCCAGGATCATTCTAATTAGAGCATAACACCCAGCATGGTGTCATTAAAAATCTCTGCCAGTTACATTTTGTTTCTCAGCATAGACATCAGAAATTTGTGCTAATGCGGAATGCATGGGGATAAAATGCCATGGAGACAGCATGAGGACTGACATTACAAAGGTGCGCCACATACACAAAAGATGGAAGCCTACGTCATTGCCAAATTTTAGCGCTTCAACTGGAAGGCTCACCAGGAGGGATAGTGTTCTCAGGAAAACGGCCGTAGCTCTTTGCAGTCATATGTCTGCATCTGTGTACAGGACTGAACAGGGCCTGCCTCTTTTCGTGTGTGTCCTCAGGATGGACTAACCTGTGGTCATCCACGGGGCAGCTGGGCTGCACTAAACCAGCTTCAACCGCAGAACCACCATCAGCAGCCTAGACACCTGGAAGTGATGCTGTATAAAGCAGCAGCTTCCACGGACACGGAGGCGGGTGATAGTTGGAGGTATTCCGGGGGTCGGTGAACAACCAGCCCTACATCGGGGGAAGTCTGATCGCAAATGGAGAGCTGCAAGATTTGTTTAAAGAGGAAGCGCTATTCAAAGAGATAGAGCTCAAGGCAGAGGAGGCACTAATTAGCACTTCCCCTTTTGCTCCCTCACCCCCAAGGTCTGCCTCTTGTGGTTTCTCTTGGTATCGCAGTCCACACCACTGCTCAGGACAGGGCTTCCACTGCCAACTCTGGCTAGACTGTAGGGATGTCATGGGAGGTGGTGACAAGAGGATCGCAGCTACACCATGAGCACAGTCCCATTTTTTGTACAGCATTTTTATCCACAATGGTAAACAGGTCCCATATCTTGAGGGGGCTACAGCCAGTCCTGGGGTTTTTGGACAACAACAAACAATATTGGGGCTTATAAATCCAATGCTCCCATTGTAAGTGTGGGACCAGGACCTCCAGAATGTTTAGTACCTTTGGTTGAAAAAACCCATAACACTGGCCTAGAGACGCCCTGAAAATATGGAATTGTTTGACAAGTATATTTTACATCCACTCCAGAAGATATGGCCTGAGGTTGTGTTGTCCATCTCCCAGATACTGACATGATCCTGCTTCCTGCTCCACAGTTTCCACTAAGCTCTCTCAGAGTAAGTTGCATGAGCAGCAAACGCTGAAAGCCAAAAAAGGGGATGTTTTTGAGAATGAGAAATTTGTGGGTGTTGAATATGAAGATGTTTTATGTATAGTTTTGGAAGACGGTGTAAGAAGGTTTCTGGCATTGCTGGGCAGTCTAAGCAGAGAGATCAATAATTTAACGGGTATGTAGTCTGCCTCAACCCACCTCTTCTCATAGTTACAATGTACGAGGTTCAGGGTAGGAAATATTAACTGTTACAGAGGACTTCAAGCCGTAGCGCTTCTGCTCATTCACCTACCACAATATTACCAAAGACGGTCTACCCTTAAAGAGCTTCAGAAGCCACGGAGTATGTCACTGTACTGTTGCTGGCTGTGCCGTACGATTTTGTGTGCCAGAAGGAAGTTTGCACTGGTACTACCACTGCGATCCTGCTTCTAACCAAAAATTAAAGGCAAACAGGTTGGCTTTGCATATGCTTCTTTTTTGTTTTTCACAACTTTTTTGGTACTTTTTGGGACCTGAAGACAGGTGACAAATCTGCACCAAGACTGCCTATGCAGGGAATATTGCATAGACAGTGACCAGTAAGACATCAGAGTTAGTGCCTGAAGCATGAGGGCTTTTATGACCACCTACTACAGCTAGACTATGCAAATGTACGAAGAAGAAAACATTCAATCTAAATATGCACAACTCTAAGTATTTACTTTCCAACAGAGTTGGATGGGGGGCACTCTCATGAAACAAGCCATGGAACATAATCAAATATTTCTCTGAGAATTTTTATATCCACATAGCAAGACGCTTTAGAGTTAGATACCAGAGATAACATACTTTACCCCATTTTCTACTCTTGCCCCAAGACACACAAATTGGAATTTAGCAATGCACTGGATCAGGACTATAGTCTGTTTCTTGGCGCACAAAGCGCTACGTGCCCCGGGTTTAGAAATATTGGTCCTTAACATCTCACGGACGGCAGCGATGCAAGGGACAGACAGAATAGGTCAGAAAAGTCTACATTTTATATACAGCATTAAGGCGTCTGGTTTGCGGTAAAAACAAAGCAGCGCAATGAAGGGCCGTATTACGAAGTCCACCGGCGTTCAATAAGCGTGCTTTGGTGTAATTAACCGATGGGGGCTGCAGCCATTTACACTGCAATTTCTGGAATATGGATAATGCCGGAGCTAAATGTCCACTGGTGCGATCCTAAGTGGGCATGCAACTGTTTGCAGGGAGGTGCGACTCCATGTAGATGATATCATTCTTTGGCTTTGTGCCATATTACAGACACAGGTGCAAAGGCAATGAGGACGGCAGGAAGCACTCTGACAATTTACAACACTGAGGTGGCACAAATTCATTGCACCCTTCAGGACGCCCCTTGTGCGGTGGAACGCCCAATGTAGGCTGGCACCGCCACTCACTGCACCCGCCTACAGTGAAATATTTCCGCCCCCTTTTAAATGCAGACCAGGTTGCTGCCTGCAATGTAAGGTGGATGCGGTAGCTTCAAACAGCCGGTCTACCTTTTACTAATGTGCTGTTCAGAGCAAAGGTGTGGTTTGTCACCTACACTCTGAACAGCGCTTTCAACATCTAGGGTGCACTGTCCTGGTTGTAGGGCGCTCTGTCTCAGCGCACCCACTTAAAGGTGCACCACAGCGCAGACTAGGGCATTATGCCCTGTACGCATACAGGCCCTGGTTTGCAGTCAGGGTGATTTAGGTACCATTTACTTCCTTACTTACATAAATCAGTGATAAAGGAACCATTGTGTTATTGTCTGACATAATAGACCAGTGTCCAATTACAAAAGCAAAACCCGATTAAACTAGCTGTATTTGCTGAATTAATTTGTAGTATGAAATGTTTTCAAGCCATAGGATCCGAACACAAAATGCACGCTGCAGAGAGCAAAAGTAAGAGAAGTTCTACCATTATCTTGCTAGCAGAGACATTTCGAAGGCCTACTTGCACAAACCGAGCTTCAATGTCCACAATCATGGTCTAGAACAATCGAGTTTGCATTGCAGCTTGGTACCACTGGCAGAAGGGAGCATGTTACTCGGTGGACCTACTTCTCCGCCTACTCATCAAGGTGCTATAAACTGTACAGGCAACCAGCAACTTCAGTTTAGAGCAGGGGTCTCCAATCTTTTCAGTGTTAAAAACTACTTATGATCAGTGAAAATCATTCAGAGCTACTTTATTATTAGCTTTGTAATAGTGATAACATAGTCCAGATTAAATTTGTGGCCACCATTTGCAAGATTACCAGCAGGGATCACCTCAGAACATCATGCACAGTAGTCATCAGTAATGTAAAAAATTCTTTGTCAATGTGGAATTCCTATACATGGGTAATGTATGACAGCCATAGCAGCAATGCCCCTTGCACCAACATAATATTAGTAATATGTCTCCCCAATGCCGCATGATATATCATCAACTTTAAA
Source organism: Calotriton arnoldi (assembly GCA_963921515.1). NCBI lineage: Eukaryota > Metazoa > Chordata > Amphibia > Caudata > Salamandridae > Calotriton > Calotriton arnoldi. Next base: position 2,474,113 of record CAWUFW010000282.1, read on the forward strand.
TATATTTTGGAAATTCACCCATTTTTCTCCGAACATCAGCGTACGAGTTCTGAAAATACATACATTTTCCACTTGAATACACATTTTCAATTTTGATATGCATATATTTACTCAACCAAGTAAAAGTTTCTAATTTAGTAGGTGGAGCAACTTTTTTGTAACACAAATATTTTTTTAACAGCGTCACTCATTAGTAAAGTACCTTCAAATATTCTTTTTTAATTTTTACATTACTAGATGCATTTGGTCTGCTATGCCTCATCTTCTTCTGCTTTCAGAGCTTTTCACCCTTGCATCTCTATTCATAAGATTTCTAATATAAACCTTACCCTGTGGTCCTTGCTTTCCTCTGGCCTGCTGCCAAGAGATCTCTCCTCACACGTGTAAGGTTTTATAGTTCATTAATGTGATACATGTTGCCATTCACCTCTGTCTTACCCCTCTACCCTTCCGTCACTGTGTCTCTGTGCGCGTGCACCCGCAAGCGCTGTTGTTGGGCAAGCAGGTCCCTCAGCAGGAGACATTTGATTTATTAAGTCATGAGGCGACTTCCTGTGTAGATTAAATGTGTCTTGTTTCTCCACTAACGTCTCCTGTTGTCGCTACAACGTGCCCTACAGAATCATGGACACAGGTTCTAGACCTCACCAAATTCTTATTGAGGGATAAAAAAAATTTAGGCTGCATAAACTGCTCCATACACCACGCAAAACAGCTTTTAAGGTCTTGCCTATACAGTGCATGCGCCATCTCTTCAAGACATTTTGTTTCCTATCAGTGAGCTAAGAGACCTCGCATTGCTCATCACTGGTCTGCTTCACTGTCACTCTCATTTGCTTGCTTTTGGTTGGTCAGCCGCTGTAGGTCTCCTTACTCTTTGCAGGTTTGTCCCTCCCCTGGAGCATGGATGCATTACTTGTGTCCACCCACTGCTCATTTTTTAGGCACTACTTTTTACTTTGTATTTGAGCACTCTAGCAGAATGCATCTTTTTCAGCTGGTTCTCTCGGAATATACTTCTAGCCTCTTCATGTTCATCCCTGCCTGACTGCTTCCCTTACACGCCAACTATCCGTCTACTGTTCACGTTTCCTTGTCCCCAACCTCTTTTTTTTTTTTTTTAGCATGAACTCAACCCGAAGGTACTGGAGCGCTTTACATGAGAAATCAGCTACATTACACAAGGAGAAATTTATTTATTTAGTAGGCATGGGATGATTAAGTGATTTGCACAGAATCACAGGATGGAGAGCCTATGCTGAGACTCGAAACTGGTTTCCCAGTTCCTAAGTGGGCAGCTCTAACCCTTATGCCACATCCCTACTGTCTGTGTTGCCTTGTCTCCACACCAGCAACGTTGTAGGTAGGGTAGCGTGCTGTGTGTCCCTGGGCAGAGTACGGCCCATATGACATGGTCAGGCTGTTGTCTCAGGAGAGAACCCTCCAGTCACTCCTTGCTTGAGAGCTCCTCCGCCTACACACGGTTTGTATGGTCCCAACACCCACTTCTCGCTCTGCGAGATGGATGGCAGAGGCAGAGTTGCGATGGATGGATGTTCACCATACAAAGAGGTTACTTTCCCGGCTAATCCAGGTGCATTTAGACCCATGCGAGCCCCCTTATGACTTGCACACAGGAGAGCGAGTCCACTTCAGCTTATTCAAACCTGCCTGCTGCTTCGAAAGGGCACTCGCAGACCTGTGCGGGTCCCATCTGCACCACAAGAGCAGCAGCAGATCTCAGTGTACCCCGTTTGGTGCACAAGGGCAGATATGTGCAAGCCCTGCACCATCAACGAGCATATTGTACATATTGAAGTCTTGCCTCTGCGGGAACAATAGTGTCTATTTTATTTCTGGCATCGGTGCTGAAAGCAGTCCAGCAGCATCTCTTTTTTTTTTTTTAACTTATCACCACACCCTTCTGTTTCCTCGCACGTCCCCGTTTCTTCTCCCCCTACCAACAGTCATCTCGTCCCAGTTTCTTCTCCTTCTCCCAACCACTCCTCTTTTTTAACTTATCCCCAACCTCTCCCCGTTTCTTCTACCCTGTCCCCGTTCCTTCTCCCCCCTTGTCTGTTTTCACCTCCCTCGTCACCCTTCCATCAGCCAACCGTACCAGATTACTAAAGCCAAGAGCTCGCCCATGGGCGAGACCTATTGGCTTTGCCAATGCTGGTTTCACTTGCTTCCCTCATACCAAAGCTAGATTTAGCCAGAGAGATATTTCAAGCGAGTTTACACGCTTGGCTGCTGAGATCTGTGCCAGCAGGGCCAACTCAGTCCTGCATTTTTCTGAAATCTGTTAACTAAATTGGGTAATAATAATTCGTCACTTATAGCGCTACAAAAGGCATAAACGCAGAAGATAGTGCTAAATCAAATAAGTTCCTATTTTACAGTACATGCAAGCCTCCAACCCCTCCACACACAAAAATCTCTAATTTTCTTATTATATTCTCTTTTTTTATAACACTTGTCACCTGTAATACGAAAATGGTATAGTTCCTCTAGTGCAATTATTTGCTACAGCTGAAGTAGCACAGTATGGAAGGCAAGTTACTGATTAGAATAACAGCTGCTGATTGAACAAAAAGGAAGAGCTAACTTTTGAACTCTGTTCCTTCTGAGCACGTTTCTCTATAAATTCATATTTTAGCTGAAAAGACATTTATCAAATCACCTTTACTTATTGTGTGCTAAAAAATGCCACATAACAGCAGTTCCATGTGGATATTCTTTACAAAAATCAGCAGTGGTTTTATCTGCAGGTTACCACACATTTTGAAAGTGGATTACATCAAACTGCTTAAAGGGACCATCCTATTAGGAAATCGCCATTTAAGAAATGCAAACCATTTCTTATTTTACCCATAGGGGGGAATGCAATGGCATTTCCCATTTGCGATTCCCTCAATAGCGATTTAGGAACTCGCAAAATTAGTACATATTTTGCATTTTCTAAATAGCGATTCCTGCGGAATCAGTATTTATGAAATGCAAAATACCATCTTCGCGCATCTGGACCTTAGTCACCGGGCCATAGTTTTCACTCCTTGACTTTCAGATAACAGACCATAGCATTTTGAGAGCTGTGGTCGCTCACTGACACCTTTAAACACTGACTTGTGAAAGCAAAGCCGAGACTGGACAAGTTGTGTCCTAATGATACGGAGTCACCAGGTAACACTAAACATTTTGTAATGTTTATTTTCCCACTGCATATTTCACATTAATCTTGCATATATCTACTACATTAAAATGAGAAAGAAAAGAACATTCAAAGCAGGATTGAGGGGAGGGTGATGGTTTGTGCGTCCATGTATTAGAAGAAATAAAATATCCCTACTGGAAATTGGAGCCCTCACTAAATTTCCATGACCTTTTTTAGGAATGTAACCTTCTGCTGTGATCTTCTATTTGGCCACAGAACGAATCAGTGCCTAGCAAAATTATACTTACAGTACATATAATATGCAACTTATTCAGTGGCAGGGCTGTAGCCCACACATTGTGAGCTCCTTTATGGATTGGAAAGCCTGATGTCACAAATATAAAGTGCATCAGGTTAGTACTCTCCCAGGAAATTGCCCCGCAGAGACATGCATGAAGTCACTTAGAAAGTGATTTCTTCGGGAAATAAAACATGCAAATACCGTCAATAAAGGTTTTAAAAGACCGTTTTACAGGGAACCAAGGAACAGCTATTCATTTTAATAAATGGGCTTCAGGGGTCTCCAGACAGCAAGTACCAAGGCAGATCTGTCTTGAGAGCAATAAGGGCGGCAGTGCTGCACAACCTCTGGTGTCCAGGGCTCCGAATGTAGGCGAGCTTGTTATTAAAAGGCAGGTCATGGCTTCAGTGCCTACTGCAGCGCAAGCATACAAATGCACACAAAAATACAAGTGCTGCAGCGTGAGAGTGCTCAGGTCTTACTGTGCATTCTAGTTGCTTTGTGCTCTTTTCTTGAAATACCGAAAGTGAAAGTTAATGCTGCGAGAGATATACACGACGCCTACCCACAGACTAGGCCAAAGGTCAGGTGACAGCTGCACTGTCAAGTCAGACCTAAAAATCCATGTAGGTTAATGACTGTGCTCCTCCCATCTGTGCTGCTGCCGCATAAATATCTAGTTGTCTATGACACTTTACCAGCATTCCATTGCCATATGTGTGCCCCTGAAAGTTCAAGCTTAGGCAGCTTGATAAATTTAAAAAAATATGTATCACAGCTGTGTGGAGTGCAAGCACTTTGAGGAAGCACACAAACTCTGCCCAATCAAAACATGTACTCCTGGCTCCCAGCATGTGGACAGAACCAAAGCCCCTCTCCTGGTGATGCCTACATACCTTTCTGACGACAGACACGCTGTCAAGCCAGAGCATAAAAAGTGAAACCTTAAATAGAAAAAACAACTTTATCACAACAGTGCTAGCTTTAATCCACTTGCATGGACATAGGCAATTTTCTGCTCCATGCCCTCCAAACCTCCACTCTGGTACCACTAAAAGGCGTTCGTCAGACTGTGTTACAAAGGCACCAAGAAGTCCGATCACATCACTCCAAGCCTGTATCACTTTCAAAACCAGCTGCATAAACTACAAAGCCATAGCAAACTTTACATACCTGGAACAGAAACTAACCACCTCAGGTGCTTACCACCAAACCAAGAGCCAGCACAACACCAACCTGGACATGAAGCAATTCAAGAAGGAAGACTCAGGAAACACCTTTCCTTCTGCATTTCTTAACGGATTACACACACATCATGCATTAGCAGTCTACCTTTGCTGCTGCACTGTAAACGGCCACAGATATTTTTGTATGTTTCCTCTGCGGGCTGGGAGGTTACCAGGTGTAAAGTGTGGGGCGAGCTGTAGATTCTGCCTTACATAGAATCAAAGATGGGCGAATGCCGGTGAGTCAGCGGAGCGTGAGGAGATTGATTTGCCCAGGAAGCGAAGAGGCTGCCTGTGATTTATATCAATAGTCTAGTTGGCTGAGACCACTGATGGCTAAAGGCCCACAGTTAAGGAGTTGTTTAATCGCAGTAAATGTAAGGTGAATAGGAATCCTGACAAGCCATTGCTTCCTGTGCAGGTCCTGGGCCCAGAGCCTTGGAAGCTGGACCCAACGTGGCTCTGGCTGCAGTGAATGGAGACCATGTTTATCTCTGAAGGTATCAGCAACAGAGGCCATAGGGGTGAACCCATTTCTGAGGCATACTGAAAACACATGAGTAGTATCTAAACAACTGTAATACGGTGTAGGAACCAAGAGATAGACTCTGGATGTGTTTCTTCAAAGAACAGCTCAACAGTTGAAGAGCTTCCCGCAATCAAAGGGCTGTTCTGTCTCAAGTCAGAGATAAACTATCTTCTAAAAAAGTGATTGCACGCTATAGTTAAAGCCTTGGTGGTAAATAGTAGTTTTCTGTTTCGTGTGAATTGTGCACCTGCTTAACTAAAACTATATTCAGGGTTTTTCCACTGTGAATGCACCCTTGGATCAGGACACTTGACACCGTATTCTAGCAGGGTTATCCTACAGTGCACCAATGCTTCGTAGGTAGAGGCACCGAGTTAAAAAGCAGAGAAAAACCGATACTAGAAATTGCCACAAAGGTAGTTGTGGTGCAGGATTCTTAGGGTGACCCAGAATAGTGGTGCCAGAAGGCGCGGGGTCCTCATGCACTTGGAGCCAGAAAGGGCAGAAGGCAGTAGTTACAGGTGAATACAAAACCTGCCTAAGGAGCCCCATGATCACAGAGGGCCCAAAACAGGTACTACCACATATAAACACACGGATATTCATGATAACAGAATAATATGGAAAATTCGATTTCCCTCAAAACCTGTTTTCCTAGAAACCATTAAATACCATGCATAGAAAAAACCTTTCATTTCAAAGAATTGCTAACATTTTGATCAGGTGAGACAAGATACTTTATACAATACACAGTAATATACATTCACATATAGAAGAATTTTACCTCTTTGGTGAACTGCTGCCTTCTCTATCGTTCGACGGAGTGCCTGTTATGCACAGTGAAGAGAAGCTATCTGGATCTCAAGAGGGTGACGGGGCGTGAAGAGATCCCTTCAGATTCAACCTTTTATATTAGTAGCAACTGCACAAGTTGATCCTGTGTGTGAGAAAAAGGAACTTCAGTCAGTGTTTGAATGTACACAAAAAACATAAAACTCCAAGATCCAAACAGAAAGTCTGTCATCAAGATGCATAGGTTAAAACTTCACAAACTTCAAGGATTGGATAAATTGCACCCAATCAATCCGGTTTTATACTAGGCCGATCCACCTCCTAAAATCTTCGTACATTGTATTGTCTACTACACCAACTTGACCCTCAAATTGAGGTGGCAACGATATTTCTAGATGCAACACAAGTATCCAACTCGATCAAATGGAAATATTGGTTTACATTGTTGGCTAGCCTATGGTACAGCGAAGTATTTATTAAGTGGGCTGTATAAGAAGCAAAAATTAATACATAATCATCTTGCTTTTCATTAGGGGATAGATGTTCTTTTCAAAGGCCAGGTCTTGAGTGAATATCATTCTCCGCCCAATCTTTAGATTGACCTAGGTGTGGAATTTGTTCCTTAGTGCTTCGTTGGGTTCCACCTAAAATGAGGTACTCAAATTTAAAATACTTTTTGTTATTCAGCAGCACTCTAACTTTTAATGCTGGTCACTTGGGCAAGTATCATAAACTAGTTAATTCTTTCCTGGCTCCTTTCCCGTGCTGTTAACCTGTACCTATCACACTGCATTGCTTATAAAGCACTACAATCAGGTACACGCGGAAGGCAAATTTAGCTATATGCATATTGCTGGTGATGATCTGTCATTTTGGTGGGGCAGGAAAATGTTTTTTTGTAGTTGGCGCACGTTGCTGCAGGATTTGCTGTCTCCCATAGCTATATTCTAAGAAAAGAGACCAATTCAGATTGGTTCAACACTATCCAACTGGAGCCTGCTGTTTCAACCAATCACACTGGCATCTCGTCAACCAGTCAGAACTTGTCCCCACATTCAGACTACTGCAACTGGCTTTTGGTAGCCATTCGGAATAGCTGGCCCACCTACTTGCTCATTTTTTCCCCACTGGGAACAAACATATGAGCCGTGGGATAACATGTACAAAAGTTGGTATCAGACATTTTTGCTTTTTAGCTGTAATTTTCAACCAAGACTAACTACAAGTACCAGAACACAAAGTAAATAGAGCTAGATGAACCAAAACACAGAAAACACCCTTCCAGATTTCAGTTTTTACAGATAAATACAGGCAGAAAGCAATGTGTTTCCTGTCTGTATTTATTTTTAAACGCGGAAAAATACAGAAGTGTGCTTCTTGTGAGTGACTCTCCATGCTGTCCTTCATAAATTCCAAGCCAACAGCTGGGCAGATAGACAGCGTGAAGAGTTAAAAACAGGAAGAAATGTCCTCAAATACAGGCATATGTTAACATATATTTGTATATAATGCTAATATTTACATGTTGGTGTAGTGTTTTGGTAAATTTGGCTGCTTAATTTGCTAAAACACAACAGGCATCATTGTACAAGTGCATGTTTGTTAGTTAAATAAAAGTGGAAACATACTATTTTAAGACCATATTTTTGCTCAAAACACAAAATAAATATGGATAAATACCAGTAAGCTGGCCCAAAAATGAATATGGATAAGTACAAATGTAAATGTTATAAAAATAAATACCATAAAACCAGGAGCCCTAATAATAAGTAATACCGGTTTCAAACTAGGAGGAGCCAGGACTCGCCATCAGGTAGCAAATGGTCTGAAGTCCCAAATGGATAACACAATGCTATAGTGTGATTATTCTGGGGAATGTTTACTTCCAAGAGAAGTACTAAGCCTGTAGCAAAGAGCATAGGATTCGGTAGAGTGGTGAGGTTCTATCCTTTGAGGGTTCTGTCCACAGCCAGTTGAGCCCTCTCATCAAATATATCCAGAACGGGGTATCGTTTGTCAACAACAACTAATAAATGCACCTAATGGAAACTATACCAGTGAATAGCCAAAGGTCTGGGTGGTGGCCTCCCTAGCCCCTCCACTTTGCCAAAGACTATGGGTCCAGCTCCAATGCAGTCCAGAAGGTTTGCAATCTGGGTGTTAATTTCAACAGTAATCTTTCAAACATTCTGCATGTGAAATCAATCAAATGTGCCATTTGCTACATAGGTTTGCTCACCCACAACCCTCATAAAGGACTGTGCTAGTCCCCGTCATGGTGGTATCTCACCTGGATTACTTTAATAGCATTCATATTGGGCTCCTACATCAAGATTCATTTGCAACAGGACATGCTATACTCACATCATCTCAGGAGTCAGATCCCTGAACTGAATACATATGAAAGAGGGAACCCACGTTAAAACTCTGTGCATTGTACACAAGTCTGCTCATGGTCATACATCATTTCACCAGACTGTTCCAACATTACCATCCATCTTGATGCTCGAGGTCATCCTCTGATGGCCACTGTGTGATCAAAGCTTTAAAAAAAACTTTTACAAATTTGGAGGCAGATCTCACAATCTATAGAGTTCCTCCGTTCTCCAACCACTGAGAACAGAAAAAGACTTCCTGAAGTTTCGACAAGGCCTAGAGAGGCATTTATTTCACTCCATACGGCTCGGACACCATAGACTTTTGTCAGCCTCGGCTGGAAGATTCCTCATGTACATTTTACACATTATCACCATTTAGACACCCAAGAAGAGCCCAAAGTACAGCCCCTACCCATTAAGGCTTTTCACCCATGGAGACGTCTTACCTCCTCTCCAGTCGTATTTTACTCTGATTAATGTTGATGTAAGTTTACCCCTCTATGTCATGCTAAAGAATCATTCTTAAGAGGACTTCTACTCTTCTTAGACCCCACAGACTCTTGGAAAATAACTTGTGGTTTTTAGCACTTTAGGAAAAACTGCAAAGAAAATAAAATGGGGCAATTTGAGATCTTTGTAATGTTGCTAATTGTTTCCTAAGCATTCCTTTTACACGCTGAAACACAAGTTAATATCACCCACCAAATAGTGTCACACATTAATCTGGTAAATTATCCTTCGCTGGGTACTAACATTTTTGTAATTCCATTGATATTACCCGTTATTCATGTACTTCATTGGAATTATCGCTGTTATGGAATTATCGACCAGATGTTTTGGCCCACAAGTGCGCTGAAACACTTAATTGAAATTGCTTTGGCAGCATGAATTCTGTTGCTACAGGCATTTAACTTCCTCTGCATTAGTCTACTATTCAGAAACCACAACTCACCGAGCAGTGGCAAAAAGCCCAGAAATGTGGTAATAGAGAATGCCATCCATTCACCAGGGACCCAATACGAAGAGTTCCAAAACAAAAAGACTTGTACTACAATTACATGTCTATTTTGTGTGTTTTCCCTGTGATTCCTATAAACACACTAGTAACATATGCATTTTTGAAATCCATAATTGGATAGTAAGAAAAAGATAGACTAGTAGTTGTATAGAGCAGATTAAGGACATCTAAAAGACTTTCCAACATAGTATGGTCTACTAGTAGATATGGTAGCGACATCTAAGGAGTTGTTAGGTGACCTGCAGAGAGGCAGGAGTAAACAGGTAAAGAGACAGTGAAGAGGAGAGAAATATAAATAGAAGGGAGGACACAAAGTAATGTGATTAATGTATTTATTCATCAAACATACTTGTACAGCTCATACAAAGCGACAGGGGAAATGGAGCATTTCAGAAGAGCAAGATTTTACTGTATAACAAGCCAAATAAACTTGGTTTGTTATTAACCCAATAATTCACATATAACAATCTTTGTGAACTTGTCTGATATTGAGCATGAGTGAAAGGTTAAACCTTACAGTACATACTGAATATGCGAGTTTTCAGGTCTTCACAGGTTGCTGTTGAGACAGAATCCTGCAGGTAAGCCATCCCAGACTCTGGGGCTTCAAAAGAGAGGGTTTGTTGAGTGTTTAAAATTTGTTTGCATTTGTGTTTTCCAGGAGAAGCATAATTTGCTCCAGTTGCCTCTCATGCCTCCTGTGATATGTAATATGTCTTTCAGGTAGATGAGAAGGCAGAGATGAAGGGCTTGGAGAGTCATTTCTGTCATTTTAAGTAGATTTTGACTTTCAGGGGCAGACAACAGAGATTCTTGTGAATGTGTGTGGTATGATCAGGTTTGTTAGCATCTTTTACCAGTCATGCTGAGCCTTGTTCCACCAGGGAGAACATACATGTCAAAAAGATCTGATTGATTAATAGAGCTTTTTCGGAGTAACATCTTAAGATTCCAATTGAACTGGGCCAAACCTGGATCTACTCTGATGCCAAAAGAAGGTAATCTCAGATTTTTGCTCCCTTGTAATTTGAAGATATACTCAAACTTGACTTATTGTTCAGGAGCTCTATTTTCAGATCTTAAATTTCTTGCCTGTAGATTTTGGTTTACCATTTTTTGGATGCAAAGTGGTCTAAACTTCCAAAATACCTGTATATGAATAAAGCTCTGAACATCATCCTGTTTATGATATGCAAGCAATGGATTTCTTTCAGGAGTAGAGTCACATGTTCCTGCAGTTCTTATTGCTCCGCTGCCCCTCTAAGTCGAAGGAGTGTCTTTGTAGCAAGACACAGTTAGATTCACATCCATGTAGGTGCAACTAAAGGAGGAACACTAGTTATTTACTCTTCCGGGAATGAGACCACACTTGGTCCCCCCGTGTGATGTCACCATAACCAAAGTAGTCTACAATGTCTTCAACTGTTTTTTTAACAGGCCAGGTACTACATAACGACCACCCACCCAAAGAAAATCAACACAGACACTTCTGAGTGTACCAAAGTGCTTTTAATAACTTTATGTTCTCAGTGTGGACTGCACTCAAGCTAGGGCGGACATGCATACAGAGCTCCCGTTGCGGAACTGATATATTTACCCCTGAAAAAAACAAACTCTCGGGCTTTATGTTTAAATCTACTAAATTGGTCAGGGTTGATTACCGGCGCCACTTCAACTCCAACTCGCCCCAAATGCTAGATTCTTTCAATTGAATGGTCCATATGGATACATTCTGGTTTCAGCGGTGCCAGTTACCATAATTGGCCAATTTTACAGATTTTTTATTTATTTATTTTAATTTTATTTTTAACTTTAGGTACATTTCAACCATAACGTCGATTAATGTAATTTCTTTTCAGGGAATATTTTTTAAGTTATATTAAAAAAAATATTTTTAGACCTCTGCAGACCACCAAATTGAAACAAATGGTGATCACAATCACGACAGTCGTGAAAGTGAACAACAAACATTAAGGGTTGACAGCCCCTGGATATGTGTCCATAAGACAATTGGCTCCTCATTTTGGTAGGCCAAGTAGGTTTTCTTGTGCAGGAGAACCATGTCCCAAGTCTCCTGACAAGCATCTTACATAACAGCATGTTGCTTACAGGCACAGAGCTAGACTATGTTGAAAGACTGGGGTCCACCCAAAGTAATACTGCTTTTCACAGTGTGCATGAGAATACTTTGGTACATGGAAAGTGGGGTACCCATGGTGCAGCCCTCCCTCTGGACGCATGTAGAGACTAGAGTTCTTGAATACGTCTTACTGTTTAGTAGTTTTCAGTCTGATCTTAGAATCTTTATTTCTGCTGACTTGATCTCTCTTCGGGACATTTTCGATGATTTACCACCTTGATGCCTCTGGGTATTTGTTGCGCTCCTACAAACCCATGTCATTTAATCTCCCCCTATGCCCCCCGTTGCTGCTCTTCAGATTTCTCCCTTCCTCTAAAATCCATTGTGAAGCCAATGACTGTCTGACTTTGGATACAGTGAATAAGGAAGGACCTTTTAATGCACTGGGCCTTGGCCTGAACCAATTCCTCCAGGTCAGACTAGGTCTGGCAAGAACAACACTTGAATAAAAGGAATAACATAAGCAGCTCCCTGCCCTTGCCATGCATTCTATGCTTTTGTTGGTGGGAATGTAGTTGCAATCCACGAAGTGAGGGTGTTGCATGGAGGATAAATGATGAGACAGCAAGCTTCAGGTGAGGAAAACTATTTATTTACTTCCTACCGCTGGTCAACATCTACAAACAATGACCCGGCGCTCAGTTTAGAATCCTTCCAAACCTCACGTTCCTGGAGGAACCAAGCTATCCCTACAACAAAGGCAACAGATAACATTATCTCTACAAATAAATGACATTACAATACAACAGAGGGCCTGATTCACACAGGGTCTCCGCACTCATGGCGGAGACCCCGCTGTCGTGGGGGAGTCTCCGCAATGAGAATTCTCACTGCGGAGATTCAGCCCGAGTGTGGGGCCTCTGTCACGAGTACCGAGATCCTTTGTAAATCAGGTCCCGAGAGTGGCAGTTTCATCTGAAACTGTTTGCCACGGAGATGTGGCACCCTTAAAAGAAAATGCACTTTTTCCTGATTCATACCTCCGAAAGATTTGGAGTAAACTTTAAATCTGATTGGACAGGTGGACTGGGCCACGGCCCACAAGACTGGATATAAGCGGACTCCAGAGTTCTCTTTTAGGGGCTCTGAATACATGTATAGAGGAAGGTGAGAATCGGAGTTAGAATTCTTGGGTGACTCCCTTTTATGTGTAAGGAGTACAAACCCGATGACTGAGGAAGGAGCTCGGCTGCTGCTAATGAAGGAGCCCAGGAGTTGGCCTGCTGAGATCAGAATTGTGGACAGCTGCCCGAACACCCCTTTCTGTGTACTGCTGCCAACCACTGCTGTTGACAAACCCCAGCTACACCCAAAGATTGCGGTCCCTTCCCCAGCAGCTGGCGGCACCAGATTCAGCAGCCACTGCTGACTGAGACAAATTGAGCAGTGCAGTCCTCAAATGCTGCTTCTGGGGATCCAAAGCAGATCAAGACAAACAAGGTCTCAAACTGCGACATAAGAACACTTATAAATCAAACATTCGTGCTTGTCTTTTAATTGTGATTAGGCCTGCTACTGCAACCCACAAAAACCGCACAGGTGACAGAGAAGATACGGAGTAGCAGAAAAACTGCTTTCAGAAGAGTTTATTAATGCCATATAGACCTTAATAAAGGTACTGCTTATTTGAACTTAATGACGACAAAAGTGTTTTAACAAAAGAAGAACACTGCTTGGACATTATATTCATTGCAAGAGAAATATGCACTGCCTGAAAGAGCCGTTCTACCCTCCAAGCATACGAATACTAAACAGCATACTACCCTCCAAGCGTAAGCCTTGACTGTTTGACTTTGCTACCATGCTACCACACTGAACAAAGAAAGAAATAAGTGATGTGTACTAACGATTGATCAATCTGGTGAATTACAGATTTTCTGAAATTTTAAAATCAGACAAAAAATTCCAAAATTGTCAGATAAATTTGGCAAGTTGGTCTGACAGATCTAGAATTTCAAATAGCATTTTATTTTTTTACAAATTGCTTGTTTTTATGACTAATTCATCAGTGTAGTCAAGACAGTTACATGATCAAGGTTCAATGTAGACTGTAACAATCTTGTTCTGGGTAAGGCATTAGTGCTTGGATTGAAAGACTTTGAGTAGTCTGTACAAAAGAAAGTTTTCACTACATACAGCAGAGGACCAGCTACCTAGTTTTACATCCCGTTCTGCGGGGGTTTGATCTGGTTTCCAAGTAGTTTGGCTTGGTCACGATGACTGGAGGTAGACTTTATCATCTTGGGCTACAACTCTAAAACCTGGCACCTGTATATCAAATGGGAGAGCACTGAACAACCACAATCTCATTATGTTAGTATACTTCACAAGTAGGGCTGGGTGAATAGTGTGTCTTTTGTCAGGAAACATATAGGCTAGTAATTACAAAACATTCTCAATTGCCAGATCACATATTCAGCAAGTTGACCTACCAGATTTAGATTTATAAATCACAATTTATTATTTTGTGCAACAAAGTGCCTTCTGCATCAAATTACTGAGTTATGTAACAAACTGTTCTTTGTTCAATATGCAGATCTATTTTGCCAATTTCTTTGCAGAATTTTATGTTCTGTCTCTTTACTGGGGAGTGGCAAAATGAGGCTAATTTATAATACATTCTATAGCACAGTTTCGTAACTTTTGACTTCTGTGAACTACTACTGAAGGACTATTGGAAGCGGGAACCCCGGGCCAAGCACTTATGATTTAAGCCCCAAAATAATACACAAAAATACAGACAAAATGTATGCAAAAAAATACACAAGTTGCTTTGTTTTTTTTGTCTCACTTTGTCTAATGTGTGCTGTCCTCTTGTCAATGCGTAGCAGTGCTTCAATTGAGGCCACCAATCGTCCTTACTAGATTAATTCTGATGCACTTGTGCTGCTTTCACAAATTAAAAGAAGGATAACAACTTACATTTTAGCCTCCGATTTTAAGGTCCTTCACATTTACAAAGTTTGATTTTTTTATTTTTCAATGTTGCTTTTTATGTATATATACTTTATTAATCAGCTAATATGATTTAATTTTCTAAAGAGTAATTGACCCCTTGACTAGGCGTTGTGTACACCAGGTTAAAAAAGCGGCTCTAAAAAGAAAATTTGGACAAAAATCTGCCCAAGTTGCCAATCAATTCAGGAGCCATTTTTTGCAATTCTTTACTTGGTAAAAAAAATATTGAACAGCCCTTCCTTGTTTGAAAACAACCAAACATACAACTTTTCCAAATCTTTGCTAAGTCCTTTCTCTGTTAACTTTCTTTTGCCTTCTGTTCCAATCATGCTCCAGTTACTTCAGTTGATGTTAAGCAGTTCATAAAGCAAAACATCTACATAAGAAAAAAAAAAAAAGGTACTTCTATATTGGCTCAGACTGTACAAAGTGGAGAAACTGTTAAACTGTTTCTAAATGTTGGTGCAGAAGAACGTGGGTTTGTGAAGATGATAATCCACTTCGCTTTCTCCAAACATGATCATTTCCATCTTACCACAGCCAATATACAGTGTGTTTTCTTGAATTCGCTGCTACTCACTTTGAAATCGTAAGGTATGACGGTTTCAACACACTTAAATGGATCATCAATTTTAACTATCCTTGAAGTTCTGGCAATATACTATGCCTTATAACTGTAAAAAATAAATACAGAATAAATGAACCACAGATATACCTATGCTATCCTGTTTTAAGTTTAAGCCTATAATAATTGATAAAACTCCACCGGAAGGGTACAGCCCTCATCAGTGTAAACATATGAACACTGATAAACACCTGGACACTCACAAACTAAAATACCATTCAAAGAAATGAAATTAAGAGAGGAGTTCTTTTTATTTCTTTTTGAAGGGGCCAAAACAATGTAACTTTGTTATATGAACAAACAGCAAGAAAAATTGGTCTAAGATTATTCTGCTTGAATTATATTGTTTAGGGATGGCACTAAAATATCGTTTCTTCCAGTTTTGTGTGCTTTGATTAAAGGTGCAGTGTTTTGAAGCATGTTTTAGGTCTGATCTAATCAGGTAACATACACGAGAGAAAAGCTGGAAATATTAAAATCATACCTGATCTTTCAGAAGTATTTCATTCTTTCACTGACTGGTGGAGTGGCTGGCTCATAAGAATCTTGAGCAATATATTCTTTCACATTTACAGACAGACACAGATAGGGTAAAATCCTTTGATACATCAACCTCTCTATTCTAACAAGTCAGTACTGATAGCAGGTCAACTGCCAAACTTCCCAGGCTTTAGACATTCAATGCAAAGGTAGTGACAGGTACCTGTGAAAAGAGTCCTATTATTATGTGTGATACCTTCAGCTATTCCTGGCTTTTTTCCCCCAACTGCTTGGGTTTTTTAACTCATAGTTACAATTTTACCAGCAAAATGTCAAGTCCTAGAATACAATTTGATGTTTGTTAAAATGTCAGGAGTGACGTAAAGTGAGGCATATGCCATGGGGACATGTGGCAGCCATAAAAGTCTACAAAATCAGCAGAAACACCTTATTGTAGTGCAGAAAAGAAGTGATGAGCATGCTTTAAGCATCAAGTTTTAAGTGCCTTAGAATGCAGGGCTACAATTTAATCTGGTGTAATTCAAAATTGAAAATGTTTCACAAGGTACTATGCTGTTGGTATGACTGCCCCCCCCCCCCACACACACACATCATAATATTCAGCAAGGAATAGATGAATGCCCCCCCCTCCCTCAAACTCTGTCTGGGAATTTATTAAAATATTTGAATATAGTACTCTTATTTTATTAATCCATTTATAGTCCTGTAAACCAGAGTTCTGAAGGAGTGAGTGTGAGAGGCAATGAGATGTCAGAGAGGGTAATGAGATGCGAGTCAGAGAGCAATACACAGAATTTATTATTTTTTAAAATATATTTTTATTGTAAGAACAATACGATAGAAGATGATAAATACACCATACAACGAATTTGGAGGCAAACTCCAGTAATCGCACAGTAAAATCAGTAACATTGAACTACATTGCACCACCCACCCCACACCCTCTCCCAAGACACCAAGCAGACTGCACCAATTTCTTGACGGGACTAAGCACCAAAATTCGGACATCAATGCAACATTTAGTGTCATCTCCCCTTGCCTCCATAGGAAAATCCTGTCTTTCTCTCCCACTGTTTTCTTATAACTCCAGGGAGTAGTGTTGCATACATTTACCCCACACCTTGTGGAATTTTCGGGGGCAGCCCCTACTGGCATCTGTAGTTTTTTTAGCCACAATGTACATATCCATTCCCTGTTTCCATTCCTGCATGGTTGGGCATTCCCGTACTCCCCAGTATCGGGCTATGTCTCTTTTGGCTACAATAAGACCAAGGCTGCAAAGCAATAGCTGAGCTTGTGGTAAGTCAAGGTCATTGGGGATCCCCAGCATAAGGAATTTGGGGTCCAATGGAAGTTGGGCCGAGAGCACTATCAAGTTCCCCAGTGATATCCACCCAGTATCCCTGCATTAGGGGACAGCTCCAAATCTTATGGAAAACGTAACCATCTTCTCCCCGACATCGTAGACAATGCTCGGTCTGCGCCTCCCCATTGCATGCAAGTGACGTCTCTAGTAGCACACTCTGTGTAATATTTTAAATTGGACTAGGCGCAGTTGGGCCTTAATTGCTAGCTCCCTTGGGTGCATCAGGGCTGCCTCCCAGTTTAAATCCTCCTTTACTCACACATCCTCCTCCCATTTCCCTTGTAGCTTGTGTAAGGTATCCGGCATGTTATTTTGGGTTTCGTAGGTGAGGAAAATTGTTCCCCTTTCCCATCTCCTCGGTCAGGAACTGTCCTTCTAGTGAGGCGTGTTCTGGAAAGCCATCTCCAGGGAGTCCCTCCACTCGCCATGCATGTCGTATTTGTGCATATTTTAAGAACTGAATGACATTTATTCTGTAGCCTCACTGGAGCGAGGAGAAAGGCATGATGTCACGACCCTCAAGTAGGTCCCCCACCCTGGAGATCCCATTCAAGTCCCAGACTTCAAATCCACATAGTTTCTGCATTTCAGGAAGCCATTTCCCCTCCCACAAGGGCGTGTCTATAGTAGGTTTACCGTGCCACCCAATGGTTTTCTTCGCCTTGTCCCAGGCCACTAGTGTTACCTGTGTAGCTGGGAGGAGATGCCCAGTCCTCATCTCCATATAGGTAGTGCAGGCAGGACCTATCCCCCCATTGAGCCAGCTTCAGCCTAAAATTTGAGTGATCCAGGGGGGCAAATAACCAATCATTAATATTAATGAGGTAGGTGGCCCAATAATAGACCCATATGTCAGGCAGAGGTAGCCCACCATTATACGGATTACGATGTATGGTTTTTAGGACTATTCTGGGGTGTTTACCATCCCACAATAGAGTCCACATGTCACTCTCAATCATCTGGAAAGTCTCAGGAGAAATCCTATAGTAGGTGTTCTGCAGGGCATAGAGCAAGTTGGGTAGGGAAATCTTAAACAGGGCTGCTCTCCCCATCAATGTGAGGGGGCCGCCATCTCCATCGCTCCATCTCTTCTCGGCAGGTTCCCATCACCCTCCTGAGGTTACATGCAGAACAGATCTCCCTTCCTAATGTCATGAATATACCCAGGTATTTGAACCCAAGGGTGGTATGCGTCAGGGGGCGAGGAAGTGGCGGCACTTCCAACCCACTCTGTAGGAGATAAAGCACCGATTTGTCCCAATTAATGCAGTAGCTAGAGTAACTCCCACAATCTTCAAATAGTTGAAAGGTCAAGGAAAGTGACGATGAGGGGTCGGTCAAGAAAAGAAAGATACCATCCACATAAAGTGAAATCTTCTCTTCTACTGAGGACTCTGCCTGTGCAGTCCATGATCATCCTGGATTTCATGGTTTCAGAATTATGGCAAAGGATTCTATAGTAAGGGCAAAGAGGAGAGGGGACAGGGGGCAGCCTTGTCACGTGCCTCTATTGATGGGGAACTCAGCGGACACGTCTCCGTTGACCGTGACCACCGTCACTGAGGCCTGATATAATAACTTAACCCATCTCCTATAGCCTTCTCGGCGTCAAGTGCAAGGAAAACGTGGGGAGCTGACCAATCCCTTATTTCATTCAGCCAGTTGTGCACCCGTCTGTGATTGTATTGGGTCGATCTACCAGGCATGAAACCGGACTGGTCCCTGTGAATCAAGGGTGTGATGACCTGCAGAAGTCTCGTAGCCAATACTGGGGCCAGGATTCAGACCTCTATGTTAAGCAAGGATATCGGGCAAAATAAAGTGCAATGCTCTTTAGGCCTGCCATCCTTGTGAATCACCGTTATGACCGCCCGCCAAAGGTCTGGAGGAAGAGCGCCCTGTCTGTATGCTTCTACGAACGTATTCAAGAGGTGGGGTCCCATAATCCTATGCATAGTTTGTAGAATTTTGCGAGAATCCCATTGGGTCACGGGATCTTGTTAGATTTTAACTTAGCTGTGGCAGCTTCAATTTCCGCCAGTGTGATGTCACTGTCAAGCGCTGCTCTATCCTCAGCTTCTAGGACTGAAGTGGAACTCCAGGTAATGTTCAATGTGAGGCAGTGTCTGCAGCGGCCGGGCCTTATAAAAGTCCTTATAGTAGCGAGCGAAGGCCCCAGCTATTGCTTCGTCCGAATCTGCACAATCTCCCCCAGGACTAAATATACAATGCACCCATCTAGCTTCCACTTCCCTCCTGCCAAACCATGCAAGGAGCTGGCCGGCTTTGTACCCGGTGTCATACAAATGATGCAAAGAGGCCAGCATTTGAGTCTTGGCTCCCTCTTGCGCAAAAGTGTGATATTCATCACACAGGAGGTTAATACACAGAATTTCTATACATAAAACAGTCTAACATACGTCCATTGGACACACTCCCAATGTGAAGACACTACATACCCGGCATTACTTCTCCTTTAAATAAAATGAGTTTTATAACAATCACTGCAAGAAACATGTTCTGTACACATATGATAACACAGTTTGTCTATTTTCGGAGTTAGGTAGCTCAATAAACAATGGTAAGAACCGATTTCAAATGGTTTGGAAAACACGGAGAAAACACCACTGAAATCAACGAAAAATAAATACTGAACAGAGGAAAGCCATATCACACACCTCTATATTCTTTGCACATTTCAAACTAGACCTACCCTTAAGAGACCTTTCTAGTAGTCAACTGCTCTGTTAATCTGAAAGTTTTCAATCTATCCAACCTGTTCTTCTATGCCAATGGCTGTACCTCTTGACTTAATGCGTGGGTGCTCACTAGTTATGTAATGTTATATTGTTTTGTAAAGCGCGCAGCTACTCAGCAGAGTGTCCCGGCGCTAGGCAGAGGGAGACCGGACCAGGCAGGTTTTCAATTTCCTCTTGAAGATATCCAGGCTGTGTGCTAGCCGAAGGTCTAGTGGAGTTTATTCCAATGGAGTGGTCCCAGGTAGGAAAAGGATCTCAAACCTATTCGGAGGCAATTAATGCGAGGCACTCTTGCAAGGTACGCTGAGGAAGAACGAAGGGTGCGTGCAGGGATGTATGTGCTGATCCTCCCACTGAGATAGGACGCGCCCGTCTCGTGCAAGGCCTTGTGCATTAGGACCATAGCCTTAAACACCACCCTCTTTTTTACCGGGAGCCAATGCAGGGCCCTCAAGTAGGGGGTCCTATGTGACCTAGGTGGGAGTCTGAGTAGCAGACTGGTAGTTCATTTAGGTCAGATCTATACTTGATTTTCCGGATATCCATATGGACTACATCTACATAAAATTAATGGAAATCGTGTATAATCAGTGGTTATCCAGCAAATCTGGCACAGACCCATTAGATGCGATGCAGTGCCGGAAACTATTGTGTTAATAGAAATTGCCTTTAATAAGTATTTATACCTTTTTAAGCGTTTCTTTATTGAAAGCTGATTTAAGATAAAATAGCTACATCTAAGTTAATATTGCATTACATGTTCACTTTAGTACAACAAAAAAGAGAATTAAATTAATTCTTCTCCAGTGGCTGTATTTGTGCCAGTAATGTCTCTTCTCAGCTGTGTTTTATAATGGTCAAATACATGAGGCTTCGGAAATCTTTCTTTATACATCAAACCCTCTAGAGTAGCTCTGTGATCATAGCAGAGCTT
The DNA here is from genome assembly GCA_963921515.1 of Calotriton arnoldi. Lineage (NCBI taxonomy): Eukaryota > Metazoa > Chordata > Amphibia > Caudata > Salamandridae > Calotriton > Calotriton arnoldi. Next base: position 2,494,794 of record CAWUFW010000282.1, read on the forward strand.
TCAAACTGATGGAGTATAAAAGCAAATCGGTATTTCTCTATGTCTAAAAGCAATACTCCCAACAATTTAAATCGTCATTTGCTTTTTTGCTAAACCATGATACAGACTGCTCTTTACTTATTTAGGGCCCTATTACGATGTCGGTTGGAGTTGCCTAGAACAGACACAGTCTCGGTGTGGCAACCGGTTCCGAACACTGGATTACGATGCACTCCCATTTCTCTATGGGAGCTTGAGCGGCGGGCGGAAACTACCCGCAGCACAAGCTCACATAGAGAAATGGGAGTTTGTGTAAATTCCCTGCACAGTGTGGCAGGCACCTCATGGCGCCTGCCACACGGTGCAGGGATTTTCAGGGGGGCACCATAGGTGCCCCCCAGGTCCACAACCGTAGACCGCGGAGGGAAACGGCCCAGCTAGGGGACCCCCAAAGTTGCTTTTCGACAGCCTTTCCATGTCGGAAAGCTCGACATGGAAAGGCTGTTGGAAACAGACATCATAATCCTAACGGCGGAAACGCCGTCCATAAGGGATTATGATAGGTTTACACTCCGACCGCCGACGTTGAAATTCGGCGGTCGGTCTGTAAACCTACAGTGTCGGTTGGTAAGCCTCCGACAAGCAATCGGAGGCTTACCGACAGACATCGTAATGAGGCCATTTAGTTGTTAACTCACTTAGAGACCATCTCCCCTGATCCTTACAGATGTTGACCGCAATCCAACTATTTGGTACCTATTTCCTGCTGAAATCTAGATGCATCGTTTAACACGTAAATGGAGGTAAATAACACATGTTCATGCCATCTGTTTGGACCAAGTGCCTCTAAACTATTACTACTTGTATTTATTATTCTCCCATTATTTCTTTCTTCTGCTGTTTTTACAAGCAAGCGCCCATATGCTCCAATTACTTGATGCATTATCACAAGCCCCATTGTAATGCCTATTTTTCAAATTCGGAAGGTTGGCAATACACTATGTTTACTGCAAATAGGTCACAGATTTCTACATCTCACTATTTCTACATATCACTAGTAAAGACACAGTGTAAGTTTCTTCACTTCAAAAAGTACAACCAGAACTACCAGCATAGAGGTCTGCCCATTAGGATTGAAGTTGGCGCCATAACCATTTTCCTAACAGACAGTAGCCAAGGTAGCCAGAGGAGTCGGGAAAATTGGTCAACACATCTTTAACCCCTTCCATGCTCATGACGGAATGGTTCCGTCATGAGCACACTTTAAACAAGCATTGGCATAGCCAATAGGTCTCGCCTTTGGGATCTTATAAGTGTTTAGCCAGAGATACTGGCTTTGTCAATGTCTTTTACTGTGTTTTAGAGCAGTGTGGCTGTTGTGCAGCATGTTGAAAAGTTATATTAAAAATTGTGTTATAAGCATTTTTGTTACCTTATACATAACCAAGAAGACATTATGTACAACTGAACAACCCTATTAAAAAAATAACATAAAAAATATCTTCTACTTTTTTTGTCCTTACAATGCTGGCAACTTCTTCTTGCCTGTTCTAATGCTTGTTTGTTATAGTTTTTTTTTCTTTTTTTGAGGGGGTGGGGGGCATAAATAACAAGAGGGTGGAGGTTGTGAAATAGTACCTGAATTACAACTCTAGCAGCGGACAGAGACTAGGGGAGAATCAACAGATGCCAGATTATGAAGGGAGACTCAGGTGGTGGTGTGCTGGTGCGGAGGTGATGATGAGTGATGCGGAGGTGATGAGTGATACTGAGGAGGTGCTGAGTTATGCTGTGGTGCTGAGTGATGCTGAGGTGGTGCTGCACTGGTGCTGAACTGCTGCTGAGGTGGGGCTGCATTTGCTGAGGTGGGGCTGCGGTGGTGATGGTGCACTAATGTGGAGGTGGTGCTGTACGGATGCCGAGATAGTGCTGTGCTGATGCTGAGGTGGTGCTGCGCTGGTGCTCAGGTGGTGGAGAGATGGTGCTCAGGTGGTGGAGAGATGGTGCTCAGGTGGTGCTGATGCTGAAGTGGTGCTATGTTGTGCTGAGTTGCTGCTGCGCTGGTGCTCAGGTGCTGCTGCGTGGGTGCTCAGGTGGTGCTGAGCTGGTGCTCAGGTGGTTCTGATGCTGAAGTGGTGCTGCGTTGTGCTGAGGAGGTGGAGCTGTGCTGGTCCTGAGGTGGAGCTGTGCTGGTCCTGAGGTGGGGCTGCGCTTGTAGCGGTGTGCTGATGCGGAGTTGTGCTGATGCTGAGGGGGTGCTGCGCTGGTGTTGAGGTGGTGCTGAGATGGTGCTATGCTGGTGCTGCACTGGTGCTGAGTGATTCTGAGGTGATGCGCTGATGCAGAGGTGGTGCTGCACTGATGCTGAAGTGGTGCTGTGTTGGTGCTGAGGTGGGGCTATGCTGGTGGCGGTGCATGGAGGTGCTGCTGTGCTGATGTTGAGATGGTGCTGTGCTGATGTTGAGATCGTGCTGTGCTGGTGCTGAGGTGGTGCTGCACTAGTGGTGGTGCACTGATGAGTAGGTGGTGCTGCGCTGGTGCTGAGATGGTGCTGTGCTGATGCTGCACTGGTGCTACACCGGTGCTGCGCTGGTGCTGAGGTTGTGCTGCAGTGGTGGTGCACTGATTAGGAGGTGGTGCTGTGCTGATGCTGAGATGGTGCTGTGGTGATGCTGTGCTGATGCTGAAGGCGGAGCTGAGCGATGCTGAGGCAGTGCTGATATATGCTGAGGTGGTGGTGCAGCGCTATTCTCCGGTGGTGCTGAGTGATGCTTTGGTGGTGCTGTTCAGCTGATGCTAAGTGATACTGAGGTGATGTTGAGTGATACTGAGGTGATGCTGAGTGATACTGAGGTGATGCTGAGTGAATCTGAGGTAGTGGTAAGTGATGCTGGTAGTCACGCTCCCACCAACAGTACTATTTTAACAAAATAGGAATAAACACAAGCATTTGCAATGCAATAGGTCTCGCATTTATGAGAGTTTGAGCTATTGACATTGCAAATAACAATGCCTTTTATTTTCGTTTTAAAAACATAAATAAAAGGCATTGTCATTTACAATGCCATTAGCTTAAACTTGGGTAACTGCGAGACCTATTGCATTGCAAAGGCTTGTTTTTTCGGGCAGCATATTAGTTTTGTATAGAGTGTATTTTGAATTGAGCTGCCTATAGGTGGTCTGTGTGATTTGAGGTTGTATGTGGGTGTTTATTATACAAGGCCACAGCTGGGAGCTTTGGAGTTAAGGGTGAATGAAGTGCGAGTTTTTCCAAAGTGCCAGTCAATGGTTCATAAAGGTGTTCTGTATACCTGTTCATCCAATCCTTGGCCTCTTTGCAGATCGCAGAAAGCTATAATCACTTGTGCCAACTGTAATTGTTATTCTACTCAAAAGTGTGTGAGGGAGACACGCAGCTGTCGAAATATTGACGGGGGAAAAACTACAAGAAAATGCAGTGGTTACAGGTGAATGAAAAGATGCACTGTGTGTGTAGGGGGAATGGTGAAGGAGATGCAAGAAATTGCATGCAGGAGAGAGTGAAAAGAAGGTGCTGAAGAAGAAAGAGTTGAGGCGCGAGTTATGCAAATAAAGGATCCCAGAAAGATGAGAAATGGCATAGGGACTGCAGAGGAAAGTGGTGTGAGTGGAAGTGCAGGAGTGACTGTCACGCTCCGAGGACTACTAACACTTCCATGGACCTTATAATGTTTAATTCATAATCTCACATTTTCAAAATTGAAACATTTTCGTTTACAATTATTCACACAAAAAAAAATCAGTGTTATTTTGCTACTGTTAACAAGTACTTCAAAGCTAAAAGGTGTGGCTTGTTTTAGGTGCATGTGGATGCAGAGATCAGAGAGGAACCAAAATACTGGTCGAGTGGCACACTATAGAAAGCACAGAATTGTAGGTTACATGTTTTAAAGCCATTCTCCTAATCATACATGCCATGCTTCTTGGAAAGAATTCCTAGTTTGGCTATTAGACCACGCCCACTTTTATAGGTCCCTCCCTCTACTTTTTTTCGCAGTTTTATATAGCAGAATGTTGCAGGGTGGTTTTTAGGGCGCACTACGGCACCTTAATTTGAGCAGGGGTGCTCTATCTAAAATAAGGAAACACGTGTGAAATACAGGAACTCGACCTAAAGGTATTGGAGCGCTTTACATGAGCACCAGTTACGTTACACAAGAACACATTCATTTTTGGTAGACGCAGAAAGTGATTTACCCAGGATCACAAGATGTTGAGCCCACGCCGAGGCTCGAACCTAGTTCCCCAGCTCCAAGGTCGGCAGCTCTGGACGTTACGCCACATCCTCGCCCCACCCCAATCGTCACACTTAAAGCCCTCCATGCAGAGGCTTCCTAGTGCTATAAATATCCCGAAGTAACACTTCCCACACTCCCAAAGGAACTCATTTTACGTCCCTCGGAAGATACAGGTTGCACAGACACCTCTGTGGTGGAGCAGGTGCACCAACCCACTGAGCAGTTTTGCCGGCAAAATGTGTGTTTATCTTAAAATGATTTCACACTTGACAATTAAACTCAAACCATTTCCTTTCAAGATCACGAATTGTTTGCGTTGTGTTTACTACAGAGACTAATTTCATACCTCCCCGAGGCTTAGTTCAGTTTGTTTCACACAAAAACCCTTAACAGGAATACACAAATACTGACAAAAAATCATGAACATGGACATAACACTTCATTTTAAAAGTGTCACGTGATTCTGACAAACCATCTAGAAACTGTAGCACTTTCTTTTAAAAGCTCCGCAAGAGCTTGTGGTCGTTTATTACTAGATTTATAGAGCGCCACTTGAGGCCCTCTTCAAGGCGCCATTCTTAGACCCTTGTAAGTTCTTGCAAAACTGGTAATTGCTTAATTGGCTGGAGCAAGGATTCGCCGTTGAGGTCACACTTATTTTGCCATTCACGTTGTGGCTGTGTTTTCAAGGGAAGAGTGAGGGGGGGGTGTGGGGGGGAAGTCTCAATGGACTGCTGGGGGCAGGGGGAGGCCGCTTTCACATCAAAGGGCAGGCCCCGCTAATCCCTTTAAATGAATCGCCATTTGCAGGAGGTGGCAACATGCGCTGTTCAGACACGGGTCATCGTAAGCAAACAATTTTGGTAGCCCACAGCCCCCTCTGCACCCCCGTTTCCTAAAAAAAAAAAAAAGAAAAAAAACTTCCCTGTGATCTGCTTGGAAAACTATTGTGGACCAACAGCCTTTCCTTGCGAGCTTTTTTTTTTTTTTTTAAATTCTTTGAACTCACCATTCCCTGTAACTCCTTAATTTCATGCATGGGTGTCAAAAGACAAAGGTCAGCTCTGTACGCCGAAACCCACCCCTTCAAAATAGAAATAAACAAGCGCGCGCTCGCGCTGCATAGATGGGGGCTGCAGCGGGAGAGAGAGGCGGAGGGAGTTGTGTGCGCGCGCGCTGCGCGCGAAAGCACTTAATGAGCCATGACGGCTCCTAACTGTAGCAGATGGCGGCTGCGCGCGTTCACGCGCACATGCACGCAAGCTTTAGGCCACAAGCAAAAGCTTGTGGTCGCATTTCTGAAACCCATTACTAAATGTCTCGCCAGACCAGCGCATGCGCTGGCTCAGGCGAGACCTAAAAAATCCCTCTGCTGTAAACAGCAGAGGGATTTCCCTTTTTTTTTTTGCTTTGGGAGGTGGGGAAGAGCTTCCTCAACCTCCCAAAGCATGGTTTGGGTTTTCATTGTAATGACGATCGCAAGCATGGCGCGCTGTCATCATTACAATGAAAACGAAACTGAAACTTAGTTTCAGTTTCACAGTTTCGGTGCTTGCAGGGCTCTCAGCCCCCTGAGCCCCGAAAAAACATGGGAGAGGTATCGTTGGAAAGGGGAGAATCTCCCCTTTCCAATGGTACCCTTACCTAGTGGATCCCTGCTTGGGGATCGCCCCAGGAGGTCGATCCCCAAGCAGGGATCCACCCACTAGCCACCAGGGTGGGGGGAGCGGCCCCTTGGGCAAGGGCCTTTGCTCCCCACATAAAACTTTGCCAGACAGCCTTTCTGCCCCCCCTCCCCCGGGTGCCGGTGAGGGCAGTAGGGGTGGGGGCTGCCCAGAATGGGCGTGCCAATGCCCCCACCCAAAAAAAATGCTAGTCTATCTGCGCCCCCAGGGAGGTTTGCAAGGCATTCAGGGTAGGAAAATGTTGGGGGCACACGCAAGCCATACCTCGCTGGACTACCCCGGGTGTCTAGTTTTCAGAAATGTATGAGTTTGGTAGGTTTCCCAAGATGGCCGCCGAGCCCGGGGCCAAAAACCCAGGTGACCCCCCTTGCAAAACCAGGTTGTTTTGTGATAGGTAATGTTGATGTCTCCTCAATACGTTTTGGGCCCTTGCCTGTCGCGGGTACTTACCCCACGCAGGCGACTGAGGTACCATTTTTATCGGGAGACCTGGGGGAATGCGGGGTGGTAGGAATTTTGTGGATCCACGCAGATTCCTGAACTTTCCACCACAGAAATCTGAGGAAAATGTGTTTTTTTTGACAAAGTTAGAGGTTTGCAAGGGATTCTGGGTAACGGAACCTGGTGAGAGCCAGATAAGTCACCCCATTCTGGATTCCCCTGGGTGTCTAGTTTTCAAAAATGTATAGGTTTGCTAGGTTTCCCTAGGTGCCGGCAGAGCTAGGGTTCAAAATCTACAGCTAGGCACTTTGCAAAAAAAGGGTCAGTTTTCACTGTGAAAATGTGGTGTGGCCACGTTGCGTTTTGGGCCGTTTCCTGTCGCGGGCACTACACCTACCCACACAAGTGAGGTACCATTTTTATTGGGAGACTTCGGGGAACACAGAATTGTAGACCAACTGTTATTACCTATTGACTTTCAATGCATTTCTGCCTACCAAATGTAAGACAATGTGTATAAAAGAAGTCACTTTGAAAAATGTCCTATAATTCACATGCTGGCATGGGTACCCACAATTTCGAAGATGTGCAAATAGCTACTGTTTCTAAACTCTATATTTTCTTCCCATTTCAGAAATACATAGGTGACTTTCATACCGATTTTTCCCTGTTTATATTTTCCTAAATGAATTGCTATATACCCGGTACACAATAAAAAACCATTGCAAGACGCTGCTCAGTTATTGGCTCTGGGTTCCTCGGGTTCTTGGTGAACCTACAAGTCCTATATATCCCCACAACCAGAAGGGTCCAGCGGATGGAACGGTATATTGCTTTAAAAAATCTGTCATATTTAGAAGAAGTTACAGGTGAAAACGTTGGCACAAATGGCTGTTTTTTGTAACTCATTTTTAATGTTTCCTATTTTCAAATGTTAGTTTCTATAAGAAAACCTTGAAGGATCTACACAAATGACCCCTTGCTGAATTCAGAATTGTGTCTACTTTTCAGAAATGTATAGCTTTCCAGGATCCATCATTGCTTTCATACCCATTTTTACCATTAACTGGAAGGAGGTTGAAAGCACAAAAAAATAGCAAAAATAGGCTATGTCCCAGCAAAATGCCAAAACTGTAAGAAATGTTGGTTTTCTGACAAACGTCTGTCAGTCCCTGAAAGCTGGAAAGGTGGTGATTTCAGCACCAGAAACCATTTGTTGATACTATTTGCAGGGAAAAAACCAGACGCTTTCATCTGCAGCCCTATTTTACCCATTTTCCAAAAAACAAAACAAAATTTTGCTGTATTTTGGCTAATTTCTGGGTCCCCTCCAGGGGAATCAAAAAACCCTGGGTACCTTTAAAATCCCCATTGTGTTGGAAGAAAAGGACGCAAATTTGATGTGGTTACCTTATGTGGTCAAAAGTTACACGGGCCTAAGCGCGAACTACTCCAAATAGAAAAAAAAGGCTTAGCACAGGGGGGGGGGAGGGAAAGGCCTAGCAGCGAAGGGGTTAAACAAATTACTGATCAAGTCGCATTTTCCTCAGAAGGGAATTCAAAACATACAGAAGCATCCAACAACTTTTACACAGCCTGGGGCTCCTGATAAACTATGAGAAATCAATCACTGCTCCAGCCCAATTAATACAATGCCTATTGGTGACGTAAGGGTCACTGAAGTGTATCCTTCAGAGGGCAGACTGTCTCATTATATGAAAGAGAATATCTCATCCAACAGCCAGTTTTCTTTTATTCTGGATTTCCCGGCTTTGTGTTTATTTCATTGTCCTTAAAAGCCAGACTCCCAACAAGACATAGGCAGGAGTGTATGGAGGATCAGTGATGCTGGAGGAAAAAAACTGGGAGAGTTTATCTACAACGCCTCTGCAGTCATTCTTTTAGTGGTGGTACATGCTGAACAGAGTCTCTCGCAGTCAGATGTGATAAACAATTCAAAGCAGGATTGGGATGCTCATGTCGACCAAGTTATGGTACAAGGGAAACTGCTGATCAGTAAGCAATAATACCACATAAACATGCAAGATCTTAGAGCAGTCAACCTAACTCTAAAGTAACAAAGAGTACCATCTTAATCCAGACAGGCAACACTATGGTAAGGTATTACCTAGGCCAAAAATGCTAACGAGGGAGGCGCAAAAATAATGTTCTCCCGATGTTGATTAACAAATAAAAGCAGGACTGAAAGAAGAGGTTCCTCCATGCCCATCATTGGTGAGGTGAATGGTTGTATCTACACTTTCCTACCTCTCCTAAGAGCCATATAGGTGGCTTCTTGCTGGCTTCAAATCCTGCCCAGAATGATGGGCAGGATTCTGAACCACAGACTGACTACAAGCGCAAAACTTGCCATGTGGTCCCCAAGTAACCACACCACAGACATCTTTATGTGTCCTCCATTGACAAAGTCACTGTATGCCTCTAAGTGGAAGAAATTCTGCATTTTCTATACCGACACAAACTCACTCAATAATATGTCCATTGAAAATATCTCATTGCCTACTTTGGAATAAGTCTAACTTCCAATTTTCTCCTAAATAATTAAGTTAAGTTGCTATCACCACTTGCAGCAAATATCCTTCCTAGGCATTTTTTTCAACATTCCAGCGGTTACACATTTTCAACTAGGCCCCAAGAATGTTTTCACTAGTGAAATGAAATGGACAACTCCTTGGGAGCCCACTTTAGCCTTATCTTAGCACAAGCTCCCACCACTTGAAACCATTCTTAAAATCAGACTCCAACCAGTCAAAAAGGAAATATTTTGTATTGGCTAGCCCTTCAACTGGACAGTGAGAGTGAAACTGTATTTGGCAAAAGTCGCGTGCAGTATTCCAACCCAAGGTACTCTACTTAAGACTGTAAACACACCAAGGGGAGTAGTGTGTGTGGATGTCTAGATTAGAGGTGGCAAGTGCTCAGTGGAAAAATACTGCCCTCTCTCACAAAATTGTGACATGCTTCATCATCGGGCTTGCTTCAGTACACCCCTGCGCAGACCAACGCCCGGGGTGGAGCAAAAAGGGAGGGGAAGACAATACAAACACATAAATAATAATATACGTAATGGATCCTGGGATCACCGAAAGAAAAAGTGCAGTGAGAGTTAGAACTAGTTCAGTGGTATCTATAGCAAATAATTTTATTCCTAGATCCACCAACTAGGATTAAAAACGTAAAGGATGGTGGTGACAGGAAAGTATAAGGAGTTCCTACACCCCTCCTTACTGCCAGATTGTCAACATGTTTCAGCTGCTTTTTATTGCCTACAATTTTCAGGTCATCATAGCCTTCATCAGGACCTTTCAGATCCCAGAAATTAGAATCCCCTCAGGACCCACTGTCTTGGGTCTCCGGAACCAATTGTTCACAGATTTAGGGGCCCAATTTGTAACTCACTCCAAAAATTCGAGTTTCCAAAATAGCCATGGTAAAACTGGCGAGTTAGAGGAGGAGACCCCCTGTAGTCACACTTACTCCAAGGGTGGTGCTCCGCCTAGACCTCTCGTCTCCGGCTCGCCGTGTAGTGTCACTACACCATCCTTTACGTTTTTAATCCTAGTAGGTGGATCTAGGAATAAAATTATTTGCTATAGATACCACTGAACTAGTTTTAACTCTCACTGCACTTTTTCTTTCGGTGATCCCAGGATCCATTACGTATATTATTATTTATATGTGTTTGTATTGTCTTTCCCTCCCTTTTGCTCCACCCCGGGCGTTTGTCTGCGCAGGGGTGTACTGAAGCAAGCCCGATGATGAAGCATGTCACAATTTTGTGAGTGAGGGCAGTATTTTTCCACTGAGCACATGCCACCTCTAATCTAGACATCCACACACACTACTCCCCTTGGTGTGTTTACAGTTGTATTTGGGGAGGCTGGAGTAGTGGTTGTTTTGTGCCTCTCCCCCCTTCTTGTGTGTGAGAAACTCTACTTAAGACCTCACATTTGCTGCCTTCCAAAATAATTTTCACATTAACCAGCCATTTTCTTTGCCTTGATTCTTTCTAGACTCAACATCCCCACCAATAAGGTCTCTTTATAGCTTAAAAGAACCTCAACGTATTATCGCTCTAAAACAAATGCTATAAATAAATCACCTATTTGCGAGCCACCAATATATGTGCACTGGGTTACCATCACCAAAGCAATCAATAACAAGATGGATGACTTCCTGCTACTTCTGTTCTCTTGATGACTGTCCCAATCTCTGAGATCTGAAGTGCGGCCACCTGGAGCTCGATCTACACCTTTACCAAAAGTCACTGCATTGGTTCTGATTTCAGAACAGACACCTTAGTGGGTCAGGCCCATCTGTACAACTCCAAGAGTATATTCTCACCTTTATATACCTATTCACCTGGTTTACCCACCTAGAGAGTAATGACATTAGTATGCTAATCTGTACTAATGGATATGAATATCAAAGCAAATCCTGTGGTAGAGGGGGAAATGTTACTTACTTGTAATACTAGGTCACTATTCTGTGTATCTTTTCAAATTCACAAATAACCAAATCTCCTGTTAACCCAGTGTAATAGTTGTAACTGGTTGATTAGATCATTTCTTGGAGCTTACTGTCAAATAAATGGCCCAACACTGCTGTGTGTTCTTGGACCATGGAGTGCCTGAATTTCTTTAAGGTGCAATGTCAAATTCCATACATGTAAAGCATGAGGTCTAGACACCATTTAATTCTTTGCTGTGCTATTTTAAGGGTCGGACATAAAGAGCGTGGGCTACAGAGCCAATGTTTTTATGGGGTCTAAATGTAATGCTAACTGCTTTTATTTTTCTTGTAGACAACTTTTTATGACATAATTATTTAATAAAATGTATTCTGGGACAGCTCATATAGATGGAGATACTCCACGGGTTGCAAATTCGGAGAAGACACAGACGATAGAGAACCAGGATTTCACTTAAGTAGTTTTTCCACCGGCATAGGTAAGGCAACACAGACCTAAGGAAGATCCTGAGGCCTGTACCAGCCAGTTAGAGAGAGACAAGAGCAAATAAAGGCCAGTTTAGACCTAGAGACCTGATGTAGATGTTACTTGTGAAGGACAAGATAAAAATACACATGCAGTAAGAAAAGCATTTACACAGGACACCTTCGATTGAAGTTATGAATTAGACAGGTCTTATCTGGCAGCAAACGGTTGCTGGAGACAGTTACAATAATGAATGAGAGGTATGTAGGTTTATCGCAACAGCTAGTAATTTTCGCAGTGGAATAAAATGTAACTAGAAATATAAAAAGCAAAAGTTAACACTATCAGAAACATCTCCCTCTCTGGAGCATTATCAGGAAGGTTTGATATGAACCACAAAGGCTCTTTGAAGCGTTTTGGTCCTGCTGTGAAAATAAAGAAAGTGTGAGAGTTTCTTCCTACTGTATCAAAGGGCTTCTCTTTGTCCTCTTAGCTCAATAACTCAATGCAGTGACTAAACAACTACATCATGGTACCAACCAAAGGAAAAAATCCTGGACCACATTCACTGCCCATCAATTTAAAAAGCATTGTGCTGCAAATCTATCATTACTGTGGCATGATGTTTCTGCATAAAAGCCACCAAAAAGTTGGTTTACCTAGATTTTTCACTTGTTTCGTGCAGCAAAACAAGTGAAAAAAGTCCGGAGGGAGAGCGCCCTGTTTGTACGCTTCTACGAACATATTCAAGAGGTGGGGTCCCAGTAATCCTATGTATCGTTTGTTGAATTTCACGGGAATCCCGTTTGGTCCAAGGATCTTGTTAGATTTTAACTTAGCTGTGGCAGCTTGAATTTTTGCCAGTGTAATTTCACCGTCAAGCGCTGCTCTATCCTCAGTTTCTAGGACTGGAGTGGGATGCCAGGTAATGTTCAACGTGGGGCAGTGCCTGCAGCCTTATAAAAGTCCTCACAGTAGCGAGTAAAGGCCCCAGCTATTGCTTTGTCCGAATCTGCACAGTCTCCACCAGGACCAACTATCCGATGCACCCATCTAGCTTTCCCTTCCCTCCTGCCCAACCATGCAAAGAGCTTGTCGGCTTCGTACCCGGTGTCATACAAACGATGCAAAGAGGCCAGCATTTGAGTCTTGGCTCCCTCTTGCGCCAAAGTGCGACATTCCTCACACAGGAGGCTAATACACAGAATTTCTATACATAAAACAGTCTAACATACATCCATTGGACACAGTGCCAATGTGAGGACACTACATACCCTGCATTACTTCTCCTTTAAATAAAATGTGTTTTATAACAATCACTGCAAAGAAACATGTTCTGTAAACATTGGAAAACACAATTTCTGTCCATTTTGGGCGTTAGGTAGCTGAATAAACACTGGTAAGCACCGATTTCAAACGGTTTGGAAAACACTGAGAAAACACCACCGAAATCAACGAAAAATAAATACTGAAAAGAGGAGAGCCATATCACACACCTCTATATTCTTTGCACATTTCAAACTAGACCTACCCTTAAGAGGCCTTTCTAGTAGGCAACTGCTCTGTTCATCTGAAAGTTTTCAATCTATCCAACCTGTACTTCTATGCCAATGGCTGAACCTCTTGACTTAATGCTGGGGTGTCCACTGGTAGTCCATTTAGGTCAGAGCTATATTCGATTTTAGGGATATCCATATGGACTACATCTACATAAAATTAATGGAAATCGTGCATAATCAGTGGTTATCCAGCAAATCTGGCATAGATCCACCAGATGCGATGCAGTGTTGGAAACTATTGTGTTAATAGAAATTGCCTTTAATAAGTATATATACCTTTTTACACGTTTCTTTATTGAAAGCAGATTTAAGATAAAATAACTACACTACATCTGAGTTAATATTGTATTACATGTTCACTTTAGTACAACAAAATAAGAGAATTAAATTAATTCTTCTCAAGTGGCTGTATTTGTGCCAGTAATGTCTCTTCTCAGCTGTGTTTTATAATGGTCAAATACATGAGGCTTCTGAAATCTTTCTTTATCGGAACCCTCCAGAGTAGCTCCGTGATCATAGCAGAGTTTTCAAACGGATGGTGTATAAAAGCAAGCAGTATTTCTCCATGTCCAAAAGCAATACTCCTTACAACTTAAATCGTCATTTGCCTTTTTGCTAAACCATCATACAGGGTGCTCCTTACTTATTTAGGGCCCTATTACGATGTCGGTCAGAGCTGCCTCCGACCGACACCGACTTGGTGTGGAAACCGACCGACCGTAGGTCGGCGGTTCCAAACACTGGATTATGATGCACTCCCATTTCTCTAAGGGTGATTGTGCGGCGGGTGGAAACTGCCCACAGCACAAGCTCCCATAGAGAAATGGGAGATTGTGTAAATTCCCTGCACCGTGTGGCAGGCAACTCACGGCGCCTATCACACGGTGCAGGGATTTTCTGGAGGGAACCTTAGTTGCCCCCCAGGCCCACAACCGCAGGCTACGCAGGGATGGGGGCCCTGCTAGGGGCCCCGAAAGTCGCTTTCCGACAGGCTTTCCATGTCAGAGAGCCCGACATAGAAAGGCTGTCGGAAACTGACAATCCCATGGGCGAAAATGCTGTCCGTAAGGGATTATGATAGGTATCCGACTGGCCGATGGGCTGACCTGATTGACCGGCTGGTTTACACTCAGACATTGAAATTCGGTGGTCGGACTGTAAACCTACGGTGTCGGTAGGTAAGCCTCCGACAAGCGGTCAGAGGCTTACCACCCGACATCGTAATGAGGCCCTTAGTTGTTAACTCACTTACAGACTATCTCCCCTGATCCTTACCGGTGTTGACGGCTATCCAACTATTTGGTACCCATTTCCTGCTGAAATCTAGATGCATGGTTTAACATGTAAAGGCAGGTAATTAACACATGTTCATGCCATCTGTTTGGCCCAAGTGCCTCTAAACTATTACTACTTGTATTTATTATTCTCCAGTTATTTCTTTCTTCTGATGTTTTTTACAAGCAAGAGCCATATGCTGCAATTACTTGATGCATTATCACAAGACCCATTGTAATGCCTACAATTCAAATTACGAAGGTTGGGAATACACTATGTTTACTGCAAACAAGTCACACATTTCTACAGCTCACTATTTCTCCATATCACTAGTAAAGACACACTAATTTTCTTCACTTCAAAATGTACAACCAGCACTACCAGTGTAGAGGTCTGCCCATTAGGATTGAAGTTGGCGCCATAACCATTTTCCTAACAGACAGTAGCCAAGCTGGTCAGAGGAGTCTGGAAAATTTGTTGACCCATCTTTAGACAATTTACTGATCAAGTCACATTTTTCTCAGAAGGTAATTTAAAACGTACAGAAGCATCCAACAACTTTTACAGAGTCTGGGGCTCCTGATAAACTAGGGAGAAATCAATCACTGCTCCAGCTAAATTAATACGTCAACTGGTGACATAAGGGTCACCAAAGTGTATCCTTCAGAGGTCGGACTGCCTCATTATATGAAAGAGAATATATCGTCCATCAGCCAGTTTTCTTTTATTCTGGATTTCCAAGCATTTTTTTTTATTTTATTGTCCTAAAAGCAAGACTCCCTCCGAGACATACGCAAAAGTGTATGGAGGATCAGTGATGCTAGAGTACAAAAACTGGGAGAGTTTATCTACAGCGCCTTTGCAGTCATTCTTTTAGTGGTGGTACATGCTAAACAAAATCTCTCACAGTCAGATGTAATGAACAGTTCAAAGCAGGATTGGGATGCTCATGTTGACCAACTTATGCTACAAGGGAAATTGTCGACCAGTAAGGAATTATACCATATAAAAATGCAAGATCTCAGACCAGTCAACGTAACTCTAAAGTAACAAAGAGTACCATCTTAATCCAGACAGACAACACTATGGGAAGGTATTGCTTAGGCAACAAATGCTAACGAGGGAGGCTTAAAAAAATGTGGCTCTGGCAGAGTACAAATTTTGAGAAACATATCTTTGCAATATTTCTCCAATTCCACTCATTTCTCTCCCCTCTACCCCTGATGTTGATTAACAAATAAAAGCAGGAATGAAAGAAGAGGTTCCTCAGTGCCCATCATTGATAAGGTGAATGGAGGTACCTATACTTTCCTACCTGTCCTAACAGCCATATAGGTAGATTCTTGCTGGCTTCAAATCCTGTCCAGAACGATGGGCAGGATTCTGAACCACAGACTACCAGCGCAAAACTTACCACATGGGCCCCAAGTAACCACACCACAGACATCTGTATGTGTCTTTCATTGACAAAGTCACTGTATGCCTGCAAGTGGAAGAAATTCTGCATTTTTTATACCGACACAAACTCACTCAAGAATATGTCCATTGGAAATATCTCATTGCCTACTTTGGGATAAGTCTAACTTCCAATTTTCTCCTAAAGAATTAAGCTAAGTTGCTATCACCACTTATGGCAAATATCCTTCCTAGGCATCTTTTCTCAACATTCCAGCGATTACACATTTTCAACTGAGCCCCAAGAATGTTTTCACTAGTGGAAGGAAATGAACACTTCCTTGAGAGCAGACTTTAGCCTTATCTTAGCACAAGATCCCACCACTTGAAACCATTTTTAAGTCAGACTCCAACCAGTCAAAAAGAAAATATTTTGTATTAGCTGGCCCTCCAACTGGAGAGTGAGATTGAAACTGTATTGGCCAAAAGCTGTGTGTAGTATTCCAACCCAAGGTACTCTCCTTAAGATCTCACACTTCCTGCCTTCAAAAATAATGTTCACATTAACCAGCCATTTTCTTTGCCTTGATTCTTTCTAGACTCAACATCCCCACCAATAAGGTCTGTTTATATCTTAAAAGAACCTCAACGTATTATCGGTCTAATACAAATGCTATACATAAATCACCTATTTGCGAGCCGCCAATATATGTGCACTGGGTTACCATCACCAAAGCAATCCATAACAAGATAGATGACTTCCTGCTACTTCTGTTCTATTGATGACTGCCACAATCTCTATCAATCAATCAATCAGGGGTTTGTTAAAGCGCGACTACTCACCCGTAAGGGTCTCAAGGCGCTAGGGGTGGGGGGGGGTGCAGGTTCCATCCATCAAGGAGGGGTCTGTCGAAGAGCCAGGTTTTGAGGTTTCTTGCGAAGATGGGGAGCGATGTTGTCTGTCTGAGGTGGAGCGGAAGGGCGTTCCATGCTTTGGCCGCGAGGAAGGAGAAGGAGCGGCCTCCCTCTTTCTGGTGCGGGGGACGACAGCGTAGGAGAGCTGGGCTGATCGTAGGGTCCTTTGGGGTGCGTGGAATTTGAGTCGGCTGTTCACGTATGCTGGTCCGGTGCCGTGGAGGGCCTTGTGTGCGTGGGTGAGCATCTTGAAGGTGATTCTCGCCTCGACAGGGAGCCAGTGGAGTGTGCGCAGGTGCTGGGAGATGTGGCAGTGTTTTGGCAGGTTGAGGACCAGTCTTGCGGCAGCGTTCTGGATGTTCTGTAGCTTGCGGGTGAGGTTTTTGTTTATTCCGGCGTAGAGTGCGTTGCCGTAGTCGAGTCTGCTGGTGACCAGGGCGTGAGTGACGGTCTTTCGGTGTTCGAGGGGGATCCATTTGAAGGTCTTACGAAGGAGGCGGAGGGTGTGGAAGCAGGAAGACGAGACAGAGTTGATCTGGCGGTCCGTTTTGAGCTCGGAGTCCAGGATGATTCCCAGGTTGCGTGCGTGGTCCGTGGGGGTTGGCGGGTTTCCAAGGGCGGGGGGCCACCAGGTGTCGCTCCAGGCATCGGGGTTTGGGCCCATGATGAGTACTTCTGTTTTGTTGGCGTTTAGTTGTAGGCAGCTGTTTTTCATCCATTTGGCGACGGCTTCCATGCCTTCTCGAAAGTTGCGTCTGGCGGTGTTGGGCTCGTTGGATAGGGAGAGGAGGAGCTGGGTGTCGTCTGCGTATGACACGATGTTGAGTCCGTAGGTTCTGACGATGGGGGCGAGTGGAGCCATGTAGACGTTGAAGAGCGTCAGGCTGAGGGAGGAGCCCTGGGGGACTCCGCAGGTGGTAGGTGTGGGGTCCGAGAGGAAAGGGGGGAGTCTGACCCGCTGCGTCCTGCCGGAGAGGAAGGAGCGGATCCAGTCGAGGGCCTTGTCCTGGATTCCTGCGTCGTAGAGTCTGCGTATTAGGGTGCGGTGGGAGACTGTGTCGAACGCCGCTGATAGGTCGAGGAGGATGAGGGCTACTGTTTCTCCTTTGTCCAGTAGGGTGCAGATGTCGTCTGTTGCGGCGAGGAGGGCGGATTGGGAGGAGTCGAGGATGTTGTGTTCTTCAATGAATGTGGCGAGTTGGCTGTTGATGGCTTTCTCAATGACTTTCGCTGGGAACGGGAGCAGGGAGATGGGTCTGTAGTTTTTTAGGTCGGTGGGGTCCGCTGAGGGTTTCTTTAGGAGGGGGTTGACCTCGGCGTGTTTCCAGTCGTCGGGGAACGAGGCGGTCGCCAGGGAGCGGTTGATGGTGTGGCGGAGCATGGGTGCGATGGTGTCGGCAGCTCTGTTGAAGATGTGGTGGGGGCAGGGGTCCGTGGGGGCCCCTGAGTGGATTGACTTCATTGTCTTCAGTGTGTCTTCGGTGGTGAGGGCTGTACAGTCGTCAATCACTGGTTTCCGGGTGTCGGGGTGGTTGGTGAGGGTTCAGTGTGTTGGTTGTCTTCGTCGAAGTTGTCGTAGATGCTCTTGATTTTGTGGTGGAAAAAGATGCTGAGTTTGTCGCAGAGGTCTTGTGAGGGAGGGATGTCGGTAGACTCGCTAGTGGGTTGGGCGAACTCCTTGATTATGCTGAAGAGTTCCTTGCTGTTGTGCGCGTAGGTGGAGATTCTGTCTTCAATCGCTTTTTTCCTCGTTTCTCTGATGAGTTGATGGTGGGCGTTGGTGGCGGCTCTGAAGTGGTCGTGGGCTTCTGTGGATTTGGTGTTCCTCCAGGCCTTTGAGGCGGCGGCATGTGCTTCTGGACTCTCGAAGTTCGGTGGTAAACCATCTGGCTTTCTTGGCGCGGGTATTGTTGT
This sequence comes from Calotriton arnoldi, assembly GCA_963921515.1. Lineage (NCBI taxonomy): Eukaryota > Metazoa > Chordata > Amphibia > Caudata > Salamandridae > Calotriton > Calotriton arnoldi. Next base: position 2,513,191 of record CAWUFW010000282.1, read on the forward strand.
TTTTCTTGAGGAGGGCTATGGTGTTGTCCGAGATCCATCTATGCAGGGTTCGGGCTGCGGTGTTGGGGTCGTCGTTTTCCGCGATGGTTGGGGTGGAGTTGTTGAGTGAGGAGGTGAGCTGGTCGTCGGTGATTTTGGTCCAGTTTCTTCGTGGAAGCAGGTGCTGGTGTCTGTGGATGGTGGGTGTTCTGAAGGTGAAGTGGACGCAACGATGGTCGGTCCATGGGAGTTCGGTGGTGTGGCTGAAGGTGATGGAGTTTCCTGTAGTGAAGAGGGGGTCGAGGGTGTGTCCTGCTGAGTGCGTGGGCTCGGTCACTATCTGGCGCAGTCCAATGTTGTGGAGGTTGTCCAGGAGGGATGTGGTGTTGGGGTCCAGTTGGTTGTCGAGGTGGAAGTTGAGGTCTCCCAGCAGGGTGTAGTTGGTGGATCCGATGGCCTGTGGGGAGATAATGTCCGTGATGGAGTTGTCGAAGGGTCCGCGGGGTCCAGGGGGTCGATAGATGAGGGTTCCTCGGAGGGTGGCGGTGGGGCTGGCCAGAATCTTGAAGTGAAGGTGTTCCATCAGTTCTGTGGGCTCGTCAGGGAGTGTGCTCAGGCGGAGGCTGGATTTGTGGACGATGGCGATTCCTCCTCCTGGGCGGGTGGGGCGGTCCTTCCTGGAGATCTTGTATCCTTGGGGGATGGCGATGTCCGGTCCAGAGGTGGTGTTGGTCCAGGTTTCGGTGAAGAACGCTACGTCCGGGGTGGTGCTGTCGAGGAGGTCCCAGATTTCTGTGGCGTGTTTGTGGAGGGATCGGACGTTGAGGAGGATGCATTGCAGGGTCTTCGGTTCGGTTGTGTTTTTGTGGGCGGGTTGTGCTGGATCCGTGTTCTTGGCGGTGCTGCAGGTGTGCCGGCAGCGGTGACAGCTGAAGGGTCCGTGGGAGTCGGCTGGTGATGCTAGCTTGCAGTTGTTGTTGCGGCCTGGGTTGAGTGCGTGGAGTGCTGCTGGGTCGTAGCGTTGGCGGGGCGGAGGTCCAGGGTTCCTGGCGCTGGTCGCGGTCGGGCGCAGACGGGCTTGCCTTTGACGCGCCTTCGCGCAGCGGCCGCGGGCCGCGGCCGCGCAGTGGCCGCCATTAAGTAGGGGTCGGGGAGGGCTGAACAGCTGGGAGGCGGGGAGGGGAGCTGGATTGGGCCGGTTGCGCTGGGGGGGGAGGGGCCGCGGGGTCAGCAGCGGCGGGGAAAGGTAAAGGGAGGAAATATGGGATAAAGAAAAAAAAGGGAAAATAGGTAGAAATAAGGTACAAAAGAGCAGAAATGCAGAAAAGTGCAGAAAGGTGAAAGATAAAAAAGGGTAGAAAAACGAGTGAAAGAGCAGAGTGAGAGGAAGGAGACAGAGGTCCACTGGACCACCAGGGATGAGGTGCAGGGAAACCTGCTCGTGGAGGAGGGCCTCGATCACCAACACTCGAGAGTGCAGGGGCAGGCCTCACTTAATGGTGGAGCTGCGAGGGTGGGAGAGCAATTTCACTGACAATGAGTCTCTGAGATCTGAAGTGCGGCCACCTGGAGCTCGATCCACACCTTTACCACAAGTCACTGCATTGGTTCTGATTTCAGAACAGACACCTTAATGGGTCAGGCCCAACTGTACAACTGCAAGAGTATATTCTCACCTTTATTTACCCACCTAGAGAGTAAAGACATTAGTATGCTAATCTGTACTAATGGATGTGAATATCAAAGCAAATCCAGTGGTAGAGGGGGAAATGTTACTTACTTGTACTACTAGGTCACTATTCTGGGTATCTTTTCAAATTCACAATTAACCAAATCTCCTGCTAACCAAGTGTAATAGTTGGAACTGGTTGATTAGATCCTTTCATGGAGCTTACTGTCAAATAAATGGCCCGACACTGCTGTGTGTTCTTGGGCAATGGAGCTCCTGAATTTCTTTAAGGTGCAATGTCAAAATCCATACATGTAAAGCATGAGGTCTAGACACCATTTAATTCTTTGCTGTGCTATTTTAAGGGTCGGAAATAAAGAGAGAGGGCTACTGAGCCAATGTTTTTAAGGGGCCTAAATGTAATGCCAACTGCTTTTACTTTTCTTGTAGACAACTTTGTATGACAATAAAATGTATTCTGAGACAGCTCATATAGATTGAGATACTCCACGGGTTGCAAATTCGGAGAAGACACAGACGATAGAGAACCAGGATTTCACTTAAGTAGTTTTTCCACCGGCATAGGTAAGGCAACACAGACCTAAGGAAGATCCTGAGGCCTGTACCAGCCAGTTAGAGAGAGACAAGAGCAAATAAAGGCCAGTCTTAGACCTAGAGACCTGCTGTAGATGTTACTTGTGAAGGACAAGATAAAAATACACATGCAGTAAAAAAAGCATTTACACAGGACACCTTCGATTGAAGTTATGAATTAGACAGGTCTTATCTGGCAGCAAACGGTTGCTGGAGACAGTTACAATAATGATTGAGAGGTATGTAGCTTTACCGCAACAGCTAGCAATTTTCGCAGTGGAACAAAATGTAACTAGAAATATAAAAAGCAAAAGTTAACACTATCAGAAACTTCTCCCTCTCTGGAGCATTATCAGGAAGGTTTGATATGAACCACATAGGCTCTTTGAAGCGTTTTGTTCCTGCTGTGAAAATAAACAAAGTTTGAGAGTTTCTTCCTACTGTATCACAGGGCTTCTCTTTGTCCTCATCTCAATAACTCAGAGGGGACTAAACAACTACATTATGGTACCAGTCAAAGGAAAAAATGCTGGACCACATTCACTGTCCATCAATTTAAAAAGCATTGTGCTGCAAATCTATCATCACTGTGGCATGACGTTTATGCATAAAAGCCACCAAAAAGTTGGTTTACCTAGATTTTTCACTAGTTTCGTGCAGCCGACATGAGGAGGCCTAGTCTCCCTAACAGAGTTCTGGACAGGATGAAGCCTTTTTTGATGCTAGAAATCTGCTTAAGTTACCTTACGTCCATCCACACCAGTCCAGATTATCTGCCCAGCTCAAAGATACTCCGAACAAAAGCATAGCTTTCTGGGTTAGTAGTCAAAAAGTTAACAAGCACTGTCAATGCCTAATGGTCTGACAAACTTAAAAGTGTTTTCAGTCACTGGTGAGTTTACGCACTCAATAAGTCATACATACACTCTGTCACTTATCCATTCACTCATACATCCATCAATTCATTCACCCACTGACTCATTCGAGCATTCACACCCTTATCCATACATTAAAACACACAAAGACAAACTCAATAAAACATACACGCAAAAAAAATCAACAAGCATATGCAAAATAAATTAAAACAACACAAGTAGAAAAAGAAAACATACCGCCAATACATAGGCTTGCAAAAAAAATTAAATATAGCAGTGTGCAGCATTCTTGCAGTGGTGCTGTGCATAATCTATCAATGTTTTAAAGTTTCAAAATGGCTGCCATGTTTTGAAGCAAGATGTTGCCAATACATTGTGTACAATACCATTCCGAGAAGGCCGCTCAGTAAGAACCATGTTGGGCGACTATCGTGGAATGGTATTGTGCATAATGCATCATTGCTATACTGATCAAGATGGCAGAAATGATGCTTCTAAACATGGCAGCCATCTTAGAGCAATAAAACATAATACACTACAGACAATACCATTCCAAGATATCCACCTGGTTTAGTAGCAGTAGCAGCAAGAGATGCAGTGCACTGCAGATTAAATGAGCGGCACTAAAGCAGCCCAGTAGCACCGATGGGTGGTGCTGCCAGGAAGAGGGCATAAAGAAAGGAGAAAATGCAAAAGTAAAGAACTAGTTCACAATTCCCGGCATTGAAACACATTATTTTTAGGTAGATGTGCACATGTGCTCAGTCAAACTGCCATCACTCACAGGGCAAAAGAGACAACGGTTGAAGTAGTCTCATCCTAATGTCATGGGTGGAAGAAAAATGTGAATGACACCGAAACAGACCAATGGCAGAAGAAGGCTGACCCAACGCCCTCTATACGTGTATGTTTATGTATGCATTTTTCTTATGTATTTTATTGATTACTGAAAGACAGCTAAACCTACAAAGCCCTCCTAAGCGGGTCTATCAAGGATCATCAGTTAAAATTTTCGACCACCAGGATTTATTAATGGGGGTAACCAACACCTAAACCCCTGCCTAGTAATCTGTGAGATTACGTGTAACAAAATGCAGGTCTACAGCCTTTAAGATAGTATAATTACAAATTCACTCTTAAAGGCCTGTTGGATTTAACATATGGTTTCATAATTTAGTCAAGTCTATTACCTTTATTAGAATATTGGAATGTTGGGGGCGCCATTGAAAACAATGGAGTGCTCCGGGCTTCTAATGGCCGGTAGAAGCCCAGAGCTCTAACACTCCAATGCTGTCATCCACAGCTGTTGCTGTGAACAAAGGCCTCACGGAGTTAGAGGGGATTTCAATCCCTTCGGGCTCTGTGAAGCCTTTGTTTTATTTGTTAGAACATTCTGCCCTGATGGTGCGGAATGTTCTAATAGCCTTATAGCTCTCAATAGCTGGGCGGTACCGGCATTAAAGTCCTGCTCCCTTGTTAAAGGATTGATGCTGGAGCGGGCCTTTAATGTCCAGTATAGCCCGATACGGCAGGCTATAAGGCTATAAACATTTCATAATTAACAGGTCAGCTCCATGGCATCATCCAGGCGTTTCCAAGGGAACTAATCAGGCCTAAAAGGCTTTACCTGTAATGAGCATTCGTTTTCCCACAAGGCAACCACCAGGTTTACAGTCATAACATTACAAAATTACAGTTGCCCAAATAATATACAGCCTCTCAAGAGGGCCTAGCACGGATTCTGACAGGGAGTGAAATTTTTGTACCCCAAGTGTATGTCAGTGAGGATAACAGACACCAAACCCTTGACTACTAAGTTACTCTTTCAGATTCCATGCAAACAAAATGCCTGTCTACACATCTAAACAAAGCGTAATAACAACCCATCCTTTAAGCCTAATTCACATACATTTTTCATAATAACTAAATAAGGCAACAGGTCTGATCATAATAAACAGATCGGAATATGGCCTCTGACATTACTTTTCCCAATGAACAAATCTAGTCTACACTTAAACCAATCAAGGCTTTAGCTCTATTTATTGACTTGTAACCATATTCAACAAACGCCTTCTTTATTACACAAAAGCTCTCTCACAAGGCAACCGTCAAGCATACAGTCATTTAAATCATAAATATGTACAAACTTACAGATGGCAAAACAATATTCAACCCCAGCTAAGAGGGCCCAACAAGGATTATCTCAGTGTAAATCATTTACCCCAGGTTTTGTCTGAGCGATAACTAACACCACACCTTTTAACTAATATGGTAATCTGCAAGTATAACAAAATCCTTCTCTACAGACTTTAACATAGTGTAATAAAAATACACACTAAAATGCCCATTGGTTTTAACATGTGCTTTGCACAATCATATCAGGCCTACTTCCTTTGTCATAACATTTTACAATAAACAGGTCAGTCCTGTAGCCTAGATCACTGGCTAGTCACCATACCCAACACAGTTCTGCTGTAATGTGCTTAAGATTTCCTGCAAGAAGGGAAAGGTAAACACTTTTTTATTTACAAGAAGCACACAAACTCTGTCCAGTTAAGTGCTGTCGTCAAGGTTATCAACATGTAGGTGGAGCCAAAGCCCCCTTCTCACTAGTACTTCTATAAACTATTTTTATGTTGATCACATAACACGTGTTGTCAAGCCAGACCTAAAAAGCTGGCCTTGTACACATCTGAAATTTAAAGCAAAATTCCTGAAAGCCAAAGTCACTGAGATGCACAAAGTCACTGAGATGCACAAAGTCACTGAGATGCACAAAGTCACTGAGATGCACAAAGATTAGGTGGAGGCTGTGCTAGCTGCCACTCAACCCTGCGACATTGACAGATCTAGCGAAGTCCCTATTACTTCACCCATCTAAGGGGATATATGTTCAGTAAACAAGAAGTGTCCGTAAGCAAGCAGCTGGGATCAAACTTTTTGTTACCTTTATGTGGGTAGGTTGCATGAACCCTTGACCGTACACTGACCATGAAGTGCCACTTTGTTTGCAAAGGCAAATATCAGCGTCTCTACTCCAGTTGTTCACGCTTGGGGGAAGCCCAATAAAAGCATGTTCAAATTGCATCATGCTAGTGCCGACATCCCAATAGCAATGCAGATGTTATCTGTGCTAATAAATATTCTAGCATCCAGAGCAGTTGTGTTATTAAATCATATAGATCAACAAGCAAAACCAAAATAATTTCTAGTGTATGTACATTAGTGGTACTTCAGGCAGATGGTAGAATAGTTTCTTTATGTCTTGATATAAAAGTTCACACATTTACAACAAAGGCTGGTGCCACAATGAGTGCATTGATCAACAGTGCTACCTGGAGAAACCTGATGAACAGTTCACACGCATCAACGTGAGGCTGGGGCGTGCACTGTGGATTCTCAAATGTTTGGAGTGTGAGAGTGAGTTCTAACGGAATCAGTCATCACCATGGCAAATACTGTAGGCGGGAAACCCTGATCCTTTTATGGTAACACAAGAAGTAAAAATCAGCTGAGCAAGGTTGTCACAACACCTACTGGGCTATCCACGCTCTCTCCTTGCATGAAATGTAGAACGTAGCGAAGCTGAGGCGAGAGGGAGGACAGGCGGTGGGTGACTGACTGTGAGGAGGATGGTGCCGGTCCTCCGTGCGCTACTTCTTGCAGAAAATAAAGGATTTCTTATTAAATTTACCCCGTTGTTTCACTGGCAATAAGGATGGTCAAGGAGGTGAATCCGAGCATCTTTGTCCACAAAATATGCTACTGAGCTGTTTTTATCCAACAAATATCCCATTGAAGATAATGGTGACAACACCAGAGGTCCAGAACGTACAACTGACCAAGTCCCTATATGAAAACGAAGAGTCATAAGCACATGGCTGCTCTTCCAACTGAGGGGTAATGAAGGACTGGTCTTCCTCATTGGGAATGTGACAACCTCCACCAAAAAGACTTCTGGAGTACACCTTTAGTGGAACTGTGCAACCCAAAAGTGTACCTTACATCACTAAAGCACCCCTCTCTCCAAACCTTGGGGTACATTCACCCGCAGATGGACTAGAATTATTTACATCCTTTACGCAATCCCTCATCACAGTTCCATCAATCCTACATGTTTGGCCACCAAGCAGATCTGAACCTCTTCTCCTGTTCCAAAAAGAGAGAAACCTCGCTTCACCCACCAGAATACCTCTATTTCAGGGTCCAGTTTATCTCTACAGCTCACAGCTTGGAGCTCAGAGCAGCCCTGGCCTATCACCCATCAGCAGCACTCGGAGTCTAAACACACAGTCCCCTGCTGCTGCTGGGCTAAAACCCACAACCCATGCCTCATTCGGCTGAACACTACGTCCAACAGCCAATAAAACACTCATACCGACATGACTGCACGGGCACAGTCCCAGTCTTCCATCCAACTTGCACAACCAGTTTGCTGCAGTGACCCGTGCAATGGCCATGTGTAAGGGAACTGCTTGCATATGAACTATTCATACAAAGCAACCCCCACGCCCCCGTCATGCCCATCTCAAGCCTTCTGTGGTGAAACATACAAGAAAAATGAAAGGGGTGTTACAATCAGACCAGAATATTGCTAATGAGTCAGGATGAGACGTGCCACATTTTGGCATTTTCAGGAAAGAGACAGTTTTGCTATCGGAGCAGGGTAGACCACTCAATACAACTAAGTAAGCACTCCTGCAGTACGTTGTTTCAAACACACTACAGAGGCAGGTTCTACGGTTGTTATTGTAGGGAGATGATCACAATAAACAGGTAGCAGACACAGATGTAGAATCTCATTAGACACACACTTTCTCTTTCTCACTCTTGCAGAGAGAGCCCCATACAGAAAATAAATGTTAGAAGTTGTAATTGCAGATTGTGGACAGAAAGGCAGTACCCTTCGATTATTTTCTCTCTCCGTCTTTCCTCTGCACATCCCCTCTCCAGGGTGTTTCTGTCTTGCATGTCAACATCCTATCTAAATTCCATACACGGCTATCCTCGGTGCAGATTGAATTGTTCATTTGTTTTTAAACTGACTGCAATTAACTTGGAGTACTCATCCAATGCTTTCTTTGCTAAACCAATCGCATTAATTGATATGTAGGGGGAAAGTGTGTTGCAGGGTTAGAAGTAAGTGTGTAGTTACAGGAGGGTGTCTGCACGCTGCCTACCTTTGGTCACTTTAGAATTATTACAACAAAGCATGAATTAGTCAAGCAAAATCATGGCTATGCCCCGTAACTGCACATACTCACCATGATGAATTACCATGCGCTTCCTCCAAAAAGCATGCCAATCGATTTTCTCTCCATAACTCAGCTAGTCGTAAGGTTAACATTCAGGTTTAACTTCATGTCCACACATCAGCTTCACCCCCTTCCATGCACAGCTCCTCTTCCTGGACTAGAAAATCCTCAGGGTCCACTCAATGCCCATGTAATGCTTTATTTGTATGTCTGTTGAAATGTGGCCACCTAGAGCTCGTGGCTGTTACTAATGGAGACAGTCATGAGTTCCAACTAAATCTCTTAGAGAACAAGTCACTCTTTTCTAGAGTGCTTCAGCAGTCACTCTAACAAGAGAAATGGGCCAGTAGTTTGTGGTGCATCAGTGGGAGCAGTCGCCCTTTTCTAGCAGAAGCAAACGGGACAATTTAAAAAAAAAACTCATGGGACTGGAATAGACTTCCCAACCTGTGGTTCAGGGACCCATGGGGGTCTGTAAAGCCAATCCAAAAAGTCTGCTTAGAAAATTAAATAATATTAACAGAGTAATAAAGTGTTTATAAATAAAGAAGAAAATGTTTAAACTGAAAATGTTAAAATGCTCTCTAAATGTGAAGGAATTTGAAATTGCAGGCTATAAATTAAAGTTAATATCCTCAGATTGATTCGTTGGAGCAGGTTGTGTGTCAAACAGACTATAGTATGGATGTAGTAGAAAATACTTTTATTTGATTTCTTTAAAAATCATAAAAGGGTGGAACAAGCCACCAAGATACATTGGACATCGAAGCAAGTGGAAACACGTCGGGATTCATATGTGTAAAGAAGGACAGACTTCTAAATAAGTAGATTAAAACTAACTTGCTTGCTTCTTCAGGATGTGACAGACTACAAGTGCTAAAAGAATATGAGCGACAAGATTAACAAAATAAGTAAGCAAAGCGATTCTATGTTATCAAGTTCAGTTCTCGTTTTTTTCTAGTTCTTTTGCTGCTATGTTCCAAAGTTTTATTGCTTTGCAGGACAGTTGAACTGACGAGCCTCCGAGACATTTTATGACAGCCGCTCTACAGGTCCTTATTTGTTCTCTCCTCAGCGTTTCCCGAAGAAGGGTTTTCCGAGTGTCTAGTAACGAAGGACAAATACATAGAAGATGTAGTAGTGACTCATCACCTTGTCCACAGAGGCTGCATTCCTTTGTCGTCCATGTCCATTTCCATTTTGGAGTGAGATCTTTCGAAGGGAATGATCCCAGCCTTAGTAGCGTCAGGTTCCGCTTTTTTTGATATGCAAAATGTTCTGACAGATACGGTTGAGGTTACAGCGTTTTGTAGATTGCATCACAGCCCATGCATGAGGTTTGTGGGCCAAGGCGGCTTTGTCCAATAGCAGTGAATGTTGCTTAATTGCTTTGTTGGCTGCATTTTTTAACCCAGAGTAGGTCGTTATTGTGAGCCAAGCTGCGCAGAAAGTGCAGAAAGCGATTCTTTTAAGGCTAGTAATACGGATTTACTTAGCCTGGATTGTTTTGCGATCTCCTGCCAGCAATAATGGGCTAAGGTGTTATCTTCTGCTGCCGTAATTGCTCCAATATTTAGCCAAGGCTCCTTGTCTTGCGGGTATCTGATTTTTTTTTAACTGTATTCTAGTCTCATCTGTGCTTGTGAAATGTGACGTGGAATTGAGAACAATTTCTTGAAGGGACTGGATTGAGCTGTGTTTAAAACTGTTGAGTCGTTTGCATTTAATATTTCCAATCCATACGATATGGATGGCAAAAATGTTGCCGCGATGACCTTCAACAGATGGCTTGTTGAACAGCTGCTGAGTTTTTTCTGCAAGGTTTTGAATGCGAATAGCAGTTGTTTGGCTTTTATTAGTCCTTGGTCCAGGTGTTGCTTAAGGTTGAGGTGGCGGTCTAGCTGGAACCCCAGATATTTGTATGTGTCCACCTGGGACAGAGGTTTATCATTTAACGTCCAGATGAATTTGGGGCGTTTTTTATGGCTGTTGGAAAAGCAAATAACCTTCGATTTTTGATGGTTAATTACTATAGCATGGATGATGTGTGGCCTCAATTGAATTTAGAAAATCTCCCTCTTTCCCATTAACCCTTTCCATGCTCATGACGGAATGGTTCCGTCATGAGCACAAGTTCAAGTGTGCTCATGACGGAACCATTCCGTCATGAGCACATGCTCAGGAAATCCCTCTGCTGCAGACAGCAGAGGGATTTCCCTTTTTTTTGCCTGGGGAGGTGGGGAAGAGCTTCCCCAACCTCCCCAGGCCTATTTTTGAATTTCATTGCAATGACGATCGTCATTGCAACGAAATCGAAACTGAAACTTAGTTTGTTTCTCAGTTTCGGTGCTTGTGGGGCTATCTCAGCCCCCCGAGCACCGAAAAAGATGGGAGAGGTATCGTTGGAAAGGGGAGAATCTCCCCTTTCCAATGGTACCCTTCCCTAGTTGATCCCTGCTTGGGGATCACCCCAGGAGGGCGATCCCCAAGCAGGGATCCACCCACTAGCACCAGGGAGGGGGGAGCGGCCCCTTGGGCAAGGGCCTTTGCTCCCCCCATATTTGTTAGGTCGCAACAGATTTTTTTTTTTTTTTTTATTGTCGTTGGGGTGGGGGCTGCCCAAAAAGGTCATGGCAATGCCTCCACCCCCCCCCCCTCCCCAGAGAAATGTCAGTCTTTCTGCCCCCTCAGGGGGCAAATGGGGGCAGTAGCCCCCAATCTGCCCCCCCGGCGGGGCAGAAAGCCCACTAGAAACCAGGGATTTTTTTTATTTTTATTATTGACGTTGGGGTGGGGGCTGCCCACAAAGGGCATGGCAATGCCCCGCCCCCGAGAAATGTCAGTCTTTCTGGCCCCCCCAGGGGGCAGACGGGGGCAGTAGTTGACCCACCCACACAATTGAGGTACCATTTTTCTCTGAAGACTTTGGGGAAAGCGGGCTGGGTGGAATTTTGTGGATCCACACAGATTCCAGAACTTTCCACCACAGAAATGTGAGGAAAATGTGGGGTTTTTTTATACAAATTTTGAGGTTTGCAAGGGATTCTGGGTAACAGAACCTGGTGAGAGCCAGACAAGTCACCCCATCCTGGATTCCCCTGGGTGTCTAGTTTTCAAAAATGTATAGGTTGGCTAGGTTTCCCTAGGTGTCGGCAGAGCTAGGGTTCAAAACCTACAGCTAGGCACTTTGCAAAAAAAGGGTCCGCTTTCACCGTGAAAATGTGTTGTGTCCACGTTGCGTTTTAGGCTGTTTCCTGTCGCTGGACCTAGGCCTACCCACACAAGTGAGGTACCATTTTTCTCGGAAGACTTTGGGGAATGTGGGGTGGGTGGAATTTTGTGGATCCACGCAGATTCCAGAACTTTCCACCACAGAAATGTGAGGAAAATGTGTTTATTCTTTTACACATTTTTAGGTTTGCAAGGGATTCTGGGTAATAGAACCTGGTGAGAGCCAGACAAGTCACCCCATCCTGGATTCCCCTGGGTGTCTAGTTTTCAAAAATTTATAGGTTTGCTAGGTTTCCCTAGGTGCCGGCAGAGCTGGGGTTCAAAATCTACGGCTAGGCACTTTACAAAAAAAAGGGTCAGTTTTCACTGTAAAAATAAAGTGTGTCCACGTTGCGTTTTGAGCCGTTTCCTGTTGCGGGCACAAGGCCTACCCACACAAGCGAGGTACCATTTTTATCGGGAGACTTAGGATAACACAGAATTGTAGAGCAACTGTTATTACCTATTGACTTTCGATGCATTTCTGCCTTCCAAATGAAAGTATGTATAAAAAAATAAGTCATTTTGAAAAATGACCTATAATTCTCATGCTAGTATGGGTACTCACAATTTCGGAAATGTGCAAATATCTACTGTTTATAAACTCTATATTATGTTCCAATTTCAGAAATACATAGGTGTCTTTCATACCGATTTTTCCATGTATATATTTTCCCAAATTAATTGTTATATACCCAGTACATAATAAAAAACCATTGCAAGACGCTGTTCAGTTATTGGCTCTGGGTTCGTCGGGTTCTTGGTGAACCTACAAGTCCTATATATCCCCACAACCAGAAGGGTCCAGCGGATGGAACGGTATATTGCTTTCAAACAGCTGTCATACTTAGAAGAAGTTACAGGTGAAAACGTTGACACAAATGGCTTTTTTTCCCCAACTAATTTTCAATTTTTACTATATTCAACGGTTAGTTTCTAGAAAGAAACCTTCAAGGATCTACACAAATGACCCCTTGCTGAATTCAGAATTTTGTCTACTTTTCTAAAATGTATAGCTTTCCAGAATCCATTATTGCTTTCATACCCATTTCCACCATTAACTGGAAAGAGGTTGAAAGCAGCAAAAATAGGCTATGTCCCAGAAAAATGCCAAAACTGTGTAAACAATGTTGGTTTTCTGACAAAAGTCTGCTTGTCCCTGAAAGCTGGGAAGATGGTGATTTCAGCACCACAACCCCTTTTTTGATACCATTTGCAGGGAAAAAACCAGACGCTTTCATCTGTAGCCCTTTTTTCCTATTTAAAAAAAAAAAAAGAATTTACCTGCATTTTGGCTAATTTCTGGGTCCCCTCCAGGGGAATCCACAAACCCTGGGTACCTTTAGAATCCCCATGATGTTGGAAAAAAAGGACGCAAATTTGGCATGTATACCTTATGTGGTCAAAAAGTTACAGGGGCCTAAGCGCGAAGTACCCCAAATAGCCCAAAAAAGGTTTAGCACAGGGGGGGGGGGGGGCCTAGCAGCGAAGGGGTTAAAACTAATATTTTGATTTTGTTTTGTTTGTTAGTAAATTAAATATATTGGTTGTGTGTTTGTTTGGAGAATGCTCGTTTCTGTATTTTTGGTATAATGATTTGCAATTCAAATTATTGAAAATGCTTAGGCTGGAGGTCCAGTGATGATTAAGTGGGAGTCCACAGACGTCAAAAGCTTAAGAACCCCTGGGATAAAGAATATCCCTATCAGGCATGGACATCATTTAGGGGGGAGCAGCTGCGACCCCTGGCTTGCCTCCTGAAACCCCTGGCCTCAGAGGTGGAAAGGGCAGTGTCCGCAATAGAAGTTAAGCAAGGATCTAATGAGCCTGGTTTACTTTTTGTGTCCCTCAGACACATTGTGCATCTTGGTGTCTCCTGCAGCCCCTGAACATGTGATGTGAAGAGCTCTGAGAGAAGACGAAGATAGAGGTGTGAGAGAGAAAGAAAGACAGGGAGAGGGATTAAAGATACATCAGAGAGTTATAATACAAATAGAGATAAAGATTGCGAAGATAGAGAGGGAGAGACTGGTGGCGATAGACAACTGAGAGACAAAGGGAAGGAGAGAGAGAGAGAAAAAGTGGTTATAAGACTTAGAGGTTAGAAAAGAAACAACGAGATGAGGGTAGATATGAAGGTAATATTGAGACAGACAGTGAGAAAGAAATAGACAAGGGAGTAAGAGGGCTGGGAGACAGATTAAAGAGATGAAAAATAGACAAAGCAGGTGAGAAAGTTAGGTGAGAGAGGGAAGACCAGAGATATTATAAGGGTAGCAGTGAGAAAACAGTTGAGATAAAGGAGGAGGCAGGAGGGGAGAGAGAATAACAGGAGAGACATAAATGCCATCATATGAGAAACGGACAGCTATGTCAAAGGGGATTTGACATCACTTCCTGTGATCTCTGTGGGGTAAAATGACACATGATGTCACTTCTGCTACCCCTGGCATTTTGGTGAATTGATGTCCATGCTATCAGATTGCAGATAATCGCCTGCTTTACTGCATTTAGGAAGCCTAGTAAAAAAAAAAAAAGAGTCAGGGCAGTGGTTAAATATATATTGGTTGAAAAAGTCCTAAAGAGTTTATGTGGGTCGTACCTTACATCAGGTCCAGTGGTGACAAAGGCCCAGCACTGGCCAATGAAAGTGCTCCACTCAGCCCAGTTCTTACACACAGCAGCAGCTGTACATGAAGGTAAATCGCGAGTGGGTGATAAACCCATTGGAGTCCTAACTTTCAGTGCATAAATGACTGTCTTTGTGGAGATGGTCGAGATCACTCTTCAAGAAAAATGCAAACACAAACAGGATACTGCAGTACCAACGAGTGGCAAGCTCAACCCTGACTGACATTCTACATTCCATACTACTATTCCAGCAACAAACAGAACACAAAACCTGACAAACACCAACATTAAACAAGAGAAAACAAATAGTTAACTTATTTACTGTAAGAGTTAACGCGGCTGGAGCCGCCTCAGAGTGCTTTGTATGGTACAGAATAGAGAACAAAGGCACAGAATAAGACCTTGAGGAGAAAATAAGGAATCTGTTGCACTCCAGTATGACTGTGTGTGACTCCAAGTGACTGCAGTTGACAGGTTAGATGAATCTTAGGTGGAGTCCACTTTATTATGTGCCAATATGGTTGGGATGTGAGTACAGTCAATCATCTTCCGGTGTGGAGCTGATGATGTATTACCACAATGGCAAGGAAACTTTGGGTCACTGGCCGCCTCATTCACCAAGAGTCTCCAGTGTATTCTTCCAAGTATTGGTGATGGAGACCACTGACTGTTTCTTTAGCTTCCCACTATGGCAATCTCCTCCCCATGTACCGCATGGCGAGGGACTGGTCGGAAGGGATATGGAACAAGAGGATGGTTGAGGTGCTCCACAGGAGTTTACTGAGTATAATTCCACTTTTCGGTGCCAAGTGGAGTTTTTTTTTCCATTCTAGTCAGAATTGTGACTTAGGAGACTGACTGGGAACTCGTTGTCACTGGGCGACATTTTTCCCGGTCATGCATTTTTATGCCTTTGGGCTACAAGGAACCTACTGAGACATTCACGGCACAATGCTTACTAAAATTATATTGCACGTAATAGAAACTGAATCATCTCTCAGTGTTGATAAGAGGTGCTACGGTACTCATTTATCAACCTCGCTATGAAGACTTCTTCTGTCTGCTTAAACCTAGCCAAGTACTTCCTCGTCTGCACTTCACTGCGAGGATACACACCTGGGCATGCGCAAGCAGGGAAAGATTAAAAAAAGGCAAAAGCTTGGGGACCATACTCCCAGTTTAAAAAAATAAAACCAGTAAAGATGCAAAAAAAAATAAATGGGGCAGAGTTAACAAAACGAACCCCCGTAAACAACAAGGGAAAAGAAAAGCAGCTGCACAAGGGATAACTGCTCAAAACCAAAAGGATACAAAAGGGGATGATGGACGGAACGTTTGAGCCAATCAAACACTCACCCCCAGTCAACTGATCTGGGTTTAATCCATCATCATTCTTTAGCTCACTCCGCCACCCCAGTTCAGACATGGCCATATGCAAATCAGTCTGACCCTGTGCCTCATGGGAACAGTACAGCCCGAACTGCCAAGCCAGGTCTTCCCTGGACCGGAAACAAGCATCCTAGGACCGGTTTCTGGCATTCCAGCCGTCATCAGCCAGGCTTGCTTGAATCCAGTGGCAAAGTGAGCAAAGGTCGCCCTAAGTTGGCGGGGGTATGCCCAGACGTGGGTCCCTTGCTCACTTTGCCACTGGATTCGAGCAAGCCTGGCTGATGACGGCTGAAATGCCAGAAACCGGTCCTAGGATGCTTGTTTCCGGTCCAGGAAGACATGGCTTGGCAGTTCGGGCTGGACTGTTCCCATGAGGCACAGGGTCAGACTGATTTGCATATGGCCATGTCTGAACTGGGGTGGTGGAGTGAGCTAAAGAATGATGGATTAAACCCAGATCAGTTGACTGGGAGTGAGTGTTTGATTGGCTCAAACGTTCCGTCCATCATCCCCTTTGTATCGCTTTGGTCGCCCTAAGTTGGCGGGGGTATGCCCAGACGTGGGTCCCTTGCTCACTTTGCCACTGGATTCAAGCAAGCCTGGCTGTTGACGGCTGAAATGCCAGAAACCGGTCCTAGGATGCTTGTTTCCGGTCCAGGGAAGACATGGCTTGGCAGTTCGGGCTGGACTGTTCCCATGAGGCACAGGGTCAGACTGATTTGCATATGGCCATGTCTGAACTGGGGTGGTGGAGTGAGCTAAAGAATGATGATGGATTAAACCAAGATCAGTTGACTGGGGGTGAGTGTTTGATTGGCTCAAACGTTCCGTCCATCATCCCCCTTTTGCAAAACCAAAAGGAGGCAGATAAAAACATGGAGAAGTGCCTAGGAAGTCAAACAAGGGTTCATATTCGGGAGGAATCCATGCCTCCATGTCAGCACGGCCCACCTCTCTAAACTGGCTGCTCCTTCCTATGGCTGTAGAAGAGCTCAGAGGACTGAGCGGCAGCAATGGGGAAAATAAAGGTAGAGTAAGGGTCTTGGAAACAAAAAAACCCAGAAGAATTGGGAATGGGACATTGGAAAAACTCCAAAGACAATAGTTTCACCCTGCGAACCTCACCGACGCAGGTAAGGTTCTCATGGTGAAAAGTCCTAAAACCATCAACCTCGGATGGATGAGTGGCTGAGTGATCCGGCTGGGATTCGAACCTATGACCTTCAGATTATACACCAATATTAGCAATGGGTGCATTAGTCCACTGAGCTTTATTATTATTCACGAAAATATCTACGATGAAAGTTGGGCGTGGCTTTGGATTAACAGAATGACCAAACTGGGTTTTGTAATGACTTGCTGGAAGCCCGTGAGGTCTTCATCATTTTATAGCAGTGCTGAATTATTTTAGACATTAGAGGAAAGTAAAACCTGCATCAAAGTAGGGAGTCCCAGGAGCCTGGTGTAGGCAGGTGGTGACAGCAAGGAGTAACAGGAGAACCAGCCCACGGTTCCGCTTCTGTGACTAGTTGCTGTTCTCCCCAACACCAGCTGAACTGCCTAAAATCTTCCACTCCCAACCCTTCTCACATAACACTGTGCAAGTTTGCAGAAAATATTTTGCAACTTTCAGACATATTTTTGCTTTCTCTCTTTGTCACATAATACTCTCACAGAGGTCAATAGAGGAGTTAAAAAGCATGGACATTGATCGATTCACCAAAATGTCTGTGGGGCTAAATAAGACCTGTTTAAAGTATAGGATGGGACTATGGGGGTGGGGGGGATGTCAAAAGGACTTGTTTTATGGTTTGGCCTGCATTTCTACAAATACTGGTTAAGGATTATAATCCTAATTTTGTAACATATGAGATACACCTGCTGATGTTTTGGCTGATTCTTCCGAAAATAAATAAAAAGTACCAAAAAAAAGTCTGTGGGAACGGAAGTGACAACTCACTCTCTGAGCCCCCCCCCCATGACGTCACTGGTTCCACGCTTAGCCCATCCACAGCCTCCTATTTGCTGCCGCGTAGAAGCTGCAGAAAGTAAACAGGATTTACAGTTCTGTTAGATTTAAATTCCTGCCACTGCTTTCAGAGCACCAGACCTGGGTTGGCAAATAAAGTGCCAGGCCAAGCCACGAGTAACATTCACTAGCCTTGGCTAGTATGAAACCCAAAAGTGAAAGAAAAAAAAAGTAGTCCTCATACAAACACAATATCAGAATTCATCACCCTACCAATAATCAGAACAAGTGCTCTTGCGTCTACTGAATACATTAGGAGAGCTTTACGCTCAAAAGAATCAATGCTCCTTAAGCACACAAAAGAGGTAAAGTATACTGTTCTTTCATCGCGGAGCCGCCATGGTGCGTCTCAGACGCCCGTTCACCTTGTTACCTAGTAACCGCGTGCCTGCACAGACCCAAGAGAAAGATGGCCGTCTGCCGGGCTAATTACACATTCTTTCGGAACATAACGCAGCGCACCATTCAGGAACAGGAAGGGTCGACTAAGCAGGATGTCTTAGAAGCTAGACACACAAAACCTTGTGGCAAAGCAAATACTTTCACCTCCATTTTCTAAGGAGCTGGAATCACAATGCCTTGGAGTCTTGCAATGTGCACCATTAATTAAATACGCATCCCATTAAACAAGCATTATCAGCCCGAAAGTGGTATTGTCTCTTTTCATCCGCTGAAGCAAAGAGGGTCAAAACAAAATGACCCATTAGCTGAGGCAGCAATTTACAAGAAATTACAATTTCTACCTCAGCCTGGTTTGCTGCAGAGAGCAATGGCAGGGCCCAGACCAGCACTTTCTTACCCAGACTGGAGGTAACCATGAAGGGGTCTGCCAAAACACACTGGGGTGTACTCACAAAGGCAGTATGGAGCAGGTAAAGCAGTGCTCCTGTGGGCTTTTTACCTTTTCTTATGTTTCTTTGTGAATTTGCCTCAAAGCTCATAAAATGAGAAAAAAAACATAGGGGATATTCAGGGAGTATTTATAAACAATTAGTACAAATCAAAAGGACTGTGCCCTCTTTGCACTTTTACTAATAGGAAGTAGGAAGTTTATGGGCAGAGTCGCAAAGGCATGGAAGGTTGTACCTCTGCCAATGTTCCCACACGTGCGTGGATCACGTTTGCCACGCACCCTGCTGGTCCATTCACAATCTTAGACAGGCAATGTATGTGTCAGAGATGATGGCTTAGGGCCTGAAGTGTTTCATAGACAGTATTACCACAAGACACATGTTGGAGTTCATGAAGGATGTGTTTTTAAGGACAATCTTTTGGATGAGACTGACGCACAATGGGTTACAACTGATCTGGTCGTAAATTGAAGTGTTCTTGAAGGGGGTCAAAGGTGAAGCATGTTGGAAAATCCTAGAGCCACCAATGGAGTGATGGACTTAACCAGCACTTCAATAGAGTCAAGAATAATAACTTGCAGTTGACTTTGGCCAGGGGTTTACGAGATGCTGCAAGACTTGTAACCAGAGTTTATGTCACATGCCGGCACAGGTGTGGTCCCATTTGTGAGGCTGAGGATCCAGCATGGAGGAACCATAATGAAAAGTGTGTGGCGTAAATAATTCCTGCATTCTGCACCTTCAGTGTTTATCTGACTTGTCTTGCTTGCTAAAGCACGTGCACAGCCATTATACATTGCCCAGCCCCATCTGGGCCCTGCTTGACAGAGTATTTGACCTTCTTCAAATATTGTTCCATCGCACCTTCCAGGCCGCACGTGAAAGGCCTTGAGCTGCCAGACCAGGCTAAGCCAGCAACCAACAGTTGAGCGAGGGTTCTCCCTTCTCCACTCAGCACCAGCCTGTCTTTGCCGTGGACTGCCAGGAGCAGCTCTTTCACTGCGCACCCAGAGCCCACAGACCTCTTCAATCAGCATCCACCAAGTTGCTCCAAGCCATTCCAGAAAGCAGATCTTCCCAATGCTAGAGTCAGGGTGCCACCGTGGAATCATTTCTATGTGGCAGCCAAACATGCCTCTCTGTGGCTTTCCACACTTCTGGTGACCTCACTGTTGAGCTTATGATCGCTGGAGCTGCGCAACAGGTGGAGATTCAAAGCCATTCAGTGGAGCTCTGCAAAGACAAAGCCATCTTGTATGCTGCCAGCATCCGTCTGCCCCCGCCTCGCCCCTAGTTCATTCTGAGGAAGCTTGCTTAGCAGACAGTGCAGCTAACTTCCTTTCTTCCCTCACCTTTTTGTTCCTCTCAGCCTGCAAGTTTGGATAAAACGAGTAAGGTCACCTTTAGCCCATTGTGGCCAGCCTGCAACTGCAAATTCCTTGAACTTGGAAGCCAGTGATCATGGTGCTGAGAAGTATCCGCCATCTAACAACTACTCCTCAATAAGAGCTGTGAGCCGACATCTGTTCTGTTCTACACTGTACTCAGAGGTCCAGTATTAGCAGTGGAAGCAGAGGCCAACAAACCTCAGAGGATTGCCTATTGGCTCTAGGGAAAAGGGATGGAGAATATTTTCCCGTTTAGACGGTCTTGGAGATTTTCACCAATGTGCCCAGAAATTACATTATGCCATTTACCTATAAATGCAGTTTAATCAGTCCGTGAGCCAACAAATTGTGTTAGACTGTAACGGCAGTGGGCATGACCAGCTACCAACCACATTTGGGTACTGTCAGCTTCCAAAACACTCTCTACAGATACTTCTGTATTCTTCTATTAGTCGGTTAACACCCCAACCCCAATTCTAGCTCCTCACAATTGGTCAGGGAGGTGGATCCTACACAGGTGGAACCGCAAGGGTAGTTTGCCTGCTTTGTGCCTTAAAGTATTCATCGCTCCCAGTCATAGTTGAGCACTCTTCATCTTGTCTATCAGTCGGTCGATAAAAAAACATCAACCTGAAGACCCCTTGCAGCAAATTATCAGTAAGCACACCAAACTGAACTGGGAGGGCAGCCTGGGTTCAGAAGTGGAAGACACACAGATGATGGAAGGCATGCATACCAAATCAAACATTCACCCCCAGTCAAGAAATCTGGGTTAAATCCATTGTTCTTTTGCTTACCATGCCACCCCAGTTTAGACCCAGCTATATGCAAATCAGTCTTGACCCTGTCCCTCATGGGAAGAGTCCAGCCCGAAATGCCAAGCCAGGTCCTACCTGGACTGGAAAACAGCATCCTGGGACCGGTTTCGGGGCATCACCCCATATCAGCCAGGCTAGCTTGAATCCAGTGACGCAGTGAGCCAGGGACCCATGTTTGGGCATACCCGGCGCACTTAGGACGAGAAAGCAAAAGACATACAGATGATGGACGGAATGCAGAGCAAATCAAAAGTGGGACATTTTTACATGAGGGGTGCGCAACCTTTTCTATGACGGCAGCTACTTCTGATCAATGAATATCATCCTGAGGCTCATGGATATTATCAGGGTACAATGAGGACTACATCCTATACGATTCCAATTGCGATCAACACAAGTAGGATTACGGATGACAATGACGCTTTGCAATTCTGCACTCAAGCATTTCCGCTCTTGCACCATCTGTTATTCTTTGCTGGTCCAGTGTTCATTCACACAGTGTGACTGATAAAAGTAGGGCCTGAGAGAATAGGAATTTGTATGCAACTCTGCTAGATTGAGAGCAGGACAGGTGGTCATGTTTCCAGGCCTTCCACTGCCCTGCATTGTCAGTGTGTGTTTATGTGCTAGCATGCAACCCTGCCACTGGCTTGGCTGACTGTGATTACAAAGGTGTCTGAAGAGGAGCAGCTATACCTCCTTCAGTGTGCCCAGGCCCTCTGCATGACTTACCGGGCTGGGCTTCACTTGCACACCTACCATAAGGGTGTTGGCGAGCACCAGTTGCTCCCGAGCTACTCATTGGAGAATCTCGTTTTATAGGCACTGTTGTTGTGGAGCAAACTCCTTATGATTCTGCTACCATGCAGGGTGTACATTTATTGGTATACACTTGCCTAATAAAGTGTTCTCCAGTAGGGGGCGAATAGTAAATAGCTTGCGTTTACTTGATTATACCTCCGTACAAGAAGTATTTTTACAGGAAATGCTTTGAAGTGCTGTCCTACATTGTTTATTCATAAGCATTGATATATTGTGTATGGCCTGTGGGTCCAGTGCAGTCTCCTCTCTTGCAGATTTCCTGCATGATCCCTGCCTATGCTATCTGATAATCTTGTCTCTTATCTGTTCCATGCTAGCCACCCTCTTCCACTCAGCCAGATCTTAGGCTGGAGGTTTCCTAAATCCAGATTCTCCTGGAGCCCCTCCGTTTTACACCTCAACCCTAGAACACAATCTTAGGTCCAGGCTTAGGTTCAGGACCAGGCTTCCCCAGAGAGGTAAGCTGCTGAGTGGTAGAGCCACTAGAGTAGGATGGAGTTCAAGCAATCCAAAGTAAAGAATGTCACCGCCAGGCGTCCCACAGAGTGCGCACAAACTTTGCCACTGTCGGCGGATTTGGCACGAGGATACCCTTTATCAAGGGGGTGGGTCGAGAATCCCTCATTATTGCCTATTACGGTGACATTCTTTACTTTGGATTGCTTAAGCTCCATCCTACTCTAGTGTCTCTACCACTCAGCAACTTACTCTCCCAGCATTCACGCACATTTTGACTTATCCAATTTCACCTTTCATGTACGTTTGGGACATCCTAGACTCTGGACTAGTCCCAAACCAGTCATCAGCGTTTTCAGAAACGTCCCTATTTTGTTCATAACATCTTATGCGCTAGCAAACTTTGTTGCTACACATCAACGGCCCTGAGGAAGTCTTTTCAGATGAAACACGTGTTGGCTGTGCTGTTCTCATCCAAACTTGTTATTCCATCTACACTGAATTACATCCTGTGGATAAATAGTAACCTTGAAGGCCCATGGTCATTATGTATTATTGAATGTCAAAACTTTAAATACAATTGTAACACGGGCAGACATTAATGGTTTTTATTAATATTATGAATACATGTATTCTTTTAGCTTTATACTATAAATGGCTACATCTTTTTTATAGGTCTCTGTGGTCCTCACATCAGCAATTCGTAGTACTCAAAGACTGTTGAGGCTACGGGGTGGCCCAGTGACATGATGGGGCAGCAGAAGAATACCTTCTTCACCTGAGTTTTCCTATTAAATACGTGTAGGACCTCCCTTTCACCCTCCAACTTTGCAGACAGGTACACAAAGCAAATCCCATCCTCTAACAAAATTTGTGGTGTCCTGAAGTGACCTCTCAGGCTTTCATCAAGAAAAAGCAGGGAACAATCCATCTTTCATGCTGAATTCTTTAGTCACCGACAGCCCCCAAGAAGCTGGAGATGTTCACACCACAGTTTGTGCCTTCAACCAAAGCTGCACTTCAAGTACAGAGACCACTCAAGCAGCAGCACACTCCTCAGAGACAAGACCTACACAAGCACACAGAGAGATGCCAAGCACAAGACATAACTGGGCCTCTTTTAGGAAGTTATACACATGCTACAAAACAACACATTACTTACTGGTGGCAGTAAAATTAGAATAGCATGCCTACCCCCCCCCCGCCGCCCCGCCCTTTTCCCAGGATTCCCTGCCCAGTGAGTCAAAAAGGTTCTGTCATGGTAGAACCAATGTCTCCAACTTAAAATCCTTGTAATTCTTCATTTACTGTGTTTGCCCACCCCCGCACACAAAAACACTCCAGCAATAGTCTAGTAACTTAGAAGTCACGCTGGCAGTATTATCGGAATGGAAGAGCACTTAATGAGTGTCTGATCCGAATTACCAACCTTCTTTTTGAGGCTGCCTTTATTAACAGGGTTGGATTGGGATCAAAAATCGGCCTGGGCACACCAAAAAAAAGTGGCCCACATTTGCGTATTGCCTTTCCGCAAAACACTGCTTCAACAAAGTTTTATGAAAAGAAAGGGGGTGGGAGGCATGTTTTATTAACTTCACTTGGATCAAAGAAAATGCACAATTAGTTCACACTGCTGAGCCACACATGAATGCAAGTGATGCCACTTCTGCTCAGGCCCCCGCTCAATCAACATACATTAATGGGCCGGCCCAGCGAGAGAAAGGGAGTGATACCTCCGCTCATCTGCCTCTAGAAAGGCAACTCAGGCACCCACTGGGCCGCTGGTGGCATCCTAACAGCACAGGCCACCCCCTGGCTGCCCAAAAAAGCAGCCCACAGTTAGAACTCGGCTACCGGCCCTTCGTCCATTTCCCGAGTGCCCGCGTTACCAATCCGACCCTGTTGATTCCATCTCATGCCTCCTTCTTGCACCACCCTGCACTACCTGCCTGCTTCTCTCACTCACGCAGTGAGATCCCCGATTTTTCCCAATGTCACTATTTTCCTTTCTCTTCGGTCTTCTTTTTCCCTTTTATTGCCTTGGACTCTTGTGGATCCAAGTGTGATGATAAGTAAGTCCCGGTCCCCAAAAATGAGCACCACTGACTACCACTTACCTCATGTATAATGTTCGTTACGCAGGCATAATCTCATGAAATCCCCAAAGTTTCTGTACACGAAATGTGCACAACTTTTCGCCTAACTCTTGACACAATGTGATTTTTACCCTCAGCAGTCTGGTTTAAACAAGAAAAGTATCTTTTAAAAAAAAAAAATCTTTTTTTTCCTCAAACAAGACTTCAGTGGTGCCTCGAGTAACTTTTTTGGTGAGATATGCCTTTGCCTAAAAAAAATAAAAAAGCCATTTGAGATACTGGGATTAAACTATTTACGTACCACACGTAATTTTGCATAAATTTTCTGAATTTTTGTAGAAAAAAAATATGCAGATTATGCACAGACCAACCCACCACCTGGAACCAATGGCACAAATTAAGTACTGGTGCCAGGAAAAGATCATTGTACAAAATCAAAACATCTTGATCATAGCTACAATACCAGTATCTATGCATGTTCTGGTATAATGAATCAACGTCAGTTTGAGTATGCAAGAGGTATTAACGAGGACGAACATACGCAACATCCGTAATGCACTACCAAAACTAAAATTAACTCAGCAGCAAATCTAAAAAAAAAAAACACAAAACAAAACAGCACAAGGAAAAAGAAACAGGGGTAGAGGTTTTATGCTGTGCGTATGACTAGGACAGCAAACATGCTGACGAGATTAGTGATTTAATTAAAACAGGCTACCGAGTTCAAAGGAGGCCTGTGCAGACACACCGCCGTGTCTTAGAGGGGAGCCCCTCGAGGGCAGTGCTGCTTGTAGGCTTCTGACTGGGTGCATGTGAGGTCAGAGCTGCAGTGCAAGCGAGCGAACGCACTGCAGTTATCGGCATGACGGCTGCTGGTCTTAAAAGGAGGGAAAAAGAGCGAGCGTCTCGGGGCGATAGGGAGGAGGAGGGAGTGTCTCTGACCAAGCCACTGTCATCTACATCAAACCATTGTTTGACAGATGATAGGCATGCACTAATTAATGCAAATCAAAAATCCTGCCCTTAGCGCTTGTATACCAATTGTGTGATTTTGCACACCCTGAATGACTATTTGTAAACTACACGTTCACACTGACGGTCTATTGGCGCTAATAGCAGATATTTTCCTGGTATCCTACTCAAAGCTACTGATGTTATCGACCTTGGGAGAATGAAAGGCCCAGCAGATCAGCTATGCTTTGAACCTGTTACCATGAAGTCACCAAAGATACTGCTAAAGTGGACATATCAATCTACCCAAGCCACCAGACTCAGGTTAGCATAATTTACATTCTAAAGTAATTGTAATAAACTGATATCTACCGACTAATTGTAACAAACCCAAACATAGCATTGTGTACAGACATCCCAAAATGTTAGCACTAGCAGCAAAAATGATATAGTACAAAAGTCTCGACAGCAGAAAGGTTTGTGTGACACTTAATCTTTCCCACTGATTACTCGCCAGAAATGCTGCCAATCAACATCCACCACACTGTAGTTATTCATAAACCAATAACATGCTAAATAGAGGAGGTGGGTGACCAACAATCAAGTAACATAAAGGAGTGTCTAATATGGAAAGAAAATTATTGTATAAGCTGTGATGTTTGCTCTGATGTAGCAATTATATTCATATTAAAATGTATGAAATGTAAAAACCTTAACCTCAAAAGGGTGACTGGACCGTGAGGAAACTACATAAACAGTATATAAAACATAGTATATTTTGGTTTTTCAAATGTCCAGCTACAACAGCATTTCAGTAGAGTGCATCATGCAACTGAAGACCAAGAA
Organism: Calotriton arnoldi; assembly: GCA_963921515.1. Taxonomy (NCBI): domain Eukaryota; kingdom Metazoa; phylum Chordata; class Amphibia; order Caudata; family Salamandridae; genus Calotriton; species Calotriton arnoldi. The sequence continues at coordinate 2,539,110 of CAWUFW010000282.1, forward strand.
CTGTAAATTTACTAAAAATCTGGAGTTTATTTATGCATTTTTAGATCGCGCAAACATTACCCAAAGTTGTTAGAGTGCCTTACAGTAGACAAATGTTGTTATACCGATAGTTGCAGGGGGTTCAAGAATTACCACATATAGTTAAGTAAACTCCAGGATGACAAAAATAGTTTATCATTTCAGAAAAAGGAAACAAGTTGTACAATAGGTATATACAGCAGTGAAAAGCTTGTAAGCGTCTGATGAAGCGGAGGTAGTGTAATTCTGTGCCCAGATGTGAGTGAGCATGTTCTCCATGGAGACGATTATCTGCAATGTCTTAGCTAAAATATCGTCGAAGGAGGAGGGTTTCCGTTCTGTATTCAAGGTCGCCAGTTCCCCCCCCCCCCCCCCCCCGACAGAAATTTAGACCTGAGTAAGTAGCAGGTGCTATGCCACTGCAGGCAACAGGAGCCTTTTTAAGGGGCAGAAAGCCTGGAGGGTTCCTGAAGTGGAAACTAGCACAGCTTCCTCCATTTGCCATCTCAAGAGCAACCAAGCGTAAGACAGCAAAGCACCGCAGCTCAGCGCCCGGGAAGAGCCCTCAGGCTCCCTTGAAATGCGGTATAACTATCTCCCTCGCTCAAGATCTCCCACCTCAGCTGCAGGACTGAAAACCCTCTTATCTGGTCAAAAGGACCCTCCAGCGAGTGCAGAGCCTTATTACAGAGCACAAGCCGCATTCCACTTGGCCAGGAATAAGCATCATCAATTTTTAATACTTAAAGATAATATTGCCTCCTTCGGTATACACTGTGCATTACAGTCTCTGTTCTGCTCTTAAAGCGAGGAGACTCCAGTCCAACTATCCAACCATGAACCAAGGTTCTTAACCCATCATCCTTTGCACCTCACACTTTCTCCTTTCTAGCTGTGACTCACGAAAGATGTCAAAACTCACCTCTTCACAATCATCCTATCATAATGAACTCTATCCCTTTCCTCCCTCCTCACCTCACCTTACTGTGATGCTATGTTTCGAATCCCTTCTGAATTTGTATGCACTTCCTGTCCTCGGCTCGCATTGTACATGTACCTGTGCATCTTACATTTCGGCAAGGAATCCTGTTGCTGGATGTATGACGTTACAACGCATGCAATTACCACGCATGCCTTTACCACACATTATTTTACATCTCATGTCTTTACCGTGCATATGCCTTTACCACACATATGCCTTCACCACGCAGGTAAGCATAAATAAGGAAAGAGAGATATATATATATATATATATACACACATACATATATATATATATATATATATATACACACACACACACATATATACATACACACACATATATATTACACACACACATATATTACACACACACATATATTACACACACACATATATTACACACACACATATTTTTTCACTAAAAAACGCAGGTTACAGGGGCATTATAGTTGGGTTCAGATTCTACACACCCTTGAAATCAAGGAGAGGGGGCTCTCAATTCCAAAGGGATAGAGCACCCAGTAACTATCAAGTTAAAAGAAATGTTCCCTTTGGATGGGACCTAAATTCAACAATTTATACTCCAACCATACTTATATTTCACACATTTCATACTTATCAACAATTAAGGCACTTATAAATCGAGTACACTTCTTAATCAGATGGTTAATTTATTTAGCAAAAAGATTTCTTTATACAATTTCATATGACACACAAAATTAGACACAAATATTCAAAAGCATTAAAAACACAATAATCTAAAAATATTGCTAAAAGGAGAAAATATAAAGACACTGCACTATGTCTTTTACGTGTTAATTCGACCATACATATAGACAGCATAGAGCATGGGTCCAAATTCCCTGTCTGCAGTATAATGCTGACTCTTGCCAAATTTAACACACTTCTATTGTAGGCGTTGACGCGTTTCAGTGGTACATTCGCAATAGGACCACCTTCTTCAGGACATATATTTTTTTCTCTCATATATTAAAAATAGTCGACTTATATCACAAACCGGTGCAACTGCACTCATTACACAATTATTTCATGAGTCCCTTCCACAAGTGGTTAAGATTGTGTAACGTTTTTCACAACATCGGTGCGACTGCACTCAGTGCTAGAATTTACAGAACCTTTCAACTCGTAGTTGAAGTAGAATAACTTATTTCATGGAATCTTAGGGAAGTTCCCTTTGATTCTTAATCAAAAAAGAGTCGATTTCTGAAGTAAAACACCGCCCTCGGTCGCGTTTCTATTTGCGGGTATCTGAGTTTTCCCGTAGATCCTACCGATAGGGTACCTCGTTCGTGGCTATTAATTCCGACGAACCCGCGTTCCCTCGGGTTTAACCTTGATCGTAGTTCAGATTCTACACACACAAAACTATAGAATTTCAGCAGTTATAGTTATCTGAAGTAGCTATACTCATGCCACAAGGTAACGATAATTTGCACCCCCGGCATGCAAAGTTTTCTCATCAATAATTTTACAGCAAATGTTGCAGTGATATTATCAATGATGTCATGAGTGATGTAATATGTGGGGTAATAAGCAGTGCATGGCGAGGGCACAAGTTATAGTTACCTTAGGGCACGAGTTATAGTTACTTAAGATGACTAGAACTGCTAATTTTTTATGGTTTTGGGTGTGTAAAATCTGAACCCAATGGGTTCCCTTTGGTTTTTTTGTGAATTTCTACGTTTAAAAAAAATTCTATTTCCCAACTATAACGTCCCTGTAACCTTTGGCTTTTCAATTAATTTCTATGGCTTTTTAATGCTATTTTCTAACTATAACGTCCCTGGACCCTTTTTTCCCCCCGTGAATTTCTAGGGTGTTTTTTAAAGTAAAAATACACACACAGAAAAAAACAAATATATATATATATATATATACATACACACATACATACACATACTTACCATGCGTAGTAAAGGCATGGGTGGTAAAGGCGGACGCATGGTAAAAAAATTGTGTGGTAAAAGCATTGCATGGTAATGCCTGTGTTGTAAAGGCTGTTTCCCCTGTTGCTATGTACAATGCCCTATTTTCCTTTGAGGGAAAGTATATATTAGATAAATACACCGATTAAAGATGACATGTAAGAAAAACAACGGGAGACAAGTCATGCTGACTGCGGGTCTATCCCTCACCCATCACACCACCAGGTGCTGCATTCCATAACGTGATAACTGGAGCTCGGTGGTGCTCATGCAGGACATGAAAACATTTCCCACAAAGGCTCAAAACAAAAGCAACATCCTTCGAACCAAACACCCTGCCTGGTGTAGCTTGCTAGCCACGTGGATAAGCACTTCAGTGCCCCACACAGGGGCTAAAACACAATACTTGATGGGCTCCATATTGCACTGTGATGCTGTGTTTCGAAGAACCTTCTAATTCTAGCCATACAACTTGCATGTTAGTACTCACAGCGCCTTCTTCATCTCCAGACTCTGTAGCTATCCCTCAGATATATGAAGCAGATCCAGCGCCTTCCCCATAAACAAACAAAATCCGATGCCACCAACCGGTGTGTGTCAGACAGGACCGCACGCCCTTGCCCCCAAGATTCATTAGTTGCAGCCTGGGTGGGCTCGACCGACCCTTCTGCCGATCAGCCAACCCTATCACCGTACCCTGAGCAGTAAGTATGCAGTGCTCAAAATGCCGCAGCATAGCAGGCGCTGGGATTGCATAAGATGCCAGCACCACGTCCTGCCGCGCGCACACAAAGGAGCTCTCATTTCAACACTCTGATTCAAATCTGGGGAGTTTTTTTAAATGTTCGCCTCGAAAATCTATCAGTGTGAAGCAGGCTCCATCGGCAGATGGCAAAACCCAATACACAAAGCTCAGGTAAATATCTAAAACGCAGAACAAGTAAAAATAACATTTAAAAAAAAACTGTCCATCCTTTTAGAATCTAAGCATTTCAGGTGACACGCGTTTTTGATGCATTGGAAAGGAATGCAAAAAATAACCTACCGCAGACAAAGAAAGAAAATGAAAACAAACGCCGCCAAAGCTACACGTTTTGTATCTTTTTTGTCTTCGGTGCGACGGTGCTCTTATCCCGTTAGACTGTGATCCGCTGTGAAAGCGGCCCCGGCCATCATTATACCCCAGGTGACTGACTGCCCTCTGTGTCAGAGAGACAGTCAACCACATACAAGCCACATTACAGGACAATAACACCAGTAAACAATCATAGGAAGCCCCCCCCCCCCCATGGGGGGGCCAGCGACTGCTACCTGCACTGGAAGGCTGGCGGGGTTAACCGTTTCCTCCCCAGTGACTACTGCTCCAGTCTCCCATGTTGCATCAGTTATTAACATCATACACCCATGTGCCCCCCCCGCCCCCCTCCCGGCCAGTTTTTCGCCTCCTTCTCTCTCTTCATGTTTACTTCGCCTGGGGCTCACATACATCACCCCGCTTCTAGCACTAAAGAGGCTTCGTAGGTTGTTGGAGGACAGGCAGTGGCCCCACAGAATGTAATGGACAGGTAACCTTGAGTTTAGGGGCGGAGATCTGTGAACTAAGAATGGGGGAAGTGATCTGGGATGACATAAAAAAAAAAAAAAAAAATGAATGAGGGGAGAGAATGAACATCCAGGACAAATGGGATTTATTTCTCAGGATGAGGAAATATTGGGCACTGAACTTGCAGAATGCAAGGGGGGGGGGGTGACCTTGTATGGTTACAGGAGTGGTAAGAAAGTATTTGCAGGGCCAAGAGTGGAACTGAAGATCTGCAATCGGTGTTAAAGGCTAAGCAGACCTCAGTATATGGGGCCCTCAAATGAGGGTGGAGGGATCATTGCATAACTGTGGAGGGCACGTTGGAGCAATCTTGAGCAGGTCATACAACAGGTGCAGGGATCCTGGCATGTTTCTGCGGGAAGGGGACCATGTATTAGTCCTGGTGGTGGGTTTACCTGCCTGCAACTGGGGCATTCAGCAGGGGGCTAGGGAGACACTGCATTATTGTCTGGAGGCCCCGCATAATAGCAAGAGGCGATGGCACAGAAAGTAGAAAGACTGCCTGAAGGAATGGGCAAACTTGCAAGACCAGGATTATAAATGAGGTTTGATGAGGACATATCATAAAAGTCTTGATCAGTATTTTGCATGAAGGTTTGGGGAGGATGTCTTGCAAGGAGCTGGATGTGGGGGACGAAATCACCTGAAGGTAAAGGAATCTTGCTTGATGAGCGCTGGACCACTTGGAAAGGCCAAGGGCTGAGGACCTTCCATTATGGGGGAGGTGAAGGCTTCGCATAATGGAAGGAGGACTTTGCATGCTAAAGTAGTGAGTGCCTGCTAAGATAAAGGGGAGACGGCCTTTCATGATTAGGGGAGCTGAAGACTTGGCATTACGGAGAGGGCAAGAATATGGCAAGATGGAGAGAGTGAGACCTGGCATAATGTGGGGGCCAGGAGTCAATTTAGCAAATGTTAAGTCAATGTGGGTAAGCTGGAGAGTGAAAATGTGGAAGCAGTGGTGAGGCTTCGGTAGGAAGGAGTTGGTGATGACGGGACATCATGGAGGGTTGATGACTTGGCATGAAGAATGGTTAACATATATGGAACGATGGAGGACAGTGAGAACCTCCATGATGAGACAAGTGGGGCCTGGCCTGACATAAGTAGACTGGAATACTAGCATAAATTAACAAAAACAATGGTTCTGTTGGGTTTACCTAATTATTTCTTATGAAAACGCCTAGTGTTACCATATTATTCTATAATCATAAACATCAATATCTCATATCTCATATAGTAGAGAGGATTTCAGTTTCTTTAAAGAAATCCACTCTACGCGTACAGTTCCTTCTGAGCCTGAGGTACTGGCCATACGGTAAATTATCCCTCAGGCTCCGTGGATGATGCGATTGATACTTGAGGAGTGTGTTTCTCTCCGTGGGCTTACGGTATAAATCACAATATAGGAGGCCCTCATCAACTCGGAATGTAAGGTCCAAGAAGTCAATGGCTTAATTGTTGTAGGCCATGGTGAACTGGATGTCTCTAGTTCTATTGTTCAACCAGTCCCTAAAGTTCTTAAGATCATCTTCAGTGCCGGACCAAACCATTATGACGTCGTCTATGTACCGTTTCCACACTGCAATAGACGCAATATAAGGATTGTCATGGCTGTATAAAAATTCTTCTTCATAATCATCCATGAAGATATTAGCCAAACTAGGAGCATAAGTAGCTCCCATCGCAACACCCTTACATTGGAAATAAAACTGGTTTCTGAAAACGAAATAGTTCTTCTTCATCGCAATCTCCAACATGGCAATTAGAAAGTCAGTAGGTATCCAGTGTGGTCACTTATTATTTATAAAACTTCACCTCGTGTTGACAGCCTTGTTTACGAATTTGTAAATATATATGAATGATTAAATTTATAAAAAACGAGGAAATAGACAGCAATTTGTGTCGTGTGTGTTATTATTATTATTTTTTGTCTGGATAACTGAGATATTGATGTTTATGATTATAGAATAATATGGTAACACTAGGCGTTTTCATAAGAAATAATTAGGTAAACCCAACAGAAACATTGTTTTTGTTAATTTATCCATACCCAGGTTCTGAGGGACACAGGGTCGCCCCATTATTGTTTAACTGGAATACTAGCATGGCAGAAGTAAGTAAACATGGTGTCGATAAAACTCTACAAAAGAGCGGGAAGCAAAACCTCAGAGGACGGAAGGGACAAGACCAGGCAGGATTGAGAGGAGCAAGATTTAAAGGAGGTGGCAAAGCTGGGCACGATGGAAGGACCAAGGCCGCGGAGGACGGAAGGTACCAAGGCCGCGGAGGCCGGAAGGTACCAAGGCCGGAAGGGACCAAGGCCGGAAGGTACCAAGGCCGCGGAGGCCGGAAGGGACCAAGGCCGCGGAGGCCGGAAGGGACCAAGGCCGGAAGGTACCAAGGCCGCGGAGGCCGGAAGGGACCAAGGCCGCGGAGGCCGGAAGGGACCAAGGCCGGAAGGGACCAAGGCCGCGGAGGCCGGAAGGGACCAAGGCCGCGGAGGCCGGAAGGGACCAAGGCCGGAAGGGACCAAGGCCGCGGAGGCCGGAAGGGACCAAGGCCGCGGAGGCCGGAAGGGATCAAGGCCGCGGAGGCCGGAAGGGATCAAGGCCGCGGAGGCCGGAAGGGATCAAGGCGCGCGGAGGCCGGAAGGGATCAAGGCCGCGGAGGCCGGAAGGGATCAAGGCCGCGGAGGCCGGAAGGGATCAAGGCCGCGGAGGCCGGAAGGGATCAAGGCCGCGGAGGCCGGAAGGGATCAAGGCCGCGGAGGCCGGAAGGGACCAAGGCCGGAAGGGACCAAGGCCGGAAGGGACCAAGGCCGCGGAGGCCGGAAGGGACCAAGGCCGGAAGGGACCAAGGCCGGAAGGGACCAAGGCCGCGGAGGCCGGAAGGGACCAAGGCCGGAAGGGACCAAGGCCGTGGAGGCCGGAAGGGACCAAGGCCGGAAGGGACCAAGGCCGTGGAGGCCGGAAGGGACCAAGGCCGGAAGGGACCAAGGCCGTGGAGGCCGGAAGGGACCAAGGCCGGAAGGGACCAAGGCCGTGGAGGCCGGAAGGGACCAAGGCCGGAAGGGACCAAGGCCGTGGAGGCCGGAAGGGACCAAGGCCGGAAGGGACCAAGGCCGTGGAGGCCGGAAGGGACCAAGGCCGGAAGGGACCAAGGCCGTGGAGGCCGGAAGGGACCAAGGCCGGAAGGGACCAAGGCCGTGGAGGCCGGAAGGGACCAAGGCCGGAAGGGACCAAGGCCGTGGAGCGGAAGGGACCAAGGCCGGAAGGGACCAAGGCCGGAAGGGACCAAGGCCGTGGAGGCCGGAAGGGACCAAGGCCGTGGAGGCCGGAAGGGACCAAGGCCGTGGAGGCCGGAAGGGACCAAGGCCGGAAGGGACCAAGGGCACGGAGGATGGAAGGGAGCGAGCCCTAGTGGAGGGGGACAAAACCAGGCATGATGGAGGGAGGCAAGACCTCAAAGGATGGAAGGGAGCAAGACCTCAGAGGAAGACATGGCGCAAGGCTGGGCAAGATGGAAGAGGGCAAGACCTGTCAGGATGGAGGGGAGCAAGGCCTCAAAGGATGAAAAGCTTTACGAAACGTAATGGATGTACCTTACAGGATAGCGGAGGCAAACTTCTTAGAGGATGGAAAGGATCTATTTGCTGGAACCTCCAGCTATGGGAAGGGAAATAACTTGCAGGAGGAGGCCCTCACAGTATATAATGAAACACTTAACAGGATTGGGAAAATTAGATTTATAGTTTGGAGAAGCTAGACCTCACAGACAGAGATGGGACAAATCCGCGGCTTGGAGAAGGAAGCTAGTAAATGTAGAATATTTTACTAGATCGGTCGATTATTCGTATGTTTACTTTCACCACAAGAACACGTCGCATGTCCCACACTGTCCATTAATATTAATTGTGCTATTCTCTCCCTTTTAAAATCCTTACACTGCCAGTTTCAGAAAATATTAAAATTGGGTGATCTGCTCCATGTGTTATCCATACCCAAATCTAAATCCCCCCTCTAAAAATCCCAACAACCCGTGTTATGCTCATCTAGAAATCCTGTGTGTACTCTCTCTTCGCCGCGTCTACAGAACCTAATGCTGGGCGCACAAATACACCATCTCTTTACTCCTCTTCCAAATAAATACACAAGCTTGGGAGCCCTATTGTCGCCATGGCGTGCATGCATGCCCTCCAAAAGAAATCTGGAAATCCCGTAAGTGGGTGCATTATGCCCTCCCCATCCCCCTCCTGGTGCCATGCCATTGGACGCATTATTCTTTTCCACCCAGAGAGTGCATCGACCTAAGGGCACATTTTAACATCGGCTGCTTTACTACCCACGCCCCAGAGCACCCCTCGAGAACCATGCATACCCTTCCCCATCCATCATCTGCCCCCTTTCTCACCGGCACTCCTGCTGATGGCTCCGCTGCTCCAGGGAGCTTCCTTGGTCCCCTGCTCGGATGCGTCTCTGCAGCAGTTGCCCTCCCCTCCTCCTCCCTTCGCTGCTGTGTTTCTGTATGTGCTTCTCGGTGATGCTCAAAGGGAGGCGGGGCCAGGCGTTTTTCTTTGACACCACGCACACCACGTAAGGAGACAACGAAGCAGAGGGCTAGAAAATTTGCCTACCCGTGTTTATTAACTGCTCTTTCAGGCAATGAGTGGTCGAGTTTTTTTGCCGTCAAGAGAGCACTTTAGGCAGCGAAGGCTCTGATTGGCTCTGAGCACGTTTGTACCCATTGGCTAGTTATGACAATACAGGCGCCTGGCAAAACACGCCCACCACTCTTCTGATTGGACAACTGTCAGCTAGAAGACTTCCGCGTAATGTGCAGAAGGATTGAGTGCAATCTTGCAGTTTCCTCTGAAGGCATTTAATGTTGGCATGACGGAGCATCGTTAATAAAACATGTCTTGCTTTTGGGTGCTGGGGAAATGACAGGCAGGGACGGAGAAAAAGGCACGAAATAAAACATACAATTACTTCGGCACAGAGAATTCAAGAATCAAGGAGGTCAAATGCAATGGAGTATTTACGAATTACGAGAGGACAGACACGGGATGATATAACCACGATGGGAAGGGAAACAATGGCAGAGAGAAGAAAAATTAAGAATAGAAGAACAAGCATTTGCAATGCAATTGGTTTCGAATTTGTCAAGGTTAGAGCTATTGGCGTTGTATATGACAATGTTTTTACTTTTGTTTTTTTTTTCTTTACAGTGGAGTGATCATATTTACATAGCTCTTTTGCCGTTCGTATGACCTCGCGGTGCTGGAGAACCAGAAAATGTGAAACAGGTTATGAGGGAGGGAAGGTGTAAAATAACAGTCACTAATGTAAAAGGAATTAAAACAAGTATGAGCCTGTAATGTTGGGCCCTAGGCCCCCATGGTGAGGAACACACGGACGCTGACACGGATAGTGTGGTACTGGTAATGGCCCAGGGCACGTGCGCCCGGCCCCTTTTATTAACAGGGTCACCTGACTGGTGACGCCTGTGGTGGGTGGGTGTACAGTGTAGGTTACATCACACAAGAACAACTAGACTGTATCCAGCCGGATACTACATCCCTCCCAAACTTTGATAAAAATAACAAACAGGAGTCCAACCTGTAATAAAAACAACACACAGCCTATGGAACAAATGATTGTATTCAGGCCGTCCGCCAGCCGGCGCTAGACCTTCGGACCACGGGGTCAAGATGTCTTCTTCTGCTTTGACGATGTTCTTGTGGACCGCCCGGTCTCTCGGTACCAAATCTTATATTCAAAACTTCAGTGTCGGTGCATCTGGAGCTGTGGCGAGATCCACTCTGGAGTATCTCTCAGCACTCAGGCTCCGGTTGATGGCAGAACCTGCAGCTGGTGGAGATGATCTTTGGGTGTGAGGCCTTCCTTCCAGTGGAGGTGGCGTACTAGATGGCCTTCCTTGTCCCCGACTTTTGAGCGACGTCCGACTTGCCTCTTTCGCCCGGAATCCTCTCTCACTGGAGCCTCTTGGAGGGCACTCCTCTCTCACTGGAGCTTTTCGGAGGGCTTTTCTCGCTAGCTGCCATGGGACCGTGTGGGGCTTCGAGGGAGCCGCGCGAAGGCGTCGCTGCGGAACTGCCAACGGACTCACAGCCAAGTCACTCATGTAGCCTCCGGTAGTGGTGTCTCCGTCTGGGCATCCTCGCCGTCTGGACTTGGGTTATGCGCTTTCCTCTGATGATCTTGTTTGTACCCAGTCTTCAACCTTGGTCTCCCTTCTTCCCGCGCCTGACGTGGAGCTGGTGCCGACGCATCTCTCCTGTCCGGACTTCCATAGCATGGAAACTCCGTCGAGGCCCTTGTCCCCTGGACTGTCACGTGACTGCGTGGGCTGTGCGGGCCTTTGCGTAGGCCACGCTTAGGGGTCGCTGCGGAACACCCAACAGGGCCACGGCCCAGTCTTGTGTAGTCCCCAAAGGCGGATCTTCCAATGGCCGGTTGTGCTCGACTTCGGCAGGCTGTAGGTTGATGGGGTGCACAGGAGGTTTCTGGGTGGTTCGCCTCATTGTCTTCCGGTGGTATGGGGCAGGTGTGGATTCCCTCGGGTGGTGCGATGCTCCTTGGTCGTGATGCACCGGGATGGTGATAATATACGGTTGGTCTTCCTTTAGTGGGCAGACAGGCGGTGATCTTCCTGCATTCGGCGGCCTTGTGGCGGGAGTGGGCTAGAGGTAGTTTGCGTCTTCATCTTGCTGATGGCACTAGTCCTCTGTGCTGTCGCCCTGTTCCTTTCCTCCGGCACGCCTGTGGTGTTTGTCTGCCCGGTGGCGTTGTGCCACTGCCCTTTCTTCCTTTGCGGAGTGGCGTGCTGCCACTCTCTTCTCCTCCCTCGCGACACCGTCCGGTCTCCTCTTCTTCTTTCTCTGCCTTGACCAGGCCTCCCCGGGTGGCGTGCACTCCACCCGTGGCTCCCCGGTCTGGTCCTACCCCTAGGACACTGCTCTCACTTCACTCTGAGACTGGACCTGTCATTGCGACCTTCTTCCGTTCGCTCACTTCTGAATTCCGTCTAACTTGTCCTTCTCTTCGGACCTCATCCTGGTCCTCTTCGCGGTCCTCCTCCTTGTTGGACCTCTGAGTCGGTCATTGACTCTTGACCTCTTCCTGGGTCTCTGACTTTCGTGGCGTCCTTCTGGTACTGTTTGCGGTACCTCTTCTGTGCCACTTTTCCTTGTGGTGGCGTCCTTCTGCCACTTGGCGCGTATGCTGCGCTCTTCTTGCGGTAGCGTCGTTCCGCCCCTTGGCGCGTATGCTGCGCTCTTCTTGCGGTGGCGTCGTTCCGCCATTTGGCGCGTATGCTGCGCGCTTCTTCTTGCGATGGCGTCGTCCCGCCATTTGGCGCGTATGCTGCGCTCTTCTTGCGGTGGCGTCGTTCCGCCACTTGGCGCGTGTGCTGCGCTCTTCTTGTGGTGTCGTCGTTCCGTCACGTGGCGCGTATGCTGCGCTCTTCTTGCGGTGGCGTCGTTCCGCCACTTGGCGCGTGTGCTGCGCTCTTCTTCTTGCGATGGCGTCGTTCCGCCACGTGGCGCGTATGCTGCGCTCTTCTTGCGGTGGCGTCGTTCCGCCACTGGGTGCATGCTGCACCTGTCGCACCCCTCTGATCTCCAGGCTTGATGCTCGTGTTCCGTGCTGCTCCTGCTGCTTGTCCTGCTTCTGCAGCGACAACCTGTGGCCACCAGGTACCGCTGCACCTTCGTTCTCACTCAGTTCAGGGCTCCCTTCTCGTCGATGCCCTTCTTGCTGTTGGTGGGTTCTGCAGCTCTTGTTCCTGCGCTGCCTTTCACCTTAGACGCTCTTCTGGGTTTCCTTAATACCATGAGCTTGCTCCTTGTGCTCTACCTCCTGCGCATATTCGTCTTGCTCTCCTTCCGGGTTTGCTTGTCCTGGCATTCAGAGCATGTGCGCTGAGCTTACCATTGGTTGTGTGTTGCGGTAGCTGTCGCTGCGGTGTTTACCCTGTTGCCACCTCAGTGTAGGCAGTTGCTCTCTTTGCCCACTCTCTCCTGCCTTTTGGAGGCTTGCTGCCTTATGTCCGTCTGCTGCAACAGGTACTTTTGCTCTTTACCTTCCCCACACGTTTGGGCTGTAGCAGCTGCCTCTGTGCTGCCTTATTTCGTTCCTTGAACACCCTTGCCTCGCAGCCCACTAGCTCATGTCCTTTTCTGGCATGTCACCTTGCTGCCACCGTCTTTTCTCTAGTGGGCGCAATGATGCACGTTGGCCACTAGATGGCAGTGTTGCATGCTTTTCGCACAGCCTCGGCAACTTTCTTCATGCTGCGGGGCTTCGTGCTCACTATCCTCGTGGAGGAGCACCTTCGCCGATGGCTGCTGCGTGCCCCCATTCATCCGGACCCCTGCCGGCCGCGGTACAGTTGGCCTGGATGCGGTAAGTGTCTTTTCCTGTTTCTTTGGGGGGGGCAGGCCGTCGTGCCGAGTGTACTTTCCCTGTTCTAGAGGGTTTCTTTAGCCTATTTACCGGCAGCGCTGGCCGCATACCGTCAGTCAGCTGGTGGCCTCTCACCGGTGCCGGGTGTGGTCCGCCGCACTGCGGTCATTCGGGCAGTATCTCTCCCTGACGCGGGGTGGGCTCCCGCTGGGGCCTCAGCAGTCCGGTGGCGCAGGCATGCCACGGCTCCCTTTTCACGGCCCGCAGGATCAGGCCTCACGCCCCTCGAGGCAGTTATGCGGCGGCCGGCAGCAGCTCAGTCCGGTCCCGCTCGCAGTGCGCTTCCACCTTCACGGGGCTTTCTTCGTGCCGGCGGGGGCACACCAGATCCTTCAGCGTGGGGTGGGCTCCCTCGAACCTCCTGTGCTCTTCAGGGGTCACTCTTCTCGACGTGCCACGGCCCCACGTTCACTCACCGGGCTCGCTGCCTACCTGGCGGGTCGTCGCGGCCGATGCGGGTGGGATCCGATCGGCTCGCTCTTCTCTCCGGGGCACTTCACAATCCCCCTGCGGGTCTTCACATCGGTGCGGGGTGGGCACCCGGTCACCGTATGTCCTTCATGCAAGCCCGGGCTTTCTCACACGCCCCGCGGGCTATCGGGCGCCTCTGCACGGAGGCGGGTGTCCTGCAGGCACACGAGGTGCGGGGTGGGCTCCCGGTCACCTCGCCTTCACCCTGCGACTTTCGGGCGCGTTCCGCGCCGGCTGCTGGGGGTTGCCCTCAACACGGGCAGCTCTCTCCCCCTTTTTCCATCTGCTGCTGGGCTGCTGCACGCACGGGCACAGTCCCCTCGTCGCCAGTGTAATGTTGGGCCCTAGGCCCCCATGGTGAGGAACACACGGACGCTGACACGGATAGTGTGGTACTGGTAATGGCCCAGGGCACGTGCGCCCGGCCCCTTTTATTAACAGGGTCACCTGACTGGTGACGCCTGTGGTGGGTGGGTGTACAGTGTAGGTTACATCACACAAGAACAACTAGACTGTATCCAGCCGGATACTACAGAGCCTACAGACATTATCACAAGTATATGTGGCAGACAATAGATTCCATTGGTAAGGCATCCAAGTGAGTTACAGTGTTTACTGCAGAGACACAGCAGCTCTCAGATCCCAATGCACCAGTTGCAACGCTACAAATAACAGAATGCAAGGCAAGATAATTAACAAGAAAGGGTCAGCAGGATAACTCACACTAGACAGGGGGTATTAGCGAGTTCTGTTAATCGAATACAGAGAGACCTCAGAAAAGAAGGTGGGAAGGGCTATTAGAGCACAGTATGAGAGAATACAACTAGAGACCATGGTGATGTAAAATCCAACGTCCGCATCTGCTGTATCTGTTTCTACAGAGAGGCTGAAGCAGAGGCCTGTAGGCTGCATTCCGCAAGCGCTGTCGAGGCTCGACGTAACAACGTGCACCAAGCAAAGTTGTGGGATGGCTTGCCTGCAAAAAAAAAATAAAAACAGCACCACCACATCACTAGGATACGAAGTGGTTTCGTGCTCTGAGAAACATCGCCAACCAAACAGTTAAAACTGCACCACTCGTAAGTTTGTTTTTTGTTGAAAACAAGCAACCAACATTGATATATATATATATATGCATTTCTTGTAGGGGTATCATTCATGAGGCCCATGAGGGCAGCAGATGTGTCTGATGATTATGATATACAGGTGAGAAAAATGTAGATAAAAATAATAGAAGTGGAGGAGGCAGCAAATTAACAGGGAGCGCTGAGCCAGCGCCAAGCCAAGTCTTAACAGTCATGACACGACTAGCCGAGCTGTGAACACATGACGGGCACAGTCCAACAAACGTTTACAGATGTAAAAATATGATACAATTTTTTTCTTTTTGAAAATTCTTTATTTCATTGACTTGGAACATAAGACTGTTACTGCACTGAATGCCATTTTTCAGAAAGTGATATTTTCTAAACATGAACTTACAAATATTTATGCCCCTTTTGCCAGACCTAACGATGATGCCATTAGTGAACCAAGAGACATGTCAGTTGTCATGGGTACCTATAGGAGGCATAGGTTGTTAATTTAGAGAAAGTAAGATTTAAGTCTATTAAAACAGTCACAGAAAGGGTTTTTAATCCAGCATACATCCTCAATTGATATATTTCGAGGTGCTGTCAGATGTACGAATAAAGCAAAAAGAGGCATCATGAAATAAGTTAATTGTCTAGAATCACACAATTTAGTGACACAGGGAAGCTGGGATTGTACCCAGGTGTCCTGGTGGAGCAGTTCAGCTCCAAGATCAGTAGCTTTTCCTCTCTAGCTTTATATCATAGGTTAATGCTTTGCCTTTAATTCTATGAGGAGCTACACCGGTGCACTGTATTAAATACACATACACGATTCATGATAAATCAAGTTTAAAATACAGGACTTTCTGGAAAAATGCAATAGTTCTCACATTTTTTGAGTACACAACCGGAGTGGATGTATGTGATTTGAGTGGAATAATCATTTACCCTGCTGGCATTAGGATCATGATTTGTATCAATACACCAACATTTTATATTCTTTCTACTCAGGTAGATGGAAGAAAAGAAGTGAAAATATACCCCTTTATTTGAAATGTGCACACTAGTTTTGTTCCTCGGAACAAACTCTGAGGTGGGAGACAGCTGAAGGGACAACCTGCAAACAAACATAATAACACTAGGCCAGTAGTTTCAGAAGAAAAGAAGCTAATTACCAGACAGTCCTCAGATGGCGATGGAGCACAAAAAACACTCAAATACGGCATGCTAACAGACACTTAAGAGGCCACAGGGTTAAGAGTTAGATGCTTAGCCTATAAACATATTAGAGACAATGAATGAAAACATTTTCCTTCTCTTCAAATCAGCACATTAGTATTGTCTTAAGTTATGGGGAGGCAGAAGACGGATGGATGGACAAATTGCAAAGAAACAAACATAATAACAGAGACCTGTAAAAACCTGGCCTTCCGGTACTGTAGCACTAATGTTGGTTCCAGAGTGGAAAGGAGATAGTCTGCTGTTAGCAAAAATCCTTAAGGAAGTGTGGGCATAAAACACACGCCAGCACAAGAAAGAAATTAAGCCTTTCTCAAATGAACACCGCTCGGCGAAGGAATGTGCCTCAGATGCCTCTAGGGCACTAAGCACAATTTTCTGCCTCTGCAAGTTTAACGACACATGACTTGTGGGTATTAGGTGAAATATAATTGCTGGGAGGCAGAAGTATGAATCTAATGGGGAAATCCAGTTGGAGATATGCAATTTAAAAATCAATGGTGCCCATGGTAAATTAAAGAAGTTTACAATTGTCAGCGCTTTGATAATGGCAACGGGTCAGTACTACATGCTCCTTCAAATGAGTTTATTTGTACAATTAGAAGCTGCACATGCATCCCTACAGTGAGTTGAAAGATTATACACACACACAGAAGCAGCCAGCGAGCACCAAGCAAATGAACAAAGACAATGTCAACATAAACACGAATATTACTTCAAACTGTTGCAAAAAATCAAAGGATGTACTAAATTGTGAAGCAATAAGGTTTACCAAGTTAATAAAGAATGCACAATTATTACTAATGCCGCGGTCCTTTCCTGTAATAAAGTTGAATTTATGTATGTGGGGAACATGTGAACTGGCAAGAGATCCTTAAAAACTGCCTCTCTGCTTCCCCAGAGCCCAGCACCAGGTCTATAAAACATGCACAAAACCCATCAGTATTTAATTTACCTCCCGAAACTTGCTGGCTGCATCAGGACATTTTTTCATGACTAAAATATATCCTTTGTGGAATCTTGCCCGTGAGTGACAGCAGAGAGAGGTTTCACAGCACCGACGGGGAAATATTGGTTTAGCTAGGCTCGACATCAAAAAACAAGAATGGACCAGAAAAGCTGAGTCCGGTGTATGTTTGAATAGTCACCCGAGTGCTGGAGGCTATGGAGATAGAGGTAGAAAATAACAAGCACTAATGTAAAAGGAATTAAAACGAGAGATTATCGCATGTATATGTGGCAGACAATAGTATCCATTGGTAAGGCATCCAAGTGAGTTACAGTGTTAACTGCAGAGACACAGCAGCTCTCAGCTCAGTATGAGAGAGTACAACTAGAGACCATGGTGAAGTAAAATCCACCATCCACCATCCGCTTCTGCTGTATCTGTCTCTACAGAGAGGCTGAAGCAGAGGCCTGTAGGCTGCATTTAGCAAGCGCTGTCGAGGCTCAACCTAAAAACACGCACCAAGAAAAGTTGTGGGATGGCTTGTCTGCAAAAAAATAAAATACAAACAGCACCACCACATCACTAGGAGAGACTGGGAGGGCTTGATTCAGCTTCCTCTGGAAAAATCATTCACACCGTCTCTCCCTTGGCTGGGCATCCCCAGCTCTTCCTCACCAAGACTTGGCTCCATCGGAAGTATCATTTCAAGGATCTTGAGATGATGCAGTCTTTTTGAACCAGGAAGCATTCCTCGATAGCAAGCTCTCACCTCTTTTGGCAGTGATCATAGTTCCTTTCACTTCAATCACTTCCCATGGCTCCCACTCAAAATGTGTTCTAAATTTCCACTCCGGGTGCCTGACCTTGATTACCACCTGGTCTCCTGGGCGTATTCCTAACTCACGAGCCTTCCTCTTCCGGCTAGCCATGTCATTGTTTCTTTTCCTCTTGGCCTGTGCAGCTGCACTATCTAACACTCCTGGTACCCACTTGGCACTCACCGGAACTAGATCACGTACAGGCCTCCTTATAATCAGCTCACACGGCAAACAACCAGTGGTGCTATGCGGCGTTTGTCTGTATGCCCTCAAAAATTGAAAAAGACACCCTTCCATCTTTACACATTGATCAACTCCAATCCGGAGTGCTTTGTTGAGTATTCTCATGAATCTTTTGACCTCCCCATTGGCTTGAGGCCACTGAGGGGAGTCACTGGCCGGGTTTAATGTTTAGATGATGAAGGTAGTCTCTAAATTCCTGGCCATAAAAGGGCGGACCATTGTCCGTCTTGGTCTCATCCGGCAACCCCAACATGGTGAAAATCTTGTCCAACACTGGCTTGACACACTCAAAAGCAGTGGAGCTGACTAGTTCCACGGCCGGAAACTTGGAGTGACTGTCAATCATAACTAATGTTAGGCGACCATCCGGGAAGCTCCCGAAGTCCATACTGTTGGAGCTGTACCGCCCACCGTTCAATTTGTGGTGGCCCATTCCACGCTGTCCCTCCAAACAGCAGCACCAGCGGCTTGTGATCCGTGATCACTCGGAACTTGTGTCCACATAGGTATATGTTGAAGTGTTGGCAGGCCCATTTAATGGCAAGCGCCTCTCGTTCGATTTCCGCGTACCCAGTCTCTACCACCAACTGCGCCCTAATGGAATAAGCAATCGGTACCCATTCTCTTTGCAGGTCTTGCTGCAGTAGCACTGCCCCTAGCCCGACAGGGCTGGCATCTACTATGAGATCTGTGGGACTTCCTGGACAGAAGTAAGCTACCGTGGCTCCTTTCAACAGCGCTCCTTTCACCTCCTGAAACGCCTGAGATGCTGCACTTGACAATTGCCATTGGGTGTTCATTTTCATGAGAGCCCTTAGAGGTTCAGAGATGGTTGCCAGATGAGGAATGAACCTCCCACAATAGTTTTCCATCCCCAAGATGCTGCGCATCTCCGTGGGATTTTGGAGAGTAGCAGCCGTCCTGATGGCCTCAACTTCCACCGGATTCAACTGCAGTCCATCCTGGGAGAATTTGTACCCGAAGAATTCCACCTCATTGGTGAAGAATGCGCACTTGTCTTTATGTAGGGTCAGTCTTTGCTCGGCAAGTCTCTGCATGGTTGCTCTGAATCGCACATGGTGCTCCTCCAAAGTTTGTGAAAATATTAATGACATTTATGACTTTTACCAGTCCAGACAGTGCTACTCTTAAGGCATCCTGGAATACCTCTGCTGCCGAGGACACTCCAAAACTAAGCCGCTTGAATTGTCTCAACCCCACATGTGTCGAGAAGATTGTTATATATCGACTTGATTCATCTAACATGAGCTGGTGGTAGCCGGAGTTAAGGTCTACTTTTGAAAAACATTTTGCCCCATTAATGTCGGTGACAATTTCATCAATCGTGGGGGTAATGTGTCTTTCTCTGCATATTGCTTTATTCAGTAAACGCATATTCACACACAGCCTGATTGCTCCAGGCTGCTTTGGTTTGGGAGCAATCACCAATGGAGACACGCATGGGGTGGGCCCGACACTTTTTCAATTACCCCAGCCTTTTCCAGCTTCTCCAACTCGGCCTCTACAAGGGGCCGCAGATGAAAAGGTACCCGTCTATGTCGTAGGGCCACAGGTCTATGTCGTAGGGCCACAGGTTTGACCGATCAGTCAATGTGCAGTTTCACCTTGACGTCTTTCAAGCATCCGAGCCCCTTGACCAGCTCTGGGAATTCCAACATGATTTCTTCAGCATGTGATTGGTGAACTTGTCCTGCAAACAGTACCATTCCCAAGTCCTCAGCCGTGTGACAGCCCAACCAGTCCCAAGTCCTCAGCCGTGTGACAGCCCAGCAGCGTGCCTGAGCTGTGCCGGGTGACATGAAATCTGGTCTGAGAGCTTACTTTGCCATGTGGGACCTCCACTTCGATGATTCCGTGCAACGGAATGGGTGTGCCCCCGTATGTGAAAATGTTTGCTTTGGTGGCCATCAGTTTTCGACGGGGCTCTAACTGGCGATAGTGTTCTGCATCAAGGATGTTTGCAGATGCTCCTGTGTCTATGAGAGCGGTTACTTGATTCCCACCAATGTTTATTCTGCACATGGTCGGAGGCCTATTCTTCTGATTTGTTCATCCTGTAAAAGAGATGGTGAATACTTCTTCTTCCTCCTCACCCTCTTCCAATAGGCGCATTTGTTGGCACACTACTTGTCAGTGATACGGTGTCCCCTCTTCCACAGAGACTTGCTTGACACGACCAAACTTCTTGGCCTTTCCTCCTACATTGACTGTGCAAATGGCACCCTGACACACTTCCGCAAAATGTCCTATTTTTCCACACTTCAGACAAGCTTTCTCCCGAGGACGTGCACTGGCATTTCCTCGCCCCTTTCCAGTCTACTTCCTGATAGCCTCTACCCTTTCCTCCTTGACTTTGGCTTGGCTTACCGGAGGCGACTAAGAGGCTCGACGTGCTAACGCTGATTCCATTTCTCCAGCTTTCATGTCAGCTAGTTCGTGCGACCTGCCCAGTATCAGTATGTCATCAAGTGATATGCCAGGCTTTCTTAATAAAAGCTTCCACAGTTCAGAAGATCCACAGCCCTGAATCAGCTGCGCCCTAATTTCAAATTGTTTGTCAATCCCCATACAGAAACTTGCCAACTTGCGTAATCTTGCAAAGAACATGTCGACAGTCTCCCCTTCTTGCTGACGTGCTTGCCTTAACCTGAAATGTTCGTAATCAGGATTTAATTGGGGGTCAAAATGCCTGTTGAGGGCTCTTACTGCCACATCATAGTCACACACATCTCCTGTGTTCGACAAGACCTGAAAGAGCTCATACAATTAATCTCCCCGATGTGTAACATTATGGACCTCTTGACAGCGCCATCAGTCTCTTGTGCGGCGCGAAAGTAGTTTTCCAGCCGCCCAATCTATTTTCGCCATCTTGGCACCGCAGTGCCTGGGTCTGCCAGTCAACTGAATGGGGGTAGCGCTGCGAGCGTGGAGTGCTCACACCTCCTCATCCTGCACTTACACTGACAAGGTGACTTACTTCTTTGTGGAAACAGCTGTTCGCTGCGACCTACACAGCCTGGCAGGCAGCGGCACCACAGACTCCCCCATTCCTTCAGCCTTCACAGTATTACCCCAAGTGCTCACCTGCACTTATCCTGTAGGCCCACCCTTCGCCACACCTCTGCAGTGGCCAGGGGTCAGTGTCAGTCAGTCAGTCAAAAATACTTTATTCGACAACTTAATGTCATAAAAGAAAACATATCATGCAACCATACGTTTCTTTAAAACATTATTAAAACACAAAAAATGTTTAAAATATCAGCCTGGTAACCAAAGCTTAAAATGTATACACGACAATAACAATTTATAAAATACATAGTGCAAAATGAGCAAACATTATTAAATACAAAATAGGCTACTCTTGTATTATTTCTGCAATGAACAGGAATTCTAAGCCAAGGATGCATACAGTACAAAAACATTTTGTAAAGTGCAAAGTGCAAAAAAGAACAAACTCAAAATAGAATATTCCGCATTTGTGACACTCCTATTGTCAGTCAGGGGACCAAGACCGGCTAGATTTACGATACCGGGCTTTCTGTAAAGTGCAAAGTGCAATAAAGCGGACTCAGTCAGATAAAATAATCCTCTTTTTTTTAGTGGGCCTCTAGATTAAAACATATAAAAGGTATAATAACAATTTAAAAGACCACATTTTTCCTGCGCCTAATGGCTCCCGTTAAAAAACTTGCAACCCCAAAACAAACCATGGGGGAAGCTAACAACTGGAGATATAATAGGGCTGGCCTAACTTGTGCAAAGTGACAATCTATGAGAAGTGGTAATATAAATTTCTTGCGTAAAGAAACATAATAGTCACAGAAAAAAATAAAATGAAGAGTATCCTGTTCGGAGAAATTATCACAAGGTTCTAAGGTGCCAGGTTTGAAAAGCCCTGAGGAACTGACAGAAACCAGGGAGCCATTTGCAGACGAAATCTTGTTAAAACAAAACGATGAAAGGGGTTACCAACAATTGATAAATAAGATTGAACTTGGTTTTGCATCAATAAAGAAGCATGGCATCTTACCGTCGGTTTTAGCAACTCCCTTTCTTCCCTTAAACCCTGGCGCTTTGTCAAAAACTGATTTTTAATATTTCTAGTTTTAATTTTGTCCATGATTTTGGGGCTTATAAATAAATCAGGGCAGCCTAACCAGCTTGTCAATTCCCTTAAATACTTTAACCAAGGGATATGTTCAGCTCTATCTAGCGCTACACAATCAGTTATTATTGTTTGGTTTAAATTTGTAATGGGACTTGCCCAAATTCTGAGCCAGCGCATTAATGGAGCCACAGCAATATAATCTGATATATAACCCATCCCTAGTTCCTCATGTATTATATATGCAGGGGTGGATTGCGGAACTGCCAGAATCTTACGTAGGAACTTGTCTTCCTCGAGCTGAATATCCTTTCCTTCTTTGTATCCCCAAAGGTCACTACCATAGGTTGCCATGGGGATGCATTTTTCCTTATATATCTTCAGCAAGGCCGGAATGGGTTTTGACCCCAATCTTTTGCAAAATGTAATGTTGCCCCTGTAGCTCTGGCGAGAATATTCTTTTTGCGAAAGTTGTGGACACCATGAGGCACGCTCATCAAAAAGTACCCCCAAATAAGGGAAAGTTGGAACCTTCGTTAATTCTGTCTCTTTACAATAAAATGTAAACTTTTTTGGGACTTGCCAGGGCCAATAGACATCGTATGCGATTTCTTAAAATTTGTCGAAAGATCTAAAGAGTCCATAAAAACTATAAAAGCATCTAAAAGTGATTGGAGTCCCACCGCTGTTCTCGCTAGTATGACTGTGTCGTCCGCATATAAAAGTGCGGCGATCATCTTGTTACCAAATCTCGGGATGTCTTTACAACTTTCTATTAATGCAGCTCCCAAGTTATTTATATATAGTGTGAATAAGAGGGGAGTGATGCAGCGCGTACAATAAAAACTATTCTCCTCCTAGGTTACTTATAGGTCATCCAGGGGCAAACTATATTTCTCATATCCTCATGACGATGGGGCCCATAAACATCGCCTAACACACACGCACACTCCTGGATTTTCCTTTACACCTTTATGAAATTCTGTACTCCCAGGAGAAGCATGAGAACTAAATGGAGAACACCTTTTTATGTACCGCTGGAAGAGCCAGGATATCTTATTACCTTAATTAGTCACTTTCTTTTAGTTATTTCTTAAGATATTCCTGCTCATTGTTTGTCGATGAATCATTCTTTTAAGAAATTAGTTCATAGTGATTAAGACCAGCTGAATCACAATAACCAATTACTTATGTCACAATCATTTAGGAAAATAACCACTGAGTCATTTTGGGTTTAAAGAATCTTAAATTTTATATAAATTTTAAAGCATGAAAAGAATTTTAATACTTTATTCAATTATTCATTCTTAAATTCACAATTTTTATTAAGCATAATCAATTTATTGCAGAAAGGAAATTTTGTCATGAAGCCAAAAACCCTAATTACCTGCCTAGCTTCCTAATTTAGCCTAATGATTTCTAACCTAAGTTAGGATTTAGAAATAGCCTGATTCTCATACTCAACTGTAAAATTAAGACAGCAACAGCAACTTCAGCTCGTCAGCATCAGCTACCTGCAACCCGTCTCCTCTAACAGTCTTTCAGCATCTCTCCCGCTCAGTAAGGGATCGATCAGGACCACCCAGCACTGGAAGTCACCAACACGACTCTTCAACTCCTCTCCTGACTGTGACTGCAACCACGACTGACATCAATTCTCTGCACTGGAACTCGACCCCCTCCCACTAAGAGTAGGCCCTCTTATACCCTAATTCTAACTTTGCTAACTAATTGTTGCAACATTAATATCACGCTTTTCTTTCATTGGTCCATGCATGTCAGCTTATTCATTCTTTAATCAAGTTCTCTTGGATTCAAGGGTCCTTGGATCATTTCCTTTCCCATACGCTTAAACATTTCCATCCGATTCGATCAGTTCATTTGTAACTTCTTTCGACACATTCGAGAACTCCGCAGTCATTGTCCTTTCTCTTAGACTTGTTTCCCACGGGCTCTCTGCTGATCATCATGGCACACTATCAGTTCAATTAGGTCACACCAGCCTTGACCATTTCTTGCATCCTAGCCTCTCAGAGACATCACGAGGTTCCGGATTTCTCCAATTTCATCCCGTACCACGTGTCCCCTTGCGCCTGCGCACATCTTCCCACTGGCGGCCATTTTATATCGCCACTCGGTTATACTTTAGAAGCACTAATTTGAGGCAAACAAAACATAATTAAAATAGAGAAAAATATCCCTTTCGTTTCCCTCCCGTCTACGTACCCCAATTAGTTGTTACCTAGCAGAAAGCAACACTCAAGCTGTTCCTTACTTACCATCACTATTTGTTTTTGCAACGACACATTTTATTTCTATGAAGCACAACAACATGCATTTATTTTTATTAGTACGCATTTATTTTTACGTTATAATTAGACACACGGACATCCATTAATAGATTATTTAGCACATACATTGGCATATTACCATTCCCACACATACAGTGTTGATTAATACATTTAAACGAACATTTTATTAATAATTTATAAAATTTGTTAGGGGTTAAATTTTTTATTTTCCCTGCTCCATCAATCCCCCCTTTGGTGATTTTTAAATCACCACATAAAACCCAAGTCATACTTCTTTTCAGGCAGCATGTCTTTCATCCTTTGCTTTCTGTTATTTATACATCTGTTTCTTCTTCATCTTGCCTTTTAGTCTCTTTATACATGCTTTCTTTCATTTTCTCCAACTCAATTTCACCCATTTCTCTCTCTCTTTCTCTCATTATTCTGTTATTTCTTCTTATCTTATTCTGTCTTACTTTTCTCTTTATACATGTTATTACTATTTTCAACATCATGGCTAATAATATTACTATAGTTGCTACTATTATAACTTTCCCTATCACTAGTCTACTCATCCTAGTTAACCAATTCGCTACTGAGGAAAACCCTCTACCAAGTTTTCCCAAAACACTTTCAACCTCCAGTGGAACTAATTCTTTGTGCAAACTTGTAATATTTGTAATATACTTCTGTATATTTTCACTGTTATCAGGAATGTAAGTACAACAATGTTGGACTTTCAACATTCCACAGACTCCACCCTCTTTTGCCAAAAGAATATCAAGGGCAAGCCGATTTTGCATCACCATAGCTCTCATGGCAACCATTTCGGTATTTACCATTAAGAACCCTCCCGCAGTATCTGTAGATAAACGATCTACTACTGTGGATAACTTCCGAATTTTAAATGCATTCAAA
Organism: Calotriton arnoldi; assembly: GCA_963921515.1. Taxonomy (NCBI): domain Eukaryota; kingdom Metazoa; phylum Chordata; class Amphibia; order Caudata; family Salamandridae; genus Calotriton; species Calotriton arnoldi. Next base: position 2,564,278 of record CAWUFW010000282.1, read on the forward strand.
GATATTCCCACTGCTGGTATCAATGCTCCAAAAATATCCCCTACAATTTCTGAAAAACTTTCCCTCTTTCTACGTGTAAATCTATTAATCATCTTGTATGTTCCCTTTTCTTCTCTGTCCATGTGAAAATTTTTTGGAAAGACCAGGCCTACATAACAAGTTCCATACCAATGGTCCGGTAACCTGTAATAAGCTCTATTCCCACAAACATAATAGATACCTGGAAATATTGGGTCCTTTCCACCTTTGAATCCCCAACCTCCCAGAATTTGATAATTGTCATGGCAGATACTGGAACCTACAAAGTAATTGTCATAGACTGTCTTATTTCTCCTAATGCACAACTTTCCTGTTTGTGGCCAGTCTAAAGTCATTGCTGCATTTATCTTTTTCCCTTCATGATTTCCTTCCTCAAACGTCCATAAGCGTTTTCCTTCCTCTTTTATTGCTTCTTTTTGAAATTTCATTCTTCTTTCTTCAACCATATCTAAAAATACCTTTTCTTCTTTCTTTAACTCACAGGTAAGGTTGTTACTAACTATTTCTTCTAACGTTAATTTTCTATGTTCTAAAAAGAATTCTCCTAAAACCTTTGCTGGTTTTACTTTGTTAAGTTCTGGTACTACTGGAATGTTTGCAAAAATCTTATCTATATCAGTATAATAAGATTCTAATCTACCTGTTTTATAAAATAAACTTGCTATTACACTACATGTTATTCCATAAGTCAAAGGTAGGTGATGATAAGTCACACCTTCGGATACTGATGCAGGCAACTGCATACAAACATAACAATCTTTAACGTCCATTGTCTCTACATACTCATACAACAATTTTGTGAAAACATTCTTTGAAAAATCAGTTATTGACTTATCCTTATGCAACTCTGCACTACTTCTTAAAACAACTGGTTCTTTACTATTAGTTTCTTTTTCTGGTTTAGTATCATTTTTTGCTTCTATCACAGCTACACTAATAGGAATTGTGATTGCTAAAACTATCCATATGGTCATTAATAACCCTGTACAAAAACAGCACATTTTGCACCATCTTTTTATAAATTCACATTTATTTCTTCTACTCTCATTATTTTCCATTTTTCTTTTTCTATTTGTTAAGTTTCAGAAAATTGTGTCACTACACCTCAGAAATGACTTAGATGCCACTCTGCTTTTCAAAAAGTCTTTGCTTGGTACTTTCTTTAATTCTCTCCAGAATTCTTTCGTTGTCACATCCGGTGATTTGTCACATCCAGTAAAATTGTCACGTCCGGCAGAAGCACTATAAGTCTTCACTTCAGTTTTGTTGCATCTCACCTTTTCCCATCCGACTTCTCAGTCTCTGGTTTCCGTGAGTGTTTTCTTCTTCTTCTTTGTAATCAGTTAGTGCAATATACAGCCACTCAGGTGACTTAAATTTTGAATTCACTTTCTTTGTCCTTTTGGACTTTTGTAATCTTTTTCCACTGGGTTTTTCTTGTTCCTTTTGACTTGTTACTTCATTTACTTGTTCAGCACCTTCGTCTTCCGCTCTTATTATTCTATATCTCAATTTTCTTACATAGCTGTTGGGCCAATTATCTCCTTTTCTTGGCCTTTTGACCTCACCTTCTCTTTCTTCTCTTTCCGATTTCCAATTTCTTTTTCTTGATTCAGTCTTTGCTTTTTCCTCTCCTCCACTTTCTTCTGTTTCTGTTTCAACTGTTTCACTATTGTCTCTTATTTTGAAACTTATAATCTCGTCATCTCCTACTGGTGGATCTGTCTTCTCCTTTTTGTTTTCCCTTATTACTGTCCCTCCTCGGGGTTCTTCCGATTTGGTGTTTTTCTCCTTTTCTGTTTCTAAATTTCCCTGTTCTCCTGTTTCTCTATCTATCCCTATTGCTCCTCGGGGTTCTTCTCGATTTTCTAACCTTTTGTGTACTTCTTTCCCTACTTCATCTATTAATATTGTTTCTGAAGGAGTTCCACCATAACTTGTACCTGGTTGTTCATCTAACTCAATTTCTTGCTCAGTTTCTTCTCTAATTGGTTTATAACCCCAAGTTTTCCTTAGGAATTCTTTACGGTTTTCAATTGAATCATCAGAGTCTGAAGTTGTGTCAGATATTTCCAGATGTCGACTTACAGGTCGATCTTCAAATTCTGGAATTTCTGAATTTCTTTCTTCTTCTTCTTCTTCCTCTTCTTCTCTAGAGGTACTTGCAGTTGGGGTTTCCAGATGTCGACTTTCAGGTCGATCTTCAAGTTCTGGCACCCTTTCTTTTATCTTGGTTGTCCCAGCCGTTAAACTTTTATCCCACACTTCCAGACGCCGACTCACATGTCGATCTGTAGGTTCTGGAATTCTGATTGTGTGGCTGGCATGAACCCAGTTCTTCACTCCTGCACACTTGACAGCAGTCGTTGTCACTAGGATTACCTGTCTTGGCTCATCCCAACGCGGAACTAGACAGTTTCTTCTCTTGTGGACTTTTATGCGGACCCAGTCTCCTGGATTCAAGTCGTGGGCTGGTTTTCTTTCAAGAGTGGTCGCATCCGGTCCAACCTGATGAAACACAGAATGCACCACATCAGCCAGTCCCTTGCAATAATCCAGTACTAGATCATCAGTTATAGTTAATAACTTGTTGACGGGTACGTGTGCTTGTCTCATTGCTCGTCCCATGATCATCTCATGAGGACTGAGTCCCGTTTTCTTTTCAGGGATGCTTCTGATGGTCATCAGAACAAGAGGCAGTGCATCCGGCCATTTGAGTCCTGTAGCTTGACACATTTTTCCTAATCTGTTTTTAATTGTTCCATTAATCTGCTCTACTACCCCAGAAGCCTCTGGTCTGTAAGCACAATGTAGTTTTTGTTTAATACTCAGAGCTTCACAAATCAATTGGATCAACTCATTTTGGAAATGTGTTCCTCTATCTGTCTCAACCGTGACTGGAAAACCATACCTTGGAATGAACTCTCGCAGCATAAGTTTTGCCACCGTTGTTCCATCATTCCTTCTTGTGGGGTATGCTTCCACCCAACGAGAGAACAAACAGACGACCACTAGAACATATCTTAATCTGTTACTAGGGGGCATCTCAATAAAGTCCATCTGTATTCTTGTGAATGGACCTCCTTCTCGTCCTATTGTTCCTAGACTCACTACGGTTTTTCTTCCTGGGTTAAACTGTTGACAAATAAGACATCTTTGACAAAGACTTTCAGCAATGGCTCTGAATTTTGGGTTATACCAGGTCTGTCTAAAAAGTCTGATCATTGCATCTCTCCCAATATGAGCTTGTCCATGGTACATCCGTGCCATGTCTGCAATCATGCTATCAGGCATAACTGGTCTTTCATCTCTGTATACCCACACACCATTATTTTCCTGTCTTCTACATCCTGCTTTTATCCAGTAATCTTTTTCCTCATCTCTTGCTGTTTCTTGTAACTGCCTTACTTCATCCCATGTTTCGACAGTATTAGTGAAAAGCAAAGGACAAGAGACATGCTCCCTTTCTCTATTTTTGTTCAGGGACGCCATGTTTTCCGCACAATATCTAGCGATCTCATCAGCATAATTATTGCCGACCGCTATGTAGTCTTCGTTTTTCTTATGCGCCTTGCACTTCACTACAGCTATTTGTTTAGGCAACTGTATCGCCTCAAGCAGTTTTTTAACATACTCTCCATTTCTGATAGGTGTTCCTGCAGATGTCAAAAATCCTCTTTGTGACCAAATCTGACCAAAGTCATGTACGATGCCGAAACCATATTGGCTATCGGTCACAATCGTGATTCGTACATTTTTCCCCAATTTACATGCTTGAATCAAAGCAATTAGTTCCGCAACTTGGGCAGACCTAACTCCTTTCAGACAAGACGCTTCCATCACAGTTGCCACTGTGCATACTGCGTAAGCTGCGCTTAACACTCCTTCTTTTGTGCGTAAACATGAACCATCTACAAACATGACATAATCCGATTCCTTTAAGGGTTCATCTTTTATGTCAGCTCTTGGTTTTGTGCAATATTCCAGCACATTCAGACAATCATGATCTACTTCGTCTTGTTCAATTATACTCTCTTCATCCGGCAATGATGTAGAAGGATTTACATTTATGCATCTATCTATGGTCACATTTTCAGCACTCAAGATGACTTTTTCGTACTTAGTCAGCCGACTATGTGTCATGTACTGTGTTTTTGTTCTTGTCAAAAGAATTTCTACTGAATGGGGAACATATACTCTCAGTGGATACCCCATCACTATACCTTCACTTTGTTCCAGACTTACACAAGTAGCAGCAACCGCTTTCAGACATCCAGGCAATGCTTTTGCTATAGGATCTAGAACAGCTGAAAAGTAAGCGATTGGCCTCTTCATGGTCCCGTGTTTTTGTACCAGTACTGAAAATGCACATCCATCTCTTTCACTGCAGTACAACTCAAAATCCTTCTCATAATCAGGCATGCCTAAAGCAGGGGCCTCACACAGTTTCTTTTTCAATTCTTTGAAAGATTTCATTTCTTCTTTGTTTAACTCAAAAGGGTCTTTTACATCTTTCTTTGTCAATTTTTGTAAGGGTTTTGCAATCAAAGAAAATCCACTTATCCACTGTCGACAATATCCAACCATTCCCAAAAACATTCTTACCTCTCTTTGAGTCATTGGTGCTCTCATTCCTTGAATCATTCTTACTCTTTCTGTCGCTATTTTCCGCACTCCTTTCTCAATTTTATGCCCTAAATACTGGACTTCTTTCTGACAAAACTGTAATTTTGAAGGAGACACTTTATGTCCTCTTTTCTCCAAATGGTTCAGTAAAGCAATTGTGTCACTTACACATGCTTCTTTGGTTTTCGATGCCACCAATAGGTCATCGATATACTGCACCATCACTGATTTTTCTGGCATCTTCAAATCTTCCAGAGATTTCTTTAGAATCTGATTAAAAATTGAGGGGCTTTCTGTATACCCCTGCGGAATTCGGCACCATGCCAAAATACGCTCTCCGAAACGGAATGCAAATAATGGCTGGCTATCTGGATGCAAAGGAATAGAGAAAAATGCGTGACACAAATCTATCACAGTGTACCACTCAGCTTCATGCGGGATTTGATATAGAATCACTGCAGGGTTTGGCACTATTGGACAACATGGTACAACTATTTTGTTTATCTTTCTCAAATCCTGTACTATTCTATATGTTCCATTTGGCTTTTTCAGTCCCATAATAGGTGAATTACATGGACTGCTCATGATCTCTTTCAGAATTCCCTGTTCAATCATTTTATTTATCACAGGAGTTATTCCTTCAATTATTTCTGGAGTTAATTTGTACTGTGGCGTGTTTGGATAAATTATCCCTTCTTTCACTGTCACTTTTACAGGATCAACTTCTCTCATTAACCCAATGTCTTCTCCTGTAAAATCCCACACACTTTCTTTTACAGCACTTTTTAGTTCTTCTGGAAGTTTTTCTGCATCAAATGCAGGAAACAAACCATTCGTTTCAGGTTCTTGATTCATCAAAGTTACTTTGTACAAAACATCTTCATCTGAAGTCTGAAAACCTATTCCATCTGGCGTACAATAAATTGTGCAATTCATTTTACACAAAAGGTCACGACCTAAAAGATTTACAGGACTACAATCGCACACTACAAATTTATGCATTTTGCTAAAAGAACCAATTTTTACTTCTACCAATTCAGTAAGTGGGGTTTTAATCTGCTGATTGGCTACTCCTACCACTTGGATGTATTCACCTGAGAGAGGAAGGTTCGGAATTTCCACTGATCTAACAGTAGAACGGGTAGCTCCAGTATCGACAAGGAATGTTACGTTTGCACCATTCACTTCTCCATCCACAAAGGGACCAGACTGATCTACCTCTAGAGTTGCGCCAAGCACACACTCTTTCCCCTCTCCTGCGCACCGTCAGAAACTTTCATCCGGGTCATCCTCACTCTGACGCAACCAATACTGAGAAATGTTAGCTGCTCGCGGCAACTGTGTTACCTGCTCTCCTCCGTAGAATCCTGTTTCTGTACTGTATCTTTGCTGGTTAACAGTGTTGGGAAGTGATGGTTGTGGCACCTGACTTTGTTGAACAACTACCTCATTCTGCACCTGTGGAGTTAATGATTGATGTTCCGGATTAGGTTTAGGTGGGAACTTACACTCATTTCTCCAATGCCCTAATTTTCCGCAATTATGACATGGCCATTTCTTCTTTGCCTCTTCTAGACTCACTTGTCCTTTTCCTTTACCTATGTTTGGTCGCATCTTATTCTGTCCTGATTCGTTTCCATTATTATTGTCCAATTGGGCTTCTTGTTTCTCTGCCACTTTCACTTGTGCCCACATTGCCTTTTCTTTCAATTTACGCTGTTTACTCTCTATTTCATCACTACAATACTTAGCATACCTCAGCACCTCATCTACACTTCCATTCTGCCAGTTTATCATATGTTGCTTAATCATATCGCTTATTTCTTGTTTCAGGCCAAACACAAATCGGTATACAAAATGACTCATGTCCTTTTCACTCAATTCCTCATAACCGCTATACTGCTTGAAAACCAATAACAAACGCTCATAATATGCATGTACAGACTCCTTACTTTCCTGTGTAGTTCTATCAATCTTAACCCAATCTGTCTCTTTGGGAGGAATCTTATTCTTCAAAAAGGTAATCACCTTGTCGTATTTCTTCATCACATCTGGTCCTGGAGCTCCTGTCTTAGGATCTCTTGGATATTCTGTAGTTGGCCAGTCAACTGTAATCTTACATTCTGACCACAGATCCGTTGGTACCACTATGTCAAACAATCCATCCAAATCTATCCACAACACTTTTGAGACCTTTACAAACCTTTCTACCTGTCGGTACCATTCAACTGGCTTCTCTCTTAGTTTTGGAAAGTCATTTGTAAATGACAGGATGTCCTGCCTAGTCCATGGAACATGCACGTAACTACCACCTGGAGTTTCTCTCATAGGGTATTCTTTAACAACAGGTTCTTTTTCTGTTATCATAAAAGCCAATGAACCTTTGTCTATACTTTTCTCATTCTTCTTTGTCCATCTAACCTTCCATCTGTCCACATCACCCCATTTTCTCAACAAAACAATCAACTCTTTTATCTGTGTCAGCCTTCCTGCTGTATTCAAATTTTCAATATCTTTTTCACAAAAATCTACTCTGTATGGTTTCTGCAATGTTTTTACTTTTGCAAAATCTATTCCAATCTCACTAGCCACTTCTTCTAGTTTGTCATGTAAATTCTTTGCCCTCCATGTTATACTTTTGCACAGAAACATTATTTCATCATCCTGATAATTTTTTATCTTTTCAGTACCAATCGTTCCTAGTATTAATTCTTCCATGTCAATTTTCAATCTGATCACATCTAATGGTTTTTCTTCCGTTTCTTTTATTTTAAAAGCTTTCATCCACTCATTTAACTCATCAGGAGTCGGACCTATGGGAGTACTATTTATTTCTGTCCAATTTCCACTCTTTTCAGGTGTCACTGTTGCAGATTCAGTTACCATAGGTATTTTCCTACCGTTACACTCATTTACTGTCAAATTTTCAGGTGGACTTGGTCTGTAAACACTAGCCAAATTGCTTGTACCTGGACTTGTTTCCATTCTTTCCTTGTCTCTCTGAAATTGTGAACTCAAGGGAATCACCAAGGATCGCTCATCAATTTTCTGATTCTCAAAAACTGGTATTACTGGACCTATTGTTACAGGCACAGTAACTGCTTCCATATTTTTCGTTAATTCTCTAATTTTCTCAGTTAGTTCTTTTGTTGTCCTTGCCAATTCACTTGCATTGTCGCTTTCTATTCCCTCATTTTGAGAAGCTCTCATTTGTTCTTGTGACCTATTTACTTCATTTCTCTTTTCCGGACTTTTATTTCGCATAGTCTCTATTGGTGGCGCATTTGGTGTCACCACTGTAGAACTCTGCTGATACGGAGGTGGATTTCTATTTAAAATATCTTCCAGCAACTCGTCATCCGTTTCGCTCTCATGCATATACTTTTCTCTCTCTAAATGTTTCTTTTTCTCAGTCCGTTTTTTCTTTGTCCCTTCCTCAACTGTAAAAGCTGGAAATAAACCTCCTGTCATGTTAGCACATCTCCATCGTTTTATTCTGTCCTCATGATTCATTCCCCACAATCTTCCGGGCACAAACTCATAACCTTTCATTCCTCTGAACCTTTCTCACTCGTACATCTCATCTTCCCATTCTGTTAAAGCCTCAAACTGTGTCGGTCTAGGTCTAGGTTCCAATTTAAACATTTTTTCTCTTAGATTCCGTAAAACCGCTACATTAAAAGAACCATTTTCAGGAAAAGCCAATGCTCCATCATTCTTTGTATATTTTACCCAATTGTCCAACCATATGCACGTATGATATCCATATTTCAGCATCATATGTGAAGCTGCTGATTTCGGCGGAGGAATTACTTGTCCCTCTCTAGTCACAACCTTTTTGTCTTTCTTAAAGAAATTCTTCAATTTCGTCGTCCATGACGTTCTCTCCCTTTCATACTCGTAATACGGCATGTTTTCTATTTGTTTTCTCTTTACTCTAACGCTGTTTCTGTGTACGGAACTTCGACCAATTACAGCGCGATTCACACTAACGTACCAATCAGAACAATTCCCACCGTCCGCGAACCAACCAATCCTAGCGCTGCACTTTTCTACGTCACTCCTGCTCTGTATTCACGTGACTAGTGCACTAACCAATCCTAGCGCGGCACTTTTCCACGTCACTTCTACTCTTTACCCCTCCTTTACAAAATTTATCGGCAATTTTTTCTTTTCACTATTTTCTTTGTTAGTTACAACAAATAAACAATTCCATAGTCTGATTCGCTAAACAAAGTGACAGCTTTGTCCTTTTACACAAGAATCCTGCTTTTCCAGTAGGCAGCGCTTACCTCTACCCTACCACAGAATTATTTACTCTCGCCGATAAAGTAGCACTTCCCTCTACCTTACCCTTCTTTCAAACAAACAATTTACTCGTTTCTCTGGGGATAAGACACATGTGGAGACTAGGCTCCTGAGAATTAAGGCCAAAGTTTCACAAGTAAACGTGATTTGCTATTTCATTTACACACTTTTCACACCGAAATCCCTAACATAACACAACCTGCGTTATAACCAAAATGAATTCAGACCGTGTACCAAATTCCATGTGACTTCTCTTGTCACACGTGTTCCACTTCCTACATCCCAGAAGCGTGAAAACTTACATATAACATAACGTGACTCAACATATAGTGTTAGTCATCAAAAAATAATCAATAATCAATAAACAATAATCACTAAACTAATCTATAGAAAACCATAACTCTGCTACCAAGAAATCTGATGCAGCGCGTACAATAAAAACTATTCTCCTCCTAGGTTACTTATAGGTCATCCAGGGGCAAACTATATTTCTCATATCCTCATGACGATGGGGCCCATAAACATCGCCTAACACACACGCACACTCCTGGATTTTCCTTTACACCTTTATGAAATTCTGTACTCCCAGGAGAAGCATGAGAACTAAATGGAGAACACCTTTTTATGTACCGCTGGAAGAGCCAGGATATCTTATTACCTTAATTAGTCACTTTCTTTTAGTTATTTCTTAAGATATTCCTGCTCATTGTTTGTCGATGAATCATTCTTTTAAGAAATTAGTTCATAGTGATTAAGACCAGCTGAATCACAATAACCAATTACTTATGTCACAATCATTTAGGAAAATAACCACTGAGTCATTTTGGGTTTAAAGAATCTTAAATTTTATATAAATTTTAAAGCATGAAAAGAATTTTAATACTTTATTCAATTATTCATTCTTAAATTCACAATTTTTATTAAGCATAATCAATTTATTGCAGAAAGGAAATTTTGTCATGAAGCCAAAAACCCTAATTACCTGCCTAGCTTCCTAATTTAGCCTAATGATTTCTAACCTAAGTTAGGATTTAGAAATAGCCTGATTCTCATACTCAACTGTAAAATTAAGACAGCAACAGCAACTTCAGCTCGTCAGCATCAGCTACCTGCAACCCGTCTCCTCTAACAGTCTTTCAGCATCTCTCCCGCTCAGTAAGGGATCGATCAGGACCACCCCGCACTGGAAGTCACCAACACGACTCTTCAACTCCTCTCCTGACTGTGACTGCAACCACGACTGACATCAATTCTCTGCACTGGAACTCTGACCCCCTCCCACTAAGAGTAGGCCCTCTTATACCCTAATTCTAACTTTGCTAACTAATTGTTGCAACATTAATATCACGCTTTTCTTTCATTGGTCCATGCATGTCAGCTTATTCATTCTTTAATCAAGTTCTCTTGGATTCAAGGGTCCTTGGATCATTTCCTTTCCCATACGCTTAAACATTTCCATCCGATTCGATCAGTTCATTTGTAACTTCTTTCGACACATTCGAGAACTCCGCAGTCATTGTCCTTTCTCTTAGACTTGTTTCCCACGGGCTCTCTGCTGATCATCATGGCACACTATCAGTTCAATTAGGTCACACCAGCCTTGACCATTTCTTGCATCCTAGCCTCTCAGAGACATCACGAGGTTCCGGATTTCTCCAATTTCATCCCGTACCACGTGTCCCCTTGCGCCTGCGCACATCTTCCAACTGGCGGCCATTTTATATCGCCACTCGGTTATACTTTAGAAGCACTAATTTGAGGCAAACAAAACATAATTAAAATAGAGAAAAATATCCCTTTCGTTTCCCTCCCGTCTACGTACCCCAATTAGTTGTTACCTAGCAGAAGGCAACACTCAAGCTGTTCCTTACTTACCATCACTATTTGTTTTTGCAACGACACATTTTATTTCTATGAAGCACAACAACATGCATTTATTTTTATTAGTACGCATTTATTTTTACGTTATAATTAGACACACGGACATCCATTAATAGATTATTTAGCACATACATTGGCATATTACCATTCCCACACATACAGTGTTGATTAATACATTTAAACGAACATTTTATTAATAATTTATAAAATTTGTTAGGGGTTAAATTTTTTATTTTCCCTGCTCCATCAGGAGCCAGGATGCAACCTTGGTGTACCCCTCTTTTGACATCCCAGGCGGTTGTTAGATCCCCGTTGCTATTATATCTGACGGCCGCTGTGTTATTCTCATGGATGGCATGTAAAAAATCTACAAGTTCTGGTTCGAGACCCATATCGCTTAAAATGGACCATAATTTTGATCTGTTTACACAGTCGAAGGCTTGTGTCAGGTCCATGAATGCTAGATGTATTATACCCTTTTTAGCGATGGTATACTTCCCTACTGCTAGGTGTAAATTTAAGCATTGGTCCAGTGTCCCTTTTCCTGACCTAAAACCATATTGCAAATTGGAAATAACATTTCGATCATCTAGCCACTTCGTTAGTCGATTTAGCACAGTTTTTCCCATAATTTTTGCTGCAGAATCTAAAAGTGAGATCGGCCTATAACATATAGGTTCATCCCTTGCGCCCTTTTTAAATATTGGAACAATGACTGCCTTCCCCCAAGATGTTGGATGTCCATGTGAACATCCAGCATTAAAAACATTTGTCAAAATGCCAGCCCATACATTGGGGTCTGCTTTGTATAAATCGGCCGGTACCCCATCTGGGCCTGGGGCTTTCCCACTAGATGTAGACACAATTGCTTCATAGACCTCCTCTACACTAAATTGGAGTAATGTGCTGGTTTGGTCCCCTTCCCTACATATCCTTGGTTCTCCCAAATTTGCATCACTAAAGATGTTTCCAAAATGCGATACCCATTTATCTGCTGCAATTAAACAGTCAGAATTAGTGTTAGGGGTTTCAGAAAGAAAGGGACTATTGACTACCGCCCAGAAGTTCGAGCTGTCTTTCAGTACACTGGCCTGTTGTAGGGCTACCCATGCTTGTTCCCTTAGCTCCTTTTTCCTATGGCAAACTGCTGTCTTATAAGCCTTTCTTTTCTCCCTAATTTCAGTTTTGTCCCTAGGGGTATTTTTTAGTGCCTGTATAAGCTCTCTATGGGTTATTGAGCATGCTCCATTGAACCATCTTACAGCCTTCTGGCGTCTGGTCCCACCAAAAATTGTGAGGTCAGATACAATTTGTGTCGTTAATTTCCCAAAGGCTGTTAAAATAGAACTATCCTGTGTAACGGGATCTAAACAGGTCTCGATTTCATGGGCACAAACTGTATACAAGTTATTAAAGAAGTTGTCTGAGGCTATTGTTTCCCACTTTAGCCTGCGTCCCTGGTCTTTAGTGCTAATATTTGTGTTTATCGGACAACTGGCCAGATCACCGGTTTTGATTACAGAGAGTAATATGGCAACACTAAGTGGATTGTGGTCACTAAGACCTAACCAAGTAACCAATAAGTCCTCAGTAAACGAAATTAACGGAGCAGACAATAAAATGTAATCAATAATGCTAGCTTTTCCATTACCTACATAAGTTGGTACCGGAGCTACATTATCCATTTGTTGAATGCAGCATAAATTTTGGTTCGAAAGAATAAGTTCCAACAGAATACCTGAAGGTGTGTGCTCAAAATGGTTGTGTGAAAGACTGAATTTCCCCTGGTCCTGGCTTATAACACAATTTAAATAACATTGATGAATGTTAAAATCCCCTAAAATTATTACATCATAATAACCTTGTTTGGTCTCTTCATAACATTCCAGAAACTCCTTTAAAACTTGTAAATGTTCCAACTCATGCCCTCTAAAGAAAGAATTATAAAAATTTATCACTAACACCGTGGCGCGATTCTTAAAAGACAGTTCTACAGCCAAAACATTCTCAGATTTGCAGTCAACCAAACATGTCTTACAAGAAAGCTTTAGTGAAAACATTAGCAACAAACCACCTCTAGCTCTACCCATATTCGATGAAATTGCACATTTATGAAACGAAATAAAACCATCTAAATAAAAACAATCATTTGCTTCCTAGGTTTCCTGGAGGGCAATGATATGATGCATTGAAAGAAAATTTTCCCAGATTAGGTTTCCTCTTTTAGACCTTAATCCCGCTATGTTCCATGAGAGGACCTTTTCGTATTTAGCCACAGTGGGAATTAGGTAGGGGAAGATTCTGGGATATTTATAGATATATCAACAGGATCTGGAACTGGTAAAAATTGTGCAATTTGGGTCATATTACTTGGGGGTATACCCTGACAGGTTTTGTCTTCCAAACCTAGTCAGTCGTTTTCGTCCAAATTTTGGAGACTTTCTAGGGATTGGAATCTGTTACTCAATGGTAAGTTATTTTCTGTATTAGTTTTCACAACAGGACTACCTGATTTCCGAACTGTTTGCCATTGCCATTGCATAGGGCGTCTGCGCTGGCTTGGGGGGTAAAAATATTGTAATGGGACTACCCTGATTTGAGAATTTGAACTGCTCTGGTATGCACAGCGTGTTATCATTTCTTTTTTATCTGGGTCCTTAAAGTTAACAACTATACAGTCACCTGCACCATGCTTTTTCGTTTGGTAGCCTATCCACCCCGCTCTTCTGGCCATAATAATATCAGATGATATGTTCTGGCCGTTTATTACATTTTTAGAGCACCAATGGGTCACTTTATACATTAGGTCCTGAGTGGTTTCCCTAGTATCTTGTGAAAGAAAAGGGACTTCCATTAAAACTGCTACTAACGGGGCAGAAGCAGGGGGCAAGTCAAGTGTACTCTGATTCGCAACTTTAAAAGTACCATGATTAGGCTGATTGCGTATAGGTGACAGTGCCCTCTCAGGGTTCAGGAGTCTTCTAGCATGGACTAGCTCAGGGCTTTTGACTACCCGTCTTGTCACCTCAGATGTTATTGACTGACTAAGTCTACTAACTGTGTCATTTGTTCCTACAATATTTAAGCGCTGGCCCGGTAGATCGGGTTGGGATTGGTTCTTACTTTGAAATGGAATTTCTGCCCCTGTCCCCATAGGTTTTTGCACAAAACTGTAAAGTAATTCCTCAACCTTTTCTATTTTTTGTATTATTGGCGCCAACAGTTTTTTTGTCATTAGTTCAAGTTTTATAAATAAAGAATCTAATAAATGCTCATTGTTCAAAACTTGATCTGGAAATGATTGTGTCCGAGTTTGTTGCCGGAGTGATTTCCTTGGAGATTTATTTTGTGCAGGTCGTTTTCTCTTGGGCGGTGGTGGTAAATCTGGGGCCGCTTCATTTCCCTCAACTGGGATATTAGAAGACCTGTTAGCTTCATCAGGGGTAGATATTTGACTTGGGGGTGCAAAGGCTGCTGGAGCTGCTGGATATTCTGAATGGGCCGTAACAGCTGTAAAGTTTCCTTTTTCTCCCTCCTCCCTTGTAGTATGAGATTGACGACATTTTCCAGCCTCTATGGATAGCCTTCGCTCAGTCAGGGCTATCTCATGAGTAATAGCATGGGCCGCTTTGGTCAAAAATGAATCGATTTTGCCCGCCATGCAAGCCCCCGATGTACCCCCCTGTGCAGCAAGTATTTTCCTTTTGCCCATTATAGACGATAAACCCCTAAAACCCCCTAACTCTATATGAAGGCACTTTAAAAAACTAGGGCGATCTGATTTAAAATAATTAGCAGTACCTTAAAACATTTGTTATTGTCCATCCAATGCCTCAGTCCCCTTTAAAAAAAGACTTTCAAACTTTATGCTGGAACAGCCCAGAGAGTTGGCCCAGCCCGGCCTCCTCCGGTCGCTGACGGGCGCGGACGGGCCCGCCCTTGGCCCGGGCCGCCCGCGCGCGTCCCGCGCTGCGGGAGCCTCGGGCGCTGCTGAGCGCCTCCGGGCGCTACAGGTTGCAGGAAAAGGTGAAATGGAGCGGAGGAGCCTAGGAAATGGAGTCCGTCGGACCCGCTGTGCGTGGCTCTCTTCCCCCGTATGACTGCTGAGGTCAGAAGCGTCCCGCGCTGCGGGAGCCTCGGCGTTGCTTTTAAGCGCCTCCAGGCGCTACAGGTTGCAGGAAAAGGTGAAATGGAGCGGAGGAGCCTAGGAAATGGAGTCCGTCGGACCCGCTGTGCGTGGCTCTCTTCCCCCGTATGACTGCTGAGGTCAAAAGCGTCCCAGGGGTCAGTGGATAAGGAATTGGCAGCGTGAGTTCAGCATGTGTGCCTTTTATTCCGGCACCTCGCTTTCTGTGCTTTTTTGTTTTTGTCCCTTTATTTGTGGGTGTTGCTTGCCTTGCCAAGATCAGGCCTCCAGGGGGCAGAACCACCACACTCACTTTCTTTGGCCTCATGCGGCCTGTACTCCTCGTCGGCTCCAGTCTCCTCCTTCACTGGTCTGATGAAGCCTCGTGCTGCATCCACACCGGCCTGCATGCAACCACACCCACTTGTTGCAGCCGAAATCCAGGACACGGCTCAACGGCTGAAAGACACACAGGCCGTAGCATGCTCAGCCTGCCGGCCCGCATCCATGCTGGATTCCTGCCTGGTGCGCCTGCATGGAGGGATTCCACCAGCTGCCTTGCCCTGCAGACCGCAGGCACCTCACTGGCCTCACCTCGTCGCTGGCATCCGCTGCACTCCTGAGCGTGCAGGCAACAACCCGCACCGTCTGCCTCGCCACAACCAGAAGCTCCACAACACGACCCACAGCGGTGAGTCCATTTCGCCACCATCCGCTGGATTGCACCACGCAGCAGGGTCGCCCCCCTCGTCCCCAATGTAGCGGGCCTCCTAGGGTGTGTGCATATAGTTGAGGCCTAGCACAGATGCTGCAAATGAAGGACACTCTACACAGTTTGCTGGTTACGTGCAGTGACCACAAGCGGTGGCTGCACCTTTTATTTATCCTCTCAGGACCGAGCCCAGCCCGAGGGTGTAATGTGAAACATATTATGGTAGTGGCCGGATGGCTCACTACACTACCCACCCCCTAGATTAGTTTGCCCAATTGTACTTTCTGTAAATAACAAGCTTCTGAAGGCCTGTAAAAACAGGGCGGGTGGGCAGGATGAAATGATTGTAACAAGGATGTAACAGACTAAGGATAATGAAAATTACTGTTCAGTAACCAGGCATTATCCCTACATCCTCGTCCAAGTTATTAAACATGAGGCATACTGTTAGAACTGGGGGTCTCTAGTTGGGAGAGGTAGGTACCTTTGGCCGTGTTGGGACCCTTGCTTCTAGTCAGGGTAAGGGGGCTACACTCCTAAATAACCCCTGCTCACCCCCTTGGTAGCTTGACACGAGCAGGCAGGCTTATCTCAGAGACAGTGTGTAAAGCATTTGTGAACACATACAGTAATACAGTGAAAAGACTACAGATGGACACCACACAGGTTTTATCAAAAATAAGTATTCTTTATATAGACTTAACACAAGACCCAAACGACAAAAATCCACAATACTGTAATCAAAAATAGACTTAAAAATGGTAGAAATTGCTTAGTTCAAAGTTGATGGTAAATGCGACACGTTTCTCACAAAGTACCTTAAATGCGTAACGCAAAACAAACAAAAGGGTCACAGGAAGGGTGATGCGTCGGTTCCTTGCTTCGGGGGAGGCGATGCTTCTGTTCCTCAGTGCTTGCGCAAAGTAGGCGATGCGTCTGTTCCTTACCGGAGAGGAGGTGATGCGTCGATCCCTTACTGCGTTCCGGTTACGATGCGACAAGATGGCGCTTCGCTGCGTTGCGACGATCCGGTGCAATGCGAGAAGATGGCGCCCTTGATGCGATGCAACGACTTGAAGGCGATGCGTGCACGCCCAACGGCCGTGTGGCGAACTCTGTAACTTCTGAGCCGCAACAGGCCCTGCGACACGCTTCTCCGGTGATGCAACGACAAACAGCTGCGACGGAGATACGCTTCTCCGGTGATGCGGATGGCGACCTCTGCGGTTGCGACACGCTTCTCCGATGATGCGACGGCAGCAGCTGCGATGGCGTCACGCTTCTTCTCGTTGAGTCGCGCTTCCAGCTCCCAACGATACGCAGGCTTCTGCAGACAGAATCCCCAGCAAGGGAATTCAGGGGGGAGCTGGTGGTGAAGTCTTGTATCCCTGAGACTTCAGCAGGAGGCAAGCACAGTTCAAGCCCTTAGAGATTCTTCTTCAAGATGATGAAAGTTCAATAAAAGTTCTTTCCCCTTTCCATGGCAATTAAGTAACCACGCAAAAACAACAATGGATGGACAGAATGCAGAACAATGTCATACATTCACCCCAGTACAGAGATCTGGGCCTAAATCCATCGTTTTTTTGCTCACCATGCCATTCCAGTTTGAACCCAGCCATATGCAAATCAGTCTTGACCCTGTGCCCAATGGGAACAGTCCAGCCCGAACTGCCAGGCCAGGTCCTCCCGCGACCTTCCCAGAGAGCTGGAAACACGCAGAGATCAACGCCCTACTCAAAAAACCCAAGGCGGACCCGAGAGACCTCAAGAACTTCCGGCCCATCTCCCTGCTTCTGTTCCCAGCCAAGGTCATCGAGAAGATCGAGAAGATCGTCAACAAACAGCTAACCCGATACCTCGAAGAAAACAGCATCCTGGACCCATCCCAATCAGGGTTCCGCAGCAACCACAGCACTGAGACTGCCCTCATCGCCGCCACCGACGACATCAGGACCCTGCTGGACAACGGTGAGACCGCAGCCCTCATCCTCCTGGACCTCTCCGCCGCCTTCGACACTGTCTGCCACCGCACTCTACGCGCACGCCTCCATGACGCAGGGATCCGAGACAAGGCCCTGGAATGGACCACCTCCTTCCTCGACGGCAGAACCCAGAGAGTCCGCCTCCCACCTTTCCGATCCGAAGCCTCCGAGATCATCTGCGGCGTACCCCAGGGATCTTCCTTCAGCCCAACGCTGTTCAACATCTACATGGCCCCGCTCGCACGCATCGCCAGACAGCACGACCTCAACATTATCTCCTACGCCGACGACACTCAACTGATCCTCTCCCTCACCAAGGACCCCCTCGCCGCCAAATCCAATCTCCATGAAGGAATGAAGGCCGTCGCCGATTGGATGAAGATCAGCCGACTAAAGCTGAACACGGACAAGACAGAAGAGGTCCTCATCCTCGGCTCCAACCCCTCAGCCTGGGACGACTCCTGGTTGCCAACGACGCTGGGAGCAGCCCCGACACCCACCGACCACGCACGCAACCTGGGAGTCATCCTCGACTCAACGCTCTCCATGACCAAGCAAGTCAACGCAGTCTCCTCCTCCTGCTTCAACACCCTCCGCATGCTTCGCAAGATCTACAGGTGGATCCCGACAGATACAAGAAGAACAGTCACCCAGGCCCTCGTCAGTAGCAGACTCGACTATGGGAACGCCCTCTACGCGGAGCCCCGGCCAAGCTCACCAAGCGACTGCAACGCATACAAAACGCCTCCGCACGCCTGATCCTCGACGTACCACGCCACAGCCACATCACCCCCCACCTGAGGAACCTACACTGGCTCCCCGTCAACAGGAGAATCTCCTTCAAACTCCTCATCCACGCACACAAGGCACTCCACAAGACTGGCCCAGCCTACCTCAACAGACAACTCTTCTTCTACGTCCCCAACCGCCAGCTCCGCTCCGCCGACCTCTCCCTCGCCACCGTCCCGCGCATTCGAAGAACAACCACCGGCGGCAGATCCTTCTCACACCTAGCCGCCAAGACCTGGAACACCCTTCCACTAAGCCTTCGACAGACCCAAGACCTGCTGACCTTCAGGAGGCTACTCAAGACCTGGCTGTTCGACCAGTAGCAGCACCCCCCCCCTTTCTCTCCCCAGCGCCTTGAGACCCTCGCGGGTAAGTAGTGCGCTCTACAAATTCTGTGATTGATTGATTGATTGAGTGATGCTTGTTTCCGGTCCAGGGAAGACATGGCTTTGCAGTTCGGGCTGGACTGTTCCCATGAGGCACAAGGTCAGACTGATTTGCATATGGCCATGTCTGAACTGGGGTGGCGGAGTGAGCTAAAGAATGATGATGGATTAAACCCAGATCAGTTGACTGGGGGTGAGTGCTTGCAATGTTCAACACTCCGTCCATCATCTCCTTTGGTTTTGCTATGTTTGCCCTAAGTTGGCAGGGTATGCCCAGACGTGGGTCCCTTGCTCACTTTGCCACTGGATTCAAGATAGCCTGGCTGATGACGGCTGTTAGCCAGAAACCGGTCCCAGGATGCTTGTTTCCGGTCCAGGGAAGACATGGCTTGGCAGTTCGGGCTGGACTGTTCCCATGAGGCACAGGGTCAGACTGATTTGCATATGGCCATGTCTGAACTGGGGTGGCGGAGTGAGCTAAAGAATGATGATGGATTAAACCCAGATCAGTTGACTGGGGGTGAGTGCTTGCAATGTTCAACACTCCGTCCATCATCTCCTTTGGTTTTGCTATGTTCGCCCTAAGTTGGCAGGGTATGCCCAGACGTGGGTCCCTTGCTCACTTTGCCACTGGATTCAAGATAGCCTGGCTGATGACGGCTGTTAGCCAGAAACCGGTCCCAGGATGCTTGTTTCCGGTCCAGGGAAGACATGGCTTGGCAGTTCGGGCTGGACTGTTCCCATGAGGCACAGGGTCAGACTGATTTGCATATGGCCATGTCTGAACTGGGGTGGCGGAGTGAGCTAAAGAATGATGATGGATTAAACCCAGATCAGTTGACTGGGGGTGAGTGCTTGCAATGTTCAACACTCCGTCCATCATCTCCTTTGGTTTTGCTATGTTCGCCCTAAGTTGGCAGGGTATGCCCAGACGTGGGTCCCTTGCTCACTTTGCCACTGGATTCAAGATAGCCTGGCTGATGACGGCTGTTAGCCAGAAACCGGTCCCAGGATGCTTGTTTCCGGTCCAGGGAAGACATGGCTTGGCAGTTCGGGCTGGACTGTTCCCATGAGGCACAGGGTCAGACTGATTTGCATATGGCCATGTCTGAACTGGGGTGGCGGAGTGAGCTAAAGAATGATGATGGATTAAACCCAGATCAGTTGACTGGGGGTGAGTGCTTGCAATGTTCAACACTCCGTCCATCATCTCCTTTGGTTTTGCTATGTTCGCCCTAAGTTGGCAGGGTATGCCCAGACGTGGGTCCCTTGCTCACTTTGCCACTGGATTCAAGAAAGCCTGGCTGATGACGGCTGTTAGCCAGAAACCGGTCCCAGGATGCTTGTTTCCGGTCCAGGGAAGACATGGCTTGGCAGTTCGGGCTGGACTGTTCCCATGAGGCACAGGGTCAGACTGATTTGCATATGGCCATGTCTGAACTGGGGTGGCGGAGTGAGCTAAAGAATGATGATGGATTAAACCCAGATCAGTTGACTGGGGGTGAGTGCTTGCAATGTTCAACACTCCGTCCATCATCTCCTTTGGTTTTGCTATGTTCGCCCTAAGTTGGCAGGGTATGCCCAGACGTGGGTCCCTTGCTCACTTTGCCACTGGATTCAAGATAGCCTGGCTGATGACGGCTGTTAGCCAGAAACCGGTCCCAGGATGCTTGTTTCCGGTCCAGGGAAGACATGGCTTGGCAGTTCGGGCTGGACTGTTCCCATGAGGCACAGGGTCAGACTGATTTGCATATGGCCATGTCTGAACTGGGGTGGCGGAGTGAGCTAAAGAATGATGATGGATTAAACCCAGATCAGTTGACTGGGGGTGAGTGCTTGCAATGTTCAACACTCCGTCCATCATCTCCTTTGGTTTTGCTATGTTCGCCCTAAGTTGGCAGGGTATGCCCAGACGTGGGTCCCTTGCTCACTTTGCCACTGGATTCAAGATAGCCTGGCTGATGACGGCTGTTAGCCAGAAACCGGTCCCAGGATGCTTGTTTCCGGTCCAGGGAAGACATGGCTTGGCAGTTCGGGCTGGACTGTTCCCATGAGGCACAGGGTCAGACTGATTTGCATATGGCCATGTCTGAACTGGGGTGGCGGAGTGAGCTAAAGAATGATGATGGATTAAACCCAGATCAGTTGACTGGGGGTGAGTGCTTGCAATGTTCAACACTCCGTCCATCATCTCCTTTGGTTTTGCTATGTTCGCCCCTAAGTTGGCAGGGTATGCCCAGACGTGGGTCCCTTGCTCACTTTGCCACTGGATTCAAGATAGCCTGGCTGATGATGGCTGTTAGCCAGAAACCGGTCCCAGGATGCTTGTTTCCGGTCCAGGGAAGACATGGCTTGGCAGTTCGGGCTGGACTGTTCCCATGAGGCACAGGGTCAGACTGATTTGCATATGGCCATGTCTGAACTGGGGTGGCGGAGTGAGCTAAAGAATGATGATGGATTAAACCCAGATCAGTTGACTGGGGGTGAGTGCTTGCAATGTTCAACACTCCGTCCATCATCTCCTTTGGTTTTGCTATGTTCGCCCTAAGTTGGCAGGGTATGCCCAGACGTGGGTCCCTTGCTCACTTTGCCACTGGATTCAAGATAGCCTGGCTGATGACGGCTGTTAGCCAGAAACCGGTCCCAGGATGCTTGTTTCCGGTCCAGGGAAGACATGGCTTGGCAGTTCGGGCTGGACTGTTCCCATGAGGCACAGGGTCAGACTGATTTGCATATGGCCATGTCTGAACTGGGGTGGCGGAGTGAGCTAAAGAATGATGATGGATTAAACCCAGATCAGTTGACTGGGGGTGAGTGCTTGCAATGTTCAACACTCCGTCCATCATCTCCTTTGGTTTTGCTATGTTCGCCCTAAGTTGGCAGGGTATGCCCAGACGTGGGTCCCTTGCTCACTTTGCCACTGGATTCAAGATAGCCTGGCTGATGACGGCTGTTAGCCAGAAACCGGTCCCAGGATGCTTGTTTCCGGTCCAGGGAAGACATGGCTTGGCAGTTCGGGCTGGACTGTTCCCATGAGGCACAGGGTCAGACTGATTTGCATATGGCCATGTCTGAACTGGGGTGGCGGAGTGAGCTAAAGAATGATGATGGATTAAACCCAGATCAGTTGACTGGGGGTGAGTGCTTGCAATGTTCAACACTCCGTCCATCATCTCCTTTGGTTTTGCTATGTTCGCCCTAAGTTGGCAGGGTATGCCCAGACGTGGGTCCCTTGCTCACTTTGCCACTGGATTCAAGATAGCCTGGCTGATGACGGCTGTTAGCCAGAAACCGGTCCCAGGATGCTTGTTTCCGGTCCAGGGAAGACATGGCTTGGCAAGTTCGGGCTGGACTGTTCCCATGAGGCACAGGGTCAGACTGATTTGCATATGGCCATGTCTGAACTGGGGTGGCGGAGTGAGCTAAAGAATGATGATGGATTAAACCCAGATCAGTTGACTGGGGGTGAGTGCTTGCAATGTTCAACACTCCGTCCATCATCTCCTTTGGTTTTGCTATGTTCGCCCTAAGTTGGCAGGGTATGCCCAGACGTGGGTCCCTTGCTCACTTTGCCACTGGATTCAAGATAGCCTGGCTGATGACGGCTGTTAGCCAGAAACCGGTCCCAGGATGCTTGTTTCCGGTCCAAGGAAGACATGGCTTGGCAGTTCGGGCTGGACTGTTCCCATGAGGCACAGGGTCAGACTGATTTGCATATGGCCATGTCTGAACTGGGGTGGCGGAGTGAGCTAAAGAATGATGATGGATTAAACCCACATCAGTTGACTGGGGGTGAGTGCTTGCAATGTTCAACACTCCGTCCATCATCTCCTTTGGTTTTGCTATGTTCGCCCTAAGTTGGCAGGGTATGCCCAGACGTGGGTCCCTTGCTCACTTTGCCACTGGATTCAAGATAGCCTGGCTGATGACGGCTGTTAGCCAGAAACCGGTCCCAGGATGCTTGTTTCCGGTCCAGGGAAGACATGGCTTGGCAGTTCGGGCTGGACTGTTCCCATGAGGCACAGGGTCAGACTGATTTGCATATGGCCATGTCTGAACTGGGGTGGCGGAGTGAGCTAAAGAATGATGATGGATTAAACCCAGATCAGTTGACTGGGGGTGAGTGCTTGCAATGTTCAACACTCCGTCCATCATCTCCTTTGGTTTTGCTATGTTCGCCCTAAGTTGGCAGGGTATGCCCAGACGTGGGTCCCTTGCTCACTTTGCCACTGGATTCAAGAAAGCCTGGCTGATGACGGCTGTTAGCCAGAAACCGGTCCCAGGATGCTTGTTTCCGGTCCAGGGAAGACATGGCTTGGCAGTTCGGGCTGGACTGTTCCCATGAGGCACAGGGTCAGACTGATTTGCATATGGCCATGTCTGAACTGGGGTGGCGGAGTGAGCTAAAGAATGATGATGGATTAAACCCAGATCAGTTGACTGGGGGTGAGTGCTTGCAATATTCAACACTCCGTCCATCATCTCCTTTGGTTTTGCTATGTTCGCCCTAAGTTGGCAGGGTATGCCCAGACGTGGGTCCCTTGCTCACTTTGCCACTGGATTCAAGATAGCCTGGCTGATGACGGCTGTTAGCCAGAAACCGGTCCCAGGATGCTTGTTTCCGGTCAGGGAAGACATGGCTTGGCAGTTCGGGCTGGACTGTTCCCATGAGGCACAGGGTCAGACTGATTTGCATATGGCCATGTCTGAACTGGGGTGGCGGAGTGAGCTAAAGAATGATGATGGATCAAACCCAGATCAGTTGACTGGGGGTGAGTGCTTGCAATGTTCAACACTCCGTCCATCACTCTCCTTTGGTTTTGCTATGTTCGCCCTAAGTTGGCAGGGTATGCCCAGACGTGGGTCCCTTGCTCACTTTGCCACTGGATTCAAGATAGCCTGGCTGATGACGGCTGTTAGCCAGAAACCGGTCCCAGGATGCTTGTTTCCGGTCCAGGGAAGACATGGCTTGGCAGTTCGGGCTGGACTGTTCCCATGAGGCACAGGGTCCAGACTGATTTGCATATGGCCATGTCTGAACTGGAGGTGGCGGAGTGAGCTAAAGAATGATGATGGATTAAACCCACATCAGTTGACTGGGGGTGAGTGCTTGCAATGTTCAACACTCCGTCCATCATCTCCTTTGAGTTTTGCTATGTTCGCCCTAAGTTGGCAGGGTATGCCCAGACGTGGGTCCCTTGCTCACTTTGCCACTGGATTCAAGATAGCCTGGCTGATGACGGCTGTTAGCCAGAAACCGGTCCCAGGATGCTTGTTTCCGGTCCAGGGAAGACATGGCTTGGCAGTTCGGGCTGGACTGTTCCCATGAGGCACAGGGTCAGACTGATTTGCATATGGCCATGTCTGAACTGGAGTGGCGGAGTGAGCTAAAGAATGATGATGGATTAAACCCACATCAGTTGACTGGGGGTGAGTGCTTGCAATGTTCAACACTCCGTCCATCATCTCCTTTGGTTTTGCTAATTAAGTAACCACTGCAGTCCAACCCCAGAAAATAGCACACTGGCACAGGGGCAGTCAAATCCTTCAGCTTCCTTGGTTTCTTCTCCTTGGCAAAGGTCCGTCTTGATTCCCAGAAGTGATCTAAAGTCTTGGGGTCTGGGCCCCAATATTTATACTAGTAAATCCTTTGTCCTCGACAGCATTGTTGAAAGCAGACCTGGCCCAGGTAGCTGAAAGGAAATCTCCTCCCCCTACTCTCTATTCTATGAGGGCTCAGGCCAGTGAAAGGAAATCTCCTCCCCCTACTCTCTATTCTATGAGGGCTCAGGGGAGTGAAAGGAAATCTCCGCCCCCACTCTCTATTCAGCCAAGGTCCTATTCAGCCCAGCCCTGACTCATCAGACTGCTGGAGCCCCAGCCCTCCTGTCACTCACAAACCAGACATGCAATACACAACCTAGCAGAGGCAGGCTGGATGGTTAGGCAAGAAAATACCCACTTTCTAAAAGTGGTATTTTCAAACACAGAATGTTAAAACCAACTTCACTAAAAGATGTATTTTATCATTCTGAGTTCAGGCATACTAAATTCGTTTTTCTACCATGTTCCCTGGGTCAGTTAGGATTATAAGATGTTATAATCAAACTGCCCATTCTGGCCTATGGGGACAGGTAGCCTTGCAATAGTGAAAAACGAAATTGGCTGTAATTCACTATCAGGACATACCACACACATCAGGGCATGTCCTACCTCTTACTTACTATGCACCCTGCCCGTAGGCCTACCTTAGGGGTGGCTGATATGTAGAAGAGGGAAGGTTTAGGGACTGGTAAGTGGGTGCACTTACCAAGTCAACATGGCAGTACTAGACTGCACACAGGCTCTGCAATGGCAGGCCTGAGACACACTTTACAAGCTGCTTCTGTGGGTGGCACAACCAGTGCTGCAAGCCCACCAGCAGCATTTGATTTAAAGGCCCTGGGCACACATGGAGCACTATACTAGGGTCTGACAAGTAAATCAAACAAGCCAATCATGGAGTCACTAATCCATTACAATACTTTACAATAGTGAGCACTTGCACTGTGGCACTGAATAGCAGTGGCACAGTGCCCAAAGCATCTAAAACCAGCAAAACATATCAAAAACAGAGGAGACAACAGCAAAAAATGGAAGGGAGACACACGCCAATGGTACCAGGTCTAACACATACCAAACCTGTAACTGGCCTTCAGACAGAAAAACATGAATGATATCTCCACACAGCCAATCCTGCAAAACATCACCTACGTTTATTGAAGAAAAGATTTATCCAAAACCGAAGCTAAGACCTTCTGACCAAAAAGCTTGTCACCCAATCTAACACCTTCAATTCTATAGTAGTTAACAAAGTATGAGTAGGGGCCCAGGTCGCTGCTTTAAAATGTTTACTCAACGTAACTCTCGGAACCGCCGCACAGTATGTAGAAACACTCTTAGTGGACCCTCTCTCAACTCTTGGTACTACTATAATAACCTTGGCTATTCGTTATCATATGCACTGATTTACATATGATAACGAATAGACCAAGGTTACAGTAGCACAAATCCATCTGATGATGGAAACGTTAGAGGCCTTGTGACCCTGGCCCATGATACCAAAATAGAGGGTCTGAATTACTGAAACTGTTTGATCTAGCCAAGTAAATAGATAATGCCCTCTGCCATTAAATTCCCGTCTTAGAAGAGAGATAAAGCACTACTTGATCAACATGACATTTGGAAAGAACCTTTGGAAAAATAAATAATCCCATTTTCCATTAGTCCTAGAAAAGGAGGCTTACACAATAAGGCAGCTGGCTCTCCAATCCTTCTAGTGGATGTAATCGCTACTAGAAATATCCCATTCCTTGTTAGATACTTCAAATCTACTGAAGATAAAGGTTGAAATATAACTTCCTGCAAAGTTTTCATACCAATAGAAGATCGTAAGAAGGTAAAACTGGCTTCAGCATTGGTCTAGTAATTGAAAATCTTCTCAAAATCATAACTACGGGAGCGTGGCCTGACCGGCTAACATGGCGGCCGCATTCTGAGTGTGCTCCCGACGTCGCCCATTAATCCTACAGAATCCTGCACCACACTGCACCTCAACCTACAATCCGCACCCCCCCCAACCAGTTAGCAGCCTCACCTAGGAACCCGCGAGGATGCTTCTTTTGGCGGCAGCTCGCCGTAAAGTATAGAAGTTGGTAGGGTTCTAGAGTGGCCAGCGTGGAGGTGTGCTAGGCCAGCCGTGCAGCTGGGTGGTGCGGACTGTCTCTGGTAGCCCGCAGGCCCTGATGACTGTCGTAGGGCGTCCTGATCAGCAGTTGGGAGCGCTGACCGAGAAGTGAAGGGTCACAGAGCTCTGACAGCCTTGGAGATGTTGACAGTGGGCCAGCCTTGGAGATTGAGATGGAGCGCACCGGCGGGCATAGGATGCAGCCCGATCAGGGCCGGTGATCTCAGCGTATCTGGGCCCATGAGAGTTGGCGGCCCTTGCCCCCTGCGAGGGTTGCACTGCAGCGGACATCCCGTCTCCCTGGATTGACCAATCGCTCCGGGTCGTGGAATTGCTGGATTGGTCTCCCCGGTGCACAGGGGGCCGGCATTTGCTGGTGACTCTGCTCAGCCCGGGTGGGGGATGGACCTGATGGAGATGACCCATGCTGCCCCACCTCGGAGCTAGATGTGGTAGCCCTGGGATGAATGGATGCCATGGAGATCTTTGAGCAGCAGACCCCGCATATCAGGTATGGCGCTCTGACGAAGTTATCATTCTAAGAACTCTATAGATCAACCTATCTATCTCTCTGGGAAAATCCTAATAATTCTAATAAAAATCTATCAAATAAAAGTTCTCCTAAAGCAGCATCTTTATACTCAACTGGAAAAGGAAAATAACAGCAGCAGCATCAGCTCGTCAGCATCAGCAACCGCAAACTCTCCCATCTACAGCATCTAACTTCTTCAGCATCTCCCGCAGCATCCCGCAGCATTCTACTCCAGCATTCTAACCCCTCCCACCAAGAGTAGGTCTTCTTATACCCTAATTCTAGCTTACAGCATAAAATGTTTCTTCTTACATGGCGCGATTCATTCTCATTGGTCAAAAACTCAGGTCCATATACATTTTAATCAAACTTCCTGGTCTTAACCAGTTCCGTGTGGAATGTCCATGCAAGCATCGTTTCCCACCGTTCATACACTTGCTCATCCGTTTCGATCAGTCCAAATTGTATCTTTTTCTGCTACATTTTGTATAATACAGTTCCGTCTATTGATTCAACCAGGCTTCTCACGCTTCTTGCTGATCATCTTGGCACACATCTGCTCAGAAGGGTCACAGCAGCCTTGACCATACTTTCATCTTTAGCCTCTCGGCATCAGCACGTGATCATCCCTTTTCCACAGCCTCTCTCCTCTATCACATGGTCTCATCCGCTCATGCGCACTCTAGTAACTCGCGGCCATTTTATATTGCTGCTCGGCAGGCCTAAGCGCACTATTTTCAAAGATAAACAAAATGTTATTAAAACAAAGAAATATAAACCCTTTCGTTTCCCTCCCGTCTTTCTACGTACCCCAATTAGGTATTACCTAGCAGAAGCAACATATAAAGCTGTCCCTTACTTACCATCGCTTTATTTTGCAACCACACGTTTTATTTAAAAGCACAAATCATGCATTTATTATTAAATTAGTACGCAAATATTATGTTATGTTAGAAACGTAAACAATTATAAGTCAATTAATTTGCACACTGAATTGCGTGTTACCATTAACCCTTTACATACATTGTTGGTTATTTACTTAAACGAACATGTTTATTAATATTGTACGAAAATATTAGGAGGTTAAAATTTTTACATTTACCCTGCTCCATCAACTCCCCCTTTGGTGATTTTTAATATCACCACAAAAACCCAAGTTATACAATTTTCTCAGACAGCATATATCTTTTATCCATTTGCTTTTGTTAGTTTATACTTCTGTATCCCTTTCAACTTGTTTCTTCGTTTTCTTGTACATGTTCTCTTTTATTTCTTCTAACTCTATTTCACCTATTTCTCTCTCTCTTTCCTTGTTTATCATGTTTTCTTTTTCTATCTTATTCTGCTTTCTTCTTCTCTTTATACATGTTACTGCAAGTTTCAGTACTAATATTATTATTATTATCATGGTTGCTATTATTATAACTTTCCCTATTATTAATCCACTCATTCTTGTTAACCAATTTGTTACAGAAGAAAACCCTTTACCAAGTTTTCCCCAAACACTTTCAACCTCCAGTGGAACAAGTTCTTTGTGCAAATTTGTAATATTTGTTATATACTTCTGTATATTTTCGCTTTTATCTGGAATGTAAGTGCAACAATGTTGGACTTTCAGCATTCCACAGACTCCGCCCCTTTTGCCAAAAGAATGTCAAGGGCAAGACGATTTTGCATCACCATAGCTCTCATGGCAACCATCTCGGTATTTACCATTAAGAACCCTCCAGCAGTATCTGTAGATAAACGATCTACCACTGTGGATAATTTCCGAATTCTAAATGCATTCAAAGATATTCCCACTGCTGGTATCAATGCACCAAAAATATCACCTACTATTTCTGAAAAACTTTCCCTTTTTCTACGTGTAAAGGTATTTATCATTTTGTGTGTTCCTTTTTCTTTTCTATCCACATGAAAAATCTTTGGAAAGACCAGGCCTAAGTAACATGACCCATACCAATGGTCCGGCAACCTATAATAAGCCCTATTCCCGCAAACATAATAAATCCCTGGAAATATTGGATCTTTTCCCCCTTTGAATCCCCATCCACCTAGAATTTGGTAATTGTCATGGCAATTGCTGGAACCCACAAAATAATTGTCATATCTTGTCTTATTTCTTCTAATGCACAACCTTCCCTGTTGGGGCCAATTCAGAGTCATAGCTGCATTTGTCTTTTTCTTGTCATGATGGTCTTCCTCAAACGCCCAAAGAGGTGTTTTTGTCTCTTCTATCACTTTTCTTTCAAATTTCACTCTCTCTCTTCAACCATTTCTAAAAATACCTTTTCTTCCTTCTTTAACTCACAGGTAAGGTTGTACCTAAATATATTATCTGATGTTAAAATCTTATCTTCTAAGAAATATTCACCAAACGTCTTTCCCTCTTTTATTTTGTTAAGCTCGGGAACTACAGAAACTTTAGCAAAAATCTTATCTATATCAGTGTAATAATATTCTAATCTACCTGTTTTATAAAATAAACTTGCTAATACACTACATGTTATTCCATACGTCAAAGGGAGGTGATGATAAGTCACACCCTCTGCTACAGATGCAGGCAACTGCATACAAACATAGCAATCTCTTACATCCATTGTTTCTACATACTCATACAGTAATTTAGTAAAAACATTCTTTGAAAAATCTGTTATTGATTTGTCCTTATGTAATTCTGCACTACTCTTTAAAATAACTGGCTCTTGAGTGTTAGCTCCTTTTTCTTTCTCAGTGTTATTAGACTTTTCTACTACAGCTAAACTAATTGGAATAGTTATTGCTAAAACCACCCATACTGTTATTAATAAACCTGTACAAAAACAGCACATCTTGCACCATCTACTTAAAAACTCACATCTACACTTTCTATCTCTAGTATTCTCCATTTTGTCTTCTAACCTTATTTACTTGTTTTCTAGAAAATTGTGTCACTACACCTCAGAAATGACTTGCTTGCCACTCTGTACTTCCAATATTTTATCTTTGCTTGGTACTTTCTTTTAATTCTTTTTCAGAATTCTTTCTCTGTCACATCCGGTAAATTTGTCAGTTCAGTGTTTTGTCAAATCCGGTAAACTATCTAAATTTCTTCAGGTTTGTTGCTTCAGGTTTGTTGCACTTCACTTTCTCCCATCAGGTTTCTTTGTTCTGGGTTTTCGTGAGTGTTCAATTCTTCTTTGTGACTAGTCAAAGCACGATACAACCATTCAGGCGATCTATACTTTTGATTTACTTTCTTTATTCTTTTCGTTTTCTGCAAGTGTTTTCCACCTTGTTTTCCTTGCTCTTTTTGACTTGTTATTTCATTCACTTGTTCAGCACTTTTCCCATCCAATTTTATGATTCTGTATCTTAATTTTCTTACTTCGTTGGGCCAATTGTCTCCTTTTCTTGGCCTTTTTGCTTCACTTCCTTTTTCCTCTCTTTCTGTTTTCCAATTTCTTTTTCTTGTCTCTAGTTTTTCATTTCTTTCTTCTCCACTTTCTTCTGATTCTGTTTCAATCCTTTCGTTATTTCCTCTTATTTTAAAGCTTATAATTTCGCTTTCATCTACTTGTGGTTCTTTTCTTATCTTCCTTCGTTCACCTATTTCTGTCCCTCCTCGAGGTTCTTCCGATTTTGTGTCAGTTTCTCTATCTGCTTCTAAATTTCCCTGTTCTTGTGTTTGACTATCTGTCCCTACTGCTCCTCGGGGTTTTTCCGATTTTTCTAACTTTTGGTTTGAAACTCTCCCTTCTTCATCTATTAATATTATTTTCGAAGGAATTTTACCACAACTTGTACTTGGTTGCTCACTGTCACTATTTTCTGGCTCAGTTTCTTCTCTCAAAATTCCACTTTCTTTTTAGAATTTCTTCACCTTCCGAATGTTCTGTATCAGATTCTGAACTGGTGTCAGATATTTCCAGATGTCGACTTACAGGTCGATCTTCAAATTCTGGAACTTCAGCTATTTCTTCTATTTCCTCTTCTTCTTCTATCGTTGCACTTGTAGTTGGGTCTTCCAGATGTCGACTTACAGGTCGATCTTCAGGTTCTGGCACCCTGTTTGTCTCCTCTTCTCTTTCTGATGCTGAACTGTTATCTGATATTTCCAGATGCCGACTCACATGTCGATCTTTAGGTTCTGGAACTCTGATGGTGTGGCTGGCATGTACCCAGTGTTTCACTCCTGCACACTTGACTGCGGTGGTCGTCACTAGGATCACTTGTCGTGGTTCGTCCCAGCGAGGAACCAAACAGTTTCTTCTCCGGTGGACTTTTATTCGAACCCAATCTCCTGGATTCAAGTCGTGAGCTGGTTTTCTTTCAAGAGTGGTCGCATCCGGTCCAACCTGATGAAACACAGAACGCACCACATCAGCCAATCCTTTGCAATAATCCAGTACTAGATCATCAGTTATAGTCAGTAGCTTGTTGACAGGTACTTGTGCTTGTCTCATTGCTCGTCCCATGATTATTTCATGTGGACTGAGTCCAGTCTTCCTTTCCGGAATACTTCTGATTGTCATCAGAACTAATGGCAGAGCATCTGGCCATTTCAGTCCTGTAGCTTGACACATTTTTCCTAACCTGTTCTTGATCGTTCCATTCACTTGCTCTACTATTCCAGAAGCCTCTGGTCTGTATGCACAATGCAGTTTCTGTTTAATACTAAGTGCTTCACAAATCAGTTTAACTAATTCGTTCTGGAAATGTGTTCCTCTATCTGTTTCAATCGTGACTGGAAAACCATACCTTGGAATGAATTCTCGCAGCAAAAGTTTTGCTACTGTGATACTATCATTCCTTCTTGTTGGATATGCCTCCACCCAACGGGAAAACAAACAGACGACCACTAGAACATACCTCAATCTGCTGCAAGGTGGCATTTCAATAAAATCCATTTGCATTCTAGTGAAAGGACCCCTTCTCGTCCTATTCTTCCTAGACTCACTACAGTCTTCCTTCCTGGATTTAACTGTTGACAAATAAGACATCTCTGACAAAGACTCTCAGCTATGGCTCTGAATTTTGGATTGTACCATGTTTGTCTAAAAAGTCTGATCATTGAATCTCTCCCAATATGGGCTTGCCCATGGTACATCCGTGCCATGTCAGAAATCATGCTATCAGGCATAACTGGTCTCTCATCCCTGTAAACCCATACATCAGTTTCTTCATGTTTTCTACATCCTGCTTTTAGCCAAGTATCTTTTTCTTCGTCTTCTGCAGCTTCTTGTAACTGTCTCACCTCATCCCATGTTTCAATAGAGTTAGTAAAAAGCAAAGGACAAGAAATATGCTCTCTTTCGCGACATTTATTCAAAGAAACCACATTCTTTGCACAGTACTGTGCCATCTCGTCAGCATATTTGTTGCCAACAGTAATGTAGTCTTCCCCATTTTTATGTGCATTGCACTTCACGACAGCGATCTGTTTAGGCAGCTGTATCGCCTCAAGCAACTTTTTCACAAAATCTCCATTTCTGATGGGCGTCCCTGCAGACGTCAAGAAACCCCTTTGTGACCAAATCTGACCAAAATCATGCACGACCCCAAAGCCGTACTGGCTGTCAGTCATAATCGTAACCCGTACATTTCTTCCCAACTTACATGCTTGAATCAGAGCTACTAATTCTGCAACTTGGGCAGACCGTACACCTTTCAGACAAGATGCTTCCAATACAGTTGCTACTGTGCAAACTGCATATGCTGCACTTAGAACTCCATCACTCGTTCTCAAACATGAGCCATCCACAAACAGAATATAATCTGATTCTTTCAAAGGCTCATCTCGTATATCAGCTCTTGGTTTTGTACAGTATTCGAGCACATTCAGACAATCGTGATCTACTTCATCCATTTCAATCACATTCTCTTCGTCTGGCAATGATGTTGAAGGATTCACATTCATACATCTGTCAATGGTCACATTATCTGCACTCAAAATTACCTTTTCATACCTAATCATACCTAGTCAGCCGACTATGTGTCATGTATTGGGTTTTCGTTCTTGTCAAAAGAATTTCCACAGAATGGGGAACATACACTCTCAATGGATACCCCATCACTATGCCTTCACTCTGTTCCAGACTCACACAAGTAGCAGCAACCGCTTTCAAACATCCAGGCAACGCTTTCGCTACGGGGTCTAAAACAGCTGAAAAATATGCAATTGGTCTTTTCATAGTTCCATGTCTCTGCACCAAAACTGAAAATGCACATCCATCTCTTTCACTGCAATACAGCTCAAAATCTTTCTCATAGTCAGGCATTCCCAATGCTGGAGCCTCACACAATTTCTTTTTCAGCTCTCTGAATGCTTTCATTTCTTCATCATTCATTTCAAAAGGATCTTTAACATCCTTTTTTGTCAGTTTCTGCAATGGTTTAGCAATTAGTGAAAAACCGCTTATCCATTGTCGACAATATCCAACCATTCCCAAAAACATTCTTACCTCTCTTTGTGTCATTGGAGCTCTCATTCCTTGAATCATTTTTATTCTTTCTGTCGTTACCTTTCGCACTCCTTTCTCAATTTTATGCCCTAAATACTGGACTTCTTGTTGACAAAACTGCAATTTTGAAGGGGACACTTTATGTCCTCTTTTCGCTAAATGATTCAGCAAAGCAATTGTATCATTGACACATGCTTCTTTCGTTTTTGATGCCACCAGTAGGTCATCAATATACTGAACCATTACTGACTTTTCTGGCATTCTTAAATCTTCCAATGATTTCTTTAGGATCTGATTAAAGATTGAGGGACTTTCTGTGTACCCTTGAGGAATTCGGCACCATGCCAAAATACGCTCTCCAAACCTAAACGCAAATATTGGCTGGCTATCTGGATGCAATGGAATAGAGAAAAATGCATGACATAAATCAATTACTGTGTACCATTCTGCTTCGCGTGGAATCTGGTATAGAATCACAGCAGGGTTCGGTACTATTGGGCAACAAGGCACAACAATTTTGTTTACCTTTCTTAAATCCTGTACGATTCTATATGTTCCGTTTGGCTTTTTCAGTCCCATTATTGGCGAATTACATGGACTGCTCATGATTTCTTTTAGAATCCCTTGTTCAATCATTTTATTTATTACTGGCGTTATTCCTTCAATTATTTCTGGAGTCAATTTATACTGGGGCGTATTTGGGTAACTCGTTCCTTCTTTTACTGTAATTTTAACGGGATCTACTCCTTTCATTAATCCTACATCTTCTCCTGTCAAGTCCCACACTTCTTCTTTCACTGTCTTTTTCAACTCATTTGGGATTTTCTCTGCATCAAATACAGGAAACAAACCATTTACTTCTGGTTCTAAATTTACCATTGTCATTTTATACAGCACATCCTCATCTGGGGTCTGAAATGCAATTCCGTCTGGAGTACAATAAATTGTGCAGTTCATTTTGCACAATAAATCGCGTCCTAAAAGGTTCACGGGACTACAATCACACACCACAAATCGGTGCATTTCACTAAATGGACCAATTCTTACCTTTACTAATCTAGTAAGAGGCGTTTCAATTTGCTGATTGGAAACTCCAACCACTTGGATATGTTCACCTGAGAGAGGAAGATTTGGAATTTCCACTGACCTAACAGTAGAACGGGTAGCTCCAGTGTCAACAAGGAATGTTACATTTGCACCATTCACTTCTCCATCCACAAATGGACCTGACTGATCTACCTCTAGAGTTGCGCCAAGCACGCACTCTTCCCTCTCTCTTAGACACCGTCATGAACTTTCATCCGTCTCATCTTCATTCTGTCGTAACCAATATTGTGAAATTTCAGCTGCACGTGACAACTGTTTTACCTGTTCTCCTCCGTAGAATCCTGTTTCTGCACTGTATTTCTGTTGGTTAACACTCTTGGGAAGTGGTGGTTGTGGCACCTGACCTTGTTGAGTAACTACCTCACTCTGCACCTGTGAATTTAATGATTGATTTTCCACATTAGGTTTTGGAGGAAATTTACACTCGTTTCTCCAATGTCCTAGCTTTCCGCAGTTGTGGCATGGCCACTTTTTCTTTGCCTCATCTATGCTCATTTGTCCTTTTCCTTTACCTATATTAGGTCGGGATTTAAACTGTCCTGTTTCACTGCTAGTATTATTCAATTGAGCTTCTTGCTTCTCTGCAACTTTTACCTGTGCCCACATGGCTTTTTCTTTCAATTTACGCTGTTTACTCTCAATTTCATCACTGCAATACTTAGCATATCTCAAAACTTCATCCACTGTGCTATTCTGCCATCCTATCAAGTGCTGCTTAATCCTTTCACTTATCTCTGGTGTTAATCCATACACAAACCTATATACAAAATGACTCATGTCCTTCTCACTTAGTGTCTCATAACCACTATACTGTTTGAAAACCAACAACAATCTCTCATAGTACGCGTGCACTGATTCTTTGCTTTCCTGTGTTGTTCTGTCTATTTTTACCCAATCTGTTTCTTTTGGTGGAATTTTATTCTTCAAAAAGGTAACTACTTGATCATACTTCCTCATCACTTCTGGACCTGGCGCTCCTGTTTTGGCATCCCTTGGATATTCTACAGTTGGCCAATCAATTGTAATCTTACATTCTGTCCATAAATCAGCAGGCACTACTATATCAAACAATCCATCTAGATCTATCCACAGCACTTTTGACACCTTAACAAATCTCTCCACTTGTCTGTACCATTCTACTGGTTTCTCTCTCAATTTTGGGAAGTCATTTGTAAATGACAGTATATCCTGTCTGGTCCACGGAACATGCACATAACTACCACCTGGTGTTTCTCTCATCGGGTATTCCCTAGCAACTGGTTCCCTATCTGTCACTGCAAAAGCCAAAGATGCTTTATCTGTTGTTTTCTCATTCCTCTTTGTCCATCTATTTCTCCATCTATCCACATCACCCCATTTTCTCAATAAAACAATCAGCTCTTTTATTTGGGTCAGTCTTCCTGATGTGTTCAAATTCTCTATGTCTTTCTCACAAAAATCTACTCTGTATGGTTTCTGCAACGTCCTCACTTTCACAAATTCTACTCCTAGTTCACCTGCAATCTCTTCCAATTTGCCATGTAAATTTCTAGCTCTCCAAGTAAGACTCTTGCACAAAAACATAATCTCGTCATCCTGATAATTTTTTAGTTTTTCTGTTCCAATTGTTCCCAAAATCAATTCTTCCATGTCTATTTTTAACCTAATTATATCTAATGGTTTTTCTTCTGGTTCTTTTGCTTTTAGCGCTTTCATCCATTCATTTAACTCTTCTGGAGTTGGACCTACAGGCGTACTATTTAATTCTATCCAATCACTGCTTCTTTCTGGTGTTCCTGATGCGGACTCTGTCACCATAGGCATTCTCCTAATCTCACTCTCATTTATCGTCAAATTTGTAGGTGGACTTGGTCTACACGTACTAGCCAAATTGTGTGCACCTTCATTATTCAGTTCCATCCCTTCTCTTTTTCTTTGCAAATGTGAATTCATGGGAATCACTAAAGAATGTTCATTAATTTTCTGATTCTCAAAAATTGGCATTACTGGACCTATCGTTACTGGTACAGTTACAGCTTCCATATTCTTTGTCAATTCTCTTATTTTCTCAGTCAATTCTTTTGTCGTTTTTGCTAATTCAATTGCATTGTCACTTTCAGTCTCTTCATTTTGTGAAGTTTTAAATGTTTCTTGTGACCTATTTATTTCATTTCTTCGTTCGGGTTTTTTATTCCTCCCAGTTTCCATTGGCGGTGCATTAGGTGTCACCACCGCAGAAGTCTGTTGGTATGGAGGTGGGTTTCTGTTTAAAATATCTTCCAGCAATTCGTCATCTGTTTCACTACCACCATACACATACTTTTCTACCACTACATGCTTCTTTTTCTCAGTACACTTTCTCTTTGCTTCTTCCTCAACCGCAAAAGCTGGAAACAAACCTCCTGCCATGTTAGCGTATCTCCAACGCTTTACTCTGTCCTCATGATTTATTCCCCACAACCTTCCAGGCATAAACTCATGATTCTTTAATCCTCTGGATCTCTCTCGCTCATACATCTCATCTTCCCATTCCGTTAAAGCTTCAAACTGTGTCGGTCTAGGTCTAGGTTCTAACATTACCATCTTTTCTCTCAAGTTCCGTAGTACAGCTACATTAAATGAACCATTCTCAGGAAAAGCCAATGCTCCATCGTTCTTGGTGTATTTTGTCCAATTTTCTAACCATATGCATGTATGATATCCATATTTCAGCATCATATGTGAAGCTGGTGATTTCGGCGGAGGAATTATTTGTCCCTCTCTAGTCACTACCTTTTTGTCCTTCTTAAAGAAGTTCTTAACTTTCGACATCCAAGACGTTTTCTCTTTTCCATACTCATAGTACGACATGATTCACAACCTTTTTCTCCTTAAACAATCCGCAATTCAATACTGTTCCCTATGCGTTATTTCAACCAATACTAGCGCGACTCACACCAACACTCCAATCACAGCGATTTCTGTCTACGGCGCACTGTCCAATCCCAGCGCGGCTTTTGTCTACGTCAGTCCTGCTCCTGTTCTCATGTGACTAGCGCACTGTCCAATCCCAGCGCGGCTTTTGTCTACGTCACTTTGCTCTTGACCCCTCCTTTACAAAATTTATCGGCAATTTCTTTTTCAACAATTCTTGTTAGTTACAACATTTTATCCACATTTCCATTGTCTGATTCGCTAAACCGAAAAGATAGCTTTGACCATTCACACAAGAATTCTGTATTTTCCAGTAGGCAGCGCTTACCTCTACCCTACCACAGAACTTTCAGTTTCGTCGATAAAGTAGCACTTCCCTCTACCTTACCCTTCTTTCAAGCAATCAGTAAACCCGTTTCTCTGGGGATAAAACACATGTGGAGACTATACTGCTCCTGAGAATTAAGGCCAGAGTTTCACAAGAAAACCGATCACTATTTCACTTACACACCTTTTATACGCAAAATGTCCCTAATATAACACAACCTGTGTTATTACCAAAAATGAACTCAGACAGTGTAAAATTCCATGCGACTTCTCTTGCCACACGTGTTCCACTTCCTACTTCCCGGAAGCGTGAAAACTTACATATAACATAACGCGACTCAACAAAAAGTGTTAGACATAAACTTATCAATAATCTATAATCATAAATCAATAATCACCAAACTAATCTATAGAAACCATAACTCTGCTACCAAGAAATCTGATCCAGCGCTAACAATAAAAATAATTTCTCCTATTATGCTTTGGTCATCCAGGTGCAATTATTTCTCTACCACACACACTATATCCATATGACGGTGGGGCCCATAACACCGCATATACATTCACTTACTCATTCTGTTCCCTGGATTTCCTCCGTCATGAAACCTAGGAGAAAAATGCTTCGCTGGAAATAGACGGGATACCTCTTTTATAATGACATAATATTTCTCATTTGCTTTTAAGGTATTCCGCTCATTGGTCGATGGACCAACTAGTAGGAATCAGTTGATGGTGATTAAGACCAGCTCAATCACAATGAACTCTTTTACCATTTCATTATTAATCATTGATGCTAAAGAAAATCACTGAGTCATTTGTTTAAAGAATAATAAAGTTTATATAAAGTTTTTGAATGCAGGAAATTGAGATTAATCTTATTATTCAGATCATTGCATTTATCATCAATATAAGAATAGTTTGAAATTGCATGGCACTTTTATTAGACGGAAAAACGAAGTTATCATTCTAAGAACTCTATAGATCAACCTATCTATCTCTCTGGGAAATCCTAATAATTCTAATAAAAATCTATCAAATAAAAGTTCTCCTAAAGCAGCATCTTTATACTCAACTGGAAAAGGAAAATAACAGCAGCAGCATCAGCTCGTCAGCATCAGCAACCACAAACTCTCCCATCTACAGCATCTAACTTCTTCAGCATCTCCCGCAGCATTCTACTCCAGCATTCTAACCCCTCCCACCAAGAGTAGGTCTTCTTATACCCTAATTCTAGCTTACAGCATAAAATGTTTCTTCTTACATGGCGCGATTCATTCTCATTGGTCAAAAACTCAGGTCCATATACATTTTAATCAAACTTCCTGGTCTTAACCAGTTCCGTGTGGAATGTCCATGCAAGCATCGTTTCCCACCGTTCATACACTTGCTCATCCGTTTCGATCAGTCCAAATTGTATCTTTTTCTGCTACATTTTGTATAATACAGTTCCGTCTATTGATTCAACCAGGCTTCTCACGCTTCTTGCTGATCATCTTGGCACACATCTGCTCAGAAGGGTCACAGCAGCCTTGACCATACTTTCATCTTTAGCCTCTCGGCATCAGCACGTGATCATCCCTTTTCCACAGCCTCTCTCCTCTATCACATGGTCTCATCCGCTCATGCGCACTCTAGTAACTCGCGGCCATTTTATATTGCTGCTCGGCAGGCCTAAGCGCACTATTTTCAAAGATAAACAAAATGTTATTAAAACAAAGAAATATAAACCCTTTCGTTTCCCTCCCGTCTTTCTACGTACCCCAATTAGGTATTACCTAGCAGAAGCAACATATAAAGCTGTCCCTTACTTACCATCGCTTTATTTTGCAACCACACGTTTTATTTAAAAGCACAAATCATGCATTTATTATTAAATTAGTACGCAAATATTATGCTATGTTAGAAACGTAAACAATTATAAGTCAATTAATTTGCACACTGAATTGCGTGTTACCATTAACCCTTTACATACATTGTTGGTTATTTACTTAAACGAACATGTTTATTAATATTGTACGAAAATATTAGGAGGTTAAAATTTTTACATTTACCCTGCTCCATCAGCGCCAGGTGGAGCAGCAGACCCCGCATATCAGGTATGGCGCCAGGTGCATTTGGTTCCCCGGGGGGCTGCCAGGGCCTTGTTGGACATCGTGGTGGGTGCACAGCCAGAGCCTCTTACCCGAGCTGGGACCTTGTGACTTCTCCCTCTGCAGCGGGCTAGATGCGCCTTCTGCCACCGTGGTGGCAGCACCTATGCCTCAGCAGGGCAGCCATCAGCATTTCTGGTCTCCGCATCGGCGCTTCCGCCCTTGATCGACTGCTTGTGCCGCCCCACAGGATCCCCGTGGCTGTCAGGCAAGTCATTTATGCCCCATGGGGACGCAGTATTGAAGATCACCCCAATATAATCTGCCATCATGAGGAAAGATAAGTTGCCCGTCGTGGCCAAACAGCACTTTGGATAAATATGCCCAGCAGGGTGGCAGTGCCCAGACATCCGTGATGAATAACCAGACTGGACAACTAGGTCCTGCAATATGCTCACCGCCAAGATTAGAGCTATGGTATTGGACGTCACCCTACTCCACCAAGACCTCCAATGAGCAGTGGAGAGGATCACAGAGGCTGAAACCAGAATATTGGGGATCGAGGACTCAGTTACGATTCTGCAGCAGAAGGTAATCGAGCTGATGGTGGTCTCCAAGGAGCTGGCAGAGTGGGCGAAGGACGCGGAAGGCTGTGCATGCCGCAATAACTTAAGATCCGTAGGCTTTCCAGAGGGATGCAAGGGTACATCTATGGATGCGTTTCTATCACAATGACTTCGTTAGTTACTGCCAGCGGAAACTCTTTCAACCTGCTTTGTGGTGGAGCGGGCCGATTGAGCACTGGTTTGAAAGCCCCCCCGGGGCACGACCTATGCCAGTGGACGCCAAAATACTGAATTATATGGACAGAGATGCCATCCTCAAGTTTGCTAGATCCCAAGACAAACTCATGTTCCACTCACATCATATCATGATCTTTCCAGACTACACACGCTTGGTACAGCAACAATGTCAATCCTTCACGGCTGCCAAACAGCATCCCCCGGAGCTTAAGCTTCAATATATGGTCCTTTATCCTGCACAGCTATTGGTGGAGTTCAATTCCCAAACACTCTTTTTTGACTCCCCCGAGGAAGTGTTTCGTTGGATGGATGAAAAAGCGTCATTAAAATTCCACACTCCACCACGAGTGGACTCGGACTCGTCCCAGGGAGAGGGGAGAGATTGCCTGACCAAGACATCATCAAAGCACCAACATAGATCCAGATCCTCCTGGAGGAACACTCGAAAATATGGGGTATCCTAAGTGCACTTAGTAGTTATACAGTGGGGTTGTCACCCTTATGACCTACCACTGTACTTGGAATGGGAGGCCGATGTTTACTGTTTGGAATGTTATTTGCGCGTTGCATTGTGGTCATGCAGTATACATACCGCCTACCACGGAGCCAGTTGGTTCACACACTCTAGTGGCTTTTGTTAGTTGGGATGGGGATACATTGGGTATGGTTCCAGGAGACCCACTTTTGAGGTTTCTGGCTCATGCATACCACGATAGATGCTTCACGTTCCTTGAAGCATGGAGGGGTAGTTTGTTTGTTTATTTGCCTGGGTATGTTCACTGTTTATTTTCATGTTGCACGCAGACCTGCCTAATGCCTGAGCTGATGCCCCAGCCTCACAGGTTCGTCTTACACTTCCAGCCCCTAAATGCATGACAAGAGTGCTGAGGTTTCACTCAGCCTTCTCCGAGTGATGTCTGAGAATGTTCAGGGTCTACTGAATAAAATCAAAAGAGGGGCTGTCCTAAAAGAGGCAAAAAGGATGGTAGCAGCCATACTGCTGCTGCAGGAAATGCACCTCCTGGGTACTAAAGTTCCCTGCCTCGCACGATATGGCTATGACCAGATCTAGCATTCGGGATTTTCTAGGGGCTCCAGAGCTACATGTATCCTAGTACAGAGGAGGATTCCCTTCCGGCTCACTCAGACTTGGGTGGATCGTCAGGGGCAGTATGTAATGGGGACTGGCTTCATTTACAGGGAGCCTCTCACTGTGGGATGCACCTCCGCCCCCCCTCCACTGGGTGAGTCCTTTATAGATCAGGTGGTACACCTATGGGGAGACCTTCGTGAGGGCCTGTCTGTTTTCGCTGGTGATTGGAACGCAGTGATATACCCCCACACAGATAGATGGCATAGTGGTGTGGGGCCTTGAAAACAGGGAGATCCCGACTCACAGGCCTTCTCGATCAACGGATATGGGGGACCTACTGAATTGGATCCGGGTTTGACCCTTGTGACCGGTGGGTTTAGGTACCTGGGAGTGTTTGTGTCCCCAGACCTGATCATATCCTGGGATAGAAACCTGTCCCTGGCCTTGGCTCAGGTAGGGGAAGGGTTAAAACCTGGTCCCTCCCTCCTTTGTCATTGGAGGGCAGATTGCCAATGTTTAAAATGGTGTCCCTCCCCAGACTACTGTACGAACTACAGCACCCCCCTTATTCCATTCCCCATGCTTGGTTTAGACAGATTAACTCTGTCCTGGGAGGCTTTCCTTTTTTGGGGGGGGAAAGGGGTCGCCCTCAAGACATGTTTCCAATCTACTTATTTCAGGGGCATTGCCGCAGCCAATGTTTTTTCCTACTACACCGCATCACCTCTCTTGGTTATTAACAACTGGTGGTACGGACCCCCGAGTGATCCCGCTTACGCACTGTAGAAGTGGGCAATGAACAATACACCCATAACTGCCTATTTATTTTTCAGCGCTCAGTCCATCATCTCCTTGTGTTTGCTTTGTTCGCTCTAAGTTGGCATGGTATGGTATGGTCCCTTGCTCACTTTGCCACTGGATTCAAGCTAGCCTGGCTGATGAGGGCTGTTAGCCCGAAACCGGTCCCAGGATACTTTTTTCCGGTCCAGGGAAGACATGGCTTGGCAGTTCGGTCTGGACTGTTCCCATGAGGCACAGGGTCAAGACTGATTTGCATATAGCTTTGTCCGAACTGGGGTGGCGAAGTGAGCTAAAGAACGATGATGGATTCAACCCAGATCTGTGACTGTGGGTGAGTGTCTGAAAAGTTTCAGCGCTCCGTCCATCATCTCCTTGTGTTTGCTTTGTTCGCCCTAAGTTGGCAGGGTATGCCCAGACGTGGGTTCCTTGCTCACTTTACCACTGGATTCAAGCTAGCCTGGCTGATGGGGGCTGTTAGCCCGAAACCGGTCCCAGGATGCTTTTTTCCGGTCCAGGGAAGACATGGCTTGGCAGTTCGGTCTGGACTGTTCCCATGAGGCACAGGGTAAAGACTGATTTGCATATAGCTGTGTCCGAACTGGGATGGCGAAGTGAGCTAAAGAACGATGATGGATTCAACCCAGATCTGTGACTGGGGGTGAGTGGCTGAAAAGTTTCAGCGCTCCGTCCATCATCTCCTTGTGTTTGCTTTGTTCGCCCTAAGTTGGCAGGGTATGCCCATACGTGGGTCCCTTGCTCACTTTGCCACTGGATTCAAGCTAGCCTGGCTGATGAGGGCTGTTAGCCCGAAACCGGTCCCAGGATGCTTTTTTCTGGTTCAGGGAAGACATGGCTTGGCAGTTCGGTCTGGACTGTTCCCATGAGGCACAGGG
This sequence comes from Calotriton arnoldi, assembly GCA_963921515.1. Classification (NCBI taxonomy): domain Eukaryota; kingdom Metazoa; phylum Chordata; class Amphibia; order Caudata; family Salamandridae; genus Calotriton; species Calotriton arnoldi. Next base: position 2,607,837 of record CAWUFW010000282.1, read on the forward strand.
TCAAGACTGATTTGCATATAGCTGTGTCCGAACTGGGGTGGCGAAGTGAGCTAAAGAACGATGATGGATTCAACCCAGATCTGTGACTGGGGGTGAGTGTCTGAAAAGTTTCAGCGCTCCGTCCATCATCTCCTTGTGTTTGCTTTATTTATATGATAAGGCGGCGTAAAATGCCTTCCATCTTCTACCCAGGTGGTTCTGGGACTTTGGAAGAGTGCTCTACGAGGTATGGGGTGGTGGGGCGGCTTACGGCACAGACACCACTCTGTCAAGACTGGCTGTTGCACCAGGTGTCCCAGCTGGAAGGTTTTCAGTCATGAGACATCATCGGTATTTCCACGTTGGGTGACATAGTGCAGTGTAAAATGCTGAAATCCTACCAAAACTTGCAGGTAGAATACAAACTACACCGTAGCCAATTCCACCGCTACCTCCAGCTCTGCCATGCCCTCACCCCATACACGTTCAAAGGAGGCAAGGACCACCCTACTCACACGGAACAAGGGTACATATTACATTACAAAGGTACCTGTGGAATTAGTATGGAAATAAACCTAGTATTTATAATAATAATACAGATTCAGCATAATAGCAATAATTTCAGATGTACAAGTTTTCAAGAAAGCACATGTGAAGCCCAGTAGGTAAAATGCATTGTAATTTTATATTAAGTTTAAACAAGTCCAAACAAAGGGGGTTCAAAGAACCGTGTGCGGTGTCCCAAGTGAAAGGTGAAACCTATAAACTAAAGTGACAGGTAGTGACATATAAAAAGGTTTCAAAAATTCAGAAAAGCAAAAAGCAACCGAACTAATCAATTTGCAGTAAACATTCACAGTCTCCTGTAACAATGAGGGAGGCTGTGTACAATAGTTCGCTTTGTAGTTATGTCGACGACGTTTCGACCTCTTAAGAGATATGAGGTCTCATCAGGACCAATGGATAATGGGAAACCTGAAATCAAATGAAAAGGGGAATGAATAACCTAAATGATAATTTGTTGGTGGTAGATCACATGGGTGTGGGAAAAGCTGTGACTACAGTACCTGGGTTATAACGGTTCTTTAGCCAGGGAGTAGTGCATACACCAAAGGGAAGTGCTAAAAGGGAGGTATTACTTACATCAAGCCCAGCCGGGCACTAGACAGAGGAAACATAATTGCAAACTGGAATCATTAGGAGGAAGTGCTGTGGGGCAGTACATAGAAGTTTTGCAATTTGTTGAAATATAGACAACTTACCCCTGTAAGGGTGGCATGCATCCAAGTAACACGTCTGTGTGGGACAAAGATGGATAGAGAAGTCCTATTCAATATGAGCCTCTGAAAGGATATAAAGAGGCTGGTGTCAATGTATTCCTACTGTTAAAAAGCTTGGTAATCGCTCGCGTATACTGAGCAAAATTACTGCTGTAAAAGGAAGGCTTACAGCATGTGAGAAGTGGTACTGAATACCACGAAGTGTTGGCGAGTTCGGGGCACTTAATGTCCGAGTGTAGCAAGGAGAACAGCGTCAGTCTGTCTCCTTCCAGGGTGAGATTGAAAAAGCCGGCGTGCGCAGCGTAAATTAATGCCGGTCGCGTTTGGAGAACGCAGACAGTACTAGAAATCGAGAGGGTCGATTTGTTAGAATATACTGCGATCGAGATTGCCGATCTGTATGTTTGCGGCTGGAATGAGATGAAGTGGGCATTGTGGCTAGGGGAACCTTGCCGATCGTATTGGATATACTATTTAGCAATAAAGATTATTGATTTGCTAAAACATTTTGTGATCGGACTTGCCGATCTATGTGTCCAAGGCTTGGGCAGGAACACCTTGTGCTGGTACACTGTGGCACAGAGCTTGGCTCTGTTTTGATCGGAAGTGCTGATCATATAGTATTGGCTAAAGCTAAAGGCGGAGTCCCCATTAAAGTACGAACAACTGGACAGGAGTCTTCATACTGTATGGAATGTTGTGAAATTATTAAGAGTTAGGGCAAATGGCGGAGTTACAGTTCCTGGAGTGTAACTAATAACAGATTGTGTGTAATGGGAAAGGAATGACATATGCATTGATACCAATTATGGGGTACAGAGTAGTGTTAGATCTTTCATGGGGATCATAACTAGATGTAGATTGTGTATACCTGGGAAACAAACTAGTGGCATGACAGCTCAGTTTTATACCAGGAGTGCATGTAGCAGATCGGTACAGACCCAACCAACATTGGTAAAATCGCATCATAAGTGTGGATACAAAGCTACGCCATTCTTCTGCAGTGTTGAGACCATGGGTGATAGACTCAGCTCGTTCAATCCATTTACATTCCATCCTTTGCAGAATATGTCCCATATCACCACCTCTTTTCGGAATCATAACCATTTCAATTACTTGCCATTTCAGTTCTTCGGCTGTATGATTCTTTTCTTTGTAGTGTGCTACAAGAGGGGCATTTAGAACTGTGCATCGTATCCGGCTTCGATGTTGACTAATGTGTGTCTTGTTTGGTTGGGATGTTTGTCCAATGTACGGTAAATTACAGGGACACCAAATGCAATATACCGCATTTCGCAAATTGCAATTCAACAAGAAATGTAATTCTTGCTTGATCTTGTTTTGTTCAAAGAGCTTTGTGTCAAAAGAGAATTCACAAGCCACACAATTATTACAGCAGTAGTGCCCTTTGACTGGTGGGAGACCCCAGGTGGAATGTAGGGTTGTAGGGTTTTTAACAGCATTGTTCTGTGTGGATGAATGTATAAGATGATCTTTTATGTTTTTCCCCTGCTTGTGGGCAAACAACGGAGCTACAATAGTGGGACTTATGCTTTCAAGCAAGTACCAGTTCTTTTGAATTAATCTACGGATCTGGTGAGTATGTGGGCCAAAGGTCGTTACGCAAACCAGTTTTTCAAGAGGTGTCTTTGTTTTGACAACGAGCAATTCCTTTCTTGGACAGTACCATGCTCGTTTCATGGAATTTCTGACTACTCTTCTGGGATAACCTCTGTCTATCAGTTTGTTTCTTAGAATTTCGGCTTCTTTCATATAGTCCTCTTTCCGAGAACAATTCCTGCGGAGACGCAGGAGTTGGCCAAAAGGCAGGCCATCTCTCAAAGCTCTAGGGTGATTGCTTTTATAGGCTAGCAGGTTGTTACTTTCTGTTGGCTTTCTGTAAAGACCAGTGTATAGAAGACCATTATCATGTTTTATGACCAAGTCCAGAAAGGTTATCTCCGTTTTGTGTATAGTGGATGTAAAAGTCAAATATTTCTGTACTCCATTCATGTATGTAACAAAATCCTTAAAGTCTACCTCTGTACCAGACCAAATCAAAAAAATATCATCAATGTATCGTTTCCAGCATAATATGTTGGGGCGATATCTATTGTGATGCGAGAGAGCATGCAGTTGTTCAATGTGATTCTATGGCAGGACCTTTACTGCATCATAAAACAGCAGCCAATGAAAAAACAGTAAACATATCATAATACTACAAATCCCATGAGGCTTTGAACCACGCCTCCTTTGAACACCAATCACGTTATTCCAAAGTCTACAAAATAACAAGGCACCATCTTCCTGCCTCTTTCTTTGCTGCTCCGCAGTCAAGATAAGTGCCTCGTTATTTTGTATACACTATGTCTGATTGATAAACTGTTATGTCGACAGTTGCTAAGTGTATGGTTGATTACACGTTGATATGTATATTTATTGAATATATGCTTGATTACAGGTTGCCATGTAGTTATATCTATGTTATGATGCTTGTAGCCTTTAAAGTTTATGTGGTTAGCAATATTTTGCCTTACTGTGCGTGCTTCCATTTCTCGCGGTCGCGTTTTTCCTTCTTTCCCTCGGCGCGTGTTGCGCCCCCCTTTCAGGCTTCTGCGCTTTAATATTCGGAGCCTGCCCGCGCCCGTAGTCTAAGCGGCCGGGCTGTGACGAATGCGCACACCGCACGGCTCGTCCGGGAGTGGCCCCTCCCTGGAGCAAGGTCGCGTAAGCAGCCCAATTGGGCTGCTTGCCCGTATCTCGGGAGCCCGCACGCAGAAGTGCATGCGACGGCCTCCCTTAATCGAGCTGGTGATGCCTGGCCCGGGCTTGTCTAACGGGCGTTCCTCATTTGATTTGTATGCAGTACCGGGCCAAATTCACTAATTATTAAATCGGACGATTTTTACCACACTCCAGTGCAGATAAAAAACCTGAATTCTCAGGATTCATAATTTTTGGAACTTTTTTAACTGTTGCCCAGGCTTAGGGCCTCCTTCCCTTCTAAGACCTAAGGCACAGTTAAGGTACCGAAAGACAGCTCTTGCACTACGCCCTGCCTACTTTTAAGGGGGCTGCAATAATTTGGCTTCCCTCTGGGGATTTGGATTTGGGAAGTGTCTCTTCCTCACACCATGTCTGATTACGAGGTGTGTGAGCAGGACCTAGCTCTCTATGGTCCCCAAGATGATGATGATTACTATTACGACGAGAACATGGAAACTTTATTTGATAAATCCCTCGACAAGAAACTGGATAAGGCTCTATCCACCGCCTTACCTCCCATTTCCCAACGTCTCGACAAACTGACAGGTAATGACCCGTCCCCAGTTCCCTCCGATCCCTCCTCTACTCCTCTTTCACCAGTAGAGCCCTCGGCCCTTCCTGGCCTCACGTAAAAATCTACACTAAAGTCACAAGGAAAGCAAAGGACCATGATTATATTACCGGTCCGGCGCCCCTTCCAGACCTTTCTATTCCCCCTCTTTCCCCTACCACGGACGCAGATACTGACACCTCCTCTTCCCAGGAGTCACGACCACGTAAACGCTCCAAGAAGCGCAAACGTCCCTCTTCCCCCTCTAATCAGTCCCCGTTCACTTTCGACCCCACTTCCATTGTCCACCCTAGATCCTCGGACTGGTCCCCAGCCCGGCGGTCGCGGACTATATGCATACTCACCTAAGAAAAAGTTTCGATAAGGAGGTTAGGTCTCGCCTCCGCTCAGAATGTCCACGACCAGATCTTCCTAACAAGACCTCCCTTACGCCTGACATTGATGTGTCCATGCAAACCTTCCTCAAAAAATTCGCAAAGATCCAAAAAAGGGGAGTGATAGGGCTCTTTGAGCGTGTCAAGACAAACTTCTTGATGTATCTGGCCCTCTGGCCAAGATCTTAGAGCTAGCCCTACAGGCACAAGAGACGGGTGCTGCAATTCACCCAGAAGTCCTAGCAGGATTGACTCAGAGAGCGATTTGCCTCCTCGGCAACGCAAACTGCGCTCTATCATCTGAAAGCCCAAATCAGTTCTCCTACGAATTGACCCCCAGTTAGCCGAGCTGGCTTCCGTGGAACTCGGCCCGCTGGCAGAGGGACAGTTGTTCGGAGACCGCTTCGTGAAGGACATAGCAAAATTTGTAAATACTTTTACCTCATTAGACAAGTCTCAGGCATCCCTTAAGAAAGTCTTCCATCCCCTCTCTGATAGGGCCGGTCGTGGCAGAGGACGCTCGACCGGCCGCTTCAACCAACAAGGTCCTCACCGTGGCTATAACCCCAGATGCACGGGGTATGCTCAGGACCCAGCTCAAGCGGGATTCTACCCAACCAGATCTTGAGGCTTCAGAGGCCGCTTCAACAGGGGCGTCAACAGAGGCTTCTGCAACAACGACGCCCAATCCTCAGGTATTTATTCATCCCTTTCTCCCTGCGATTCCCTTGGGGGGCAGACTGATGCACTTCACACACAATTGGTCAAAGATCACATCAGATTTGTGGGTCCTCAACACCGTGCAGTGGTATCAGATAGAATTGATTGCTCATCCGACCCAGCCGTCCCCTCCCCCTCCTCTGCATTTTTCCCAACAAGAGCAGCTTTTTATAGATTCAGAGCTGCAAGGGCTTTTGACAAAACAGGCCATTGCTGTAGGCGATTTCCAATCCGGAGGTTTCTGCAGCAACGTCTTTTTGGTTCAAAAGAAGGGAGGCGGGCAAAGATTAGTTCTAAATCTAAGATCCTTCAACCCCTTTGTAACCTATCGTCATTTCAAGATGGAAGGCATCCATCTATTGAGATATCTTTTATTGGAGAAGGACTGGATGGTCCGGTTGGATCTGAAAGATGCTTACTTGACAGATCCAATCTACCCTCCCCACCAACGTTTCCTCCAGTTTCAATGGAAGGACCAGTGGTTCTGTTATCTGTCCCTGCCCTTCGGCCTATCCTCCGCCCCATGGGTTTTCACAAAACTCCTGAAACCGGTGGTAACTCGCTTACGAGAGATGGGAGTTCGCATGATTGTCTACCTGGACGACATGCTTCTTCTGGCACAGAGTCGTGCATTGCTTACGACACACCTACAATGGACAGTGTCCCTTTTACAGGATCTAGGTTTTGTGATCAATCTCAAGAAATCTGTGACGACTCTGTCTCAAAAGATAGAATTCCTGGGGTTCCAGATAAATTCAGTGTCTGCTCAACTACTACTCCCACAGCCCAAAATAAAATCCATCAAGAGGGAGATCAAGTCCACCTTGTCGAAACAGATGGTGTCTTTGAGGTCCCTAGCGAGGATTGTGGGCCTTCTGGCCTCTTCTATCCAAGCGATCTTTCCAGGCCCGCTTCATTACAGGGCGCTGCAGCGTCTAAAGATTCACTATCTCCAGCAGAACTACACCTACGATCACTCCATTGCCCTGACACGAGAGGCGCAGGAGGAGCTCAGATGGTGGTTGACACACATGGAAGCTTGGAATGGCAAGGCCATTTTCGGTGTTTCTCCCGACGTAGTCATCGAGTTGGACGCCAGCCGCTGGGGCTGGGGCGCCAGATGCAGAGAGTTTGCTACCGGCGGTCGCTGGTCAGCAGAAGAGTTGAACATGCATATCAACTGTCTGGAGTTGTTGGCGGGTTCGTTCGCCATCAAGTCGATTTCTCAGTTGAAGAGCAATTGTTGCATCCTCCTTCGGATGGACAATGTGTCAGCGGTTCGTTACATTAATCGCCTCGGAGGGACGAGGTCTCGCCTCTTAGCCAGCATACCTCAGGAGTTCTGGCACTTCTGCCTTGCGCAGAAGATTACAGTCATAGCGGAGTACATTCCAGGCAAGGAGAACTCAGTGGCAGATTGGAACTCCAGGTTCCTGCGAGATTACAGCGACTGGAGGCTACACCCTTCAGTATTTCAAGACATCATGGATATTCGAGGCCCGTGCCTCGTGGATCTTTTTGCATCCCTCCTGAATGCTCAACTTCCCAAATTCTTCAGCTGGAGGCCGGATCCGATGGCAATGGGAACGGACGCCTTTCTCCATCCTTGGGGAGCTCAGACGAATTATGCCTTTCCGCCCTTTTCATTGATCCCCAGGGTAGCAGCTTATGTCTGCCGCCAAGCAGCATCATTGATCTCAGTCACTCCTCTGTGGAAGACGCAGTTGTGGTTTCCGACGCTTTTGGAATTATCAGCGAATCTACCTTTTCAACTTCATGTGTTCCCTCAACTTCTCCTGGACCCAGTCGGGGCCCCACATCCATTGATTCTTCAAGACCAGCTGGTCCTCATGGTGTGGACGATCTCAGGAGATGTGAACAGATTGAGGGCCTTTCATCGCCAGCTGCCGAATTTATACAGCAGGCTTGGGCTCTATCCACCCGTAAACGATATTCTGCTGCATGGAAACGTTGGGTGGGTTGGCGCCTTCAACGGGAGGTGGATCCCGTGGGATCCGATTTAAAGGATATCTTGAATTTTCTTTCAGAATGTGCAGAATCTGGACTTTGCTACAGGTCGGTAAACAACTTTAGATCTGCCTTGTCGGCCGGACATAATCATATTGATGGAAAACCAGTTGGTGTGCTGTAGGAAAGTGGGTTTCTGTTGCAGTAACCCCCCCACATTTTGCCAGACTACTGATGCACTTTTCCTTGGTGTGCCCTGAATCCCTGCCAATCAGGTTCCCAGGGCCTGCGTTCTTTCCCCAAAACTAACCCAATTGGCATCTCTGGCCACAGGTCAGCCCCTGGTAAATGGTACCACAGGTACCCAGGGCACTGTGACCAGGGAAGACCTCTAAGGGCTGCAGCACTTATTGTGCCACCCTTAGAGGCCCTGTACCTTTACACACACACACTGCCTTTGCAGGCTGCGTGTTTTGGTGCAGAACAAAGTGAAGAGTCGACATGGCACACATCCCTGTGTGCCATGCCTACAACTCCACTGCCCTGGCATAAATCAGTCACCCCTCTAGCTGGGTGCCCTATGCCAGTGGTGAGGGTACAGGTGCATGAGCCCTGTACCCCTACAGTGTCTAAGTCCATTCTTAGACATTGTAAGTGCAGTGCTGCCATTAAGAGTATATGGTGCTGGGAGCTTGTCATTACGAACTCCACAGCACCATAATGGCTACACTGAAAACTGAGAAGTTTGGTATCAAACCTCTCAGCACATTAAACCCACACTGATGCCATTGTGGGATTTAATGAAAAATGCACACAGTGGGCATCTCAGAGATGCCCCCTGAAAGCTAACCCACCACTAGTGTCCAGGCTGAGTGGCTGCTTTCCGCTACCACCACCAGACATGTTTCGGGACCCCTGGGTCGAGAGCCTGCTGCTCTCTGGGGCCTGAAACAATGCACATCCTGGGACGAGGTGCCAAGCCTCCTCCCCCAGGATGGGCAGGGTTCACGAAGGGGAAGCTTCAAAGGCAGGCCGCCTTTGTGAGCCTCCCCAGACCATTTGTTGCTTTCAGCAACTGGTCCCCACTGATTCTACCCCCCACTTTGGGCAGGAGAACCGGCGGGAAAAACAAGTGAGGGAGAGAGGTGTGCCCACCTCTGCCAACTCCATCCCTCAGGTGGGGGGGGGGGTGAGGTGAAGCACAACTCCGAGTCCCCGCCATCTTGAGGACGGGGGACCGAACCAACCAGGGACAGGCTCCTGCCCCCCTCCCACTGGAGGGTGGCACAATAGGGGATGTACCCATCCCAGGGAAGGGACCCATTGGTCCCTGCCCTTTACCTACCCGTAACACCCCTAAATCTAGTATTTAGGGGGCACCCTGAACCTTGCTTCCTCAGATCCAGAAACGACAAGAAGAAAAGAAGAAGAAGGACCGAACAGCCGTGCAGCCAGCTAACAAGAGGAAGACGCCCACTGACTTGGCCCCAGCCCTACAGGCCTGTCTCCCCTTGAACCTGCTCCTGAGAAATCCCGGTGTGTCCTGCAGCCAGCAACCTCGAAAACCCCGGAGGACCTGCCTGTCTTCACTTCCAAAGACTGCTTCTCCCGTGAACACCGGATTTGTTCAACTGCACCCTCTGGCAGCAGCCAGAGACCGAGAATCTGCTCCACTCTGCACCCGCCGTCCACGGCCCGAGCTTGAGTGGGCAAACACCACGAGGAGGTCACCCCGGCGATCCTGACCCGAGATCCGGCGACTCCTGACCTGCCTCAAGCCTCCAGTCGACGCCTGCAGTCTAAATCCAGAAGGCCCCCCTAACCGCAACCTGGAGCTGGTAAGAAGATCCGACCCCAAAAGGCACCCCTGCACCCGACGCCCCACGGCCTTGTGTGCCCAAACCAACGGTGCCTAACCAGTCCCTACCTTCCCAACTTACCTCTCGAAGTGGTGGTCGCACCCAGAAGTCCTTCGTCTCTCTGCTTGCAGCGCTTCTTCAAACCGGAGGTTCTCCATTGAAAACAACAGGGCGTCCGACGTCGAAACAGCACTCTGCACCCGGCCCCTCAGTGCCGCTGAGGGTGCACCTTTTGTGCTACTGTGTTTCCCCATTTGCCATGACCTAAACCCTAGGAGCTTTGCTCCCACAACCCAGTGGCCTGCTTGCCAGCAGCCCCCAACCGGAGGCCCCCTATCCCCCATTGGATAACATTGGGCCTCAACACTCTGCACCCGGCTGCCCTAGTGCCGCTGAGGGTGTAACAAGAGTGCATCACTGACCCTGGGGGACCCCTGAGTCTTACCCCAGAACCTTAACTCCCACAGTCAATAACTTACCTGTGAACCGATAACCTGTTTTTCCTCCATTGGATAACATTGACAATTTTCTTCCAAAAGTTTCTACGTGTGGAGTTTTGAAATCTAAAAATATTCTTTAAAAATCGCACGAATAACCAAAGCGTATTTACTTACCTGTTTGCAGGAAATGTCCCAGTGCTGAATCTAGGTATCCAGCACTGAGTTAGTAAAGTAACGTGAAAAGTAACTTACCTGTAATTTACTGAAAAAGCATATTCATTTCAATGTACTGTATTTGCTAAGTATTGCAACCTACTGCATCCCCTGTAAATCAAACAAAGTACAATTCCTATTGCATTTTCAAACTGTTCTACAATCAGCAACTTATTACTGTAAAGTATTTAATGCTTACCTGTGCCAGGCTTGCTTGGTTCTAAAAATAAAACAACAGTATATATTTTTATACAAAACAGATGGCCTACAGTTCAGTTCTTGAGGGTGTGAATTCATTTGCTGACTGAGTGTGTACATCAAATGCTTAACACTGTCCTCTGATACTGCCTTACTGCTCGACCACTCTACCACAAATAGAGAGTAAGGTTCTATCTAACTTTAACCTCTGCCTACCTCTGGGGTCACCTGGACTCTATACACACTATACCTCATTTTGGTGTAGTATATATAGAGCCAGTTTCCTACATGTGCACCCAGTTGTTTGCAAATTGTTAAAAGGCATTAGGGTTTCTCGACCCCCGAAGCCCAGGTATTCACCTTTATGGGATGTTTCTTTGGTGTTGTCATTGTTAGAATCTTGGCCGGAGAACAAAGATTTAACATTAAATCAAATTTCTGCGAAACTTACCATGCTTTTGTGTTTTATTTCCTGTCGGAGAGTTTCTGACGTACGTGCTCTGGATTTAGCAGGTAGGTTATTCTCTCCTCAGTGGGTATCATTTATTATATCCAAGAGAACTAAGACTATGTCAAGGTCAATTGAATACCCTGCGTTTCCGCATAATGACAAGTTATGTGTAGTGAAATGTTTGAAAATGTATGAGGAGCGTACGATAGCTCACAGAACGGACCCTCTGGGTCCTTTGCTCCTAGCCATTCAGAAACCTTTTAGGCCTGTGTCTGCAGCTACGTTAGCTCGCTGGGTTCGATGGGTCATAGCTGAAGCGGGCATTGACATTTCTGTGTATGGGGCTCATTCGACCGAAGGCGCTATGGCCTCCAAAGCCTTTGTAATGGGTTCTAGGTTAGAAGATATTCTTAAGGCAGCTGATTGGTCATCTGACTCAATGTTTAAGATATTCTATTATAAGCCTATTGTACATGTGGCTTCTGTTGTTGTTGGTCAGCTTTGAACCAGCATAATCTAAGCCTCCGGTCCTGCCATAGAATAGAAAATTTTCCAGCTTACGCGACAAGAATTTTAGATTCTATTAAGGACACGGAGGCGAGGATTATCCCACCCGGTAGGACAGGTAAGAAGAATTCTTTAACTGTCAAGCTGCTTTGTGGTATTGTTGACATTCACGTTAATCTATCCTCCCTTAAATAATCAGACTCTTAAGGATTTTGGTACTCAAACTTCTTTTTAATTTCAGGAACGGATTCCAAGGAAAACTAAAGTTGGAGTTTGGTTGGATGGTCTGCCACCCTCTTTTGGCTGAAGTTGTCTCTTGGGACTTTCAATTTACAGTTGCTCTCCATTGAGAGCTGGAATGTATCCTGTTTGATGCACTTTATGGAGGACTGCTCCTGCAAAGAAAGAGGCAGGAAGATGGTGCCTCGTTATTTTGTAGACTTTGGAATAACGTGATTGGTGTTCAAAGGAGGTGTGGTTCAAAGCCTCATGGGATTTGTAGTATTGTGATATGTTTACTGTTTTTTCATTGGCTGCTGTTTTATGATGCAGTAAAGATTGAGAAGCATAATCCTCGCCTCTGTGTCCTTAATAGAATCTAAAATTCTTGTTGCGTAAGCTGGAACATTTTCTATCCATGTAGATGTTTGCCAGAGTGGGAGCAAAAACGGCGCCCATTGAAGTTCCAGAACACTGCTGGAAAACTTCACCATTTGATACAAAGTAGTCATGTTGGAGTGCAATCCTGAGTAGGGAGATAATGAAATGGGTGGGTACTTGGAAAGGATGGGTGCGTGTGTCTAGTAGAGATTGGATTAATAGAATGCTTTCCTCTTCAGGGATATTTGTGTATAGCGATGTGATGTCTAGTGTGGCTAACCAATCGGTCGAGATGTCAAAAGGCATGTTTTCAATGGTGTTGATCATGAACGTGCTGCCCCTAACATAGGTTTCTTGAATGGGTACATAATCCTTGATAAAAAAATCAATATAGCGCCCAATTGGTTCCAAAACTGATCCACATCCAGAAAGAATCGGACGTCCAGGTGGAGTTGTGGCGTTTTTATGAATTTTGGGCAAGGTGTACATGACTGGTGTGCGAGGTGTATCGGTATTCAGATATTCAAATTCTTTTTTGGTTATATACCCTTGCTCTCTACCCTCAGTTGTTATCCTCAAAATCTCATTTTTTATCATGTTTAATTAGTTACATGCTAATTTCTTGTAGTGCCTCTTGTCAAAGATTTGTTTATTTAACTCTGCGTCATAATCAGTTCTGTTTTGGATAACTGTTAGAAATGGGGGTCTCTAGTTGGCAGAGGTAGGTACCTTTGTCCAAATAGGGTCGCTTGCTTCTAGTCTGGGTAAGGGGGATACACACTTTAGATAACCCCTGCTCACCCCTTGGTAGCTTGGCACGAGCAGACAGGCTTATCCCAAGGGCAATGTGTAAAGTATTTGTACTAACACTCACAGTAACACAGTGATAACACCACAAATGGACACCACACCGGTTTAGAAAAATAAAGTATCTTTATCTAAACTTAACTTAACATACAAGTATTAAGAAAAATGACTTTCAAAAGGGTTTTAGCAACTGAGTCCATAGAAAACTATGGATGTGTGATTTCTTGCAAAGTACCTGTTGTTGCGACAATATTGACCAAGCCAAACAGCCGCAGCGATGAGAAGCATCGAAAAACAAAGAGATTCGTTGTTCCTGAGACTTTCGTGGATGTGATGCGACAGTTCCGCTGTACATAGGTGAGCGATGCGTCGGGTCCGGTCTGTAGGGGGAAGCGATGCGTCGATTCTGAGACGACTCCGATCCGCGGGTGATGCGTCGGGGAAAACTTGCCGCACAGGGACGATGCATGGAAATCCGGGATGCGTCGGTGAACGATGCGGCGGCAGTAAGCGGCGCTGCGTCGACCTTTTCAGCCGCGATCCCTTGATGCGTCGATTCTTGCCGCGGCGACAGGCGCTGCGTCTGTTTCAGCAGCGGCGGTGCGGGGAGATTCTTCTCGCACCACGGCGTTGCGTCGGAAAAACTGTCACAAGAAGAGCGATGCGTCGATTTTCTTGTTGTTGCGTTGCTTTCCAGATCCCAGTAGCAGAAACAACCTCCAGAAGCCACACACAGCCACAGGCACTCCTGGCAGGTCAGAACTCCCAGCAAGGAAGTTCAAGGGAGCTGGGGGTGAAGTCTTTGTGTGCCTGAGACTTCAAAACAGGAGGCAATCTCTACTCAAGCCCTTGGAGACTTTCCTCAAGCAGGGGACACAGCACGCAGCAAAGTCCTTCTCCTTTCCTTGGCAGAAACAGCAACTGCAGGCCGTCCCCAGACACACAGGAAGGGCAGTACTTCTCCTCAGTTCTCCAGCTCTTCTCCTTGGCAAAGATTCCTCTTGATTCCAGAAGTAGTCTAAAGTTCAGGGGTTTTGGGTCTGATATTTATACCCCAAAATGTCTTTGTTCTCTTTGTGCAAGGGGCTCTGAGCCCAGTTCAAACCAGTTCTGGGGGGCACTCTGCAAGTGCACAACAACATCCATTGTCAGTGTGAGCCTTGGCTCCAGACACACCACAGGGGAGCGGAGCCAGCATTGTGGAAGGCAGGCACAGCCCTATTCAGGTACAGGTGCTACTCCTCCCACCACTCCAAATGCAGTTCAGGCCTATTCAACCTAGTGCTGACTCATCCAGACTCCTGGAGCCACTGCACCTCCCCAGCCCCTGTCACTCCAAAGCCAGACAGCCAATCCACAAACAGGCAGAGGCACACAGGATGGTTGAACAAGAAAATAGCCATTTTCTAAAAGTGGTATTTTCAAACTCAGAATGTAAAAATCACCTTTCCTAAAAGATGCATCTTTAGATTCAGAGTTCAGGCATACTAAACTTTATTTTCCTATCTGGTCCCAATGGTAAGTTATATTTATAAGAAGTTATGAATTAACTCCCATGCTTTCCTATGGGGACAGATAGCCTTACAATAGTGAAAAACGAAATTGGCAGTATTTCACTATCAGGACATGCCACACACATCAGGGCATGTCCTACCTTTCACATACACCACACCCTGCTCACAGGGGTACCTTGGGCCTACCTTAGGGGTGACTGACATATAAGAAAAGGGAAGGTTAGGGCCTGGCAAGTGGGTGCACTTGCCAAGTCGATATGGCAGTTAACAACTGCGCACAGACACTGCGGTGGCAAGTCTGAGTTACCGTTTCAGGACTACTCGTGTGGGTGGCACAATCAGTGCTGCAGGTCCACTAGTAGTATTTGATTTACCAGCCCTGGCACACTCAGTGCACTCTACTAGGGACTGACCAGTAAATCAAATATGCCAATCAGGGAGAACCAATCATAATAACAATTTACACAGGGAGCACTTGCACTTTGACACTGGCCAGCAGTGGCAAAGTGCCCAGCTAAACGAAATCCAGCACAGCATCAAAAATACAGGAGGTAGAAGCAAAAAAGTCAGGGGAAACCACGCCAAATATGCCAAGTCTAACAATAACTATTCCACCTCCCTTATCTGCTGGCTTCAAAATAATATTTTTGTCATTTTTTAGATATTGCAGTGCCTGTCTCTCCTCCAATGTGATGTTGTAAGGGAAACAGAATTTGGTGGTTTTTAAACGATCTAACCCACTAAGAAGGATCTTTTCAAAGGGTATTAGTTCAGGTGGCATCATGGAATTGGTGGGATAGAAGGTTGAGGGAGGACTCAGGCCTGTGACTGAGTCAGTCACAGAGGATGTTTTTCCATGAAAAAGATGTTTAGTCTTATCTTTCTGAAGAATTGGAATAATTCAGTCTTCAGAGTAAGGAAGTTAGTTTTTTCGGTGATCACAAAGGAGAAGCCTTTACTTAACAGTGATATTTCCCCCATCTCTTTCCGGAATGTGGTATATTGCATTTGGTGTCCCTTTACTTTACTGTACATTGGACAAACATCCCAACCAATCAAGACATGCATCAGTCAACATCGAAGCCGGATACGATGCACGGTTCTAAATGCCCCTCTTGTAGCACACTACAAAGAAAAGAATCATACAACGGAAGAACTGAAATGGCAAGTAATTGAAATGGTTACGATTCCGGAAAAAGGTGGTGATATGGGACATATTCTGCAAAGGATGGAATGTAAATGGATTGAACGAGCTGAGTCTATCACCCAAGGTCTCAACACTGCAGAAGAATGGTGTGGCTTTGTATCCACACTTATGATGTGATGTTACCAATGTTGGTTGGGTCTGTACCGATCTGCTACATGCACTCCTGGTATAAAACTGAGCTGTCATGCCACCAGTTTGTTTCCCAGGTATACACAATATGCATCTAGTTACGATCCCCATGAAGGATCTAACACTATTGTTCTATCTGTACCCCATAATTGGCATCATTGCATAGGTCATTCCTTTCCCATTACACACAATCTGTTATTAGTTACACTCCAGGGACTGTAACCCTGCCATTTGACCTCACTCTTAATAATTTCACAACATTCCATACATTATGAAGACTCCTGTCCAGTTGTTCGTACTTTAATGGGGACTCCGCCTTTAGCTTTAGCCAATACTATATGATCGGCACTTCCGATCAAAACAGAGCCAAGCTCTGTGCCAGTGTACCAGCACAAGGTTTTCCTGCCCAAGCCTTGGACACATAGATCGGCAAGTCCGATCACAAAATGTTTTAGCGAATCAATAATCTTGATTGCTAAATACTATATCCAATATGATAGGCAAGGTTCCCCTTGCCACAATGCCCACTTCATCTCTTCCAGCCGCGAACATACGGATCGGGAATCTCGATCGCAGTATAGTCTAACAAATCGACCCCCTCGATTTCTAGTACTGCCTGTGTTCTCCAAATGCGACCGGCATTAATTTCTGCCGCGCACGCCGGCTTTTGGAATCTCACTCTGGAAGGAGAGAGACTGATGCTGTTCTCCTCGCTACACTCGGACATTAAGTGCCCCAAACTCGCCAACACATCGTGGTATTCAGTACCACTTCTCACATGCGGTAAGACTTCCTATTACAGCAGTAATTTTGCTCAGTATAAGCGAGCGATTACCAAGCTTTTTAACAGTAAGTATACATTGACACCAGCCTCTTTATATCCTTTCAGAGGCTCATATTGAATAGGACTTCTCGATTTCAAATGATTTTATTAGGTATTTTCAATAGAAAAACACAAAGGAACGGCATACGGTGTACAGAGGCATAAGAGCGATGTGATACATCAGTTGGATAGAAACGTAACAGCTTCAGCAGTATGATGAGCAGGAAGTATTGTCACAAACGGTATACAAAAAGCGTGGATTACAATGTACAGGTTGATAAAGGCACTGTACACTAATGAGTAATCTTCGGATAATTTACGAAATAAAGAGAAAGAGGAGAAAGAAAAAGAATGAATAAATAAAAGGATAAGAGAAGAGAAGATGAAAGAAGTAGAACAAGAAAAGAAAAAGCCTGCCATTGCTTATGTTGGGTATTGGGTCAATGTTCGTGTATTGGAAAAAAGTCCTATGGAGGTAGAATGTTTCAGGTCCAGTACGCCTGAAGTTCCAGATTGTGTTTTACATATCCTTAACTATTGTTTATGGCTGGGGGGATATGAAGGGGAAGTATCCTATGAACAGTATCTGTAGAATAATCATGGTGGTTTGTGTGTGGTGAAGTATACATCTAGTCTGACCCACATGTGTCTGGTTGGGGGTTCCAGGGAGAGTTTTGAACAGCGATGTTGTCTGCGCCCCTGAGGTGTGCAATCCAATTCATCCAACATTTGAATGATGCCTTGTGTGTGTTCTTCCAATTATTCTGGACAATTTTAATTGCGGATGTGATTAGGAGGTCCAAGAGAGCCTTGTCCGCACTGTTTAATGTGTCAGCACTAAGAAAGCCAGTTGTTAAAGTAGAGAGTTCTCTTTTTAGGTGACAATTGAATAGTTTTGATAGAAAAGCTAATACGCTGTCCCAATATGCTGATACAGCCTTGCAGTGTAAAATAAGGTGAGCTAAATCGCCTATCTCCAGCAGATAGGATCATCGCAGAGATGTTGTGAGTGTAGTCGAGCAGGTGTCCAGAGGCTTTATGTAGGAGCCATAGTTTTGTTTGAGATAAGACCGGAGATATTTTATTACGGGTAGTCGAGCTCCATATTTGAGGCCATTTAGTCTTGGCTAGAGGATTAGAGGAATGTAGCTCCCAGAAGGTAATAAGGTTTTTATTGAGAGTCGAAATTTTAGGGCGGAGCAGTTTGTATATAAGTGATACTTGGTGGCCTAGCTTGTTGATCTTCGTAACGAAGTTTGGTAGAGATGGGGGTGAGTTATGTAGTTTGGCTTTTGATAATGCTGCTCTGACCTTTAGAAAATTGTAAAATTCCATATTGTCTAAATTATAAGTAGATTGGAGTTCCTTAAAGTTAACTGGGTATGCGGAACTTTCTAGCTGTTGGGGGAAGAAGATCCCTTCGTTAATCCAAGCTTCATAGTGTAAAGTTTTGCCCTTGTATAGGATGTTGCGGTTGTTCCATATGGATTCCATCTTGGAGTGCTTTATGCTTGAGTTGAGTTTCTTATCTAATTTTAGTAACGCGGCTTTTGTATTTTTGAATATAGACTTTGATCTAAGTAGATTTGTGTGGCTAGAGGTGAGTAGGGTAAGAGGGTTAAGGTTGTCAAGGATAGATTTTTCGACTTCTAGCCATACTGGAGTGTAGTTGAGGGGAGGCGAGAGCCAGTAGGAGCCCTGCTTTGCCAGGTAGGCTGTTTGGTATGTTTTAAAATCAGCTAGATTGACTCCACCTAGGAATTTGTCCAGCCTGAGTTTTTTTAGTCCTATTCTAGCGTTCTTGTCTTGCCATATACATTTTGATAAGAGGATGTCAAGTTTGTGGTGGAAGTCTTCTGTTAAGATGAGAGGGAGCATGTTGATAAGATAATTAATTAGGGGCGTGATCATCATCTTTATCGTTTCAATTCTGCCCCACCAAGTGATAAATTTTGGAGACCAAGTGTCCAAAACTTTAGCGTGGTATTTCATTGTGATGTAGTGTGTCAATGATATTGCTACCAAATTCTATACCTAAGTATTTTATATATCCCGGTTGCCACGCAAGACCTGAGTTGCCTAGAATCTCTCTAGTGCAGTGAACATTTAAGGGTTTTACTTCAGATTTGTCCCTATTTAGTTTATACCCCGAGTGAATAGAGTAGTTCCCTATTGTTACCATCAAAGCATTGATCGAGGGGCCCGGGTTTTCTGTTACTATTAGGATATCGTCCGCATAAGCGGCTAATTTAACTTGAGTATTATTTAAGCCTACTCTTTTGATGTCTGTATTCTGTTTAATGTCTTGTAGGAGGGGCTCTAGTGCTAATAGGAAGAGGGATGGTGAAAGTGGGCAACCTTGTCTTGTGCCTTGTTGGAGAATGAGAGACTCAGAGAGCGAACCGTTAATTGCAATACGTGTAGTGGGCTTCGAGTAAAGGGTCATGACCATATTTATGTAGGGATCACCTAAGTCAAAGAATGCATGCAGTGTTTTAAAAAGGACCATGAAACTATGTCAAACGCTTTTTCTGCGTCCAGGGTGATTGCTATGGATGAGTCTGGTTTAAAAGCCGCATTTTCTAGTACATGGCATAGCAGACGGGTGTTGTCGTTCGACATACGGTTTTTAAGAAAGCCTACTTGGGAGTTACTTATTAATTTTGGGAGGACTGCATTAAGTCTCGTGGCTAAAATTGTTGCGTAAATTTTACAGTCGACGTTGATGAGGGATATTGGTCTGTAATTGTTTGGTAGTAGGGGATCTTTCCCTTCTTTAGGGATAACTATGATGTTGGCCTCTGTCATGGAGATTGTTGTTCTTCCTTTATTAGCTATATTATCAAATACTTTTAACATGGTTGGTTGTAGTAAATCTGCAAATGTCTCATTAAATGTGGAAGTGAAGCCGTCAGGTCCCGGGGCCTTATTGTCTTTCAGAGATTTAATAGAATTCGTCACTTCTTGTTCGCATATTGGTTTCCCTAGAGCCAGTTTGTCTGTTTCGTTTAATTTGGGGAGGTTCAGTTTGTTCAGGTATTGGGTGCACCCTTCTAAGTTAAATTCTTGATCGTTCCGGTATAAGTCTTCATAGAAGGATTTAAACGTGTTTAAAATTTCCTTCTGTTTAGTGTGCGTTTGATTATTGGCATCTTTGATTGATGAGATAATGTTTTGGTTTTGTTTGTGTTTAAGGTAGGAAGCTAGCATTTTCCCTGCACTGTTGGCTTCACAGAGTTTGAGGCCCTTGAATTTATTTATCCATACCCCTGCTTGAATCTTATTGTATTCATATTTCTTTTGTGTTAGTTGGTTGAGAATATTATTATTATTTAGCGAATTGGCATGTGTAAGCTCCAGGTGTTTTATTTCACGTTCTAATTTAACTAGATTAGCATTATAAGTTTTATTGATTTTCGTTTTAATCTCGATGAGGACTCCCCTCAAGGTTGCCTTCAGTGCGTCCCAGAGGATGCTCATGTTTGTCTCAGGAAGATCGTTATGTTTGAGGTAATCTGTGATCACATCTTCAATTTTCTTTTTGACGTTAGGGTCTGATAGGACATCGTTATTAAAGCGCTATCTTTTGGGCGAAGGTTTAGTGTGGCTGCCAGCTAATTTAGTACTGATACATGAGTGATCGGACACTAACTTGGGTGAAATATCTGTCTGGTCAATTAGGTGTGTGAATGTTCCCGATATAAGTATGTAGTCGATTCTAGTGTATGAGTTATGTGGGGCTGAGTAAAAAGTGTAGTCCCTAGAGTCTGGGTGTTGAAGACGCCAGGAATCTTTGAGGTTATCCTTAGAGCATATTTTCTGTACTATGCCGTGAGATCTTGTGATGTGATATTTGCAAGTGGATTGGCGATCAATTATTGGGTCTAATGGGAGATTAAAATCACCAAGAAATAATAGAGGATAGAGGAGCACTCCGTAACTTTAACCTATTTTTCGTAACCTATTTACTCAAGTTTTGACCAAGCGTGCTACAGGGGCTGACATGCTGTCTGTTCATGCCTTTTAACATCGCATCATAATTCAAGTAAACAAACATGACCTCTGTGCACTGTGGCTGCTGTGCTGTTGCAACATATACTTCTCTTCCATAAATACAAAATTATTACATTAATACTAATCCGGTGAATTATAAACCTTATATTAATACATCACAAAAACGTTCCTTGATTCTTTTTTTGCACAAAACATTTAATCTGTTACTTTTCACAGAAAATGCATATTAGTAATACAATTTCATTCATGAAGACTTTCTTGTAAATGCCCATGCCCAATGCATTTCGGGCCAATGTGTTCCTTTTAAAAGAAAAATCTCGACAAAATCTGAGGAGCCAGAAAATGACTTAATTGTTAATATTTCATCCATTGAACTCACTCAAGGTCAAATCAAGATTCTGAATAAAGGACTAGGTTATGTACCTACATATCAAACAAATGCATTGGAGAATGAAATAGCTCTATATAAATTTATGAGGATTCTACGCTTGCGTCATTTTTTCTCTAATTTGAACACCATGGAGATAGAACGTCCTGAACCTGAATTCATTGAGTTCAAACGGAAATCTACATTTCAAGCTCCCACATCACATAAAGTGTTGGACGCATTTGAGAATTTAGTTAAAAACGATTTACTCAAGATGAATATCAAGGGTTCAAAAAATACAAACTTTACCAGGCATGAAAGAAATACATTAAAATCTTTAACACAAGACTCACGAGTAGTGATAAAAAAAAAGCTGATAAGGGAGGAGCAATTGTTATCATGGATAAGTTATTTTATACTCAGAAGGTAACAGAACATAGTATGGACTCCACTACTTATCTTTTATTGGACCAAGACCCAACAAAACAATTGATTTCCATTTTGGATATCATACTCAAGAAGGCCTTGGAAATGGGATGGATAACCACTACAACTCGATCATATTTGACAGAAGTAAATCCAAGGAGACCTGGATTTTACATGTTACCTAAGATACATAAGGATCTTTACGATCCTCCATTGAGACCTATTGTTACATGGTGTGGGACAATTTCTGAACCTATAGGTCAGTACATTGACCATTTTTTGCAACCTTTTGTTCAGAAATGGGAGTCATATGTGAAAGACACCACTCACTTTCTTCAAAGGCTTCAAACTGAAAAATTGGAAAAAGAGGTAATTTTGTGCACTTTGGATGTGAAAGCTTTGTATACCTCCATTCCACATCAGGGAGGAATGGAGGCAGTAGAGTGGGCTTTATTGGAACAACAAGCCATAGGAGCAGACAAGGTGTTTGTGCTGGAGATGTTACATTTTTGTCTCTATCATAGTTATTTTGAATGGGACAATCGGTACTATTTACAATTGAAGGGAACTTCGATGGGCTTTGTGGGGGCCCCAGCGTATGCGAATACTTATATGGCGAGGTTTGAAGATGCACACATCTACAAAGACAAAGAATGGACAGAGAATGTGTTGTTATATTGTAGATATATCGACGATATCTTTTTACTTTGGACCAACAGTTGGGATTTATTGGAAAACAAGATCACCCAGTTGAATTCTTATGATGAGTATATTCAGTTCACAAGTACCATAAACAAACAATCACTACCCTTTTTAGATGTACTGGTAAACATAGACAATGCCACTCTTCATACGGAGGTTTACCACAAACTAACGGATAAGAACAATGCATTATCATTTAACAGTTTCCATCCTCAGAATTTGATTCACAATCTTCCATACTCACAATTTTTACGAGCTAAAAGAATATGTTCCGATGAACTAACACTACAAAGGAATATCAACATTCAGAAAAAAAGATATATGTCTAAAGGTTATCCGGAGAATATTTTGAATGAAGCAATCACTAAGATGGATAATAGAACGAGAGTGAGTCTTCTGGAGATTCAATCCAAATCTAAGATGACAAGACAAGTTTTTGTATCTAAATACTCTACATGTTCCAGAAATGTAAAAAGAATCATCAACAACAGATGGGAGACTTTGGAAAACGAAAGTGATTTCAGAGGTTTATTCAAGGAGAAACCTATATATGCGTACAAACGATCAAGGAACTTGAAAGAAATGCAGACGCATAAATCAACAGTAATCACCAACGAGTTCAAGGGCACCAGAAGGTGTTTAAACTGTGTGCACTGCAATAATGTGATGAGTGGAAACAGCATCCAACATCCTCTGACAGGGGAATCGATCAAATTGAAACATAATGCAGACTGTAACTCTAAAAATGTAATCTATGGTATAAAGTGTCCGTGCGGATTACTTTATGTAGGCAAAACAGAAAGAAAAATAAAAACGCGCATTTCTGAACATAAAAGTACTATTAGAAATAGCAACACCAAAAGCAGTTTAGTGGTACATTGGATGCAAGCACGGCATACTATAGCCCAAATTAAATTTCAGGTTATTGAGATCGTGGATCCTACACCAGGTAGAGATTTAACAAAAACATTGTTACAAAGAGAAATCTACTGGATAAGAAAATTGGACACTCAGGATCCGAAAGGGATTAATGATAAAGTTGATTTAGGTTGTTTTTTGTAACAGCATCATAACAGGGAGAGTGATTAGGCGCTAATCTACCTAATAGTGATCAAGGATTATGTCATGTGTTTTAAGAATTCACCAGTTTGTTAATGCATTGTTTAATAAGACAGTATTTTGTTTTCACCTCTAGTTTTCTTTTCTTTTCTTTTATTTATTTTTTCACGGGGTATTCTTTACACTCAAGGCAGTTGTTGAAATATAGGATTGATTTTTGTCAGCACTAGTTTGAGTTTGTTTTGTGAGAATTCGGGAAGCAGTTGAGTCAGCTCTTGTAGTCATGAGCTTTTAGTGAACTTCCTCATTAGCGCTATTAGACAGCAGTTCCCTTCACGTTTTGTGAGCTAGGGAAACAGCCATGGAGTATTTTTAGTTATCCGTTATAAGATGGCATCCGTTTTTGAGTTTCGGGATTTTAGTAAGTAGTCTGTCTTCGATTGTTATGCATAGATAATACGTCACCCGCCTACACGTTTTAATGGCGGTTCGTTAGAAGAACAGAAACAACAGATGAGGACCAGACGCGAACGGGCTCGGAGGTTTTCCAGTAACAGTAAGAAAGGTGAGGGTTATTGCGTTCGGTTGGGAGTTTCAGTTATAGTTGTTGGACTAAGACAGGGAAGAATGACGCTGTCTCCTGGTTATTTTAGGGATTGGGCAGAGCTGGTTATCGATCGCTTCATTTGTGTCACAGCATTCATTAAGGTCGGTTCACTTTTTCTTCTTTTTTTGTTGGTTTAAGTAGGGTGATTTAGAGGGTGATGGTAGTTAGTTTAGAAATCTTTTTTAACACACAGATCATTTACATTATTTTTAGGATTGATATCACATTTAAGACCTGAACATCCGTGAGTGGTTTGTTGATTTATTTGGAGGCGTAGTTCTTAGAGCACATTCCACTTGGTTCGGTGTTTGAATGGGGCAGTTGGTTTACTGTTCTCTGCACTTTTTCTTCCACATTTCTGTATCGCTGTTTTATACTTTTTCCTTCATTTCGAATGTTAATTGGTAGATGTATACAGAGCGATGTTTAATTTTAATATGGTGATTTCAAGTAAATAAGCACATGTAATTTCGATATACTATGATTTGTACCTGTCTGGCAAGATTGTCTTGAATAAGTTTGGATTTTGCTTCCTTGCATATTGCATTGTAAATGTATGTGTGTATCTTTCACAGAATCAAGCCCCTGAGGAAGGGCCACATTGGCCCGAAATGCATTGGGCATGGGCATTTACAAGAAAGTCTTCATGAATGAAATTGTATTACTAATATGCATTTTCTGTGAAAAGTAACAGATTAAATGTTTTGTGCAAAAAAAGAATCAAGGAACGTTTTTGTGATGTATTAATATAAGGTTTATAATTCACCGGATTAGTATTAATGTAGTAATTTTGTATTTATGGAAGAGAAGTATATGTTGCAACAGCACAGCAGCCACAGTGCACAGAGGTCAAGTTTGTGTACTTGAATTATGATGCGAGATTAAAATCACCGCCAACTATGATGAGATCGTCCTGGGGAAGATTTTCTCTGATTTTTGATACATTTTCCCAGAAACTGGGCTCGTCCGTGTTAGGGCCGTATATGTTTACAACGTGGATGGAGTCTTCACCTTTTTTCAGATGTGTAACTAATACTCTGCCCTCATCGTCATGAGAGAGTGATTCAAGGGCTATGTTAGATTTTTTCGCTGTTAGGGTGATTACCCCTTTCTTTTTATGGTCCGCTGGCGAGCATGAAACATGTGATTTTCAATTATGTTTAATAAAAGCTGCGTCTTCCCCAGATAGTTTCGTTTCCTGTAGTAGTATAATATCACCTTTAAATTTTGCTAGGTAGTCAATAATTTTCCGGCGTTTGATTGGGTGGTTAAGACCTTTCAAATTTAAGGAAACGACGCTAAGGTCATCCGTAATGTTATATGTCTTGTTTGGTGTCATTGTATATGTAAGTGATGGTAGTTTGACCTGATCTTGTGTAGGGTACGATGTTTGACAGGCGTACCAGGGGGACTGTCACCATGTTAGGACTAGACGTATGTGGAGGAATAGTACTGATTGTTGCTATAGCAGTAGCACTACCAGCATATATAAGATTAGCAGATAGTAGGATCTCTTGCTGAGTGTGGAAAGCATGTAACAGTGAGCACGACGAACAGCAGGCCAGGAATGATAATAAGGGTAGAGAAAAAGATAGTAGAGATGAGAATAAGAGAACAACTGAGAATACCAAAAGTAAAATCCAAAAAGCCCCAATCCCTCCCTTCTCCCCTCTCCCTCCCCTCCCTAACCCTGAGAACATCGTCAGATGGAGGTGCGACGGCAGGAGCGTCAAACTGACAACTTGGAGAGAGAATGTATTTTGTAGTATTATATAGTATCTATATAGCTAACCTTCTATATGTACTATGTACTATGAACTGTTTATAACTGGAACTAAACATTCCTAGGGCATATCTATATTGTAGAAACAATTCTGAGTTGAGTGGACGATAGGATAATTGAATGCAGACAGGAATCTTACCAGTTAGTACCCCCGACTCTAGTGATAATCAAATCAATAACAAAGCAGTAACATTACATGCGTAGGAGTTTGCTAATTAATTGCCAGCTTTTAAGTTGTGCTGTAATGACATCCTTGTTAGACCTGGCACCATTGGCGTGGGTATCCTTTCCATTTTTTGCTGTTGCCTCTTATGTTTTTGCTGGTTTTAGATGCTTTTGGGCACTGTGCCACTGCTGTTCAGTGCCACAGTGCAAGTGCTCCCTATGGTAAATTGATGTATGGATTAGTGACTCCATGATTGGCTTGTTTGGCTTACTGTCAGACCCTAGTACAGTGCACTGCGTGTGCCCAGGGCTTGTAAATCAAATGCTGCTGGTGGGCTTGCAGCACTGGTTGTGCCACCCACCGGAGCAGCTTGTAAAGTGTGTCTCAGGCCTGCCATTGCAGAGCCTGTGTGCAGTCTGGTACTGCCACGTTGACTGGGCAAGTGCACCCACTTGCCAGTCCCTAAACCTTCCCTTTTATACATATTAGTCACCCCTAAGGTAGGCCCAAGGGCAGGGTGCATTGTAGGTAAAAGGTAGGACATGCCCTGATGTGTGTGGCATGTCCTAATAGTGAATTACAGCCATTTTCGTTTTTCACTATTGCAAGGCTACCTGTTCCCCATAGGCCAGAATGGGCAGTTAGATTATAACCTAACTGACTCAGGGAACTAGGTAGAAATTCGAGTTTAGTATGCCTGAACTCGGAATGATAAAATACATCTTTTAGTGAAGTTGGTTTTAACATTCTGTGTTTGAAAATACCACTTTTAGAAAGTAGGTATTTTCTTGCCTAACTATCCAAGCCTGCCTCTGCTAGGTTGTGTATTCCTTGTCTGGAGTTTGAGTGACAGGGGCTGGGGGCTTCCAGGAGACAGGGTGAGTCAGCACAGGGCTGAATAGAGAGATCTGCATGCAGATAGGAGGGAGGAGTTGCACCTGGGACCTGAATAGGGCTGTGACTTTCCTCCACAATGCTGGCTCCACCTCCTGTGGTGTGTCTGATGTCCCTGGCCTACACTGTGAAAGGAAAGAAGGAGTCTTGTCAACAAAGTGCTCCAGGACTGACCAGAACTGGTTTGCACTAGGCAAAGGCCTCTCTGCCTTCAGAGAACAAAGAGAAAAGTAGTATAAATATTGGGACTCAGACCCAAGAACTTTAGATCACTTCTGGGAATCAAGACGAACCTTTGCTGAGGAGAAGAACCAGGAAGCTGAAGGAGAAGACTACCCTTGTGCTGTGTGTTTGGGGGTTGGCCTGCAGTGGTTGCTTCATTGCCAAAGAAAGGAGAAAAGGACTGAGTGTGCTTTCTATCAACTTGAAGAAGAATCTCCAAGGGCTTGAACTAGAGCTTGCCTCCTGCCTGAAGTCTCAGGGATACAAGACTTCACCAACCAGCTCCCCCCTGAATTCCCTTGCTGGGAATTGAAGTGCCTGCTGTTGTGCTGGGCCTTCTGAGAGACTGCGTGTCGCTGGGAGCTGGAAGCGCGACGCAACGACGACAAGCGTGTCGCCGCCGCAGCCGCTGTCATCGCATCGCCGAGGAAGCGAGACGCCGCTGCCGCTGTCATCATCGCATCGCCGAAGCGCGGCGCATCGCCGGAGAAGCGGGACGCTGCCACAGAGGACATTGTTGCATCACCGGAGGAGCGTGTCGCAGGGCCTGTTGCGGCTCCAAAGATCATCGAGTCGCCGCACGGCCGTCGGGCGTGCACGCATTGCACCAACGTTGTCGCATCGCAGCCAAGACGCCATTTTGTCGCATCGCACCGGAGAAGAGTATCGCATCGAGGTGCCATCTTGTCGCATCGCACCGGAGAGCAGTAAGAAACCGACGCATCACCTCCCCACACAGTAAGGAAGCGAGCATCAACACCCCTGCGCAGCAGTAAGGAACCAACGCATCCACTCCCCTGAGTGTAAGGAACCGACACATCACCTTCCCTGCGACCCTTTTGTTTTCTTTGCGTTACGCATTCAAGTTACATTGAGAGTAAAGTGTCGCATCTACAACTTGAGAGAACTGAACTATTTTATAACCTTTTAAAGTCTATTTTTGAGTACAGTATTGTGGATTTTTGTCGTTTGGTCTTGTGTTAAGTCTATATAAAAATACTATTTTTCTAAATACAACCTGTGTGGTGTCCATCTGTAGTGTTGTCACTGTATTACTGTATGTGTTCACAAATGCTTTACACACTGCCTCTGAGATAAGCTTGCCTGCTCGTGCCAAGCTACCAAGGGGGTGAGCAGGGGTTATTTTAGGAGTGTAGCCCCTTACCCTGACTAGACGCAAGGGTCCCTATTTGTCACAGGTGCCTACCTATGCCAACTAGAGACCCGCAAATCTAACATTGGTGGTCAGCGGTGAGGATTTGGACTTGCATTTGTGATTCATATACAGTGATTGGTGTACACTACTAGTGAGTGCAGACCATAACGCGACCACATACTTTTTGAGAATTTTTTCCTTGGAACTTCTTTTCTATTTTTGATTCTTGAGAACTGCCAGTCTTTTTGCTACCATGAGCAAGTCGGCATCCATAGTATCTGTAGACATTGTTTTGGAAGAAGAGAGAATTGATTCCTACACTGTGCCTTATCTCAAAGCTTTGTGCAAGAAATTTAAAATCTCTGTGAAAGGCCTCACCAGGAAAGAGGAATACCAGAAGGCGCTGAGGGCCTGGGTAGAATCTAGGAATGCCAGTGAGCATCCTGAGGAGCCAGTAGTGGAGACAGAGGATTTAAATGAGCAACTTGAGGGGCCAGTGGGCCCAACTGGAGGGAAAGCACCTTCAGGGGCGGGCAGCAGTGTTTCTTCCAAAGGGTTGTCCCCAGGAGAGCTGGAGGACAAAGCAAGGGAGAGGATGCATAAATTGGAGCTAGCTAGGCTCAAAATGGATGGTCAGAAAGACATAGAGAGCAAGAAAATAGAGCTTGGGATGGAGTTAGAAATGAAGAAGTTAGCCTTAGAGGAAAAGAGAATGCATTTTGAGCATGAGAGAGGATTGAGGGAATTGGAACTCAAGGCCAAGAAGTTAGAGGTTCCTCCCTCTGGTGGCAACACACCGCCAGTGCATGTAGAAGCAAGAACCTACATTCCCAAAGATGTAGTTAAAGATTTCCACAAGAATGAGGATATTGCCAAGGCTGCCCGGGGGCCACGTAGGGGACCCTCCAACAGGGCGGCCGCCTTAGTGCCACAGGAAGGCACAGAAGTCTGCAGACTAGGCTCCCTGGGCTAGGGACCAGGGGGTCGGCTGGCCGCGTCACTTCCGGCCGTGGGAGGGGGACAGGGGTACAAAAGCCTTCCCCCGCCCACTGGAGGGTCTCTTGACCGCTGCCCGTCTCGCTGTTTGGTTCGTCCTGGGACGCCGTCGTATCTTGGTCTGGCGTCGGGTTTTGTTCCAGTGAGTGTGTGGCACTGTAGCCCCTGTCCCCAGGTCTTTCCCTTTCTGTCTGTGGGTCCGACCTGGTGTTGGAGCCTGGTCGCACGGGTCGTGCTGGGCGGGGGTTCGGGGCCCGGGATGTCCCCGAGCCCTTTGGCCTGTTGGTGTGTTGTGTGGCGGGGGAATTAGCATGGGCCAAGGGCCCGCGGCCTGGTCGGGCACAGCCTTCTGCCGGGCTCATGGTGGGGGGGGGCGGTCGCGGAGCGGCAGTGGTATTGTGTGGCCTGGGGGTGCCCCCTTCTCTGTACATAGTGTAAGGGTATGAAGGGTATTTCCCCAGCCACTCCCTCGCTGTTATATTTCCATCAGCTGTGCCTGTGTGCCCAGCATCACGTCTACCTGGCTGCCGATTAGCGGAAGGGGGAGCGATATCGCAAAAGCGATGCTCCAAAGCAAAGGGATTGGGTTCGGGTCCCGGGGAGTGAGCCAGCTTTCCCTTGTTGCTAGCAAGCATGGGACCAGGGCAGCGTGCCCCTCGCCGGCATTGTTGATGCGGTCAGTTGCCTCGGGTTCAACGGGCGCTGTGAAGATCTCCGCTGCAAGGGCCTAATCGCCGTGAGTTGAGCCTGGGTGTGACCATTCGGTGAGTCAGAGCTTTAGTGCCAGTTTCCGGGGCAGAGTTGGTTACAAATGAATTAATGGTGTTAGTGTACCAGGGTGTCAGTGTACGCGGGCCGTGGTATGTCTCGATGTAGAACGTGGGCTAGTATCTATCCCGAGGGGGAAACATGCACATCCGGTCTGCGTTGCACACAAGTGGGTGTATTAGGATGGGAGTCCGGGGCCCGCTGGGGCAATTACATTGGGCCTCCGGGCGCCCCCTCCCCCCAATTTTGAAACTGTCGGCCATGCCTCAGGGCCCCTTGGTGCCGGCACCATCGGGAGAAACTATGGGGTTTTTCAGCAGGGTCCCGCTGCACTTTGTCGAGCGGTGTCCGCAGTCGGCGTTGAGGCTGGGAACAATTAGAGCCGCGTGCTTGTTGCCCGGGGGTGGCTTTTACAAGAGCGTCTGCCCGTCGTGTAAAAGCATTGGCGGTGAGGGCGCCTTCCTGTAGGACGAGCCGTATTCTGTGCGATCCCATATTACATTGGTAACTGATACGACATAAAGTATAGGGATTTCCGTGTTATGACGGCATCCATCTGGGAAAAAGCAAGGAGGATTTGATTTCATGCAGTAGAGCTCTGCACCTTTTTCTAAAACCACTAAGCAGCACTCCCACGGGGCCATACAATGTGTCAGTAGGTGCTCGTGCGCAAGGGGTTACCAAGAAGAATTCACCCTCTGCGTGAGTTCACAGCATTCTTCAATCGTTCTAAGTGAAAATTTCTTCCCCCTCATTCATGTTTATAATGGCCTGGAAACGAAACGCGCATAGCGGATTTGCACTGTCTAAGTACAGGGGAATGTTTGCTTATAGCAGGCGGGCCTCTGTGGCTGCCCGCGGCCGGGCAGGTACGTCACAAAAGAGATTCGTGGCGGGAGGAAGGCTGGGAAGAGGTGTGCTCAAGGACTGAATGAGACTGGGCGGTGAGCAGGCCTGCAATTTTGATGGGGTTTGGGGAGAGAGGCAATAATCTTATTATGCATGGTTTTGCTTGCCGAGTGCAACAGTGAGTGGGACCTAAACCTTGACACAGTAAAATGGTGGTTCACACACTACCTAGGTTACTAGTGAATTTTACGGAACATATTGCAGTAGTTGTGTTTTAAGAATAACTTACATTCCCTACATAAAACAAGGTAATTGGCACATTTGTCTCATTCGGAACATCGTAGGGTACTATCCGTGGGGCAAAGGTGATAGGCGGTCATAATGGTCCGACGAGCTTTTCTCCTTGGGTTTTGCTTCTCTCCATTGTTTTAGGGGTTGAAATACTGCCTTTGTTAGTATGCCTTCATGAGGCCAGCATTGTGCACCTAGCCCAGGTCCTGCCAGACGTTCACAACCTCCCGGCTTGGTTCATAGAACTGAAAGTCGGCAATACCAATAGATGTGGTGAGACCTTTTTAGTCTGCTCTCGGCTCAATTTCAGAAATGAGGCGATTGAGGCCTGGGAAGCTAATGGATGTATATGGCTTGTAACCAGTTAGGGCCACGGCCTTGTAACCTTTCAAACTCGCATTCCGTCAACTTTATCCAAGAATTTGCTTCCAGTTACAATGCATTATTTGCCAAAGGTGCTTGATTCATACGCTACTTGGAATTAAGCTGCATTTTGCAGTTTACATTTACTATTTATTTATATAAAATAGAAAATCGGGGTGGTTTCTCGGGCCTTGGCAGTGACTTTAGGGCTCGCTGCCCCTGCCTCGGAGTGCCCAGGGCATGCATGGCTGGACGCGTTGCAGCGGGGGGGGACAAACAAAGTGGCATACTTTCGGGACATGAGCGGCAAGTGCGAGGCATCATTGGTTTTGCAGTATCAAAGGGGTATCGCGCTGGTCGGCACAGTGTTTACGGGGGGATGCTCAATGTCCTCTGGTTACTCATTGGTTATATCAGGAGCATCAGTGGTGCACAGCGAGGGGCGGTTTGAGCCCCTATACCTCGGGGGTGCCATTTGTGCCCCTTTTTGACCTCCGCTGGACACGCGGTCGTGTACTTGGTTTGGCGTCTGTCTTGTCCGGAGTGCAGGGGCATACCTCACCCCCCCCTTCAGCCTGGCGGTGTCGGGTGCGGCGGGGTGGTGAGTGGGAGGTACAATTGAGCGGCGGGGCAGGTGGCCCAATGCACCGCCGGCAGTTGCATTACAGCGGTCTGCTCGATCGCCTCGTTGATCCTTGGTTTGGTCTGAAGGGCCTGGTGTCGGGCATCCGGCGACACTGGCTTGACAAACCTACGGTAGAGAGGGCGTTTTGTTTAACAGATATGTTTTGGGCTCAGACCGACACTGGGCATCTCGGCGTTCTGCTGCCGGAGCTTATTGGTCAATCCGGGGCCTTTCGCAGCGCCCTTCAGGAGTCTTCTGATGGCATAGCTTTGTACCCTCTCCTACTCAGAGGGATTTGGCAGCGGGTTTTGTGGTCCCAGTCAGTCTGGGTGAGGCGAAGGCACGTGGCCAACAGGAGCGTCTCCGACATCCTACCATTATGGCCACCATTGCTCGGAGCGCACCTGGCTGATGGCTGGTGACGCCTGGGGGGAATCTTGAAAGAGTGGGTTCCCCTGATGCCGGTATGTGTGCCGGTGAGCATGCAGTCGATGTGCTTGCTTCGCTGCGATGCAGCGGTGGGTGGGGGAGAAGAGAGCGAGGCAGGTTGGCCCCGCTGACATCCTGTCATCTTGTTGTATTCGGACTGGGATTATAATACGAGTTTTAAGAAGGTATGACATAAAACTCAGACCTGCAATATGCATACATCTGCCCTGTTACCTCATTATAACCGCCGCCCATTTCGCTTGCCTTCATCACCTCCCCTAGGTGCTGCACCACCAGATTGAGCGGTACCCTTACTTAGGGTTGGGGTCCCCTTTGTAATTTAGGGCTGGATTTGGTGCGGGGATAAGTTGTAAATCTGTTTTCTTGAAGCAAATAATGATGCTGGCAGTTGAGCTCGTTCCTTGTGGCAATGGTAGAGGCAATGATCTTCTGTGTCCTTATTTATCTTGCATGGGATATGCCTGCGATCTCTGGGAGTTTGTACACAGCTTACAGAGGTGATAGGCGACAGGGGCACGCATCCTTTTGGTTGGTTTTTGGTAAGGCATCAGGAATTTTGCTTGCAGGAAGGTATTGAGCAAGCCCTGCACGCAAGGAAACTTTTCTTGCTCACATGACCAATAAGCATGGGGCATATGGGGTTTACTCAGGGGCAACCATTTAATAAGGCCATCCCATCAGATAGTGTGCCGCCCCCCACTCCCCCCCAGCATTTCACCCTCCTGAGGCCGAAAAAAAAAAAAAGTCCTTCGACTTTGGTAGCAATAATTACCTGTTAAGCAGGGCCAGGATGGCTTCAGGGGTGAAGGGTGGCTTTGGCACAGCCTGTGGCAACCTCAGTTGGCAAGCTTCTTTACTATTCGGTAAGGACAGGGAACCTGGAGAGCCAATGGTTTTTGGATCTTGCACAACAGTACTATGGGTCTACATTTACTTTCGACTGGCCGGAGTGCACTCAACTGTAATGCAGTTTAGCCGCAGTTCTGCCAGCTAAGCTCATTACGAGTTTCAGAGGATAAGGGGGTTACCTCTCTAGGGATAGGCATATGTTAAACTGTTGTGCTTAGTGAGGTTCCTTAAACCGAATCGGGTGTGGTATCTTTCCAGGGTTATCTTTTCTTTTTCATGAAGATCGGCAGATCAGTATATGTGACACACAATTGGTTTTGCACTCGGCAGGGAGGGCTACCTTTTTCGCACCGTCTAGTTAGTCACGGGGTACGCACTTGTGAAATTTGTACCTTGTTTAAACCCACAAGGTGAGGAAGTCTGGACTTCCGAAAGTGCAGCATTGGCCCAACACTGCGATCTTCAGCAGCAAGTTCACCCTAGATCTGACTGGGTGGTTTTCTGGTGCAATAGGCACTGTCAGTTAATTGTCACCACCGGTGCCTCTGACAGTCTGCCACTAGGTGGCACTGTCTGGCTTTGAGAGAGGACCACCACAACAGGCACTGAGTAAGTCAAGGCATTGACTTGACACAGACTATTGCCTTCTGCCCTAGCCATCCTGTTAGCCGTGGGGGCCTGGATTGCCTCATCTGTCACACTTCGAGTTCGAGTTATATAGAGGCTTGTCAGCTTGGTAATTTCGATTGCCAAGCTTGCTGCGCTTCAAGGACAGAGGTTGAATGCCTCCTGACATGTTCGGCTTGCAATTTTGGTTTACATTGGGTTTGGTGATTACATTATCCTTTCACTTGCGGTCAGAGAAAGTTGATAGCTGTTGGGATATAGCAGTGCATGATCTGGGACACTTAGCAGTAAGCCGGCAAACATGCAGCACTTAGAGCGTCATCTGGAAGAGGAATGCAGAGGTGTCAGTTCTGTTTGGACAAATGCTCCGGTAGTAAGGGAGCTCTGTGGGGTAAGGCGTGCACGGCAAGGATCTGGGGGTAACCAGCAAGGGTTTGCTTCCTGGGTTTGTAAAGCAGTTTTGAATACTAGCACACGTCTTATGCACAGTTACTATTAGGTTCTGATTCCTCTATTCCTGCACAACATCACATATATTGTACATTCAGGACACAGGTTATACGTTCTACCGACCCCGAGGAGAGGTTACCACGCTCTTCAGCGTTGTCAATCATTACGGGTCAAGAGGGGCGAGTAGAGGTTGCAACAAGACACCTGCAGCAGGGAGTGCTGCCAGGCAGCAAAGAGTTGGTGAGTAAATAGGTCGGGCAGGTCTCGTGGGGGTGCCTGCCACCTGGCCACTGCAGGTTGTTTATGGGGATCTCTAAGTGCTTAGGCCGGGTCATGGCTAAGTAAACCTGGGCTGATTCGCATGCGGGGTGTGGTGGCCCTACCTCATTTCACAAGATCATCCCAATTGACTTTAAATATACGGCCTCTCTTGTTTTGCCACACTGAGAGTAGGTTAGCCATGATCTTTAATAAAGTGCTGCAATGGCCCACTAATGCTATAGTTCAGCATCGGTGCTATATTGGACCATCATTAACACCAGCAGCTGTCAAATGGGTAGCAGTAATGCTTTCATTAATGTCGCCCGGGATTGGGGCTGGCAATGTCATCGAGCTTTGCAGCCAGAAACGGAATAGGCAGACATTCTGTGATTGCGCTACGCGCACCCAGCAGTAAAGCAAGCTAAGTTTCAGCAGAGTCCTGTTATACAGTCGGTGAAAACGCAGGTTGGTCTACACACGAATAAGCACTTTCTGTCAGCTGGGGCGGGAGTTGCCATTCCTAAGAGGGTGCGATTGCCTTGATAGTGCTGAATTGGAGGGGATGGAGCACTATACGGACAGCTACCAGAGCACATTTTGAAGTCCTAGTTAAGAGGGTGCAGGTACATTACTCATAAGTTTACTCCATGTCTCCTGATCAATAGGGTTTGCATGTCACCAGTTGCTTCAGTTATGCATTTTCCTTGGGAGTTGTCAGTTCACTTTGGGACTGCATTTTGATGGTCAGCCGGTTGGCAGGCCTTTTAGATGTGGGTTTGTAGCTCTGGCATGTCCAAGTAAGGGTTAGAGGCCAGAAGTCGGCCCGGGGATACAAGTGCACAGGCCTGCTGAGCGGCAGAACTGATGGGACTTGTGTTCAACCTCTTGGTCACAGGTTCAGATCCTGGTGGGACCTCTCGGCATTTCATCCTTGATCCTATGAGGCATCAGGGGTTTGGCGGGGTGCCCTAGTAGTGTGTTAGTGCACTGACAGCACGCCCCTTACCAATTTTCAGGTGGAACGGGTAATGCGGGCATAATTAAATATGGCAGGCAATGCGGGTCCTGGCAGGCGCTTCTGCGGTCAGTCCTTTTTGCAGGGGCAGCAAACCCAGCGTTCAGGGGCGGGCTTGGCAACGGAGCGCATCATGCAGGTGGGACGATGGCAATCCCAAGGTATTAAAGATACAGCCGTCCGCAGCCACCCAGGGGAGTGGCCGGAAGACAGGTTAAGGTATCATGTACAGGCAAACTTTGAGTCATCCAAAGGCTCCCTGTGAGGCACCAGAGGTTTGATGGGGCGCAGTGTTATTGTGCAACTAGGTGCGAGCTGGAGTAGTTGTATAATATAGTGTGCAGTGCTCATTAAAGGATGAGATTGAGATTGGGATTGAGATATCACGTAGGAGAGTTAACAGCGCCATGCGTAAATTCACGGAACAAAGGGGATTTGGCTTCATCAGGCATGGTTTTCTTCATGCCAATTCTACTGGATTTTGGGAAGTGGATGGGATTTACCTCTCAAGGGTAGGCATGGACCTATTTTTGCTGGACCTTGGGGAGGCCTTGGAAGCAACAGGCTGTAGGTAGGAATATCTGCCTTGGTGGGGGCCCTGGTGGTGACGGTGGCCACCCCAGAGCTGTGGAGGAGTTACAGGGCGATCCAGAGTCTGCAAGGTACAGAAGGGTACTATATTGCAGCAGCACAACAGGGTGCTAAGCCAAGGATACCCAGGGATGTCTTAGCGTGTCCCCTGGAAGAACTACAGCGCCCCGTTAGCCTACAGGCGGTTGTGGGTCTGAGCAACCGGGGGCTGCCTGGAACGTGAGTAAGGGAGTGGACTGGCGGTCCACTGAGGGGAGAGGTGGCCTCTCCCAATAATTGGTAAACACCGGTTGGCGACGGCCACGGTGCAATTTGGCTCATCAGACGGGCAGGGGGCATAGGGGCTGGCCTGCCCTGGGATCACCCGTAAGATAACCCACCGTGTTGGCATATTGGTTATGCAAATAAACCTGCAGCAAAATTTCTCCACTAAAAAGGTGTCGTGTGGTTTATTTATGTATGTCACTGTATGAGAACTGAGTGTTGCCGATATTGGCACTATGCCAAGGCTGCCCGGGGGGGCCACGTAGGGGACCCTCCAACAGGGCGGCCGCCTTAGTGCCACAGGAAGGCACAGAAGTCTGCAGACTAGACTCCCTGGGCTAGGGACCAGGGAGTCGGCTGGCCGCGTCACTTCCGGCCGTGGGAGGGGGACAGGGGTACAAAAGCCTTCCCCCGCCCACTGGAGGGTCTCTTGACCGCTGCCCGTCTCGCTGTTTCCCGCCCTAACGCTTACCCTGCGGACGGCCAAAGGGTGGTACGGGGAGGGGAAGAATCTAACTTATTGTTTTGTGTTGCAGGAGGAGTTACAGGGCAATCCAGAGTCTGCAAGGTACAGAAGGGTACTATATTGCAGCAGCACAACAGGGTGCTAAGCCAAGGATACCCAGGGATGTCTTAGCGTGTCCCCTGGAAGAACTACGGCGCCCTGTTAGCCTACAGGCGGTTGTGGGTCTGAGCAACCGGGGCTGCCTGGAACGCTCCACCCACCTGTGGGGGCGTGAGTAAGGAGTGGACTGGCGGTCCACTGAGGGGAGAGGTGGCCTCTTCCAATAATTGGTAAACACCGGTTGGCGACGGCCACGGTGCAATTTGGCTCATCAGACGGGCAGGCGGCATAGGGGCTGGCCTGCCCTGGGATCGCCCGTAAGATAACCCACCGTGTTGGCATATTGGTTATGCAAATAAACCTGCAGCAAAATTTCTCCACTAAAAAGGTGTTGTGTGGTTTATTTATGTATGTCACTGTATGAGAACTGAGTGTTGCCGATATTGGCACTATGGTCAGTGGTTTAGGGCTTATGAAGCTGCAATGTTGGCCCACCGGGTCCCTGAGAAGGATTGGGGAGCGGGGTTGTGGGGCCGCTTTGTTAGTGATGGGAGGGACACTTTGTTGGATTTGCCTACAGAGGAGCAGATGTCCTATGCCCACATGAAGGGAGCCCTAATGTCCAGATTTGGTTTGACCCCAGAGCTATATAGACAAAGGTTTAGAAATTGCAGAAAACTGGAGTCTACCACTTGGGTGGAATATGTGTCTTTCTTTTGCAGAGCATTGGATGGTTGGGTGAAGGGAAGCAAAGTGGATAATTTTGAGGCGCTCTATGATTTGCTTGCATGGGAGCACTTGTCAAATAACTGTTTTCCAGAGCTACGCCAGCATCTTATTGATAGCAAGCTGACTAACCCTAGGAAGCTTGCTGAGGAGGCAGACCGCTGGGTGAGCACCCGGGTCCAGAAGGGTCATGTGGGAGACTTCGCCAAAGGTGGGCAGGGTCCCCAGCAGAAGAGTGGGGGGGACAAGGGTAAACAGAGGGAGTTCCAGAAAGGAAAGGGCCCCAAAGTAATCCCCAAGGGAACCAAGGGAAGGGTTCCCAGCCTCCCCCTGAGAAGAAGGCAGTGGCCCCGACAGATAAGCCTGTTCACAAGGGGCCCAAGACCTGTTTTAAGTGTGGTCTAGTAGGCCACTGTTCTTATGATGCTAGATGTCCCTTGTATGGGAAGACAGCACCCACTGGTGCACCACCCCGGCAGTTGGCTAGTGTAGCCCTGGGGGAGGAGATGGGTGCCCAGGGTGGGTGGGGTCCCGCAGAGATGTCCCTTGTCTCTTTAGGAGACTGTGAGGTGGTCCCCAGGACCCAGCTGCCTGATAACACTAAAAAATACAGGCAGTGGGTGACCATCAATGGCAAGAGGGTGGAAGCTCTTAAAGACACCGGAGCCAGTGTGACAGCTGTCAGTTGTCGGTTGGTGTCTGAAGAGCAGGTAGTCCCCAATGCATTTTACCCAGTTGTTGCCGCTGACAACACAGAGAGCCACTGCAAGGTGGCACAGGTTCCCTTTGAGTGGGGGGGTCTCAGGGACTCTTCAAGTAGCTGTGAGGCCAGCCATGCCTGTTGAATGTCTGTTAGGTAACGATTTGGAGAGCTCCCCTTGGGCTAAGGTGGAGCGGAGAGCTCATTTAGAGATGTTGGGTTTGCCTGAGTGGGCCTGCGTGACCACTCGGTCTATGGCAGCCAGTAAGGGTGTTCAAGAGGACCTGGAGCCTGAGAAAATGGCCCAGGTGCCTGCCTTAAAGAGAAGAGGTAGGGGGCACGGGAAACCGGCCCCTGAGATTCCCACGGCCCAGGAGGAGGCGGACCCTGAGGGGGATGCCCTGGAGCCTACTGGGGAAGAGATTGCTGAACTGGGAGACCTGCCTGAGCTGACCCATTGGCAGCAGGAAGGAGGTCCCTCCAGGGAAGAGTTCTGTGAGGAGCAGAACAAGTGCCCTTCTCTTGTGGGTTTGTGGCAGCAGGCTACAAACCAGGCAGCAGGTGAACAGTCTGGATCACATTGGATCTACTGGGAGAATGGTCTCCTGTATAGTGAGCCTAAGGTTGCTGAGCCTGGGTCAGCCCGTGTGCTGGTGGTACCCCAGCGCTTCAGAGCCTTCCTACTGGGGCTGGCTCATGATGTGCCTTTAGCAGGACATTTGGGGCAGGACAAGACCTTTGAAAGGCTTGTCACCCATTTTTATTGGCCCCAAATGCGCAAGGGTTCAGACACTCATTGCAGGACCTGTCAGACTTGCCAGGCAAGTGGAAAGAGTGGGAGGAAGCACAAGGCTCCTCTCCAGCCGTTCCC
The DNA here is from genome assembly GCA_963921515.1 of Calotriton arnoldi. Classification (NCBI taxonomy): domain Eukaryota; kingdom Metazoa; phylum Chordata; class Amphibia; order Caudata; family Salamandridae; genus Calotriton; species Calotriton arnoldi. The sequence goes on from CAWUFW010000282.1 coordinate 2,646,900, forward strand.
TGTGGTCAGAACCCCCTTTGAAAGGGTGGGCATTGACATTGTGGGGCCTCTGGATCCCAAGACAGCCATGGACAACAGGTTCATCCTGGTGTTGGTGGACCATGCCACCCGGTACCCGGAAGCCATCCCTCTCAGGACAGTGACGGCCCCCGTGGTGGGACGTGCACTGATGGGGATTTTCTCCCGCGTGGGGTTTCCCAGAGAGGTGGTGTCAGACCGAGGTACCAACTTCATTTCTAAGTATATGAAGTCCCTGTGGCAGGAGTGTGGTGTACCCTACAAGTTCACCACTCCTTACCACCCCCAAGGTAATGGGCTGGTTGAGAGATTCAACCGAACCCTCAAAGGCATGATTATGGGTCTTGAGGAACCCATGAGGCGTAAGTGGGACGTCCTCTTACCATGCCTTCTCTTTGCATACCGTGAGGTGCCACAGAAATCTCTAGGGTTCTGTCCCTTTGAGCTTCTCTATGGACACCCAGTGAGAGGACCTTTGAGTTTGGTCAAAGAAGGCTGGGAGCAATCTCCCAGGAAACCTCCCCAGGATGTATATAGCTACATGCTGGCCTTTAGGAACCAAACTAGGCGATTCAGAAAACTCGCTGAGGCGAATCTGGAAGCCAGCCAGGAGGAGATGAAGCGGTGGTACGACCAGAATGCCACTCTGGTTGAGCTTCAGCCTGGTCAGAAAGTGTGGGTCATGGCCCCAGTGGAGCCCTGTGCGCTCCAGGATAAGTGGACCGGACCATTTGAGGTGGTGGAGCGCAAAAGTCCGGTTACCTACTTGGTGGACTTGCGGTCTCCCAGGAACCCCTTGCGGGTCCTGCATGTCAAGCGCCTGAAGCCCCACTTAGAGAGGTCCGAAGTGGCCATGCTCCTAGCAACAGATGCTGGAATGGAGGAGGAGACTGAGCCTCTTCCTGACCTCCTGTCTGCAACAGAGCAAGATGGGTCAGTGGATGGAGTGAACCTCTCTTCCACCCTGACCCCTGAGCAGCAGAATGACTGTCACCAGTTGCTGGGACAGTTTTCTGACCTGTTCTCCCTGATTCCCAGTGTCACTGATTGGTGCGTCCATGATGTAGACACTGGGGACAGTCCTCCTGTCAAGCACAAAACTTACAGGGTGACTGACAGGGTGAGAGCTTGCATCAAGGAGGAGGTCTCCAAGATGCTTGCGTTGGGGGTGATTGAGTCCTCTAACAGTCCTTGGGCCAGCCCAGTGGTCTTGGTCCCAAAGGCTGCCGCACCGGGTGTCTCACCAGAGCTGAGGTTCTGTGTGGACTACCGAGGGCTCAATTCAGTCACCAGGACTGACGCGCACCCCATCCCCAGAGCTGATGAGCTCATTGATCGGTTAGGGGCTGCCCGGTACCTCAGCACGTTTGACTTAACGTCTGGGTACTGGCAAATCGCCTTGACTGTTGGGGCAAGAGAGAGGTCAGCATTCTCCACACCAGATGGGCACTACCAATTCCGGGTTATGCCCTTTGGGATGAAGAATGCCCCTGCCACCTTTCAGAGGTTGGTCAACCAGGTGTTGGCTGGACTGGAAGAGTTCAGTGCCGCCTACCTGGATGACATTGCAGTGTTCAGCGCCAGTTGGGAAGAACATCTGCGCCACCTCTGGGAAAAGTTGTTGGCGCTGCGGAGAGCAGGCCTCACGATCAAGGCGAGTAAGTGCCAGATCGGGCAGGGTTCCGTGGTGTACTTGGGACACCAGGTGGGGAGCGGCCAGGTGGCGCCCCTACAGCCCAAGATTGAGACCATCCTGACTTGGGAACCCCCCAAGACCCAGACAGAGGTGAGAGCCTTTTTAGGACTCACCGGGTATTACAGGAGGTTTGTCAAGGGGTATGGCAGCATTGTTGCACCCTTGACAGAGCTGACTTCCAGGAAGCAGCCCAAGAGAGTGATTTGGACTGACACCTGTCAGAGAGCTTTTGATGCCCTGAAGACTGCCATGTGCACGGCGCCCGTGCTCCTGGCACCCAACTTCTCAAAAGAGTTTATTGTGCAAACAGACGCTTCAGAGCATGGTGTGGGGGCTGTTCTATCACAGATTAATGAGGAGGGCCTAGACCAACCTGTAGCCTTCATCAGTAGGAGGTTACTTCCACGGGAACAGAGGTGGAGTGCAATTGAGCGTGAGGCATTTGCTGTGGTCTGGTCACTGAAGAAGTTGAGACCATACTTGTTTGGGACTCACTTCCGGGTTCAGACAGACCACAGGCCCCTCAGATGGCTGATGCAGATGAGGGGTGAGAATCCAAAGCTGTTGAGATGGTCCATATCCCTACAGGGGATGGACTTTATGGTGGAACACCGCCCTGGTACAGAACACGCCAATGCTGATGGTCTGTCCAGATTTTTCCGCCTTAGTGATGAGAACTCCCCGGAGGTAGGGTAGTTCTCCCCACATTTCAGCTGGAGGGGACACGTGTTAGACCTGGCACCATTGGCGTGGGTCTCCCTTCCATTTTTTGCTGTTACCTCTTATGTTTTTGCTGGTTTTAGATGCTTTTGGGCACTGTGCCACTGCTGTTCAGTGCCACAGTGCAAGTGCTCCCTATGGTAAATTGATGTATGGATTAGTGACTCCATGATTGGCTTGTTTGGCTTACTGTCAGACCCTAGTACAGTGCACTGCGTGTGCCCAGGGCTTGTAAATCAAATACTGCTGGTGGGCTTGCAGCACTGGTTGTGCCACCCACCGGAGCAGCTTGTAAAGTGTGTCTCAGGCCTGCCATTGCAGAGCCTGTGTGCAGTCTGGTACTGCCACGTTGACTGGGCAAGTGCACCCACTTGCCAGTCCCTAAACCTTCCCTTTTATACATATTAGTCACCCCTAAGGTAGGCCCAAGGGCAGGGTGCATTGTAGGTATAAGGTAGGACATGCCCTGATGTGTGTGGCATGTCCTAATAGTGAATTACAGCCATTTTTGTTTTTCACTATTGCAAGGCTACCTGTTCCCCATAGGCCAGAATGGGCAGTTAGATTATAACATCTTATAATCCTAACTGACTCAGGGAACTAGGTAGAAATTCGAGTTTAGTATGCCTGAACTCGGAATGATAAAATACATCTTTTAGTGAAGTTGGTTTTAACATTCTGTGTTTGAAAATACCACTTTTAGAAAGTAGGTATTTTCTTTCCTAACTATCCAAGCCTGCCGCTGCTAGGTTGTGTATTCCTTGTCTGGAGTTTGAGTGACAGGGGCTGGGGGCTTCCAGGAGACAGGGTGAGTCAGCACAGGGCTGAATAGAGAGATCTGCATGCAGATAGGAGGGAGGAGTTGCACCTGGGACCTGAATAGGGCTGTGCCTTTCCTCCACAATGCTGGCTCCACCTCCTGTGGTGTGTCTGATGTCCCTGGCCTACACTGTGAAAGGAAAGAAGGAGTCTTGTCAACAAAGTGCTCCAGGACTGACCAGAACTGGTTTGGACTAGGCAAAGGCCTCTCTGCCTTCAGAGAACAAAGAGAAAAGTAGTATAAATATTGGGACCCAGACCCAAGAACTTTAGATCACTTCTGGGAATCAAGACGAACCTTTGCTGAGGAGAAGAACCAGGAAGCTGAAGGAGGAGACTACCCCTGTGCTGTGTGTTTGGGGGTTGGCCTGCAGTGGTTGCTTCATTGCCAAAGAAAGGAGAAAAGGACTGAGTGTGCTTTCTATCAACTTGAAGAAGAATCTCCAAGGGCTTGAACTAGAGCTTGCCTCCTGCCTGAAGTCTCAGGGATACAAGACTTCACCAACCAGCTCCCCCTGAATTCCCTTGCTGGGAATTGAAGTGCCTGCTGTTGTGCTGGGCCTTCTGAGAGACTGCGTGTCGCTGGGAGCTGGAAGCGCGACGCAACGACGAGAAGCGTGTCGCCGCCGCAGCCGCTGTCATCGCATCGCCGAGGAAGCGAGACGCCGCTGCCGCTGTCATCATCGCATCGCCGAAGCGCGGCGCATCGTCGGAGAAGCGGGACTCTGCCACAGAGGACATCGTCGCATCACCGGAGGAGCGCGTCGCAGGGCCTGTTGCGGCTCCAAAGATCATCGAGTCGCCGCACGCCCGTTGGGCGTGCACGCATCGCACCAACGTTGTCGCATCGCAGCCAAGACGCCATTTTGTCGCATCGCACCGGAGAAGAGTATCGCATCGAGGTGCCATCTTGTCGCATCGCACCGGAGAGCAGTAAGAAACCGACGCATCACCTCCCCACACAGTAAGGAAGCGAGCATCAACTCCCCTGCGCAGCAGTAAGGAATCGACGCATCCACTCCCCTGAGTGTAAGGAACCGACGCATCACCTTCCCTGCGACCCTTTTGTTTTCTTTGCGTTACGCATTCAAGGTACATTGAGAGTAAAGTGTTGCATCTACAACTTGAGAGAACTGAACTATTTTATAACCTTTTAAAGTCTATTTTTGAGTACAGTATTGTGGATTTTTGTCGTTTGGTCTTGTGTTAAGTCTATATAAAAATACTATTTTTCTAAATACAACATGTGTGGTGTCCATCTGTAGTGTTGTCACTGTATTACTGTATCTGTTCACAAATGCTTTACACACTGCCTCTGAGATAAGCCTGCCTGCTTGTGCCAAGCTACCAAGGGGGTGAGCAGGGGTTATTTTAGGAGTGTAGCCCCTTACCCTGACTAGTTGCAAGGGTCCCTATTTGTCACAGGTACCTACCTATGCCAACTAGAGACCCCCAAATCTAACAATCCTGTAGTGGATTGTGACAGATTGAGTGAAGCATAAACCAGTGCAACTATACTGAATCGCAACACAGTATATACTTAGTAGTAATCGTATAGTTAAAACAGCTGTTCAGTCTAAATATGTATAATACATGCCTATTCATGGGTTTAGTGATAGTGTGGTAATGGTGCTTAAGTATGCTGGAATACATCGGACATTATGTGTAAACCTATCGGCATATTGGAAAAAAGGATATCAGGTTTTCCTTTTATTGGAGGAGGAGGTCGAGTGGTCTGTTGTAGGGATTCTGCACATACACAGAGCTATGCACAGGATAATAGGACCTCGGAATATAGTGGTGAGCCAACCATACCCCTTAGCACCTAACACCCCAATCCGACTAGCTTTAGCGTCTCATTAGCAAAAATATTACCAATGATTAGACAACCCAGAACACGGTATCTCTCTCTCTCAGGACTCGCAGGCGCAAGAACACCCTTTCATAACTCACTCATACCTGTCCACAACGTGCGTAAGAAGAGACACTGTATAGTTTAAAATGTTTATTTCAACTACCGTGCTCTAAGATACAGTACACGTGCCAGTACTATCAGCATAATGCATAAGGATAATATAAGCAGCATAGTTACAACTCCATAGAATACAAACGGGGAAAGCATTTCATAAAGCAGTGGATATATGGCTAAATGACAATACCACCCTCCCCGTGCTAGTTGCTAGTTTATTATAAAAACAGAAGACCTCTGGGCTTTGTCGAGCAAACCCCCATACCTCAATATCTAGATGTAAAGTTTACATCATCAGACAAGCACAGCTCTTCTCTCTGGAAAGGTTTGTCTCCAAGTGTGTCTAACCGTGAAAATCACAATATTAAAAGCACACGAATTTCTCCAGGGCAGCTGTACATAGTGTTATGTCTAAGTGCGAGGGACTGGCCAAATCAGCAGGAACAAGGGACGTTGTTTTTCGACCTTGTACATGGTGTTCAGACGTAGCCCAAAAAGGGAACAGGAGAAAAGGTGAAAGATAGAAATGCAGACAGTGCTAAAATAGCCAGGCAGAAGCAAAGACTGGAAAACAACGGCACAAAGTAACGTGTGCAAAAAGGCCCCATGGCAGCCAGGCCTAAGGCAACGTAGCAAGGCAGATCAGGAGGCCACAAACCACACGACACCCTCCCCTGGGCAGTCCATCGGCCAAGTCATAGGAAGAGGACAGAGTTCAAAAACGGAGCAGAACAGAAAAATCCGTGCTGGATTGGTCTCCATGAAGGACAAGGACCGAAACAAAACTGTGCAGAGGAAAAAACTAAAAAAATAATCCAGCGAGGCAGGTCGAAGAATGCAACGGCCCTGTCAATCCAACAGAGTGTAAGTGCAGAAATACGCCACACCTTCCAAGAGGACATCATTGGAATCGTCGTAAAAAAGCGACGCCATCCAGTCCAGTAAATCAAAGCTGCAGTCATGGTCCTCGCAAGAGGGAGCAGCGAACAGCATTGCGGGACAACTTGCGTGGTACTCAATATAACTTTGTTGTAGGAGATTCTGAGCAGCCGCCCAGATATCCCATTGTGCCAAAATCCCCAGTGCAGCCGCACGCGCCATGTAGCCTGCACCAGAACAGTCCCGTTCATGGGCCTCTAAGGGACCCACCAGCAGGACAAAATCCGGTCGAGACAGAGATGTATTGGAGAGGCAATAATCCAAGGACCACGAGAAAGGACATCTGATGCAAGACATCACAGGTTGCACGCAAGTGAAATACGCAAAGCGAAAAGACAGTCTATAAGACACACTGAGCGTTGCCAACGGCAGGATGCCAAAACCAGCGAGAATGCGCTCACGGAGCATCTGGAGACGACCCGGGTTGAGAAGGGCCAAAGGAGGTGCAGCCATTGCGTAGCAAACAGATCAATAGCAGTATACCAGCCGCCAAGGCGAGGATTAATGGAAAGCCACCAAAGACGCTGGAAAAAATGGAATGAATAAAAGCAGGGATTACACCAAAAATAGTCTGAAAAGAGGTCACAAGGCCAGAGCCCACAACTTTAAAAAAGTGCACCAGACCTTCAGTGCGTGATGCATTAAAAACACGGTGAATCAGTTCACCGAAATGTTGTGGGAGGTTAGTGTTCAAAAGGGCATGTATTTCACTGTGGGTACTCGCCACCTGGAGAATGAATGTCTCCCGGGCGGACGTGAGCATAACCTCCTGGTTCAATAATAGTGCCTTTATTCTGCTCAATTTATTGAAATCCGCCCTCAGAGTAGGAATGGAAGGCCAAACGGAACTATCTATGATGTCGTGCGGGGGAGGGAAAAGCACATTTTTGCAGCAGACAACCCTGTGTGAAACTGTAACAATATAGGGTATGCCGGCCAGCATGCCACAGCAGTCTTGGTTATTCAAAAGTAGATAGCTACCATTTGCAAGCACAGTGAAAGTAGGAGAAATAGCAGGAGCAGGAATGCCCTTCAACACACAAGCAAGATTCGGAGCTGAAACGTTACAAGCCCCGTGCAATTGAATGTGTTTGCAAACAAGGGAATGACCCACAGTCGAATCGCATGACTCCCCCGTGAGAAAAACCTCCCTTAAGTCTCTAAGGCATTTAAACATGTAAGGCAGGGACCAAAGTTCATGCAGGAAGGCACTGCCCAAAGGCTGGAAACGGCCTACAGGATAATGCTTCATACACGAACTAAATTCAAACAATGAAAAAGGCAAAGCGATAACCCCGTGTACTAGCCACACAGCAGAATCCAATTCTGCGACAGAGAATGGTAAGGGCTCTATTTTTTCGATATGTAACAGAGTGTATGCTGCATCTTTCATGGACATAAACCGCTGTTTCTCAGTCAAATTAAAAGGTAAGAATAAGGCAGTGGTGTTTAAAAATTGCCAAGGAACCTTCCCCATCTTAAGTGTTTGCAAAGTCCATGCAAACTGCATTACTGAACGCAATTGATTTTGACCATGATACAACACAGAAACATCATCTTGTACAACATCAACAACAGAGGAAATAATATTCCCTAATGTGTAAATGCGGGAAGACAGGGTATTAATACTATTGTCAACAACAGCAAGCACTTTTTCTAAATTTGCTTGATCGATTTCCCGAAGACGGGAAGCAGCTTCAATTTGCGAAAGCTTCCAGAGTTCATTGTAAGTCTCGTATATGAATCTCTTCGGTCGAGGACCACGAGGCCCTAGAACAAAGTCGGACAGATCAATGTTGCCTGATAGGAGGGATAAATGTTGTTTAACAGAATCTAAGGAAGAGTGCTGCAACCACTGTTTACACAATTTACCAACAGAATATGTTGTAACAGTACGAGAGTCAGAAAACCTTGGATCTGGCCTATCCTGTTTGTAGCCAGGATCCGTGTCATGAAAACGCAGTTGGCAGGCATTAGATGCAATGGGCCAAGCCAACCAGGGTGACTGAACAAACGTAGAGACATTAAACGAATTGTTCTGAAACAAAACCTGCAATTCGGTAAGGGACATATTAAAGTACAAGCTTTTGTTGGGAGTGGAAGACAAGACAGGAAAGGATGGGGCATTCAATTGTTTGGACGTAGCCAAACCCCAACATGTCGTTTGATAGATGGTCTGATTTAAAAATAGAATTTGGGCCGGGATGAGGCAAGCACGGTGCAAGGCTTCTGTGCCCTGCACCTGCCATTCTTTGGAGCCCCAAATTGACTTAAAATCAATGGTGTCACGCCAATGTTCATACCCACCCACAGCTAAGGCTTTTAAAAAGGAGCCGGAATATAGCAATTTGGTATGTGTTAACATGATTTTCCCAGTAAATGAAGTGTTTAATTTAAAGAAATAGGACCCAGGGTTCGATCTATTAAAATCTGTAAAATAAGTAAACTTATTTTGAAGAGTTTGGGAGCTACCTGGCCAAGGGGTCGGACAATGTTCCCATTGGGTATAATTAAAAAGTCCCCGAAGGGTACTGGGTTTATGGAGAAAGTGGTTGCCCCAATTGGGATTGGGATTGCGAATACGCCCGGACTGTTCTTGTAGCCCATAGGTAAACGCCGGAATTTGAATAATTTACCACCAGAGGTAAAAGCGCTCCATGGCTACTCTCCGTGGCCAAGTTGTGCGTGTAGAATCCATTGGATAGGTCAAGTGTAGTTTTATATCTTTTACGAACAAGACTGTCTACTAGCGCAGAACTATGTGTGTTTTGCACCGCAAAGGTCCGACAATGTGAGTTCAAATGTCGGTAATCCAAAACTAAGCGGTACGATCCATCGGGTTTAGAAACCGCGAAAAGGGGATTATTCATTGGTGATACGCATGTTTCAATTACTCCCTGATATTCCAACTGAGTCAGAATTTCGGAAACGGGGCCTTTTGCTTCCCGTTTGATGGGATATTGGGGTTGTGGCTGTGGCAGCGACCGCAAAGGAATTTCATGGGGTGGTGAATCTTCATCCCAGCCCACGTGGTTGCGGTATAACGCTGGAGCCAGGGACACAGCCCATTCAGCTGCAAGAGCCCCAATGCTGGTAACAATACAAATCAGCATAATTTGCAGAATTCATGTACAGATCTTCAGCATGAAAAGCAGCATAATATTTCAAATCAGTAAATAATGCTTCAACTGCATGCAAATCCCAATCGTCAGAATGAATAATACTTTTTACGACATCACCCATTGAAACACGAAGGACATTTGGTACATTAATAATTTCGGTCGGACCATGAATTTGGAAGTTTACCGCATCCCAAACGATGCCATCAGCGAATGGAACTGTTGAAATGTTCACAAATGTGTGATCTCGCTTCATGATGTGAGATGAAGAATGTGGAGCCAAAGTTCCAGCTACAGAGTTCACTGCAGAGCGTTCTGGCAAATAGTGTCCATTGATGAGCAGAAAAAACACGGTGACAAAGCCAATGGACATGAACAAAAATATCAGGAAAAGTACCAACCAGACGTATGTCCATGGGGGGATCAAAAAATTGTCTCTGAACCAGGATACAAAAATACTGAATTTGGATGGGACAAGTGATGAAGTGGAATCCGAGTCAAAGGAATAACGTGTTGGGCTCAGTGGCGTTGTTGGTAGATGAGCTACGGACTCGGTTGCGGGGTAGGTATACTCGGGCTCCTCGTTGCAGGGGGAATCCGGGTAGTCGTGCAGATTATCAGGCAAATCTACCATCTCGATAGCAACATCAGTGACTGTTCGGGCAGGAGGGCCACGAACATTCGTCCGGTAAATGACAGGACAAGAGACCGCTGGTGTAACACTATTCAGGATCGGCCAGATGTTGTAACTTGACATTTTTCACTGAGATGTATCTGTTCTCTTTGCGACCAGGAAGCGGTGGTAAGATGACTGTACGAGTTCCCTTCAAGCCGAGGACTGGAACCGGTGCACGATAAGAGGGGCCAAATTCTTTCTTGTTCTCCACCTTCTCTCGGACCAGATCTCCAATTTTCGGAAGCCAGCCGGCAACCGGAATCTGCAGTGCAGCGTCTGTGGCTGAAGGTAAATGTGCGATTGCAAGTTTGTCTCGGGCTTCTTGTAAGTCCTGTAACATAGTAGAATGATTATCTACATCAAAGATGGCGGATTGCGCCGCCATGTCTAGACCATCAAGGTCAGGCACAAACATTCTTATGCCAAAGAGCATTTCGTAAGGGGTCCGCCCACCCAAAGGTCTTCTAGGGAGATTATTAAGTGCACGTTGTACCGTATACAAGTGGGCCAGCCAGTTCCTGCCAGTACCTAAGACTCGAGCTGTCAAGGATTGCTTTAAGTCACGGTTCATTCGTTCAACAATCGAATTGCCCTCAGGCCGATACGGAGACGAAAATTTCACCCGCACCCCCAGTGAACCCATTGCGTCCTTGTAAGCCTTAGAGGCAAACGCTGGACCTTGGTCAGAATGGAAGGTGCCACAGGCGAAAATTCCCACAAAGACAAGCAAATCCCTTATGACATTTCGAGCGTCAGCACTCCGTTGTGGCCAGACCCAGATGAACCGTGTGCACGAATCCACTGCAACTAAGATATATTTATATGCAGTGTCTGATGAGAATGGACCGCAGTGATCCAGGTAAACACACCCAAAAGGTCTGTTAGAAATGCAGAGCGGGGTCTATGGTGGCCGAGTAACCGTGGAAGGCTTAATCTGCTGACAAACGTCACAAGAAAGTACATAAGTACGGGTTTGTTTGTATAAACCACGCCACCAGTAACGCTGCTGCAAGATGGAAACAGTCGCAGACACTCCAGCATGAGCTGACGCCATGCCTTCGTGTGCCGCTGTTATCAAGGAAAGTCTGCGGTCCGCGTTGGGAATCAGCCGATCACCAACGTTTGGAATTCTTACATAAGGAGCCTGTTCGGGACCTAATTGATAAGAGTATTTGGAAGGGAAACCCCTAGGGTAATTAGCACCTTCCTTTGTCGCAGTAATAGCTGCTAGTATATCAGTATCTATTTTAGACATGGATCTGGTAACTGCTGCGACTGAGCACGTGGCTACTGCTGATTTGGCAGCTTTGTCTGCCAAACCGTTACCAACAGCGTGTGCGCCCACACGCTGGTGGCCAAGAGTGTGTACCACCTGTGTGAGAGGCAGACGTTGTTGTAAATCTGCCACTCGAACCCAAAGCATTTTATGCTTGATTGTGCTGCCTTTTGCATCTCTATAGTCATTTTGTGACCAAAAGAAGAGATTGTCATTGTAAGACTGAACACAGTAGTAAGAATCGCATACAATAAGAGTGGTCACATCCGGATTAGCGAACTCAAGTGCTAACACCAATGCGCGCAGCTCGGCCAATTGTGCAGTACTGTCTCCCAGTGCTTGAGTATGCACTACAGTTGATTTAAATTTTCCATTCACAAAGGAACCTGCAACAATAGCACATGCTGCTGAGTAAGAATGCTTGGAACCCGTGGCCGGCTGTGCCGAACCATCGGTATAGATAATACATTCGTATTCCTCAAGCGGTAGCAAAGACAGAGGAGGAGGATGAACGAATTCATACTGCAAAAACTCCTGAGTCTGAAGAGAAGAATCAAAGATAAAAGTGACATCCGGAGACGTCAAAGATGTTGCCCATTGTATCCAACGGGGGTGCAAAGCTTTAGAGTTCGGAACACTTGCTTTCGTCACTGCCTCTAGGGCAGGATAGGGTGTTACCACCAAAATGCGTTTTCCCTGGGCCAGTGCGCGTTCCTTTAGAATCGCCATTTGCACCGTAGTCAAAACTTTCTCCACAGATGAAAAGCGCATTTCTGCAGAAGTGTAAAGATGTGACTTGTATGCAATCGGTACTGTGTCACCTTCGTTAAAGGTCAAGTACGTGAAACCCACTGCCCCTGGAATGATTCTAATCACCAGGTTTGTGTGGTTGTCACGAGTCAACAAGAATTTAGATTCAAGTAGGTCTGTCTGCAAAGACTGCAGAATGGAGGTATGCTCCGGAAGCCAGCATGACTTCGAAAAGTTAGGTTGTAGCAAGGCACACAGTGGCTTGATACGCTGGGCATATTCAAGAATGTAAGTACGCCCGAAGTTCAGAAAACCCAGTAAAGACTGAAGTTTCTTCAGAGTGGTCGGAGGGCACAAAAGTGCACATTTCTCCAGAAAATGGGGGGCTAAGCCCTTACCTTCATTGTTGAGCTCATAGCCCAAAAACAACACGGTAAATTCAGCAATGTGTGATTTGGCAAAGTTAAACTTATAACCTAAAACCGCAAATTCGAGAATAATGCGGTCCACTCGGAAAGATGCGGGAACAATTCGTCGTCTGTCAGATAGATATCATCGACGTACGAACATGCATCTGGGTCTATGCCGTCTAACAAAGAGCCAACACGAGCAGCGAATACGCCCGGACTGTTCTTGTAGCCCATAGGTAAACGCCGGAATTTGAATAATTTACCACCAGAGGTAAAAGCGCTCCATTGGCTACTCTCCGTGGCCAAGTTGTGCGTGTAGAATCCATTGGATAGGTCAAGTGTAGTTTTATATCTTTTACGAACAAGACTGTCTACTAGCGCAGAACTATGTGTGTTTCGCACCGCAAAGGTCCGACAATGTGAGTTCAAATGTCGGTAATCCAAAACTAAGCGGTACGATCCATTGGGTTTAGAAACCGCGAAAAGGGGATTATTCATTGGTGATACGCATGTTTCAATTACTCCCTGATATTCCAACTGAGTCAGAATTTCGGAAACGGGGCCTTTTGCTTCCCGTTTGATGGGATATTGGGGTTGTGGCTGTGGCAGCGACCGCAAAGGAATTTCATGGGGTGGTGAATCTTCATCCCAGCCCACGTGGTTGCGGTATAACGCTGGAGCCAGGGACACAGCCCATTCAGCTGCAAGAGCCTCCGCTTTGTCCTTGGGGACATGGCGAGAAAAGCTCGAAAGGATTACCTCCTCTCCTTTACGCGCAGCAAGTACGAATCGGGGCAGCCAATCCGCCTCCGCTAACAAAATGTCGTACGAGGAGGTCAGATTTTCCCAAAAAATCCCTTTAATAACACGCTGTATGTCACCTTCAATTTGAATGACAATATTATATAGTCTGTCAGGGGGTGCCACTCTGGTATCAGCAATCTCGACAGTAATGAATGTTTCAGTTGCTGTCGCCTCCACATGAGGACGTAGCGCCTCCCGCACTATGGTAACTTCCGCGGCGCTGTCTAGGAGGGTCACTGCCCACGTCCAATTCAGGATTCTCGTTCTCACCGTCTGTGGCATATCTCGCTGTTACAGCGGCAACTTTTTTCTTCTGAAATTGTGGGCGAGAACGTTGAAAGTCGTCTGTTTTCCCTCTGACCTGTTGTCGAGGTTGGTCTCGTCCCTGTGGATCCTCTCGACCCCTTCCTCTATCCTGGCGATCTCCTACACCAGCCTGCGAAGTTGTTGGTGCCTGTGAAGAACGAGGAGAAAGCGAATCAGGGACTTGAAATCTCTCTGGAGATTTAATTCTCGCCCTATCACGCAAATCATAAGTGCGTTCAGAAGAGACGGAAACCGGGGATGCACCTCGCGACCCCGGCTTCTTCTGTTGCTTACCCTGTTTTTTCAACCTCCAGCTCTTTTTAGTAAAAACTGGTTTCTCATCTTTCTCAGACTGAGTTTTTGGTTGTTGTTGCGATTGTGTTTGCGATTTAGAAAAAGGCTTAACTCCCAGGCTATTGCGGCCAATTGTTTTGTAAGCCTGGGCAATCATTTTCGGTAATTCGCGCGGCTTGTCCAAATCTGGGACTAAAGCCAAAGCATTAGCTACTTGAAAGTTCACTGCATCGCCCTTGACATTCGCAAGGATCAAATCAGCTACTACGTCGAACACTCCCACCAGTCTCATCCCTAATTCCACAGCCGCTTCAGGGCCATGTTCATCCTGCACCCGTTTAATCACAGAGGGGAGAACCGTCATGGAAGGAGTGCCGAAACACTTTGCATACACTGCAGCGAATACCCTACCCCAGTTGCTGCATTCTGCCAACTCGGGTACTAAGTCTTTTGGCAAACTAATCGTCAAAATCCTGTGTTTTTCCACGGGAGATGTATTTGGAAAAACTGCCTCCAGCTGGTCAAATTTTTCTGCAAGCCAATAAGGAAAATCATCCTTATTTTGAGGGCGCTTGCCCATCACCGAATTAACCATGACAGGACTTATGGTTATACCTCCTGCTCCAGCTGGATGGGCTGCAACTCCAGGCGGGACTCCCTGGATGTTGCCTGTAACATACTGTACTAAAGCTCGATGCACTCGTATTAAAGACGAATGCAAATTACGCAGGTCAGCGAGCGGCAGCGTCATATACCGCGGATGTGGGGTATACCCGGCCAAAACAGGCCAAGTGGCCCCTTCAATCGATAAGAGGCCTAAACGAACCGCTGTAACCGGTTGGGGGAGGGCGCCATCAAACCAAACACGGTGTTGCCAAGCCGTGAGCGGTACTTCAAGATTCCTATACGGTCTATAGTGATTAGGAACTGCGGTGGCCGTATATTCATGGAACAAATTATCAGCCCCATCCACCGCAGGAAAAGTGATCCATGAGTAAAACACCTCAAAGTGGTAAGCTGGATCTGCTTGTACCACAAAGATCAAATCGACACCCGCGTCAGGCACTCCATACACTGTCAAGTGAGCTCGGAGCGCTGCGCGGCTATGTGCCGCTATTTGCGTAGCCATTTCAGGCTATCAAGTTTCGACAACCTAATATGAGACAGCACAATAGTGGGTATTATTTAAGAAACCTTTTGACAACTTCAAGCTTGAAAGAACCTATAAAAACGTCAATATAGGAGGTATCACCGTCACACACGCTTCCGGAAGCGTCTGTGAAGGGAGTTGTGGACAAGCACAAATATTACTCAAGTGTCTCGCAGATAAGCAACCCACTCGTTGGTTGCGCCATGTTGTAGGGATTCTGCACATACACAGAGCTATGCACAGGATAATAGGACCTCGGAATATAGTGGTGAGCCAACCATACCCCTTAGCACCTAACACCCCAATCCGACTAGCTTTAGCGTCTCATTAGCAACAATATTACCAATGATTAGACAACCCAGAACACAGTATCTCTCTCTCTCAGGACTCGCAGGCGCAAGAACACCCTTTCATAACTCACTCATACCTGTCCACAACGTGCGTAAGAAGAGACACTGTATAGTTTAAAATGTTTATTTCAACTACCGTGCTCTAAGATACAGTACACGTGCCAGTACTATCAGCATAATGCATAAGGATAACATAAGCAGCATAGTTACAACTCCATAGAATACAAACGGGGAAAGCATTTCATAAAGCAGTGGATATATGGCTAAATGACAATACCACCCTCCCCGTGCTAGTTGCTAGTTTATTATAAAAACAGAAGTCCTCTGGGCTTTGTCGAGCGAACCCCCATACCTCAATATCTAGATGTAAAGTTTACATCATCAGACAAGCACAGCTCTTCTCTCTGGAAAGGTTTGTCTCCAAGTGTGTCTAACCGTGAAAATCACAATATTAAAAGCACACGAATTTCTCCAGGGCAGCTGTACATAGTGTTATGTCTAAGTGCGAGGGACTGGCCAAATCAGCAGGAACAAGGGACGTTGTTTTTCGACCTTGTACGTGGTATTCAGACGTAGCCCAAAAAGGGAACAGGAGAAAAGGTGAAAGATAGAAATGCAGACAGTGCTAAAATAGCCAGGCAGAAGCAAAGACTGGAAAACAACGGCACAAAGTAACGTGTGCAAAAAGGCCCCATGGCAGCCAGGCCTAAGGCAACGTAGCAAGGCAGATCAGGAGGCCACAAACCACACGACAGGTCCATGTCTTGCGTGGTAGGGCAGTCCAAGTAGTTAGAGAGTTCAATCGGGTCCGTGAAGAAGTGGAACCTACCGTTCTCTATGATTTTAAATTTAGCTGGGCCTGCAAATGAGAATTGGATATTTTTGTCTCGTAGTCTGTCTCTTAATAGCAGAAAGCCTTTTCTAGTATCCACGGTAGGTTTTGAGTAGTCTTGTGTGAAAGTTATTTTTTGTCCATTCCAAGTGATCTGGCGATTTTTACGTGCAAAGCTGAGGATGGCTTCTGTGTGTTGATACCTTAAAGGTTTGCAGATGATTGGTAGAGTTGTTTTCCTCGTTGTTGAGTTGTAGGTCAGAATTCTGTGTGCTCGGTCCAGTTCTAGAGCTTTGTGGAACTTTATGCCCGTAATTTGAGGGATCCAGTTCTCCAGAAAGGCAATACATGATTCCGCTGAGTCTTCTGTACCTTCGGGAATGCCCAAAATTCTGATATTGCCCCTCCTATTTCTATCTTCAAGCTCGGCTGCTTGACGTTTCAAGCCATTGGTGACAGCCAGAAGTGATTTTATCTCTTTGCTGGTTCGGATCGAGGAATCCACCACATCACTTATTCTTTGCTCCGTAGCGGTAATTTTAGAGTAAATTGTGTTCATGTCAGCACGGATTGCGGTTAGTTCTAGCTGCATGGCGTCCGTGTTCTGTTTGGTTGATTTCGCCAAATCGTGGACATCCGCCAGTTTCTTGAGGATCATTTCCATTGTGCTGTTCACATCGGCTTTGGCCTTGATGGGCGAGTCAGAAAGAGCTGGTTCACCTTTAGAACGTTTGTATTGTGCCTTGGGGTCTTTTTCCGCCATGATGTTTGAGATGACTTAAGATGATGACTTAAGATGATGGTTGACGGATGTAGGGTCGGCAGAGTAGTAGGTAGAGTCGGTAGGAGGGCACCGGTGAACTTGTCTGGATCCTGCGGGTTTTTTGCGGGTATTTATTGAGGAGCTGCTTTCTGTGAGCCTTATTGTGGGTTAGGCACCGTTAAGAAGCGTTGAGCAGTAGTTTAACCGTTAGGAGGCTGCCAAGTGACCTCTACTTGAATGAAATGCGGATCTGGGTTTAGAAAGCTTGATATATGTTTGATAATCACCAACAAGCTATAACAAGGCCCTGCTGATAGTGGCACTAGAGGATGGTTTGGAGCAGCATGGATGCCAACTGGGAACAGAGCAGCTTGAAGTCGCTTGAAGACCAGAAAGGTAAGTTCAGGCAGGTAAGTTCAGACAGGTAAGTTCATATAGAGAACTGAGCGCTGTTATGGCAGATGGCAGCTGTGCACTATTTGGGCTATTTTGGTACTGATTTGGCACTATTTTGGCACCATTCCAGATATATTCAGATAAGTTCAGCTATATTTAATTGTAGGCTTAGTTAAGATTGCCGCGGACCGCCGAAGATGAGAAGCAGGAGCAAAGTTGCAGCTGAGGGAGACGCAGGAGACACAGCAGGGTGATTGTTTGCACAGTTTCACTACCTCCAGCGAGGCGCGCTGAACCACAGTGAACCACAGTGGGGGTCAGACAGTGTCTCCGACTGTTCCGCTAACTCCGTCAGGTCCGCGCAGCACTTGGCAGCAAAGCTGGTCGCCGTGGCAACGAAGGTCCCAGATGAAGGTGAGGAGACTGTTGGCGCCTTGAATTCACTTTGAAAGCCGCGTGAAACCCGCGTAGGTAGGAGGAGACATCGGCACCGATACAGTGGGGTGATTGTTAGCAATTATTAGCCCAATTTCACGTGTTACTTGGATACACGCCACCCTTATTAACAGACTTCCCCACACTTACAGGGGTAAGTTGTCTATATTTCAACAAATTGCAAAACATCTATGTACTGCCACACAGCACTTCCTCCTAATGATTCCCATTAGCAATTATGTTTCCTCTCTCTAGCGCCCGGCTGGGCCTGATGTAAGTAATACCTCCCTTTTAGCACTTCCCTTTGGTGTATGCACTACTCCCTGGCAATACAACCGTTATAACCCAGGTACTGTAGTCACAGCTTTTTCCACACCCATCTGATCTACCACCAACAAATTATCATTTAGGTTATTCATTCCCCTTTTCATTTGATTTCAGGTGTCCCATTATCCATAGGTCCTGATGAGACCTCATATCTCTTAAGAGGTTGAAACGTCATCGACATAACTACAAAGCAAACTATTGTACACAGCCTCCGTCATTGTTACAGGAGACTGTGAATGTTTACTGCAAATTGATTAGTTTGGTCGCTTTTTGCTTTTCTGAATTTTTGAAACCTTTTTATGTCACTACCTGTCACTTTAGTATATAGGTTTCACCTTTCACTTGGGACACAGCACACGGTTCTTTGAACCCCCTTTGTTTGGACTTGTTTAAACTTAACATAAAATTACAATGCATTTTACCTACTGGGCTTCATATGTGCTTTCTTGAAAACTTGTACATCTTCCCCGAAATTATTGCTATTATGCTGAATCTGTATTATTATTATAAATACTAGGTTTATTTTCATACTAATCTCACCCCATACACATCACGAACCTCCCCAAATTCAATCACCTTGAGGGCCGACTCCTCCCATAAAATCACCAAAATCTACCAAACCTTGGTCACCAATAGCAATAACACACTGCCGGGTTTTATTGCTATTCGGGTGGCCTGGGAGATGGACCTAGACATATTAGACAATGATGATTGGACAGAGACCCTTGGGGCACCTAGAGAGGCTGCGGTCTTGGCCCGCCTCCGCCTCATTTAACTCAAATACCTACACAGGGCTTACTATATGTGATACCGATTATGACGCTTGAGTCTGATGGCTTCCCCCAGATGGCTCCGCTGTGTGGTGGCAGAGGGTACCTGCTTACATTCGGTGTGTAGTTGTACGGCACTGGCTGGGTTCTGGCGAAGTGTTTTTTCCTGTATGGGTGAGGTCCTCTCATGGGTCATACCTAGGGACCCTAAAATTATCCTCCTCCACACCACAGAGGGCATTAGGGGCAATAGGTACAAACGCGCACTCCTATTTCTGGGCCTTACTCTCACCAAACGGGATATAGCTAAAACATGGTAGGACGAAACTCTGCCTTCAAGTGTGGTATGGAAGAGGGGCCTGGACCAATGTATGGGCTGGAGGTGGCTGTTTGTCAGGCCAGAGGATGCCCTCAGAAGCACTTCAAGATTTGGCAAAGATGGGGAGACTATAGAGGAATTATATTGGAACTGATACGCCCTCATGACCGTGGGGACGATGAAGACCTTCAGTGATATGGTTTGGATGATGGGAGTGAGAACCCGACTGCAGGAAACTAACCACTGGCGGACATGTTAACTATTTGTGGGGCTTAGTGGGTCAAGGTTGGGTTGGTCTGTGCAAGTTGTTGTTTTTTTTTTCTTGTTCTCTATTGTTTTTCTTATCCACATACCTGATATCTGGTATTCATTACTCGACATGTCACCCTGGGTCACGTATGTGCAATAAACATAATACATTTGATGTGAAAAAAAAATCATAACTACTAGATCCTCATTTTGGAGAACTACCCCATCAGCAGTTCTGAAAGCCCTAATGGCTGCCCATTGGGCCATGAGTGTGGAAATTACCAAGTTCTTGTCAAACCTATACTGAAGGAGTTGCATGATTGCAGAAATACCATACCCAACAGCAGAAACCAAGTTTAAAGCACACCAGAGTTCAAAATTCTTCTGGTGTTTTGTGTACGATTTCAGCATCGAGGGACGATGTGATTTCTGGATGACCTCTGCCTGATGTTTAGGAATCCCTCTATTCTGAAACCCTGCCCTTTCAATTTCCAATTGAGAGAAACAGCCGAGACAGAGGTAGGCAGCCGTGAAGTACAAGGAAACCAGCACTGCTTAATTGAAGCCGGTGTTTGAAGCTGAGGCCCACTGGCACTCATTTTTGTGGACCTGCACTTGAGAGTTTCTTTCACCCAATGAAAGAGAGCGAAAAACACAAAAGCGGTAAAGAAAGATGAAGAGAAAAACAGAAAAACAGTGACAATGGGAGAAAGCAAGGCTGCAAAAGTACACACAAAAGTGAGATAAAGGGGCAGGGAGTGTTGTGGTGGATGAAAGAGGTATGAGGTTGAATCAAGACTACACAGCCTTGGTATTTGATATGTCCCATATTCGTAGCACTGGCTGTGGGCTTCTGAGTTAAACTTTGGACCTCAGCAGTTACTGTATTACAAATTAAGCACTTGAAACCAGGGCCTGGGTGGCCATAATTGTACTACCACTACTACCTCTGCTCTTTCTCTTTTACTTTTCAGAAGTAAGTGTGGTGTGAGCGTAATTGGTGGGAAAGCATACAGAAAACGGTATTGAGGTCAAGGTATAGAGAGGGCATTCAATCCCAAATACCCTGGTGCAGGAAAGCAAGAAAAGAATCTGGGAACTTGTTTGTTCAAAGGGGAGGTAAAGAAGTCCAGAAGAGGAGTCCCAAATCATTTGCAAATCCTGGCAAACATTACTGTTGTCAGAGACAGAGCTTGAGAAGACAGAAACGCTCTGCTCAAGTGATCGGCTTCTAAATTGTTCTTCCCTCATACGTGGATTGTCTTTAGGGACAGAAGGCGGTTTTCTGCAAACACCCCATCGTTATTGCCACCTAATTGAGGGACATGGATTTTGAACGCCTTGACTGCTTAGATAAGATATAACCGTTTTGTTGTCTATTTTTCATCAAAACATTCTGATGAGCAATCAGTATCTAAAATCCCAACAGAGCATTGAAGATTGCAGCCAAGTTTCTCCAATTCGAAGATTTGTTCCTCTCCCTGTTGGACCATCTCCTCTGAATTGTATAAGAACTACAAGTTGCTCGCCAGGCCTACTGGCGGCATCCATAGTTATGATCACTGGAGGATCCTGATGAAGCAGGAACCCTCTTTCCAGCAAAGCAGCCCTGCCTTGATCTGTAAGGTAAAAACAACAATTGATGGACAGAATGCAGAACAATGTCGTACATTCACCCCAGTACATAGATCTGGGCCTAAATCCATCGTTTTTTTGCTCACCATGCCATTCCAGTTTGGACCCAGCCATATGCAAATCAGTCTTGACCCTGCGCCCAATGGGAACAGTCCAGCCCGAACTGCCAGGCCAGGTCCTCCCTGGACTGGAAACAATCATCCTAGGACCGGTTTCGGGCTTTCAGCCCTCATCAGCCAGGATAGCTTCACTCCAGTGGCATGGAGAGCACGGAACCCAAGTCTGGGCATACCGGTCCCATTCGGGGTGACAAATGCAAAAACAACAATTGATGGACAGAATGTAGAACAATGTCGTACATTCACCCCAGTACAGAGATCTGGGCCTAAATCCATCGTTTTTGCTCACCATGCCATTCCAGTTTGGACCCAGCCATATGCAAATCAGTCTTGACCCTGCGCCCAATGGGAACAGTCCAGCCCGAACTGCCAGGCCAGGTCCTCCCTGGACTGGAAACAAGCATCCTAGGACCGGTTTCGGGCTTTCAGCCCTCATCAGCCAGGATAGCTTGACTCCAGTGGCATGGAGAGCACGGGACCCACGTCTGGGCATACCCGTCCCACTCCGGGTGACAAATGCAAAAACAACAATTGATGGACAGAATGCAGAACAATGTCGTACATTCACCCCAGTACAGAGATCTGGGCCTAAATCCATCGTTTTTTGCTCACCATGCCATTCCAGTTTGGACCCAGCCATATGCAAATCAGTCTTGACCCTGCGCCCAATGGGAACAGTCCAGCCCGAACTGCCAGGCCAGGTCCTCCCTGGACTGGAAACAAGCATCCTAGGACCGGTTTTGGGCTTTCAGCCCTCATCAGCCAGGATAGCTTGACTCCAGTGGCATGGAGAGCACGGGACCCACGTCTGGGCATACCCGTCCCACTCGGGGTGACAAATGCAAAAACAACAATTGATGGACAGAATGCAGAACAATGTCGTACATTCACCCCAGTACAGAGATCTGGGCCTAAATCCATCGTATTTTTACTCACCATGCCATTCCAGTTTGGACCCAGCCATATGCAAATCAGTCTTGACCCTGCGCCCAATGGGAACAGTCCAGCCCAAACTGCCAGGCCAGGTCCTCCCTGGACTGGAAACAAGCATCCTAGGACCGGTTTCGGGCTTTCAGCCCTCATCAGCCAGGATAGCTTGACTCCAGTGGCATGGAGAGCACAGAACCCACGTCTGGGCATACCCGTCCCACTCGGGGTGACAAATGCAAAAACAACAATTGATGGACAGAATGCAGAACAATGTCGTACATTCACCCCAGTACAGAGATCTGGGCCTAAATCCATCGTTTTTGCTCACCATGCCATTCCAGTTTGGACCCAGCCATATGCAAATCAGTCTTGACCCTGCGCCCAATGGGAACAGTCCAGCCCGAACTGCCAGGCCATGTCCTCCCTGGACTGGAAACAAGCATCCTAGGACCGGTTTCGGGCTTTCCGCCCTCATCAGCCAGGATAGCTTGACTCCAGTGGCATGAAGAGCACGGGACCCACGTCTGGGCATACCCGTCCCACTCGGGGTGACAAATGCAAAAACAATAATTGATGGACAGAATGCAGAACAATGTCGTACATTCACCCCAGCACAGAGATCTGGGCCTAAATCCATCGTTTTTTTGCTCACCATGCCATTCCAGTTTGGACCCAGCCAAATGCAAATCAGTCTTGACCCTGCGCCCAATGGGAACAGTCCAGCCCGAACTGCCAGGCCAGGTCCGCCCTGGACTGGAAACAAGCATCCTAGGACCGGTTTCGGGCTTTCAGCCCTCCTCAGCCAGGATAGCTTGACTCCAGTGGCATGGAGAGCACGGGACCCACGTCTGGGCATACCCGTCCCACTCCGGGTGACAAATGCAAAAACCACAATTGATGGACAGAATGCAGAACAATGTCGTACATTCACCCCAGTACAGAGATCTGGGCCTAAATCCATCGTTTTTTTGCTCACCATGCCATTCCAGTTTGGACCCAGCCATATGCAAATCAGTCTTGACCCTGCGCCCAATGGGAACAGTCCAGCCCGGACTGCCAGGCCAGGTCCTCCCTGGACTGGAAACAAGCATCCTAGGACCGGTTTCGGGCTTTCAGCCCTCATCAGCCAGGATAGCTTGACTCCAGTGGCATGGAGAGCACGGGACCCACGTCTGGGCATACCCGTCACACTCGGGGTGACAAATGCAAAAACAACAATTGATGGACAGAATGCAGAACAATGTCGTACGTTCACCCCAGTACAGAGATCTGGGCCTAAATCCATCGTTTTTTTGCTCACCATGCCATTCCAGTTTGGACCCAGCCATATGCAAATCAGTCTTGACCCTGCGCCCAATGGGAACAGTCCAGCCCGAACTGCCAGGCCAGGTCCTCCCTGGACTGGAAACAAGCATCCTAGGACCGGTTTCGGACTTTCAGCCCTCATCAGCCAGGATAGCTTGACTCCAGTGGCATGGAGAGCACGGGACCCACGTCTGGGCATACCTGTCCCACTCGGGGTGACAAATGCAAAAACAACAATTGATGGACAGAATGCAGAACAATGTCGTACATTCACCCCAGTACAGAGATCTGGGCCTAAATCCATCGTATTTTTGCTCACCATGCCATTCTAGTTTGGACCCAGCCATATGCAAATCAGTCTTGACCCTGCGCCCAATGGGAACAGTCCAGCCCAAACTGCCAGGCCAGGTCCTCCCTGGACTGGAAACAAGCATCCTAGGACCGGTTTCGGGCTTTCAGCCCTCATCAGCCAGGATAGCTTGACTCCAGTGGCATGGAGAGCACGGGACCCACGTCTGGGCATACCCGTCCCACTCGGGGTGACAAATGCAAAAACAACAATTGATGGACAGAATGCAGAACAATGTCGTACATTCACCCCAGTACAGAGATCTGGGCCTAAATCCATCGTTTTTGCTCACCATGCCATTCCAGTTTGGACCCAGCCATATGCAAATCAGTCTTGACCCTGCGCCCAATGGGAACAGTCCAGCCCGAACTGCCAGGCCATGTCCTCCCTGGACTGGAAACAAGCATCCTAGGACCGGTTTCGGGCTTTCCGCCCTCATCAGCCAGGATAGCTTGACTCCAGTGGCATGAAGAGCACGTGACCCACGTCTGGGCATACCCGTCCCACTCGGGGTGACAAATGCAAAAACAACAATTGATGGACAGAATGCAGAACAATGTCGTACATTCACCCCAGTACAGAGATCTGGGCCTAAATCCATCGTTTTTTTGCTCACCATGCCATTCCAGTTTGGACCCAGCCATATGCAAATCAGTCTTGACCCTGCGCCCAATGGGAACAGTCCAGCCCGAACTGCCAGGCCATGTCCTCCCTGGACTGGAAACAAGCATCCTAGGACCGGTTTCGGGCTTTCAGCCCTCATCAGCCAGGATAGCTTGACTCCAGTGGTATGAAGAGCACGGGACCCACGTCTGGGCATACCGTCCCACTTGGGGTGACAAATGCTAAAACAACAATTGATGGACAGAATACAGAACAATGTCGTACATTCACCCCAGTACAGAGATCTGGGCCTAAATCCATCGTTTTTTTGCTCACCATGCCATTCCAGTTTGGACCCAGCCATATGCAAATCAGTCTTGACCCTGCGCCCAATGGGAACAGTCCAGCCCGAACTGCCAGGCCAAGTCCTCCCTGGACTGGAAACAAGCATCCTAGGACCGGTTTCGGGCTTTCAGCCCTCATCAACCAGGATAGCTTGACTCCAGTGGCATGGAGAGCACGGGACCCACGTCTGGGCATACCCGTCCCACTCGGGGTGACAAATGCAAAAACAACAATTGATGGACAGAATGCAGAACAATGTCGTACATTCACCCCAGTACAGAGATCTGGGCCTAAATCCATCGTTTTTTTGCTCACCATGCCATTCCAGTTTGGTGAGCAGAATTTTCTTCTTCAGATGCATAGAAGCTGGTTTCCAGAATTTCAACAAATATATTACAGCGCGCCTTAGATGCCATGTGACACTGCACGCAGAGCCAGAATCTTGCTAATGCATAATTGCTCTCCAGTAGCTGCCGTCCTACCACCCCTAATTTTCCTGCTCTTTTTTTTGGCAAAAAAACAAGCCCAGGTTGGACCTGAACTAGGCTCCTATGAAGGTTCTGTTTTGCACTAGAGTAATTTGGCATTTCTGAATATTTATGGGTAGTCCATGCTACTGAAGGCAATGACGAATAGCTGCCCTGCCTCGCCGTTTCCTCCATTAAGGGAGCCTGGAGAAACCAATCGTCCACAAATTGGCAAATCTTACAACCTTTCAGGTGAAGAGATGCCACCAAAGAAGCCATCATATTCGTGAATACTCTCGGAGCTGATCTTATCCCGAAAAGAAGCACCAGGAACTGGAAATAGTGACCCCACAGACAGAACCACAGGAACTTATAATGATGAAGGAACATGAAGGTAAGCATCTTCCAAATCTACTGTGATCAGGAACTCTCCCTGCATGATGAGTGGAATAACGTTCTGGAGTGTTTCTATTTTTAAAGTAATTTTCCTGATGGGTCCGTTGACTCCCTTGAGATTGGAAATCATCCTATATTTTCCAGATGGCTTTGGAACCAAGAAAACAATAGAAAAACATGCTACTCCCCCTCATTTTGGGGAACCAGTGCTATTGCATTCTTTAGCAGTAGAAGTTGAACTACATCCTACATACCTTCCTTCTTGTTCTTGGCTGCAGGACAAGAAGTAATGATGGTCCCAGGTTTCGGGCTGGAGAGGAAAACTCTACTTTGAAATTCGTTCTCATGTCGCCAAAGCCCAAGTGTCTGTAATAGATGTTTAGCAGACTGGTCCGGAATGCTTCAATCTACCCCCACCTGGCAATGTCCTTCCCTCAGCATAGTCAGGACTGCTGCTGCTTATTTGGGGACATAAGCTTAGATTTGGGGTCCAAAGAATTCTTGTAGTTCGTATTTCTTTGCCTCCTGGAGAATCTAGAATGTTACAGTTGCTATCTTCTGGATGTCTGCCGAAACTGTCATTTCCACGAAGTCTGAAAATCTTTAGAGGGCGTAGATCGTTGCCTAAAAGATGAGGAATGATGATTCTTTTTCTTGAAAAGTCAGTGGAGCCTATCTTGTAGCTCTGTCCCAAGTAAGCATGCTCATTCAAAAGGCATACGTAGAGCAACTGACTTTTGCGAAGATTCGGTATGCCATTCTCTTAGGAAAAGATTCTTCCTGGCAACTACATTAGTACATTCTGCTGCACGCACCATATCAAAAGAAATGCCTGATAAAAATCCATCATTTGAACGTTTAGATCCTTCTTGAATTGCTTTAAATAGCTCTTTAATATCTGTGATGAGAGACTGACTAGCGTAAGCACCATAAATGCCCACCCTCCTTGCCAAATGGATTCCAGATTAGCTCTTTTTTAAGGCATAGTTGATCTTATCAGTCTGGTCTTTGAGAATGCTGTCCTCCGTGATTGATGTACATCCTACCAGGCTTGCAACCATCAACTCTACCACGACTGACTCAGCATCTTTTTCTCCATCTCCTCCAGAGCATACAGCCTGGACATTAATCTAGGCTTAGCAATTTTATTCGGGTCCTTCCACTCCAACATGAGCACATCAAATGCATGCTGATAGATAGGCATACCTGGCAAAAAAGCCTTAAACTGCCTGAGAACAGTATCCAAGGACATCAAAGCCACAGCCTCCTCCACAGGGAACCCCATATTACTTCGGATCCTGGCCAGAATTTCAGTTAACATGTCCTTGTCCACATATTTGCCCCTTGGTTCCTGAGGAAGTTTCTCCAACTCTTCTTCCAAGCCAGAAGAAGGGAGAGGAGAAGAATTCTTTGGCTTTGAAGGAGAGAAAATCCAGACATAGTTTCCAAAACGATTCTCCTTATTTTATCTTTGAGGTTCTCTTCCTCCTTGCCACATTGTTTTTTAGGAGGAGAGCAGGAGCTTGAAGATAAATCATCCTTTACAAAATACTTCTTTGCTGAATCCTTCCCCATAACGCCAGCAAAGCTAGTAGCAAGCAGGAACGCAAGAAAATCAGCCAGCCAGCACAGCTGTAGTTACAAAGAAGCAATTGGACAAAACACAAACCGCCCTTAAATATTCGTGCCATCTGTAGCCCTCATGAATGTGCGATGCTCAATCTCATGTGCATGTGCGGAATATTTATTTATGTATTTGAAAAGTTTTATATAGCGTAAACATGACCCTCGCGGGTATCAGAGCGCTTTACAAGCAAATCAAGGCACAAACATATATATCAGTCAAACAGGGTCTCTATGCATATATCAAAGAAAGAAAAAAAATGTACTCTAATCTAGAAATTTGTTCATAAATATGTTTGACTTCTTTCTTGAAAGATGTGGTTGAGGGGGTCCTTCTTATTTCAGTGGGGAGAGAGTTCCAAATACGAGGGGCAATGCAGGAGAAAGCTCTATTGTAGGTTTACTTCCTGAAGAATCTCTGTGGTTTTAGCAGTAAGGTGCTGGAGCATCTAGAGGATCTTGCGCCTCCCAAAAGATCAAGCTTCTTGGCGAAATAGCTTGGGGTAATGAAGTGTAAAGCTTTATGAGTCATGCATGCAATTTTCAGTTGAATTCTTGCATCATAGGGGAGCCAGTTGAGCGATTTCAGGTCAGGAGAGATGTGATTGATCCTTTTTGATCCAGTGATGAGTCTTGCAGCTGAGTTAAGGGAAGCCCTTAATAGGGCTGTAGTGGATCTGGGAGGCCGGAAAGGGTTGCACTTCCATATTCCAATCTGGGAATCACGAAGGCTTGCACTGCAGATTTGAGGTCTTTTGGGGGAGGAAGGGCTTAGTTTTCTTAATATGTTCATATGGAAGTTTGCTCCTTTGATAGTGGCACTTATGTGCTTCTGCATATTGAGGTTTTTGTCAAGAGTTATTCCTAGTGATTTTGCTGAATCGATAATTTGTGCTGTGCAAGTGAATGCAGTTGATTGCTTCATCCATTCATTGACAGGGTGTGGCTGATTCGGAGAGGTGATTAAGAGGAATTTGGTTTTCTGAGTGTTAAGTTTGAGGTGGTTGCATGACAGCCAATTCTGGGTATGAAGAATAAGATTGAGCGCTCGTATGTCTTTAGTGGATGAGATTTTCAGGTACAGTTGGATATCGTCATCATATAAGTGATAGTGGATGTTGGCTGCACTTAGGATTTCTGTTAGTGGCTCCATGAATAGGTTAACAAGGGTGGGTGAGAGGGAGGAGCCTTGTGAGACCCCAAGTGTGACCGGAGCAATCTTAGAGATGGGGTGATTTACCTTGACATTTTGTGTTCTATTTTGAAGAAGAGAGGTAAACCAGTTTAGTACAACCCCTGAGATACCCATCCTGTGTTCAAGTAAGTTAAGTAGATAGTCATGCTTAACCGTATCAAATGCTGAGGAAAGTCCAGGAGGATTAGTAGGCATGATTGTTTTTGATCCAGCATTTTCAGGGCATCGTCCATTATATGTGTCAGGGCCATTTCCGTGCTATGCCCATAGCGGAAGCCAGATTGGAATCGGTCGAAAAGATGGAATTGCTCAATGTGGTTACACAGTTGGATGTGAACACATTTTTCAAAAAGCTTCGCCAGCGTTAGAATGTTGGAAATGGTGCGAAAATTGTTGAGGCTGGTTGGATATGCCGTTGGTTTCTTTAGAATTGGTGTGACCTGCCTCGATTTTGGATTCAGTAGACAAGGGAACCCAAGGATCATAAGGGACCAAGAGTACTGTGATATACACCCTCCCCAAAATACATAAAGACTTAACACCCCCTCCGGGAAGAAAAATCATTACAGGATGTGGTTCTATCTTTGAACTGCTCGGAAGATACATTGAGTTTTTCATCAAAGATTATGTACCAGGAACAAGGTGCTTTTTAAAAGACAGCACTGATATGATCAACCAGATTGAACATATGCCTTTTGATAAAGACACTAGCCTACTCTGTACTCTAGACATTGAATCCCTGTTTACAAATATACCCCAGACAGAGGGGATAGGGGTTATTAGACAAATTTTAGACAGTACGGAACGGCCCCATGTAGTCCCGTCTGACTTTATTTTGGACTCATTAGTACTGACCCTTCAATTTATTTTTTTCATATTTGAAGTACATTTCTACCAACAGATCAAGGGCACTTCAATGGGAGCTGGTTACAACCCCAGTTTCGCAATTCTCTTCATGGACAACATTGAGACAGAAATCATCCTCACTGAAGGAAACCCATTTAATGACAATATATTAATGTGGAAGAGATACATAGATGATATTTTTCTCATCTGGAAAGGCAATGAGACCGCTCTAACCACATTTATCACTTTGCTCAATGCTAATTGTAACGTTCCAGTTCAGTAGCCAACAAATTTCCTTCTTAGACTTACTAATCAAGGACAACGAGGGAGAATTATACACCATCTTATATCGAAAACCTACTGAAAGCAACACATTATTGACATACTCAAGTTTTCATCCAAGGGCACTAAGGTACTCTCTTCCTTATTCTCAACTCTTAGGGATTCGCCGTAATAGTTTTTTGAAAATGATTGTTTTAGAGAAGCAGAATTGCTTAAGAATAAACTTCTGGCCAGAGGTTATCCCCGTAAACTTATCACTAAATCCATCAATAAGGCCTGGTGTAGCCCATGTGAAATATTACTCTCACCTAATACCAAGAGTAGCCCGAACAAAATGGTATGTGTTACCACATTCTCACCAATTTCTAACGATCTCAAAAAGATCATCAAACGCCATTGGCACACCCTAAATACTGATGAACTATCAATTGAATGCTCACTATTTGCTTTTTGAAAAAGCAAGAAAATAAAAAAGCACCTGGTTAGGGCATGCCTTCCCCCAGTGAAACCTCGCCAAACATTACACAACCTCTGGGGCTCCACACGTCTGGTCGGGCATTTCAAATGTGGTGGTTGCAGTGTATGCGGATACACAACTGAAGCAAAAGAGTTTGTACATAACAGTGTGGGAAATGTCTTAACTGAATTTTCCAACTGCAATTTACAGAATGTTATTGATGTGATTATTTGTCCATGCAAAATGATTTATGCTGGACACACTACACAAAAATACATGTCAGAATTTGCCAGCACAGGAGCTGGATAAGATGTAAAGTACTGTGAGGGGGTCAGTGAGGACGGGATGTTTTCCCCCCTGTCTCCATGCTTCTCTTACCCCCTTCCCGCACCTAGAGACTTGTATGGACCGGAACAGCGTGGGTTAATCACGCCGGCTGCCTCTCGCCTCCAGGGACGTCACGGACAGCTGGAACCTGTCCACCAATCAAGCTACCGAGGGGCGGAGTCGCGGACCTTAAAGGCGGAAGTCACCGGAAGAGAAGCGTCGCCGTCAGGGAGAAAGCAAGAGGACGTGGAGAGAGACGCTGCGCCGACGGAGACGGATCAAGAGGAGGATCGAGAGAAGGAGACCGTAAGAAGCACCGACCTTCCGGACTCGGACGAGGACGACGGAGTCGACTCCTGGACAGAGGAGTGGTGGACGCCCCCGGAGGATGCTGATGAGCCGCCGCAGCTCCGGAGAGTTGCGGCTGACACGGTACGTGGCCTGGGAAGGGGAGCGGGGAAGGAATTGTAGGGGAGGACTGCAGCAAAGGCTGTGCCGCCTAAGGGACTCACGGAGTGTTCACTGAGTGTGTGTGTGTTGACCCCTTCACTACCACTACCTGCACAACGTCCAATCCCTCACGGTTGCTTCGGCTTCCAACACCCCCTCCCCTTTCTCTCACTGATCGTCGGAACGATCGTTTAACGTGGGCAGAGTGCATCAGGTGCCCCGCGGGATTCTCACGAAGAGGTCTGTTGAATAACCGTGTATACATGTGTATATACTCTATGCTGTGCACCTCTAGGCTACCGTAATCCACTCCTCTGCTAGTGTCACACCGGCCGGTGGATTAGATATCTGGTGAAGGGTTCTGTCTTGCCCTTCTAATGCAGCGGCAAGGTGTAGTAACCGCCCCTCTCTTGTGTTATTTGTTCCCCACATGAGCCTCCCGGGTTATCCATCCCAGACGAGAAGGAACGCACGCCCCGGAGAACAGAGGAACAGAGGTCCCGCTATCGCCTGGAAAGAAGATCACAGTTGCGCCCTACACCCTGCCCCACCAACTAAAACTTTCCTGTATGCTAATTAATAAAACACTACATCATTGAGCCCATACTCCGGCCTCCTCGCCTATTCTTCCGCCCGTCCCTCTCACACCTGGTGTCAGAAGTGGGATCCGGGAAGATGGAGGCCGCGATGAAGAAGATGGCGGAAGGGCAGGACAAACTGGGCCAGGTTCTGGAGCGGTTCCTGACCGCCGCGGAAGAGGACAGAGGGCAATTACACAAGACCCTAACAGAACATACTCAGACACACGAGGCCACGTTTGGCAGGCTGGCGGACACCCTGGGGCAACAGAGAGGGTTTACCACACTCCCGTCAGTAGTACTGCAGAAGTACGTCAACGGAGAGGACCCCGACTTCTTCTTTTCCAACTTCGAGCGCATGGCCAGGGTTGCCGGTTGGACCGCAGACAAATGGGGTCAATATCTAGGACCCCTGTTGACAGGCGGCATGCAAGCAGCCTACCAGGCAGCAAACCCCCTTGGTCTCACCCCGTATGCAGACGTGAAGAGGGACATCCTAGAACGGTTAGCGTTAGACGAAGACACCTACCGAATCCGGCTACGTCAGGTTAAGGAGGGGCTACAGGAGACACCACGAGCCCTCTCCTACCGCGTCCGAGACCTGGCCGACCGGTGGTTGAAACCCCAAACATCGTCCAAAGAGGACATTATGGAGAAAGTTTATCTGGAACAGTTCCTCTCTTCCTTACATCCCCCTGCCCAGAAATGGGTTCGGCAACACACCCAACTGACCTTTGAGAGAGCCGTCGAAATTGCGGGTGCTTTTCACAGGGCACAGGAGACACAGCGGGGCAAAGAGGAACAACACTGGAGACCTACAGGGGGAGGACATCCTCGGGCAAACAGACCACTTCTTCCTTCTCGTCGACCAGAGGCCCTGGCTGTGGTGCCTGCACCCTTGTTCCCTTCTCCTCGGTCGGCCCCAACCCATATTGGCCCACAATGTTTTTCCTGTGGCGCCTACGGCCACATAGCCCGAGTATGTCCAAAAAGGGAGGAACCGATGGAGGTGGGCCTCACCCGCTCGTACTACTGTAACCCTATGGGAAGAAATCCCCCATATCATAGGACAGTACGGGTAAACGGAGAAAACCGACGGGCCTTGATGGATACGGGTTGTCTGCAGAGCGTGATTCGGCCTTCGGCTATACCTGGGGGGGTCACCCGGACCACAGGGGAGGTCAACATACAATGTGTCCACGGAGACAATAAAAGGTATCCCACTACCAACGTGCAGGTCCAGCACGGACCCTCTGAACAACCCGTGTCCTTGCGGGTAGGGCTGGTGCCACGACTGCCAGAGACATTGGTTCTAGGGTCCGATTATCCTTACATGTCCACAGTGATACCGGAACAAAGCGTCGATCAGGACGACTGGTGCCAGTCAGCCCCCTTTGCCAACGAGTCCATCTTGGCCTGTCCCTCCGTGAAAGACCTCAAAAGCCGGAACCAGAAGAGGAGAGAGAAGAGACACTGGACACACATAGCCCTGACCCAGACTAACGAAGAACCCCTGTGGCAATACGATAGGGGTTTCTTTGCAGCCCAACGGAAGACCCAACCCTAAGAGAGGCATGGAATCAGGCCACCGACACCGAAAACCCGACAAAGTAGGTCCTCAGTTCGTCATAAAGAAGGGAATGGTATACAGAAAAGGGGGAAGAACCAACCACTCCAACTACTGGTACCCCAGTCCTATAGAGAGAAAGTGATGTTCCTCGCTCATAGTCATTTGTTGGGGGGGGCACTTTGGGGAGGAAAAAACTGAACAGGACATCCTAGGGAAATTCTTTTGGCCAGGCGTTTATCAGCAAATCCGTCAGTATTGTAGACGGTGCCCCATCTGTCAGAAGAACAGTCGGTATCGACCCCCAAAGGTGCCCTTATGTCCCTTACCCGTTATTGAGGAGCCCTTCTCTCGTGTGGGGATGGATATAATCGGTCCCTTGCTTCCCTCCCGAAGCGGGTGTAGGTATGTGTTGGTGATGGTAGACTATGCCACCCGGTTCCCCGAGGCAGTGGCCCTGAGACAACCAAATGCCCAACAAATAGCTAAGGCCATGGTGAACATATTTTCCAGGGTTGGATTTCCCCGGGAGGTGGTTTCCGATCAAGGAACGCCCTTTGTGTCCCGCCTTATGAAGCAAGTATGTGCTCAGTTGAAGATAAAACAGATCCGTACGGCGGCCTACCACCCCCAGACGGACGGGCTGGTAGAACGATATAATGCCACCCTGAAAACCACCCTGAAAAAAATGTTAGATCTCGAAACCCGCCGATGGGAGGAAATGCTACCCCTAGCCCTGTTCGCTATAAGGTGTAAACCCCAGAGGAGTACCGGTTACTCGCCATTTGAACTCCTATACGGGCGACAGCCCCGTACCTTGCTTGATATGGCCAAGGAAGAATGGGAAGAAAGACCAGAAGGGACCAAACCCCTCCCCGAATATGTTATGAACCTGAAAACCCATCTCCAAGAAATACATACCATATGTAGAACACACCTGGAGAATGCACAAGAGGGCCAGAAGCGACAGTATGATAAAACCACTAAACCACGTACATTGAAGGTAGACGACTACGTCCTCCTCATGATGCCCACCTCGGACCACAAACTCTTAGGTCAGTGGCAGGGCCCCTTCCGGGTCGTGGAAGTAGTCACCCCCGTCACTTATCGTCTTGAGATGGACCCCCTGAAGAGAAGCAACACCCAGATATTCCACATTAATCTGTTGAAAAGATGGTACGGGGAACCCCCCCCCGTTCCTGTCTCTCTGGCCCAAGACCACCCGGTGGCATACCATCCGAGCAGGGATCCTGAGCTGTCTGTGGAACAGCAGAAGGCCCTAGACACCTACCTGTGGCCCTTCAGGGCCATCTTTTCCTCCACCCCAGGTCGAACCACCCTCACAGAACACTCAATTACCACTTTGCCAGGGAAGCGGGTAAAGCTACGACCG
Source organism: Calotriton arnoldi (assembly GCA_963921515.1). Classification (NCBI taxonomy): domain Eukaryota; kingdom Metazoa; phylum Chordata; class Amphibia; order Caudata; family Salamandridae; genus Calotriton; species Calotriton arnoldi. Next base: position 2,681,154 of record CAWUFW010000282.1, read on the forward strand.
TATCGCCTTCCTGAATCCCGCAGACAGGCGGTGGAGCGCGAGATACAACAAATGCTCCACATGGGTGTCATAGAACCGTCCAAGAGCGAATGGAATTCGCCCATTGTCTTAGTACCGAAACCGGACGGTTCTATTCGATTTTGTATCGACTTCCGCGAGGTCAATAAGATCTCCCAGTTCGACACCTATCCTCTACCCCGGGTGGACGAACTGGTGGAAAGGCTAGGAAAAGCCCAGTACATCAGTACCTTAGACCTCTGTAAAGGGTACTGGCAGGTCCCCTTAACGAAAACCGACAAGGATAAAACCGCATTCTCCACCCCGGGAGGTTATATCAGTTCACAGTATTGCCCTTCGGGTTACACGGAGCCCCGGCTGCTTTCCAAAGGCTGATGAACAACCTTCTTAGACCCTGTGCCGCATATGCTGCGGCATACATCGGCGACATAGTCATTCACAGCCCCACCTGGGAGGAACATCTATGCCACCTGGCAAAAGTCGTTCAGACCTTAGGGGCAGCCGGTCTCACCATTAATCCCACCAAAAGCCGGCTTGCTGCTAGGTCGGTGAAGTACTTGGGGTATCTGCTCGGAGAGGGGTTAATCAAACCACAGAAGGAAAAGGTAGCCGCCATAGCCGATATCCCATTTCCCCACACCAAAAGAGAGCTGAGGGCCTTCCTAGGCATTCTCGGCTATTATAGACGCTTCATACCGGACTTCTCGCAGACAGCTGCACCTTTAACCGACCTGCTACAGAAACACAAGAACGCAGAAAAGGAGTTACGGCAACCTTCCCCCTGTCTTCAGCGGGCCTTTCACGCCTTGAAACGAGCCCTTACTTCCGACCCTGTGCTCCTGAGTCCCGAGTATGACAAACCATTCATCCTTCAAACAGATGCATCAGAGCAGGGACTGGGCGCAGTACTGTCTCAAACCGACCCCCAGGGACAAGAACGTCCCATACTGTACATAAGCAGGAAATTGTTCCCCCGCGAAACACGATACTCCGTCATAGAAAAGGAGGCCCTAGCCATCAAATGGGCGATTGAGACCCTCAGGTACTACCTCGAAGGTAGGGAGTTTACTCTGTACACCGACCACGCCCCTTTAGAGTGGCTGTCGCGCAACAAAGGACATAATGACCGGGTCATGAGGTGGTTTTTGGCGCTTCAGCCCTTCCATTTCACCACTTTACATCGGAAGGGCAGAGAGCAGACCAACGCAGACTATCTCTCACGCCATCCCCTTGACCCGTTTCTTGCCGGCAAGAAAGTAAGGGGGGAGGGATGTGAGGGGGTCAGTGAGGACGGGATGTTTTCCCCCCTGTCTCCATGCTTCTCTTACCCCCTTCCCGCACCTAGAGACTTGCATGGACCGGAACAGCGTGGGTTAATCACGCCCGGCTGCCTCTCGCCTCCAGGGACGTCACGGACAGCTGGAACCTGTCCACCAATCAAGCTACCGAGGGGCGGAGTCGCGGACCTTAAAGGCGGAAGTCACCGGAAGAGAAGCGTCGCCGTCAGGGAGAAAGCAAGAGGACGTGGAGAGAGACGCTGCGCCGACGGAGACGGATCAAGAGGAGGATCGAGAGAAGGAGACCGTAAGAAGCACCGACCTTCCGGACTCGGACGAGGACGACGGAGTCGACTCCTGGACAGAGGAGTGGTGGACGCCCCCGGAGGATGCTGATGAGCCGCCGCAGCTCCGGAGAGTTGCGGCTGACACGGTACGTGGCCTGGGAAGGGGAGCGGGGAAGGAATTGTAGGGGAGGACTGCAGCAAAGGCTGTGCCGCCTAAGGGACTCACGGAGTGTTCACTGAGTGTGTGTGTGTTGACCCCTTCACTACCACTACCTGCACAACGTCCAATCCCTCACGGTTGCTTTGGCTTCCAACACCCCCTCCCCTTTCTCTCACTGATCGTCGGAACGATCGGTTAACTTGGGCAGAGTGCATCAGGTGCCCCGCGGGATTCTCACGAAGAGGTCTGTTGAATAACCGTGTATACATGTGTATATACTCTATGCTGTGCACCTCTAGGCTACCGTAGTCCACTCCTCTGCTAGTGTCACACCGGCCGGTGGATTAGATATCTGGTGAAGGGTTCTGTCTTGCCCTTCTAATGCAGCGGCAAGGTGTAGTAACCGCCCCTCTCTTGTGTTATTTGTTCCCCACATGAGCCTCCCGGGTTATCCATCCCAGACGAGAAGGAACGCACGCCCCGGAGAACAGAGGAACAGAGGTCCCGCTATCGCCTGGAAAGAAGATCACAGTTGCGCCCTACACCCTGCCCCACCAACTAAAACTTTCCTGTATGCTAATTAATAAAACACTACAACATTGAGCCCATACTCCGGCCTCCTCGCCTATTCTTCCGCCCGTCCCTCTCACAAGTACTAAATGCATCACTTGTGGAACACTTCCAAACCTTGGGACATGATGAGAACGACATTAAATGGCAAGTTGTGGAGGTTATAAAGGCCCCTATTCGAGGGGGAGACATTTCCATCATTCTCAACAGAACAGAACTAAAGTGGATTCTCAGACCAGACAGTTTCCAAAATGGGCTCAACCAGATGGAGGACTGAAATACTCTTATTTGATCATATCCAAACATGACTTCTTCGCTCACTATGTAGTTCTCCTACAGTGATTAACCTTGTGGAAAATCTTGGAATATACACAAATTCCTTTGTCAAATATGTTTAACATGGTATGGCGAAGTGTTGTAGTTCTCTTGGTATATATCTCTCCTGCAGTGTCTTACCTTGTGTCTTAATAAAGACTAATTCCTTGTTTAAATATGTTTTAGATGTTGGGGTGTCCCCCAAAAAACACACTCAAGTTCTGAAATCACTATCAGAACTTCAAGTACGATTGGAGATTCCTCCCTTTCCTTTTCTTTATTCTTTCTACTCTTTCTCCTTTTTCCTTCTTCCTCTAGTAAAAACTGTTCCCTATATAACCCTTTCCAAGTATTCATAATGAAGGTACTTCCAAGATGGCCGCCTCCTGTCTGTCTTATTTCTATTACCATTGAGCCTGCTTGCCTCACACCGCTGATAACACAGCACGCTCCAGACATGTCCTCGACTGGTTTTTCTCTTATTTCCATTTCCTTACGCATAAGCCTGTATGCTTCACACTGCTGACAGCGAGGCGCACTCCGGGTGTTTCCTCGATCGCAGGTGCTTGACTCATTCAGTAAGGTCCTTCCTGCTAAAATTAATTCTGTACCAGGGCATTTATTTTGCTACCTGAACTCGGTATTTATAGTTTGCAATTTGTTCTTCCAGACAGAGGAGATTGTTCCTTCATGTTATGGCCGTCTAATCTACAATCAGTCGTAGCTCTGACCACAGCACAAGTAGGTGTTTTCATGGCTCAATAACCTTTTTCTAATTAAAAACCAGGTTGTGGGGGCAGAGCCAAGCGGCTCATCATGGCGGACGTGCTCTGAGCGAGCTCCGCTGGCCGGCAAGTCATCCTACCATAATCCTGCCTGTAACTGCTGTGCTTCATCACTCCGATGACTCATCTGTGCCTGCCATCCTTCGGGAGACATTGGGGCCGCCTTCGGGTCCCGTGGCACAAACAGGGCCGCCTCCAGCCTGTGCCGCGGCGGCTCGTCGTGCTCGGCCGGCTGCGGCCTGGTGGACATGGGGAGTGCCTCCGCGGGGAGCAACGTGCGGCCGCTGGTGCATGCTCCTGGGGGCCTCGGGCTGCCGGAGCGGAGGATCCGACGTCGGTACATTGTGGGGTTCCCATGTGCCGGAGCGGAGGATTTGACGTCGGGACATTGTGGGGGTCCCATGTGGGTCGAGGACCTGCAGACAGTGCGGGGGACCGGACGAGGACTGCGGCCTGCGCACCACGAGACGCCGGGTCTGGAGTGTCGAGCGAGAGGATCCAGTGATTGCCACATGGCAGAGAGGTGAGGCACCCCTTAGTGGGAGGGGGGATGTGCTCCGCGACTGGGCTAGGTCCCGGTGCGGCTTGCGGTCGGGGGGGCCCTCCCTCGGCCTTCCTCTCGCTTTTGGGTCCGGGGTCTTGGTGCTGCCTTCTGGCCTTACTGATCTGGCCAACTACAATAGGCCAAAGGACCCAATGAGGACGGGGACCTGCCTTGGGGGATGACTGGGGGCAGGAGCTGGGGCTCTTCTGTACGTTTGGCACCCCTTGGGACAGCCTGCTGCAGTAGATCCTACAGTTTCCACATTTCCTGACCCATGGGGCTATGAATTGATAGCACTAATCATTGTAGCGTAGTGAGTGGCACCACGGGCCTGGGGTGGCTACACGCGCCTGTGGCCTCGGGCTCTGAGGAATTCTTTGGGGCTTGCCTGGTGGTGGTGCTTGGGGCCTCGTCCCCTCCTGGCTGACAGCGCTGGGTCGTGAAGGCCTGCTGTGGGGACTGTGTGGGCAGCGCCGCCGGATTTGAGTGGGTGGCTGGCCACAGAAATATAGGCCCTTACACAATAATTGTTACAGCATGTCCAAAGAGAAGGCCCTTGTGCCTGGCCCGAAACAAAGTACCATGGACCGATTCACGTCCACGGCGGCGCAGTCCACGGAAATTTCAGATACCGCATCAGGCGTACAGGATAATGCTGCCCTCCTGGCGGCCATTACTCAGTCCAGGCAAGCACTGGAAACTCAGATTGGCGCGGTGGGAAAGGAGGTCACTCTCTTGCGCCAGGACCTCCGCAATGCCGTTGATCGCATTACATAAACGGAAACGAGACTCACAGGGGTGGAGGATGCCGTGACTACACTGCAGCGCAAAGTTACCTCCCTGGAACAGTTGACTAAGGGATTGGCCCTGCAGGTGGAGGATGCGGAGGGATGGGCGAAGAGAAACAACCTCCGCTTCGTGGGTTTCATTGAAAATTGCGAGGAAGACGATGCAGGAAAGTTTCTCACACACTGGCTTAATTCTTGGATCCCAACCGACGCTCTCTCACCATGCTTCGTAGTCGAACGTGCGCACAGGGCCCTGCAGCAGAGGCCTCCGCCGGGGGCCAGGCCGCGCTCCATGATTGCACAAATTTTACATTTCCGTGACCACGATGTTATCTTGCAGCGGGCGAGGCTTCAGGCGGATCTTGTCTGTAAGTCTCATCGGATTATGATATTTCCAGACTATACGAGAATGGTCCAACAGCAGCATCAGTCATTCACTGCTGCCAAGGCATGTCTCCCTAATCTCAGGATCCACTACATGCTCCTGTACCTGGCCCGCCTAAGAGTGGTCTTCAACTCTCGCACCATCTTTTTTGACACCCTGGATGAGGTCTTTACATGGACAAATGAACAACGGCCTTTAAAGCCACATACCCTGCCGCACAGAGACTCCGATTCCTCGACTGGAGATTCAAACAGGCCGCAACTGACAGCCAAGGACAAAAGACGTCACAGATCCAGATCCACATGGCGTTCTAAGAATAACAAACAGAACCCGGAGAACTTGCAGGCTCAAAAGAAATAACATTATAAGCTGCATGGTTTGTCCCCCTCAGGGAGGTTTGAATCCCCCCAATAGGAATCGGGACATTATAGGGACCCAAGGGATCCATAGGGGAGTCAGCGTCTCGCCTCCCCGTTGGTGGCAGGATGCAGTGCTTCCCGCGATAGATACTTCAGTTGTTTTGAGGTATTGGGGTGGGATGGGAGGGGGTAGGGTTGTTGCACATGTTATGATTCGTTTTGATTTGTGTTTGCTGCGTAGTCCAAAAGTCCTGGGGTTCACACTTCCTCGGCTCCGCTGATACCACATACCACTCTCACATAGAACAATGGCAGCAGAACCCGTAGTACATTCTCCGGGGCAGTTACATATAGTGAGTTGGAATACGATGGGCATGCTGGATAAGATCAAACGGGGCGCGGTACTCCGCCATGCTAAACATACAGGAGCTGACATTCTTCTCTTACAAGAGACGCACATGCTTGGTACGAAGGCCCCCTGTTTAGCCCGTTACGGCTTTGTACACACTTTCCATGCAGGATTCATGAGGGGCTCCAGGGGCGTTGCCATCTTGATTCACCGCCGGGTTGCATTCACACTGATACAGAAGTGGGTTGACATACATGGTCGATATATTTTTGTTCATGGGACGGTAGCTGGGGAACACATTGTGCTTGGTAGTGTCTACGCCCCCCCCCCCCCGCCCCTTGGTCAGAGCTTTCTGGATCATTTGGTAGGGATATGGGGTGCCCTGCCGGAAGAGCTTGCAGTGGTGGGTGGGGACTGGAACGATGTAATATTCCCAAATCTAGATAGGTGGCGCCCAGCGGGCGCTGTGGCAAGATCCCCTGATTCCAAACTACGGACCCTGGTGGACATGGTGGGGTGGGTAGACACATGGTGGGCGCACAACCCCACGGAGGCCAGCTACACTTACTTCTCCCACACCCACACTTCCTACTCCAGGCTTGATTACATATTTGTCCCCCGCACCTTTGTCCATAGAGTACCGACGGCAGTGATCCTTCCGAGGGGTTTGTCAGACCACTCTCCCGTGGCTATATATCTTCTGATAGGCCCGAGCCAACCCCCCTTACGGTGGCGCCTCTCGGTGTGGCACCTACAAAATCCGGCATATCGTGCTCATATCCATAGCGTGCTTTCAGACTATATATCGCATAATAAAGGGACAGTGACCTCGGCCTGTACCTTTTGGGAGGCCATGAAGCCCACACTGCGGGGAGGGGGAGGGGCATTAGTTTCTGAACAGCAGAACGGAGACGGCGGAGACAGTCACTCATCCAGCTAGAGGCACAGATCATGACACTGGAACTTTGGGCCCGAGACGCAGACGGTGCCGCAACGTGTTGGCAACTACGTTTTTTCCAGCAACAATATCATAGTATGCAGATGGATGAAGCACGGGTTGTGTGGCTTGCTACACAAAGCAGAATTTATCAGTGGGGCAACAAGTCTGGGAGACTCCTTTTCTGACTATGTCAACAAGTGCAAACATATACTCCCCTCCCGGGTCTACGTGACTCTGAAGATGTACTGGTTACAGACCCTGTGGTGCTGGCCGACAGCTTCGCGGACTACCCCAATCCTTATATACTGCCCGCGAGGTCCTCGATGCCTCTGAGATCGAGCAATTCTTTGATGATATCCCTCCGAAGGCCCTTTCTGAAGAGGGCTGGGAGTCTTTTGAGGCCCCCCTGTCCTTAGAGGAATTGACCACTGCAATGGCTGATCTGCATACGGGTAAGGCGCCCGGCACTAATGGCCTTCCCAGTGAATTCTATAAAGTCTACATGGCCCTGTTAGGCCCTCATTATCTAGCGGCCATACTAGAAGCTGCCTAGACTACATATATGCCCCCCGATTGGAGGCATGCTGAAACTGTTGTGTTCCATAAACCGGGTCGCCCTCCAGAACTCCATGCATCCTACCAGCCAATCTCTCTTTTAAACGTGGAAGCGATGCTTTTGGCTAAAGCGCTCGCCACCAGACTCCTGGATCATCTCCCCGACCTGATTCATCTGGATCAGGCGGGATTCATGCCCCGGCGGGCCACACGACATAATATGCGCCGGGTTCACAATGCGATTGCTGCAGTAGATTGCCTTCATCGCCCCGCGGCCCTTCTACTAGCTGATATTGACAGAGCATTTGACTCGGTCAGCTGGACATATCTATTCATCCTCTTGGAGCGCTTAAATTTTGGTCCAAAATTCATATCATACATACACATGCTATATCACGGGCTGAGTGCGTATAGCCAGTAGGGTGTCCGCACCATTCCCAATCAGCCGGGGCTCTAGACAGGGGTGTCCACGCTCCCCATTGCTGTTTGCTCTGGCTATTGAGCCGCTGGCAGCCTGGATTCGCTTAGACGCCCAGATCAGGGGCTTTGAATGGACCGCCAAAGTTTCCGACCGAATAGCCTTGTATGCTGATGATGTTCTCTTCTTCATGACCGACCCCCATTGGTCAGGCCCCCGAATCCTTCAAATTAGGTGAATATTTTGTGAGACCTCAGGGCTCTTTATGAACGTGAATAAGTCCATACTTTGGCGCCTGCGGGGGTCCGCTGGTGACTATAGATGGGCCACAGATCTCTCCCAGACTCGGAAGGGCATGAAATATTTGGGGGTCTTCATAACAGATAGGCAGGAGGTCGCTTGGGCACGCAATATAGACATTGGTCTCGCTAAGGTCAAAACAGAGTTGAAATCCTGGGCGGGTTTACCCCTATCCCTATAAGGCCGCTCGGCAATTTTTAAGATGATCTCCCTCCCCAGGCTCCTGTATCAATTACAGAATCACCCCTACTTCTTTCCGCAAACGTGGTTCAGACAGATTAATTCTATGCTAAATGGGTTCTTTTGGGGGGGAGGGGCAGTCAGGCAGTCCGCACCTGTTTTCTCTCTACCTATTGTGGGGGCATTGCGACTGCAGATATACAGTCATATTATGCGGCCTCCCAGTAACAAGTTCTCAATGACTGGTGGTATTGCCCAAGAGAGGAACCAGCATACACTGTAGAGAGATGGCTATTGGGAGATCCGTCGCTGCATAAATATCTACATGGCCGTGCTAATACCCAGGCTCTCCCTTCGGCAAAGGTTGTGCTGGCAATATGGCGACAGTCTTTTTGCCGTATTGGCTGGCTGAATAGGCTCACAGGCAAGGCCCCACTATGTATTCGCCTTCTCCCACAATTGCAACGTTTACTGGACTTCCAAGGTTGGGATAGGATTGGGATTTCTACATTGGGGGACGTTCTTCAGGGTATCACTCTTAAATTCTTCTCAGATTTACAGGTAGAACATTCCATGCCGCGCACCCAATTTGACAAATATTTACAGCTTCGCCACGCACTCTCTCCCTATCTTCGAGGTCTCACAGTCCTTCCCGAATCCAGTCCACTTGAGGGAAAACTCCTTATGGGGGGCTTGGCTGATCACAAAAGTTTCAAAATATACCAAACACTGGTCACCCACAGCGCATCAACACTGGAGTCCCTTAGAGAGACCTGGCAGGCTGATATAGGCCCTATTGATAATGATGACTGGAGGGAGGCTCTGGACTCCCCCCGGGGAGCTGCCATCTCCTGCGATTGTAATTGATTCGGTTAAAATACCTGCATAGAACATACTATACCCGGATGCGGCTTTATAGGGCTGGGCTTATTGCGTCCCCAACGTGTCTACGCTTTGGGATGGAGGAGGCCACCTTTATTCATACGGTATGGACATGTCCGGCCCTTGATAGGTTTTGGGGGGGCGTCCATAGATGCCTGGCTGAGGTGCTGGGGTGGACCATATGCAGTACGCCACGGCTAGCGTTATTACACATTGCGGAGGTCATTGGGGGTAACAGATATAAACGTCACTTACTGTTTTTGGGGTTAACTTTGGCCAAACGAGACATAGCCTGCTCTTGGAAAGCACACTCCCCACCCCTGTTAGGGGTTTGGAAGCGGGGTCTAGATTTTTGCACGGGGTTGGAAAAGCCTGTATTTAAGGCCCGGGGATGCCCCCAAAAACACACACGCATATGGCAGTGCTGGGCAGACTTCAGAGGACTTGTCCTGACCCCACCGACTCCACCACCCACATTGCTGGATTTAGGGGTCCTGCCACATACCTAAAGTTGTTTTTATGTGTACTGCCACTGAGTTAATGATGGGGATGGTTAGCCGGGGCAGAATCCAGGGACTTGGTCATCTCGTAAGGATATTATTCCTTCACACTCTGATCGCAGCTGGCTGTCTTTTATTTCTTTTCTTGTTCGGTTATATTGTTAAACTATACTAGTGCAATTCTTGCTTACATATGCCAATACTATATTTTGTCGATACATGTATAAAATGGCTCTTGGAGCATGTTGGCAAAGAAAATCCAATAAAGTATGTTTATAAAAAAAATTAAAAAACAGGTTGCAGCAATTAATTTCTTACTCCCTCCTTATTTCAGTTATTGTTTCCTGATCCCTCGTTGCCCTCGGAGATCAGTGGCTTCTTTTCTATAGGTCTGACCTTTAGGATTCTGGCGCATACAGTCTTACCTTCGTGCACTGGATATTTTACGACCTAGGTAGATTTATTATTACGCCCTGCATCTATCCCTGGATTTTCATCACTTATAACATTAATGGTTCAAGCACAGACAGCATGATTGTCTTGTATTAAATTTACATGACTATTTCTCGAGATTCCTGGGGAATCCAGAATACATGCAGCAGCGCCCCTTACCATGGTGGTTGACCCATGTAATGTAACTGAACTTTCTTAACTGTCATTTCTTTTAAATCCTTTTTCATTGCAGGTGGTTCATTTTGTAAATAATTCTTTACAGGCATTAATTTTCTGTGTCCTGTTGTATGTTACTACAGATTGTTATATAAATAGGTGTTTAATGTAACTACACAATTGACACCTTGTCAGGCAATTGACCCTCAGTCCTCATGATGATCCTATATCCTCAGGGGATCGAAACGCCATCAACATACACTCTGACCCATTAAAAATAATGATTGAAATTATAATTCTTTCCTTGGGTGCAGTAGTGTTTTGTATTATGCAATAAGTGACCTAAATTTTATATATATAAATATTCACTGAAAAAACCGTAGGTTTCAGACATGTTATAGTTACAAATTAGCATTTAAAAAACCTTTGAAATTCACTGAAAAAACCATAGGTTTTAGGGACGTTATAGTTACAAATTAGCATTTAAAAAACCTTTGAAATTCACTGAAAAAACCATAGGTTTTAGGGACAGTTATAGTTAGTTGGACATTGCACTCGTACAAAACCCGTGAAATTCCCCGTTATAGTTAGTTCAGCTAACTATAACTCGCGCCCCACAATGCACTGCTGATGACGTCACATATTACATCACTCATGACATGGTCAGTGACATCACTGATGACATCACTGATGACATCTCAAATGACATCACTGATGACATCATCCAGTGACTGTGTGTTTCTGTAAAGTTTAAATATTTTTATATATATATAGGGAAAGGCGTATTGAAGAATGAGTGGGTGTATAAGTGTCTGTATGGATGATTTAGTAGGTGCGTGACTAATTCTATAAGTGAGTGATTAAACGTATCTTACTGAATGCATGGGTTAGTGACTAAACTGGGTGAATGTCTGTATCTGTCTGTTACTGTGTAAGTGGCTGCATGGGTTTGTGAATAGCTACATGAGTGTCTATAAGAGTTATTGATTTGTTGTCTGAGTATCTGTATGGGTGCCTGAGTGTTTGTGTGGATGGGGTGTGTGCGACTGTGCATAGATGTGTGAGTGGGTGATTCACTGGGTGGATGGTTTCAAGAGTGCATCTGTGATAGACTGTATGGGTGGGTAAGTGTGTGTAAGAGTGTGTTAGTGAGTGAATGTATGTCCCAGTGGTACATGTGTGAGTAACTACATATGTGAAAGGCAGTATATATGTGTGTTGGAGTATATAAATAGCTATAAGCGAGAGTGAGTGATTGTGATAGTGGCTGTATGGATGAGTGTGTGCTTGTATCAGTGATTGTATAAGAGCGTAACAATGTGCTAGTATTTGTATGATTAAGTGAGCTGGTGTGTGTATAACTGTATAGGTGAGTAAATGGCAGTGTGTTTAATTATTTGCATGACTGAATAGGTGTGTGAGTACCTCTATGGATGAGTGGCGGTGTTTGAGTGTCTATATAGGAGTAAGAGTGCATATGATAGTCCTGTATTGAGTGACCATAAGTATGAGTGACTGTACGGGTGAGTGAGTGGATGTGTGTGTGTAGACCTAAGAATCAGTGAGTGGGTATGTAGTTATTGGTGTTGGAGTGTCTATGGTTTTGCGAATGGCAGTCTGTAATTTAGATTGGGTGTATCAAAGGTTATATTAGGGTGTGAAGAGCTGCATCAGATTATCACGTGGATGATGTCATCAGTGATGTCATTTGAGATGTCATCAGTGATGTCATCAGTGATGTCACTGACCATGTCATGAGTGATGTAATATGTGACGTCATCAGCAGTGCATTGCGGGGCGCGAGTTATAGTTAGCTGAACTAACTATAACGGGGGAATTTCACGGGTTTTGTACGAGTGCAATGTCCAACTAACTATAACTGTCCCTAAAACCTATGGTTTTTTCAGTGAATTTCAAAGGTTTTTTAAATGCTAATTTGTAACTATAACGTCCCTAAAACCTATGGTTTTTTCAGTGAATTTCAAAGGTTTTTAAATGCTAATTTGTAACTATAACATGTCTGAAACCTACGGTTTTTTCAGTGAATTTCAAAGGTTTTGTAAATGACAATTTTTAAATGTATTAATTGTTATATACATTTTTTTCATACTGATTTCGAAATTTTTTAGAAAACATTTTTTTTACATATTTTATTTTTTAAATTACATTGTAATTATATTATACATTACAAAAATACTTTCTCAGAATGAATTACTTTAGTTTAAATACTTTGCACATAGGCAATAGACTTTTAAGTACAGTAGTTACAGTTGTTGCAATGGGCAACACATTTTCAAACACAATGCAACATTCAGCTCAATGTGAATTTCTAGTTAAATGCAATTAGTTACTTTATGGATTACTTTTCTAACCACAGGACTGGATCCTAGATTCAGTCCTGGGACATCTCCTGTAAACAGTTGAGTAAAAGCGTTTTGGTTACAGTCGTGATTTTTAAGGAATATTATTGTACTTTAAAAGTTGACACTTAGAAACTTTTTCTCATAGAATGACCAATGTTATCCTATGGAAGGAAATTCACTTAGGAGGTAAAAACTGTTATCGTTACTTTTTGTTACTCAGTGTTGGATCCTGAATCCAGCACTGGTGCATCTCCTGTAAACAGTTGAAAGAATGCGTTTAAGTCATACAGGCGATTTTTAAGGAATATTTGTAGTTTGTGAAAATCGACACTTTGAAACTTTTCTGCTGAAAACCAGACAAAGGATTCCTATGGAGAAAATATAAGTTACTGGTAAGTACGGTTAAAATTACTTTTCAGGGTCAGTGCTGGGCTGAAAGATGCAGCACTGGGTTCTCTCCTGATAACAGGTGAGTAAATTGGAATTCGTACTTTGGTTGATTTTAGAGGAATATTATAAAGTTCCAAAACTCCACACTAAGAAGAATTTCCAAGTGAAACCAGTCAATGTTAGCCTATGAAGGAAATTCAAGTTACCGGTAAGTACGGTTAAAATTAATTTTGAGGATCAGTACTGGGCTGAAACATGCAGCACTGAGGTCTCTCCTGATAACAGGTGAGTAAATCGGAATTCGTATTTCGGCTGATTTTACAGGAATATTTTAAAGTTCCAAAACTCCACACTTAGAAGAATTTCCAAGTGAAACCAGTCAATGTTAGCCTATGGAAGGAAATTCAAGTTACTGGTAAGTACGGTTAAAATTACTTTTCAGGACCAGTACTGGGCTGAAAGATGCAGCACTGAGGTCTCTCCTGATAACAGGTGAGTAAATCAGAATTCGGATTTCGGCTGATTTTAGAGGAATATTTGTATGTTTCAAAAATCAAAACTTAGAAGAATTTCCAAGTGAAACCAGTCAATGTTAGCCTATGAAGGAAATTCAAGTTACCGGTAAGTACGGTTAAAATTACTTTTCAGGATCAGTACTGGGCTGAAAGATGCAGCACTGAGGTCTCTCCTGATAACAGGTGAGTAAATCGGAATTCGTATTTCGGCTGATTTTACAGGAATATTTTAAAGTTCCAAAACTCCACACTTAGAAGAATTTCCAATTGAAACCAGTCAATGTTAGCCTATGGAAGGAAATTCAAGTTACTGGTAAGTACGGTTAAAATTACTTTTCAGGACCAGTACTGGGCTGAAAGATACAGCACTGAGGTCTCTCCTTATAACAGGTGAGTAAATCGGAATTCGTATTTCGGCTGATTTTAGAGGAATATTTGCACAATGGTGAAGGGAGGGGGCGGGGCCTGAGGTGACATCTGTGCAAACGCGCCCCCGTGGCGCGTTTTAAGTTGGGGGATTAAGTCCCCTTGAATCCTGAGGGTCCCTAGGGGCCAACTAGCCCACCAGGAACCTCCAATATGCGCCAGGGGCTGCGTTGCAGAGACGTGTAGAGAGGCCACACCCCTTTTACACCTCTCTGCAACGCAGCTCTGTGGCGCTTTCTGGATGTACCTGTTGGGCTAGTTGGCCCTCAGGGACCCTCAGGATTGAAGGGGATTTAATTCCCCATCTTAAAACGCGCCACGGGGCCTGTTTGCACACATGTCACCTGAAGCCCCGCCCCTCCCTTCACCACTGTGCAAACGCGCCCCGTGGCGCGTTTTAAGTTGGGGGATTAAGTCCCCTTGAATCCTGAGGGTCCCCGGAGTCCAACTAGCCCACCATATACCTCCAAAGCGCCACAGAGCTGCGTTGCAGAGAGGTGTAAAGGGGTGTGGCCTCTCTACACGTCTCTGCAAGGCAGCCCCTGGCGCATCCTGGAGGTTCCTGGTGGGCTAGTTGGCCCCCAGGGACCCCCAGTATTCAAGGGGAATTTGTTCCCCTCTGCAAACGCGCCAGGGGGCGCGTTTGCAGAGTGGTGAAGGAAGGGGCGGGGCCTGCGGGCCCGATCGTTTTTTTTTTTTTTGTCCCCTGAAGGGGGCTGTGTGGCCCCCTTCCTTTTTCTCTTTTTGGGCCCTGGGGACCCCATCCCCCAGGGCCTTACCCCTTTTTAAATTTTTCAAAAAAAAAAAAACGGGAAGGGGGCCGCGTGGCCCCCCTTCCCTGGGCCTGTATTTATTTATTTATTTATTTATGCGTTTTTATATAGCGCGGACTTTACCCGAGGGTGTCAGAGCGCTTCACAACAGGATCAGCAACATTACATAAGGAGGAGGATACAAATGAGCATAATACAAAGACAAGCGTTACATTGCATGAGGAAAAAGTGACAATTGTGCAAAAACAAACAAACCAAATACAAAAGAGGAATGAGTTCCAATAGGAAAAAGTGACAGATGTGCATGAAACATGGGATACCAAATACAAATGGAGGTATAATACTGCAATAAATGGCAGTCACACATGACACACTGGGAAGGCGCTTCTATAGGCTTGGAGTACAGAATTTCCTATAGTGGAAGAACTTCCTTGAGGTAGTAGAGAGGGCGTGGATTCAACAGGGGGTACATGGGGTACAAAATATATGATACATGGGGTACAAAATACACTAAAGGCAAAATACTGTAATAAGTGGCAGTAACTCGAAGCACACTGAGAAGGCCCTTCTATAGGCTTGGAATACAGAATTCCTATCATGGAAGAGCTTCCTTGAGGTAGTAGAGAGGGCGTGACTTCACAGGGGACTTATAATGGGGGAACACGCACATAAAAACCAACACAACACATAAAATAAGGAATGAACAGACACAAGTACAACTTTATACTGACGAGCGGACTTCCTAGAGGGGCCTAAGACCGAACGTATTAGTTCTGGAAGTGTCTTTGGAATAGAAGAGACTTGAGGTCAGCTTTGAAGATCCGGGTAGAGGAGGTGGCACGGAGCAGTGGGGGAAGCGAGTTCCAGATTCTCACCGCATTGCCCGAGAAGGATTGAGCCATCGATCTTTCCCTTTTGAAGACGGGGGGCTCAAGCAGAAGCTTTTCCGCATTGCGAGAAGGGCGAGAGCCACCGGACAATTTCAGTTTATTCGCCAGGTAACGAGGGGAGGACGTGTGTAAGGCTTTGTGTGTGATGCAGGCAGTTTTGTAAATAGATCTTGCCTCGATCGGAAGCCATCGCAGAGAGGACAGGATAGGAGTGATGTGGTCGCTTCGTTTAGACCCTGAAATGAAGCGAGCTGCTGAATGGAGGATGGATTTGAGAGGGGAGAGGTGGGATTTGGGTAGGCCAGTCAGAAGAGAATTGCAATAATCCAGTCTTGAGAGAACCAGAGATTGAACCAAGGTTTTTAAGTCTTTCTCCGGGAAGAACCGACGGATCCCCCACAGAAGGCGCAGCTGGTACCGTGCATTCTTAGCAATAGAGTTGGTGTGGGCGATTAGGTTGAGTCTTTTGTCGAGAATGACACCTAGGGATTTAGCGCTGTCAACAATGATGGGTTTGTTGTTGAGAAGGTTCAGCTGATCCATCCAAGATTGAACAGGAGGAGGTGAGAGAGAGGTAGAGAGGAGGAGGAATTCAGTTTTGGCGGGATTCAGAATGAGTTGGTGAGCAGACATCCAGTTGTGAATAGAGTTGAGGGTAGAATTGAGTAGGGAGAGATCGTGTGCGGAGGACACCTTAAGGTAGATTTGCGTGTCGTCCGCATACAGATGGTAAAGGATCCCAGATTTGCTTAGGAGGTTCCCTAAAGGTTCCAGGTAGAGATTAAACAAGGTGGGTGCCAGGATAGAACCTTGAGGGACGCCTTGACCTACGGCAACAGGAGATGAAAGACTGTTCCCTATCTTGATCATTTGGGATCTGTCCGAGAGGAAAGAGGCAAACCATTTGAGCACTGTGCCATCCAGTCCCATTCTCTGTTGAAGAGTGTTGAGGAGGGTGCTATGATTAACCGTGTCAAAGGCTGCAGAGAGGTCTAGAAGAATCAGAAGACATGAATCCCCAGCGTCGAGTATATGCAGCGCATCGTCAATCACTTGCAGCATGGCTGTTTCAGTGCTGCAGTTTTGGATGAAGCCCGACTGGAAGACGTCGAGGAGGTTATTGTCCATAATATGTGAGGAAAGTTGTTTCGCGACACATTTTTCGGTGATTTTCGACAGAAAAGGGAGGTTGGAGATAGGGCGGAAGTTGTTGAGGTCGTTCGCATCCGCGGCGGGTTTTTTTAGAAGAGGGGTGACCTGACCTGATTTGAGGGTAACTGGGAGGGAGCCTTGACTGAGGAAGAGATTGACTAGCCTGGTCCAGTAAGAGAGAGTATGGGTATAGAAATCGATGGCGATGTCGCTAGGGATGGGGTCGGAGGGATGGGGTTTAGTTTTGCGGATGCATTTGAGGAGGTCATCTTCCGAGATGACGTCAAAGTTCTGCCAGGTGACCAAGGATTTCCGCTCCTCCATGGGGGGGGGTGGGCGACCTTATCCACCAGAGCTTTGACCTTTTCATCGAAGAATATAGCGAAATCTGCTGCTTTCTTTGAGGAATCCTCAGGCTTAATGGTTGGAGGAGAACAGTTTGGGTTTTTGAAGAGGTCAAAAAGTTTTTTGGGTCTGTTTTTAGCCGAGTCAAGGAGGGATCTGAAATGTGATGCTTTTTCCAGGAAGATGTGATTGTGATATATGGATCTTGCTGAGCGTAAAAGAGAGAGATTAGCGGTGGAAGGAGATTTTCTCCAATGCTTCTCCAGGAATCTAAGGTTTTTCCTTTCATCGTAGAGCGCTTTATTGAACCAAGGTGCTGAGGGGGTGGGTCTTTTCCTTTTGCTTTGGAGAGGAGCAACAATGTCGATTTCGACTGCTAGTACTGAGAGGCACTGAGAAGTGAGATCGTTGACATCCACGCTAGGGTCTAGTCTAGGAAGTGCCTGCATAGCGGAATCACAAAAAGTGTCAAGATCAATGTTCTTAGTGTTACGGAACCAGGTAGTAGCTCTTTTAGGTTGGCCGAGATATATAATTGCGATAGGTGAAAGCGGAAGGGAATGAGGAGGTGGTCAGACCAGTCTACATGGATGGGGGAGCAGTGGTCAGCAGGTCTTCTTTGGATATGACAAGGTCCAGAATAGAGCCCTTAGAATGTGTGGTTTCCGAGCAATGTTGGAGGAGATCATTGGCTGAGAGAAAGGAGGCAAGCTTGTTGGCAGCCGAGTCTTCCAAGGAGCCCCAGTGGAGATTAAAGTCACCCAGGAAGATCTGTCTGTCACTTTGAGAGAGTTGGTCACTGATGAAGTCAGTCAGTTCCTCCACAAAGGAAGAGCAGTAACCAGGCGGGTGGTAGATGGCATGGAATCTAAAGGGTGAGCCGTGATGTATTTGAAGTTCTAGGGAAAGGCATTCGAATGTACGGAAGAGGGTGGTTGGGACCGCTTTAATTTGAAGGGAGTTTCTGAAGATGATAGCGACACCTCCTCCAGTTTTGTCTGCCCTGTCATTTCTGAGGATAGAATAGTCAGTGGGTACCAACAGATCAAACAAAGTATGAGAGGAGTCATTAAACCAGGTCTCAGTGAGGAAGATCATGTCAAGATTTTGGTGAGTGATAGTATCAGAGATTTCCACTTTGTGTTTGACTGCAGATCTGCAGTTGTGGAGCAAACAGTGCAGCTCTGACGCAGATGTTTTGGTGAAGGGGTGTTAGGGTTGTTCAGGGAGATAGGGATAAGATTCTTGAATGAGGGAGCCCGGCAAGAGGGAGGTTGGTGAGGTCTGACAGAGGAGATGACCTGAATAGGAAACTGCGTAAAATTCTTAGGAGAGGAGGGCGGAGAGGGAGTGACGTTGGTGGTCTTGAGGCTGGCCCGTAAATTGGTGATGTCTGCAGAGGGCAGACTGTGATTGGTTTTATTGGGGTGCGGGAGCAAGGGACTCCTCGGGAGGGTGTTAGGGACAGGGGATAACTTGGCGCTTAAACGTGAGATGGACGCTACCAGCTGGGAGATGGAATAGATGAGAGAATCCAGTTTATTTTCCAGAGAGAGGAGAGCTGAGCATGGAGTGTTAGGTGGCTCGGTGGATAAAGAAGGGAGTGCAGAGGGTGAGGGAGGACGGGGAGGGGTGGGGGAACGAGTAGAGGGCGGTGGTGCAGAAGGTAAGGGAGGACAGGGCGGGCTGGAGGAGCAGGATATGAGATGGAGTGCAGAGGGTGAGGGAGGACGGGGCGGGGTGGTGGAATGGGATAAGTGAGGGAGTGCAGAGGGTGAGGGAGGGAGGGGAGGGGTGGGGGAATGGGTGGGGGGTTGGGGAGCAAGGGAAGAGGGTGAGGAACGATGGTGAACAGAGGGAGTGGAAGGTGAAACAGTGGTGGGAAGAGAAATATTTTTACTGGAGTTGAACAGAGGGGAAGAGAAGAGGGCATACGTCCGAGGAGGAAGTTGAGGAGTAGGAGGGGGGATAAAGAGGGCCGGAGGTAAGGGGAGAAGAGGGGAGACGAGACTGACCCGGGCGGGGTGGGCGGGGGGACAGATGAGGTCCGAATTTGCGTGGATCCGAAAGAAAAGGGGGCTGTAAAGGAGGGGGAGGGCAGGGGGTCCGAGGAGGGCCAGAGGAATGGGGAGAAAGGAGAGGATGGTGCAAGATAGGTACTGTAGGCTATGCACGGCGAATGTAGGGGGACAGGTACCAGGTGGAGTGGGGGGAATTGACTAGAGGGAAACTGAGGGAGAAGCAAGGGACTGCAAGGTCGGAGGGAGAGACGAGGAAGGAATTGTCAGGGAGGGAGATAAGGTTGGGAAGCAAGGGAAGAGGAAGGTGGGGTTGAGGATAGATGGGAGGTGGAAGAGGAGAATTTAGGGTACGGGGGACGGGGAAGAGCGGAAAGGGATGAGGCGAAAGGGGGGAGGTAAGGGGGAAGGTAAGGACAGTTGATGGGAAGACCAGGTTGTAAGAGAGGTGAATTAAGAGGGGGGCGGAGGGCAGATTTAGTGGGATTAGGGGTGCGGTGAAAATGTTGGAGAATCGAGCAGGTGTAGGGTGGGGAGGGGGTGGAGGCCAGAGGCCGGAAAGATAAGATAGGGGAGGGGCATTTTGGGAGGGGGAAGAGAGGGAGATGAGGGAGCAGTGGGCCTCTATATTTATTATTTTGAGGGGGCAGCGTGGCCCCCTCCTCTGGCCATTTAAGGCCCCGGGACCCCATCCCCCGGGGCCGGCCTTTCCATTTAAAAATAAATAAAAATAAATCTCTTTTTTGGGGAGGGGCCGCGTGGCTCTCCCGAGCCACTACTTGCCCCGGGGACCCCATCCCCGGGGCTGGCCCTCTCCGTTGGGGACTGTGGGGGTCCCCAATCCCCCACAGTCCCGCCGGCTCCCACGTCCCTTGGGAGCCGGCATTGCTGTTCCACATGGGGAGCAGCTGACATGCTGCTCCCCATGTGGAAAGCAATCGCTTTGGATATTGGAAGAGAGAGCAGGTTTCCTGCTCTCTCTTCCAATATCCAAAGCAGTTTGCTATGGCAGGACGGGAGCCGCGAGGCTCCCGTCCTGCCATAGCAAACTACAGTGTCCCGGGGTAGGCACCCGGGACACTGCAGGAGCCGGCCCTGGGGGTGGTGGTCCCCAGGGCCATCAAGGGCTCCAGGAGGGGCCGCGCGGCCCCCTCCCATTCAGTACACAGCCCGGGAGGTGGTGGTCCCGGGGCTCTGGGGTCCGTAACGGACCCCCATATTAAAATGTTTAGTGCCCGGGGAGGTGGCGGTCCCGGGCGTGTGGGGGGCTGGAGCCCCCACACTGGTATTATTTTAATTAAAAAGCCCGGGGAGGTGGTGGTCCCGGGGCTGCGGGAGGGCTCAGAGCCCTCCCGCACCATTTTCAAAAAGCCCCGGGGGTGGCGGTCCCCGGGGCTTGGGAGGCCCTTGAGGCCCCCACACATTAAATTATCCCCCCACCCCACCATGCCCCGGGACTTGGGCCACCCGGGGGCCAATTGCATCGAGCGCGGGAGACCGCGCTCGATTTTTTTCGGCAGGATTCGCGCACCCTAAGCGCATCCTGCCGATTTTTAAAAAAATTTTTTTTTTGCCCAGGGGGTCCTTGTGGGACCCCTGAGCAAACCTAGGGGTCAGGGTGTTTCTACCCTGCCCCTTTGTGCACTTTGCGCACTTGTTTCTGTCCCTCGGTTCTACCGAGGACAAAATGGCTGCCAACATTTCCTGAATCGGAATGTTGACAGCCAGCTGACAACCAATTAACATGCAGCTCGTGATCGGGACGGTGGCGCAGGGTGCACTGAGGGTACGCGGACCCTACTCGGCCATAGATATCACTAACTTTTTACTTTTCATTTTCTCAGCAACTACTGAACGGATTTACACCATTTAACAAAAGGGTTCTTTCTGAACCAAGAACTACCTCTTTGCCAAATTTGGTGTAATTCCGTTCAGCAGTTCGGGCTGTAGCCGTGTCTAAAGTTTCCTATGGAAAAGTGCATGGGGAAAACGCGTTTTGGGACCCCCTTTTTCTCGGCCCCCGCTTGACGAATCCCCCGAGACTTTCAGGGTAGGAGCGGACCGGAGCGGGCCACAAAGTTTGAAAATTTCGCGAAGATACGTCAACCGGCAAGAGAGTTATTTCAAATAGAATGTCGCGGATTTCCTATGGATAATAGGTTGTAACTATAACTATCTACATATATATATATTATCTACTGGTTAGTGATATCTATGGCCGAGTAGGGTCCGCGTACCCTCAGCGCACCCTGCGCGCACCGTCCCGATCACGAGCTGCATGTTAATTGGCTGTCAGCTGGCTGTCAACATTCCGATTCAGGAAATGTTGGCAGCCATTTTGTCCCTCGGTAGAACCGAGGGACAGAAACAAGTGCGCAAATCGCACAAAGGGGGCAGGGTAGAAACACCCTGACCCCTAGGTTTGCTCAGGGGTCCCACAAGGACCCCCTGGGCAAAAAAATAAAAAAAAATTTAAAAAATCGGCAGGATGCGCTCAGGGTGCGCGAATCCTGCCGAAAAAATCGAAGCGCGGTCTCCGCGCTTCGATGTTAATTGGCCCCCGGGTGGCCCAAGTCCCGGGGGCATGGTGGGGTGGGGGGATAATTTAATGTGTGGGGGCCTCAAGGGCCCCCGGGACCGCCACCCCCGGGGCTTTTTGAAAAATGGTGCGGGAGGGCTCTGAGCCCTCCCGCAGCCCCGGGGACCACCACCTCCCCGGGGCTTTTTTAAATTAAAATAATACCAGTGTGGGGGCTCCAGCCCCCCACACGCCCGGGACCGCCACCTCCCGGGGCACTAAACATTTTAATATGGGGGTCCGTTACGGACTCCCAGAGCCCCGGGGACCACCACCTCCCGGGGCTGTGTACTGAATGGGAGGGGGCCGCGCGCCCCCTCCTGGAGCCCTTGATGGCCCTGGGGACCACCACCCCCAGTGCCGGCTCCTGCAGTGTCCCGGGTGCCTACCCCGGGACACTGTAGTTTGCTATGGCAGGACGGGAGCCTCGCGGCTCCCGTCCTGCCATAGCAAACTGCTTTGGATATTGGAAGAGAGAGCAGGGAAACCTGCTCTCTCTTCCAATATCCAAAGCGATTGCTTTTCCACATGGGGAGCAGCATGTCAGCTGCTCCCCATGTGGAACAGCAATGCCGGCTCCCAAGGGACGTGGGGAGCCGGCGGGACTGTGGGGGATTGGGGACCCCCACAGTCCCCAACGGAGAGGGCCAGCCCCGGGGGATGGGGTCCCCGGGGCAAGTAGTGGCCCGGGAGGGGGCCACGCGGCCCCCTCCCCAAAAAAGATTTTTTTTTTTTTTTTAAATGGAAAGGCCGGCCCCGGGGGATGGGGTCCCCGGGGCCTTAAAATGGCCAGAGGAGGGGGCCACGCTGCCCCCTCAAAATAATAAATATAGAGGCCATGCCCCGGGGATGGGGTCCCCGGGGCCAATACAGGCCCAGGGAAGGGGGCCACGCGGCCCCCTTCCCGTTTTTTTTTTTTGTTGAAAAATTAAAAAAGGGGTAAGGCCCTGGGGGATGGGGTCCCCAGGGCCCAAAAAGAGAAAAAAGGAAGGGGGGCCACACAGCCCCCCTTCAGGGGACAAAAAAAAAAAAAAACGATCGGGCCCGCAGGCCCCGCCCCTTCCTTCACCACTCTGCAAACGCGCCCCTGGCACGTTTGCAGAGGAGGAACAAATTCCCTTGAATACTGGGGGTCCCTGGGGGCCAACTAGCCCACCAGGAACCTCCAGTATGCGCCAGGGAGCTGCCTTGCAGAGACGTGTAGAGAGGCCACACCATTTTTTACACCTCTCTGCAACGCAGCTCTGTGGCGCTTTTGGAGGTATATGGTGGGCTAGTTGGACTCCGGGGACCCTCAGGATTCAAGGGGACTTAATCCCCCAACTTAAAACGCGCCACGGGGCGCGTTTGCACAGTGGTGAAGGGAGGGGCGGGGCTTCAGGTGACATGTGTGCAACAGGCCCCGTGGCGCGTTTTAAGATGGGGAATTAAATCCCCTTCAATCCTGAGGGTCCCTGAGGGCCAACTAGCCCAACAGGTACATCCAGAAAGCGCCACAGAGCTGCGTTGCAGAGAGGTGTAAAAGGGGTGTGGCCTCTCTACACGTCTCTGCAACGCAGCCCCTGGCGCATATTGGAGGTTCCTGGTGGGCTAGTTGGCCCCTAGGGACCCTCAGGATTCAAGGGGACTTAATCCCCCAACTTAAAACGCGCCACGGGGCGCGTTTGCACAGATGTCACCTCAGGCCCCGCCCCCTCCCTTCACCATTGTGCAAATATTCCTCTAAAATCAGCCGAAATACGAATTCCGATTTACTCACCTGTTATAAGGAGAGACCTCAGTGCTGTATCTTTCAGCCCAGTACTGGTCCTGAAAAGTAATTTTAACCGTACTTACCAGTAACTTGAATTTCCTTCCATAGGCTAACATTGACTGGTTTCAATTGGAAATTCTTCTAAGTGTGGAGTTTTGGAACTTTAAAATATTCCTGTAAAATCAGCCGAAATACGAATTCCGATTTACTCACCTGTTATCAGGAGAGACCTCAGTGATGCATCTTTCAGCCCAGTACTGGTCCTGAAAAGTAATTTTAACCGTACTTACCGGTAACTTGAATTTCCTTCATAGGCTAACATTGACTGGTTTCACTTGGAAATTCTTCTAAGTGTGGAGTTTTGGAACTTTAAAATATTCCTCTAAAATCAGCCGAAATACGAATTCCGATTTACTCACCTGTTATCAGGAGAGACCTCAGTGCTGCATCTTTCAGCCCAGTACTGATCCTGAAAAGTAATTTTAACCGTACTTACCGGTAACTTGAATTTCCTTCATAGGCTAACATTGACTGGTTTCACTTGGAAATTCTTCTAAGTTTTGATTTTTGAAACATACAAATATTCCTCTAAAATCAGCCGAAATCCGAATTCTGATTTACTCACCTGTTATCAGGAGAGACCTCAGTGCTGCATCTTTCAGCCCAGTACTGGTCCTGAAAAGTAATTTTAACCGTACTTACCAGTAACTTGAATTTCCTTCCATAGGCTAACATTGACTGGTTTCACTTGGAAATTCTTCTAAGTGTGGAGTTTTGGAACTTTAAAATATTCCTCTAAAATCAGCCGAAATACGAATTCCGATTTACTCACCTGTTATCAGGAGAGACCTCAGTGCTGCATGTTTCAGCCCAGTACTGATCCTCAAAAGTAATTTTAACCGTACTTACCGGTAACTTGAATTTCCTTCCATAGGATATCATTGCCTGCTTTTTGCTGAAAAAGATTCTAAGTGTTGATTTTTGGAACTTTAAAATATTCCTCTAAAATCAGCCGAAATCCGAATTCTGATTTACTCACCTGTTATCAGGAGAGACCTCAGTGCTGCATCTTTCAGCCCAGTACTGGTCCTGAAAAGTAATTTTAACCGTACTTACCAGTAACTTGAATTTCCTTCCATAGGCTAACATTGACTGGTTTCACTTGGAAATTCTTCTAAGTGTGGAGTTTTGGAACTTTAAAATATTCCTGTAAAATCAGCCGAAATACGAATTCCGATTTACTCACCTGTTATCAGGAGAGACCTCAGTGATGCATCTTTCAGCCCAGTACTGGTCCTGAAAAGTAATTTTAACCGTACTTACCGGTAACTTGAATTTCCTTCATAGGCTAACATTGACTGGTTTCACTTGGAAATTCTTCTAAGTGTGGAGTTTTGGAACTTTAAAATATTCCTCTAAAATCAGCCGAAATACGAATTCCGATTTACTCACCTGTTATCAGGAGAGACCTCAGTGCTGCATCTTTCAGCCCAGTACTGATCCTGAAAAGTAATTTTAACCGTACTTACCGGTAACTTGAATTTCCTTCATAGGCTAACATTGACTGGTTTCACTTGGAAATTCTTCTAAGTTTTGATTTTTGAAACATACAAATATTCCTCTAAAATCAGCCGAAATCCGAATTCTGATTTACTCACCTGTTATCAGGAGAGACCTCAGTGCTGCATCTTTCAGCCCAGTACTGGTCCTGAAAAGTAATTTTAACCGTACTTACCAGTAACTTGAATTTCCTTCCATAGGCTAACATTGACTGGTTTCACTTGGAAATTCTTCTAAGTGTGGAGTTTTGGAACTTTAAAATATTCCTCTAAAATCAGCCGAAATACGAATTCCGATTTACTCACCTGTTATCAGGAGAGACCTCAGTGCTGCATGTTTCAGCCCAGTACTGATCCTCAAAAGTAATTTTAACCGTACTTACCGGTAACTTGAATTTCCTTCCATAGGATATCATTGCCTGCTTTTTGCTGAAAAAGATTCTAAGTGTTGATTTTTGGAACTTTAAAATATTCCTCTAAAATCAGCCGAAATCCGAATTCTGATTTACTCACCTGTTATCAGGAGAGACCTCAGTGCTGCATCTTTCAGCCCAGTACTGATCCTCAAAATTAATTTTAACCGTACTTACCGGTAATTTGAATTTCCTTCATAGGCTAACATTGACTGGTTTCACTTGGAAATTCTTCTAAGTGTGGAGTTTTGGAACTTTATAATATTCCTCTAAAATCAACCAAAGTACGAATTCCAATTTACTCACCTGTTATCAGGAGAGAACCCAGTGCTGCATCTTTCAGCCCAGCACTGACCCTGAAAAGTAATTTTAACCGTACTTACCAGTAACTTATATTTTCTCCATAGGAATCCTTTGTCTGGTTTTCAGCAGAAAAGTTTCAAAGTGTCGATTTTCACAAACTACAAATATTCCTTAAAAATCGCCTGTATGACTTAAACGCATTCTTTCAACTGTTTACAGGAGATGCACCAGTGCTGGATCCAGGATCCAACACTGAGTAACAAAAAGTAACGATAACAGTTTTTACCTCCTAAGTGAATTTCCTTCCATAGGATAACATTGGTCATTCTATGAGAAAAAGTTTCTAAGTGTCAACTTTTAAAGTACAATAATATTCCTTAAAAATCACGACTGTAACCAAAACGCTTTTACTCAACTGTTTACAGGAGATGTCCCAGGACTGAATCTAGGATCCAGTCCTGTGGTTAGAAAAGTAATCCATAAAGTAACTAATTGCATTTAACTAGAAATTCACATTGAGCTGAATGTTGCATTGTGTTTGAAAATGTGTTGCCCATTGCAACAACTGTAACTACTGTACTTAAAAGTCTATTGCCTATGTGCAAAGTATTTAAACTAAAGTAATTCATTCTGAGAAAGTATTTTTGTAATGTATAATATAATTACAATGTAATTTAAAAAATAAAATATGTAAAAAAAATGTTTTCTAAAAAATTTCGAAATCAGTATGAAAAAAATGTATATAACAATTAATACATTTAAAAATTGTCATTTACAAAACCTTTGAAATTCACTGAAAAAACCGTAGGTTTCAGACATGTTATAGTTACAAATTAGCATTTAAAAACCTTTGAAATTCACTGAAAAAACCATAGGTTTTAGGGACGTTATAGTTACAAATTAGCATTTAAAAAACCTTTGAAATTCACTGAAAAACCATAGGTTTTAGGGACAGTTATAGTTAGTTGGACATTGCACTCGTACAAAACCCGTGAAATTCCCCGTTATAGTTAGTTCAGCTAACTATAACTCGCGCCCCGCAATGCACTGCTGATGACGTCACATATTACATCACTCATGACATGGTCAGTGACATCACTGATGACATCACTGATGACATCTCAAATGACATCACTGATGACATCATCCACGTGATAATCTGATGCAGCTCTTCACACCCTAATATAACCTTTGATACACCCAATCTAAATTACAGACTGCCATTCGCAAAACCATAGACACTCCAACACCAATAACTACATACCCACTCACTGATTCTTAGGTCTACACACACACATCCACTCACTCACCCGTACAGTCACTCATACTTATGGTCACTCAATACAGGACTATCATATGCACTCTTACTCCTATATAGACACTCAAACACCGCCACTCATCCATAGAGGTACTCACACACCTAGTCAGTCATGCAAATAATTAAACACACTGCCATTTACTCACCTATACAGTTATACACACACCAGCTCACTTAATCATACAAATACTAGCACATTGTTACGCTCTTATACAATCACTGATACAAGCACACACTCATCCATACAGCCACTATCACAATCACTCACTCTCGCTTATAGCTATTTATATACTCCAACACACATATATACTGTCTTTCACATATGTAGTTACTCACCCATGTATCACTGGGACATACATTCACTCACTAACACACTCTTACACACACTTACCCACCCATACAGTCTATCACAGATGCACTCTTGAAACCATCCACCCAGTGAATCACCCACTCACACATCTATGCACAGTCGCACACACCCCATCCACACAAACACTCAGGCACCCATACAGATACTCAGACAACTAATCAATAACTCTTATAGACACTCATGTAGCTATTCACAAACCCATGCAGCCACTTACACAGCAACAGACAGATACAGACATTCACCCAGTTTAGTCACTAACCCATGCATTCAGTAAGATACGTTTAATCACTCACTTATAGAATTAGTCACGCACCTACTAAATCATCCATACAGACACTTATACACCCACTCATTCTTCAATACGCCTTTCCCTATATATATATAAAAATATTTAAACTTTACAGAAACACACAGTCACTGGATGATGTCATCAGTGATGTCATTTGAGATGTCATCAGTGATGTCATCAGTGATGTCACTGACCATGTCATGAGTGATGTAATATGTGACGTCATCAGCAGTGCATTGCGGGGCGCGAGTTATAGTTAGCTGAACTAACTATAACGGGGGAATTTCACGGGTTTTGTACGAGTGCAATGTCCAACTAACTATAACTGTCCCTAAAACCTATGGTTTTTTCAGTGAATATATATATATATATATATATATATATATATATATTATCTACTGGTGGTCGCCAGTAGATAGTTATAGTTAGGACCTATTTTCCATAGGAAATTCACAACATTCTATTTGAAATAACTTTGGCGCCGGTTGACGAATCTTCGCGAAATTCTCAAAACTCGTGGGGCGTTCCGGTCCACTCCTATCCTGAAAGTTTCTGGGTGATCCGGCAAGCGGGGGCCGAGAAAAAAGGGGGGTCCCAAAACGTGTTTTCTCCATGTTAATTCCCATAGGAAATTTTAGACACGGCTACAGCCCGAACTGCTGAACGGAATTACACCAAATTTGGCAAAAAGGTAACGCTTGGTTCAGAAAGCGACCTTTTTTTTAAATGGTGTAAATCCGTTCAGTAGTTGCGGAGAAATTCAAAAACTAAGAGTCAAAAAATCAATTTCCCATAGGAAACATTATGCAAGGCTACAGCCGAAACTACTGAACGGATTTACCCCAAATTTGGCAAAGAGGTAGTTCTTGGTTCAGAAAGAACCCTTTTTGTTAAATGGTGTAAATCCGGTCAGTAGTTGCTGAGAAAATCAAAAGTAAAAACACATATATATCTATGGCTGCGGAGGGTCAGCGCACCCTCCCGATCACGAGCTGTATGCTAATTGGCTGTCAACACTCCAAACAAGGAAGTGTTGGCAGCCATCTTGTTCCTCGGTAGAACCGAGGCACAGAAACAAGTGCGCAAAACGCAAAAAGGGGGCAGGGTAGAAACACCCTGACCCCCTAGGCCTGCTCAGGGGGTCCCACAAGGACCCCCAGGGCCAAAAAAAGCATTTTTTTTTTAAATCGGCAGGATGCGCTTAGGATGCGTGGATCCCGTCGTGAAAAAAAAAACGAAGCGCGGCCTCCCGCGCTTCGTTGTTATTTGGCCCCCAGGTGGGCCAAATCCCGGGGGCATGCGGGGGTTCATAAAATATTTGTTTGGGGGGCCTCTAAGGCCCCCCCAAGCCCCAGGGGCCGCCACCCCCCGGGGCTTTGATTTTAAAATGGTGCGGGAGGGCACTCGGCCCTCCCGCAGCCCCGGGTCCGCCACCCCCCGGTGCTTTTAAAAAAAAAAATTAAATGACCTGTGTGGGGAGGGGGGACTCGAGCCCCCCCACACGCCCCGGGGACCGCCACCTCCCCGGGGCACTAAGAATTTTAAAGTGGGGGTCCGTTTCGGACCCCCGAAGCCCCGGGGACCACCACCTCCCCGGGGCTGTGCAATTGTTGGGAGGGGGGCCGCGCGGCCCCCCTCCTGGAGCCTGTGATGGCCCTGGGGACCACCACCCCCCAGGGCCGGCTCCTGCAGTGTCCCGGGGTGCTCACCCCCGGGACACTGCTGTTTGCTATGACAGGGCGGGAGCCTCGCGGCTCCCGTCCTGTCATAGCAAACTTGCTTTGAATTTTGGAAGAGAGATCAGGAAACCTGCACTCTCTTCCAAAATTCAAAGCAAATTGCTTTTCCACACGGGGAGCAGCATCTTAGCAGCTCCCCATGTGGAAAAGCAATGCCGACTCCCGAGGGACGCGGGGAGCCGGCGGGACCGTGGGGGGATTGGGGACCCCCCCACGGTCCCCAACGGAGAGGGCCAGCCCCGGGGGATGGGGTCCCCGGGCTAACAAGTGGCCCAGGAGGAGCGTGGCCCCCTTCCCCAAAATATATATATTTTTTTAAAACAAAGGCCGGCCCCGGGGGATGGGGTCCCCGGGGCCATAAGTGGCCTGAGGAGCAGGCAGGAGCGGTGTTTGCCATTGACATGGAAAAGGCATTCGATAGCCTAGAATGGGGGTTCCTGTACGCAGTTTTAATCAAAATGGGCCTTGGGCCAGGGTTCCTGCGATGGGTGCAGCTGCTATACGCTGATCCGGTGGCAAGAGTCCGCACGGGGGCACGATATCAGGGCAGTACAGAGTAGAGAGGGGCACGCGGCAGGGGTGTCCCCTCTCCCGCTGTTATTTGCCCTGGCGGTGGAGCCGCTGGCATGTGTGGCGAGGTCAGACAGGGCTTACGGAGGGATACAACTGGGGAGCAGAGGCACAATATAGCGCTATACGCGGACGATCTCCTATTATTCCTACGCCACGCAGGGGAGGATCTCCCGGGAGCACGGAGGATGATGGACGAGTTCGGAGGTCTATCGGGCCTCCGAGTAAACTGGTAGAAGTCTCGATTATTTCCCCTGAGGGTGGACATGGTGCCACCTGAGGACCTTGGTAATCTGAGATGGGAGCCCAGATGTTTCTGCTACCTGGGAGTGCGCATCTTCCACGCTGTGGTAAATGTGAAAGAAGGGAACATAGAGAGGGCACTGCGCGCGCTTAAGGATAGTATGGACTTCTGGGGAAAGCTTCCTCTATCCGTGATGGGCCGGGTCTCCCTACTCAAAATGGTGGCTCTCCCTAGATTGCTGTACTTTTTACTACATTGCCAGTGTGGATCTCGGCGGCTTGGTTTCGGGAGCTGGACTCCCGACTGTCTGCATTCATGTGGGGTGCGGGCCGGCGGAGAGTGGCCCTTACCACATTAAAAAGACCCCGATCAGAGGGGGCCTCGCTGTGCCGGATATGGAAGGGTACTACTTGGCAGGACAGCTACAAAGACTCACACAGTGGGTGGCGGGGAGCATAGACCCAGACAGGGGGTGCCACTGTTCACCCCGAACAAACTGGATGTGTTTCGCACACTGTTAAGGGTCGCCAAACCGCAGCAGATCAGCAGTAACGAACATGGGGTGATTCGACGGTGCTGGAGCAGATGCCTACAGAAAACTAGGACAAAACACCCATACTCGCCCGAAATGGCGATGACGCTGCTGAGTGCCCTTCCCCACGGGGGGCAATGGCGGGGGATAGACGATTGGGTACAAGCAGGGGCTACAAGGGTGGGAGATCTCTTCCGCGATGGAGAGCTACTCTCCTTTGGGGACTTCAGCGCTGACTGGGATATCCCAACAGGGCATTTCCTATTATACGGAGCAGTCACAGGGGCCATGAGACGTCACTGGGGAACAGGCACGACTGAACCGGATGGACATACCACCTGCGAATACATGAAGCCTTGCCGGGGGCACTATCAGGGCGGTGGCATGTCTGTATAGGGCCATAGGACGCGACTCCCTGCAACCGCTGGACAGATTGAGAAACCAATGGGGGGAAGACATCGCCAGGCCACTGGAAGACAAGGACTGGGAAAATATTCTTGACCGGGCACCCAAAGTTTCTAGGAACGCCCGCTTTAGCTTGATTAACTTCTACATACTCCACCAAGCCTACCTTACGCCAGAACGTATCAACCGATACTTTACTAGGGACGACACCAGATGCCCAAGATGCACTACACAAGGGGCGACTTTCATTCACATGCTCTGGAGCTGTACTGCTTTAACACATTACTGGCAGGAGGTGACACAGGAGACGGCTAGGGTCACGGAGAGGGTTATCCCCTGCACACCGACACATGTTCTACTAAGCCTATTCCCGCACACGGCCAAAACTAGGACCACGGATAGGTTCCAAGATCTCGCCTTCATACTGGCGAAGCGAGAAATCACTCGAAACTGGAAAGACCCGAAGGGCCCCAGTACACACAGTTGGAAGCGAGAGCTAGTGAAATGGGCGGGATGCAAGAGTAGGATCCTACTGAGGAATGCGAGGCGGGGGATAGGCAAGGAGGAGCGAGCCAGGGCATGGGAGGGGTTGCTGGGTGACCTGCAAAGGGACGGACAGGAATCCGACGCCTCTTCCCCTGAGAGGCCCCTACAGTGAAAGCGTCCCTAACGGTCAGAGCAGATCAGAGTAGCTTTGAAGACCCCGGAGGGTGGGGAGCGTACAACACACTCCAACAGGAGAGGGTAGGGACAGAGGGGGTAGTATATATGTATATATATATATATATAGGATGCCCCTGCGCACAATGATTGGATAGAGGGGAAGGGACCCTTGGCATCCAAGCGAGGCAAACGGGAGACAGCAGTGCGGGGAGGGAGGGAGGGGGGACCAGGTTACGAGGTTTGTTAGGCAGAAGGGGGAGGGGGCCAGGGCCAGATTAGCACTACCCATACCGAACAAGGCGGGAGGGGATGCTCGTTACGAGGACACCGAGAGGAAGTGTATAAACTGCCCATTGAGATGTAACGCATATGACAATGGTCCGAATGTAATGCTATCTTGATTTATGCAACCCTGCTTGAACATAAAGGCAATAAAGTTTGTTTAAAAAAAAAAAAAAGTGGCCTGAGGAGGGGGGCAACGTAGCCCCCCTCCAAAACAATTAAAAAAATAAATAAAGGCCATGTCCCGGGGGATGGGGTCCCCGGGGCCGATTAAGGTCTCGGGAGGCGGGCCACGCGGCCCCCTTCCAAATTTTATTTAAAAAAAAAATAAAAAATAGGGGGCAGGCTCTGGGGGATGGGGTCCCCAGGGCCAATAAATTAGAAAAAGAAGGGGGGCCACACAGCCCCCCTTCTTTAAAAAAACAAAACACCGGCATCACGCCGGAGGCCACGCCCCTCCTTGCAGCACTCTGCAAACGCGCCCCTGGCGCGTTTGCAAATGGGGAACGAATTCCCCTTGAATACTGGGGGTCCCTGGGGTCAACTAGCCCACCAGGAACCTCCAGTATGCGCCAGGGGCTGCGTTGCAGAGAGGTGTTCTGAGGCCACGCCCCTTTTACACCTCTCTGCAACGCAGCTCTGTGGCGCTTAATGGAGGTAGCTGGTGGGCTAGTTGCACCCCAGGGACCCTCAGGATTCAAGGGGAGTTAATCCCCCAACTTAAAACGCGCCACGGGGCGCGTTTGCACAGTGGTGAAGGGAGGGGCGGGGCCTGAGGTGACATGTGTGCAAACATGCCCTGTGGCGTGTTTTAAGTTGGGGATTAAGTCCCTTGAATCCTGAGGGTCCCTGGGGTCCAACTAGCCCACCAAGTACCTCCAGTAAGCGCCACAGAGCTGTGTTGCAGAGAGGTGTAAAAAGGGGCGTGGCCTCGGACCACCTCTCTGCAATGCAGGCCTGTGGCGCTTACTGGAAGTACCTGGTGGGCTAGTTGGGCCCCAGGGACCCTCAGGATTCAAGGTGACCTAATCCCGCAACTTAAAACGCGCCACAGGGCGCGTTTGCACAGTGGTGAAGGGAGGGGGCGGGGCCTGAGGTGACATGTGTGCAAACACGCCCTGTGGCGTGTTTTAAGTTGGGGGATTACGTCCCCTTGAATCCTGAGGGTCCCTGGGGTCCAACTAGCCCACCAGGTACCTCCAGTAAGCGCCACAGAGCTGCATTGCAGAGAGGTGTAAAAAGGGGCGTGGCCTTGGACCACCTCTCTGCAACACAGGCCTGTGGTGCTTACTGGAAGTACCTGGTGGGCTAGTTGGGCCCCAGGGACCCTCAGGATTCAAGGTGACCTAATCCCCCAACTTAAAACGCGCCACGGGGCGCGTTTGCACAGTGGTGAAGGGAGGGGGCGGG
Organism: Calotriton arnoldi; assembly: GCA_963921515.1. Taxonomy (NCBI): domain Eukaryota; kingdom Metazoa; phylum Chordata; class Amphibia; order Caudata; family Salamandridae; genus Calotriton; species Calotriton arnoldi. Next base: position 2,714,675 of record CAWUFW010000282.1, read on the forward strand.
GCCTCAGGTGACATGTGCGCAAACACGCCCTGTGGTGCGTTTTAAGTTGGGGAATTAATTCCCCTTGAATCCTGAGGGACCCTGGGGGCCAACTAGCCCACCAGGTACCTTCAGTAAGCACAACAGAGTTGCGTTGCAGAGAGGTGAAAAAAGGTGCGTGGCCTCGGAACGCCTCTCTGCAACTCAGCTCTGTGGTCCTAACTGTAGGTACCTGGTGGGCTAGTTGGGCCCCAGGGACCCTCAGGATTCAAGGGGACTTAATCCCGCAACTTAAAACGCGCCACGGGCCGCGTTTGCACACATGTCACCTCAGGCCTCCCCTCACTTCACCACTGTGCAAACGCGCCCCGTAGCGCGTTTTAAGAGGTAGTTTTAATCCCCCTGCCCTATTATGTACTAGGGACTTACAGAGGAGGTCATGCTAATCACAGGGGTACCCCAACGCATAGTGTTCCCTAGTGTATGTAGGTGTTTTCACTGTATTCTAAGTGTCTTTTAGCATAGCACTGGCTCTGGTTAGTCAGAGTCAGTTACCACCAGTACCCGTCTGAAAAAGTTGTGGGCACAGGATGATTTTGCAACAAGGCCTCTTTCTGCTCCTCTGTTGGTTCTTTCTGCACATCTTTTGCTTCTTCCTGCACTTTTCTTCGTCTTTGTGGACTTCTGTTGCTTCTTTCTGCATTTCTTTTTTTTCTTTCTGTGCGTTTTTTCTTCTTTCTTCACATGTCCTACCTCTGTAGGCATAGTTAGAAACTAGCATTTAAAAAACCTTTGAAATTCACTGAAAAAACCATAGGTTTCAGGCACGTTATAGTTAGGAATTAGCATTTAAAAAACCTTTGAAATTCACTGAAAAAACCATAGGTTTCAGGCACGTTATAGTTAGAAATTAGCATTTAAAAAACCTTAGAAATTCACTGAAAAAACCATAGGTTTTAGGGAAAGTTATAGTTAGTTGGACATTGCACTCGTACAAAACCCGTGAAATTCCCCCGTTATAGTTAGTTCAGCTAACTATAACTCGCGCCCCGCAATGCACTGCTGATGACGTCACATATTACATCACTGTTGACATGGTCAGTGACATCACTGATGACATCATCCAGTGACTGTGTGTTTCTGTAAAGTTTAAATATGTTTAATATATATAGGGAAAGGCATATTGAAGAATGAGTGGGTGTATAAGTGTCTGAATGGATGATTTAGTAGGTGTGTGACTAACTCTATAAGTGAGTGATTAAACGTATCTTACTGAATGCATGGGTTAGTGACTAAACTGGGTGAATGTCTGTATCCGTCTGTCTGTTGGTGTGTAAGCGGCTGCATGGGTTTGTGAATAGCTACATGAGTGTCTATATGAGTTATTGATTGGTTGTCTGAGTATCTGTATGGGTGCCTGAGTGTTTGTGTGGGTGGGGTGTGTGTGACTCTGTGCATAGATGTGTGAGTGGGTGATTCACTGGCTGCATGGTTTCAAGAGTGCATCTGTGATGGACTGTATGGGTGGGTGAGTGTGTGTATGGGTGTGTTAGTGAGTGAATGTATATCTCAGTGGTACATGTGTGAGTAACTACATATGTGAAAGGCAGTATTGTTGTATTCCTCTTAGGGTGTCCATAACGGGCTTTCCAATATCCTGTCCTTATATAGGCATAATTCGCCCTGCCCTTATATAGGCATAGAATCCCAGGCCTTATTTAGGCATTAAACCGTGCACTCCAAATACAGGCATGGTCTCTGACATCCGTCCACCCTAACGTCACAACGAGTTCATGAAGAACAGACCCTTAGGCTGCTGGAGTTTCCCTAGCCCAGGACTATTGATTTCTTCAAGGCCTCATCTATTATGCATGAACCATTATTCCTTAGGGGTTCATTCATGACGTCTTTCGTTGTCCAATTCACGTCAATGCTAACATTCCTAAGGTACTCTCAGGTATAAATATACCTTCCCTAGCCCCTGTAAACCAGAGGAGACCTCGACTTCAGAGGAGCCCGTATCCCGGCCTGACGCACTGAGAAGACGCTGCCATTCCCTGCACGCAGAGAGCCCAGCTTCCAGCTTCCAGTGATCTGACTTCCCTTGCGGGGTGTTGGAGTTCGAGTCTGGCAAAGAGATTCCAACCTCTCTCATTCTTCAGGTATGGAGCTGATAAGAACCTAGAGGGACTCTTGGCATACTAGGCATACTAGACTTAACATACTCTTAGTATACCATAGTAAGGAATACTTCACCTACTTCATACCTTGTCCTACACCTAGGTTAGGTTAGGTACATTGGGGTAGAACTAGCTTAGCACCGCATCGTATGAGTACTCGCATTTTTAGTCTGTGTTATTTATGTAACAGCATTTGTACTAAAAGATAATGCTATCGCAGTATTATTTATTTCTACTGCTCACCCTGTACATTATTTATCTCGCATACTGTCTTGTGATCGTAACAGCACATTACACCAGAAACAAGACTGTTCAATAAATCTTTTATTGAAAACGCCCGTCTATTATTTCTGTGTAACTCTGAGGAAAACTAAGCATGCACGACTGAGCTGAGTGAAATAGTTATCTAGTGTTTCCACGACTCTGGGACACGTTCTGATTCTAAAAGGGAAACATATTGGTCATGTTTTGTGGCTGCCAGAAACTACTCCCTTCTTGTTGTCAAGGAGTTTCTAGTGGCCTCTGAGCTAGCTGGCACAAGTAATTAAGTTTAATATACTCGATAGGGACATACTGACCTTAGTCCTATGTCAAAACTATAGGATATATTATTCCAATGCGCAGAGCCTATTAGGGAAATAGGAGCTACACTACAGTATATATGTGTGTTAGAGTATATAAATGGCTATAAGCGAGAGTGTGTGATTGTGAGAGTGGCTGTATGGATGAGTGTGTGCTTGTATCAGTGATTGTATAAGAGCGTAAGAATGTGCTAGTATTTGTATGAGTAAGTGAGCTGGTGTGTGTATAACTGTATAGGTGAGTAAATGGGAGTGTGATTAAATATTTGCATGACTGACTAGGTGTGTGAGTACCTCTATGGATGAGTGGCGGTGTGTGAGTGTCTATATAGGTGTATGAGTGCATATGATAGTCCTGTACTGAGTGACCGTAAGTATGAGTGACTGTATGGGTGAGTGAGTGGATGTGTGTGTAGACCTAAGAATCAGTGAGTGGTTATGTAGTTATTGGTGTTGGAGTGTCTATGGTTTTGAGAATGGCACTCTGTAATTTAGAGTGGGTGTATCAAAGGTTATATTAGGGTGTGAGAAGATGCAGCAAATTATCACATGGATGATGTCATCAGTGATGTCATTTGAGATGTCATCAGTGATGTCACTGACCATGTCATGAGTGATGTAATATGTGACGTCATCAGCAGTGCATTGCGGGGCGCGAGTTATAGTTAGCTGAACTAACTATAACGGGGAATTTCACAGGTTTTGTACGAGTGCAATGTCCAACTAACTATAACTTTCCCTAAAACCTATGGTTTTTTCAGTGAATTTCTAAGGTTTTTTAAATGCTAATTTCCAACTATAACGTGCCTGAAACCTATGGTTTTTTCAGTGAATATATATATATATATATATATATGTTAGTCATGTTCCTTTGATTTTTTGCCTGTATATATGTTTGATTTGTTTCCTTTTGTTCACACCTGTTTTTTGGTCTTTGTTTCTTGAAATTACTCCGGCAGGGGTAATTCCTATATATGTCTGTTGGTTGAATTTATGTGTTCAAAATAAATAATTCAGATTTTGTTTATTAGAACTATTCATGGTACTCATTAGTGTATCCATGTTAATCACTTTTTTGTATCTCTGCTAAGGAAACGGACCCGATTTTAGGCAATCAGGGATTTTACCTTGTAGAAGTGAGGCATTTACAATCTTTGCCCAGAGTGGAAGTATGGACATTTTGATCTTATTGAAGAAAATGCGGGCAAGAGGATCGATGAAGTGGTTTGAGGGTTTCAAGTTTGTTAGAATTTTGAGGATTGCGTTTTGATCAATTGCTTCAAAAGAGCTCCAGGAAGTATTGTTTTTGAGGAAGTGATCTGGAAGGCATATGGGCCCATCCATCAATGTTATGTTATGTTATGTTATTATGACTTGTATAGCGCACATTTACCCTTAGGTGTCTTGGCGCTTCCGGTTCTTCATACTATGTTACAAACCACTGATCCTAAAAGAGCCATGTCTTTAGTTGCTTTCTGAACTCCAGGAGGGAGGGAATTTTCCTAAGATATAGTGGGAGGGAGTTCCATTCCTTTATGGTATTGTAGCTAAAACTCCTCCCACCCCAGTTCGTTTTTTGATTCTGACAGTAGGCATCAAATTCAAATTTGCCGATCGTAGAGATCTATTGGGGGAATACCATCTGAAAAGGTCCCATAAAAATTTCGGACCTTCTTTGTGGAGGGCCTTGTGAGCGATACAAAGCGCCTTAAATTTTACCCGCTGACCGACTGGCAGCCAATGCAGGTCCTGAATCCCTTTTCCAACTGACTGATACTTGGGGATGTCCAATATGAGTCTTGCTGCGGCATTTTGTACCGTTTGCAACTTTCTGAGGAGAGTGGATTGAATATTAATATAAAGGCCATTGCAATAGTCAAGTTTTGATAAGACTAGAGAGGTCACAACTGTCTTTCTAGATTTTTTGGGAATAAAAGGAAGTATTTTTCTTAAGGTTTTAATCATGAAGTATGCGGAAGACACCACCGTGGACACTTGGGGTTTCAGGCTCAATTTGTCGTCTATAATAACTCCAAGATTTTTAGCTTTAATTACAGGTGAAGGTGGGGGACCGGGATTGTTTGGCCACCACTCAGGGGACCAAGGTGGAAGGAGATTACCAAACATGATCACTTCCGTCTTGCTTGAATTCAATTTCAAGCAGTGATTGCTCATCCAGCTACTTAACTTAATCATACAATCGTGAAGTTTTAGAGAATGATTAATATCCTTATCTACTGTCGAGATTACCAACTGGGTATCATCGGCGTAGGAGGTAGGAATCAAATTAAAACTTCTAATCAGTGGTGCCAATTCAGCCACATAAATGTTAAAAAGTGTAGGGCTCAACGAGGAGCCCTGAGGGACCCCGCACGGCAGTATAAAAGGTGCCGACTTAAATTTGCCTAGGTGGACAGATTGGGATCTTTCTGATAAAAAGGATGTCAACAGGGAGAGGGCTGCTCCTCCTATCCCTATTGTCTTTAGTCGCTGGACCAGAAGAGCATGATCAACAGTATCAAATGCTGCGGATAGGTCCACCAGTATAAGAACTGCTGACCCACCGCTATCCAGAGAGGATCGAATTTCTTCCGTGGTTTTAATCAAAGCCGTTTCCGTACTATGATTGGTTCTAAAACCGAACTGGCTATGATCTAAAACCTGGCTGTCCGCAATAAAGGTAGAGAGTTCTGCATTTATAATTTTCTCAATTATCTTTGCAGGCAAAGGAAGTCTTGCGATAGGTCGATAATTGGCAGGGTCGGTTGAATTCAAATTAGCTTTTTTTAGAAGAGGCAAAATACAAGCCTGTTTCCACACAATGGGGAAAGATCCTTGTGAAATCATCTGGTTAAACAGCTTAGACAAATAAGGTCCCATGAATTGGCTAATGCTATGTAAAATTCTAGGGGGACAAGGATCTTCTGGTGATCCTGATTTGGCCATGGAAATAAGTTTAGCTATTTGGGTTGCTGATGTTGGAGTAAAATTAAGAAAAGACAGTTTGGCAATGTCTTCTTGCTCTATATTAATGTGTGACTTAGAGTGGGCAAATTGGTTAAAGATTTCATCCACCTTAGATTTAAAAGTATGAGCAAGTACATCACAAAAATCTTGACTATGATTAGCAGAGTCCTCTTTCACACCAGAGGTCAGAAGTTTTACAGTTTGAAAGAGTTCTTTGCTGGAATTACCAGCTTTTTCTATTTGTGATGTGTAATATTGGCTTTTCTCGGAAATCAGCTTTCTTTTAAAGTCTAAGAGCATAGCTTTGTACTTGTCCTTCTCTGGTGCTTCATAATGTTTTCGCCATATTCTTTCTTGCCTTCTGCAAGCCTGTTTGTCTAGTCTAAGGGCTTCCGAAAACCACGGAGCTGAAGGTGTTTTCCTATTTTTATTGATCATTGTAATAGGAGCAAGTTTCGAACAATTAGACTCTAACCATGTAGTGTAGTTTATGGCTGAGGATTCTGCCTCTAGCTCTAAGTCCGGCTGGGTTTGGGCTAAATAGTCCACAAGCGACAAAGGATCAATTTTGTGCCACGATCTAGCAGTGGTCCTGGCGTGGGCCGTGCTGGTGGGATTAGATCGGGGGAGCTTATATCTAAAAAGAATAGCATGATGGTCAGACCAAGTTAGAGGAAAAGTAGATATGTTAGAGATGGCGGGATTGTTGGAAAAAAGACCATCTAGAGTATGTCCTGCTAGATGCGTAGGTTTTTGGATAAGCTGTCTGAGACCTAGTTCAGAAGTCAATTCTAATAGCTCCTTTGTGTCTTTATCTTCCAGCGCTTCTAAATGAAAGTTCCAGTCACCCAACAACGTAAAAAGATTAAATTGGAGACTTAGCTCTAATAGTGAATTTAAGTTAGCCAGAAAGGTCGTTCTAGGACCGGGGGCGGTAGATCAGTAGACCATTGATTGTGTGTTGTCCCTGTGTTGAAATTTTAAAAAGGAAAGCCTCGCAGTCCGATGAACAGACAATTGAGCAGTGAGAGCTTAGCTCCATTCTATGTATTACAGCAAGACCACCACCTCTAATCAATTGTCTGTCGTGTCTAAATACTTTATAGCCATAAGGGACAGCAATATTAAAGTCAGGATCAGAGGTGGCATTGCCCCATGTTTCTGTTATGAACAGTATATCAATTTTGTTGTCAGTGATAAAATCGGCGATTTCATAACTATGTTTAATAAGTGACCTGGCATTAATAAGAGCTAGCTATAGTTCACTGAACACTAAGTTTGAAGAAGTAGCTTCATTGTGTAAATTCGATGTTACATTTAAGGACTTTTGTATTTTTATATTGCATGCCAGGCATTGTGAGTATTCAGATTTTATTAGATCCTCTCCTGTAAATACATTGCAAGCCTGTCGTCTAGGCGGGCATAGCGCTCTTAAGCTCTCTCCCGGGTAATGTAACCTTAGCGTATCTTCGGTACCTGGACCAGGTTTTCTGGTCCTAGGCCCGGTCCAGGCGCGGACGGGCGCAGACGGGCTTGCCTTAGGCGCGCCTTTGGCGCGTCCGCTGCGCGCGTCCGCTGCGCGTCCTCTCCAGCGTGTCTCTAAATAGGTACGTCTGGAATCTGGACCGCTAACCAGGGCGGAAGTGAGTGGCCGGAAATGCTGTCTGACGCGAGGACTTCCCTCCGCTACAATCGGCACAAGCCGCGGCGGACCGGGGAAGCCTCAGAACAGGGGTTCAAAGATGCGAAACAGGTCAGAGTTACACACTTAAAATCAATTTACTTATTAAAAAACATAATAACAGTTTTAAAAATGGAGCCAATAAAATGTACCCCGCAATGTGCAAAATAGCAAGAATGGGGAGAGCGACCTGAGTAGAGTAGAGTAAGCAGCGTGGCGTGGTCATGTAAAAGCAGCAGTAGGAGACCGCAGGGGGGCTTTAGTGATTGGTGAGTGGGGACAATGCTCCAGAATTTTCTGTAAGTCAGCTTTCACGCTGTTTGTCTTTTCAAAGAAGAAAGCAGCAGAATCTTCACATTTGGGTAGTGGGATGGATCGGACCCGGGAGCGGTTGGGTATGCCACTTGATTGATGCTTGACCAACTAAAATAACTTTTTAGGTCGGGTTTTTGGCTTGATCCAGTTGGTTTCTGAAGAAGTTTACTTTGGCATTCCTAGTACATTTGTAGTAAGTATTTCTATGAGAGCTTAGATGTTTGAGATGTTCAAGCGATGGAGAGGATCTCCATATTTGTTTTGCTAGTCTCAAGTTACGTCTTTCAGTGTTTAGGGTATCATTATGCTAAGGTTGCGAGTCTTTGGTGGATAGTCTTTTTAGTTGTAGGAGTGCTGTTGAGTCAAGAATATTCTACACAGAGCCAGTATAGTGTTTAGTGAGGTTTTGTACATCTAGCAAATCGTCTGGTGGTATAAGGATATTATCGCCGAGGGATGTCAATTTGGCCAGATTGATATTTCTTGAATTTCTATTTCACATTTGTGGTTTGAGTGCTTGTGTAGTGTTAGATCTCAGGGGTATAGAGATGAGGAATGTGATGCGATGATGGTCAGACCAGTCACATGGGAGGATAGATTCAAGTTGGATAGAACAATCCTTAGCGATGATCAGATCTAAGATCGCACCCTTGTTATGTGTGGGGCTGTCACAGATTTGTGTCAAGTTGAGGTCAGCAAGAAATGATTTGAGGCTGTTAATTATAGGGTCATTCAGATCATTCCAGTGGAGGTTGAAATCACAGAGGAAGATTTGGGTGCCATGTTGACCGGTGTTTGTTGTGATGATATCCATAATTTGCTCTACAAAGGGAAGGTTATCTCCAGGTGGATGATAGAACGTGTGTAGTTTGCAAAGAGGTTTGTTGTTGCAGGCAATATCCAAACATAGATATTCACAAGGTGATAAGGCATGGGGACTGTGTCTGAGTAACTGAAAAGTTGCTGCGGTGAATACATGCAATGCCGCCCCCTGGTCTGATTGGTCTGTCAAGTCTAGTGATGTCATAACTAGGAGAGACTAGTATGGCAACGATAGGTGCAGCTGAATCATTTAGCCAAGTTTCTATCAAGATGAGGAGGTCAGGATAATTTGCTAGAATTAGATCAACAATGTCTACTGCATGTCTTGCAGCCGATCTACAATTGAGAAGAATGCATTTCAGATATGAAATGGGGCTAACTGAATCGGTCTGGGTAAAGGACCACGTACATTTCAGGAGGGATGAGGTCTGATCTGTTGTGGGGTGAGTTGTTGGCAAGGTAGGATAGATTCATGTGGAGGCGAAATAGGATTCATGATTGGTCCATGGTTGGTAGTTGATTTAGTGGCAAAATGTATAAGGCATTGCAAATCTGCCTTAACATGATGTAAGGTTTGTGAGATCTCATCCAACCTAGCTGCTAGTAAGTTGTGCGAGGCTGAAGCAGTCTCTTGTAGTGTGGGGACCATAGGGTGTCAACATTTGAGGAGTTCGAGTATTGTGTGTCAGTGAGGTGAAGCGTAGGGGGAGTGGGTTCCACGATGGGGTCTGGTGGTGTGGAGAATGGAGGTGATAATATGTTGGTTCCTGCAACAGTGTAGTGCAATTGGGAAGGGGGATGAGGAGGTAAGGGTGTGGATTTGGAGGTTATTGGGCACTCCTGTTTAGAAGGAGAGGTGTATCTATACATGGTGTGAGGAGGAGTAGTTGACAGGTTGGAGAGCGAGATATTAGATTTAGTCATTGGGGATACTATGGGATGTAGCAAAGAGGGGGTCATCGGAATGTTCAGGGGAAGTAGGACATTTTCAAGTCTATATGGGTCTGAGGTGATTGCTCTAGGTGTGAGTTGTAGATGTGTTGTGGCACTTCGATTCATAGAGGTGGGCTCGAGTCCTCCACGGGATATAGTAGGATACATATTGCATGCCTGATTAGAGAGGACTTTGGAGGGGGAGGGCAGGTTTGTGGCTGCAGCAATTTGATTAGGGGGAATAATTTTTCAAATAGCTCTATGTTACGATCCGAGGATTGGATGAGGATTATCCCATTGTTGTAGATGGAGATGGTTGCTTCTGCTTTATAGAATGACGAAGGGGTAACCAGGAGTCTTAGACCATATGGAGTGTTTTTAGTTGCGGAGATCTGGAGCATCTGGCTTTCCGCCAGTGTGCTTTTCTCTTATAAAGAATGAGGTCACTTATAATAGTGCCTTTCTTTATGCAGAAGTAGGGGTTAGAGATAAGGGTTTCTGGATGGGTTTTTAGAAGTTTGTGCTTCAACTTCTTCCCAGCCTTTTTTGTAAGGTTCTGGGGGTACTTGATTTTATAGACATGTTTGCCAGATTGTTCTAGCTTGGGGTCTATTGTTATCAATAGATCCATATCGGGGCAGGAAGAGACAACCTGAAGTTCTATAGAGAGCGGTATCAACCTAGGGTATGGAAAGTGAAGAATTAATTCCGTTACCGGTCCTATCCAGGAGAATGTATGAGGGAGGGGAATAAAGTGTAAGAGCAGGGAAATGGCTCAGGAGTGTATTTTTTTAGTGTATGCAGAGATTAGTGACGGGCATGGGATTAACGATGGTCATATAAGGTGATTACAGGGTAATCACAGAGAAGTTGTGTAGTGTCATATAGAGCAAGAATCCTAATAGTGCGTTTGTATAAGAACTCTAATTCAATAGGTTCAATTCTGTTAACTGAAAACAAAACAAAAGTGTATAGTTTTACACAAGAATTTTGATGATGAGAACATTATTCTGGAGAGAAGTTTAGGAGGACTCTATATTATGCTTGTGAGATGAAAAAGCTCTAGTCCTTTTTTTTTCTTTTCAGGCGGGGCGTGGATTTGCTAGAGTCCTTCTATCGGTTCTAAGAGCTCTGGAGGAATGAGCCTATGTTAGTTTTGATAGCCGAGGGAGTCGACCGCCATTTTGTAATAAGGTTGGTGAGTTATGTGAACAACTGCTAGGACCGTAGCCCTGCCCTACACGAGAGCATAAACAATGTTCCGTCTGAACCCATTTGTGCCACAGAGGGAGCGTTTGACCCACATAGAAGAGTAGGTCACAATCTATCCAGAATCTGCACTCTCCGGCCACCACAAAGGAACCAAGTGCCCTTAGGGGCAGCGAGAGCCTCGCAATGCTCCAACAATACCGCTCTCCCCAAGGGTGCCCAAGGAGCGCTTGCTGCATCAGTAGCGGGTAGCCCGGGAAACCACTGCCTCCGTGATTTTAAAGCAGCAGTGCTCAATGATCTCTGGAAACTATGTCGGCTTTATGAAGTCCCCATGACAAAACGGGGCCTTTTGCAGAGTTGCATGGGAACCAAGGGGGCATCCTGGAGCAGAGAACGGACGACTCAAGTGCCGCCAGACCTTGGAATAACTGCCGTCCGCCAGCCAATAAAAGTCTGCGCAGCAGCCGCCCCCAGAGCCACACTTGCGGGGGTCGGGGAAAGATGGCGGCCAACCAGTCGATAATCGGCTCCAAGATGAGCTGCCCACAATAGCCGGGCCACAGCCACAAATTAGCAACTCACCCGTAAGAACAATGTCCAGGCACGAGGGAGTCAAAAGCATACGGGGGGGATCGATCCCAAACCGACCAGCAAAGCCACCACTTATCAAGGCTGCGCGGCACCAAATCTCACAGAGGAATGGATCAACACAAAATTCATCAGGCCGCGCTTTCCTGCATCTATTGTTCAGTTGTCGATACTGGGCTACTTGAGAGTGGGTGGAGAGGGCAAAAGTGGATATTGGAACTCACCGGTAGCATGGTAGCCCGACGTGTTGTCATAGGCGGTCCAGGAGACACCGGGGCATTTGGCAGGCGGAGTGTGCACCGGAGGAGAGATCTCAGGCCGCTCGGAAGCCAGCTCGGAGAATCCGGGGGTGCTGGGCAGGCGGAGTGCGCTCCAGCGAAGAGATCACAGGTCACTCGGAAACTCGTCACGAGACCGACACCTCCCAGCAGGCTGTGGAATCGCAACTCCGTCGGTCGGCGAGACGGACCAAGGGGCAGTGTCAACTTTGAGTCTTCGAATTTGAAGTGAGTGAATCCAGTTACTTTCAAGCAAATTCTTTGTTTTCCTTGTTACAAAGCAGTGCGGCAGAAGGGTGGATGAAGGGGTATGCCAGGGATATACACGGATTAGTGATCCCCTACATGGGAACTTCCTATCAGTCCTTCCACCTTGGCAGCCATCTTGTTACCCTAGCATCTTGTTACCATAGTAAGAAATGCATATCACATAGACTACTCCTACACATAAGCCCATAAACATTAGAGTAAATGGAGGGGCGTGCAAACCAGGATTCACCCGGACCCTGCCTCAGCCTATTGTTGCTGAAAAATACCAGAGGCCACCCTATCACCCAACGATATGTAACAAATAACTGTGCTTACCTTCAGATCACAAATTAAAAATACTTGGATGCATGGAGAAATGCTTCTCTTACCTGCAGCCACTCTCCGGTATGTGGCATGACCCGCAACAAGAATTAGTGGAACTAGTGCTCCAATTCTTGCTGCATATGGCCTCTCACCTAACCTTCTGGGCCCAGCAAGGAAGAAACCCAGGGCCACTGGATTAGATCCAACACCCCAACTTCCTGCTCTTCTCCCACTCAGGGCATGAGAAAAAACAGGAAGTGCAATTGGGCATACTAGTGTTATAGTTAGGGATGGGTGGAGCATTTCTTGAACTCCCTGTTCTTTTTCATGTCTGAGGTGGGAATCACCTCATGTTTAATGTTGACGACGTAAAACATAGAGATAATGATGCACAGATGAAGCGTATCTCAGGACACTACATCCACCCTCAACATCAATAAATACCTCAGTTAGCACATTATGGTGATGAGTCTCTCAGATAATCCTACCTGTCTACGAGGATGAATGTACTGAATGACAGAGAATAGGCTGGAGCAGGAAGAGAAGCAGTTGGACATTAGGAAGAGCAAGAATGAGAAAAGAAGAAGTAGGAGGTAAAGTAGAATGAAGAAGAGAAAGAGTTAGTGAAAGGAACTCTAGAACTTTGCCCAGGTAAATCTTTGTCCATTGAGGAGTCATTTCACATTGTCATCAGCCTCATAAGAGTGTCTTCATAGTGTTGTGCAGTTCTAGGTCTGTAAATCCATCTGAATCATGTTGCTCATCCAATAATATTAGTTCACTTGAGTTGCTTCTGAACACTTGAAAGTAGCAAGTGTTTCTTGTGATGATGTGCCTATTTCACCAGGCTGTCACCATTGTCCCATTAATGTCTGGGACGACATATGGATGGAGATTGTCATCCTGACCTAGGTGTGAGGGCTTGGTATGTCGATGGCTCCCTGTGTAGCTCTCATTTGGTTTTCATCTTGGCATTGTGAGATCGAGTTTCAAGCAACACTTTTGTTTCAGATTCTTTCAGATGGTGTGTTTTGATTTGGATTTCCCAGCTGAACACAATTTCCATGGGTGACATGTTTGTTGTGCTGTGAGGTTTGTCTTGATAGTCACATGGCGCTTGGCATAGTTTTTCAGATATTGAAGCCGTGGTGAGTTTCATCATCTGCAAAGCTTTCTTTTTACCATAGCCATCAACCTTTCCACCAATCCATGTGCTTGTGACTAACGGGGGACTGTTGTCTGATTTGACTACTGAGTGAATGGCAATGTAGAGAACAGCTTATTCAGCATAGGTACTATTACCTCTGCAGCAGTGCTGGATATGACATTCACCTCTCGAAATCTGGAACATTTATCCCTTACCACTAACACGTGTTGGACAGTGGCAGTGGGACTAAAGAAGTCAACAAGCACCTCATTTCACACAAGCATTATCACCAGGGCCATTTGTTGTGGTTCATACACAGTATCCTTGCTCAGTGTTAGGCATATGCAGATGTCGCCTAGTCTTCTCTACAAGGGTATCTTATGCTGGAACCATATTTTTTGGCATAGTATGCGTTTTGTTGCTACTATTCACTGGTGGTCCTTATGTGTCAGCTCCAGTACCCAACTTAAAAAAAAAAATCTATTTCTATTTATTATCAGTTTTAGAATCTTGTGTATGCTTAAAAATGTATATACAACTATATAAAGCCATGAACAATTACAATACCGCATCTAAAAGACAGGTCATCATGGACAATCTTTTAGGGCATTGCCCTAGATTAGCGTACAATGTATGCATCTTAGTATACTCAGTCTTGAGCATTATCAATGCCACCTATTTATAATAGATTTTGGCCCAGGCCATTAATTATTGTCATTTGAGGATATCGGTTTGTCAAGATTCCAATCACCTCTTCCAATGTCTCCAGTATTTGGGACCAATACCTCTGGATGATGGGGCATTCCCACACCGCATGTATCAGGAAACCTTTCGCTATCTTGCACCTGAGGCAATTGGGCAGTAACCTCCCCCAACAACCACAATCTTTGTGGAAGTATTTGAACTGGATAAGACGTAGCCGTGCCAAAATTAACAGTTACCTGGCAATAATTTCACTTCTGCCTATTCCTCCCCACCAGTTACACCCACGTCAAGCTCGCAATTGTCCCTTCAATTCACCAGGAGGTCTGAAACGTTTTTTACCATGGCTTATATATTAGTTAAATCCTCTTCTCGCTAATTATTTCCGTAGTAAGTTTGGGTTTAAGTGGGTTGAAGTTTGGAGCCTATATTCTCCTACCATCTGTTCAAAGGAAATCATATGTTTTTTTATCCAAACATCCCCCAATTTTGAGTTTCCTCTCCTATCCCACTTCTGGAATACTGTCAAATGGCATACCTCTTTTGGCAAAGTCCTGCACCAAAGCAATGTTTCATTAGCCTTTTGTCCCAGCCCACCTATTTAAATCCCATATGCACGCATTCCAAGGGTATTGCTGTCACTGGTGGCATAGTTCTGGGGAGCACTGATCCATACAGCCTTGACCGTGGTTTGCAATTGTCACGGGATGCATTTCCTATTCTTACGGCTGGGTCATACCTATCCCCAAAAATTCAACCATTAATTTGGAGCATATTGGCAGCCCAGCAACACAATTTTAAGTCCACAGCCCCAAGTCCAACATCGAATGTTGATTGAATACATTTTTATTGTTGTGTGCAATTCTTGGGCCCCCTACAAAACCCTGCATATAACAGTTTAAAGCAGCTTGCAGCTTCAAAAACCAGTCCATAGAGAATCTATATGGGTAATTTTGAAGAATATTCAGTAACTGGGGCCACGCTATTATCTTCTCCTTTTCCCTCCCATCACTCCTCTCCCATCCCAGGATCAACGTAATGGCTGCCACAGCGTGGACACGCAGTGGGTGCACCAAAGGCAAGCCCGCCTGTGCCCGTCTGTGCTCGTACAGCGCCTAGTGCCAGAAACCTTGGTCCTCCTATCTCATACTGCCACCACACCCTCAACTCTAACCACAACTCCACACACTGCTGCCTCACCTTACCACGCAACACTGAGGGAACATTCTCCTGTGGTTCCTGCAAGTTTTCATGCACATAACTACACCCAACTCTCACTGCACCGACAGCACCCAGCACTACACTCTTTCACACTCACACAGTCCTGCAACCACCCACACAACACTCCACACTTGCATGCATGCTCCTCAACAGGCGCTCCTCAACACCACACACACCACAGAGACCTGGGACCTGCTGTATGACAATGCCCTTAACCTGCTTTTCCTCACGGAAATCTGGATGAATCCTGGTTTGGCACCTGTAATCGCCACAGCCATCCCCCATAGCTACAAGATTGTCAGACAAGACCGACTTCACAAGCATGGAGGTGGAATCGCAATCATCCAGTGTGGAGAAGTGTGGCTCAATGGTTAGAGCGGCAGACCCTGATGCAGAGATCTGGCCTGGGACCAGGGTTCAATTCCCGACTCGGCGGGTCTTGGGCTCAACTTCCTCGGACCTGATAATTCTCGCCTCGGTGCCTATTCTAATCATGGGTCCCACTCTGCAACTCTGGGCAATAGCTTACTTAATCTCCACAACGGCCCCACCAGCGCTGGGATGCCTGGCTTCACCTTGGGGGTGCCCAGGAGTGGACATTTCACAGGGAAAAGCCAGGAAGGGTTCCACAGCGGTATGCGTTCAGCGCCAGGAAGCCTCAGGGTAGCAGTGCGCTTTACAAGTACAAATTCATTTCATTTCATTTCATCCACAAAAACACTATCAGCTGCACCACATCCACGGACATGCCATCCTCCAACATGGAACACTTGTCTTTCAAGCTACACATCACAGCCAACTTTATCGTAAGCGGCACTCTCATCTACGACCACCAGGACCGAGCACTAACTTCACCAACACCATCACGGACTTCGTAGCACCACTCGCCCTCAATGCTAGCAATTACATCCTACATGGAGACCTGAACTTCCACTTAGAAGACCAAGCTTATCCTAACTCAAGAGCTCTCATTGAAGACCTTGGAAGCCTGGGCTTCACCCACCAAGTAAAGGGACAGAACCATGCCGCCAAACACCTCCTGGACCCTATTTTCACCAGCAATGACAACAAGCTTACACCAGTCTTGGTTATTTGATTGTTTCATGTATTCATAGCACTATTTGCACATCTCTTAGTATGTTTGATACAATAATTTTTTATTGGTTGGTTATTTGATTGTCTCATGTATTTATAGCATTATTTGCACATTTCTCAGTATGTTTGATATAAGAATTTTTTTAGCAATGTATAAGTAAGGACCTCGTATTGTATGTAAAGTTTGTCCTTTTAATTTGTTGGTGTTTTTTTGTGGACCTCCGTAGGAGTTCCAAAACAAAATGAATAAATAAATAAATGGTAAAAAAAAAAATGGACAGACCATGGTAAGTTCAGCATCCTTGTCCCAGTCCAACCCACACGCACCACTGCCAGATCAGCCAGACGAACTGGAACAGCATCCACCCTCAACACGCACCGACCCGAACACAGCAGCAGCCTCCCCAAAGCCATCAAGAATTTCAACAATTGGATCAACTCCTGTGCAGACACCCTAGCCCCCCTTAAACACAGCACTACCAACCCCCTAGCCAGTTGGTACATGGAGGAACTCAGACAACTGGAGTGCAATGGAGAATGAGCCAAGACAATGCAGGCAGAAGCACTTTTAAATCCGCCCTAAGACACGACCACCAAATGATCCGGACATCCAAATGCACCGCTCTGGCAGACCGCATCAATGCCTGCACCAACAGAAGCAAAGAAATCTTCGCCATTGTGAAAGATTTCACCTCACCGCCAGCCGCCTCCAACCCGCCCACCTGCTCGCAGGACCTCTGCAACAATCTCTCTCAATTCTTCAGCAACAAAATCGCCGCCATTTACAACAACTTTATCCTGAAATCGGACTTGACAGACCTCGCCAAACAACTCCTGATCTTATCCTAGGCCCTAGGTGTGGCTAGACTCACACCTGCTCAGAGCCAAGATACCCTCCCGCGTGATAGTGCACTCTACAAATCTGCATAACATAACATAACTCAACATAACATAGCATAATCTGACATGAAATGATATGAAATAACATAACGTAACACCTTAAAAAAAGCCTCCATGCCAATCACATTTAAAGGCAGTTTACTCCGGGCAACTTACATGTGATCCTTTACTTACTGAACTAAGCGGGCAACTTTCAACTCCCAGCTCTCCTGCTGATCTGTGGAAATCATCATTCCCAGGTATCAAAAGTGTCCCTGCTTCTTGATACTAACAGGGGTGCCCGGGAAGTCTGCTGACACCTCTCCAACCAGAGGGAAAATGGATGACTTGCTCCAGTTGACCTGAAGACTAGAGGTTTCTACATACACCTTAAGGATTTACATCTGCCTAGGAATTGAGAGATCTTCCTTTTGTTTGTATAACAGGAAGTTATCTGTGTGCAGGAACTTATGGTCCCCTACACCACCTTCCTATCTTATGCCCCAAAGCTGCACATCACGTCTTACCCATTCCACAAGAGATTCAATAATTAGGGTGAAAAAGAAAGGGGTGAGGAGGCAGCCCTTTCGAGAACCACACATTATCGGGAATGAACCAGAAAGCACTCCGTTCACATAGACATTTGCGGATGGAGAGCAGTACAGCAATTTTAAACAATTTCAAAAATAGGGGCCAAAATGTATCTTTACCAGCACTTGATGAAGAAAATGCCACTCAATAGAATTAAAGGCCTTCTCAAACTCTAACTATGTCAGAGCTGTTGCTCTGGCTGAAGGGTTTTTAGTGACTCAGGAAGTGTGGCGCTCTGCCATGTGAACGTTTCTATTGTTCGTGTGATCAATTAGGTACGGTGCAACCAGGCAAGGGGATGCTCCCTTTAACCCCTAAATGTGTGTAGGGAAAGCCCTGCACCACGTTATGTATAGCAAAGTCCTGGGCACACGTCAAGTAGTATTACAATAAAAAGGTATAGTTCAAGTCAAGTGGATTTCAAAAGGAATGTCAATGTTCATCTCAGGTAAGTTAGTTCTTTGTCTTTATTCATAAAGTAAGCAAGAGAAACCAGCCAACACGTGTTTTGTCGCCAATGGAAATAATCCTGCGACTTCCTCAGGGCTGAAATTGAAGGTGAGATTTCTTATTAATCGCTCCGCCAGTGATAATTCCGACCAGGCTGGTCAAGGAACACGTCACTTGATCGGTAAACAGGTTAAAAGTACGCAAATCAAAGGATACATCACAGTAATGGTGATCCGGCATGTAACTGTGCCGTGAGTATTCAGAGGAAGGAGGGTAGTCCGTGTTCTGAGTGTGGATCTCCAGCGAGTGCGCTGTGGTCTCTCACGGCGATGATCTTGTGAAATTTGTTCCGGGTGTGTCAGAGCTGTTGGTTACTTCATTTCATCTACATGTGCCAATACCACTTGTGGCCTATAAATACAGTATCTCGTCTCCCTGGAGGGCATAAAGCCATTTTGGTTCCTGCTGATTAAGAATCTCACCAACCTTAACAACATATTTGCTATTATATGCGCCTCTACATTAATCAACAAAATCGGCCTGTAAGAGGCCCAGTTTGATGGAGGCTTATCTGGTTTGGGAGTACGTGTTACGGACTCCCTAGGCAGCTTCTTAATTTGTAAAGCCTCCTCAACAGGCAGCCAGCATTCTTTTAATGAACTCCTGGAGGAACCCATTAGGGCCTGAAGCCTTCCCCAAGGGCATTTCCGGCATTGCCTTCATCAATTCCTCTTCTGTGAGAGGACATTTTAAATCTGCTCTGTCCAAATCTAAAAGCTTAGGGATTATCAAATCCACTGCTATTGGGTGCTGTTTTTCCAGCAGCACAGGTTGTTGCAATTTGGATAATGTCTTATAGTAGCCCGCAAAGGCATCCACAATCCTTTGTGCATCATAAACCACTTTTCCCTCTGGGCCATTTACTTTCAGTCAGAATCTGGCTTCTAATTCTTAGATGGCTAACTAGTACAGCATTTTCCTAGTCTTGTCCCCCACTGTTCATATATTTGGTGATGTGCTGCATTCCAGGCAACTTTAGCTGCGTCAGCATACGTTGTTTCACAATCAACCTAGCTGTCTCCAGCTGACACTGCACCACCTCCCCAGGAACTTGCTACTCTAGCTGAGTAATATGTCTCTCCAGGTAATTTTCCTTTCCCTCTAACTCTACTTTTCTTTCTTCATGTTAAATATGAGATGATGTTATCTCATAATGCTGCTTTCAATGTCTCCCATAAAGTAGTTTTCAATATCTTTGGGGTTGCTTTCAACTTCATGTAGTTTTCAATTGCATCCCTTAGAAAATCTTCCAGCCTCCCTTCCTGTAACCACCCAGGATTCAACCACCACTGTCTGTTAACCGTTGTCCATGGATACCCCTGAGTCAGTTGTATTGGGGAGTGATCTGAAAGAGAATGGAGCAGTATTTTGGTTCTGGTGACCAAGCCAAGGTTTCTGCCCAGTACAAAGAAGTAAGCAAGCCTCAATTTGTGCCTGTGTGAATAAGAGTAAAAAGTAAAACCCAGGCTGTCTAGGTTCCTTCCCCCTCCAGGCAAGAGTGAGGCCTAAGGAGTCTGCCCACTGTGTGAGTGGAACCTGAGACAAGGGGTGGTTGCGTATTTTGAATTTAGTTGGGTGTGAATCAGGTTATTAAAATCCCAGCTGACAATTATCTTGCTCTCCAGTGCATTTACATTTAGTTTAGTCAGGTCAGCCAAGGTTTGGTAAATCAAAGTGGGAGGAGCATATATATACTTACTATCGTCCAGATGTGCCTCTCAATTAATCCAGATATTTTGACTTACCTTCACAAAGAATTTTTCACTGCTTTTGCAATTACCATCGAGAATGACTTATGTGGCAAGATTGCCTCCCCTTTCCAAGACCCCTGTATAAACTCAGTGTGATAAATTCTGTTAAACCTGTGATGTCCCAGGAAACCATATTTTGTAAAAGAAGCACTTTTGCAGCAAATTTTTGGATGTGGCGCAGGAAGCTCCCTCCAGGTTAAACTTGTCATTGCGCCCATTGATGTTCCAGGAAATTAATTTACAATCCGAGACTTCACCCCTATGAGTTATGGTGGAAGAATATCACGCAACATGACCCTACCTAGCGGAACCTGTATGCTTTGTGTTGTGCCACCCAACCCCCCACAACTGACACATCTGAACATGAAGTAGCTGTCACCCACATGATTAAAAAAAATCAACAAGAATAACGAAATCATAGAAAACAGCACAACAGCCTATCGGGCTCCACACCTCAGCCCTTCCTGAAGCAACTGCATGTACCCCTTCTCCCTCAAGTCAAATTTGGGTCCACCCTCTATCACAGGTGAATCGGATCCTGAAATTAGAGAAGCGAGAAGCAGACCAACCAGCACTTTCCAAGTTTTAGTCCTGAGTTGGGTCCATTTAGGGCGGGGGCCATTCATCTTCCTCAATGGACCTGGTTGTTAAAGAGTCTCTACCCAGATATATTTTCGTTTTCTTGACCCTAGCAAAATCTGGTCTTTTGTTTCTGGCTGCATTCCCTCTGCAGGGTTCTACTGTCCATTGCACTTTCACCCTGCTGCGGCAAGGGCTCCGATGAGTTTTTGCAGATCGGCTTCCTTTCTGCTATTGAGTCCCAAGCTGTTTCAGGATTGTCAGAAAATAGGAATTTTCCATGGCAGAGTATGTTTAACTTAGCAGGGTATAATAACATACTGAAGTTGGATTGCTTTAAGTTTTGTTTAACTTCCATAAAAGATTTCTGGTGGTACTGTACTTCATTTGTGTAGCTGGGGAAAATAAGGATTTTGTCTGTTTCACAATGGACTTTGAGTTTTTGGAGTGTTGTTCGAAGGTCAGTGTCTCTAGCAATGTAATTAAGCACTTTGACAACCATTGGCCTTGGAGGATTCCAGGAGGTGGCTATGCAACCAGCCCCTGGTGTGCCATCTCCAACACAAAGCATACTGACAAATCAGTGTCTGGATTCCTACATTGGAAGCAGTCTGTTAGAAATTTCTCAGGTCTTGGGACCTCCTTCCCCTCAGGGATACCTACCATTCAAAGATTGTTTCTTCATGACATGTCTTCCGCATCTTCTGTTCTTCTTTCGAGGAGCGTTGCCAAGTCCCCTAATCTTCTCAATACTTTTGCAGAGGTGTGCACTTCATCCTCCATGGGGGAAATTTGTATTTATGCATTTGTTCGGCCTGATCAGTTCCTTAAGTCTTGACAAAGGAGAAACAGCTCCAGCCTGACTCCTCCGATCTTCTTCTTTAAGTTCCTGTGCGTGTCCTCTATAGCCTGCAGAATATCGTCTGAGGAGACCAAATCTTCAGATGGAGGACCCCTGAGTCCACCAATGCTCCCATCGACAGTCCCTCTTGCAGGGGTGTCAATTTGGCATATTTGTCAATATTTCCTTGGTGCATGGCACCCTGCACCTTATCTTTGATCATCAGTCTTGTCTACTTCTGCACCTTCCTGATTAGGTCTGGACTACGAGCCACTTAGGGCACCACATCCTCTCCCTCATTCCCCAGTCCTGGGACCTCCTGTCCTCCGGTGCGACTGGTGTGCCCATATTCCTCTTGGTTGTCTATGTATATATGTCTGCAGCCTCTCAACTGTACTTCCAGTTCAAGAGCAATACTTGTTCTCATTTGTTGCCCAAGTCGTCGCCTGGGGCCACAGGATCCCTGTCGGCCCTGTGAGTGCCCCATTGATTATTTCCTACTTCTCGACCCACTGACCTCTGAGCTTGGGACTGCACCGGCACAGCCCCCATGCCCTGTCTATGTCGTGAAGTTCTTCAAAACCAGGTCCTGGAGATGGGAGCAGGAGGCGGATGGATCCCGGCGGCCTCCCAGCCTTTCAGCCCACTTCTGCTGCCCAGACCATTCTCGGTCTTCCTCTCACTTGGGAGCGTGGGGCAATGGGACAGAACCAGCAATGTTCCACAAAAGGCTGGTCTTTCGGCCTTCTCCAGGGCCGCATATCCACGCTCCTCTGGTGCCGCACCTCCAAGACCAGCACTTGAGCCCTTGATGGCTGCCCCTGCACCCCAACAGCCTCACCTACAACTCACAGGCCGCTCGCAGTTCTCTGACTTTGGTGATTTAGAGGGAGGCAGAAATGCCGTTCCAGACTCAGCAGTCTCCCACAGCTCTCCACCAGCCAATCTATGGATCCCTCTTCCTTCAAGGACCTGTTGGAGTTGAGGTCAGGGCTGCTCCCTCTCCAGGCTGCTGGCGCCTCACAGAATTTAGAACAAGGGGGCCTCCTCCACAGCCCCGGCTGCCACTTGTCGGCCATCACAGCCCAAACTCCAGTCCCTGGTTTAAGTGCACTCCAGTTTGGCCGCTTCACTTGGGTTTCTTTGTTCTTTTTTTGTTGTTTAAATCTGTTTATTGAGTTTTACAGTTTACAATACAAAGATAATGCAAGCAACGAATAGAACAGCATGGATGTAAGAGCACAATGCCACTTGTACACTAGTAGGTGCTTCCATAGATGGAACGTATCAACAATATAACTGGACGAAATTGAAACTCAGCCGCAATGGATCTTATAAGGCAAAAGGAAAAGCCATAGACCATCTCTAGAGTATTACATATGACCCAGCATTTCGTCACACCATAAATTATAGGAGGACAGTGCATTAATCCCCATGAAGAAGGGGGGTTGGCAGGTTCATCACTGATAATTGTAGCAGCAGGTTAATTTTGCAAAAAACAATAACACATCAAAATCAAAACTGTGATAAAACATGCGACAACATACCACAACTGATTTCCCATACAGTGCAGGAAACAAAATTGCACATGACACCATCAGGATATGCACACAGTGGAGGGCAAATGGGAACGTGCGTTTGGAAGATGTCTCCATTACCCATTGGTGTTAAATGGTGGATAGGCAGTAATGACAAACGTTCTGCCGGTAGCTCCCTATTTGGGTGTCTCTGTTCTTTAAGGTAGGATGGTGAAGGATTTTTGTGTGGCCAGAGTGGAGCTTGCTCAAACAAAGGCCGCCATCTTAGAATGTCAAGCCACATCCCTATTCAGTACCTAACTTGTAGGGCTTATGGGATGACAAAGTGAGTGCCTCTGAGGTTGAGTCTATGCTAGCTCTAACCGAATTCTGCCTTCCTGTTCATGAACGATTTGAGAACAGTTAACCCGCTGTGCTTGTAACATTAGCGAACAAGTTTTAGTTCCCTACATCACTGATTATCTATGGTCTGAAACAGCTGACAGTGTAGGATTATTAAGCAATGCTTGGATTAATGTTTTCCGGCGGAGGGTTTGGAATGCTTGATGTAGACATTCATAGACTTCAAGGAAGGTCTATTTCTGACTTGACAAAAGCTAGTATCTGTTTTAGCGTTAATTGTGGCTTCCATGTAAATCAGGAATGGAACTGGGGTGCCATCTATGTTCATGTCAAGAGCAAGCTCCAATGGTTCTTCGTCAGCATCTGTGAGAACACTTCCTCTTCATGAGAAGGCTGTAGCAGATGTCAACAAAATTTTATCAGAGGAAGTCGACTTGGAAGAGGAATAATGTAACTACTGAGCTAGCACTTGCAGTTGGAACGCATGTTCATTATCATACAAGTCATTTAAGCAATTTATATATAAACTGATCCACACCTATTAATGGCATTTTCTTTCTTCTGCACGTGACAAACTCACTAGAGTCTGAATTTCAACTAACTTGCAGGGCTTCTGTAGCCACTTATGACAGATTGTCACAGACTCGCAACCAGCAATTACTTATGACCTGATGGTTACTTCAGTGAAGTAGTTATTGATATCACAGTGCTGAACACACTCTTTTAAATGCATCACAAAAGAGTCAATAGTCTTGCCAGTCTTTTGTGCAGTAGATTGGAAGATTTGCCGCTCATAATCAACATTCTTCTTAGCAGGAAGTTAGCCTTCTGACACTCTTTTAGTTTAGTGTAAGACTCATGTTAATCGTTATTGAATTGCAGGATGACGTCTCTGTTTTCAGAATCAACACAATGCATCAGTCGATACATCAGTCTGTTTTTGATTTCTAATGCCAAGATCGCCAACATAAATCTTTTTTTTTTTGGGGGGGGGATTTTTATTTTTTCTCGAGGCAGTATATACAAAATAACATTGCATGGTTGTGATACAATTCATAAACGTTCATATATCTGAATAAAGAGAAAAACAGAAAAAGACATCACTAACACCACAGTGTTGTATTCCTCTTAGGGTGTCCATACACGGGCTTTCCTGTATCATGTCCTTATATAGGCACAATTCGCCCTGCCCTTATATAGGCATAAAATCCAACTCCTTATTTAGGCATTAAACCGTGCACTCCAAATACAGGCATGGTCTCCGACATCCGTCCACCCTAACGTCACAACGAGTTCTTGAAGAACAGACCCTTAGGCTTCGGGAGTTTCCCTAGCACAGGACTATTGATTTCTTCAAGGACTCATCTATTATGCATGAACCATTATACCTTAAGGGTTCATTCATGACATCTTCCGCTGTCCGATTCACATCAATGCTAACATTCTGAGGTACCTCTCAGGTATAAATATACCTTCACTAGCCCTTGTAAACTAGAGGAGACCTCGACTTCAGAGGAGCCCGTTTCCCGGCCTGACGCACTGAGAAGACGCTGTCATCCCTGCACGCAGAGAGTCCAGCTTCCAGTGATCTGACTACCCTTGCGGGGTGTTGGAGTTCGAATCTGGCAAGAGATTCCTACCTCTCTCATTCTTAAGGTATGGAGCAGACTAGAACCTAGAGGGACTCTTGGCATACTAGGCATACTAGACTTAACATACTCTTAGTATACCATAGTAAGGAATACTTCACCTACTTCATACCTCTCCCTACACCAAGGTTAGGTTAGGTACATTGGGGTAGAACTAGCTTAGCAACGCATCGTATGAGTACTCGCATTTTTAGTCTGTGTTATTTATGCAAATGAATATCTACTAAAGATCATGCTAGCGCAGTATTATTTATTTCTACTGCTTACGCTGTACATTATTTATCTTGCATACTGTCTTGTGATCATAACAGCACATTTAACTTACACGAGAAACAAGACTGTTCAATAAATCTTTTATTGAAACGCCCGTCTATTCTTTCTGTGTAACTTTGAGGAAAACTAAGCATGCACGATTGAGCTGAGTAAAATAGTTATCTATTGTTTCCACGCTTCTGGGACACGTTCTGATTCTAAAGGGAAACAAAGTTGTCATGTTTTGCGGCTGCCAGAAACTACTCCCTTCTTGTTATCCAAGGAGTTTCTAGTGGCCTCTGAGCTAGCTGGCACAAGTAATTAAGTTTAATATACTCGATAGGGACATACTGACCTTAGTCCTATGTCGAACCTATAGGGGATATTATTCCAATGCGCAGAGCCTATTAGGGAAATAGGAGCTACACTACATGGCTCCCAACGTTTGGTAAGGCGGTAATTTAACGCTAGATACTGAGTAACTCAGCCGTGCTTTTTCTCTCAGAGACCCCTACCCATATACTCCAAAAGATGTCTGGAGTGGGCAGGGTTAAGTATCCACCACGGCTACATAGGGAAACACCCTATATATTAGCTGTTTGGTTTGCTCAACGTTGAAGGATACAATGTTCCAAAATATTGTGCACCTTATCTTTGTTTCCTTGAAACTTGTTCTACATTTTTTCAAAGAACAAAATGCCTGGCTCCGACACTGAGACCGGAAACGGTGGAGCTGCGGAGCAGCCCGCTGCAACAGCTTATAACATCACAGGTTTTATTGAAACCGAGGAGGGTGTTATAGACATCCCTCAAAACTTAAGAAGAGCCATCACTCTAAAACTTATAAAACACGGTCTGCCACCAAGAGGTGGTAGAGCAATTTTCGTGATAGAGGCACACGAATCCTTTCAGACAGAGGTATTCTATTCATGGGTAATATTTCCTGAATCCAATCCAGTAACACACATGTTTCACTTCTACAAAGAAGATGATCCACCATAGGAATACATTCCTTTCGAGGATATAGAAATTCCATTAACATTCCAAGAGCATCAGCTCTGGTTTAAAGGCGCCCTAAAACATCACAGAAACATTACCAGGCTCGGTCCACTAGGTAGACCAGGAGCAACATGGCCGATTCTAGCCGGCTATACACCTCATCCCGACATTGAAGAAATGTCAGACGAGGAACTACTTGTTCAACTACAAGAAATAATAAAAATCTACAGACAACTGGTCCAATATGTCATGCGGACTTTCACAGTCCAGCAACCACTGACACTTCCAAATCCAACTCCCCAACAGGGGAATACACTAAAAATTACACCACAGACTCTCTACGCAGTCATGGGTAAAATGCCCACAAAACGTGAGCAAATTCCATTCTGGATAGCTCAAAAAA
Organism: Calotriton arnoldi; assembly: GCA_963921515.1. Classification (NCBI taxonomy): domain Eukaryota; kingdom Metazoa; phylum Chordata; class Amphibia; order Caudata; family Salamandridae; genus Calotriton; species Calotriton arnoldi. The sequence continues at coordinate 2,741,283 of CAWUFW010000282.1, forward strand.
TTACTCAAATCGAAGCAGTATTTCCAAATACTAGCCCGTATGAGAAACACAGAATCCTAACAATCAGTTTACCGATGGGGATCATACCACAACTGGAAGACTGCACCACTTGGGGCTCAGTCTTTGCTGCCATCTATACTAAAACACATGGTATTCCGTCAATTGCGGTAATCCCAGATGTCCTGAAACAAATTCAAAACGAATACGGGGCAGAGCCTGCTCTAAATTTAGGTATGAAATTACTGAAAAATTTCGACCAGGTCTCAACAATAATATTATCTAATATTAAAGGGGAGGCAGCAGCAGTGGCGATCCGCCCAAAATTAAGGGAATTCGATGTTACAGAACATCAAACTGAACTACCCAGAATAATTGAACAATCTTATGCAGAATTAGGCAGAGATAGTTTGGGTGGAAGACCAGTGAAGCCGAAACTATCTGAAAGTCCTGAGAACGACTCAATTAAACAAACTCCTACATCTTCTAAAAAGAAGTGGGAGACTAATAAACAAAATTCAAACGAGAAACGTTCTCAATCTCGAGGTAGGTCTCCTCAAAAGGAGCCCTCTGAAAGGAGGTATAACCTCAGGAATAGGGATAATTTGAGAAAACCTGACAGGTATCAAGATACTGATACACGTTCCTCTCGTCCCTTTCAGATCTCATCACAGACTTCGGAAAGAAGAGGACGGTCAGAACATAGAGAAGATGATGACCATAGTGATTATAGCAATACAGCTTTTCATAGTCTGATGAACCCTCTAAATATTCATTTTTAGAAAATGCAGCAGATTTTTCTAGGTCAAACATTATGTCGTTAACAGTCTCAAAGTCCCAATCATCAGAATAGGTACTGGACGAAATGAGATCACTTAGTGAAATTTTAAACAAATGTGGAATGTTCAATTGTTCCGTCGGGCCGAAGATATCAAAATCTGTTTTGTCCCACACTATACCATCCTGTATAGGAACAGCTGTGATGTTCACTGATGACAAGTCTCTTGCTTCACGATGGGAAGATTTATGAGGTTTCAAGAGTACGTTCACGTCTTTTCCTTCAGTATTCACATGGATGTATCTGCCACTTATAAGCACGCTCACAGTTGTAACCAAAGCTAGCCAGAGCAGGAAAACAAAAAGTCCAGATGTAATCCAGAGTTCAATCCATGGAGAAACCATATAAGTCTTTTTCAGAAAGTGAAGAAAGTCTTGTACTTGCTGCTTGAATTTCAATGATGCTGGCGTCGTTTCAGGTTCACTCGGATCTTCTGAGAACGTATCAAAGTTAATGAAATAGCCAGAAGCAGTTCTGTCAATTGTTGGAATTGCATCAGGATTTGTAGAAATCGCTGGAACCAGTTGATCACTTGCTACATTGGTGTAGACAGGTGTATTTGGATGAACTGTTACTTGGTTTTCAAGAGGGATGAGTTCTATTGCATTGTTGCATAGTCCTTCATCTGTTACAGCTGAATTCTCGATTGTTATCAGTCTTTCAGTCTGAACCTCTTGGATAGTAGCGAGAGGAGTGCGTCTGCTACTAGGTCGGAGTCCACGAGGCCTACTATTTAGTATTGGCCACATACTGTGGTTTGATGAGGTCGATGGACACAAATCTTTTCTCCTTTCTTCCAGCAAGGGGTGGCAGAAGTACTGTTCTTGTTCCTTGAACTGCTAGGACAGGTACTGGTTGTCTGTAAGAAGGTCCAAATTCCTTCTTGTCCGCAATTTTTTCTCTGACTAGATCCCCAACTTTTGGAATCCAGACAGGCCTTGCTGGGACCGCCGGTTTTTCCCCAGTGGTGGTTGGCTGTAGGAATACGTTGCTTTGTTTCGTTCTTAACTCATTCAGTTCCTGTAAAACAGCCAAACGGTCTTTGATATCAAACGTTTTATTTTCCACCACTGTGCCTACGTGATCGAGATCTGGTACCCACATTCTTGTCCCAAATAGGACCTCATATGGAGTGACCCCCCCTAGAGAACTTCTTGGCAGGTTGGTCCATGAGCGTTGGACCCCATAAAGATGTTTGACCCACCCATCACCCGAACCTGATACCCTAGCTGTTATAGACTGATGGCGTTCACGTTGCAGGGAATTCATTGGCTGACGAAGCCGCAAAGGGGGCTGTTCAGACGGCTTCCGTAGCTGCAATCACTCGTTCAAAAACAAAAATAGACGGTGAGATAATGTTGGCTGTCAATGCTTCAAGCAAGGGCAGCAGTGCAGCGTTACCAAAAAGTTTCCACTCAAGTACTCTTATGTAATTGATGCGAACAACGTTCCTTTTGCTCGAATCCCTGGAGTGGGGGATAGGGTAATTCCAAACATGGAACGTAGAGCAGCCTTGATTTATGAAACACATTTGGGGGAGGGTCTGTCACATCAAGGGATCTCTAAAACAATTTTGACGTTAAAAGAGATGTACTGGTGGCCTGGAATGAATACAGAAATACACATATTCATCAATAACTGCTTAGACTGTAAATTACAGCGAGGAAGCCACCAGACACCATGCTACGAAAGAATGCCGAATAGCTCAAGCTCTTTTCCTGCCATCCAGGAGCGGGCCTGCTACCTGTAAATGTTTCCAAGAGTTGACCTATTCCTAAAGTGATATAAAGATACAATGACGGATTGCCAACTTTATTAATGGTGACACATATTGCAGATTCTAAGCTGGCAATGAGGCAGTTGCTGACCCATGTGTGTCACATCATCCCGTTCACCAGGACACGTACCTGTTGCTCCTGCTTGAAGTGCTGGGCAATGTCATCTTCTAATGAACACAGACCGAACATTAAAGTCAAGGCAGGTACATGTTTATATCTGAAGCCATTTTTTAAAACACGCCTCAGAACACCTCTCTGCAAGGCAGCCCCCTGGTGCATACTGTAGGTACCTGGTGGGCTAGTTGGGCCCCAGGGACCCTCAGGATTCAAGGGGACTTAATCCCGCAACTTAAAATGCGCCACAGGGCGCGTTTGCACACATGTCACCTCAGGCCCCCCCTCACTTCACCACTGTGCAAACGCGCCCCGTAGCGCGTTTTAAGAGGTAGTTTTAATCCCCCTGCCCTATTATGTACTAGGGACTTACAGAGGAGGTCATGCTAATCACAGGGGTACCCCAACGCATAGTGTTCCCTAGTGTATGTAGGTGTTTTCACTGTATTCTAAGTGTCTTTTAGCATAGCACTGGCTCTGGTTAGTCAGAGTCAGTTACCACCAGTACCCGTCTGAAAAAGTTGTGGGCACAGGATGATTTTGCAATAAGGCCTCTTTCTGCTCCTCTGTTGGTTCTTTCTGCACATCTTTTGCTTCTTCCTGCACTTTTCTTCGTCTTTGTGGACTTCTGTTGCTTCTTTCTGCATTTCTTTTGCTTCTTTCTGTGCGTCTTTTCTTCTTTCTTCACATGTCCTACTCTGTAGGCATAGTTAGAAACTAGCATTTAAAAAACCTTTGAAATTCACTGAAAAAACCATAGGTTTCAGGCACGTTATAGTTAGAAATTAGCATTTAAAAAACCTTTGAAATTCACTGAAAAAACCATAGGTTTCAGGCACGTTATAGTTAGAAATTAGCATTTAAAAAACCTTAGAAATTCACTGAAAAACCATAGGTTTTAGGGAAAGTTATAGTTAGTTGGACATTGCACTCGTACAAAACCCGTGAAATTCCCCCGTTATAGTTAGTTCAGCTAACTATAACTCGCGCCCCCGCAATGCACTGCTGATGACGTCACATATTACATCACTCATGACATGGTCAGTGACATCATTGGATGTGTCCAAGACAACCATTAAACATTAATTGGAAAGGAGATAGGACATAGTGTATTGCATGTGTCTGTTGTAATATGGTTGGGTAACAATACATCAAAGATATAAAGCTATTTGTGCTGAAAAGCGTATGTATAAGATGGCACGTTCTGAACAAGAAGAGTTATAGCCAGCACTTATTTGCGGCCAAGGTATATCGTCATTATGTCCTTCTATATTGGTTGTAAAGTGTGACGCCAATCTTTGTTCTTTGGTAAGAAAGAGTTGTTGAATGTTAGGTTTGGACCTCTCGCAGACCTTTTCCTGGATGACCCAATTCATGTTGTTCTGAGTATCTTGTTTCTCCAGGAAAAGGGTTGTTATCTCAGTAGAGCTGTGGTACCATATTCTGTTGCTACAGTGTCTATGTATCATAGGTTACAGGGGCACGTAATCATATGGATTACATTGTAGGTGTTGCAATCTGTGTGTTCAAATCTCCCATTGATTTCCAGTCCCTAAGTCAACAGTCTTTGTTGCTGCAGTGCATGGACAGTGTCCAGTAACTGGCAAGAGTGCCTGTATCCTTAGGTCGATTATGTGTTGTTTGTCTGCTATGAACTAGCATATCTCTAATATTTTGTCCTCTTTTGAAAGAAAAGAGGGGAGATGCCAATTGTTGCCATTATTGTTCAGTATCCTTTAGGGTTTAGTTATGGTTTTTTTCTTCTCATTGGAAACTGATGAGAAAGTTGTCACATATTTAGTTTTTTAATTCTTTGGCATAGGGTATGTTTACAATAGGCATTCTCTTTTTTTGTTGCATACCCTCTTTCTAGCTTTCCCTAATTACTCTTGTAGGGTGTAGGCGATCAGCCAGTTTCTGAGTCAGCTTGATGACCTGTTCGTTATATTTAGTAATACTAGAACAGTTGTGCTGAATGTGCAGAAATTGTCCAAAAGGGAGATTCTAAACTGTCATAACGGAGGAGTCCAATACTGTCAGTAGATTTGTGATATACCTGTGTTTCAAATCTTCCATCAATGATTTTAATGTTAAGTTTAGTGTGACTCATAAGTGTGAATTTAAGTAGAAACCTCTGCCATTAACCCAGGTGACAAATTCTAGGGTTTTAATTTCATTTCCTCTCCATATGATCAGTATTTATGTACCGGCACCATTATTGTATATAGACAACCAACTACTCCACCCTGCCCAGTCGGGTTTTAGAAAGGGTTTCAGTACGGAGACAGAACTTACCAAAGCCACAAATGACATCCACAAGATTCAGGATGCAAGGGGAAAGGCAGCATTGATACTCCTAAACCTGTCAGCCACTTTTGATACCATCTTTCACACTATTCGTCTGGAACGGCTGGCAGATCTGAGGGGGTCAGGGACAACATTGAAATGGTTTACCTATTATCTATCAGAGCGTAAGTAAATCAGCCAAGGAAATCTTCGCTCTCCTGTGAAAAAAATCTCTGTAGGAGTTCGTTCCACAAGGCTCCGCTTTGAGCCCCACATTGTTTAATTTTTATGTCACCCACCTGGCGAGGCTGACACATTCTCTTGGATAAATTGTTCGTGTATGCAAATGACACACAGCCCATCATTAGACTGAAAGGTGATCCTCAGCAGTTTTCAAACTGTCTTGCAGACATAACGGATTGGATGAGAAACAAATCCCTTGCAATTGATGGGGAAAAAACAAACAAGTGATCTTTGGTAATCATTCCCTTTGGACTCAAGCATCGTGGTCAGCAAAACTGGGACCACTTCCAACAGAAGTGGCTTAGTAAAAAAAATCTGGGAGTTATGTTTGACTTCAGCCTTAACTTTAAACCTCATATAAACATATTTGTCACCATAGGCATGCGTCTATTAAGAATTATCCAGATAATTTTACTGCTCCTTCCTGCTATTTTAAAAATCACTATGGTCCGTGCATTGATACTTTCACGTTTGTACCACTGTAACTCACTATAGTTTGGCTTCCCAAAACACATCATCCAGAGACTCCAGGTAGTCCAGAATGTGGCGGCCAGATTAGTGTTAGGTTTGAATCGGAAAACCCTGATCTCAGCTCACTTTTGCAAACTCCACTGACTACCCCATGGAAACAGAAGCCTTTTCAAGGCCCTATGCTTTTGTCATAAATCTCTTCACAGTTTGAGAAAGGATGACTACTTTTGCTCATTGTTCATTCAACACCCACCATCAGGAACACTGATATCTTCTTTCCAACACTTGTTCACTATTCTGAAATTTAAAAAAGTAAGCATTGGTGGCCGTATGCTCTCTGTGATCATCCCAAAGGCCTGGAACAACTTGTCAGTCCACCTGAGATCTCAAACAGACTTTTCTAGTGTTAAAAACAACAGAAAACCTATGTCTTTGATCTCAAAATTTAATATAGGAGCAGGTTCATACAATATGCTCTCTCTCTCAGACTAATGTTTCTTCTCAACAATTAACATGTAATTAAAGCGCTAGGATACCTCTTATTGAGGTCTTAATTTCACTATATAAACTAATTTTTTTTTATTTGAACAGGTTCGTCTCAGAGTATATAAAGTCTGTCTCAAATTGGTGAACATACAGACAGGACTCGCTGGGGGCAAATGTACTGCCTTTAGATGTCCCGTGGACTTGGTGATAAAGTGTCCCATTACTTTAAAGACGTTTTCTGCACTCAATCACAAAATGTATAGAGGTGATAGAATCTCATTCTGTTTTGGTGAGAATAGATTCAACAACAAGGAGCTTTTGCTCTTGTGGGATGCTCGTATCCAGAGCCTCGATATTGAGACTCAAGAGGATGTTGGTGTCTGGATTGATAGTAAGATCCTTCAGAAGGCCTAGGACGTCTTTGAGGTAACAGCGAACAAGGGTTGAAGAAACCAATCGCAGAATTTTGGTAGTTGTTCAAGGATGGTGTTAATTCTGGGTAAAATTTGTCTCCCAGGTAGTGGGGTCTGTGATTTGTGAATTTTTGGTAAGGTAAAAAACACACACTACCAGGGTTGTTTGCCACCAGAAAATCAGTTTTGTGTTCTGTAACCCAACCCAATGTTTCTGCCCCATTTACCATACTCCGTATAATGCCCCTAAGTCTCAGTGTAGGGTCTTCATTGAGGAGCTCATAGTTATTTCTGTCAGATAAAAGTCTCAAGCATTCTGTGTTGTACATATCACGAGAAAGAATCACTATATCCCTCCTTTGTCTGATGTTTGGTAACCAAGCCCAGGTTTATTACACAGCGAATTGAGAGCCTCTTGTTTAGACTTGGAGAAGCTGTGAAAAGGCTGTTTATGCTGTTCTGAGATAGATCCAGGTTTTGTTATTACAGCTTGTTTAAATGCCAAAAGTTCTATAGGAAGAGTGTGCGTGGATGGTTGAAAACTGGATTTGTTTCTGAGGCCCGTGTTAGTTGTAGCAGGCTCTATATCTCTGTTATTCTGAAAGAATGCAATGAGCCGACACTTTTCAGAAGAACTGAACTAGCTCAGATCTTAAATTACATCTTTCCAGTCTTTTTTAGGTATCGCCTTGGCAGCGCATGCGCTGTCTCAGCGAGACATAAAGTAATCTGTATGTTGGCTGAAACTCCGTGTAATTAGTTTTTCCGCTTGCGATTGGTTTACCTGTGGCATTGCTGTTCTTATCTTGCTTTCTGTTGGCTGTTGATCCTATGGTAACTTCCGTGTAGTCCCGAAGCAGCGGCGCCTAACTACAGTTTTCGTCCGCTCCGCTCGCACTTGGTTTTTTTGTAATTAAATACATCTGCGGGCACTATTCTGCTTTCAGTTTTGCGGTGAGCGCGCAGCTTTCTTTATATGCGTCTCGCCCTATTTGCATTTTTTTTGGGACGATGCGCGAAGCAGGCGCCAAGTTATTTAAATACATCTGCTGACTAATGCTGGGCGAAAATAATGATGCATGTGAGAAATCGGGAATTCCCGTCCTGCTGAACACGCTGTAACTATACTTCCCCGACAGCACGCGAGCCTCCCCTTCTTTGTAGTGTGAGACACGATTTTATTATCCCAGAATGATGACATTGGGCGAAACAGTAGGCATACCATTTCCGCCATTGTGCGGTGCGTGGACAGTAGGTGGAAATAAAAATGCGGGAGAGTGCGTGGCGGAGGATCTGTATTCCCTTCAGTAAAATGGTTACTGTTGTGGGAGTGAGCCCCTCTAGCACTTGGTCCCTGGTGCCACTGCACCTCCTGCACTAGTTCTCACACACACACTCACGCACTGCACTTCGGCCTTCACTCTGGAGTTTGCCCGGGCCCCTGAGACAGACGCTCTGAGCGGCACATGCAGTGCGCGTGAACTATGAGCGAAGCGGTTCAAAGAATAGGATTCAGGGGAACTATTCACCAATTTGGAAGCCACCCCCGCCTCTCCCAGTGGGCCATCGCGATTGTAGATGAAACAAGAGGATAAGGACGGTGGCTGCTGGCATCCTAGCCCCGAAGAGAGCTGACAGATAAACACAGCTCCACCTGCATTGGTCAAAGAAGTCTGCTTCTACCCCCTGGGAACTTAACACATCCCAGAATTCAACTGAATTTGAACCGAAGGGGGCCTTTGCTTTTCCCAGTCTCCCCGGACACTGAGAAATGCATACTTCTTGTACATTGATTCCAATAACATTTACCGAGTGCACACCTCAAATGGAAATGCCTCTAGGCGCTTGGAAACAGGCATTCTTACCCAGCTCAATGGCGCCAGTTTATCAAGCACGGAATGATGAAAGGCCGGACTTGAAAGCATGTGGTGAAGTGCCCCCAGCTGTTTTACGAGACTTGTGTGAAATTGCTGTACATGGATTGAATGCGTGGTCCCAAACGATGTTTTACGTAGGTGATGTAACTGTGTACCGCCACCACCCCTCCTCCCCCCTGTAAGATAGATTGTTTGGGGCGATGCGTGGACTGGAGCGCTTCACACCCGTCCTTTGCTGAAAAGAATCTTCCGAGACAAGGTGCTTGAACCAGATTTGGGTCTGTGGGTGACTGTAGGGGGTGGGGAATTTCACATCAGGAATGCAGCTGCCTTCATGGAAGGACGGGACATATTTCAACACGACTTTCTTGGAAGACCAGATTAGATGCTCTGTGCGACCACCAGGCGTGTGGCCTGTTTGTCTCTGCTCCGTGTCCCGCGCCCGGGTGGCGTTGGCCTCCGCGTGTTGCAATCGGTGGGTGCTCTGTGGCTTCAGAACGAACTCAGAAAAGATCAGGTCTGTGCTTGTTGCGGATGTACACATGCATCAGCTGTCGGTGATGAGGCCTGTCTGTGCATGGGGCCATGGGCCTCTCGGGGGCAGGACGCTGGAGTACACACCTCTGTCATTCTCGAGTCACCTCCAGTTCATATCAGAACTTCATTACTTAGTGTGTCCAGACAGCCGCGCAGAAGACTCTTCAGCGCCGAGATGCCACAGATTGCTAAACTCCCCTTGAGCACAAGTATGGCAAAGCATGTCGGTCTGCCAGCCTTTTGGATTTGGCAATACTTGTTTTGTTACAAGTTTTACAAAACGTTATTTTCAGTGGAGTCGCCGAGCACTCGCAAATGTTAAATGAATTTGCCTAAAACCAAAAACATTATTTGGCCTCGAAAAGCACACATTAGCATAGTTGTCCTTGCCATTGAAGGGGACGACTTTTTGTGTGGATAGACTTCTTGTGAAAGAGCAGACTGCCACCACTTACAGTTAATGCCCTTTTTATTTCCGTCCTTGCAGAATAAAAACAATTGATAGTCAAGAACATGAATGTTCAGGCTCAAAGCTGGTGATCGGTAGCTGAGAAGATCAAACCCTTGTTAGGTGGAGTCAGCCTTCTATCCTCGAAGAAAGCCAGTCAATTGAGGTCCATAAATTAGGTAATTGTAACGTGTTATTTACAGTGCTTAGAAACGCGGGACTGCGGTAAGAAGCGCTATATAAAAACACATTATCAACCTCAACCCTCCTCATTGGATTTTCGTTATTGAATGTTCGTCGATCAAAATTATTCAATGGCACATGCTTCCTTTCAGAAACACTGACGTGCCGAGCGGAGACAGCTTCCCGGGCTGGCGACCGTCTTAGTGCCAATATCGGCAACACTCACCAGCCTTCCCACAGCAACATACATACATAATAAATAAGCAGACAAGACAAACGTTTGGTGGGAAAATTGCTGCAGGTTTATTAGCATACCAAATATGCCAACATGGTGGGTTATCTTACAGGCGATCCAAAGGCAAGCCGCCCCTAGAGGCCTACCACCTGATGGGCCAACTTGCATCGTGGCCTTAGCCAATCGGTGTTTAGCGGTTGTGGTGAGGGGATAGCCCCACCCACTTCCGGTGAACCATTGGTCCACCCTATTACTCACGCCCCCCCCCTACGAGGGGCGGAGCGTTCAAGCGACCCCCGGTTGTACAGGTTTCCAACCGCCCGTAGGACAGACGGGGCGCCGTCGCACCCCAGGGTCCACCGCACAGACTTCCTGGGGATATTAGGCCTCAGCACCCTTTGTGCTCCTGAAGAGGGTACCCCTGAGTACCTTTCCGCCTCCGGATCGCCCTGTAACTCCGCCTGCAACACAAATAAAGAGGATTAGAAGAACCTTCCCCCCCACCCTGGATACGCTTGGTAAGCGGTAGGGAGGGAAACAGCGTCAGGGTGAGGGTCAAAGAGGCCGCCAGGTGGGCGGGGGAGGAATATATACCTCTCCCCTTCCCCCACCTCGGCCGGAAGTGACGCGCGGGACCCCGAGGGGTCACCGGACACTAGACTGTCCAGTGTGCCATCCTGTGGCACTAAAGGGGCCGCCCTCTTATGAGGGTTCCCTGCGGGGACGAGTCGGTCAGCCCGCATATTGCAGCCCCGCACCCGAGTACTTCACAGGTCTTTAACAGACCATTTACTTGTTAATGAGGCTTTTGTTGTGTTTTCACCCCTTCTTAGAGCCACTCTGTCTATGGCTGGAAGAATCTCGTTAAAAACTGTCGACATGCACACTTTATCTCAATAACAACCACTTTTTTGCTTTGAAGCAAAAGCTCTAAGCAGGTTTGTTTGCCAGCATAAGACAGACATCTCCAAGAAAGTCAGCAAACTGAGACTTGTTGGGTCAATCGACAGCTAGCTTCCCTCCCTTGATCCACGTAAAAATGCACCACTGCGAAGTCAAAACACCTGGGTAAAAAATAAAATGTTCAAATGTTGTTTCGACATTTTTGGGAAATATTTTCCCGAAAAGGAATGTTGTATTATCTCTTTTCAACAGCCCACTATTTGAAATGTGCATCCTGTGTCATGATCTAATCCCGTAACTCAAAAATATCTTTTGTCGGGTCCGTGTCATGCAATTTACTTTGCAGTCGTCCAGTTCAAGAGTTAAATAAAACAGATAGTGGTGTTTTTATGCTGCACAGTCCACTCCGCTTGCCCAGAAAAGGGTCAATATAGTGCAGAAAAACTAGGGGGCTTATTTACAAGCCCCTTGCGCCACCGGTGCGTCACTTTTTCCCATGTTAAAAGTGAGGCACCGGTGGCGCAAGGGGCTTATGCCTGCAGCGCAGCCTGGTTACTGGCCCCAGTGGCTTCTGTCTTGATCGTTTCGAGCAGGCCTATATTGTGCCATGTTTGTTTGAACTTTTTATGCTCAGATTTCTTACATATCAAAAGATTTGAAACGGAATCCTGTGCAGCAACATTTTCATAATTATTTGGCACACAACCCAGAAAAGTCATGCTTTGTAAAAAATTAAGTCTGTGCCATCCTGTTATGTTGGACTTGGCTGTAAGCCTGTTTGTTGGCTAAAAAACAAAAAACAAAAGCCCCACTATTTGGTTTAATTGTTTTAGTATTGTGTGCAAAGAAAAATCATTCAAGCGCTACGGCATTTGAAACTAACTAGATACAAATGTCGGCTGCTAGCATAAACTTGAAAATAAGGGCCTTAAGTGGTGATGTGTTTAACTAGGTCGCTTCCACTCTAACAGAGCCGCAGCAACCGTTTTGTAAATATTACCATAAACATTGTATTTTATAGTAATGTGCCTATTAGTGTAGAAGTCTCCATGTTAAACAACAGTAGATATTACAGCACCCAGCATAATATGCTGCATGGCTAAATACTTATAAGGTCCTAAAGGCGAGACCGATTGCATTGCAAATGCTTTTTTAGGACATGTAGTTCCATTTCGGCTAAGGGGAAGTAGTCATATTCACTACTAAGTTGTGTTCTTGATTGTCCCTGCCTCGATGTCTATCTTCTTACTCGTCGTGATCATTTGAGTTTCTTCTGTCCATTGCACCTTTGTGTTGTCTTTTTGTCTGCCCATTCCTTGACCTGTTCCTCTTCTTCTGAAGGAAGGCCTGCAACTCGGCAAAGAGAAACATGGAGGGATCGGTTGGCATAGGTTTGGCCAATATCTAAAAGGAAAGGTTGGTTGTGGTAAAGGAGGGGTGCTATATGAATTAAATCCTCCCTGGCTACCTTCTTCAGTTCTGCTGCTCCTGTTGTCAGAACTAAAGGACCAGTTCTGAGTGGTAGCGCTTGTCCATGGTCCTTTCCTCTGTTGTGGTGTCTGTTTTTGAGTGGTGGTGTAGTACTCAGTCATGTATGTAAATGTAGTTTCGTGGCATAGCTTACGTATGTCCTTCCGCAATTTGGTAGTTTGTGATTATTTGTTTTGTGCTAAGTCTTTGTTAAACTTGGGCAATTTCTTCTTGAAGACGAAGATTAAGACTGTCTTCAGATGGTCCTCGCTAGTTTGAATGTCAGCAAGCACAGCGTCGGACATTCTTTTGGCTCTGTAGATGATCAACACTAGCCAATGTCTGGTGCATTTCCAGGTGATACAAGACCACTCTTCGAAACACTATGTCATCTTAAAAGATTCTAGTTCTGTTGAGGACAATTAGGCCTCTGGATGCTGCCTTGGCCCTTAGATTCGGTCATTACAGCATTGTGAAAAGCTGTTTTGACTTGGCTCTTCTTTAGTGAGGACAATGACTAGTCGTCAAACTGTGAGATGGATTGAGATATTTAAATGTCCCCTACTTCTGGTGGGGCTATCCTCATGGCTATCCTAAGGACCTAGCTATGGATGTACTATCTGCAACTAAGACTAAATAAATCATCTTCTAAAACTACACCTCAGCTACCAGACTTTCAATGCAATATTTCTGGCGACGATCTGGAGACAGATCCAATGCGTTTATACTGGTGTAACAGAAGCACAATTTTAAAAGAAGATTGAAAGACTGAAGAATATAACAGAAACTCAAAGAGTCAAGAAATACGATGTGAGACTGAAGCACAACATCTGGCAGCCCCACTAGTGTCCTTCACATCGGAGGGCTCCAGCCAAGGCGTGCTTCGGTTATGTACATGATTTGGACTTCATGCTTTTAAGACAACTTGCAGCAGGGCGGTGAACGCTTCCAGCAACCTGTACCTGGCTATCTCATCGTACAGGCCTCAGCCGGCCCATGTAAGGCTATGGCAAAAATCATCTGCCAGTCGAACAGGCAGCAGGTTGGATTATGGAGAAGACACTGGCTCATGAAATGGTCCAACAGCGTCAAGTATTCTGTGTCCAGATTGCCAGCAGCTGTATAGTACGGAGTAATCTATGTGTCTCGGATGAGCGGTTAACAAGTTTGTCAAAGCTACTGCCAAATCGCTTTGCAATGCGTGGGCTAACAATGTTTTTTGTTATGTTGGTCAACGGTGAGTACATAACTTTAAGTTACGTTTCCTTGGCGCTGTTTTCTGAATTAAAAAAAAAGAGAAAAAAGCACCTTTCCTTCAGGACGAGCTATGCATGAGGCTTACCTGATGCAAAAACCCGCGTGGATGCCGTCAGTCACAGTGGAGCCTCAGCTCGCGTCACTTTACCGTTTCCATGGGGGGGCAAGAAGAAGCAGTGGGGCGAACAGTGACATCCGTGGGCTATGCTAAAACGTTTGCTGCACGCACACGCCTGGAGCAAGCCGGCGCTGTGCTTGCGTGCGTACCTCCATTTTCTTTTCCTTTGCAATCACATCAATGATTCCAGCTCGTTGTGATCCAAAGTATGTACTTGTCACGCGAAACCCTCGTAGTGGTGGGCATTGTGGGGCGCTTCCACTACAGAGGATTCCATGCTTATCAAGCCCAACGTGTTCCATCACAATATTAAAAGTTTGTCTATGTCAATCGGAAGCCTTTGGTACGGCAAGCTACAGTGACACCAAGCAAGCAGCATGCCAAACCAATGATAAATGTGCGACCTCAGCCTTCCCATTTGGCTAACCCCATTCAACAAACTTGTGGACCGCCCATATGGGGTAACGTGAACTTGACTAGTCTTTCACCAGCTTGGTTGGAGAAGTGTTTTGGAAGATTCTTTTTGGGTGCGACGGCCTTGTTTATCGGATATGGTATGGTGTGTCATGGGACTCTATTCCAGGTCAGAGCTGCACACAAGACAAGGTTCCGGCCATTGTGGCAGTACACGGGTGAGAAGTTGCTCACCGGCGTAGTGTTTTGCTGATGTGGAGTCATAGTTTTAAGTGCTTTTCTATGTCAGGCATTTCTGCTGCGTATCTTACTTTTATGCTGTGCTTTATGTATGGTTTATGCTATTGTGCTTTGATGAATGATATGCATGGACTGTAGGTGAGATGCCTCACCAGTAACATTTGGGGGGCATGTTTGCCGTGTTCCTTATTGATTTTTTTTGTGTGTGATTGGCTGCTCAGGAAGTTACATTCTGTTTACATTTGCGGCCTTATTCTCATTTTATTGTTATTCCCCTCACTGCACAAGTTTTTTTTAACGTTTGTGTCGCTACTGAGGTGCTGTGATGACATATTGTATGGTGTATATGTTATTTCTACGGTGCGCAAGGTATTTACGTTGGTGATGCTTCTAAAGTGATGTGGTAACAGTTTATTCCTGGTGGGGAGTTTCTTTCTGGTGTACAAGTTTCAGAATGTCGCCTTTTACGGTTCTGTCATGTTGAATTGCAACATTATGGCTCTGTCATGTTCAACTGCAACATTTTCACATTTTACACAAGTACCCCTTACACGAGGATCACACTATGGGTGGAAGTCACCCATATCTACATTGCATGCAACAGGCCCTTACAGGGGGGATGGTTATATGGGGGGAAGTCACCCATATCTACATTGCAAGCAACATGCCCTTTCTAGAGGGATGTCTGGATGGGTTGCAAGTTATCCATCACTACACTCTACGTTACATGCGCTTACATGAGGGATGACCGGATGGGGAGTAAGTCATCCATTTCTACACGTTTCGCTTGATCCCCTTAGGTGTGGGATGGTGGTTTGGGGGGGGATGTCTCCCTTTGCCAATTGTTACATTATTTGCCCTTTGTTTCGGATGTTTGGTCAGGTGTATTTCACCCGTTACTTACTTCGTTTTTAGCATGAGTGTTCTTTGATTAATTATTTGTCTGGTAATTTTTTTTTCTTTTTATGTATGTAGCAGTTTGCTACGGACTGGTTAGTGTGCCGTGCTGTGTTGTTCCACCGGTCATGCTTGCCTGGCTAGTTGGTGTGACTGGTGGTGATAATAAGTGCGGTATTGTTTTTGTCTAGTATGCTGTGGTGGGACTGATAGGGTTCTTCCTCAGTCTGCTGTCTGGCAACGTGTGATGTTAAAGATAATGCTGTTTCACCTGTTTTCTTTCTCATAATTGTATGTATTTTATAAAGGGTGATGATCGGTGATATTTCTTGTGCATTCATCTATTCATTTTCCCTATTTTCTCTATGCATGGTTCCTCACGTGATGCTTTATTTACATCTTGCATTTGTATATTTTATATAATTCCTTTTTACATGTTTCTACGTGTAAATGCTTTATTCTATCTTGCATTCTTAAATTTTTGTGTTTTATAAAGGTGGCGGATATGTTATATCTTTTTAATATATTTATGCATCTCCCCTGTTGCGTTGGCCCTAGCTGCTCAGCCAGTGTGAATGTGCTGCGTGGAATGTTGGAGTGGTGATGATGAATGGAATGTCTGGGTGCCTGTGAGGTGAGGTGTGACAGTTGTATTATTGGCTGAGCAGCAGGCAGGCTGCTCCTGGTGGGGCTGCTCTCTATGGATTTACTAACCTACAACTAAGACTTAATAAATAATCTACAAACTATACTTTGGCCACCTGACCTTTATTACAACATGATGGTTCAGTGAGGATGTTATCTACTTCATCCTCATCAAAGGCTAGTTCATTAGGTTTAGTCCTATTTTCGATGTTTGTTTGTCTGTCAGTGTGAAGGTGTACTTGAGAGAAGGTCAAATAGAATAAGATAGCTGTCCACACTTAAATAAGTGTGTTCAGTGGTGGCAGCCCAGGTAATTGTTCCCACAACTGATCCGCTGTGCTACATCAAATATCAAATATCTTTGAAAGGGGAAGGAGGAACGATAAGGGGTGGGCCATCCCTGATTGCTCCCTTCTAATCTATGCCTAATAAACACATATGGCAATCAGGACATGTAGGGTCTTCAATGTGAGTATTACACTGGTTCTGGAAGGTTCTGGAAAGTTCTTCTCTTGCATACATATAGCTTACATCATGCAATGGGTCACATGCTGACATAATACCTGCATGAGGCTACCATTTTAGGAGTCAGGGTTTCATGAATCAAGAAAATGTACTGTAGTTCATTTTTTTATTATACACAAAAGGGGAACCTTTGAGGGTCATCCTATTATGCTCTGGGCATCGAGGTGTGCCTCCCTGCACCCTTATAAGGTTATTTTCTTTTCAAGACTCGGGGCACAGTCTTCTGTGAGACACACTTTTACCTTTCAGCAGCTAAACAGATCACTCAGATCTGTGGGACCAACTTTGGAACCACAGATATGAAAAGTATGAGTGAAGAAAAGGCTCCCTGTTGTATCTGGTCTTCAGTGCAATACACCTTTTCTACTTCTCTGCCTTGCTGCTCAGCCAGTGTGGATGTACTTGGAATGTTGGTGTGCGTGGTGAGGTAATGGAATGTTGGAATGCCTGAGTGTGGTGTGTCAGTTGAGAGTATGGGCTAAGCAGCGAGGAGGCTGCTCCTGGTGGGGCTCTATGCTTGATACCGATCTACATCTAAGAACTTCATCAATAAACCTTTCATCTTTATTCTACACCTCGGCTACTGGACTTATTACACTCCCTCATCCATTCAAATCGCTTTTTTTCAATTTATGGATACGTGAAGGATTTGTAAATCCCAGATGCTACAGATATATAAAAAGTGGTAACTCTTTAAAGCCCGCTCATCAACTTTTTTTTAATGCATAAATCTAAAAAACTACTGAACATGCTGCATGTTGAGTGCAGGGACTGGCCTCATTCAGTGAATACATATGTAGACACACACAGACCGACATAAACATATATGTATATCGACTGACAAAAACAAAGGTTATTTGGTTAGGTGAGAATTTCAGTGACAGCGTAACATTTTATATTTTTTTAATAATGCATTTTATTCCTTTTCAGTCAAAAACAGTACACCAGACTTGTACAGAGATAGATATAACCTTGATACCCAACATATGTCCGCCATACCAACTGAGCCCCAGGATACAAATTGCTGAATAAGCATTGACTAATAATCCAACAAAAATAACTACGATCTCAGACTGACATTACAGTTCACATTGGTCTGGTCCTATTCCCACCTGAGCCCACAGGCTTGTCCTACCCTGGTAAGACCGAATTTAATCATCCTGTATGTTACAGGGGTTCTCGGTCCTTTGGAGGGCTATAACCCGATATGCCCCCCAGGCGGCCCATATCTTATAATGTTTGAGCAGACATCCTTGTGCCTTGTGGATGGGGATCTCCAAGCTCATGGAATGGTCTATCTCGGATTTTCACCTCTCTAATGATAGGGGAACAATATTTTTCCAGGCCCTGGCGATATCCCTCTAAGCCACCCCCAGATCCACCCATAGTAGCGGTGAGCGGTCTCTATCAGTAACTATCCCCTCTGTGACATGAAGGAGGGAAAATTTGGGGTCAGACAACATAACGTTTTAAATGTATAAAACACTGAAATTCACCAGTTATAGTTAGCTCTGTTAACTATAACTTGTACCCTAAGGTAACAATAACTTACGCTCTCACCACGCACAGCGTTCTCATCAATAATTGAATTGCAAATTTTGCAGTGATAGTATCAATGATGTCATAGAAGATGTCATGTGGAGTGATTAGCAGTGCATGGCGAGGGCGCGAGTTATAGTTACCTTAGGACACAAGTTATTGTTACCCCCCTTCATTAAAATGGCCCCGGGGGATGTGGTCCACGGGACCTCCTAGAGCCTTGGAAAGGGAACCAATGTGCCCCTGCCCTATTTTTGGAATTTTACCACAGATTTGCAGATCCTCTGTGAATTTGTGGTAAAATTGAATAAAATAAAATGTTTTTGACCTCTCTGGGACCCCACCACCAGGCCTAGGTGGTCAGGGTTTCACTACTCTGCCCCCTATGTTTTTTCTTGTTGCTTTTTTTAGGACTCTGTATTGAGTCCTGAGTCCTAAGATGCCTGCCGCCAAATCTTTGCTGATGTGGTGGCTGCCAATCAGATCTTAGCAGGAGGTCTCTCTGGTCAGTGGAGCTTCAGCAACGTGAAAGATACAAAGTTATTTAGCCTTAATTACTCAAAAACTACTGAACGGATTTACACCAAATAACAGAAAACACTCTTTCTGGCCAAAGATATAGCTTGCTGCCAAATTTGGTGGAAATCCATTCTGCGGTTTGGACTATAGCTATATCTAAAGTTTGTCTGGAAAAATGAATAAGGAAAATGCATTTTGCACGTGCCCTTTTTCTCGGCCCCGCTCGATCCCCCCCAAAACACACACACATATCTGTTAAAACTGAATTATGGTTCTGGCTTATCAATGCAACATACACAATGCACACCATAACTCACACCATGTTGTTCTCTTGAGAGCTCTTTTTTGTCTCTGTGCAGGTAGCAAATTGGTGTTTTGAACATTAATTATTTTGATGCTCTTTGTAATATGTTGGATGTGACATCTGACATGTTTGTGATAGATTAACCAGTGTGGCCCAAGCTAAATAAGGCCATAGATGATCATTTTATGCTCAGTCATTATTTAAGACGTTCAGCTACAACAGCAGTGCAATGTACCCAACTAATTTCTCAGATTTATGGCCCCAAAACTTGTTTTTCAGTCTCTTACTGCCTGATAGAGATTTTTGTGGCTATAAAGGTACTGCGACCCTGGTTCCTCCTATGAAGTTAATAAAAAATGAAGAGTGACCTCCATGATTCATTGGATGGGTTGTCAAAATATTACATTTCAATTACATCATTTTTAAAACACAAATATGCATTTTAAAAATAAGGTATTCACACTCTGGGTTTTCTTTCCTGTGTGTGAGGAATATTTGTAAAATTGTTTTTATAAGACATGGGAGCGTTAACCTTCATTTAACCTGTCTTAACAAGAATTAAATGAAATTAAAACTCTGTCTGTGTTAGGCCTCACCTGGTCCATTTAAGCTTAATAAAGTTCTTGAACCCTCCCCAACTGCCTTACTGGGCTTAGATGAGTTACATACCTCGAACCTTCCACCTCATTAAGGGAAAACACTGACAGAGGGAGCTACCTGCAGGCTAATACACATCAATCTACTGGAGATTCAGGCAGGCAAACTTTAACTTTTTAAAAGCTCAATCAATCAATAAAACTTTATTCAATTTTAGAGATAAAATCATAAACGTCAAAGCACAAAACAGTACAATAAATACACAGTAGCAGCAGAAAATACAAAAGCAGAAACAATGCAAAATTATTTTTCTTTTTTAAATCACAGTTTACCCAACCTTAGAACTCCTAAGAGATATCATAACAAAAAATAAAACATTGTGGGGGTTGATAAACACTGTAAAAACAAGAGTGTTGGTCTCACTTGATTAAAATTCACAGATAACAAAAAGGGGCCATATAAATTTGTGACGCTCACAGTGGTCGAAGTGGGAGGGATCGGCAGGGCACGCCGTGCCTATACTTTTAAAAATTTAATTGAATCCATTCCCCTACTTTTTTATTTTAAAAATGCGTCCCAGGACAGCAGAAATAGCCGAGGACTATAGATAAGGATCGGCCGTTCGGGGACAGGCGGGGTGGGCAGAGAAGGAAAAGGACTCTGTCTTTTCCTTCTTGCCCAGAGAAGACAAGGACAGTGTCCACTTCTCCTGCTCTGCTGCTGGCAGCTCCCCCCCACCCTCTCTCTCTCTTTCTTCCTCTTATTCCCTCTCTTTCTGTCACTGTCTCTCTCCTCCTCACTTGCTGAAAACCGTGACTTCAATACACGGCTCTTACCCTCTCTTTCCTCTCCTTTCCTTCATCCGTTCCACTCTGAAATGGATCCAAAACAGAAGGAAACACTTTTGCTGGAAATGTCTTTTTCTGACATTTTTCAATTCCAAAGTGCCGCCTTGGGACAGAGAGAAAGAAAGGTTAAAAATAACTAAATAAAGCAAGACAGAGTGGTCGCAAAGTGGCCAGATGGGTTTTATTCACACCCAAACACATTAGCGCCACTTTCCAGAGTTTGCCAGTGATGCAGCGCGTACAATAAAACTATTCTTCTCCTAGGTCGCTTATCGGTCATCCAGGGGCAAACTATATTTTCTCACATTCACATGACGATGGGGCCCATAAACATCGCCTATCACACACGCACACACCTGGATTTCCTTTACACCTTTACGAAATTCTGTACTCCTAGGAGAAGCATAAGAACTAAATGGAAAACACCATTTATGTACCGCTGGAAGGAGCCGGGATATCTTATTACTTTAACCTATCGCTTTCTTTTAGTTATTTCTCAAGATATTCCTGCTCATTGTTTAGTCGATGAATCATTCATGTAAGAAATTAGTTCATAGTGATTAAGACCAGCTAAATCACAATAACCAATTACTGGTGTCACAATCATTTAGTAAAATAACCACTGAGTCGTTTGATTTAAAGAATCTTAAATTTTATATAATTTTAAAAGCATGAAAAAGAATTTAAACTTTTATTCAATTATTCATTCATTATTAATTCAAATATTTATTAAGCATAATCAATTTTATTGCAGAAAGGAAATTTTCGTCATGAAGCAAAACCCTAATTACCTGCCTACCTTCCTAATTTAGCCTAATGATTTCTAACCTAAGTTTAAGAATTAGAAATAACCTGATTCTCATACTCAACTGGAAAATTAAGACAGCAACAGAAACTTCAGCTCGTCAGCATCAGCTACCTGCAACCCGTCTCATCTAACAGTCTTTCAGCATCTCCCGCTCAGTAATGGATCGATCAGGACCACCAAGCACAGGAAGCCACCAACACCAACACGACTCTCCAACTCCGCTCGTGACTGTGACCCCCTCCCACTAAGAGTAGGCCCTCTTATACCCTAATTCTAACTTTGCTAACTAATTGTTGCAACATTAATAACACGCTTTTCTTTCATTGGTCCATGCATGTCATCTTATTCATTCTTTTAATCAAGTTCTCTTGGATCCAAATGGTCCTTGGATCATTTCCTTTCTCACAGTTCAAGACATGTTTCCATCCGCTTCGATCAGTACATTTGTAACTTCTTTCGATACATTCGAGAACTCTGCAGGCATTGTCCTGTCTCTTAAAATGGTTTCCCACGGTTCTTTGCTGATCACCACGACACACTATCAGTTCAATTAGGTCACATCAGCCTTGACCATTCTCGCATCCTAGCCTCTCAGCAACATCACGAGGTTAGCTTTTTCTCCAACTTTTCTCCCTTGTCACGTGTTTCCCCGCACTTGCGCACTTCATTAACTGGCAGCCATTTTATATCGCCACTCGTTTATACTTAGAAGCACTATTTTGAAATAAACAAAACATAATTAAAATAGAGAAACATAGCCTTTTCGTTTCCCTCCCGTCATCTACGTACCCCAATTAGTTATTACCTAGCAGAAAGCAACATTTAAGCTGTTCCTTACTTACCATCACTATTGTTTTTGCAACAACACATTTATTTTCTATGAAGCACCAATCATGCATTTATTATAAATTTGTACACATTTATTTTTATGTTATAATTAGACACACAGACATTCGTTAATAGATTATTCAGCACATACACTTGCGTATTACCCTTCCCACACGTACAGTGTTGATTAATACATTTAAACGAACATTTTTATTAATTATTTATAAAATTTGTTAGGGGTTAAAAAAATTATTTTCTCTGCTCCATCAACTCCCCCTTTGGTGATTTTTAAATCACCACATAAAACCCAAGTTATACTTCTTTTTCAGGCAGTATATGTCTTTCATCCTTTGCTTTTTGTTAGTTACACATCTGTTTCCCTTTCATCTTGTCTTCTTGTCTCCTTATACATGCTTTCTTTCATTTTCTCTAACTCAATTTCACCCATTTCTCTCTCTCTCTCTTTCATTATTCTGTTATTTCTTTTTATCTTATTTTGTCTTACTTTTCTTTTTATACACGTTATTACAATTTTCAACACCATGGCTAACAATATTACTACAGTTGCTATTATTATAACTTTCCCTATCATTAGTCTACTCATTCTGGTCAACCAATTTGCTACTGAAGAAAACCCTCTACCAAGTTTTCCCAAGACACTTTCAACCTCCAGTGGAACTAGTTCTTTGTGCAAATTTGTAATATTTGTAATATACTTCTGTATATTTTCACTTTTATCAGGAATGTAAGTGCAACAATGTTGGACTTTCAACATTCCACAGACTCCACCCTCCTTTGCCAAAAGAATATCAAGGGCAAGCCGATTTTGCATCACCATAGCTCTCATGGCAACCATTTCGGTATTTACCATCAAGAACCCTCCCGCAGTATCTGTAGACAAACGATCTACTACTGTGGATAACTTCCGAATTTTAAATGCATTCAAAGATATTCCCACTGCTGGTATTAATGCTCCAAAAATATCACCTACAATTTCTGAAAAACTTTCCCTCTTTCTACGTGTAAAGCTATTAATCATCTTGTATGTTCCTTTTTCTTCTCTGTCCATATGAAAGATTTTTGGAAAGACCAGGCCTACATAGCAAGTTCCATACCAATGGTCCGGTAACCTATAATAAGCTCTATTCCCACAAATATAATAGATACCTGGAAATATTGGATCTTTTCCACCTTTGAATCCCCAACCTCCCAGAATTTGATAATTGTCATGGCAGATACTGGAACCTACAAAGTAATTGTCATAGACTGTCTTATTTCTCCTAATACACAACTTTCCTGTTTGCGGCCAATCTAATGTCATTGCTGCATTTATCTTTTTCCCTTCATTATTTCCTTCCTCAAACGTCCATAGATGTGTTCCTTTCTCTTTTATTGCTTCTTTTTTAAATTTCATTCTTCTTTCTTCAACCATTTCTAAAAATACCTTTTCTTCTTTCTTTAACTAACAGGTAAGGTTGTTATTAATTATTTCTTCTAATGTTAATTTTCTATGTTCTAGAAAGAATTCTCCTAAAACCTTTGCTGGTTTTACTTTGTTAAGTTCTGGTACTACTGGAATGTTTGCAAAAATCTTATCTATATCAGTATAATAAGATTCTAATCTACCTGTTTTATAAAATAAACTTGCTATTACACTACAGGTTATTCCATAAGTTAGAGGTAGGTGATGATAAGTCACACCTTCTGACACTGATGCAGGCAACTGCATACAAACATAACAATCTCTCACATCCATTGTCTCTACAGATTCATACAACAATTTTGTAAAAACATTTTTAGAAAAGTCTGTTACTGACTTATCCTTATGTAATTCTGCACTACTTCTCAAAATAACTGGTTCTTTAATATTAGTTTATTTTTCTGGTTTAGTATCATTCTTCGCTTCTATTACAGCTAAACTAATAGGAATTGTGATTGCTAAAACTATCCATATGGTCATTAATAACCCTGTACAAAAGCAGCACATTTTACACCATCTTTTTACAAACTCACATTTATCTCTTCTATCCCTAATATTTTCCATTTTGCTTTTATCTATTTGTTAAGTTTCAGAAAATTGTGTCACTACACCTCAGAAATGACTTCAATGTCACTCTGCTTTCAAAGAGTCTTTGCTTGGTACTTTCTTTTAATTCTTTCCAGAATTCTTTCGTTGTCACATCCGGTGATTTGTCACATCCAGTAAAATTGTCATGTCCGGCAGAAGCACTATAAGTCTTCACTTCAGGTTTGTTGCATCTCACCTTTTCCCATTCGACTTCTTAGTCTCTGGTTCTCGTGAGTGTTTTCTTCTTCTTTGTAATCCGTCAGTGCGATATACAGCCACTCAGGTGACTTATACTTTGCATTCACTTTCTTCGTTCTTTTGGACTTTTGCAATCGTTTTCCACTTGGTTTTTCTTGTCCCTTTTGACTTGTTATTTCATTCACTTGTTCAGCACTTTCTTCTCCAGCTCTTATTATTCTATATCTCAATTTTCTTATATAGTTGCTGGGCCAATTATCTCCTTTTCTTGGCCTTTTGGCTTCACCTTCTTTTTCTTCTCTTTCTGATTTCCAATTTCTTTTTCTTGATTCAGTTTTTGCTTTCTCCTCTTCTCCACTCTCTTCAGTTTCCGTTTCAACTGTTTCACTATTGTCTCTTATTTTGAAGCTTATGACCTCGTCATCTCTTACTGGTGGATCTGTCTTCTCCTTCTTGTGTTCCCTTATTACTGTTCCTCCTCGGTGTTCTTCCGATTTGGTGTTTTCCTCACTTTCTACTTCTAAATTTCCCTGTTCTTTTGTTTTTCTATCTGTCCCTATTGCTCCTCGGGGTTCTTCTCGATTCTCTAACTTTTTGTGTACTTCTTTCCCTACTTCATCTATTAATATTATTTCTGAAGGATTTCCACCATAACTTGTACTTGGTTGCTCATCTAGATCATTTTCTTGCTCATTTTCTTCTCTAATTGGTTTATAACCCCAAGTTCTCCTTCGAAATTCTTCACAGTTTGCAACTGAATCATCAGATCCTGAACTTGTGTCAGATATTTCCAGATGTCGACTTACAGGTCGATCTTCAGGTTCTGGAATTTCTGAATTTCTTTCTTCTTCTTCTTCCTCTTCTTCTCTAGAGGTGCTCGCAGTTGGGGTTTCCAGATGTCGACTTTCAGGTCGATCTTCAAGTTCTGGCACCCTTTCTCTTATTCTTGTTGTCCCAGCCGTTAAATTTTTATCCCACACTTCCAGACGTCGACTCACATGTCGATCAGTAGGTTCTTGAACTCTGATTGTGTGGCTGGCATGGACCCAGTTCTTCACTCCTGCACACTTGACTGCAGTCGTTGTCACTAGGATTACCTGTCGTGGTTCGTCCCAGCGAGGAACTAGACAGTTTCTTCTCCTGTGGATTTTTATACGGACCCAGTCTCCTGGATTCAAGTCGTGGGCTGGTTTTCTTTCAAGAGTGGTCGCATCCGGTCCAACCTGATGAAACACAGAACGTACCACATCAGCCAGTCCCTTGCAATAATCCAGTACTAGATCATCAGTTATAGTCAATAACTTGTTGACAGGTACTTGTGCTTGTCTCATTGCTCGTCCCATGATCATCTCATGAGGACTAAGTCCATTTTTCTTTTCAGGGATGCTTCTGATGGTCATCAGAACAAGAGGCAGTGCATCTGGCCATTTGAGTCCTGTAGCTTGACACATTTTTCCTAATCTGTTCTTAATTGTTCCATTAATTTGCTCTACTACCCCAGAAGCCTCTGGTCTGTAAGCACAATGTAGTTTTTGTTTAATACTCAATGCTTCGCAAATCAATTGGATCAACTCATTTTGAAAATGTGTTCCTCTATCTGTCTCAACCGTGACTGGAAAACCATACCTTGGAATGAACTCTCGCAGCATAAGTTTTGTCACCGTTGTTCCATCATTCCTTCTAGTGGGGTATGCCTCCACCCAACGAGAAAACAAACAGACGACCACCAGAACATATTTTAGTCTGTTACAAGGGGGCATTTCGATAAAGTCTAATTGCATTCTAGTGAACGGACCTCCTTCTCGTCCTATTGTTCCTAGACTCACTACCGTCTTTCTTCCTGGGTTAAACTGCTGACAAATAAGACATCTTTGACAAAGACTTTCAGCTATGGCTCTGAATTTTGGGTTATACCAGGTTTGTCTAAAAAGTCTGATCATTGCATCTCTCCCAATATGAGCTTGTCCATGGTACATCCGTGCCATGTCTGCAATCATGCTATCAGGCATAACTGGTCTTTCGTCTCTGTACACCCACACACCATTATTTTCCTGTCTTCTACATCCTGCTTTTATCCAGTAATCTTTTTCCTCATCATTTGCAGCTTCTTGTAACTGTCTTACTTCATCCCATGTCTCGACAGTGTTAGTAAAAAGCAAAGGAGAAGAGATATGCTCCCTTTCTCTATTCTTATTCAGGGACACCATGTTCTCTGCACAATATTTGGCGATCTCGTCAGCATAGTTATTGCCAACAGCTATGTAATCTTCGTTTTTCTTATGTGCCTTGCACTTCACTACAGCTATTTGTTTAGGCAACTGTATCGCCTCAAGCAGCTTTTTAACAAAATCTCCATTTCTGATAGGTGTTCCTGCAGACGTCAAGAAACCTCTTTGTGACCAAATCTGACCGAAGTCATGTACGATACCGAAACCATATTGGCTATCGGTCACAATCGTGACTCGTACATTTCTTCCTAATTTACATGCTTGAATCAAAGCAATCAGTTCCGCAACTTGTGCAGACCTTATTCCTTTCAGACAAGACGCTTCCATCACAGTTGCCACTGTGCACACTGCGTAAGCTGCGCTTAAAACTCCTTCTTTCGTTCTCAAACATGAGCCATCTACAAACATGACATAATCTGATTCCTTTAACGGTTCATCTTTTATGTCAGCTCTTGGTTTTGTGCAATATTCCAGCACATTCAGACAATCATGATCTACTTCGTCTTGTTCAATTATACTCTCTTCATCTGGCAATGATGTTGAAGGATTCACATTCATGCATCTATCTATGGTCACATTTTCAGCACTCAAGATTACTTTTTCGTATTTAGTCAGCCGACTGTGTGTCATGTACTGTGTTTTTGTTCTTGTCAAAAGAATTTCTACTGAATGGGGAACATATACTCTCAGTGGATACCCCATCACTATACCTTCACTTTGTTCCAGACTTACACAAGTAGCAGCAACTGCTTTCAGACATCCGGGCAATGCTTTTGCTATAGGATCTAAAACAGCTGAAAAATAAGCAATTGGTCTTTTCATTGTTCCATGTTTTTGTACCAGTACTGAAAACGCACATCCATCTCTTTCACTGCAGTACAATTCAAAATCCTTCTCAATCAGGCATGCCTAAAGCAGGGGCCTCACACAATTTCTTTTTCAACTCTTTGAAAGATTTCATTTCTTCGTTATTTAACTCAAAAGGGTCTCTTACATCTTTCTTGGTCAACTTTTGTAATGGTTTTGCAATCAAAGAGAAACCACTTATCCATTGTCGGCAATATCCAACCATTCCCAGAAACATTCTTACCTCTCTTTGCGTCATTGGTGCTCTCATTCCTTGAATCATTCTTACTCTTTCTGTCGCTATCTTTCGCACTCCTTTCTCAATTTTATGCCCTAAATATTGAACTTCTTTTTGGCAAAATTGCAATTTTGAAGGGGACACTTTATGTCCTCTTTTCTCTAGATGGTTCAGTAAAGCAATTGTATCATTTACACATGCTTCTTTTGTTTTCGATGCCACCAATAGGTCATCGATATACTGCACCATTACTGACTTGTCTGGCATTTTCAAATCTTCCAGAGATTTCTTTAGAATCTGATTCAAGATTGAGGGGCTTTCTGTATACCCCTGAGGAATTCGGCACCATGCCAAAATACGCTCTCCGAACCGGAACGCAAATAATGGCTGGCTATCTGGATGCAAAGGAATAGAGAAAAATGCGTGACACAAATCTATCACTGTGTACCACTCAGCTTCGTGTGGAATTTGATATAGAATTACTGCAGGGTTTGGCACTATTGGACAACAGGGCACAACTATTTTGTTGATCTTTCTCAAATCCTGTACTATTCTATATGTTCCGTTTGGCTTTTTCAGTCCCATAATAGGTGAATTACATGGACTGCTCATTATTTCTTTTAGAATTCCCTGTTCAATCATTTTATTTATTACAGGAGTTATTCCTTCAATTATTTCTGGAGTTAATTTGTACTGTGGCGTATTCGGGTAAGTTGTTCCTTCTTTTACTGTTACTTTTACGGGATCAACTTCTTTCATTAATCCAATATCTTCTCCTGTAAAATCCCATACACTTTCTTTCACTGCAGTTCTTCTGGAAGTTTTTCTGCATCAAATGCAGGAAACAAACCATTCATTTCAGGTTCCTGATTCATCAAAGTTACTTTATACAAGACATCTTCATCTGAGGTCTGAAATCCAATTCCATCTGGCGTACAATAAATTGTGCAATTCATTTTGCACAAGAGGTCACGACCTAAAAGATTTACAGGACTACAATCGCACACTACAAATTTATGCATTTTGCTAAAAGAACCAATTTTTACTTCCACTAATTCAGTAAGTGGTGTTTTAATCTGCTGATTAGCTACTCCTACCACTTGGATGCATTCACCTGAGAGAGGAAGGTTTGGAATTTCCACTGATCTAACAGTAGAACGGGTAGCTCCATTATCGACAAGGAATGTTACATTTGCACCATTCACTTCTCCATCCACAAAGGGACCAGACTGATCTACCTCTAGAGTTGCGCCAAGTACGCACTCTTTCCCCTCTCTTGGGCACCGTCAGAAACTTTCATCCGGCTCATCCTCACTCTGACGCAACCAATACTGAGAAATGTTAGCTGCTCGCGGCAACTGTGTTACCTGCTCTCCTCCGTAGAATCCTGTTTCTGTACTGTATCTTTGCTGGTTAACAGTGTTGGGAAGTGGTGGTTGCGGCACCTGACTTTGTTGAACAACTACCTCATTCTGCACCTGTGGAGTTAATGATTGATTTTCCGGATTAGGTTTAGGTGGGAACTTACACTCGTTTCTCCAATGCCCTAATTTTCCGCAATTATGACAGGGCCATTTCTTCTTTGCTTCCTCTAGACTCACTTGACCTTTCCCTTTACCTATGTTAGGTCGCATTTTATTCTGACCTGTTTCATTCCCACTATTATTATCCAATTGAGCTTCTTGTTTTTCTGCCACTTTCACCTGTGCCCACATTGCCTTCTCTTTCAATTTACGCTGTCTACTCTCAATATCATCACTGCAATACTTAGCATACCTTAGCACATCATCGACTGTGCCAGTCTGCCAATTAATCATATGCTGTTTAATCATTTCACTAATCTCTGGTTTCAACCCAAACACAAATCTGTATACAAAATGACTCATATCTTTTTCACTTAACTCCTCATATCCACTATACTGTTTGAAAACCAACAATAACCTTTCATAGTATGCATGTACAGACTCTTTACTTTCCTGTGTAGTTCTATCAATTTTCACCCAATCTGTTTCTTTAGGAGGAATTTTATTCTTCAAAAAGGTAATCACCTTATCATACTTCTTCATCACCTCAGGACCTGGAGCTCCTGTCTTAGGATCTCTTGGATATTCTGTAGTTGGCCAGTCAACTGTAATCTTACACTCTGACCACAAATCAGTTGGTACCACTATGTCAAATAATTCATCTAAATCTATCCACAACACCTTTGAAACCTTTACAAATCTCTCTACTTGTCGGTACCATTCAACTGGTTTCTCTCTTAGCTTCGGAAAGTCATTTGTAAATGACAGTATATCCTGCCTAGTTCAGGGAACATGCACATAACTACCACCTGGAGTTTCTCTCATAGGGTATTCTCTGGAAACAGGTTCTTTTTCAGTTATCATAAAAGCCAAAGAAGCTTTGTCTGTAGTTTTCTCATTCTTCTTTGTCCATCTAACCTTCCATCTGTCCACACCACCCCATTTTCTCAATAACACAATTAACTCTTTTATTTGTGTCAGCCTTCCTGCCGTGTTCAAATTTTCAATATCTTTTTCACAAAAGTCTACTCTATATGGTTTCTGCAACGTTTTCACTTTTGCAAAGTCTATTCCAATTTCACTGGCTACTTCTTCTAGTTTGTCATGTAAATTCTTTGCTCTCCATGTAATACTCTTGCACAGAAACATTATTTCATCATCCTGGTAATTTTTTTATCTTTTCTGTACCAATCGTTCCTAGAATTAATTCTTCCATGCCAATTTTGAACCTAATTACATCTAATGGTTTTTCTTCTGGTTCTTTTATTTTAAATGCCTTCATCCACTCATTTAACTCATCAGGAGTCGGACCTATGGGTGTATTATTTAGTTCTACCCAATTACCACTCTTTTCAGGAGTCTCTGTTGCAGATTCTGTTACCATATGCATTTTCCTACCATTGCACTCATTTACAGTCAAATTTGTAGGTGGACTTGGTCTGTAAGTACTAGCCAAATTACTTGTACTTGCACTTTGTTCCATCCTTTCTTTTTCTCTCTGAAATTGTGAACTCATAGGAATCACTAAAGATCGTTCATCAATTTTCTGATTCTCAAAAACTGGTATTACTGGACCTATTGTTACAGGCACAGTAACTGCTTCCATATTTTTCGTTAATTCTCTAATCTTCTCAGTTAGTTCTTTTGTTGTCCTTGCTAATTCGCTTGCATTGTCGCTTTCTATTCCTTCATTTTGTGAAGTTCTCATTTGATCTTGTGACCTATTTATTTCAATTCTTTTTTCCGGACTTTTATTTCGCATAGTCTCTATTAGCAGCGCATTTGGTGTCACCACTGTAGAACTCTGCTGATACGGAGGTGGATTTCTATTTAAAATATCTTCCAACAATTCATCATCTGTTTCGCTCTCATGCATATATTTCTCCCTCTCCATATGTTTCTTTTTCTCAGTCCGTTTTCTCTTAGTCTCTTCCTCCACTGTAAAAGCTGGAAACAAACCTCCTGTCATGTTAGCACATCTCCATCGTTTTATTCTATCTTCATGATTTATTCCCCACATTCTTCCAGGCATAAACTCATGATCTCTTAAACCTCTGAATCTCTCTCGCTCATACATCTCATCTTCCCATTCCGTCAACGCTTCAAACTGTGTCGGTCTAGGTTCTAGATTTGTCATCTTTTCTCGCAAATTTCGCAAAACCGCTACACTAAATGAACAATTCTCAGGGAAAGCTAAAGCACCATCATTCTTCGTATACTTTGCCCAATTTTCTAACCATATGCATGTATGATATCCATATTTCAGCATCATATGAGAAGCTGCTGATTTCGGCGGAGGAATTACTTGTCCCTCTCTAGTCACAACCTTTTTGTCTTTCTTAAAGAAATTCTTTATTTTTGTCGTCCATGACGTCCTCTCCCTTTCATACTCGTAATACGGCATGTTTTCAATTTGTTTTTCTCTTTACACTAGCGCTGTTCTGTGTACGGAACTTCAACCAATTACAGCGCGACTCACACTAACGCACCAATCAGAACAATTCCCTTCGTCCGTGAACCAACCAATCCTAGTGCAGCACTTTTCTACGTCACTCCTGACTCTGTGTTCACGTGACTAACGCACTATCCAATCCTAGCGCGGCACTGTTCTACGTCACTCATGCTCTTTTACCCCTCCTTTACAAGATTTATCGGCAAATTTTTCTTTTCACTGTTTTCTCCGTTAGTTACAACAATTAAAACAATTCCATAGTCTGATCCGCTAAACAAAAGTGACAGCTTTGTCCTTTTACACAAGAATCCTGTATTTCCAGTAGGCAGCGCTTACCTCTACCCTACCACAGAATTATTAACTCTCGCCGATAAAGTAGCACTTCCCTCTACCTTACCCTTCTTTCAAGCAAACAATTTACTCGTTTCTCTGGGGATAAGACACATGTGGAGACTAGGCTCCTGAGAATTAAGGCCAAAGTTTCACAAGAAAACGTGATTTGCTATTTCAGTTACACACTTTTCGTTCAGAAAATCCCTAACATAACACAACCTGTGTTATTACCAAAATGAATTCAGACCATGTACCAAATTCCATGTGACTTCTCTTGCCAAACGTGTTCCACTTCCTACATCCCAGAAGCGTGAAAACTCACATATAACATAACACGACTCAACATATAGTATTAGTCAATAAAAATAATCAATAATCAATAAACAATAATCACTAAACTAATCTATAGAAAACCATAACTCTGCTACCAAGAAATCTGATGCAGCGCGTACAATAAAACTATTCTTCTCCTAGGTCGCTTATCGGTCATCCAGGGGCAAACTATATTTTCTCACATTCACATGACGATGGGGCCCATAAACATCGCCTATCACACACGCACACACCTGGATTTCCTTTACACCTTTACGAGATTCTGTACTCCTAGGAGAAGCATAAGAACTAAATGGAAAACACCATTTATGTACCGCTGGAAGGAGCCGGGATATCTTATTACTTTTACCTATCGCTTTCTTATAGTTATTTCTCAAGATATTCCTGCTCATTGTTTAGTCGATGAATCATTCATGTAAGAAATTAGTTCATAGTGATTAAGACCAGCTAAATCACAATAACCAATTACTGGCACTGTTCCCAATAACGTGCGCGCATGGGCGCGCGCTCACCTCTGTTACATGAAGCGCGCAGTGCTGTGTGTGGAGCGCGCACACACACAGCACATCAAACAAGAACATTCGCACCGCTGCTTTTAAAAAGCGAGCGGCGCGAAAACCGGGTGTTTCTTTCATGTAGAGCCCGGCTGCGGTGCATACTGTGTGCTTTTGTTTAAGTATTCATGTTAATTGCAGCGCCGTCACGAGCTGCAATTAACATGAATACTTTAAACAAAAGCACACAATCTGCCCATCACCCTGCAGCTGCGCTCTATTATGAAAAGAAATTCAGCAAGTCTACAAACAGGGCGTGAAAAGCACACGTCGTGTTTGTAGACTTGCTGAATTTCTCTTCTTAACAGAGCTGGGCTGCGGGGTGATTGTGTGACTTTGTTAAAGTTTTCAGGTTAATTGCAGCTCCAGACGGGCGCTGTGATTAATCTGAAATCTTTAACAAAGGCTCACAATCACCCCGCAGCCCAGCTCTGTTAAGAAAGAATTGCAGCAACTCGACAAACACGGCGTGAAAAGCACACGTCGTGTTTGTAGACTTGCTGAATTTCTCTTCTTAATAGAGCGCAGCTGTGGGGTGATTTACACTTTTCTGTGCTTGGCATAGTGTGCCACCCTACTTGTATTTTCCTGTTTCTGTCATTGCATCCAGATATATGATACAACAAGTAACATCATACGCAGGGCTTTAAGTGGGATGAAAAAACTGGGGGTCTCGCAAAGGGGCATGGCCAGTGTAATTAAGGCCCTGGCTTAAGACACATAAGCTAAAAATCTGTACTTAGCATAGTGTACCGCCCGACTTGTATTTTGCTGTTTCTGTCGTTGCATCCAGATATATGATACAACAAGTAACATCATACCTACAAGTCAGGACTATTGGCTTTGTCAATGGTTGTTAGTTGCATAAGATAAATAAGCAGCAACTATGGCTTGTATGTAATATTGAAAGGGCTTCAACTTAAAGCCCTGGTGACACCACGACAATGTTGCTGCTCCTGAGTTTCAAAGAGAAGGGAAATCCAGAGAGAAAATGACTCTCTTTAAAGGATTTCCCATCCCCTACAAGTAGGGTGACTAGAGCGTGCGACCCAAAAACCGGGACATTTCGCAAAAATAGAGGAAGGACCACAAATTTACATCAATAAAGTGGCAAATAATGACAGTCCTCATCCTCATAGAAACACAGAACAGGCACTAAGAAAATAAATAAAATGTAATTTTTAAAACCAGCATCATGCCTGTTCATTAAACTGCTTACTTATAACAGCTGCTTACTAGCCCTGCTTTGGAACACCTAAAAACATGCCTCTCACTGTTTTTAGTTCACCCTCTCAAAAACCGGGACATGAGCCACTTTTCCCGAAATCTGCCGGGACAACTGTTTAAAAACCGGGACGGTCCAGACAAATCCGGGACTCCTGGTCACCCTACCTACAAGGCTCACCAGGCATGACGTCATGCCCTAACTTCTCTACTAGTGAGAAGTGAGCAGTGTGAGCACGCGCACATCGATGTACCTAGTGTCACTGCAGTCTGGAAAAAACGGACTGCCTGGGCCAGGGCATAAAACAGAGCCCGATAGAGACCTGTTTCGAGGCCCCCTTTAAAAACTGCCAGTGCTCAGCACCGGTGAGACCCGGCCCCTTTCGCCCTAATATATGCAAGTACAAAAAGCGAATCTCATTAACAGTCAAACTGCTTCTTGTTAAAATGTCACATTTTGTCAAAAGGGGTTGTTAAAACTGTACTACCAGCGTGACCATAACAGACACTCAAGCAAGTCTCGGTCATTGGCAGCCTCATCACAACTAGAAAGATGGCTGGAGAATTTCGCTGTTTTCAAATTTTAGATGGATTTAATTTATACCAGCCATTGTTGCTGCGTATTTATCTTATGCAACTAGCAACCGCTTACAAAGTCAATAGTCTGACTTGTAGGTATGATCAGGGCTTTAAGGGGTGATCTTCTGTACAAAACTCAGCTCTGAAATTCATCAGGTTAAGCAGACTGTCTTGTAATAGGAGCTTGCCATACATCTAGTAGTGCAGCTTCCGTACTGTGGTTGGGACAGAAAAGTGACTAATGGGAATTCAACAGTTGGCTTGCTTCTAAATATTTTTCAAATTGTAGGGTGATTATTCTTTCCAGGTTTAATGGGGTCAGAGGAAGGAAGAAAGGGAAATGTTTGTGGTATTTCTCTATTTTTTTAATGTAGGTGCTCATTATGGCAAGTCTGAAGAATAGACTAGATAAACCTTGATCCAGTGAGACACTGATGATGGTAACAGTAGTCTTGAGCAGTGGAGGAGCAGAGTCTTTTTAGGGTCTTAATTATTGTTCTATTATTGTCTTGAGAAACTGACATCTAGAAAGAGTGTTTTTTATGCATGATGATCTGTGACCTGAGCATTCTACGGGACTAGATGATGGACCAGTGCAGTGATGGTGCAGGTTTTCACAGATCTCTTGTCAGCGTTGTAATGTTGGTCTAAGTTTGTATTTTTCAAGGATTTGAAAGTTGCATAGCAGTTCAGTGATCACTTTTCTCACCTATAAAAGCCTCTAAGCGCACTGCCCACTCCTAGTCATCCCGTTTCACTTCATCTGAAAGTTTTCTTGTTAATTGCAGCTCCAGGCGGGCTCTGCGATTAACCTGAAAACTTTAACAAAGGCCCACAATCACCCTGCAGCTGCGCTCTATTAAGAAAAGAAATGCAGCAACTCTACAAACATGGCGTGTAAAGCACACGCCGTGTTTGTAGACTTGCTGTATTTCTCTTCTTAATAGAGCTGGGCTGTGGGGTGATTGTGTGACTTTTTAAACTTTTCTGTGCTTGGCAGAGTGTGCCTCCCAACTTGTATTTTCCTGTTTCTGTCATTGCATCCAGATATATGATACAACAAGTAACATCATACCTACAACAAGTCGGACTATTGGCTTTGTCAGTGATTGTTAGTTGCATGAGATAAATAAGCAGCAACTATGGCTTTCATATAATATTGAAAAAGCTTCCACTTAAAGCCCTGGTGACACCACGACAATGTTGCTGCCCCTGAGTTTCAAAAAGAGAAGGGAAGCAAGTGTTAGTGAAGAGAATACTCCCGACAGATGGATCAGTCATTTACACACTTGCAGCTGCCATCTGCTCAGACCTGCATCTTGGCAAGATTAAAAATCTTGGCAAGGCCTAACCAGCCTTCCACCCTTCTTAGTTCGTCCAGGTGAGGTATCGATCAGATAGGACTAGGACACACACACTGAAAGGCTGTTCGAAAGGAGCCCAGACATTTAAAGGAGGAACTAATGGAAAAGAAGAATTTTGAGAAGGAGGATACATCAAATTACCCTGATAAAGTCCCTATAAGAGATGAAACGCCTTGGCTGGGTCTGTTTTAAGTGTCTTAGAATTGGATACTTAATAAAAAGAACTTTATGGAAAAAGGCACCAACGTCTAGAAATTAATTGAAAGACAAAATATGGAAAGCAATTGAAAACAAAAGAGTGATTACAGATACATTCAATTCAAATTGGAAAGTTTAAAGTGAGCAAGGAAATTAGGTTGCCCTCCTAATATTGTGAAAGCATTTACCACATTTGAGAAGCTGGCTCAGTATATGATGTACACTTATGTAAGTGGACACCTTGCACTGATCCAGACAACCCTTATGATGATTTTAGTGGTCTTAGACAACCTTAGCAAACTTTCTAAGTGGTAGCTGTGAAGAACAGCCTTCAGTCTTAGTCCAGAAGGAGTATAAAGCAGCTTGTTTTACCAGAACATAATCTTATAGGTATAGAGTAAGAGAAAAAGAACCACAGTGTATTTATAAAAATATGTATTTAATATAAGACACTCACTAAAACATTTAAATATCTCCTAGCCAGAGATATACACAATACTTTGCAATAGAAACAGGTAAGTAGTACGGAAAACAGAGTGGTCCCCAGGGGGATACCAAACCATATACTAAAATAATGGTATACGAACCACGACTCGAATCAAGACTATAGTCAGAGGCCGAAGTAGCGTCGGGGACCCAAGTAACCACCTAAGGTGAGTATCTAGGAGCCCCACGGAGGTCGTGTGCAGTGTAGGAACACAACCGCGTTCTCCATACAAATCAACGTGTAAGTCGTGGTTGCAATTTTAAAGTAGGAGGACCCTCAAGTCTCCATAACCCCTCTCTCTTTCATATTTATTTTGTTTAATAGCGCCACTCATACCAGTGTAAGGTGTTAAGCACTTTACATCGCATACACATTACACAGAGACACTAAATCATAGGGTGTAAATCAATGTATAGGAAATGTTACATCAGACAGAGGAATAAAATGTCTTCTTAACAGAGCTGGGCTGCTAGTGTTTTAAGCAAACGTTTGTAGTGATATTTGGCGCTGCACACACGCGCAGTGTGGTTCCTGGTGCACATAGCCATGGCTGCAGCGCACAGAGACCCTACACTGCCGCACACAGAGGAAACAAATTAGAGGGAACATTGATTACTGGTGTCACAATCATTTAGTAAAATAACCACTGAGTCGTTTGATTTAAAGAATCTTAAATTTTATATAATTTTAAAAGCATGAAAAAGAATTTAAACTTTTATTCAATTATTCATTCATTATTAATTCAAATATTTATTAAGCATAATCAATTTTATTGCAGAAAGGAAATTTTGTCATGAAGCAAAACCCTAATTACCTGCCTACCTTCCTAATTTAGCCTAATGATTTCTAACCTAAGTTTAAGAATTAGAAATAACCTGATTCTCATACTCAACTGGAAAATTAAGACAGCAACAGAAACTTCAGCTCGTCAGCATCAGCTACCTGCAACCCGTCTCATCTAACAGTCTTTCAGCATCTCCCGCTCAGTAATGGATCGATCAGGACCACCAAGCACAGGAAGCCACCAACACCAACACGACTCTCCAACTCCGCTCGTGACTGTGACCCCCTCCCACTAAGAGTAGGCCCTCTTATACCCTAATTCTAACTTTGCTAACTAATTGTTGCAACATTAATAACATGCTTTTCTTTCATTGGTCCATGCATGTCATCTTATTCATTCTTTTAATCAAGTTCTCTTGGATCCAAATGGTCCTTGGATCATTTCCTTTCTCACAGTTCAAGACATGTTTCCATCCGCTTCGATCAGTACATTTGTAACTTCTTTCGATACATTCGAGAACTCTGCAGGCATTGTCCTGTCTCTTAAAATGGTTCTTTGCTGATCACCACGACACACTATCAGTTCAATTAGGTCACATCAGCCTTGACCATTCTTGCATCCTAGCCTCTCAGCAACATCACGAGGTTAGCTTTTTCTCCAACTTTTCTCCCTTGTCACGTGTTTCCCCGCACTTGCGCACTTCATTAACTGGCAGCCATTTTATATCGCCACTCGTTTATACTTAGAAGCACTATTTTGAAATAAACAAAACATAATTAAAATAGAGAAACATAGCCTTTTCGTTTCCCTCCCGTCATCTACGTACCCCAATTAGTTATTACCTAGCAGAAAGCAACATTTAAGCTGTTCCTTACTTACCATCACTATTGTTTTTGCAACAACACATTTATTTTCTATGAAGCACCAATCATGCATTTATTATAAATTTGTACGCATTTATTTTTATGTTATAATTAGACACACAGACATTCGTTAATAGATTATTCAGCACATACACTTGCGTATTACCCTTCCCACACGTACAGTGTTGATTAATACATTTAAACGAACATTTTTATTAATTATTTATAAAATTTGTTAGGGGTTAAACATTTTTATTTTCTCTGCTCCATCACCAGTGAAGCACTACTTTTGTTTTCTCGTCTTTCTTTGAACAGCATTGTCTTCCCGGGGTGAAGACGTGCACCATTCCTGGAGGTACTGCAATACCTGGTTGATGCGTAGAGTGGAAAAAGTTTAATGTGATCCTTATCTGCAGTTTTCCTTATTTTAGTTTATAAAATGTGCAACATTTTTACACATACTAACAGTCTCTGCAAAGACTTTGACTCCTTAGTATCAGTGTAACATACAAATGCAGCAGTGAGAAACGTGACCAGTCAACCTTTGCAAAGGGCTCTCCACTTCGCAGCAATACAAGTTACATTTTTTTAGTAACTTTTGATCCGTTTGAGCTATAAACAATTTTTCAGTTAAAATTGTCAGATTATGCAGCAGATGATGTATTATGTGGCAAATATGGCAGAGCCATTATTATGTGGAAAACATTTGCAAACTAGGACATTTTGCCATTCATGTTTGAACTGCTCTTGTGGAAAATGGGAGAAGTGCGGATGACAGAAACGTTCATGGCTTGGAGACAAATGGCTTGTGATTCCACTTGTAAGCGTATTTTTGACATTCTGTGATTGGAAATGAATCCCACTTTGTGAATGTATTTTAATGTCAATAATTTATATGAAACCTTAAATAAACATGTGTATCCATTGGTTGAATTAAATAATGTAATAAGCTGTAACTGGTCAGTGAAATGCCAAACAAATACTAAAAATTGGGATGGTTTGTTCTTTCTGGCCACATCTCTGACTCCGCCCACTGACCCAATCCTCAGGTTATTCCCGCCCTCTAATTCTCCCCCACAGTTCCCTTACTTTTTTTCGCCCACTTCGATCACTCAACGCACATTACTATAATTAAGGCAGATCATGACTATGTACAAAGTATCGGCAATGGAAACAATATCACATGTTCATACAGGTAAGTCACAATCTTTATAACAGCTACGATGAGGAACATTAGCCATAGAAACAAATTAAGCCTAAAAGGTGTCAACAGTCTTCGGTGGTAACTAGACATATCAAGTCAAATTTATTCAAATGTTCGGTCTTTTAAAACCATTACACCATATAATTTCATATACATTAATTAAAACGTCCTATGAAAAACATTAGTGAAAAACATTGGTCATTGTTCTACTCTCAATAAAATCAAGACCAGATTATATTGTCCATAAAGTGCTGCAACTCTGACAATCATCCTCTAGACATATCGATATTTAGATAAGGTTCCATGCCACTCACAGTTGTCACCAGTATAAAGTGATGTAGTGAATGCTTAGCTCTCGTCCCCGTAGGGCTTTCAGGCTGGAGGAGACATAATGTAGCCAAGGGATTTGTAACAAATTACACAGGCCCATGCAATCGCGAACAATTAATCTATTGAGCTCCAGCTCATCCTTCATCCAAACCAAAAGCCAAAGAATCAGTGGGCAAAGGCGAATAAAATCGGAAATATAACCCATGCCCAATTCATTGTGAGCAACCTCAGTCGGTGTGCTTTATAGGATCTTTAAGAGCCCTCTAAGGAGCTTATTTTCTGCTATTTGGATGGGTGCAATGGGATTGTAGCCCCAGATCCCACAGCCGTAACTGACTATGGGAATGCATTTGGCTTTAAAAATGTCCAAAACTGTCTTCAAATGAGTGCACCCAAGCCAGCGAGAAAAATCACTGATGCTATAGATGGCCCTATTAAAGGACATTATATTGTGATAAACCAGAGGTGACCAATTAAAACTGGAGTCCCATTGGATGCCCAGATATCGAAAATTGTCAACCTTGCTGACGTGATGACCCTTCGCCACAGATTTAGGGGTTTTGATCTTGTTGGGGTAAAAAACAATCACTTGAGATTTTGTGAAGTTAGTCCAAAGATCAAGGCTGTCCATAAAACCAGTAAAATTTTCTAAAAGACACTGTAATCCCCTGGCAGTGTGAACAATTAAAACTGTTTTGTCTCCATAAAGCAGAGCAGGAATCTGTTGGCCTTCTACCCTAGGAACATCCAAGGGTGATTCTATTGAAACTGATTCCAAACGATTAGTATAGAGAATGAACAAAAAATTTGAAAGGATACAACCTTGATGAACCCCAAGCTTCAGATTAAAGTGTGGTGTGCATTCTCCATTGGAGCCAAATCTGACCTCGATTCAGCGCCTTGACACCCTCAAGGGTGATTTGCAGTGCTCTATAAATGTTTGATTGATTGATTGCAGGCTCAACCCCCAACTGCTCCATCATGGACCACAGTTTAGTACGGTTTACTCTATCAAAGGACGAGCTGAGGTTCATGAGGGCCAGGCGGATTTTACCCGTCTGGGCTTTGGTTTATTTGCCAAAGAGTAAATAAAGACATAAACTTTGCTCAATTGCACCCCGTCCCGGCCTAAACCCATATTGTACGTCGAACAGAATGTTGTGCTCTTCCACCCAGGATGAAAGGAAATCCAGCAATACCCAGCCTATAATTTTTAACGCTGAATCAATGAGAGATATAGGCTTATAACAGACTGGGTCTGCTCTGTTTCCTTTTTAAAAATTTGGAACGACAATTGAGTGACGCCACAAAAGCAGCAAATGGCCTGTAGTGATCATCCCAGGCCTGTGCCTTAATGGTTGAAGCTTGATTAGAAGTTGCTCACAGCTAAAGGGAGGATGATTTACCACACGCCAAAAGGCAGCAATTTCACGCTTTGAACTGGCAGCAACTAGATTTGCCCAGGCCTCCTTTTTCAATTTACTCTTACGCTCATTGCATGTCGAACATACCGTTCGTATACTGCCCTAGCTGTCCTCACCTCATGCTGGCCACAAGGTTTCTTATTGAGAGCTGCTAACTGGTCCTAACGCGCTTGCATGCACTTTTTAACCAACCACTTGCCTGGAGATGGAGAAGAAGGTACACCCGGCTTAGAAAGAGCAGACTTAATAGATCTGCAAATATTAGAAAAGGACATCAGAATGCTCTGGGCTGAGGCATCGTCACTTAGGTTATAAAATCAGTCAAGCAGATAGTAACCAGGTTGGAGCTAAAATCCATAGGGCTAATTGAATCCCCCCTGACCCTTTGCGCCTGATCGGTAGATAGTAATGGCTCCATGAACAGGTGAGTCGCATCAACATGCTTCTTATCCCATAAGAAGATGGCTGTCAAGGAATTGTAGTCACTCAGGGCATCCCACACAACCTTAAATTTTACAAGAACAAAAAACAAACCGGATGAGATAAAGATATAAGCAAGGGCTCAAGGGTGAAACTGGAGCCCCTCCTGTTGAGAGTGGGTGTCCTCTTAACTGCCCCATCCTCTCTCAGTTTCATAAGGTTAACTAGGTTGGAAACAATAATCAGGCTGTTTCTCTTATTCCATTGCTTTTTAAAAGTTACTTTTCCTCTTTAATTATTAAAAATCCAACTTCACCATTCTATTGGATTTTTGATAAACATTAAAAACTGAGGTTGAATCATTTACATAGCTTAACCCCAAACAGCGTTAGCAAAAATAGTGTTTTAAATCCACTTTAGTAGTCCTAGTGAAAATATCTTTTGGAGGTTAGTGAATGTAGAAACATGGCAACATAAAATTACATGTTCCTCTTTTAAGTACTAGGCACCCTACCTTGTGACTGCTAACATTGGTGGAGTTGGAAGTCCTAGAGATGTTAAGAAAGGGTAGCATAGAGAGAGTTCTGGAGGACAAGATAACTT
The DNA here is from genome assembly GCA_963921515.1 of Calotriton arnoldi. Taxonomy (NCBI): domain Eukaryota; kingdom Metazoa; phylum Chordata; class Amphibia; order Caudata; family Salamandridae; genus Calotriton; species Calotriton arnoldi. Next base: position 2,783,354 of record CAWUFW010000282.1, read on the forward strand.
TTGTGAGTACAATATTGTTAGTAAATGAGAAGGACAAGGGTTGGCGTCCAGTGATAAACTTAAGAAATGTAAACTAGTTTCTGATATACAGGGATTTCAAGATAGAAGGAATCCATCTTTTAAGAGATATTTTTCAAATGAGCAATTGGTTGGTGAAGTTGGATGTATAGCATGCTTACTTTACGATTCTAATGTCACACATCTGTCGCGAATATCTACAGTTCAGGTAGAAGTCTTTTATCAGTTTACTTGTCTTACCTTTGGACTTGCCGCAGCTCCCTGGTCGATTTACAAAGGTGCACATCCAGTGGCTGCATATCTCTGAGAGAAGGATAAAGTTGATTATGTACTAAGTGATGGAGTTTGTATAAAACATTCTTTAACTATCATGCACACAAATTATTAGTTATTAATGCAGAAAAAATGAAGCATTGTAACACCTATACTGATGAAATGCAGAAGATGAAACAGACTATCGGTGTTAGGTTTACATCAACAGGTAAGAGTCACCATGATAAACATGTAACTTTATTAATCTCTTGTTTGTACCATTGTTAATGTGATGTTATACTGGCCAACATATTATTACACTATAAATCACTGTACTCTGTCATGAAGTGTAATTAATAATATGTGTAAATTATGACATTTATTTGTTTCCAAAATTTAAATACATGTATGACAAAACTGATGCTGTAGGAAATTGGGGCTTAGAGAACGTAAACATATAAATACTGTGACTATTGCCATCAATGGCATAAAACACGTTAGACAGTGTAGGTTTCATGTTAAACGTTAAATATTCATGTAAAGTAGGTCCCCAATGGAATTTATAGACAAGCAAAATGATAGAAATGTTTACACACTACTTATTACAGTCTAACTTCAGTGCCCACGACTCCTTCAGTATGAAAGATTGCCAACACCTTTTCTGATGGATAGAGGTTGAGAGACCTGGGATACCCACTACTTGTCACTGTGGTATGTTTTTGAGACCTGGCATAGAGAGAATGGTCTCTGGACCACAAGTCATTTCACTTTTTGCATATGTCGCAGTGCAAACATTTCACACAGCATGACAGCATTCAACCTATCCACAATGGTGGCTCACATTTCCCTAAGCTGATGCTTGGCTGTACTCTACACCTGATCACCAAAGAACTGTGGTCCTACCCTCACAATTTTATCCACCATTAGAGTTAACTCATTCTCAGAATGCTCTTCTACCAGCTATGGTAGTGTCTTCTGTTGTGGAGCAGCAGAGGTCTGTGGTGTGAGTAGTAAATGGTTTGATTTGTTTGTGAGGCCTGTTTTGTAGAGGAGGCAGCAGGTGGTTAGAATTGGTTGATGTACAACATATGTTTTTGATGGACCGGCTGCCTAATTCTGACAGATTTCTGCCATTCATTTAGCTGTCCACTTTCGACTTTCACTATCACAACGGCTCTCCCCTCACACAATTGTAGTGGACAACTCTAAACATGGTAAATGGCCTGTGTAGGAAGCTGGCTCTGTATATACTATACTAAAGTGAGGTATAGTGTGCACAGAGTCCAGTGGAACCCAAAAAGTAGGCAGAGGTAAAGTTGATAGCACCTCACTCTCTATTTGTGGTAGTGTGGTCGAGCAGTAAGGCTTTATCAGAGGAGTGTTAAGCATTTGCTGTACACACTCAGGCAGCAAATGAATTCACACACTCAAAGACTGAACTTCAGACCAATTGTTTTTGTATAAAAATATTCTTTTAGTTATTTTATTTCCTAGAACCAAGCACGTCTGGCACAGGTAAGTGATAAATACTTTGCAGTAATTATATACAGTTGTAATACAGTTTGGATTGTAATTGTATATGCACTTTGTTTTGACTTACAGTATTGTTACTGAGAAATGCAATGCTTTGTAAATACAGTACATATACTTTGAATGGGCTTTTAGTAAAATGACCAGTGCATTACTTTCAGATTACTTTTCTTACACAGTGTAGTATACCTGGATACTACACTGGGACATTACCTGTAAACAGGTAAGTAAAAGCGTTTTTGTTAGTTAGTACAATTTGTAAGAATTTCTTTAGGTTTTTCAACTCCACACTTACAAACTTTTCATAGAAAAACAGTCTATGTTATCCTATGGAGGAAAATAGTGTTATCTGTTTAAAGGTAAGTACTTTGTTGTGGGAGTTGGTGTTCTGGGGTTAGACTCAGGGGTCCCCCAGGGTCAAGGATGCACTCTTGTTACACCCTCAGCGGCACTAGGGCGGCCGGGTGCAGAGTGCTGAGGCCCAATGTTATCCAAAGGGGAATAGGGGGCCTCCGGTTGGTGGCTGCTGACGAGCAGGCCACTGGGTTGTGGGAGCAAAGCTCCTGGACTTAAGCTCAGGGCAAATGGGGGTTTGGGCCAGCACAAAAGATGCACCCTCAGCTGCACTGGGGCGGCCGGCTGCAGAGTGCTGTTTTGGCGTTGGAAGCCTTGTAGCTTTCAATGGGGAGTTTCTGGTTTGCAAAAGCACTGCAGGCTCGGAGACGAAGGTCTTCTGGGTGTGACCACCACTTGGAGAGGTAAGTTGGGATCTTGGGGGTTGGTTAGGCACCGTCGGTCGGGCCACCCAAGGCCGTGGGGCGTCAGATGCAGGGGTACCTCTTAGGGTCGGATCTTCTTACCAGCTCCTGGTCGCGGTTGAGAGGACCTTCCGGTTTGAGGCTGCAGGCGTCGGCTGGAGGCTTGAGGCAGGTCAGGGGTCGCCGGATCTCGGGTCAGAATCATCCGGGGGACCTCCTCTTGGTGTTGGGCTACTCGAACCCGGGCCGTGGGCATCGGGTGCAGGGTGGTGCAGACCCGTGGATCCTTGCGGAACGGGAGTCTGTTGTTTGAACAAATCTGGTGTTCACGGGAGACAGAGTCTTTGGGATTGAAGGCAGGCAGGTCCTCCGGGTTTGTCGAGGTTGTTGGCTGCAGGACACACCGGGAGTTCGCTGGAGGAGGTTCGAGGTGGGGACAGGCCGGTAGGGCTGGGGCCAAGTCAGTGGGCGTCCTCCTCTTGTTAGCTTCGGCATGGCTGTTCGGTCCTTCTTCTTCTTTTCTTCTTGCAGGTTCTTGTCTGAGGAAGCAAGGTTCAGGGGTGCCCCTAAATACTAGATTTAGGGGTGTTACAGGTAGGTAAAAAGGTTGGGACCAATGGGTCCCTTCCCTTTGGTGGGTACACCCCCTATTAAGCCACCCTCCAGTGGGAGGGAGGCATAAGCCTTGCCCTGGTTGGCTGGATCCCCCCATCTGCAAGATGGCGGGGACAGAGAGTTGTGCTTCACCTTGCCTCCCCCACCTGAGGGGTGGAGTTGGCAGAGGTGGGCACACCTCTCTTCCTCACTTGTTTTTCCCGCCGGTCCTCCCGCCCAAAGTGGGGGTCTAAACCATTGGGGACCAGTTGCTGAAAGCAGCAAGTGGCCTGGGGAAGCTCACAAAGGCGGCAAGCCTTTCAAACTTCCCCTTTGTGGACCCTGTCCATCCTGGGGGAGGAGGCTTGGCACCTCGTCCCAGGATGTGCATTCTTTCAGGCCCCGAGGGCAGCAGGCTCTCGACCCAGGGGTCCAGAAACATGTCTGGTGGTGGCAGCTGAAAGCAGCCACTCAGCCTGGACACTAGTGGTAGGTCGTTTTTCAGTGGGCATCTCTAAGATGCCCTCTGTGTGCATTTTTCATTAAATCCCACACTGGCATCAGTGTGGGTTTAATGTGCTGAGAAGTTTGATACCAAACTTCTCAGTTTTCAGTGCAGCCATTATAGGGCTGTGGAGTTTGTAAATACAAACTCCCAGCACCATATACTCTTAATGGCAGCACTGCACTTACAATGTCTAAGAATGGACTTAGACACTGTAGGGGTACAGGGCTCATGCGCCTGTATCCTCACCACTGGTATAGTGCACCCAGTTAGAGGGGTGACTGATCTATGCCAGGGCAGTGGGTTGTAGGCATGTGCCATGTCAACTCTTCACTTTGTTCTGCACCAAAACACGCAGCCTGCAAAAGCAGTGAGGGAGTGTAATGGTACAGGGCCTCTAAGGGTGGCACAATAAGTGCTGCAGCCCTTAGAGGTCTTCCCTGGTCACAATGCCCTGGGTACCTGTGGTACCATTTACCAGGGGCTGACCTGTGGCCAGAGATGCCAATTGGGTTTGGGTACAGTTTTGGGGAAAGAACACAGGCCGGGGAACCTGATTGGCAGGGACCCAGGGCACATCAAGTCAAAATTGCATCAGTAGTCTGGCAAAAAGTGGAGGGGTTACTGCAACAGAAACTCATCTTCCCACAGCCTGCTGCAGCACAACGCTGACTGACATATGTATGCCAACAGAGGAAGGTTTAACCACCAACAGAGAAGTGAATGACCGCTGACATACCTTACTCTTTCTTGCCAGTTAGTGGATGTGAGAAAACACCCTAAAAACCCATAACAGTAATTTGTCAAAACCTGACAGACTACATCGTTTTGCCATGGCGGATGTGTAGTGGTCTGTTCACCAAACTCTAACTTCTTTAAAGTATACAGGATTGGCACTAGTCCTCACATTGTCTGTAGAGAGACGGTGAGTCCAGAATCCTGCTGTTGGATACATAAAAAAAATTGCAAATGTTAGGCCAAAAATGTAAACATGTACATCCGTGAAAAATTAGAACACATGATATAACATTCCTGAAACAACAAGCCACAGAATATCATGAACACTGACACACTCATTAGCAAGCACTAGAAAACTACATGGGCCATCACCAACTACCTCCACCACAAAAGCCTGGATGCAGCTGCACACCATAAACCTTCCAACCCAGATACCCAGCAAAAAAAGTTCATGCTTTTGAAAAACTCCATCTCATATACGTACTCAGGCAGACAGCTTAGACAAATGGAGGCTCAAGAAAAGACTCCAGAGCTGCAGAGAAAAATAATGCATACAGAGATACAGACGAACAGAGGACACCATGAATATCTTTTTGCTCATTGCACTCCACAGCACCCCAAATAAAACAAACAATGGCAAAGCCAATAGGTCTTTCTTTAATAGGCTATTGCTTGCAAATATATGGAATGCACAACTGCTGCTTGCATGCATTACTACATTGAGACAAGACCTATTGGCATAGCCAGTCCATGTTAATCTATACGAGTGAAGCAAGTAAGGACTGATTGTAGCAAAAAAGCTCAATTCTAGCAAACCCTGAGTGCAACTACTTTGCAGTGGTTCACCTGAGACCTGATAGTCTTGTAGGCGTCTGTTACAGGAGAACAGTATATGTGATGGAATGTGTCAGAAGTTGCATGAGAAACAGGGAAGTGTGCTGTCGGGTCAAAGAATGTGACAGTATGTGTGCATGCTATATTGAGACAATGCAAGAGCAGAACAAAATCATCTTTGTAGTTATGTATTTATACATACACTGGGTAAAGCTGGTAACCCTCAGAATCTGGGTATAAGTTATATATATCGTATGAAGATTCTGTCAGGGAAAAAATCGATAAATTAATAATAAGGTATTCATAGCTATAAAAGGTAGGATCCAAAGGTTTTTAAAGCATTATATCATTTACTCTCTGATCATGGTTTGATAGATGTTTGGGGTATGTTTCATATGCCAGATTCAGGGCATACATTTTATTCTCACCCACATGGTAAATTAGTACGGCTTGATTCTTTTTTTATATCCCCTCTATAAGTCACAGGAGCTCAGATACAAGTCCTTCCTAGAATTACCTCTGACCATGCTCCAGTGGTGTTGGATATTCCCGCACTTGGTATTAATACTACTTCAAGGATGTTTACTTTTGATAGGAAGCTTCTCCTGGATAACACTTTTACTGATCATATGAGAAATTGGATTAGGGATTTTTTTCAAAACAATCGTCACTCTACGACGTGTGGGATGGTTTGGGACACATTTAAAGCTTGTTTTAGAGGGGAAGTCCTGAGTTACGGATTGTATAAACAAAAGCAGGCTAAAAGTATAATTCAAGAATGATATAATAAACTTAAGGCTGCTGAAGAAAATCTAGCAAGTGGGATCCTGCATGGAAATAACACTATGGAGCTGCAAACTAATGTGGCCAGGTGTAAGGCTAATATTAATCTAGCATGGAGCAAAGAAATCGCTCTAAAATATCAGCTGTATAAAAAAGAATGTTACGAGTATGGTGAGGCTACAGGGCGCCGTCTAGCTCAAAGACTGCGCTCCAAGGAGCCCGCACAAATAATAGATGGTATGAAGGATGCATCGGGCAGCTTGGTTCATGATCCCCAGGAGATTCTAGAAATCTTTCATAATTTTTATAAAGACCTTTATACAGAACAGGATATAGGGTGGGCCGTTAGGGATCTGTGGATCCAAAATTTACCATTAAAGCGGGTAGACCCGGAAGAAGTAGAGATATTGGATAGCCCTATTACTATTGATGAACTGGAGCAAGCCATTAATAGTATGACGATCGGCAAGGCGGCGGGTCCAGATAGACTTCCCTCAGAGGTCTATCGGACCTTTTTTCACGATCTCAAAATGGATCTACTGGCCACTTTTCAAGCAGCTCAAAGCGGTGGTGCACCGCAACCATGGGATGAGGCTAACATTGTGGTATTTAAGAAGAAGGACAAACTATCAGACCTTCCAGGGTCTTATCGTCCGATCTCACTTACTAATTGCGATGGTAGGATTTACTCTAAAATTCTTGCTAACCGATTGGCTAAGGTTATCGCCCCTTTGGTTTCCCTAAGACAACACAGGTTTATACCCGGTAGGGGGACCGTGAATCATATTGCCAGAGTAGTGACTCTGCTTGATATTGCTCAGGCTGAATCCAGGGATTTAGAACTCATTTTGCTCAATGCCGAAAAGGCGTTCGACCGTGTGGCGTGGGACTTCCTTTGGGGGATCCTACAGCAGATGGGATTCGGCCAGGGGTATATTCAGGCTTTGCAGGTCCTATATCGATCTCCCGTGGCCAGGATCTGCTCAATGGGATTGTCATCTGAACCCGTGCAGATCTCTAGAGGCACACGGCAGGGCTGTCCCTGCTCCCCTCTGCTGTTTGCGTTGTATATCAACCCTTTTCTGGATATGTTAGAGAGGAGCGCCAAGATAAAGCCATTTTGTGTTCAGCAGGATCAGTTCTGTGTCTTCGCATATGCGGATGATATAGCCATTAAAACATCTGACCCTGTAACGGCTTTACCTGAAACTGAACATCTGGCATATGAATTTGGAAGCATGTCTGGCTATAAGCTTAATACGTCTAAAACGCAGATTCTCTGTACTAAACAAATCTTATTTAATGATTCTTGAATCATTAATGAGGTCACATATTTGGGCATTAAGATACAGGTGTGTCTGAAAGAGCTGTTGGAGGTAAATTGGGGGCTATTACTGGAAATATTAAACAAGCACTCGAGAGATGGGAATGTTTACATCTTTCCCTGGTAGGCAAAGCTAATGTTCTTAAAATTAATATTCTTCCGAAAGTGCTATACTTTTGTAGAGCGGTGACGTTGGAACTATCTCATGTGCAACTCCAGCAGTTACAATCACTCTGTTCTAGATTCCTGTGGGCCCCGGGGAAACCATGTAGAGCTGCACGTTTTATGACTCTTCCCCGGGATAGAGGCGGGTGGTCAGTTCCCGACTTTGCATTATATTATTATGCTTGTATTCTCTCGAATATACGGGTATTACTGACTGGAGAAGAAGGGGACAATCTCGCCGAGGCCTCATCAATCTATCAGATGGTTTTGGGGACTGAGGTTAAAAATGGTTTATTTAAAAGAATAGATAGAAGCTATTATAAAAAAAAACTCGCTTTAAAATCTTAAGTGCAGTTTATAAGGTTTGGAAGACCGTGCGGAAAAGCCAGCAGATCAAAAAAATATCATTCTATACACCCACGTCTGCAGTGGGGATTCTCCCATCGATATTTCAGGATTATGTGGCAGGAAAATGGAGACTTTTGGGTATAACGCAAATAGGTCACTTCTATGAGGCCGGGGGGCTATGTTCTTCCTTCTCAACCTTGGCGGACAAGTATCATTTACCTAGGAGTCAATTTTTTAAGTTTTTGCAAATCCGGAACTTCTTAGGTAAACAGGCAACTATGATAACACAGCATAAGATAGTAGAAGTCATCAGACGCCAGGAAAAATCGGTGCTCTTTATAAAGTGATGCAAGCCTCTAAAGTGGACGATTTAGAGAAATACAATCTTAAATGGGCGAATTCTTTGGGAGAACAGGCTGTGTCCTTAGAAAACTCGATCGATGTAGCTGAAAAGATTCTTTTAGCTGCTAATTTAAAAGCACAGTATTATAAAACATTACTTAATCTGTACCACACCCCAGCAAAGATGAAGAAATGGGGGGGTGAACGACGGGAAATGTTTCCGATGTGGTGCAGATAATGCTGATATTCTTCATGTGTTTTATTCATGTACTAAGTTGGCTGTGTTTATAGGACATATTGAAAGGCTATCAGAGGTTACAGGAGTTGCTATTAAAGTCTCAGCCTCTATAATGTTACTTGGGACTGGGGAAGACCTACGGCAAGGGATGCCGATGTACAAATCTAGGTATTTTATTTTTGTCGCTATGGCAGTTGCACGGTTGTGTTTAGCATCTGCATGGTTACATCCTGATGCACCATCTTTTGAAATGTGGCGTGCAAGGTTCTACTGTACGTATAATTTGGAGTTTAGTCTGTATTCGGTTAAAGGGCCCAGAAAGCGAAAGCTTGGTATGTATATATGGAGGGCTATGATTGATCACCTGACTTGTTGAAATTCAAATGGTATACTTTGGAGGAGAATGAATTGCTATCGTATGCTGACTTATGATTTATATGTATTAAGTTATTGTCGATACTGTGTATTTGAATAAAAATAATATAAAAAAATAAAAAATGAAAATCGATAAATGAATTACTAGATCATTTATGAATTTGGAATTTATTAATTACTAATATTACTATTGGATAAGGCTAAAAGTAGTCCTCTTAGTGCCCAATTATTGAGAAAACATTGGAAGAAAGTAAAGAAAGGCACACTGTTTTTAAGTGGAAAACAATCTATTTTCATTAACAGAACATATTATATATCACATAAGGATGTTCCAAAGAGTAAGCAATAGAGGTGCAGTGCTTGTGAAGGTGACTTGGTATAGTACAGACAAATATTAAATAGCAAGAAAACCAGGAGTTTGTTGATAAATGATGCACACTAAATGTCCATAGGCAAACAGTAAACTCAATGTTGTACCCATTTGCAATTGCAATAAATCAAGCATTGGATCATATAGACATCGATGTTTCAATCTCATTCCGCTGGGTCCTGACAAAATAGAGAGTATTTACCTGATCCTTTTTACCTGATGACATAACATGCACAGGTCACCAATACTTACCTCAATAATTGTGTGGATATATCCCCTTTGTTTATCCTGATGAAGACCCGACCACAAACCATACCCAGCTGGGTCGAAACGTCGAGCAGGAGCAGCATCCAAAACCTGAGATATTTCTGTGTGGCTCCTAAAAGTATATCATGCATATCTGCAGTGGACTTTTATGATGGCGGTGTAGGTGAAGGGGAGGTGTCCAGTATGAGTGGTGAGAGAGGAGGTGCAGAGTGATGGCAGAGTGAAGAGAATAGGGAAACTGCTAGATTATGCTAGGAGGAGGAGTGAAGTTGTTGATTTGGAGTACTAATGGCAAGATGAGAAGGAGTAAGAATGGCAACTGTGGTCAGAGAATTTGAGGAACAGCTGGATGTCACAATTTGCTCCCTGGATCTCCTGCTTACCACGTTCCTGTGTTCTGATAAGATTATGGTCCTTCCCCTGTATGCATATACTGATTTCTAGCTATTTGGACTTTATTCTGAAATTCCCACCCATGCCGGGTTTTGTGGAAGCCAGTTGTTTAAAACTCCAATACCTAGAATTCCCTGCTGTCTGCTTCATCTCCACCCCTGCAGGCCTAGGTTGGGAGGAGGAATTCAGTATACCTCTGGCTGGCAGGTGCTAGCCTGCTCACACCTGATGCATGTGATCACAGTGTGCTTTTTTAAGCCCCAGTGTTCTTCAGTCCAGCGTTGGCCATGAAAATGTGTTTCTATTAGACTGACCCTTTGTTTCCTGAGTTACTAAGCATTTGCTAGTCCTTGTTTTGCTATTCTTCTTCCTTGATTCCTGAGCTGTAACTAACCTTTGTTCTTAAACTAGCACTGCCTGCAGTGCTCTCTTGAATTTTTAACTAGCACTATTTTAGTGCATCCTTGAACTCTCTTTCCTTCTGTATTTACCTTTTTCCCCCAGTGCCTGCTTTCTTTCACTTTACCTTTGTTCCAGTTTCTAGTTTGTTACCTTCTCTTTCCTGCTATCGTAGCTTTCAGTTCCCATGTGTGGTTTGTTACTTGCATTTTGCCAAGTGTGTTCTTTGTTTTCCCTTTTTTCCTGTTAAGCATCTTCCTCACTGGTTCCTTCGTCTATTGTGTCGATATATTTTAGTTCTACACCCTTTGTGTTACTGCTTTTTGTGTTCCTGTTTGATTGGCAGGATTCATGGGCACACTGACTACTTAGGTGGTGTTTCTTGTCCACTGTGAGTATTGTATTTGTGTTACTTTTATAAAATCAAATTAGATTTAGCTGCACAGACCCTGCCTTTCCATATACATCCTATATGTGGGTATTTGCAGTCAGTATCTGTAACAGGAATTGTGGGTGAGGAACTGAGCTTCAGTCTTACCGTTTGGAGTTGCAGAGTGCGCTACTCCACATTCTCTTTATTGTTAATGTTGTTCTATATATGTCTTGCACATCTACACTGTGTGTTAGTTAGTCTGAATGCCAAATTGCCTCTTGAGTGCCTGTTCTTTCTGAGCCGTAACTTTCTTGTTCTCTTGTGCAGAGCTTTCCCTTTAGATCACATTTCTCCTCTGACTCTCTGTGTGATCTTGGGCAGCTCTATAACCAATATTCTGCTTACTTTTTTTACCCTGCCACCAATCCTTGCCAGAGTTCCTGACAGTGGGGGCCTGGAATTACTAATCTGGTGATGTAGCTTGCTGTTTTTCTGGAGAGAGGAGACCACTGTTATGTAGCTTATATTTAGCCTCCATTTTAATTTCTTCTTTTTAACCTAGGATCATTTTTTTAAAGTGCTTTGCAAAAGTTTTCTTATTTATTTCTGATAGGCATTATTGCCCTGTAGTTTGCACATTTAGTTCCAGGGTCGCACAACTGAGAACATGATGCCTCATTTTAGTTTGTGCAGATGACTATTTCTCCCCAGACAACGTAAGACGCTGTTCTGCACCTTTGGCACAGTGTGATAAGCTTGCTGTTTTATTACTTAAACAGCATCCATGCTAAAGTCAGTGAGAGGTTCACTTCCTGCCAGAGTCACCATAGAACACTGCTGTGAGCTGTGACTGAGATGTAGTTCCACTGTCCCCAGCCTCATGCTGAGAAGGAAGATAGCCGTGCACACACAGACGGAGGTGCAGTCGTTAATGCACTGAGACCGGCTTCCTGACATACAGTATCAAAGTATGAGGATAGGTTATTCCAATAGGCCTGGCAGATGGGTTCTCCCGACATGCTGTGTTTAGCATATAGAAATTAGTAATAGATAGGAGTAACCTTTGTAACATAAGAAACAATTAACATGGTTGAATTGTTTGTGTTTTTCACCATTCTAATCATGCTTGTAACAATGATGTGTCTCATCTTTCTGATAATTGCAGTTCATATTTTATTTACAAAGATTAGAGCTTTTCAATAAACGTTTGAAAATGCAATATCGCATCTTTTCTTTGTGACACTTTGGGGATGCAAAAGTGACAAACGAAAGGGTTGAATCTGTTTCCACGATTTCCTGGGGAATCTGAGAGCCATGTTCTAGGTTACTGACAACATCTATAACTCTGTAGGTTTAGGAGTTTAGATGCGGTACTGTGAGCTAGACAAACAGACCAATATTTACTGATTATACAAGAAAAGTCAGTCTCTGTATTAAGAAGTTTTGGTGTTCTATACACTCAGTCCTCCTAGATTCATAGGAACCGTATAACACCACGAGTCATGGTGAAGAGAAGATCAGTTTTGGAGGATGGACAGAGGCCTATGTCAGGACATCAGGCTTTAGTGTGGGCACCAATCATAAGGCCAGGTAAGAAGGCTGAAAGGCAAAGGAGTGCAAGCTGGTCAACCATAGTGTTTGGTTTATTGTAATTAGTTGGAGCAGAGTCATGAGGTGGCCGAAGCCAGATTTTTAAAAGGAAAATATCTGGTGGATCAAGGTACAGAACTGCTAAATGTGGAAAAGGTTATTTCAGGTGGAAAACTGGAAGATGCATCAGTAAGTGAGGAAACAGAGAGGAATAGAAATCTGGAAGAAAAGGAGAAAAAAGTGAGTAAAGACTTAAAGTTCAAAAAATTGCCATGCTCAAGGGTGGCAAAGTATTTGGGAGTGTACTTGATGGCAGTGGCAAAAGAAAAGATCTGGAAAGGGGAAAATATTGAGGTGTTTAAATTACTACTCAAGGGAGTGGGGGCGAATTACTACTCAAGGGAGTGGGGGCTAAGGAGGTATTCAAAGAGAAGGAATTTGAGCTTTAAGAACAGCCGCTGTTGCCTCTATCAAGAATTTCCTGGATGCTTTTTTCAAATACGCTACTATGTACTGTGAAAAATACCCAGATCAATGTGTTGCATTATTTGAATAATTTGATGTGATACGCAAGAATCAGATAACATGTGGGGGCTTAGCTTGTGTACAGTATATTCAGTTGTTTCAAACTTGATTGTGGGAGAATTTGGATGGCATTTGGGGAGAGATGGACATGGACTTATGGCTGTATTGGATGATGCTGATGGAGCAGGGTAAATATAAACATTTTAACCTCCTAATATTTTCGTATAATAATAATAAACATGTTCGTTCAAGTAAATAACCAACAATGTATGTTTGGGGAAAGGATAACACGCAGCTTAATGTGCAAAGTAATGAACTAATAGTTGTTTACGTTTCTAATATAACATAATATTTTGCGTACTGAAATGATAATAAAATGCATGTTTTGTGCTTTGAATAAAACGTGTGGTTGCAAAATAAAGTGATGGTAAGTAAGGGACAGCTTTATATGTTGCTTCTGCTAGGTAATACCTAATTGGGGTACGTAGAAAGACGGGAGGGAAACGAAAGGGTTTATATTTCATTGTTTTAATAACATTTTGTTTTCTTTAGAAATAGTGCGCTTAGGCCTGCCGAGCAGTAATATAAAATGGCCGCGAGTTACTAGAGTGCGCAGGAGCGGATGCGACCATGTGATAGAGGAGAGAGGCTGTTGCAAAAGGATGATCACGTGCTGATGCCGAGAGGCTAAGATGAAAGTATGGTCAAGGCTGCTGTGACCCTTCTGAGCAGATCTGTGCCAAGATGATCAGCAAGAAGCGTGAGAAGCCTGGTTGAATCAATAGAAAGAACTCTATTATACAATTTGTTGCAGAAAAAGAAACAATTTGGACTGATCGAAACGGATGAGCAAGTGCATGAACTGTGGGAAACGATGCTTGCATGGACATTCCTCATGGAACTAGTTAAGACCAGGAAGTTTGATTAGAATGTATAGGGACCTGAGTTTTGGACCAATGAGAATGAATCGCGCCATGTAAGAAGAAACATTTTATGCTGTAAGCTAGAATTAGGGTATAAGAAGACCTACTCTTGGTGGGAGGGGGTTAGAATGCTGCGGGATGCTGCGGGAGATGCTGAAGAAGTTAGATGCTGTAGATGGGAGAGTTTGCGGTTGCTGATGCTGACGAGCTGATGCTGCTGCTGTTATTTTCCTTTTCCAGTTGAGTATGAAATGCCGCATTAGGAGAACTAGCAATTGACAAGATTTATATTAGAATATTTAGGATTTCCCCGAGAGATAGATAGGTTGATCTATAGAGTCTTTAGTATGATAACCTCATTTTTTGGTCTAATAAAAGTGTCATGCAATTTACAATTATTCTTATAATGATGATAAACGCAATGATCTGAATAATAAATTAATCTCGAATTTTCTGCATTCAAAACTTTATATAAACTTTATTATTCTTTAAACAAATGACTCAGTGACTTTCTTTAGCATAATGATTAATAATGTTTTGGTAAAAGAGTTCATTGTGATTGAGCTGGTCTTAATCACCATCAACTGATTCCTACTAGTTGGTCCATCGACCAATGAGCGGAATACCTTAAAAGCAAATGAGAATTATTGTGTCTTTATAAAAGAGGTATCCCGTCTCCTTCCAGCAAATCGTTTTTCTCCTAGGTTTCATGTCGGAGGAAAATCCAGGGAAATAAATGAGTAAGTGAATATATATGAGGTGTTATGGGCCCCACCGTCATATGGATATAGTGTGTGTGTTAGAGAAATAATTGCACCTGGATGACCCAAAAACATAGTAGGAGAAAATATTTTTATTGTAAGCGCTGGATCAGATTTCTTGGTAGCAGAGTTATGGTTACTATAGATTAGTTTGGTGATTATTGATTTTTGATTATAGATTATTGATAAGTTTTATGTCTAACGGTTTTTGTTGAGTCGCGTTATGTTATATGTAAGTTTTCACGCTTCCGGGAAGTAGGAAGTGGAACACGTGTGGCAAAGAGAAGTCGCATGGAATTTTACACTGTCTGAGTTCAATTTGGTAATAACACAGGTTGTGTTATTTAGGGACATTTTGCGTATAAAAGTTGTGTAAATGAAATAGTGATCGGTTTTCTTGTGAAACTCTGGCCTTAATTCTCAGGAGCAGTATAGTCTCCACATGTGTTTTATCCCCAGAGAAACGGGTTTATCGTTTGCTTGAAAGAAGGGTAAGGTAGAGGGAAGTGCTACTTTATCGACGTAACTGAAAGTTCTGTGGTAGGGTAGAGGTAAGCGCTGCCTACTGGAAAATACAGAATTCTTGTGTGAATGGTCGAAGCTATCTTTTCGGTTTAGCGAATCAGACAATGGAAATGTGGATAAAATAATGTAACTAACAAAAATTGTTGAAAAAGAAATTGCCGATAAATTTTGTAAAGGAGGGGTCAAGAGCAGAAGTGACGTAGACAAAAGCCGCGCTGGGATTGGACAGTGCGCTAGTCACATGAGAACAGGAGCGAAGTGACGTAGACAACAGCCGCGCTGGGATTGGACAGTGCGCCATAGACAGAAATCATTGTGATTGGAGCGTTGGTGTGAGTCGCGCTAGCATTGGTTGAAATAAACGCATAGGGAACAGAGTTGTTTTTGCCGATTGTTGTAGGAGAGAAAGGTTGTGAATCATGTCGTACTATGAGTATGGAAAAGAGAAAACGTCTTGGATGTCGAAAGTTAAGAACTTCTTTAAGAAGGACAAAAAGGTAGTGACTAGAGAGGGACAAATAATTCCTCCGCCGAAATCACCAGCTTCACATATGATGCTGAAATATGGATATCATACATGCATTTGGTTAGAAAATTGGACAAAATACACAAAGAATGATGGAGCATTGGCTTTTCCTGAGAATGGTTCATTTAATGTAGCTGTATTACGGAACTTACGAGAAAAGATGGTAATGTTAGGACCTAGACCAACACAGTTTGAAGCTTTAGCGGAATGGGAAGATGAGATGTATGAACGAGAGAGATCTAGAGGATTGAAGAATCATGAGTTTATACCAGGAAGGTTGTGGGGAATAAATCATGAGGACAGAGTAAAGCGTTGGAGATACGCTAACATGGCAGGAGGTTTGTTTCCAGCTTTTGCGGTTGAGGAAGAAGCAAAGAGACAGTGTACTGAGAAAAAGAAACATGTAGTGGTAGAAAAGTATGTGTATGGTGGTAGTGAAACGGATGACGAATTGCTGGAAGATATTTTAAACAGAAATCCACCTCCATACCAACAGACTTCTGTAGTGGTGACACCTAATGCACCGCAAATGGAAACTGGGAGGAATAAAAACCCGAACGAAGAAATGAAATAAATAGGTCACAAGAAACATTTAAAATTTCACAAAATGATGAGACAGAAAGTGACAATGCAACTGAACTAGCAAAAACGACAAAAGAATTGACTGAGAAAATAAGAGAATTGACAAAGAATATGGAAGCTGTAACTGTACCAGTAACGATAGGTCCAGTAATGCCAATTTTTGAAAATCAGAAAATAAATGAATATTCTTTGGTGATTCCCATGAATTCACATGTGCAAACAAAAAGAGAAGGGATGGAACTGAATAAGGAAGGTGCACACAATTCGGCGAGTATGTGTAGACCAAGTCCACCTACAAATTTGACGATAAATGAGAGTGAGGTTAGAAGAATGCCTATGGTGACAGAGTCCGCATCAGGAACACCAGAAAGTACCAGTGATTGGATTGAGTTAAATAGTACACCTGTAGGTCCGACTCCAGAAGAGTTAAATGAATGGATGAAAGCATTAAAAGCAAAAGAACCAGAAGAAAAAACCATTAGATGTAATTAGGTTAAAAATAGACATGGAAGAGTTGATTTTGGGAACAATTGGAACGGAAAAACTAAAGAATTATCAAGATGATGAGATTATGTTTTTGTGTAAGAGTCTTAGATGGAGAGCTAGAAATTTACATGACAAATTGGAAGAGATTGCAGGTGAACTAGGAGTGGAATTTGTGAAAGTGAGGACATTGCAGAAACCGTACAGAGTAGATTTTTGTGAGAAAGACATAGAAAATTTGAACACATCAGGAAGACTGACCCAGATAAAAGAACTGATTGTTTTATTGAGAAAATGGGGTGATGTAGATAGATGGAGAAATAGATGGACAAAGAGGAATGAGAAAACAGATAAAGCATCTTTGGCTTTTGCAATGACAGATAAGGAACCAGTTACCAGAGAGTACCCAATGAGAGAAACACCAGGTGGTAGTTCTGTGCATGTTCCGTGGACCAGACAGGATATACTGTCATTTACAAATGACTTCCCAAAATTGAGAGAGAAACCAGTAGAATGGTACAGACAAGTGGAGAGATTTGTTAAAGTGTCAAAAGTGCTGTGGATAGATCTAGATGGATTGTTTGACATAGTAGTGCCTGCTGATTTATGGACGGAATGTAAGATTACAATTGATTGGCCAACTGTAGAATATCCAAGGGATGCCAAAACAGGAGCGCCAGGTCCAGAAGTGATGCGGAAATATGATCAGGTAGTTACCTTTTTGAAGAATAAAATTCCACCAAAAGAAACAGATTGGGTGAAAATAGACAGAACAACACAGGAAAGCAAAGAATCAGTGCATGCGTACTATGAGAGATTGTTGTTGGTTTTCAAACAGTATAGTGGTTATGAGACGCTAAGTGAGAAGGACATGAGTCATT
This sequence comes from Calotriton arnoldi, assembly GCA_963921515.1. NCBI lineage: Eukaryota > Metazoa > Chordata > Amphibia > Caudata > Salamandridae > Calotriton > Calotriton arnoldi. Next base: position 2,800,756 of record CAWUFW010000282.1, read on the forward strand.
TTGTATATAGGTTTGTGTATGGATTAACACCGGAGATAAGTGAAAGGATTAAGCAGCATTTGATAGGGTGGCAGAATAGTACAGTGGATGATGTTTTGAGATATGCTAAGTATTGCAGTGATGAAATTGAGAGTAAACAGCGTAAATTGAAAGAAAAAGCCATGTGGGCACAGGTGAAAGTTGCAGAGAAGCAAGAAGCTCAATTGAATAATACTACCAGTGAAACAGGACAGTTTAAATCCCGACCTAATATAGGTAAAGGAAAAGGACAAATGAGCATAGATGAGGCGAAGAAAAAGTGGCCATGCCACAATTGCGGAAAGCTAGGGCATTGGAGAAACGAGTGTAAATTTCCTCCTAAACCTAATGTAGAAAATCAAACATTAAATTCAAGGTGCAGAGTGAGGTAGTTACTCAACAAGGTCAGGTGCCACAACCACCACTTCCCAAGAGTGCTAATCAACAGAAGTACAGTGCAGAAACAGGATTCTACGGAGGAGAACAGGTAAAACAGTTGTCACGTGCAGCTGAAATCTCACAATACTGGTTACGACAGAGTGAGGATGAGTCGTATGAAAGCTCATGACGGTGTCTGAAAGAGATGGGAGAGTGCGTGCTTCGCGCAACTCTAGAGGTAGACCAGTCAGGTCCATTTGTGGATGGAGAAGTGAATGGTGCAAATATAACATTCCTTGTTGACACCGGAGCTACCCGTTCTACTGTTAGGTCAGTGGAAATTCCAAATCTTCCTCTCTCAGGTGAACATATACAAGTGGTTGGAGTTTCCAATCAGCAAATTGAAACGCCTCTTACTAGATTAGTAAAGGTAAGAATTGGTCCATTTAGTGAAATGCACCGATTTGTGGTGTGTGATTGTAGTCCTGTTAACCTTTTAGGACGCGATTTATTGTGTAAGATGAACTGCACAATTTATTGTACTCCAGACGGAATTGCATTTCAAACTCCAGATGAGGATGTACTGTACAAAATGACAATGGTCAATTTGGAACCAGAAGTAAATCATTTGTTTCCTGTATTTGATGCACAGAAAATCCCAATTGAGTTGAAAGGGACAGTAAAAGAAGAAGTGTGGGACTTGACAGGAGAAGATGTAGGATTAATGAAAGGAGTAGATCCCGTAAACATTTCAGTAAAAGAAGGAACGAGTTACCCAAATACGCCCCAGTATAAATTGACTCCAGAAATAATTGAAGGAATAACGCCAGTAATAAATAAAATGATTGAACAAGGGATTCTAAAAGAAATCATGAGCAGTCCATGTAATTCGCCAATAATGGGACTGAAAAAGCCAAATGGAACATATAGAATCGTACAGGATTTAAGAAAGGTAAACAAAATTGTTGTACCTTGTTGCCCAATAGTACCAAACCCTGCCGTGATTCTATATCAGATTCCACGCGAAGCAGAGTGGTACACTGTGATTGATTTATGTCATGCATTTTCTCTATTCCATTACATCCAGATAGCCAGCCAATATTTGCGTTTAGATTTGGAGAGCGTATTTTGGCATGGTGCCGAATTCCTCAAGGGTATACAGAGAGTCCCTCAATCTTTAATCAGATTCTAAAGAAATCATTGGAAGATTTAAGAATGCCAGAAAAGTCAGTAATGGTTCAGTATATTGATGACCTACTGGTGGCATCAAAAACAAAAGAAGCCAGTGTTAATGATACGATTGCTTTGCTGAATCATTTAGCAAAAAGAGGACATAAAGTGTCCCCTTCAAAATTGCTGTTTTGTAAACAAGAAGTCCAGTATTTAGGGCATAAAATTGAGAAAGGAGTACGAAAGGTAACGACAGAGAATAAAAATGATTCAAGGAATGAGAGCTCCAATGACACAAAGAGAGGTAAGAATGTTTTTGGGAATGGTTGGATATTGTCGACAATGGATAAGCGGTTTTTCACTAATTGCTAAACCATTGCAGAAACTGACAAAAAAGGATGTTAAAGATCCTTTTGAAATGAATGATGAAGAAATGAAAGCATTCAAAGAGCTGAAAAAGAAATTGTGTGAGGCTCCAGCATTAGGAATGCCTGACTATGAGAAAGATTTTGAGCTGTTTTGCAGTGAAAGAGATGGATGTGCATTTTCAGTTTTGGTGCAGAGACATGGAACTATGAAAAGACCAATTGCATATTTTTCAGCTGTTTTAGACCCTGTAGCGAAAGCGTTGCCTGGATGTTTGAAAGCAGTTGCTGCTACTTGTGTGAGTCTGGAACAGAGTGAAGGCATAGTGATGGGGTATCCATTAAGAGTGTATGTTCCCCATTCTGTGGAAATTCTTTTGACAAGAACGAAAACACAATACATGACACATAGTCGGCTGACTAGGTATGAAAAGGTAATTTTGAGTGCAGATAATGTGACCATTGACAGATGTATGAATGTGAATCCTTCAACATCATTGCCAGATGAAGAGAATGTGATTGAAATGGATGAAGTAGATCACGATTGTCTGAATGTGCTCGAATACTGTACTAAACCAAGAGCTAATATACGAGATGAGCCTTTGAAAGAATCAGATTATATTCTGTTTGTGGATGGCTCATGTTTGAGAACGAGTGATGGAGTTCTAAGTGCAGCATATGCAGTTTGCACAGTAGCAACTGTATTGGAAGCATCTTGTTAGAAAGGTGTACGGTCTGCCCAAGTTGCAGAATTAGTAGCTCTGATTCAAGCATGTAAGTTGGGAAGAAATGTACGGGTTACGATTATGACTGACAGCCAGTACGGCTTTGGGGTCGTGCATGATTTTGGTCACAAAAGGGTTTCTTGACGTCTGCAGGGACACCCATAAGGAATGGAGATTTTGTGAAAAAGTTGCTTGAGGCGATACAGCTGCCTAAAGAGATCGCTGTAGTGAAGTGCAATGCACATAAAAATGGGGAAGACTACATTACTGTTGGCAACAAATATGCTGACGAAATGGCACAGTACTGTGCAAAGAATGTGGTTTCTTTAAACAAATGCCGCGAGAGAGAGCATATTTCTTGTCCATTGCTTTTTACTAACTCAATTGAAACATGGGATGAGGTGAGACAGTTACAAGAGGCTGCAGAAGATGAAGAGAAAGATACTTGGCTAAAAGCAGGATGTAGGAAACATGAAGAAACTGATGTATGGGTTTACAGGGATGAGAGACCAGTTATGCCTGATAGCATGATTTCTGACATGGCACGGATGTACCATGGGCAAGCCCATATAGGGAGGTTCAATGATCAGACTTTTTAGACAAACATGGTACAATCCAAAATTCAGAGCCATAGCTGAGAGTCTTTGTTAAAGATGTCTGATTTGTCAACAGTTAAATCCAGGAAGGAAGACAGTAGTGAGTCTAGGGAGAATAGGACGAGAAGGGGGTCCTTTCACCAGAATGCAGATGGATTTCATAGAAATGCCACCTTGCAGCAGATTGAGGTATGTTTTAGTGGTCGTCTGTTTGTTTTCCCGTTGGGTGGAAGCATATCCAACAAGAAGGAATGACAGTATCACAGTAGCAAAACTTTTGCTGCGAGAATTCATTCCAAGGTATGGTTTTCCAGTCACGATTGAAACAGATAGAGGAACACATTTCCAAAACGAATTAGTTAAACTGATTTGTGAAGCCCTTAGTATTAAACAGAAACTGCATTGTGCATACAGACCAGAGGCTTCTGGAATAGTAGAGCAAGTCAATGGAACAATCAAGAACAGGTTAGGAAAAATGTGTCAAGCTACAGGACTGAAATGGCCAGATGCTTTGCCATTGGTTCTGATGACAATCAGAAGTATTCCGGAAAGGAAGACTGGACTCAGTCCACATGAAATAATCATGGGACGAGCAATGAGACAAGCACAAGTACCTGTCAACAAGCTACTGACTATAACTGATGATCTAGTACTGGATTATTGCAAAGGATTGGCTGATGTGGTGCGTTCTGTGTTTCATCAGGTTGGACCGGATGCGACCACTCTTGAAAGAAAACCAGCTCACGACTTGAAACCAGGAGATTGGGTTCGAATAAAAGTCCACCGGAGAAGAAATTGTTTGGTTCCTCGCTGGGACGAACCACGACAAGTGATCCTAGTGACGACCACCGCAGTTAAGTGTGCAGGAGTGAAACACTGGGTACATGCCAGCCACACCATCAGAGTTCCAGAACCTAAAGATCGACCTGTGAGTCGACATCTGGAAATATTAGACAACAGTTCAGCCTCAGAAAGAGAAGAGGAGACAAACAGGGTGCCAGAACTTGAAGATCGACCTGTAAGTCGACATCTGGAAGACCCAACTACAAGTGAAACGATAGAAGAAGAAGAACTAGAGGAAATAGCTGAAGTTCCAGAATTTGAAGATCGACCTGTAAGTCGACATCTGGAAATATCTGATACTAGTTCAGAATCTGATACAGAACAGTCAGAAGGAGAAGAAATTTCAAAGACAAAGTGGAATTTTGAAAGCATAAGAGAAGAAACTGAGCCAGAAAACAGTGACAGTGAACAACCAAGTACAAGTTGTGGTAAAATTCCTTCGAAGATAATATTAATAGATGAAGAAGGGAGAGTTTCAGACCAAAAGTTAGAAAAATCGGAAAAACCCCGAGGAGCAGTAGGGACAGATAGTCAAACACAAGAACAGGGAAATTTAGAAGTAGGTAGAGAAATTAACACAAAACCGGAAGAACCTCGAGGAGGGACAGAAGTAGGTGAACGAAGGAAGATAAGAAAAGAACCACAAGTAGCTGAAAGCGAAATAATTAGTTTCAAAATAAGAGGAAATAACGAAAAGATTGAAACAGAATCAGAAGAAAGTGGAGAAGAAAGAAATGAAAAACTAGAGACAAGAAAAAGAAATTGGAAAACAGAAAGAGAGGAAAAAGGAAGTGAAGCAAAAAGGCCAAGAAAAGGAGACAATTGGCCCAACGAAGTAAGAAAATTAAGATACAGAATAGTAAAATTGGATGGAAAAAGTGCTGAACAAGTGAATGAAATAACAAGTCAAAAGGAGCAAGGAAAACAAGGTGGTAAACACTTGCAGAAAACAAAAAGAATAAAGAAAGTGAATCAGAAGTACAGATCACCTGAATGGTTGTATCGTGCTCTGACTAGTTACAAAGAAGAATTGAACACTCACGAAAACCCAGAACAAAGAAACCTGATGGGAGAAAGTGAAGTGCAACAAACCTGAAGCAATAAACCTGAAGTAGTTTCTGTAGATAGTTTACCGGATTTGACAAAACACTGAACTGACAAAATTACTGGATGTGACAAAGAAAGAATTCTGAGAAAGAATTAAAAGAAAGAACCAAGCAAAGACAAAATTCTGAAAGTACAGAGTGGCAAGCAAGTCATTTCTGAGGTGTAGTGACACAATTTTCTAGAAAACAAGTACAAAATGGAGAATATTAGAGATAGAAAATGTAGATGTGAGTTTTTAAAAAGATGGTGCAAAATGTGCTGTTTTTGTACAGGATTATTAATAACAGTATGGGTAGTTTTAGCAATAACTATTCCAATTAGTTTAGCTGTAGTGGAAAAGTCTAATAACACTGGGAAAGAAAAAGGAGCTAACACTCAAGAGCCAGTTATTTTGAAGAGTAGTGCAGAATTACATAAGGACAAATCAATAACAGATTTTTCAAAGAATGTGTTTACTAAATTACTGTATGAGTACGTAGAAACAATGGATGTAAGGGATTGTTATGTTTATATGCAGTTGCCTGCATCTGTAGCAGAGGGTGTGACTTATCATCACCTCCCTTTGACATATGGAATAACATGTAGTGTATTAGCAAGCTTATTTTATAAAACAGGCAGATTAGAATATTATTACACTGATGTAGATAGGATTTTTGCAAAGGTTTCTGTAGTTCCCGAGCTTAATAAAATAAAAGAGGGAAAGATATTTGGTGAATATTTCTTAGAAGATAAGATTTTAACATTAGATAATATATTTAGGTACAACCTTACCTGTGAGTTAAAGAAAGAAGAAAAAGTATTTCTAGAAATGGTTGAGGAGAGAAGAGTGAAATTTGAAAGAAAAGTAATAGAAGAGACAAAAACACCTCTTTGGGCGTTTGAAGAAGACCATCATGACAAGAAAAAGATAAATGCAGCTATGACTCTGGATTGGCCCCAACAGGGAAGGTTGTGCATTAGAAGAAATAAGACAAGATATGACAATTATTTTGTGGGTTCCAGTAATTGCCATGACAATTACCAAATTATAGGTGGATGGGGATTCAAAGGGGGAAAAGATCCAATATTTCCAGGGATTTATTACGTTTGTGGGAATAGGGCTTATTATAGGTTGCCGGACCATTGGTATGGATCATGTTATTTAGGCCTGGTCTTTCCAAAGATTTTTCATGTGGATAGAAAAGAAAAAGGAACACACAAAATGATAAATACCTTTACACGTAGAAAAAGGGAAAGTTTTTCAGAAATAGTAGGTGATATTTTTGGTGCATTGATACCAGCAGTGGGAATATCTTTGAATGCATTCAGAATTCGGAAATTATCCACAGTAGTAGATCATTTATCTACAAATACTGCTGGAGGGTTCTTAATGGTAAATACCGAGATGGTTGCCATGAGAGCTATGGTGATGCAAAATCGTCTTGCCCTTGACATTCTTTTGGCAAAAGAGGGCGGAGTCTGTGGAATGCTGAAAGTCCAACATTGTTGCACTTACATTCCTGATAAAAGCGAAAATATACAGAAGTATATAACAAATAATACAAATTTGCACAAAGAACTAGTAACACTGGAGGTTGAAAGTGTTTGGGGAAAACTTGGTAAAGGGTTTTCTTCTGTAACAAATTGGTTAACAAGAATGAGTGGATTAATAATAGGGAAAGTTATAATAATAGCAACCATGATAATAATAATAATATTAATATTGAAGCTTGCAGTAACATGTATAAAGAGACGAAGAAAGCAGAATAAGTTAGAAAAAGAAAATATGATAAACAAAGAGAGAGAGAGAGAAATAGGTGAAAGAGAGTTAGAAGAAATAAAAGAGAACCTGTACAAGAAAAGAAAGAGACAAGTTGAAAGCGATACAGAAGTATAAAACTAACAAAAGCAAATGGATAAAAGATATATGCTGTCTGAAAAAATTGTATAACTTGGGTTTGTGTGGTGATGTTAAAAATCACCAAAGGGGGGAGTTGATGGAGCAGGGTAAATATAAAAACTTTAACCTCCTAATATTTTCGTATAATAATAAACATGTTCGTTCAAGTAAATAACCAACAATGTATGTTTGGGGAAAGGATAACACGCAGTTTAATGTGCAAAGTAATGAACTAATAGTTGTTTACGTTTCTAATATAACATAATATTTTGCGTACTGAAATGATAATAAAATGCATGTTTTGTGCTTTGAATAAAACGTGTGGTTGCAAAATAAAGCGATGGTAAGTAAGGGACAGCTTTATATGTTGCTTCTGCTAGGTAATACCTAATTGGGGTACGTGAGAAAGACGGGAGGGAAACGAAAGGGTTTATATTTAATTGTTTTAATAACATTTTGTTTTCTTTAGAAATAGTGCGCTTAGGCCTGCCGAGCAGTAATATAAAATGGCCGCGAGTTACTAGAGTGCGCAGGAGCGGATGCGACCATGTGATAGAGGAGAGAGGCTGTTGCATAGAACAACAACGACAGCAACTCCACCACCCTGATCGACAGCCTCGCCAACCTCGGCCTGAGCCAGCTCGTCACAACACCGACCCACTGCGCCGGCCACACGCTTGACCCCATCTTCTCCTCAAGCTCCCACGTCTCCTTCAGCCACACCACGGAACTCCTCTGGACCGACCACCGCTGCATCCATTTCACCTTCCAGAAACCCACCACACACCACCGCACCCAACAGATCCCACGCCGCTGCTGGAGCAAAGTCACCGAAGACCAACTCCGGGCAACCCTCGCTCTCAGCCCTCCCTCCGACCCATCCAACACCGACGACGCTGCCTGCAACCTCTGACGATGGATGGACGACTGTGCCAACACCCTCGCCCAGCTGAAAAAGCTCACCTACAGCGACACCACCAAAAGAGCCAGCTGGATCACCTCGGAACTCCTAGCTTCCAAGCGTACCTGCCGGAAACTAGAGAAGAAATGGCACAGTGATAAGACACCGGACAGCCACACAGCCCACAAAGACGCCATCCGTAACCACCACCACCTCATCAGGTCCGCCAAGAGAATCTCCTTCAAAGACCGCCTCGACAACAACGCACACAACAGCAAGGAGCTTTTCAACATCGTGAAGGAACTCTCCAATCCCAGCTCCAACACCAACGACATCCCGCCGTCGCAACCCCTGTGCGATTCCCTCGCCACCTTCTTTCACTGCAAGATCGCCGACATCCACGACAGCTTCAACACCCAGACAACCCCAACTAAGATCGATGCACCAGACCCGCCACACACCATCGACCACGACCCCCTGCCAGCCTGGGCCAGCGTGAACATCGAGGACACCATCAAGACCATGAGCACAATACACTCCGGCTCCCCGTCAGACCCTTTCCCGCACCACATCTTCAACAAAGCCAGCAGCTCCATCGCACCCCACCTGTGCAACATCATCAACCTCTCCTTCGAGACCGCGACCTTCCCAGAGAGCTGGAAACACGCAGAGATCAACGCCCTACTCAAAAACCCAAGGCGGACCCGAGAGACCTCAAGAACTTCCGGCCCATCTCTCTGCTTCCGTTCCCAGCCAAGGTCATCGAGAAGATCGTCAACAAACAGCTAACCCGATACCTCGAAGAAAACAATGACACAATTCAGATGAGAGCTTTACACTTCTAAACACAAGAAGCATTACCCAACAATGGTACGTGTCAAGCTTAAACATTTTTTGTTTGTGGTATTGCAAGTTACCAATGACGTATTTCCCCCTGGACCAAGGAGGTAAGCAGAGAAGCTGGACCAGGGATGTGAATACTGGGGAATCCAGAAGATGCCCGACACGACGAACAACGCCGCCGGAGGACGCAAAGATGTGAGGAATCAGGGGAGTGAGTGACGTGACGCTAGCAAGCTAGGGGCCAAAAAGACTAGAACGGCAAGCAGCTTCCTGTGGGGGAGCGCGCATCTTATGGACTGCGTGCACGCCCAGGCCGGGTGTCAGCAGGCCTGACAACTTTCTTGTGGAGGGAGCTGAGTTCGGCTAAATATACATCGATGGTTGACCCCACTGAGTTGGTTAAAATGGCAGATCCGGGTACCTACATGGTAAAAAGTAATGAAAGTCAGCCTTTAGGTTTTGCTGGTTCATCCAGATGTTTCTGAGTTGTTGGGTATGTGTTAGAAGTAATGAAGACAGGAACGGAGTAACAATGAGTACTTCTTTATTTGCCATCCACTCTCCACAACAGCCTAGGGGTCCCAACATTCTAAGGTGAGCTCTGGCAGGCGGAAACCAAGGGTGAGGGGAGGGGTGGGCGGAACGTACCACATCGGAAAAGGAAGATTATAACACACCTCCCTTCCTATACATAACAAAAGAGAAGAGAAACATAATAATCATAATGACAAGGTACATGTCGAAACGGCTTAAAAGGTTAGCACTGGCATGACTAAGAATATGGGAGTGAATATACCCCTACAGAGAAAAGAACCTTATCACTGTATACCATTTTATACATGTGTACGTCACATTCCAGATCTTACAATTTTGTCACAGCTCCACCATTGCCCATTGTCAAGGAGAACAACATTGTCAAGAGCCTTAGCAATCCGGCAAGGAGAGTAGAACTTACTTTGGCTGTGCCAGTCTTTTGTACTTCTCTTGACTTGCACCACATCACCTACTTCCCAGTTGGGGATTTTAACGCCGTTCTTTTGGTCGTACCATTCTTTGTATTTGGCTTGGTGCAAATCAATCTTCTGAGTAACCTCTTCAGGATTAAGGATTATCGCCCTGCCTCCTTCCAGCCAACTAGGGTTGAACTTGGTGCACGGCTCTTTCCTGCGGAGTGAGACGAAAGGGGAGATCCCCGTTACTAGGTTCGGGGAGGTGTGATATGCCCATAGACAATTACGTAGATGAGATTCTACGTCGTGACCATTGGTAACAGCCAATTGAATGTGTTCTTTGATCATCCTGTTTGCCCTCTCGACTAGGCTGTTTGCTTTTGGGCAGTACAGTGCAGTCAATTCATGTTTTATGTTCATGTTGTCTAAAAATTCCTTCATTGTCTGTGAGGTGAATTGTACCCCATTATCCGTGATCAAAATTGAGGGAATGCCCTCCTTTGAAAACACCTCCTTGAGGAACTCCAAAACTGTATTCGTGTTGACACGATGTACAAACTTCTGGGTGATCCAATGTGAAGTGTAGTCAATTTGGACCAGCATGAATCGCTTCTGGATACCCAGGTTGTCCATAGGTCCTATGATGTCCATGGCTAGTTTGTTCCATGGCTTGGTTGGTACCTTGACGGGGGTTAGAGGTGCTTTGCGCAGGGCTTTGGACTTGTCGCTCTTGGCACAGCTTACACAGTCCTTGACTTGTTGTTCTGCCATGGTGTCCATTTTGGGGAACCAGAAGTTCGCCCTGATTCTACATTTCGTGATGTTGCGTCCCAAATGCCCTTCATGCGCCAATTCTACTATTCTCTTCCTGAGACCTGTAGGTGGCATTACTCTGCTTTGGCGGTACACTCTGTTCCCGATGACGCTCAATTTGTTTCTGACTTCCCAGAACTCCCTTAGTTCTTCTTCAAGGTCATTTACTTTGTTGGGCCAACCTTCTCTCATAATGACCTTGAGTCTGCACAATACCTTGTCTTCCTCCATGTACTTGTCCCATTCTCCTTCTGTGATGGCCGGGTCGTCTACTATCATGATGGTTCTGTCTAGAATTTCTTCCTGCTCCTCTGTTTTTAGTGGGGTCCTTGATAAAAAATCGGCAATTCTGTTTTCTTCTCCAGGTACGTACTCCACTTTGAAGTTGAAGTTCTCGAGTCCCAATTGTCAGGGCCTGTCCGGGACTATGTGGGGAACACAGTCAGGGACTTGGGTAAGGACTGGGAACAGGGTAGGAAACAAACACAGAGAGGAGTACAGCGCTGCCCAGGAGCACACAGGAAGACCGAGGAGAAAAGGGATCCAAAAGGGGAAGCCTGTAGAGGTGAACAAGAAGGGTGAGACTCAGAAAAGAAGGGCACTCATGAGGCGGCTCAGCATTCAGAATCACTAAACCTTGGACGGATGTGCAATACACTTAAACATAAGACAACATTAACAATAAAGGGGATGTGTGGGGTAAAGCACTCAGGAGCTCCACACGGTAAGACTGAAGCTCAGTACGTTCCTTACCCACAATTGCTGTTACAGACACCAACTGGAAATACCCACATATAGGATATGTATACAAAGGCAGGGTCTGTGGAGCTTATACCTATGGTGATGTTATAACAGTAACTCAAAGACAATACTCACAGTAAACAAGAAACACCACCTAGGTAGTCAGCTGTGCCCACGGATCCTGGCGATCAAACAGGAACACGCAAGGCAGTAACAGCAAAGGGTAGAACTAAATACAAGCACAATAGACAAGGAGCTAGCAAGGAGGAGTGCTTAACAGAAAAGGAAGGAAATCATAGGGCACACTTGGCAGAGAGTAGGTAACAAACATACAAGGTAACAGAAGCGAGACAGCAGATTAGAAAGATAGCAAACTAGAACTGGAACCAAGGAACTTGCCAGGTAGGTCGCTCCCCACCACACAGCTCCGCCTGTGTTGTCTGCCCGCTGCTCCTGTAGGTAAGATCGCCCTCCGCTTGTGGCCCCGGTGCCCGTTTTGTCTGCTCTCCCCTGTTTTTCCTTTCTGTGCCCCTCGCTGCCCCACTGTTGTTGTGCCCGTGATTTTGTCTGCTCTCCCCTGTTTTCCCTTTCTGTGCCCCTCGCTGCCCCACTGTTGTTGTGCCCGTGATTTTGTCTGCTCTCCCCTGTTTTTCCTTTCTGTGCCCCTCGCTGCCCCACTGTTGTTGTGCCCGTGATTTTGTCTGCTCTCCCCTGTTTTTCCTTTCTGTGCCCCTCGCTGCCCCACTGTTGTTGTGCCCGTGATTTTGTCTGCTCTCCCCTGTTTTTCCTTTCTGTGCCCCTCGCTGCCCCACTGTTGTTGTGCCCGTGATTTTGTCTGCTCTCCCCCTGTTTTTCCTTTCTGTGCCCCTCGCTGCCCCACTGTTGTTGTGCCCGTGATTTTGTCTGCTCTCCCCTGTTTTCCTTTCTGTGCCCCCGCTGCCTCTCGCCACTCCCGCCGCTGCGTTCCCTGCGGCCCCGCCCCTGACTGCCCATTCGCTGCCCCTGCCTCCCGCCTCCCAGCTGCTCCTCCCTCCCACCTCCCCATAAATGGCGGCCGCTGCACGGCCGCGCAGCGGACGTGCGCAGCGGGCGCGCCGCTGGCGCGCCGAAGGCGCGCCTAGGCAAGCCCGTCTGCGCCCGTCCGCGACTGGACCGCGCCCAGCGCCAGAACCCCTGGAACCCACCAACGCAACACTACTCGACGGACCTACGACGCCGCCACACTCACCGCACTCAATGCCGGCCGGAACCCTGCCTGCTACCGAGCCTCACCGAGACGCACCCACGGACCCTTCACCTGCCAAACCTGCCGATTCACCTGCCCCCGGACGTGCACCACCTCCGCCAAGTTGAGCAACAGCAGCAACCACCTGAAATGCATCCTGCTGAACACCCGCTCCGTCCACAGGCACGCCGTGGAACTCTGGGACCTGCTCGACGCAACAGCACCGGACATCGCCTTCCTCACCGAAACCTGGATGAACGCCTCCTCAGCGCCCGACATCGCCATAGCCATCCCGGATGGATACAAGATCACCCGGAAGTACCGCGTCAACCAGACGGGAGGAGGCATCGCCATCGTACACAAGAACACCATCCGCATCTCGACTAACTCCGACGAGACCTTCTCCGCCGCCCGAACACCTACACTTCCAGATACACACTGACCCCAAGACCACCCTCCGAGGCACCCTCATCTACAGACCCCGGGACCACGCACACTATTCAGCGAAGACATCGCAGACTTCATCAGCCCGCACGCCATGCCCTCAGCCGACTACATCCTCCTAGGGGACCTCAACTTCCACCTGGAGAACAACAACGACAGAAACACCACCGCCCTGCTGGACAACCTCGCCAACCTCGGACTCAAGCAACTGGTGAACACGCCCACCCACTACGCCGGCCACACGCTTGACCCCGTCTTCTCGTCCAGCAAGCACATCTCCTTCAGCCACGCCACCGGACTCCACTGGACCGACCACAGCTGCGTCCACTTCAGCTTCAGAAAGACTGCGACCCACCACCACCCGCAACAGGCTCCCCGCCGGAGCAAGATCACCGCCGAGCAGCTCACCCCTCCCTCAGCCAGAACACACCCACCAACACAACGGACCCAAACGAAGCAGCCAGCAACCTCGCCAAGTGGCTGACCGCCTGCGCCGACGACCTCGCACCACTAAAAACCCTCCCAGCAGACCCGGAAGCAAGAAAACCCCTTGGTTCACCAACGAACTCAAGGAATCCAAGAAGAACTGCCGCACTCTCGAGAAAACCTGGCGACTCGACCAGACCACAGACAACAGGACCGCCCTCAAGCACGCCACCCGCAAACACCACCAGCTGATCCGTGCCACCAAGAAGTCGGCACTCAAAGAACGACTGGACAACAACGCCCATGACAGCAAGGAACTTTTCAGCATCGTCAAAGAGTTCTCCAACCCCAGCGCCGGAAACAACGACATCACCCCCTCGCAAGACCTCTGCAACTCACTCTCCGCGTTCTTCCACCGCAAGATCACCGACATACACAACAGCTTCGACGCACAAACAACGCACCCTACCGCCGAACCAACGCCCGCCACCACCACCCTCTGCAACTGGACCCCGATCAGCACCGAAGACACCACCCGCACGATGAACTCCATCCACTCCGGATCACCAACCGACCCCTGCCCACACCACGTCTTCAACAAAGCCGACGCCACCATCGCACCCCATCTCCGGGACATCATCAACTCCTCCTTCCACACCGCCACCTTCCCGGAGAGCTGGAAGCACGCCGAGCTTACCGCCCTCCTGAAGAAACCAACGGCGGACCCCACCGACCTCAAGAACTACCGTCCCATCTCGCTCCTTCCGTTTCCGGCCAAAGTCATCGAGAAGACCGTCAGACAGCTTGCCGCCTTCCTCGAGACGAATGGATCCTCGACCCCTCGCAGTCCGGGTTTCGGGCCAACCACAGCACCGAGACCGCCCTTATCGCAGCCACCGACGACATCAGAACCCTAACCGACAACGGGGAAACAGCTGCCCTCATCCTCTTGGACCTCTCTGCGGCGTTCGACACCGTCTGCCACCGCACCCTAGTGAAGCGCCTCAGCAACATCGGAATCCGAGAGAAAGCACTGGAATGGATCATCTCGTTCCTCGCCGGAAGAACCCAGAGAGTCCGCCTCCCCCGTTCAGATCCGAAGCCACCGAAGTCATCTGCAGCGTTCCACAAGGATCCTCACTCAGCCCAACCCTCTTCAACGTCTACATGAGCCCCTCGCAGCCATCGCACGCCGACACAACCTCAACATCATCTCCTACGCCGACGACACCCAGCTGATCCTCTCCCTCACCAACGACCCCACCACCGCCAGAGCCAACCTACACGACGGGATGAGAGACGTCGCCGACTGGATGAGGAACAGCCGCCTTAAACTGAACTCAGACAAGACGGAAGTCCTCATCCTGGGCTCATCACCCTCCGCCTGGGACGACTCCTGGTGGCCCCCGGCCCTGGGCACCGCGCCCAAGCCAACGGACCACGCACGCAACCTGGGCTTCATCCTGGACTCCTCCCTGTCGATGACCAGACAAGTCAACGCCGTCTCATCTTCATGCTTCAACACCCTGCGCATGCTCCGCAAGATCTTCAGATGGATCCCCACTGAAACCAGGAAGACCGTCACCCAGGCACTCGTCACCAGCCGACTGGACTATGGGAACACCCTCTACGCCGGAACCACAGCCAAACTTCAAAAGAGACTCCAGCGCATCCAGAACGCCTCCGCACGACTCATCCTGGACATCCCCGACACAGCCACATCACCGTGCACCTGAAAGACCTGCACTGGCTCCCCGTCAGCAAGAGAATCACGTTCAGACTCCTCACCCACGCACACAAGGCCCTCCACGACCTGGGCCCAAAGTACCTCAACGACTGCATGACCTTCTACACGCCCACACGCCAGCTACGGTCAACCAGCCACGCCCTCGCCACCGTACCACGCATCCGCAGAACCACCGCCGGAGGAAGATCCTTCTCCTACCTGGCAGCCAAGACCTGGAACTCCCTCCCCACTCACCTTCGGCGAACCCAGGACCATCTCTCCTTCAGGAAGCAGCTCAAGACCTGGCTGTTCGAGCAGTAACTTACCCCCTCCCCCAGCGCCTTGAGACCCTCCCGGGTGAGTAGCGCGCTCTATAAATGCCGTGATTGATTGATTGATTGATTGAAATGGGATGAAAGGCAGGGACTGGAAAAGGATATACAGAAAGGGAGGCTACAAGGGTGTGCTAGAATAATGCAGGGGTAGGAAACCAGAAAAGAAAGTAGCATAGGATGCAGAGCTGGGGCAAGAATAGAGCAAAGGTTCAGGAGTCAAAGTAGCACTACAGATCAGGAACAAGGAAACTTAAAGGTTTAGGAATCAAGGAAGCACTGCAAGCAGTGCTGGTTCAGGAAACAGGAAAATAGCAGCAGGCCAGGAAACTTAGGAAACCAGGTAGCACTGCAGGCAGCGCTAAATCAGGTACAAGGAAAATAACAGCAGGTCAGGAAAAAGGCAGGACTAAAGCTCAGGAAAATACTGGAAACAAATAGCAGAAGGCTCAGGAACCACTGGAACCAAGGATTGGCATCACCGGTAAACAGCTTGCAATGACCAACACTGGGCTGAAGGGAGCTGGGGCTTAAAAGAGCTCACATTAATCACATGCAGCTGGTGTGAGCAGGCTAGCAGCAGCCAGCCACAGGTGATCTGAATTCCTCCACCCATCCTTGGCCTGCAGGGGTGGAGACTGAGCAGCGCGCAGGGAATCCTGGGTAATGGAGTTTTCAGGCCTGAGTAGGCTGGCTTCAGAAAACCCGGCACGGACTGGGAATGGATGTTAGTTCCCACTATATGTCCAAACGGCTGGAAGTCAGGCTTTGCATGCAGGGGAGGGTCTGGAAGTTTATTAGAGCACTGGAAAGTCCCCCAGTTCAGCCCCCTGGTGGTGGACACGGGAATACAGGGAGCAAGTCGTGACAGTACACCCTCCAAAGACCCTCTCCCTGAATCTGGAACTGGATACAAGGCCGTGGCTCCTAAGAAGTAAGTCCATTTTCCTGATAGATGTTGTGCAAGATGCCAGCGGACTGCAGAAAAATGGTGACGTTCTGGAAGGTTTAGACTCTGATGCTGATGATTCAGTCTCTGGATGTATGTGTAATGAGAACTCTGGAGGCTGGCAAACTGGAAACCCAGGGTCAAAAAGTCGGAAAAATAGAGGTTCAATTGCTGGAGGCAGGGAGCCCGGCGGCTCTGGTGCTGCAGGCAGGGAGCCCGGCGGCTCTGGTGCTGCAGGCAGGGAGCCCGGCGGCTCTGGTGCTGCAGGCAGGGAGCCCGGCGGCTCTGGTGCTGCAGGCAGGGAGCCCGGCGGCTCTGGTGCTGCAGGCAGGGAGCCCGGCGACTCTGGTGCTGCAGGCAGGGAGCCCGGCGACTCTGGTGCTGCAGGCAGGGAGCCCGGCGACTCTGGTGCTGCAGGCAGGGAGCCCGGCGACTCTGGTGCTGCAGGCAGGAGCCCGGCGACTCTGGTGCTGCAGGCAGGGAGCCCGGCGACTCTGGTGCTGCAGGCAGGGAGCCCGGCGACTCTGGTGCTGCAGGCAGGGAGCCCGGCGACTCTGGTGCTGCAGGCAGGGAGCCCGGCGACTCTGGTGCTGCAGGCAGGGAGCCCGGCGACTCTGGTGCTGCAGGCAGGGAGCCCGGCGACTCTGGTGCTGCAGGCAGGGAGCCCGGCGACTCTGGTGCTGCAGGCAGGGAGCCCGGCGACTCTGGTGCTGCAGGCAGGAGCCCGGCGACTCTGGTGCTGCAGGCAGGGAGCCCGGCAGCTCTGGTGCGAAGGCAGTGAGCCCGGAAGCTCTGGTGCGAAAGGCAGTGAGCCCGGAAGCTCTGGTGCGAAGGCAGTGAGCCCGGAAGCTCTGGTGCGAAAGGCAGTGAGCCCGGAAGCTCTGGTGCGAAGGCAGTGAGCCCGGAAGCTCTGGTGCGAAAGGCAGTGAGCCCGGAAGCTCTGGTGCGAAAGGCAGTGAGCCCGGAAGCTCTGGTGCGAAAGGCAGTGAGCCCGGAAGCTCTGGTGCGAAAGGCAGTGAGCCCGGAAGCTCTGGTGCGAAAGGCAGTGAGCCCGGAAGCTCTGGTGCGAAGGCAGTGAGCCCGGAAGCTCTGGTGCGAAAGGCAGTGAGCCCGGAAGCTCTGGTGCGAAGGCAGGAGCCCGGAAGCTCTGGTGCGAAAGGCAGGGAGCCCGGAAGCTCTGGTGCGAAAGGCAGGGAGCCCGGAAGCTCTGGTGCGAAGGCAGGGAGCCCGGAAGCTCTGGTGCGAAAGGCAGGGAGCCCGGAAGCTCTGGTGCGAAAGGCAGGGAGCCCGGAAGCTCTGGTGCGAAGGCAGGGAGCCCGGAAGCTCTGGTGCGAAAGGCAGGAGCCCGGAAGCTCTGGTGCGAAGGCAGGGAGCCCGGAAGCTCTGGTGCGAAAGGCAGGGAGCCCGGAAGCTCTGGTGCGAAAGGCAGGGAGCCCGGAAGCTCTGGTGCGAAGGCAGGGAGCCCGGAAGCTCTGGTGCGAAAGGCAGGGAGCCCGGAAGCTCTGGTGCGAAGGCAGGGAGCCCGGAAGCTCTGGTGCGAAGGCAGGGAGCCCGGAAGCTCTGGTGCGAAAGGCAGGGAGCCCGGAAGCTCTGGTGCGAAAGGCAGGGAGCCCGGAAGCTCTGGTGCGAAAGGCAGGGAGCCCGGAAGCTCTGGTGCGAAAGGCAGGAGCCCGGAAGCTCTGGTGCGAAAGGCAGGGAGCCCGGAAGCTCTGGTGCGAAAGGCAGGGAGCCCGGAAGCTCTGGTGCGAAGGCAGGGAGCCCGGAAGCTCTGGTGCGAAAGGCAGGGAGCCCGGAAGCTCTGGTGCGAAAGGCAGGAGCCCGGAAGCTCTGGTGCGAAAGGCAGGGAGCCCGGAAGCTCTGGTGCGAAAGGCAGGGAGCCCGGAAGCTCTGGTGCGAAGGCAGGAGCCCGGAAGCTCTGGTGCGAAGGCAGGGAGCCCGGAAGCTCTGGTGCGAAAGGCAGGGAGCCCGGAAGCTCTGGTGCGAAAGGCAGGGAGCCCGGAAGCTCTGGTGCGAAAGGCAGGGAGCCCGGAAGCTCTGGTGCGAAAGGCAGGGAGCCCGGAAGCTCTGGTGCGAAAGGCAGGGAGCCCGGAAGCTCTGGTGCGAAAGGCAGGGAGCCCGGGAGCTCTGGTCCTGGAGGCAGGGAGCCTGGGAGCTCTGGTCCTGGAGGCAGGGAGCCTGGAAGCTCGGGTCCTGGAGGCAGGGAGCCTGGAAGCTCGGGTCCTGGAGGCAGGGAGCCTGGAAGCTCTGGTCCTGGAGGCAGGGAGCCTGGGAGCTCTGGTCCTGGAGGCAGGGAGCCTGGGAGCTCTGGTCCTGGAGGCAGGGAGCCTGGGAGCTCTGGTCCTGGAGGCAGGGAGCCTGGGAGCTCTGGTCCTGGAGGCAGGGAGCCTGGGAGCTCTGGTCCTGGAGGCAGGGAGCCTGGGAGCTCTGGTCCTGGAGGCAGGGAGCCTGGGAGCTCTGGTCCTGGAGGCAGGGAGCCTGGGAGCTCTGGTCCTGGAGGCAGGGAG
Organism: Calotriton arnoldi; assembly: GCA_963921515.1. Classification (NCBI taxonomy): domain Eukaryota; kingdom Metazoa; phylum Chordata; class Amphibia; order Caudata; family Salamandridae; genus Calotriton; species Calotriton arnoldi. The sequence continues at coordinate 2,819,691 of CAWUFW010000282.1, forward strand.
CCTGGGAGCTCTGGTCCTGGAGGCAGGGAGCCTGGGAGCTCTGGTCCTGGAGGCAGGGAGCCTGGGAGCTCTGGTCCTGGAGGCAGGGAGCCTGGGAGCTCTGGTCCTGGAGGCAGGGAGCCTGGGAGCTCTGGTCCTGGAGGCAGGGAGCCTGGGAGCTCTGGTCCTGGAGGCAGGGAGCCTGGGAGCTCGGGTCCTGGAGGCAGGGAGCCTGGAAGCCCTGGTCCTGGAGGCAGGGAGCCTGGGAGCTCTGGAAACCTTACCTGAAAACAAGGTAAGGGCAAAGCTACACATGGTTCATAGCCTTTCAGCTCCGTGAATGGTGGTAGGCTGTAAAAGGTAGATTCGCTGCTGTCAGTAGGGAGTTCTGCTGCTAACAAGATTTGCAAGAATTCATTCTCATCCCGCAAGTCACTGGCTGACATCAGATGAAGATCAGGGTCACAAATTGAATAAAAATCCAACATGGAAGGATCAGCCAACCACAGGGAATGATATTTAGCACGTAAGAGTCTGTTTTGTTCCAGGGCTTGTTCTCTAGGGTTTAAGGGCTTCTTGGATCTGTTGTTAAACATCGTGGCAAGAACTGACAGCGTGGGTTAAATAAATAAAAAAAATAGCTAGCTGAATGCAAAAATAAACCTCACAAGTGACCCTGGAAATGTGGGTTGGTCATTCTGTCAGGGCCTGTCCGGGACTATGTGGGGAACACAGTCAGGGACTTGGGTAAGGACTGGGAACAGGGTAGGAAACAAACACAGAGAGGAGTACAGCGCTGCCCAGGAGCACACAGGAAGACCGAGGAGAAAAGGGATCCAAAAGGGGAAGCCTGTAGAGGTGAACAAGAAGGGTGAGACTCAGAAAAGAAGGGCACTCATGAGGCGGCTCAGCATTCAGAATCACTAAACCTTGGACGGATGTGCAATACACTTAAACATAAGACAACATTAACAATAAAGGGGATGTGTGGGGTAAAGCACTCAGGAGCTCCACACTGTAAGACTGAAGCTCAGTAAGTTCCTTACCCACAATTGCTGTTACAGACACTAACTGGAAATACCCACATATAGGATATGTATACAAAGGCAGGGTCTGTGGAGCTTATACCTATGGTGATGTTATAACAGTAACTCAAAGACAATACTCACAGTAAACAAGAAACACCACCTAGGTAGTCAGCTGTGCCCACGGATCCTGGCGATCAAACAGGAACACGCAAGGCAGTAACAGCAAAGGGGTAGAACTAAATACAAGCACAATAGACAAGGAGCTAGCAAGGAGGAGTGCTTAACAGAAAAGGAAGGAAATCATAGGGCACACTTGGCAGAGAGTAGGTAACAAACATACAAGGTAACAGAAGCGAGACAGCAGATTAGAAAGATAGCAAACTAGAACTGGAACCAAGGAAATGGGATGAAAGGCAGGGACTGGAAAAGGATATACAGAAAGGGAGGCTACAAGGGTGTGCTAGAATAATGCAGGGGTAGGAAACCAGAAAAGAAAGTAGCATAGGATGCAGAGCTGGGGCAAGAATAGAGCAAAGTTTCAGGAGTCAAAGTAGCACTACAGATCAGGAACAAGGAAACTTAAAGGTTTAGGAATCAAGGAAGCACTGCAAGCAGTGCTGGTTCAGGAAACAGGAAAATAGCAGCAGGCCAGGAAACTTAGGAAACCAGGTAGCACTGCAGGCAGTGCTAAATCAGGTACAAGGAAAATAACAGCAGGTCAGGAAAAAGGCAGGACTAAAGCTCAGGAAAATACTGGAAACAAATAGCAGAAGGCTCAGGAACCACTGGAACCAAGGATTGGCATCACCGGTAAACAGCTTGCAATGACCAACACTGGGCTGAAGGGAGCTGGGGCTTAAAGAGAGCTCACATTAATCACATGCAGCTGGTGTGAGCAGGCTAGCAGCAGCCAGCCACAGGTGATCTGAATTCCTCCACCCATCCTTGGCCTGCAGGGGTGGAGACTGAGCAGCGCGCAGGGAATCCTGGGTAATGGAGTTTTCAGGCCTGAGTAGGCTGGCTTCAGAAAACCCGGCACGGACTGGGAATGGATGTTAGTTCCCACTATATGTCCAAACGGCTGGAAGTCAGGCTTTGCATGCAGGGGAGGGTCTGGAAGTTTATTAGAGCACTGGAAAGTCCCCCAGTTCAGCCCCCTGGTGGTGGACACGGGAATACAGGGAGCAAGTCGTGACACCAATATCCATCTCCTTATGCGCGGAGTACAGTTCTCCATTCCTTTCACCATAAAAATGGAGGTTAGGGGCTTGTGGTCCGTCTGGATGGTGAAATTCAACCCCCACAAAAAGAACTTGAAATGCCTCACCACCCAGAAGCACGCCAGGGCTTCCTTTTCGATTACGGAGTAATTGTATTCTGCACTCGTGAGGCACCTGGATGCGAAGGCAATGATCTTCTCTTCTCTGCCTTCCTTTTGTATTAGGGTGGCTCCTAGTCCTTTGTTTGAAGCATCTGTGGTGAGAATCGTCTTCTTCCTAGGGGTCAAAGGTCCCTAACGCCGGCGAGTTCAAGATCTCCTGTTTTAGCTCATCTATTACACACTTATGCTCTTCATTCCATGCGAAGTCCTTGTTCTTCTTCAAGAGATTTTGCACCGGTTCACATTTAGAAGCGAAATTTTTGATGTACGTTGACATGTATTCCATGAGCCCCAGGAAGGATTTAAGTTCATCCTTGTTCTTCGGATAAGGGGCATCCTTTACAGCGCCCAGCAGGCTGTTTTTGGCCTGAACCCTTCTTCAGAAATCGAGTGTCCCAAGTAGTCAACAGATGACACCCTTATTTTACATTTGTTCCTTTGTACTGTCAATCCAGCGTCCATGAGCTTCTGAAATACCAGTTTAAGGGTGTAGTCATGTTCTTCCACGCTGCACCCATACACCAGGATATCGTCCTGGAAACACATCGATCGGTCCACTCCCTTCAAGATTTGCTGCATTATCTTCTGGAAGACCGCCACTGACGACGCTAATCCAAACGGCATCCTCCTGAACATGAACGCACCTTGTGGAGTTATGAAGGCGGTGAGTGGCCTGGGTTCCGGGTGGAGAGCCACCTGGTGATAGGCCATTGACAGATCGATTACGCTGAAATACCTTGCCTGGTCCATGGTGCTGAGCACCTCGTTGATATTAGGCAGGGGGTGCCTCTCCACCCAAATGCTTTCGTTGAGGCTGCGTAGGTCCACACACAGCCGAATGTCTTCGCCATTGGCCTTAGCTGCGATAACTACCGGGGCCAACCATTTTGAGCAATCCACAGGCTGAATGATACCCATGTCACATAATTTACTCAATTCCTTCTCCAATGGTTCTCTCATTTGTTGAGGTACTGGGCGCAATTTGTGGACCACCGGCTTGGCGCAGGACTTTAGTTTGATTCTGTGTTGGAAATCATGCAGACAGCCCAATTTCTCTTGAAACAATTCCTTAAATTCTTCGCAGATGGTGTCACCTCCTTGGTTTCCTTCGGTAAGTAGGACTTGCTCCTTACAGTTTGGGTCCAGGATGATACCCAGTTCCTTTTGGTGCTGCCATCCCAGCAGGTTGGATCCAGATTCCACAATGTATACTTTACCAAAAGCTTTCCTGTCTTTGAATTGTATTTCCATCTCCTTCATTCCCATGAGGTGTATCGGTTCTTTGCTGTACCCTGTGGGAGAAATGTCAGGTTTCTGCAGGGAGCTTACCATGTGCTCCCCAAGGTTCTCAAAATCATTTTTGTTTAACAGTGTGAACGGGGAACACGAATCTGCATACATGGTGACATTTTTGTTGTTCAATAACACATCGCACTTAGGATAAATGGCATTAATAGAACCTGCATTACTTTTAAGCTGTAGCACATATTTTTTTCCGCTTGGTATCACACATTTTATTTCTTTGTTTTGTGCCTTACCACCCTCTCTCTCACTATCTTTGGTGTGGGGTTCCCCTTCTCTGCATACCCTGGCAAAATGCCCCCTCCTGTTACATTTTTTGCAGGTCACACTTCTGGCACTGGAGGTAATTAGCAAAATGATTTCTACTTCCACACCTGTTAAACTTAAAATTCCTTTCTTTGTCCGGCATTTTGCTACTCACGCTTTCTTTACTTTTCACTTTGTAAACTTCGCCCTCTTCTTCCCTCTCCTGAACGTTAGCTACAACCTCAGTGTTTGGCTTCATTTCTTTTATGCACTTGGCTGTGTGCTCAACGGATTTTGCAATCTCAACCGCTTCTCTTAATCCAGGGTTCTTAGCTAAGAGTTTCTCTTGGATGCGTGTATTATTGGTGCAGCGCACCAGTTGATCCCTTATAAGTGAATCAGTGAGATTGCCAAATTCGCACAATTGCGTGAGACCCCACAATGCTGCAATGTAATTTGAGACCGACTCCTGTTTCCCTTGTACCCTATTGAAAAATTTATGGCGTTCCAAAACTACATTAACTTTTTCGCCAAAGTGTGTCTCTAACTTGCCCATGGTACGTACAAATAAGTCCACTTCTTCCCCTTCTTCTCCCCCCACTGGTTCTGGCAATGTCTCGTAAATTTTCCGTCCATGTACACCTAGATTATGGAGAAGGATATGTTGTTTGCGCAAAGGAGTAAACCGCTCCCCCCCAATGGCTATAATATACGACTCGAACAACTTGAACCACTCCTTCCAACATATTTCTGGTTCACCTATCTCATTAAGGAAGGGGGGAGGTTGGCTCATGCTCGCCGCTGCCATCATGGAGAATAAAGGAGAAACGCGGCAGAATGAACCCTTTCTTAGAAGGAACTAACTTGGCAACCAGGGGTTGGCACACAAGTGAAAATCGAGGAGCCCAACCACTGCCGACCCAAATGGTCCGGAAGTACAAGGGAGGAAGGAGAACGTCAATTTGAGCTTGTGCAAAATGAAAACGTGGAAAGATGTCCGGGAACAAGGAGGGGAAATAAAGTCACCAAAGAGTAGATAGGAACAGTACCTTAACCCCGAGTCACCCTACTGATCCTGGGTGTGAGCAAGGATAGGGTTCTTTACTTCGTGTCCCCAGTTCATGAATGTACGAGCTGCACTTTGGAGCGCTGAAGGAAGGCAACACTGCAGCAGCAGTATAACGCGGGACAGCTCGGTAGTACTGGAATGCTCACTCGCACATCTGAGGGCCGCAATATGTACCGCGTCTGACAGGAACTTGAGGGGAGGAATGTTTTTGTGACGCACTTACGCTGAAGGTCCCTCGCTTGTGGAAGTACCTGAAAGCAACACTGCGGCAGCAGGCAACAACGCGGAACACTCAAAATGACTAGAGCGCTCCCTCGCACATCGGTGATCCGCGGTAATGCACCGCGTCTGACGGGAACTTGAGGAGAGGAATGCTTCCGTGACGCCCCCACAGACGGTACCTCGCGTCGGGCCTTACCTTATTTCTATGATGTCCCTCAGTAAGGGCAGTCTCCGAAGTCACACACCCCGTTTCCGGGTCGGAGATGGATGAGAGAAGGAAGCGATAGTACTCCAGCCTGTTGCACGGAGAGGAGGGACAACGATATGTGAAGTCGGAAACCGTGTCCTGATGTGGGATCCTTCACAGCTTCGCAACTTCACCTCAGCACCAAGACTTCTAAAGCCCCCAAAGTTCTCCTTTTAACGAAAAGAGCCAGATGCGGTAGGTCCCACTGCCAATTGTAGTATAATTGCACGGTTCCTCTTTAATTAAATTTTTTACAGCAAGCCAGCATTCTTCCGAAACAGGTATAGAAAGAGTAAACCATTCCAAAGTGCTCGTTCTGATGTCCGCTTAATCAGTACGGCTCCTTACACAAGCGCTCTCAAGGTATGTGGTGGAACTAAAGCAGAGACATGTTCACACCGATTAACATCTTAAGGAATAGTTTGAATGAAAGTCTTACTGGGTCAATGCAAGCAGGATGCCGGAATGACACTTCTCTGGATGCAAGCAGGATGTCGGAATGACACTTCTCTGGTTCAACTTTGAATTCTTATAAATCTTCCTCGCCCTAGTGGAACGTAGATGGAGAGAGCACACAGAGGGGAAATGGCCAAAACTGCCCCCTTCGCAGTAACTCGTCGCCAGTGTTAGAAGTAATGAAGACAGGAACGGAGTAACAATGAGTACTTCTTTATTGGCCATCCACTCTCCACAACAGCCTAGGGGTCCCAACATTCTAAGGTGAGCTCTGGCAGGGGGAAACCAAGGTTGAGGGAAGGAGAGGGGTGGGCGGAACGTACCACATCGGAAAAGGAAGATTATAACAGTATGCAGTTTAGTGGACATCTCTTTTGTAGATAAGGCTCTATTTCTTGTGCAATGTTTGAAAACTTTAAACCCAGGTCTAGAGATTGACGGACTGTACTTCGTCCATATGGGTGGTGGGGGACATTATTTTTGGTATATGGCCACCATTGGTTTTGACAGTTGTCCACCAAACTTTTACAAACCATTTGTGTTTCAATAACGAACTGCCACTTTGGGAGTTTATTACTGAAAATCAAAACACTAATGACCCCAAACACAGGGAGTTTGTTTCTCTGAATTTGGAGGGCAGTATTTGTTTTTCCTGTCCATCACTGCCAGGACTTACCTGGTGGTGAAGGACAGAAAAATGAGGACATCACACAGCCCACCCAAGATAGGTTGGTGGTGTAATGCCCTTCCTCTGACAGTCCTCCTCTATTGGGCTGTCTGAGAAAGTTGACGGTCCTCCCATCCCTAAATAGGAGGGCTGGACCATCAGTTTGGCAGACAGGGTGCTTCGTCCACCAAACTCTAAATTACCCCCTTTGCTTGCAATGGTTAGTTATTTTTGCTGGGAGTGTCTTTGTTTACGTTACGCATTCCCCAGATGACTTCTTGTGAGGACTGTGAATCTATTGTGCTGTCACAAAATGCTGGATGATTTTCAGAAGGTGATGGGTAATGTGTGAGTTCCAGTGGCACCAGAAAAAAATGGTTGGGCCAGCAACAGTGATGACATTCCTGCAGTTTGCCAAAGGAAAAGAAGGCCACTTTGCTGCAGCTGCTAAAAGACATATTGAATAGGATGAAGGAAGTGAAGATACTGACTATCCAGGTGCGGTTGGACCATTTGAATTTTGCATGTCGGTGGTGCGAGCAGGTAGAAAATTCTGCAGAAGACTTTGGCTGGTCTTTGCTGGACACAGCTTACCATATCACAGGGTGAGGCTGTCTGCTGGAGTAAAAGCAGATTTAAGGTTGCGGAACGCTTTTTTGACTAATTTAAACAGCCTTCGTTGTGGGGGCTTAGGTGAGTAAGCAGAATGTTCAGTAAAGATATTTTCAAATGTGTCAGGAGGAATTAGTTTTGGACTTTTTTTGGCATGGAGAGGGCATGGAGTCATGACCAGAGTTCTGATGATGCGAGGGCCAGAGCATAGCGTTTTTGGCATTTTTGGTTCTTGTGATGGCACTAGTGTTGTGTGGTCAGCATGAGGGTGCAGATTAAGTGATGTGGAATATGTTGGGGTCATTTATTCCCAACATTGATCCAGTTATTGAAGGGGAGGGGATGCCCAGATGAACTGATTGTGCACCATGGGGAGAAGGATTTTGTGCAGCTTAAAGGGTGGGCACTCCTCACAGACATGAAAAAGGATTGAGGGATTTCAAGAATCTGTGGTCTGGTACATCCTTGATGTTGGCGGAGTTAATTCCAAGGAAGATAGTGGAGGGGAGTGAGAAAACCAGCAGCTAATAACAAAGCAAGGAGAAAGGTTAATAGGGAAATATGAAAATTCTACAGGGAATTGAGAGTCAGTAGGCTCATGTACCCAGAAATATGTTTTGAGTAGTGTCAGTTTAATAGAGATGACAGGGTTCATTTACATATTATGCAGATGTTTATGTTTATGGAGTGATTTTGACAATACCATTGTGATTAATGGTCAACAACAAGATTTAAGTCACACAAGGCACATCTCTGTTAGCAGCATCTGTGGAGAGAGGGGCATTAGGGAGGAGAGACTGTATCTGTGGAGGGATGAGAGGCAGGTAGGTGAAAGTGTAACACAGAGAGGAGCAGGAGGGAGGGTATCTGGGGATTGTGTCGGCAGGGACAAGAGAGGATAAATGAACAATGATTGAGGGTAAACATCGTTTACCCCGAAACCGGCACACCACATGCCATTACAATGCGGTTGTTACAATGCATGCCATTACTCCGCAAGTCGGAACAACAACTTGCTTTAGGGGTCAGAAGGTGTTGGATTTAAAATCCAAAACCTTCCCTACTGTTGCACAGACTGGAGTTGGAATAGTAAATTATACTATTCCAACATCCAGCGCCCCCCCTAGAGCAAGACGTTGTTCCGACTTGCGGAGTAATGGCATGCATTGTTACAACGCAGTTGTTGTAATGACGGCGTTGTAATGGCATGCGTAAAAAAAGCATGCGGGGTAACGAGATATATTCGTGATTGAATGAAAGAGGTGGGAGGGGGTATTTGTGGAAAGAAGAGATCTAAGGAGACTGATTAAACAGTGAGGAAAAATTGTATTTGAGATGCGGCTCATGTGAGGAGAGCGGGTACTTGAGCCCAGATGGGTAGCACAAAAGAGAGAAAGTGTCTGAGGAGTGATAATGCTCAGAGATTAGAGTGGTTATCTGACAAAAAAGAGGGGTTGAGGAAAGAGATGCAGTCGAGAGGGAATCCGTGGACGATTGGTAGCAAAGATGAGAGCAGATATGATGAGAAAAGAGCAGCATAAAGGATACAGTGTAGCTGAGGAAAGTGATAGGTGTTGCAAGAGGGAAAGAGAGAGGATAAAGGTAGTCACAGAGAGAGGTAGGAAGGAGATGGGTACAGTTGCATCAGAGAGGACCAGGGGTATCTAAGAAGAAAGGGGCAGCAGAGGAATGGCTGGATGTGAGAAGAAAGATGAAGTACAGAGGATAGGTATCTGAGGTGAGAGGGACAGCAGAGGCATGAAAGGCACTGAGCAGAGGGGAGGGGGGATCTGAGGAGAGGACTAATAGAGAAGGTATCTGAAGATATAGGGAGGTGTGAGGACAGATAAGCACTAAACAGATTATCTGAGAAGAGAGCGACAGCCAAGAAGAGAATGGGGATCTGAGGGGACTGGATGCAGTACCATAGCAGCGGAGAGGTGTATAACGAGGGAGGGGATATGAAGAGTACGCAGCTGCAGAAAAGATCTTATCTAAGGAGAAAGGGGAACGCAAGAGGGAAGGTAATATTGAGAGGAGCAAACAGGAGACAAGTAATAAAGTGGGGACGGTAGCTGGGGAAGGTGGGAGAGAACAAAGGGCATGAAAGAGAAGGGCAGAAGAGAAGGTAACAAAAGAATAGGGGCATGTTCTTTCTGAGCCTTAACTTTCTTGTCCTCTTGAGCACAGCTTCCCCTTTAGATCACCTTTCTCCTGTGACTCTCTGTGTGATCTTGGGCAACTCTATACCCAATATTCTGCTTACTTTTTACCCTGACCCCAGTCTTTGCCAGAGTTCCTGACAGTGGAGGCCTAAAATCACTAATCCGGCGAGGGAACTTGGTGTGTTTCAGAAGAGTGGAGCCGTGAGTCATGGCAAAGAGAAGATCAGTTTTGGAGGATGGAAAGAGGCCTATGTCAGGACATCAGACTTTAATGAGGGCCCCAGTCATAAGGCCAGGTAACAGAGCTGAAAAGGCAAAGGAATGTAAGTGAGTCAATACTAGTGTGTGGTTTATTGTAAATAGGGGGAGCAGAGCCATGAAGTGCAGTATTTGGAGGGCAGTATATGTTTTTTCCTGTCCATCTCCGCCAGGGCTTACCTGGTGGTGAAGGACAGAAAAATAAGGACATCACACAGTCCAGCCAAGATAGGTCAGTGGTGTAATGCCTTTCTGTGACTGCCGTACTACATTGGGCTGTCTGAGAAAGCTGACAGTTCTCCCAACCCTAAATAGGAGGGGTGGACCGTCAGTTTGGCAGTTTTGCTTCCTTGGGTAGCGGTCTGAGCAGCTGCTACAAGTAGAGTCTGCCTAAACCTCACTCTCCGAAACTTCCTGCAAATGATGGCCATCTTTGAAAGGACCTAATAACCCATGTAAATGTGCTCCTGAGGGGATTACTTGATAAAGGCATGCTGATGGTCTGGGAAGGAAGGAAGTTTGGGACACCTGGTCTAGAATGTAGGGACACCTAGTCTGGTATAGAGTTCCTGTGGTATCTCCCAGCGTGGGAGAGCTTATCTCTCCTTTTTCGTCTCCCCTCTCCCACACCTGCTCTAATTGGTTCCCTCCCCCTGATTGTCTGGGGGCCTGTGATACAGCTGGAATGTTAGGCAAGCTAGATTCTATGTTAAGCACCTGTGCTCTGTGAGAGTGGGGAGACCGGTACGAGCTGAGGCATTGTTTATTACCTTCATCCAATAAACCTTGGTTTTGCTCCACTCTCGTTCCTGTTTTGGATCTTCATTTTGCTACACTGGCGACGAGGATGGGATCTGAACCCATGCGTGAATAGCACAATGGATTATGGGAGAAAGGTACAGGAGTGCATGACCTGCTCCACTAGTGACAAAATACTTAAATTGCACACACCGCTCATGCACTGTAGACCGCCACCAGAGGGACCAGGGGTGGATATGGCCTTAGATATTGTAGGTCCTCTAACAGGAGAGAAGCAGTTCCCCTACATAATAGTGTTAGTGGATCTTTTTTCACGCTGGCCAGAACTAAAGTTTGTGTCGGATATCAGCACCAAGACTGTAATCGATTTCATGCTAGAGGTGTTTCTTAGAGAGGGGTTGCCCAGCTTTATACAGACAGACAATGGGGTACAGTTCTGCTCCCAAGAAATGAAAGAATTCTTACATTGCAACGGTATCAGGCACAGATTAAGTGCATTATACCATCCCGAAACAAATGGAATGGTGGAGAGGTTGAATAGGACCATCAAGGTGGGAATTCAGTTGGCCAGAGCCAGCGGTTTGTGTTGGAGAGAGGAAGTCATGAAACGACTAGAAGCATATCGGCTGACTCCACACCAAACCACTAATGTCACACTTTCAAGCTCATGAAAGCTAGGAAGCCTAACTCAAGACTAGTGCCGGGTTGGATGGAGTGGCATAAGGGTTGGTTGTACTTCACTAAGGTCAAACAACATAAACAAAGGGAACAGAGGGTCCAAGCTGAGAGGAAAATAAGCCATGACAAAATACATGGAGTCAAAGACATTCAATTTGAAGTGGGAGACCTGGTTAAGGTTAAGGCACCCACAGGCAGAGCAATGTGGTCCGGATTCACAGAACCCATGAGAATTGTGAAACTATTCAGGAATGCGGTAAAAACTCACGACGGCAGGATTTGGAATGTGGGAAGAGTAGCGAGATATTTTGATCCCAAAGAAAAGAAGCCGTACCTGAGGAGAAGGAAATAGTCAAGAATAAGACTCCCACTGCACCAGACACTGAGAAGGTCAGGGTTCCCATCAGGTCTAGCAGGAGGAGAATATGCCGGCCACATTTTCTCAAAGATTATGTAGTAAGCACAATTTGAATTTTCTCCTACTGTTTTTTCAAACAGCATTGACCTATCTTTTTTTCCTTTTAAGGTTGTTGTATATTGTTTATTGTACACATATCTTCACGTTTTACTCTTTGTTTCTCCCAGCGTGGGGGAGCTTATCTCTCTTTGTCGTCTCCCTTCTCCCCTCTCTGCGCTAATTTGTTCCCTCCCCCTGATTGTCTGGGGGCCTGTGATTCCCCTGGAATGTTGGGCAAGTAAGATTCTGTGTTAAGCGCCTGTGCTCTGTGAGAGTTGAGAGACCAGTACGAGCTGTGACTGAGGCGTTGTTTATTACCATCATCCAATAAACCTTGGTTTTGCTCAACTCTCGTTCCTGTTTTGGATCTTCATTTTGCTACAGTTCCCTTATCCTTTCCCTGAATCTTCAGCATTGACATCCCCCAATATTCCTAAACCTCAACCCCAACAGGATGAGCAAGAAGACTAATACAAGCAATGCTCCTGGTTCAAAGGAGTCATGGCTACTGTCTCCTGTCTTCAATGTGTTTGTGGCACAGGGCAGATACACACCCTTGGGTGTTCACCACTTCGGGCAGTAAAAGATGTACATGACATCACCTGGGAGTAGGCAAACAATATAAAAATCCGACTTAGCATCATATCTTGGAAGGCTGTGAATGAAGGAGCCCAAATATCCATAGGAAGGTGTGGGGAGATTCTACCGCAGGTAAAGGTTTTGAGAAAATTGTGCTGAGTGGAGGTAGAGGCAAACCGGGCTTGAAAATAGTTACTTTCTTCTGAGCTCTGGCTAGCTGTTACTGGGGCCGCCTATGATGGCTGGTTTGACGTTGCAGCATGCCCCGCAGATCTTCACTTAGATTCACTGGTGTTCTTTCCATTGCAACAACTAAGCACCGGGTTTCTATGCGCCTCCTTCTATCTTGATCATGTTTACCACTGTACCGGCACTGACAATGGGGAACCAATAGTGCAAGCTTTTCCTGCCCCGAGGGGTGCTGATTGGGCTCCACACTTGGGGACAAGCGGAGCCGCCTAAGCGTCTTTTGAGTGGGTGTGGCTTAAATCTGCAGTCACAATTGTGAGGTCTCTGGAGAGGTGAGGCTGGGGGCGATCAGACAAGGAGAAGCAGAGGTACAGCTCAGAGTCAATTGAAGGCTCATTTTGAGCCCTGTGAAAAAGTCCCCACCTCCAGTATGGTGCAGTAACAAAAGACGGAAAGGGTATCTGTTGCAGTCTTCATACTTCTGGCCTTGGAAGACTGTACATAGAGAAAAGATAAGAGAGCAAGCATTAGTTGAATCTGTGGATAAGAGTGAGCTGACAAAAGGGAAAAAGATGTTGATGCGTTCTGTCATTATGTGCTTACCTACATGCTAAAATAAACAGCATAGAAATGGTGATTAATCTATAGAGTTAATTATTTGATTTTGACAAATAGGGTCCAAATGGGATGTTACACAGTACAATCTGGAACAAATATTGTACAAAAGATACAGGCTTTTCAGACATTTCTTGAGGCACATTCTGGAAATAATCTAAAAAAAACAGGATCTCCGACCTTCATCAGGGGTGCTGGGTAATTTTCACCCAAGAAAAGAATGGAGCCAAACAATATTTTTACAGCTACATTTCCCGTGAGAAATTGTCTAAAATTACATAAAATTTGTTTTGATGCACTTGTCGGCTTACACAAGAAGGATTAGTCGATTTCCTCAGGGAAATGGCTAAGGCTTATTTCCTGACTAACAGGTTGAGTACATTTTTTGCCCATAATGGGAAGTCACTAAGCCAATGCCTAGAGGAAAAGCAATGAGCTACATTTTGTCATTGAAAAAAGGGATACAGGAGGTATTTGCACGGCTTGAGACCTGTGTGTTGGATATCGAAATTAAGTATTATGCCACACAAGATCAAGAGATGTTTGTGATTTAGAGCAGAATAAACTTCTACTGATACATCAGTTGCTAGATGAGGTTGAAGAGGTAAGGATGTGTTAGCTCTTCATCATTCCTCAGAAGCAGTAAGATGCTCAGAAAGGATCACAGTAGGAGTTGAGTGGTTCAAAATGGCCAGATGAGGAGAAACTGGTTAGCCAGAAAGTAGATCTGAAATGACTGAGGTTATGCAAATTCATAAACAGAAATTACTGATAATCTAAAATGGCCTCAAGAACCCTCTCCAGTCCCTGGCTCTATGTTAATCTTTTGAGTTTAGAGCACTGTAAAATTAATTTCAAGCAAGACAGCAAATACATTGCGTGTTCAACTAATTCCTAATTGAATGGAATTGACAGTGTATGGGGTCACAACCTATCTACTCGAATGGGACCTTTCAATAGTTAGCCCTAAAGGCAGAAATGTGTGAATCGTTCAGCAGTCTGTTGTTTTATTCCTCAACTCGAAAATTGATTACAAAATTCTCATGAATATTTCTTTTCTCTGTACCATTTAAACAAAGTTGCAGAAACAAGTCTTTTATTCAGTTCTAAAAATGGTTCCTCTTCCGTTCTATGGTCCGAATTTATAACAGTGCCCACTTCTGCTCTTAACACAGAAAAATGCCTTGCTCTGTTAAAGTTTCAGAGTCGCGAACAGTATCAGAGGAAATCGTTCACATAAATCCACTCAAAGTCTGTACTTCTAGCTTCCACAAGATGGCGGACTAGGACCAAATATATAAAATATTCCCGACTTCACACTTATCTATTTCATACTTTCTCCATTTGGCATATGCAGCAACATTCTGTCTTAATTCTTTGTAACTGCAATCAGTGCTTAATTTGTAAAAGAAAACAAGTGCCAGGGCCCTTACCAAGAGGCCACAGCAGTTTTCACCACCCATTGCCCCTGCCATTGCTACTAATGACAGTACCAACACAACTACTAACCATGAGACTCCTAAATGTTTGTCAATTCAGACCATTCCAGCCCCCAAAGCTATAAGAATGGCTTAGGTGGCAAGTATTAGTCTTTTTAAAAGTACATTGAATTAATAAACATCTGTTGCTCATCTCTAAATTAGACAAACAGCACAACCATGTGGCAGACTGTCATACCTGCCGGTGTTGACAATTAAGTGCGGGTGCCCAGCATCGGAAACCACTGTCTCAAATTAAGCACTGTCAAGTGAACACAAAGGAAAGTGTCAAAGACACACCTACCCTGTTGTTTCCAAATGATGGTGTCTTCTTTCTTAGTTTCTGCTTCTCTTTGATTGTGGATGGCAAGAAGTAGAAAGAAACCACTACAAGGGAGAGCCTAACTGAGTCATCAGAACTCACAAGAATATTGAGCACTCAGTATTTAGCAGGACTCCTTAGATAGCTGGGTCGCCAAGGTGGCTGCTGTTCTAAGAATTCTGGGACTTGCAGTCCTCAACCAAAACAGACTTACTAAGGTATGTTGTAGTGGCTCATTTCTGAGAACCATTAGCCTGATGCTTCTGCATGAAACAGAGCCACCAACACTGATCTCTAAAGACACAGGTCAACCAGTGTTGACTCCGTCCTGTGCTTCCTATATGTCTGCAAATCGTGCACAGGCATCTCATGCTAAAACTATACTGTTGCTATACTGTGAGTCTGTATATAACAAAAACAAAGTCTCAACAGGTAATATTTGGAAGACCGTTAATAAAACATGCACATTTAGTTGCAAAAAGGAAGGACAGGGAGACTCAAAGGGTTTATGAGTGATGCAAGGAGCATTCTGTATTCAGAACAGGTGCGAACAAGGGAACAGTATCAGCACTGTTTACATTCGATGTAAGCGTAACTCGAAAAAAACTTTGCACATATGTGCTTGTGAAACACAAGGTGAACGGCGAGTGACAACTGACACAGCGGAGAACGGCGCAGGGCAGACAATAAATACAGTATTTACAAGAGACTTTTCGGTTCACGAGTTGTTTGTTACAGAAATTAAAATACATGGAATTAACAATTTTGTGAACCGTAGAGTTGCGCCAAGAGTTGCGTTGAGAGGTCAACGACGTTTCGACCTCGACGTTTCGACCTGTAATAAGTTATGGTCATCTTCAGGACCAGGTTACAGTTTTATCCATGCTGATCAGGATGTAGATCCAGGAAGGGGAACAATAAATCCCGGAGAAGGGGTGGTAAGGCCAAGGGCGAAGGTGCACCACCGGCCGGGGTGCACTGGAGCACTTTTCAGGGAGCAGGAGGGACGTAGAGCCCTGGTGAATTGTTGGAATCCAGCAGTATTTTATATAACCGGTGTCAGAGCGAGGACATCCAGTGCAGGTGGGTCTGGGGGCCGAGGACCAGCGTCATGTGGAGTGTGTCCGGGTTATCGATGTAGAATAAATTCTATTACAGGACCGGAGGCTTCGGATTATGCTTCTCTTTCTTTACTGTCAAACACAGCAGCCAATGAAAAAAAGTTTTCATACAAACATAAACTACATTTCCCATGGTGCTCTTTCCACCAATCATGTCCCATCAGACCCTATAAAAGTCACCATCTCCATCCCATGAGCCTCTTTCTTTGCTGCTCACGGCGGAGATAAGTGCAACTTTCATGACTTTATGATATGTACTAATTGTTTTAAAAACTTATCAGCTGTTTCCCTATGGGCGCGCGCGCTAAGAGGAACAGCCGATTACCTTGTCTATGCTTGCATGTTGCTGTAATCGTTACCTTGTGGCTGCTTGCGGTGTGAGGTCTGTGTCGTCTGACGTGGCTGCTTTGAGCCCGGTTGTGGGCAGTTTAGGCGTTTTTTGGATTCCGCTGCTGGCGTTCAGTACCGCATCGCTCTTGCGGTGTAATCTGTCTGTTAGACGGCGCGCTCCTCGCGCTTTTGGTCTGAGGCCTTCCCTCATCGGCCCAGACACCCTACACCGAGCCTGCTGTCGGCTGTCGTGCATAGCCCAACTGGGCTACTTTTGGGCTACGCACATCGCGCGCGCCCCCTTGCTCGTTCCAAGGCTCAGAAAGCCTGGAAAACTACACGAGCAGCAAAACGCCTTTCCGGCTGTAAGAGCAGTCGGCCCAAGGAGTGTGCACACGCTCCCTATACTTGGTTTTGGCTCATTACGCCCTGATACTGGGCTGGAATAATCTTGGACTACAGCTTTGCTGAGGAGCTAGGTACTAGGTGTTAGTGGGTATTATATTGTGTGCAAGAGGGATGGCTCCCCCCTGACTCCTCCAACAAACTACCTTGCATTGACTTTATATTAACTGCAAATGCATAATAAGTGATTGTAATGGAAGAGTGGGTGAGATATGAAGAGGAGGATGATTCATATGTTGAAGGACAGCAGGAGACTGTCTTGGAGGATAATATTGTTGACGCCCTGGACGCATCGGTCCAGCAGTCAGTCAACTGGGCGATTGAAAGCACGGTTCCTAACACTGTGCAGCAAGCCTTGGCAGAGGCGCTGAAACCTATCACCAAACAGCTGGAAAGTTTTGCGAAGCGCCACGGGTTTCAAAACCCCCTTGAACCACACAATGACACCCCTCCAAGCAAAAGTAAGTCGAAGTCGGGTTCATGGCCCCACGCTGACGCATTAGCTAACCTGCCACAGGCGAATGCGGAAGACCATGGTTACTCTACACTATCAGCCACTGAAGGTGGAAAAGCAAAACGCAAAAAGAAAGTTTACACTGACACCGACACTACTGACACAGACACTGCTGATAAAGAGCTCCCCCCTAAGAAGAAGTCTAGAAAGGCAGCCATTATAGTGCCCAATATGACGCCGCAAAATGCCAACACCCCCTTCACTTAACCCGATGGATATCGTCTATCCCCGGGCCTCCGATTAGGCTCCGGCCCCTGAAGTGGCGGATTATTTACATGACAACCTTAGGAAAGGCTTTGATAAGGAGGTGCGCAACAGGTTGCGCTCCGAGTGCCCTCAACCGGATATCCCGGACAAGGTGGCAGAGACACCTGACATTGATGCTAGTCTCTTGACTTTTCTTAAGAAGTTCGCGAAGGATCCGAAAAAGGGTATTGACCGTGCTTGGCGAGGCTGCCAGGACAAACTCCTTGATGTGGCAGGACCCCTGGCCAAAATCCTAGAGATGGCCCTGGTGGCAAAGGAATCAGCCACTCCCATAGACCCAGACATTCTTGCTGGCTGGACACAGAGAGCAATATGCCTCCTAGGGAACACTAATTGCGCCATCTGTACGGAGAGACACAAATCACTGTTAATGAGGATGGATTCGAACCTGACAGAGTTAGCCTCTGCCGAGCCAGGACCCCTTGCAGAGGGCAACCTCTTTGGTGAAAGATTCGTGAAGGATGTTTCAAAGTATGTAGGAACCTTTACTTCACTGGACAAGGCTCAGTCAGGAATTAAACAAGTGTTTCAGGCTGGCCTTTTTACCAGGGCCGGGCGAGGCAGAGGACGCTCGCCAGGCCTCCCAGAGGAGACTATTTGCGAGGTAGAGGCGACTAGTACTCTACCAGAGGTGGAACCTTTTACCCTACACGACAAAGGTTCAACAAGCGTTGATTCAACAGAGGTAGCCACAGAGCAGGATTTCAGGCTCAAATCCCTACAGGTAAGAGTAACAGATTTATCTCATATACCCTTGGGGGGTCATACCCAGTTCTTCATACACAACTGGAGAGTGTTGTCACAAGATGCGTGGGTTATACAGACTATTCAGGGTTTTCACCTAGAGTTTTATCAGACCCCATTCCAGGACAGTTACCCGAGACAGCTCAGTTTTTCCCAACAAGAATGTGCTTTTATAGACGCAGAAATAGAAGAATTGCTGTAGAAACACGCGATTGCTAATTGCGACAACGGGGCTCGCAGTTTCTGCAGCAATGTCTTCCTGGTACAGAAGAAGGGTGGTGGTCACAGATTGGTGTTAAATCTGAGAGAATTCAATCAGTTTATGGTCTACAAAAATTTCAAGATGGAGGTATTCATCTGCTAACTGAGCTACTAAAAAAGGGAGACTGGATGGTCCGACTGGACCTAAAGGACGCTTATCTGACGATTCCTATTTTTCCACCTCATCGGCGCTTTCTACAGTTTCAATGGTTGGCCCTTCCTTTCGGGCTTTCCTCGGCGCCATGGTGTTTCACCAAGGTGATGAAACCGGTGATAGCCCACCTCAGAGAACAGGGAATTCGCATGATAGTGTATCTAGACGATATACTTATCATGGCTCAGACTCAATCACTAGCCAACCTTCACTTACAGACGACTATGGGCCAGATGTACGACCCTTTTTTGCAGCCGCAAACGGGAGAACCTCCCGTTTGCGGCCGCAAAAAAGGATAACAGCATGTGCAAATGCTATTTTGCGAGTCACTGACTTGCAAAATAGCATTTGCGACTCTCGCAATTAGGAAGGGGCGTCCCTTCCTAATTGCGAGTCAACATGCTATGTACTAATGTTTTGCAGCCGCATTTGCGGCCGCAAAACACTCGCAGTTTACCACCTACTTCAAGTAGGTGGTAAACCACTCGCAAAGGGGAAGGGATCCCCAGGGGACCACTGCCTGCCCTTAAGAGAATGAAACTGAAAAGTTTCATTTTTCTTTTTAAAATGCATCCCGTTTTCCTTTAAGGAAAACGGGCTGCATTTAAAAACAAAAAACTGCTTTATTAAAAAAGCAGTCCCAGACATGGTGGTCTGCTGACCCCAGCAGGCCACCATCCCTGGGAGGCCTGGCATTCCCAATAGGCTCGCAAATTGCGAGAGGCTCATTAATATTAATGAGCCTCGCAATTTGCGAGCCCATTGGGAATCGCAAAACAGTGTAATAACACTGTTGTACATTTCATTTAGCGCCTCGCAATTTGCGACTCGCAATGAGACGCAAATTGCGAGGCGCTAAATTAAAGGGTCGTACATCTGGCCCCAAGTCCCTTCTGAAAAACTTGGGATTTATAATCAACAAACCCAAATCAGCCTTATGTGCCACCCAGACGGTGGACTTCCTAGGCTTTGTCATAGACTCGCAGAGAGCTCAGCTCAGTCTTCCCAAGTCGAAGCTACAGGACCTCAAGAAGGAGCTTACATCTGTGTTATCCAAATAGATAGTCTCCCTCAGGACAATTGCCAGAATAGTGGGGTTATTGGCGTCCTCAATACGGGCCATTTTCCCTGGCCCTCTACATTACCGAGCCCTGCAGAGGTTGAAAATTCAGCACCTACGAAAGGGTATGTCGTATACGGACCTGGTGCCTCTAACCCACGAAGTGAGGGAAGAGATGCAATGGTGGTTAGGCCACGTAGAAGCATGGAACGGCAGAGCCATCTTCGGTTCTCAGCCAGAAGTCGTTATAGAGTCAGACGCCAGTCGTTGGGGCTGGGGAGCACGTTGCGGAGATATCTCCACAGGAGGAAGAGGGTCCCTTCAGGAACTATCCCTCCACATCAATTGCCTAGAGCTGTTGGCAGGATTGTTTGCGATACGAACGCTCTCCCCCAAACAAGTGTCATGTTGCATCCTTCTCAGGATGGACAATATCTCGGCAGTGAGATATATCAACAAGTTGGGAGGCACAAGGTCATCCCTGCTAGTGGAAATAGCGAAAGATTTTTGGCACTACTGCCTGAATCATCAGATATCAGTAGTAGTGGAATATATTCCGGGGCAATCGAACATTGTCGCGGATTGGAATTCCAGATATCTAAAGGATTACAGCGATTGGCAACTCCAACCTCAGTTGTTCCAATGGCTACAGACAGTATGGGGTGCGTGCGAGATAGACCTCTTTGCATCCAGACTGAACCGACAGCTGCGGACGTTCTTCAGCTGGAGGCCAGATTCATTAGCGAGAGCGACGGATGCCTTCTCCCAGAATTGGGCAATGAACCTGAATTATGCCTTTCCTCCCTTCATCCTAATTCCCGGAGTGACGACTCACATAGCCCGGCAGCAAGCGGAGGTGATTTTGGTGACCCCCAGGTGGAAGTCCCAGCCCTGGTTCCCAATATTAGTGGAGATGAGTTGCGACTTCCCCAGGATGCTCCCTTGGTCCCAGACAATGCTCCAGGGCCCTCATGGAGAACTGCACCCGATGGTGACATCGGGGCAGTTGTCCCTGATGGCATGGAGGCTTTCCGGCAACAGTGGGAAATGCCAGGCATTTCGGACAAGGCTGCCGAATTCATTAGACAGGCCTGGGCTCCTTCCACGCTAAAGAGATATTCCTCAGCTTGGAAATGTTGGGTACGTTGTTGCGTGGAACGGCACGTGGATCCCATGGGGGCAGAGTTATCCCATATTGTAAATTTCCTGTCCGATAAAGCGTCAGAAGGTTTAGCATATCGTTCAGTAAATAATTTTAGATCAGCTATATCCGCTGAACATACACAAGTGGACAGAAAACCAGTAGGTATGCACCCAGTGGTGTGTAAGTTGCTTAAGGGCATTAGAGTGACTAATCCTCCGAGACCCAAATACTCGTGCTTGTGGGATGTATCATTGGTCATAAACCTTTTTGATAAATGGCCGGGTAATGCTTTGCTATCCAGAAAGCAACTGTCAGCTAAATTAGCTATGCTTTTGTGTTTATCTGCCTGCAGACGGTCTTCTGATGTGAAGGCTCTTGACATTACAGGTAGAGTATTTACTCCGGAACAGTGGCGGTGCGTCCATTGGGGGCGCTGGGGCGTTGCTCCACCAGTGCCACATGGCCCCATACCAGTATAATTAATACAATAACCGCGCACTGTAACCGCGGCTGAAAACGCTAATGTGTACCGGGAGTCCGGGACACGCCCGAGGCAATCGGCCGCTGAAGGGGGTGGGGGCGGGGCTGCGCCGCGGCAGCACTCAAGGGTTTGAGTGACAGCGGCGCGCACTAAGCGCAGCTGCAATAGTGCGCATGCTCGATTTTGGGCTGGTCATTTTTATGACCAGCCCGAACATGCGCACTACAGCCACCTACTACCTTCCCCAGTAGGAGAGCGAGGGCCGGGGGGGCCGTCACCCGAGAGGCCGAGGGTTGCTTCATGCAGCAGCCCCCCGGTCTCCTAATGGGCGGTCCGTATCCCTGCTCTAGCCAATCCTGGCGCTGCTAATGCAGTGTCTGGATTGGCTGAGACACCGCGCAGCCTGAAGGCATAAAAGCATTGGGTGCTGCGCATGGGTGGTGGCACTGCCGCGCTTGGTTAGATGTATGGCCAATCACTGTGGCTTATGCAGACAGTGATTGGCCATTTCGTTAATGACGTGACTCGCAGCGCACTGCAGTCAGTCCGTCACCGCGCTGCCAGTGCCACACGACACCACAGACCTCGTCCTGCTGCCGGTGTCCTAGTGAGTGCTCAGTGCTCGTAGACGTGAGTGACGACGTACTTCAGATCATCAGTGATCGTCATTCACATTGATTCCTCCTCGCTCCAAAAAAGATCCTGATCATCGACGTTCACCAGAGAATCTGTCTGATCGAGTATATTTGTGTTGAAAAGTAAGAGTCAACTTTTTTCCTTGTGTAGGCCAGGGCGATTGGCAAATCCCTGAGTGACCCCCCCTGCGCCGCGGGCCTGCGCTGCGCACCGCCACCTAATTATACAGTAAAGGTTTAATCCGATTAATCGACAAAAATAGCACAAAGCCAAAATACCAACGAAACGGAGGAAATCTTTCTTCTTTCCCTCTCTAGTAGATTCTCCCCGAATCTGTCCACTTTCGACGTCATGGAGTGAGGCTATATGTGCATAGTAACTGTTGGAGGTGTAACAGAGCCTCACCAAAACCTCTGAAATTCCATGAAAATATTACACATGCCATAAGAATGGATATAGCAGTTTTTGAAGTTTCTAATAAAGAAAAGGGTTTTGTTTCGTTTCGTATTTTAAAACTTTACTGAGTCAAACAGTTCATTATAACGTACCCATCATTGACTGACAGGTCCAGTGAAATGAAAGTGATCCGACAGTGACTTAGAATTCACTTTCTGTTTGTTAGTTACTCAGAGAACCCTTTTCTCTGAGAGTTGAATCACCCGTTGCTGACCTTTTTTTAGATTTAGTCTTCATTATTCTTTGATCACGTAAGACTTGCTCATACGTCATCTGCTCAAAATTACAAGATAAAATGCAGCCACACACAGGTGTTTCTACCACCCGCTCCCCTTTCAGATTCTCTCAGTAGCGAGACCTACCTGCGGCTACTCCCGGCTTCAGACCAGGCCTTAGCCAACGGTTAAAGCGATAGGTTTTGAGCGCCTTTGTAAAGTGTAATAAGGAAGGAAGCGCGCGCAGCGATAGTGGAAGGGAAACCCAGATCCCAGCTGCTGCAGAAGAAAATGCTTCATCACCGTAAGTGACCGCACGAGCTCGTGGAAGGCGAAGAAGGCATGTTCTTTCCGAGTACAAATAAATGTCTTACTGGTTTAAAACAAATACTTTGAGTTGCAAGCAATTCCGGCTTCTTTGTGTAAACGCACTTATACACTCTGGACTTTGAAAATAATTATTTTATGAACTTGAAGCCAATGTAAAGCGACCCCGTCTGACGCATGCCCCTCCCCCAGAATATGCACTGTAAACATCCTGTCACCTACATCTCCAGACTACTCGCAACAGGTGAGCTCAACCTCGATGCACATAATGCAACGCCATTTATGCAATATTTTAAAATAAATCACCTTCAACCTCGCTACCCGCAGCCCCTAATGCTTGCCATGCAATTCATCCCATTCCTCTTCTGAATATTCTAAAGTCTGTTTTTGCACCAGATTTTTAGCTTATGGTATTTGACGTGAACATTTCTGTGCAACAACAGTCCCGATACCATGCCTTTTCATGCCTCCCTATGCCCTGTGCCCCACATGTCTGTAGGTAATGCAAGTAGTGCAGCCTTCTGGCACCTAGCAGCTGATACCGGGGGAACCAAGTGTGCCAAGGGAAATATTCACAACTGTGCTTTTAAAACCTCAAAGTCGTCCTTCCAGGCTCCTTTCTGAATAACAGTAGCAGATGCAAGAAAAACATTCCGAGCAGCTGGCTGTGGCCTACATTTAACTCTCAGGTTACTAGAGAGCGGTGCTGTATTTAGCAGCCACACAGCATCCTTAAAGATGAAAACTCCTCGGACACTGGCTCAGAAAAAACAAGAGGAAAACGATGCGACAGTGGACGGCCGAGTCTTTTTGGGTTTGTTGGCTTTGCACATTTGAAATCCTCGTGGGAAGGTGGATCACTTCTTGGGTTGTGCGAGAGTAAAATTATCTTGGCAGGTCTTGCATTTTAAGCAGTCAGCAAACCAAAAAATGCACTTCTTCCTAATAAGAATAACAAATGTACATGAAAACACATTTCATTTTTTCACGGGTTTAGTTTCTAGCTGTCCCTTATGTACAGATTAATAATCCTTTTAACTGTAGGTAATCTGTTAGTGGCGGGCTAAATAGTTTATCAAAAAACAAAACTGATGAAATCCACCTATTTTTATTAGCATACGGGCGACGCAAAATTAAGTTTGGAAGACTCCATCCACCCCGCTGGTTAATGTGAGAAAAACCAGACCCGGCTGCCTGCCATAGAGTGGTCCATGGAGGGGTTTGCTACTCACATTGATTTTGAATGGCTACAAGGAGCCAATCAGAAAGGACATAAAACAAGGAACAACTAAAAAGGACGGCCTATCACACTACTGCTCTTTTTTGCAATCTGATTAGCCACACTTTAACCTTTCAGAATAGGGCTATGTGTTCGGCTTATTCAAGTCAAGTCAAGTCAGAGAAACTTATTAAGCGCACATATCACCATGTATTAAAATATATGTATTAACCAGATAGGCCAATTAACGGAAGAGCTCAGCATAATTATAACATTTAAAATACATGCAGCTCTGTTCCGTGTGCCCTGTCACCTACTCACAAAACATGTCGTGCAAGTTACAACCTGTGTGAGCGCAGGGAAGTACTCGGCTCTGAAGCACTTCCTCAACTTAAGTTATTGGCCGGAAACAACATGGGGTAACTGGAGGCATTAAGTAATGTCCACTCAGCTTGTCATCCTTGCACACTCAAGCGTTCCTCCAGTTATGATGGCCCTTATTCGGCACTTTTTCTCAAAGCGCTTTAGCAAGCGGCCTCCTGACGAGAGACAATAAAAATGTCATGATAACGCTGATGTTTAATGTTTTCCTAGAGAGAGATCAGAGTTTTGTGTTTTGTCTAATGGAAGTTTTGACTCATGGAAAGGTAGCGCAGAAGGTTAATGTGCATGCTGCAAATAACATGTACCTGATGCAGATCACAAAATGCACATGATGTAAATAGGTCAGTGAGTCACTGCTTTTGTCAGAGATCCTTTAGTTACGTGCAGTTTGTAAGTTAAAATCCTAACATAGAACAGTGAGCTATTAACTGTCATCTAAGAGCTGCATGCCAACTGCAAGGTAAAAATTGGAGCGTTATGTTTTTTCCCCCAGTGTTTGTTTGATTATCCTAATGTTTCAAAAATAAATTGTTATATTTTTATTTTCAGCACCTGGTAAAGCCTAACAACCATTACCTAATTTTTGGGCAATTTTTCGGCGAAGAACAAGAGGCCCCAAACCTCCTTTGCTGCTCTTTCACCCCGGCTATGACCCAGCAAACACCAGTGTTAAAGGTAAGGGAACTGATGCTATATTTCTTTAGATTGGAGTTAGGGCTATGTATGTGGTCACTCTACATGGTGGTTGGGGTGGGTGCACATTCATTCTGAACATTGTACCCTCAGTGGATGGAATTTACTAATAGCCTTAGCCCTGTGCTTTGGGCAATAACGGTTGTTAAAGGCACTATCTATCCCTTGCCTTGTTCAAGGCCCTCAAGCAGTGTCTGTTTCAGTGCCTTCAGCAACCAGTATGGCACACAGAAGCAGCAGGCAGTAAGGCTGTATTTTTGGCAGTCATGTTGTCCAAAGGGGAGCTGTTGGAGATATATTGCGATAATGCACAAGATATATGTATTTATACTGAAATTTGATATTATTGCACCAAACCTTATACGTTGCACTTTGACTATTGACAGGTTTCTTTAATATTGGTAAGGACAGCATCGGCATGATGAATACAGTAGAATAGCTAATTACAATGTCATTCCATGCACGGCCACTAGAAGAGAAACTACATATAAAGCGATTAGGACCTGATCGGCCTGACCTACAACTAGAACAAGTTACCCAGGACAGAGGAAAATCTTACAAACGTACATTCTCAAACACCTGGTACACAAAAGTTGACTGGCTTACAGGGTGCCCGTCAAGAAAAACTCTGTTCTGCTTCCCCTGCTTGCTGTTTAATGGTGACTTTTCTTGGACAAGAGAAGGAGTAAAAGACTTGAAGCATTTGTCTGAAAAAATAAAGAAGCATGCACACACAAGAAAGCATATGGAAAACCTGACGAGACTGGGAATGTTGGGAGACACACCGATTGAGCAGCACATAAACGATGCATACCGCAAAACAATACAGAAACACAATGAAGCAGTTGATAGGAATAGACACATACTATCAAAAATAATTGATTGCATTCGTTTCTGTGGTGCTTTCGAACTGGCATTGCGAGGCCATGATGAATCAGAAGGTTCCTCAAATCCTGGAATATTCAGAGGCCTTGTGGATTTAATAGCAAGCATTGACAAGGAAATGGAAGCACATTTAGCAAGTGCTACAGTCTTTAAGGGCACCTCTAAAACGATACAAAATGAACTCCTTGAGTGTATGCTAGAAATTATGAGAAGCCATTTTGTCCAAGAGTTGCAAAACACATACTTTGTGGCTATTCAGGCTGATGACACCACTGATGTGGCCACAAAAACACAGTCCGTATTAGTCTTTTGGTACCTGGACAATGACAGTAATGTTGTGGAGAGGTTCTATGGTTTCACACATTTAAGAGACTCTAGTGCAGAAACCATTACTGCAGCTATACTGCGTCAACTGAGTTTAATTTTTCCAGAGGTGCCTACAAAAAAAAAACTTATCGCACAAAGCTATGATGGTGCGTCCGTAATGAGTGGAAGCCTTGGTGGAGTACAGAAAAAAATTAGAGATGTGTACCCTAATGCTCATTATGTGCACTGTTACGCCCACCAACTTAATCTTATTACGCAACAGGCAGTATGAAAGATCTCCGAGACACGAATTTTCTTTCAGGATGTAGGAGGCATGGCAGCATTCTTCTCACGTTCCCCCAAAAGAACGGAAGCACTTCAGGAGATTGTGGAAAAAAGGGTTCCAAGGGGATCCTCAACTCGTTGGAACTTTAACATACGTACAGTCAAACTAATATATCAATATAGGGAGGACCTTGTGAAATGTTTTGATGCCATAGAAGCCAATGCTGACTTTGATTTCAAAACTCACAGTGAAGCCCGTGGCTTTGCTAGAACACTACAAGACAGAGAGTTTCAGTTCTTTCTGTTTTTATTTCATGAGATAATGTTATCTGTCGACATATTATACAAGCAGTTACAAGCACGAGAGATAGATACTGTCTCTGTGAAAAGATATACCACTATGTTTGTCGAAAGCATAAGCAAAGTGAGAGATGAGGTTGACAATTTAGACAGCAAACTGCCAGAGGATTCTACTTTTTCAAACCGCAGGAAAAACATCACCAGTCTGGTCCGAATTGCAAAGGAGATATGTGACATTGTAATTGTGCAGGCACAAGAACGTTTTTCTTTCACAAAACATTTGGTGAGTGCCGCATTATTGCAAAGTGAACTCTTTGCAAAATATGATGAATCCTTCCATGAGCATGCTCTGAATGAGGCTGTGGAAGCTTATCCTATGCTCAACAAAGAGGACCTGAAAACTGAGTTGACTGTACTGTACGGAATGAGTGTATACCGGAAGGCCATTGGTGCCATTTCTTTGCTGGCTTTAATTCATAAACTTAATATGGAAAAGTCACTTACAGAGACAGTGGCTTTAATACAAATTGTCATTACCACTCCTATGACAACAGCAGAGTCAGTACGATGTTTTTCCACCTTAAACAGGATTAAGACATTCCTGAGGAACACCATGCTTGAGGAAAGACTGAATGCTTTGGCAATGCTCTCTATAGAGAGCGACCTAGTGAAAAGAATCCCAGACTTTAACGTTCAAGTTATTGAAAAGTTTGCTGCTCTTAAAGACAGACGTGCTGATTTTAGATACAAAAAGTAAACAATATGTTGAATGCTGCTAGTTTGCGACCTGTTTAGTTGTTTGTTAAATAAAAAACATCTGTGAGGTACTCAGAAATGCATTGTATCTCGAAGTCTGTTATGAAGCTCTGTGGTTATACTGAATAAGCAGCTACCTATGTTATATGACATCTCTTTATTAATGTAATAACTGCACTTTCACAATTGCTTTATTAACCTTCCTGCTTTCTCAAATTTGCTTGAAAATGCACCATTTTTCCACTCTTTTTTCAAACTTTTCTCAGGGGGAGAACTCCCCCGAACCCCCCTAAGGTTGTTCGGGCTCGCTCGCTACGCTCGCTCGCTACGCTCGCTCGCTACGGTGCATGACAACCATTTTACGCCCCACTACTTTCAAATGTCACCATCCGCAACTGCTCCGGAAGGAGTTTCTTTTACCATTACTGGCAGGACAAAAAAGCTGTCACGTAGCATTGAGTATAATGCTTTCCCTAGCAATGATAAGTTGTGTGTTGTACAATGCCTTAAGTTAAGGCGTATGAAGAATGTACACAGTCCTTGCGACCAGAGGGTTCAACGCAACTATTAATAGCTTTGCAAAAACCGTTTAAGCCTGTTTCAGCAGCCACAATAGCCAGATGGTTAAGGTCTGTTATGAAAGAAGCTGGTATTGATACCCAGGTGTTTGGAGCACATTCTGTCCGTGGCGCTATGGCGTCCAACACTTTTATGTTGGGTTCAACTATTCAAGACATTATGAGATCTGCAGATTGGTCATCTGAGTCTATGTTTAAACAATTTTATTATAAACCGGTGGGTGATATAACTACTGTGGTGTTTGATAAGCGTTAAACAAGCATAATCCGAAGCCTCCGGTCCTGTAATAGAATAAATAATTTCCTAGCATTTGCGCCAAGAATTTTCAATTCTATTAAGGACACGGAGGCGAGGATTATCCCACCCGGTTATATTTAAATGTTTTGCTTACAATAAGTACCCACCCGTATGTAATTCTACTTTATGTAACAGAAATTACGGGTTTATCTGTTTCATTTATTCCAGGTTCGGAAAAGAAAGCAGAATAATCGTTCTTCTGGTTGAAGAAGTTGGACAAAGTTCCAGTACTTGGTTAAATTCTTCCACTTTGGAGGTTTCATTAGTGGATTTTCGAATTAATGTTCGCACTTGGAATATGGACTTGAGCTAAGAAAGAGGCTCATGGGATGGAGATGGTCACTCTTATAGGGTCTGATGGGACATGATTGGTGGAAAGAGCACCATGGGAAACGTAGTTTATGTTTGTA
This sequence comes from Calotriton arnoldi, assembly GCA_963921515.1. NCBI lineage: Eukaryota > Metazoa > Chordata > Amphibia > Caudata > Salamandridae > Calotriton > Calotriton arnoldi. Next base: position 2,848,629 of record CAWUFW010000282.1, read on the forward strand.
TATAAAAACGTTTTTTCATTGGCTGCTGTGTTTGACAGTAAAGAAAGAGAAGCATAATCCTCGCCTCCGTGTCCTTAATAGAATTGAAAATTCTTGGTGCGAATGCTAGCAAATTTTGTTATTCTTGGGTTCAAGTAAATTCCTGGAGTAGAGGTCCAACGGGATCCTCAGTGGGAGGGAAACCAAAGTCGGCATGAGTCCAAGTGGGTGCAACTAAATGTGCATGATTTATTAACGGTCTTCCAAATATTAACTGTTGAGACATTGTTTTTGTTATATACATTCATCACCCAGGTCTCAACTGGGTATACGGGTGACCTCCTGTTGTTTGATTCCAATACTGTGAGTCTGGGCTCATGTGTCTCAAATTTTAGGATCAAAGATTTGGTGTGTGACCGGATGGGATCACAAAGCTGTACTGTACAATGTCGTGAGAAGCCATATAAAATGTTGGAATGGGAGAACCATAATCAACATTTAGAAAGGGTAAAAAATGGTGAGGTCAACTTATTGTAGATTAGGAGAAACTTTCTATCAGATTTGCAACATATTTTCATGATAAGACTTAGTTTTCTTTTCCTTGGTTCCCTTTCAAATCTTTCTTTTAGCCACAGTGGTGACCGCAGCTTAACAGGGAGGGAAGGGGGAAGGGTAAACAAAAGAAAATGAATGAATAAAAAGCACTGCCGCCTCTCGGTCCTCTTCTCCCGCTTCCAGGGGCAGGACCCAGGAACAGGAAGAACCCAGGCATCCAGACTCCCCTAGCCAATCACAACGCTGCTCGTGATTGGTCTGAGAGCAACTGGGGGTGTGGGCATGTTCAGCCTGGGTGAAGAGCATGCAAAGTGGGCATGACTGTTTGGCCGGCCCTAGTGGGCTGGCCAAACAGTCCTGCGCACTTAAGTGAGTGCCTACCACTCCTCCCCTGTTCCTGTTAGAGCCAGCCCTGCCCCGCCCCTAACCTGATGAGCCATGGAAAAATTTAATGATAATAACACTCATTATTATCATTTTATTTTTCCATTTTCAACTGCTCACAGAGCAGTGGGGCAACGCTCCTCCACCTTAGCGGAGGAGCCGCCCTGCCATCCACTCTAAAATGAAGTAATGCATTTTCATTACTGCCCATCAATGTGAGGAACAAACTAGCAGGTAGGCAGAAGAAAAAAGACAGTAATGACCTTCTTGGATAAAACGCTAAGGGTGTGGGCAGCTTTACTTGATTTTCAAAAACAAACACCAACTTTGGAAGTTTGTTTTTCAGAAGAAATAAATATGTTTAAAAATATGGTGTACCTCTGTCAAATCTGACGGCAGTCATTTTGTACATTGAAAGGAAGCACTGTGATGGTGGTTCCTTTCAATGTACAGAGATGGGCACTGGGCTGACGGGCTACTCTAAATGTGGTGGGTGAAGTACCCTTGGAATCGCTGAGTTAATGTTCTCCGCCAGCCCAAAGGACACTACTCCATCTGCCAAACTGTAAATTGGTCCCATAATAATTACTTACATTTAATTTAATATTATGATTTTAAGTGGCATAACCTTAACAAAACGTATGGATGTATGTACATCTATAGATATTATTAGGACACTTATAACTAACTTAGCTGAGAAGTAAAAACCTGAAAAGTAAAATACTGAAATCATGCCTGCGGTGTAAAGACTCCCGATGTAACCCCGGCGATGCAATGACTCCAAGTGTAGTGCCTACAAAGTAAAGTTAATAAACCCCATTGGTAGTGGTACCAGGCAGAGGTGCCCTTTATTATTTGCTTCAGCCATTGAACTGCTTGTGGAATGGCTTCGAACAGACCGCTTGTTTGGAGGTTTTGACTGGGCTCCAGATATATAAGATCCCATATTGCTGAATGCAGATGATCTGCTCATTTATCTATGGCTTCCTGAGTTCTCAGACCCACTAGTGAAAGAAATACTTAATTGCTTTGGCTAATATTAAGGATTTTATTTCAACTGGCCCAAATTCATTCTCTGCCTAGTTCAGAAGAGGGGGTGTGAAATGAATTGGGCAGCTGGAATGAGGACTGAGTTACATGCGTTCTCTTAGCTTGTGTTGCCATTGTTGGGCTGGTTATTTTTCCCTGGGGTCCTCTTCTGCTGTTCATAATGGGAAAAACTTCATGAGTAAATATGGTATCATTGCTCAGGTTACTTTATTCAATCCAAAATTATGCAAATAAAGTGCGTTGATGTTTTCTAGCAGCTGATAGGAATGCTTAAGAACTTTCTATGGAGGAAGAAGGTCCCTCGGATTGCCATGGCCAAATGCTGTAACTCCACATTGGACAGGGTCTTAAGCATGATGGATGCTTCAATGTATTAGGAGGCCTCCCAGCTGATCATAGTACACAACTGGCTATATTGCTCTAATATTAACCCAATCTATAAGATAGACCAATGGACTAATAAATTGAGAAGGGAGACCCAACTACGATTGGGTACATACCTGGAGCAGGTATGAGAGCTCCCTGGTTTCAGAGGTTGGGACAATATTGGGATTTCTAAGATGTATTATTTATTTATTTTGTTTGATCTGTTTATTGATTTTCACAGGGTTGAAAAGAAACAAAGGTACTTAGGTGCAGCATATATACCATTGCAGTACTAACATAGGGGTGTTACATAGCCCCAAAACGAGGACGACTACAATGTAGGCACATCGATAACATACATCAGTAATACAGTGGTGCAGTAACTCAATACCTAGATCAATTGACATATATTGTTTATGTTCCCGATAATGTTCTGCTACAGCAGCCCCATATTTTCGATGTGACCAAGAAAGGAGTACAGAAAGTAAAATGCATATGGATGAATGATGTCCTGTTGAGCGATGGTGTAGACACCAATAGCACACTGCACAATAGACTTATTGGCTATATAATATCCACTAAAAAGGGAAAATCGTTGTCTATGTGCATATTTAAAAGTTTTCAGAACTGCCAAACATTAACATCAACTGACTCCAGATTTACTGAAACCCAAACAATTCTCCCTGGACCGTTAATACTGACATGTGATATTTTGTGGGACTAGCATGTCTCTGCTTGTCACACCCACTCATGCTACATTGAATAAAGCACAGTACATAGAGGATTCCAATGTTATGCGTCTTGATCCTCCTTTCCCAGCCCTACGCCTATTCCACCTCCTGAGGTATGTCTGATTGTGAATCCGGCATACCGCACCCTGCAAGGTTATGAGAATCGTGTTCCAGTTGTCTACCAAAGGGAATTTACGCAACCCCAAAGTATCTTCTCTACGGAGGGAGACACCTTCAGCTTTGGCCCAGTTGAAAAGAGAGCTGGTCCACGCTATCACGGATGGTTGATCATTGGATTTTCAGCACCTCGTTATGAGTCGTTTAGCTACAACGAGACCTAAATCCAAAAACCTGTTTGTGGCTCTGTGTTTTCGGTCTCGCGTATATATCCCCAGTATGCATGTTTCCCAGGTATTTGATATAGATCTGTCTGTGCAATCAGATAGCTGTTGCACCACCCCTTCCCAGTAATGGTCTAGCCCTGGGCATGACCACAACATTTGTATAATGCCAGCATCTTGCTCAGAGCACCAAGGACAATTCATGTTGTGTCTGTGGAAGTAGCGGTTAATTTTCTCTGGGGTCATATATGCTCTGTGTACGATGTATAATTGTATCAGTCTGAATCTGACGCTGCGGGGGACATGCACGGGACCCGCTAATATAGTATTTCATTCCCATGTTGTGCATGGGCGACCGAGATCCATCTCCCATCTTGCACGCAAAGGAGTCAGATCCACTGCATCCGCAAACCAGCGAATAAGATGACGACCGTCTCCCATAACGTGTATATATTGGAGAACTAGATGTGTCCGTGGTTCCTGCGATATGTCCCCCCATTTACCACATAGCAAGCTAATCCATGAAGCATATGTGAGAAAGCAACCTGCAGGTATGCCCTCCTCTTGTGTCAAAACACTGTAGGGGATGAGTGCGCCATCTTGGTAGAGGTTGCCTAACGTGTGTATACCTGCCGCGTGCCAGGCATCTAAATCTGCCATTGATGTTGTCCTGCTACCTCTAGGCTTTCCCTGAAGCGGTATTGGTGGTGCATATGGTTTAATGGTTTTGGTGAGGAACAGTGATCTGCGAAAGCAGCGAATGGCCACTTTAGCAGCAGTGGGAGGGGGCCAGGTCTGCTGCAACAGGGGTGGAACGTAAAGAGTATGGCATGTAGTGTGCATGGAGCATCTGACCCAGCTGTGTCCAACAAGTTTAGCCCCGCCATCCATCGGGCCACCCATTGTAGTTGCGCTGCTAAATAGTAATGTTCTAGGTTAGGTACCACCAAGCCTCTCTGGTCGGAGGGCAGGTACAATCTCGTGAATGTCACTCTGCATCTTGATGTATTCCAGATTAGTTCACGGAGCATGCGTTCGATTGGTTGGAAGAAGGAGGGCGGTAAATATAATGGTGGATTGGTAAAATAATAAAGGAGTCTCTGGAGGACCACCATCTTGATGAGTGATACCCTGCCTACTACAGAGGGCGAGCGTCTTCCAAAAAGTAATTTGTGCTGATAGGGAGGTGATAGCCCTGATAAGGTTGCAATCCAATAGATCCTGATCTTCGTGATACACCCTAATGCCCAGGTAGCGGAACATGGTTGGCTGCCAGTCAACCTGTACACCATTAACCTTAAGCACCGGATTAGGGGTATGGGAGGTGAATGAGAAAAGACATGATTTCCCCAGTTAACCTGTAGCCCCGACAGACGTGCAAATAGGGTGAGTGTATTAGATATAGAGTCTGGTATGCACCTGATATCTCGTATATAGAGGAGCAGGTCATCTGCATATAAGGAAATTGCATGTATATCCCCTCCCATTGGGATGCCCCATGTCATAGCGGAAGACCTCACAGCTATAGCCAGCGGCTCAATGGCCAATGAGAATAGGAGGGTGGGAAGGGTAGCAACCTTGTCTGGTGCCCTTTCCCACCTCCACTGGCTGTGATATCAATCTACCAGATCAGGCCTTCACGGTTGGGTTATTATAGTAACTTGACTAGCGTGATGAAGCTGGGACCTAGACCGTATCGGGGCAGAACATTAAAGAGAAAGGACCACTCAATCGTGTCAAGTGCTTTCTCGAGATCAAGCACCATACAGCCAGAGTTGGGCCAGATCTGGGTGGTATAGCGCATGACACGGAACAGCCTCCGTAGATTAAAGGAGGTAGAACGATGTGGAACAAAACCGTCCTGATCAGTATGTATCAGGTTAGGCACCAGGGGAGCCAAGCGCCCCGCGAGTGTGCCAGCCAGTATTTTGTAATCCACGTTGAGTAGCACAAGTGGACGGTAAATTCCAAGCTCGGTTGGGTCTCTGTCTGGTTTTGGTAAAGTGACAGATATGACAGCTTCACTGCCTCGTCAAATACCTTCTACACTGCAGGAGCTAAGATGTCCTGATAAGCCTTATAGAACTCGGGTGGAAGACCGTCCGGGCCTTGTACCTTCCCTGAAGTTAGGAATCTGATTGCTCCTTGTATTTCGGTGGGTGTGATGGGTGTGTCCAACTCCAGGCGCTGTTCTGGGGTCAACGTCCGAAATGGGAGGCCATCTAGGAAACTATTTTGTTCTAAATCAGAAGCTTCCATGGTTGTTTGGTACAGCAAGGTGAAGTGCAGTACCAGTTCTTCATGTATTTCATGTTGAGTATATCTCATTACCCCATTCGATGATCGTAACGCCGTAGTGGGTCTACTTGACTGTTCCTGCCGGATCATCCAGGCAAGTAGGGTGCCTGAACGATCTGCTGCCACATGTGATTTGACTGAGTGCACTGCATAGTTCAGGCATCTCAGTCTTTCAATTAGTTCTGTATCTTTCGATCTCGCCTTTAATAGCCTCAGGGAGGTTACAGGATTAGTGGACACCTGTGTCTCCAGTGACAGCAACTCACGCTCCACCTCTTGAAGGTCATCCTCTACTCGCCTCCGCAGTCCCACAACCCAGCCCTAAACATCACCCCCACACCATCACCTTAAAGGCATCCCACTCTATCAAGGCCGATGATGCCGTACCTGTGTTATGAGCGAAATAGTCCTCGGTGGTCGTGCGGATAGAGTCTCGGAAGGGTGGGTCCTCCAGCATAGCAGGCTGTAGGCGCCATGTTGGGATCGGGAGCACAGCGCATCCCAGGCCAGCGATATAAAATGTGGATTATGGTCAGAATGTGTGCGCCCTGAATATTCAGCCTGCTGCACGTATGGTAGTAAAATGAAGGTGCATAGAATCCTTTCTAAGTAGCCATGACGGGTATGTGGGGCTGAGTAGAAAGAATATACACGAGTATCAGGGTTACGGTGTCTCCACACATCTGTCAGTCCTCAACCTCTCGAGGCCCTTTAGACGCCATAGTGCCGCGTAGCTGTGGGAATGAGCGGTCCAAGGGCCGTATCTAGGGCGCTGTTAAAATCTCCCCCTATTACCCAGGGTAGTTCACACCACCTGGAGAGCACGGACAATAGTGAGTTCCAAAAGGACCCCTGATCTGTGTCAGGCATATATAGTGCACTGTCCGCGACCACCTCTTCGACTAGGAGAGGGGTACCCGGGCGAACCCAGATCATCGCTCCGCGGGCAAACGATGAATAGTTCATGGCAAAGACCTCCCCCGCCATCTAAATTGTAGTTTATTTGTTTCTAAATGTGTTAAGTGAGATTCTTGGAGGAGGGCTATCTGTACGTTATGCCTTTTGAGGTATGCGTATACTGCGTATCTGCGAGATGGAGTGCGTAGGCCCCGGATGTTCCAGGTCATAATGATTTGTGCTGCCATATAGTGGTTATGTTCAGCTGTTTAAGTCGTGAGTGGTGCGGTGAGTGCCAGTGGCTTTGTTTGAGAGTGGCATCCAGGGTTAGTATAAAGTGGGTATAGTAGTGCCCGGGAGGACTTAATATAGAACTCAACGCCAACATGGCTGTCTTATAATACCAAAAGAGTGGGCCTCACAACCGCCAGGGACTGCCCAAACTAAAGGCGGAAGGAGAGTGAAATAAATATCCCCTAAATTGTATGGGGTCGGGAGCACGTAGCTTGCAGAGCCTCCGAGTGCAACACAATCATCCAATAGCTAAGAGTATCAATGCCCTTCAGGGTGCCCAGGCTGTTTGTGTGCGTGATAAGTCCCCTGAGCATGCCTTCATCTAAAGGGGAGGTCATTCTCCTTTCCCCCCTCCTCAACCCCCCTCCCTACCTCCCAAACACCCCCAGGCAAAGTAAGAGAATTCAAGGGTTTTACAGACTAACCTGGAATATCACAGTAGAAAGCATACAGCTATATAAAGGATATGGCTTTCATGAAATGAGTCCCTCCGACGTCTGCGTGGTGACATCTGGCAGAGTCAGAGAGTTAGTGTCAGAAGGGCAAGCAATCGAAGAGCCTTCTAAGATGGATTATGTGACTCACCAATACCCTATGTGTCTTCTATGGACTTCCAGCAGGAGTATCATTTATAGAGAAGTCCCAATTGCACTAATGCTTAAAGCTCAGGCACACCCTTTCATTTTATCTCGGGCTATCTGGATTCACTCCCCACTTTAATCCACTTGAAGCTAAGCTCAATATCAAAGCACTAGGGGTAAGGTTTCACAGGTCTATAAATCCTTGGTCATTACCAAGCCAAACACATTTACATCTCTTAAGGCAGCCTGGAAAGAGGACTTCAGTACATTATTTAATGAGGAGTGGCAGGATGAACTTCCAAAGGTGCGATCACGTCAGCTATCTGCAGACTATTCCATTTTAACTATCTTCACAGAATATATACCTTACCTGTAAACAGCTGTTAGGAGCGCAGTGGGATACAATGCCAATGTGCCTGATGTGCCACATTTCTGAAGGAAATTTTCTCCACATAGTGTGGGGTTGCTTGTTGAGGCAGGTGTTCTGAGGGTACATTTTCCAGGCACTACCTGCATTTTTTGTTGCAGTCAAAAAGACAGAAGGCGAGATAACAAAGACATGGTATTATGGCACCAACATAAACAGGGCCTTCTCCCTTACAACTGGACACCCAGAAAGCAGATATAGCCATCTCCTCTGTTACACAAGCTTATATATACTGCCCCTCTATAGGTGTCTCTTCCCCCTCTCCCTCCCACTACAGCACACACAATCGGGAGCAATTGTGGTGTATTAACAATCAAATTACATGAACGACGGCAGAGCCCTATGCTTAGGTGTAGTAAAATGTTGATGGTCTAGTCTGGATAAGTACTGTATCAGCAGGAACCATATCTTTATAAATTTCTTTTCCGTATGGTTCAGGTCATGGGACTGTTTGTCTAGGGCTAAAGGTCACCATACCTTTCGAAATCATTGTACCATACTCGTTGTGGTACTCTTTTACCAACAGGTAGCTATTAGGGTTCCTGCTGCTCCAAATCGAAGCAATAGCAGCGGTGTGTCACTTAGATTACTGAGTACAAAATGATCCCCTGGAGGCCCAGTAACACCACCCAGAGTCAGCTGTCACTACTCAGTCAGCCCCCCACATAATTGCCTTAATGGCCCAGGATTTCCTTCCAGAAAGAGGCTATGCCAGGGCACTCCCACAAGATGTCCATTAGAGCCCATTTTTGAAGGTTAGCTCTCAAGCAGATTTCTAGCATGTTAGGATAAATCGATGCAAGCTGATCTGATATTGCTGGACCTCTCAGCTGCCTTCAACACTGTTGATGATTCCATCCTTGAGTCATGATTCAGATTCACCGGTAATGTCCTTCACTGGTTCTCCTCCTTCCTTTCAAACCAACACCAGTTTGTTCACATGGGCACCTCCAGGTCACAAAAGATCCCTATCACATATGCAGTCCCTCAGGGTTCCATACTCTCTCCTGTCATCTTCAACCTGTACATGGAGCTGATTGGTTCTCCACTGACAGATAACAGTGTCATCACCATAATTACGGGTGATACACAACTCTACTTGAAAGTCTTCTCTACTTCTGACATCCAGTGCCTCAGACACTGCTTGCACATCATCCAGACCTGGATCTCCAGCATCTACCTGTAGTGTGGAGTGGCATACACTGGAGTGTTGTAGGGTAGAGGGGCGCAGAGTGGAGTGAGGTACAGTGTAGTGGCATACAGTGTGATAGTGTACACTGGAGTGGGGTACAGTGGAGTAGCGCACAGTGGACTGTTGTACAGTGGAATACCATAGAGTGGAGTGTCGTAGAGTGGAGCAGGGTACAGTGTAGTGGGGTAGACTGAAGTGGCATACAATGGAGTAGCGTACAATGGTGTGGTGTAGTGTGGAATAACGATGACTGTTACTGGTGTACAGTGTAGTGACGTAGAGTGTAGTGGCATATATAGTGGAATAGCATACAGTTGAGTTGGTAGATGGAGTGTCGTACAGTGAAATAGGGTAGAGTGCATTAGGGTGCAGTGGATTGGTGTAGAGCAGAATGGCATAGAATGGAGTGATTTACAGTATAATAGTGTACAGTGCATTGAGGTAGAGTGGAGTGGCGTATAATGAAGTGGCATAGAGTGTAGTGGCAGAGAGTGGATTAGCGTGGAGTGTCGTACAGTGGAGTTGTATATTGTGGAATAGTGTGGAGAGTATCTGCCTACAGTGTAGTAGCATACAGTGGAGTGTCATACAGTTGAGCAATATACAGTGGAATAAAGTACAGTGGAGTGGTGTGCAAGGCAGTGGCGTTTACTGGAGTGTTTTAGAGTGGAGGAGCGTACAGTGGAATATCAATGGCGTAAAATGGAGTGGCATAGAGTGGACTGGCATACAGTGGAGTGTTGTAGAGTGGACTGGCATAGATTACAGTATTGTATAGTGTGTTTGTGTACATTGGAATAGTTTAGAATAGACTGGTGTTGAGTGGATTGTTGTACAGTGGAATAGTGTAGTGTAGTATGGTAGAATTGATTGGCGTAGAGGAGAGTGGTGCAGACTTTATTTTATTTATTTATATGCAAAGTTTTATATAGCGCTGGATAGACCCGGAGGTATCAGAGCGCTTTACATGAGGATCAGTGAGTTACAGGTTCCATAATTACATAGACAAGTACAGACATAGGAGAAAAGAAAAAAAAAACATGAGATTACACAATAATGTGAGAATTATTAGCGCGTACACACGTCTTATGCGGAGTGAAGAGGTAGAGGTAGAGGTAGGGAATGCAGGTAGGAAAACACAACGGAGAGGCAAGGAAAACGATGTCCGATGTCCGGCTGGGTAGGTGCCGGCCGAGGGGTGAACCAGAGCCAAACTCCTCTATAGCTGCATATGACAGCGGGCATCAGCCAAAGTTGCTCGGGCACCGCAGTATTATTTGCAAAGTTTTACATAGCACTGGCTAGACCCGGAGTAAATCCAGTGGGGATCCGTCACTGAAATTGCTTGTGACAATCCTTACAGGGTTTAAAACCTGTTGTCTAAGAGGGTGACATCCCTTGTACACTGTGATAAATTGTGAAGAAAAATCTTTAAGAAAAGTCTCTGAGAGACAAGTGAAGCTCTGGATTCACGTCTGGTGGCGTAGAAAGAAAAGAAGTTATGTCAGCATGCAGAGGTGGCTCCTAAATAGGCCTCACACGTCACTTTTTGGAGCAGAACGAGTCCGTGTGTTATGTTATGTTATATTGTTTTGTAGAGCGCACAGCTGCCCCAGCAAAGGGGCGTCCCGGCGCTAAAAGCAGCTAAAAGGAAGACCTCTGAGAAAAAACAAAAGAACCTACAATGAAGGGAAGAGATGTGTCTTAATTGCCTTACGGAATGCCAAATAATTGGTCAAGCCGCGGATAGACAGTGGGAGAGAGTTCCAGAGTTTGGCTGCCAGTGTGCGGAAGGAGCGCCCACCAGCCCGTACTCTCCTTACCCTAGGAACCACCGCCAGATGTTGGCCCATAGAACGAAGTTGGCGGGAGGGCATGTAGGGTGAGAGCAGGGTGGCCAAAATGCCAGGAGAAGAAGAGTTCAAGATTTTAAAAGCGATGCAAAGGGACTTAAACTCCACGCATCTGGCCACCGGCAACCAATGTAGTCGGCGGATGGCACTAGAGATAGAACAAGTTCTCGGGAGGCCAAGAAGAGATCTGGCCGCCGCATTCTGAACCCTCTGTAATCTCAAAGTCTCAGACTTATTGATCCCCAGATAGAGCGAGCTGGCGTAATCCAATCTGGACAAAATGGCAGCCTGAATGATAACCTGTCGAGTGGACGGATCAAAGTAACCTAGCAATGGTTTGAGCCCCCGCAGAATGCCGAAGCAGGTCCCTGCCACTTTCTTGGTTTGGACCTGAAAGCTGAGGGCCGAGTCCACCCAGACACCCACATTTTTTACCACCTGTTTGGGGGTGGGAGCACAACCCAAGGTCATAGGCCACCAACGCTCACTACACAGCTCTACATCCCGCCCAACCAGCAGGACTTCAGACTTACGTGCGTTGAGCTGCAAACAGTTGGCTGACATCCACTCGGCAATAGCTGCAAGATCGCTCCGAAATTTGGAAGCATCCTGCACGGAATTGCCAGAGAGTGCCACTACCAGCTGTGTATCGTCGGCATACGATACTATTGTCAGCCCTCTGCTCCTAGCCACAGCTGCTAGTGGTTGAACGTAAAGGTTAAACAGCATGGGGCTCAGTGCTGAGCCTTGTGGCACCCCTTATTTGATAGTATGGATCCGAGAGGAAAAGGGGGAGCCGTCAGCTGGAAGGTCCTCTCAGAAAGAAAAGAGGCGAACCAATCCAGGGCGGAGCCCACAATACCCGCCTCCTCCAGCCGTTGCAGCAAGATCTGGTGAGAGACCGTATCAAACGCGGCACTGAGGTGTAAAAGAATCAGTGCCGAAGTACGTCCCTCATCCAGTGTGACCCTCAGATGTTCGGTCACTGCTAGGAGGGCAGATTCCGTGCTGTGGCCGTAGAATGGAGTGAGATACAGTGGAATAGCTTACAGTAGATGGTCGTAGATTGGAGTGGTATATAGTCGAGTGGCGTACAGTGGAGTGGTATAAGTGCAGTGAAGAGCAGAGGAATAGTGTAGAGTCCAGTGGTGTATACAGTGGCGTATAGTGGAGTGTGGTAATTGTGGAAACGTGAAAGTGTGTTAACTGATGTCGATGTAAGATGGCAGGAAAATATATTTTTTAGTGTAAATGGTAATGTTTGGTAGTATGTGTGAATAGTGTACGCAGTTTTAAAGTTATAATTTTTAAAATACTTATATATTGTGCCGCGGTTTACCGCAGTAAGTTCACTATACATGCGCACGATAAGGCAATATGTGATTGAATAATGGCTGTGTTTACCAAAGGTAAAAGTCAGCCGTGTCATTTTCATGAAATTTTGTCGGCGTTCTGTGCTTCACTGCGTTTTTCGTTAGGGTCGTAGATCTAGGAAAGGAGTACGTTTTATTGTTGTTCTGTACTTATTAACACTTTATTAAAATATTAATAGGTAAAGAAATGTATTTATAATTTTCTATAAATTTTTACAGCAGTTTAGGGAGAACTGCACAAGTTTAAAAAGAAAAATTAGGTAGCACGATTAATTGTATTACCACTGTATGCATACATTGTCAGAATGCGCAGCCATCTTCCTTCTTTTGTTGCTGCTCATAAACAGATAAGTACATGTTATCAACAATTATGGGTGTATGAGGTTTGTGAGATGTAATGTCTCTAAAGTTTGATATTGTGAGGTCTTAGCTATTGGGTTAAGAGTTGCATAGACTTAGTTAAGTGAGAGGTTTAATTGGTGAATTATGAAGTTACAGTAGAAAAGAAATAAGAATTTAGCGAGTGTGAGTCAAGATTGTGTTTCATTATTTATTGTATGGGGCAGCCACTGCATTTGATGTGTCTTTCCACTGAGTTTTTATAAGGACTGATGTGACGCTTCTGTGCGGCGGTTATGTTGTTTGGGAAAGGTTTCGTTTTGAATGCTTACCGTTGCCGAAGGCCGCGTGTTGCTTGGAGGCATCTCGGAGGTAATCTCGAACAGGCTTCTGGTGCGTGAAGGGTAACACGGAGGTCGGCGCAAGGATGGCCTTGAACGCGTGTTGTTGAGCACGCACAAGGTATGGCTGACTGTTGTCTTTTGGTCGGAGGAAGCAGCGGTACGCGTTGCGTGCGGCGGGCATTTTGTATGTTTGGGATTAAAGGCATATTTTGGCTTGGAATAGGGAGTAGCCATATTTAGGGCTGTTGCGGTGCATCAAGGGTGCGTTGGACTTGCCTGCAGTGTATTTTGTCAGTCAGGTGTGAGGTGAAGTTGATCAGTTACCGGTAAAAAAGGTTTTGTTCATTTTCGGGAATTTTAGAAGAGTGTAGTTTCGTGGTGAAGGTTGCAATGGGGCAGAATGAGGATACAGCTTTTGAGGGGAGAATGAAACAATATATGGAAAAAATGTTTGGAGATTTGGCAATGTCTATGGAAAAAAGATAGAGAGTTGTGTGGAGAAAAAGGTTAAAGAACAGAGGAATAGAGCACAGGCAGTGAAGGAGGAGAGTTACTGGTTTACAGAGGATGTGGAGTTAGTGCCTAGTGGATTGCGCACCATGTGTTCGAAAAAGACACAGAAAAGGAAGCATGTGGAGGTACAGAAGAGTGGTAAAGGCTCTCTATAAAGGCTAAAGAGGTTGTTGCTATAAAGGCAAAAAAGAAGAGCGATCAGGTTGTGGCATGTGACATTTCATCCACTAGTGGGGATGTGGAGTTAACATGTTCCTCAGACTTGGTGGAGTCTGATGTTGAAGTGAAAGTGGAAAGAAGAAGAAAGGCATATGCTAAGAGGATAGAAGAAGGAGAATTTGTGGATCCCCTAGGGGAGGAAATGTTTGATCCGTTGTTGATCCAGCATCCTTTGTCTCCACAATGGACACCGGCGGAGCATGTGGCGCAATATGTGAGTTATTGGATTTGTAGGGGTATACCGAAAGAAGTTAGGACTCAACTTAGGTCGGAGTGTCGTAGGCCTACCCTACAATCAAAGGTTGCGTATACTCCTGAACTAGATTAAAAAATGTTGAGTTTCTTGAATAAAACTGGCCGAGACCCTAGGAAGGAGTTGGATAAGGGCCTGAAGGGTTGCCAGGACAGATTGCTAGATGTTCTGGGACCTTTAAAAAAGGTTTTTGACATGTGTGGGGAGGCACATGCAAATAATACAGGAGTAGATGTAGGGGAATTAAGGCAATGGGTACAGAGAGCAATTTGCCTGTTGGGCAATTCCAATGCGGCTTTGTGTATATAAAGGCGTAAAAGCATTTTAATGAAGATTGACCCCAAGTTGGCAGAGTTGGCCAACAAGGAATTTGGGGTACAAAGTGAGGGAATGCTGTTTGGTGAAGAATTTGTCAGGGACATGTCGAGGTATGTTGGTACCTTCAATTCACTGCACAAAGTGCAAAAAGACATGATGAAGGTTTTTGGTGCGCCGGGAGAATGCGGGGTCGATTGCCCGGCCGAGGACAGGGAATCACTTGTGGATCTTTTTCACCGGGGTTCAGACCCGATGACTATGGATATATGACTATGGGTCCAAGTTGGAGCAAGGAGGATTTTACCCACAAAGACAGAGGGCAAGGTCATGAGGTGCCTGGAGTGAAAAAAGAGGAAGAGGTGCTTTAGGTGAGTTTAAACAAAGACCCTTCATGTATTCATGTAAAGCTGGGTCCACAATGGACGCCAGCGGAGCATGTGTCGCAACATGTGAGTTATTAGAGTCGTAGGGAAATACCAAAAGAAGTTAGGACTCAACTTAGGTCGGAGTGTCCTAGGCCTACCCTACAATCAAAGGTTGAGTATACACCTGAACTATATTAAAAAATGTTGAGTTTCTTGAATAAAACTGGGCGAGACACTAGGAAGGGATTGGATAAGGGCCTGAAGGGTTGCCAGGACAGAATGCTAGATGTGCTGGGACCTTTAGCAAAGGTTTTTGACATGTGTGAGGAGGCACATGCAAATAATACAGGAATAGATGTAGGGGAATTAAGGCAATGGTTACAGAGAGCAATTTGCCTGTTGGGCAATTCCATGCGGCCTTGTGCATTGAAAGGCATAAAAGCATTTTAATGAAGATTGACTCAAAGTTGGCAGAGTTGGCCAACAAGGAATTTGGGGTACAAAGTGAGGGAATGCTGTTTGGTGAAGAATTTGTCAGGGACATGTCGAGGTATGTTGGTACCTTCCATTCACTGCAAAAAGCGCAGAAAGACATGATGAAGGTTGTTGGTACGGCCGGGAGAATGATGGGTCGATTCCCTGGCCGAGGACAGGGAATCACTTGTGGATCTTTTTCAAGGGGGTTCAGACCCTATGACTATGGATATATGGCTATGGGTCCAAGTTGGAGCAAGGAGGATTTTACCCACAAATAAATTTTTACTAGACAAGCTCAGTTTGTTACGAGGTGGAGAGAGATTACTCAGGATCCTTGGGTTTTACGGACCATACAGGGGTATCATATAGATTTCGTAGAGGTTCTGATTCAAAAGGAATGTGTAAGGGTGTTGAGATTTTGCGAGGAGCAGGAGTTTTTGGTGACTCAAGAAGCGAGGGCACTTTTGGAGAAATGTGCAATAAAATGACCCGAGGAGGTCAGAGGTTGTTTTGTAAGCAACATCTTCTTGGTCGGAAAAAAAGGACAAAGGGATGAGACCTGTAATACATTTGCAAGAGTTGAACGATTGGGTGTGTTACAACCATTGCAAAATGGAAGGAATACACATGCTAAGGGATTTGTTGAGGAAACGGGACTGGATGACGAGATTGGACCTGAAGGACGAGTATTTGACAATTCCAGTGTGTGTGGAGCACACGGATTATCTCCAGTTCAGGTGGAATGGGAGCCGTTGGCGATTCAGGAGCCTTCCGTTCGGTTTGACATCAGCCCCGTGGTGTTTTATAAAGGTGATGAGGCCAATCATGGTTTGGTTACAGTCCAGGGGGGTCTGTCTGGTGGTGTATTTGGACGATGTTTTGATAATGGCAGAACAGGAAAAGATGGCTTCGGAACAGACAGAGTTGGCTGTGCGGATGTTGGAGGGTATGGGATTTGTTGTGAACAGGGAGAAGTCGTGTTTAACGCCAGCTCAGGTGATGCAGTTTTTAGGTTTTCAGATACAAAAATTGGAAGGTGTATTGAAGTTGCTGAAAGTGAAGAAGATTTGCAGGGAATTAAGGAAAGTGAAGAATTCAGATTGGATAACGTTGCGGCAGTTAGCAATGTTGTTGGGGTTGCTTTCGGCATCAATTCAGGCACATTTTCCGGAAAACCCCTAGGTTACAGAGCTCTTCAGACGTTGAAGGCCTATCATTTTAAGTTAGGTGCAAGGTACTCTCAAAGGGTGAAGATGAACACAGAGAACATGGAGGAACTGGAGTGGTGGTTGATGAACATGGACGCATGGAATGGGAGAGTGATATTTGGGGAGGTGCCAGAAGTGGTAATAGAATTGGATGCAAGTCTGTATGGCTGGTGTGCAAGATGTGGCACAGTAACATCTGGAGGTCAGTGGTCAGAGAAGGAGAAGGAGTTGCATATCAGCTGTCTAGAACTATTAGGGGATTCATTTGCAGTGAAGAGTTTTCTGAAAGATCAGGGGAAATGTGTACTGTTGAGGATGGACAATGTATCTGCAGTATATTATGTGAACAAGTTGGGGGAGTCCTCGTTCAAGAGGTCTAGCAGAAATGGCAAAGGAGTTTTGAAATTTCTGTTTGGACAGGGAAATCATGGTGCAGGTGCAACATATTCCAAGGAGAAGTATTTTAGAAGTGGACTGGAATTCAAGGTTTCTGACAGATGCAAGCAATTGGAGATTCGACAGGGAGGTTGGAAATGAGATGGGAGCCATTGGAAGTGGATTTGTTTGTAGACAGACTAAATGCTCAGTTGCAGAAGTTTTACAGTTGGAGGCCAGATCCAGAGGCGAAGGGAGCAGATGATCCAGCGTTATTACCATGCTTCCCTCAAATTCTGTTGGATGTCCAAGGAAATTGTCACGAAATGGTGGTAGCAGGTCAGTTGAGACGGATAGGTTGGCTGATTTCAGGAGGGTGTGGCACGTGTCTGGGTTATCAAAAGAGGCTGAAAAACTTATCAAGGAGTCTTGGGCGCCAGGTACAACTAGGGCGTACAGGTCGGTTTGGCGGAGATGGTGTAGTTGGTGTGTTGCAAGGGACTCGGATCCCGTATCAGCTCCAGTAGTGGAGGTTGTGAATTATTTGACAATTTTGTTCAGAAGGGGACTAGCATATAATTCTGTGAACTTAAGTAGGTCTGTAATTTTGGCAGGACATGAGTTGGTGGGTGGAATTCTGGTTGGACACCATGTTTTAGTGAAAAGACTCGTTAAGAGTGTTCGTATGGAATTACCACCGAGGGCCAGGTATGCTTCACTATGGGATATTTCTAAAATCCTAAAAGAGATAGGAAAATGGGGAGAGAGTGAAGGATTGAGTCTGAAATTTCCGTCTTAGAAAATGGCTATTTTGCTTTGTCTAGTTTCTTTTAGAAGAGTGTCGAATAATAGGGCATTGTCTGTAACTTCTAGAAGTTTCCAGCCTGAGGAGGTGTGTTTTGAGTTACACATAAGGACAAAGTCTATGTCTAGGACTATTTTCTACCCTAGCATGAAGGGTCATGATAATTTATGTGTGGTGCGTTGTTTGAAAGATTATGAGAAGAGAACTGAGAGGTTGCGGGAGACAGGATGTTCGCAATTATTGATTTCTTATAGGAAATCATTTACACCTGTGTGAACTCCCACTTTAGCAAGGTGGGTTAAGAAGGTGATGAGAATGTCAAGTATTGATACAAACGTGTCTGGGGTGCATTCCGCTAGAGGGGCTATGGCTACTAAAGCCTTTTTAACAGGTTCCAGTTTGAGTAGTATTATGAAAGCTGTGGATTTGTCAAGTGATTCAATATTTAAAAAGTTTTACTTTAAGCTTGTGGAAAATGCTGCACAGAAAATTTTGGATGAGCTTTGAACATGCATAATATTGGCCTCCGGGCCTTGCCATAAAATGCAGATTTTCCATAATTTTAGTGGTGGGAAGAAAATCATGATTTTATTAAAGGCACAGAGGCTAATATTATCCCTCCATTGTAGAAGTCCGGCCCGTCTGATGTGTTTGATTTTTGTATTTCAAGTCAAAGTTGTGAAGAGTGTCTTCGGTGGGGACTACAAAAGTTTTGGATGTTATTTGTTTCCACTGGAGTATCGAGTTACCATGAAGAGAAGTTTCGGCTTAATTCGCAGCATGAAAAGAAGGAAGATGGATGCGCATTCTGACAATATATGCATGTTCTAAAAGGTTCTAGAATTTTGTTGGTGTTCTAATTCTATGTTCCTTGTTGCTGCTGTGTATGGGGCAATAAAAGATATATGGCATAATATTAGCCTCCATGGCTTTAATAAAACATGATTTTCTTCCCATTAAAACTGTGGAAAATCTGCATTTTGTCTGCGTTCTGTGCTTCAATGTGTTCTGGGTTAGAGTTGTAGATCTAGGACAGCAGTAAGTTCTATTGTTGTTCTGTACCTATTAACACTTTATTAAAATATTAATAGGTAAAGAGATGTATTTATTTCTATAAATTTTTACAGCAGTTTATAGAGAACTGCATAAGTTTACAAAAAAAATGTTAAGTAGCACGGTTATTTGTAGGTATTACCACTGTACTCCGTAGACTTTTTCTGAACATTTAAATATGTTAAACATGGAAAATACACTGTAGTGCACTATATTTGAAAAGAATAGGGTACTACAGTGTATTTTTATGTTTTCGACATATTTTGGTACCATGGGGCTCTTAAGTAACCCTGGGCAAAGCACTACGCTACGCTCGCGTAGTTTGCGAAGTTTGCGCTACTTCGCACAACGCGAATTGCACGTAGCACAGTGCAAACACGCGTAGCGTAGCGTAGTGCAGCGGTCATTTTTTGCTTGCTCGCGGACCTCAACGTCAAGTTGGCGACCGTGAGCAAGCAAAATGACATCCCGGCGAGACTTTTTCCTCGTTTGCGATCAGCAACATCAAGTTGCCGATCGCGAGCGTGGAAAATAAACCTCCCGGCGAGATTCTCAACGCGGGGAGGTCAGGTTTCTCATTGCGAGTGGTCGCGTATGCTCGCGACCGCTCGCGATGAGAAACTACCAGTCCGCGTTGAAAAAGCTGCCGCTCGAGTAAAAATCTACTCGAGCGGCAGTAAAAGACAGCTCGCACTGTGCAAGATGCCGTTTTCAATGATTGCACAGTGCGGACAAGCATCCGGCACTGTGCAATCATTGCGAACAGTGCACTACGCAGTTCGCGTAGTGCTACGCGTAGCTCGCGTAGTGCGAACTGCACTTTGCGTAGCTTCGCGTAGCGCTACTTCGCGAACTACGCCCAGGCTTACTCTTAAGGCAGTACTTCGGTACGCCATAAATATTAGTGAAAATATATACAAACTGATAAATATATTTCCCTACCTATTACCACTTTAATAAAGTGGTAATAGTTAGGGGAAAAATAACAAACCTAATACTTATCTACATCAAAGGGTAAAACGCAGAACACAGACAAAGTGTACCTAAAAACAACATGACTGCCTTTAACTTTTGTAAAGGCAGTCATTAGCCAATTATATAATGACTTGTCATTGCTATGTACCATGGTACCTCCATTAATGTCAGACCTAACTTTCTGAATCCTCAGGATTGACTCGAGGCTCCACCCCGTGATAAACTCAATTCTAAAAAGCTATAATATCACAGAAGCTTGAGGCGATCAAATGAGGGAAGGAAAAGAAGGGAACAGCAGGGTGTCACGACTTGCTCCCTGCTTTCCCGTGTCCACCACCAGGGGGCTGAACTGGGGGACTTTCCAGTCCTCTAATAAACTTCCAGACCCTCCCCTGCATGCAAAGCCTGACTTCCAGCCATTTGGACATTTATTGGGAACTAACATCCATTCCCAGTCCGTGCCGGGTTTTGTGAAGCCAGCCTACTCATGCCTGAAAACTCCATCACCCAGGATTCCCTGCTCACTGCTTAGTCTCCACCCCTGCAGGCCAAGGATGGGTGGAGGAATTCAGATCACCTGTGGCTGGCTGCTGCTAGCCTGCTCACACCAGCTGCATATGATTACTGTGAGCTCTTTTAAGCCCCAGCTCCCTTCAGCCCAGTGTTGGTCATTGTAAGCTGTTTACCGGTGAGACCAATCGTTTCCAGTGCTTCCTGAGCCTTTGCTATTGTTTCCAGTATTTCCTGAGCTTTAGTCCTGCCTTTTTCCAGACCTGCTGCTATTTTCCTTGTACCTGATTTAGCACTGCCTGCAGTGCTACCTGGTTTCCTAAGTTCCTGAGCTATAGCTATTTTTCTTGTGCCTGACTTGCACTGCTTGTAGTTCGCTCTTGACTCCTTGTTTCCTGAGCTGTAGCCATTTTCCTGTTTCCTGAACCAGCACTGCTTGCAGTGCTTCCTTGATTCCTGAGCCTTTATGTTTCCTTGTTCCTGACCTGTAGTGCTACTTTGACCCCTGAGCCTTTGCTCAATTCCTGCCCCAGCTCTGCATCCTATGCTACTTTGTTTTCTGGTTTCCTAACCCTGCACTATTCTAGTACACCCTTGTAGCCTCCCTTTCTGTATATCCTTTTCCAGTCCCTGCCTTTCATCCCATCTCCTTGGTTCCAGTTCTAGTTTGCTATCTTTCTATTCTGCTGTCTTACTTCTGTTACCTTGTATGTTACCTGATTTCGGCCAAGTGTGCCCTGTGATTTCCTTCCTTTTCTGTTAAGCACTCCTCCTTGTCTATTGTGCTTGTATTTAGTTCTACCCCTTTGCTGTTACTGCCTTGCGTGTTCCTGTTTGATCGCCAGGATCCATGGGCACAGCTGACTACCTAGGTGGTGTTTCTTGTTCACTGTGAGTATTGTCTTTGAGTTACTGTTATAACATCACCATAGGTATAAGCTCCACAGACCCTGCCTTTGTATACATATCCTATATGTGGGTATTTCCAGTTGGTGTCTGTAACAGCAATTGTGGGTAAGGAACTTACTGAGCTTCAGTCTTACCGTGTGGAGCTCCTGAGTGCTTTACCCCACACATCCCCTTTATTGTTAATGTTGTTTTATGTTTAATTGTATTGCACATCCGTCCTGGGTTTAGTGATTCTGAATGCTGAGCCGCCTCATGAGTGCCCTTCTTTTCTGAGTCTCACCCTTCTTGTTCACCTCTACAGGCTTCCCCTTTGGATCCCTTTTCTCCTCTGTCTTCCTGTGTGATCCGGGGCAGCGCTGTACTCCTCTCTGTGTTTGTTATCTACCCTGTTCCCAGTCCTTACCCAAGTCCCTGACTGTGTTCCCCACATAGTCCCGGACAGGCCCTGACAGAATGACCAACCCACATTTCCAGGGTCACTTGTGAGGTTTATTTTTTGCATTCAGCTAGCTATTTTTTTTATTTATTTAACCCACGCTGTCAGTTCTTGCCACGATGTTTAACAACAGATCCAAGAAGCCCTTAAACCCTAGAGAACAAGCCCTGGAACAAAACAGACTCTTACGTGCTAAATATCATTCCCTGTGGTTGGCTGATCCTTCTATGTTGGATTTTTATTCAATCTGTGACCCTGATCTTCATCTGATGTCAGCCAGTGACTTGCTGTATGAAAATGAATTTTTGCAAATCTTGGTAGCAGCAGAAGTCCCTACTGACCGCAGCGAATCTACCTTTTACAGCCTACCACCATTCACGGAGCTGAAAGGCTATGAACCATGTGTAACTTTGCCCTTACCTTGTTTTTATGTAAGGTCTCCAGGCTCCCTGCCTCCAGGACCAGAGCTTCCAGGCTCCCTGCCTCCAGGACCAGAGCTTCCAGGCTCCCTGCCTCCAGGGCCAGAGCTTCCAGGCTCCCTGCCTCCAGGGCCAGAGCTTCCGGGCTCCCTGCCTCCAGGGCCAGAGCTTCCGGGCTCCCTGCCTCCAGGGCCGGAGCTTCCGGGCTCCCTGCCTCCAGGGCCGGAGCTTCCGGGCTCCCTGCCTCCAGGGCCGGAGCTTCCGGGCTCCCAGCCTCCAGGGCCGGAGCTTCCGGGCTCCCTGCCTCCAGGACCCGAGCTTCCGGGCTCCCTGCCTCCAGGACCCGAGCTTCCGGGCTCCCTGCCTCCAGGACCCGAGCTTCCGGGCTCCCTGCCTCCAGGACCCGAGCTTCCGGGCTCCCTGCCTCCAGGACCCGAGCTTCCGGGCTCCCTGCCTCCAGGACCCGGGCTCCCTGCCTCCAGGACCCGAGCTTCCGGGCTCCCTGCCTCCAGGACCCGAGCTTCCGGGCTCCCTGCCTCCAGGACCCGAGCTTCCGGGCTCCCTGCCTCCAGGACCCGAGCTTCCGGGCTCCCTGCCTCCAGGACCCGAGCTTCCGGGCTCCCTGCCTCCAGGACCCGAGCTTCCGGGCTCCCTGCCTCCAGGACCCGAGCTTCCGGGCTCCCTGCCTCCAGGACCCGAGCTTCCGGGCTCCCTGCCTCCAGGACCCGAGCTTCCGGGCTCCCTGCCTCCAGGACCCGGGCTCCCTGCCTCCAGGACCCGGGCTCCCTGCCTCCAGGACCCGGGCTCCCTGCCTCCAGGACCCGGGCTCCCTGCCTCCAGGACCCGAGCTTCCGGGCTCCCTGCCTCCAGGACCCGAGCTTCCGGGCTCCCTGCCTCCGGGCTCCCTGCCTCCAGGACCCGAGCTTCCGGGCTCCCTGCCTCCAGGACCCGAGCTTCCGGGCTCCCTGCCTTTCGCACCCGAGCTTCCGGGATCCCTGCCTTTCGCACCCGAGCTTCCGGGCTCCCTGCCTTCCGCACCAGAGCCGCCGGGCTCCCTGCCTTTCGCACCAGAGCCGCCGGGCTCCCTGCCTTCGCACCAGAGCCGCCGGGCTCCCTGCCTTTCGCACCAGAGCCGCCGGGCTCCCTGCCTTTCGCACCAGAGCCGCCGGGCTCCCTGCCTTTCGCACCAGAGCCGCCGGGCTCCCTGCCTTTCGCACCAGAGCCGCCGGGCTCCCTGCCTTCGCACCAGAGCCGCC
Organism: Calotriton arnoldi; assembly: GCA_963921515.1. Classification (NCBI taxonomy): domain Eukaryota; kingdom Metazoa; phylum Chordata; class Amphibia; order Caudata; family Salamandridae; genus Calotriton; species Calotriton arnoldi. Next base: position 2,871,724 of record CAWUFW010000282.1, read on the forward strand.
GGGCTCCCTGCCTACAGCACCAGAGCCGCCGGGCTCCCTGCCTACAGCACCAGAGCCGCCGGGCTCCTGCCTACAGCACCAGAGCCGCCGGGCTCCCTGCCTACAGCACCAGAGCCGCCGGGCTCCCTGCCTACAGCACCAGAGCCGCCGGGCTCCCTGCCTTCAGCACCAGAGCCGCCGGGCTCCCTGCCTTCAGCACCAGAGCCGCCGGGCTCCCTGCCTTCAGCAATTGAACCTCTATTTTTCCAACTTTTAGACCCTGGGTTTCCAGTTTGCCAGCCTCCAGAGTTCTCAGTACCTATACATCCAGAGACTGAATCACCAGCATCAGAGACTAAACCTTCCAGAACGTCACCATTTTTCTGCAGTCCGCTGGCATCTTGCACCGCACCTATGAGGGAAATGGACTTACTTCTTAGGAGCCATGGCCTTGTATCCGGTTCCAGATTCAGGGAGAGGGTCTTTGGAGGGGGTGTACTGTCACGACTTGCTCCCTGCTTTCCCGTGTCCACCACCAGGGGGCTGAACTGGGGGACTTTCCAGTCCTCTAATAAACTTCCAGACCCTCCCCTGCATGCAAAGCCTGACTTCCAGCCATTTGGACATTTATTGGGAACTAACATCCATTCCCAGTCCGTGCCGGGTTTTGTGAAGCCAGCCTACTCATGCCTGAAAACTCCATCACCCAGGATTCCCTGCTCACTGCTTAGTCTCCACCCCTGCAGGCCAAGGATGGGTGGAGGAATTCAGATCACCTGTGGCTGGCTGCTGCTAGCCTGCTCACACCAGCTGCATATGATTACTGTGAGCTCTTTTAAGCCCCAGCTCCCTTCAGCCCAGTGTTGGTCATTGTAAGCTGTTTACCGGTGAGACCAATCCTTATTTCCAGTGCTTCCTGAGCCTTTGCTATTGTTTCCAGTATTTCCTGAGCTTTAGTCCTGCCTTTTTCCAGACCTGCTGCTATTTTCCTTGTACCTGATTTAGCACTGCCTGCAGTGCTACCTGGTTTCCTAAGTTCCTGAGCTATAGCTATTTTTCTTGTGCCTGACTTGCACTGCTTGTAGTTCGCTCTTGACTCCTTGTTTCCTGAGCTGTAGCCATTTTCCTGTTTCCTGAACCAGCACTGCTTGCAGTGCTTCCTTGATTCCTGAGCCTTTACGTTTCCTTGTTCCTGACCTGTAGTGCTACTTTGACCCCTGAGCCTTTGCTCAATTCCTGCCCCAGCTCTGCATCCTATGCTACTTTGTTTTCTGGTTTCCTAACCCTGCACTATTCTAGTACAACCTTGTAGCCTCCCTTTCTGTATATCCTTTTCCAGTCCCTGCCTTTCATCCCATCTCCTTGGTTCCAGTTCTAGTTTGCTATCTTTCTATTCTGCTGTCTTACTTCTGTTACCTTGTATGTTTGTTACCTGATTTCGGCCAAGTGTGCCCTGTGATTTCCTTCCTTTTCTGTTAAGCACTCCTCCTTGCTAGCTCCTTGTCTATTGTGCTTGTATTTAGTTCTACCCCTTTGCTGTTACTGCCTTGCGTGTTCCTGTTTGATCGCCAGGATCCGTGGGCACAGCTGACTACCTAGGTGGTGTTTCTTGTTCACTGTGAGTATTGTCTTTGAGTTACTGTTATAACATCACCATAGGTATAAGCTCCACAGACCCTGCCTTTGTATACATATCCTATATGTGGGTATTTCCAGTTGGTGTCTGTAACAGCAATTGTGGGTAAGGAACTTACTGAGCTTCAGTCTTACCGTGTGGAGCTCCTGAGTGCTTTACCCCACACATCCCCTTTATTGTTAATGTTGTTTTATGTTTAATTGTATTGCACATCCGTCCTGGGTTTAGTGATTCTGAATGCTGAGCCGCCTCATGAGTGCCCTTCTTTTCTGAGTCTCACCCTTCTTGTTCACCTCTACAGGCTTCCCCTTTGGATCCCTTTTCTCCTCTGTCTTCCTGTGTGATCCGGGGCAGCGCTGTACTCCTCTCTGTGTTTGTTATCTACCCTGTTCCCAGTCCTTACCCAAGTCCCTGACTGTGTTCCCCACATAGTCCCGGATAGGCCCTGACACAGGGAAGGAAACCTGTAAACACAAATACACACTATCAGAACCTTTATGACCTATAAGAACTATTACTCTACATATATTCTAACTGAGATGGTAGACTCTTTACCTGTAACGAAAGATAATCTGTACAATTTTGGAACCAAGGGAGTAGTTAGTATATTCACTTGCGGTAACACTGCTTCAATCACCTTTTGGCTGTGATACTAAAAATAGGAGGAGAGCATTACTACATATCCATATTTAACAGTGAACACATTTGGGTTGCCTCATACCATACTATCATGATACCCACCAGAACATGGCGAATGCCAAACACCACAGGGGGAGAACCAACACTTGAGACCTCTGTAAACCCCTGTTAAATGGCAAGACAAGAATACTCATGAGATAGGTTTACACAGGCGATACGCTTATTTTTCAGCACAGTGCCCCATAAAGTATTCACATCCCCAGATTATGTCTCTATCCCATTCAGCTATAGTCAATATCACATGAAAAGAAAAAATGGAATGTCACTCTTTGTGACCAGCGAAACAACCAGAGTCTCGAAGGTGAGTCCACACTGTTAGAAAAACACAGTGCCAAGATCAATGATAGGTATTCTGATAAAGTCTTGTAATGGATACCTTTATCTCCGAATAACTGAAGAGAAAACTCAGCTACAGTATCCTCAAATAAACAGGATAGATGGTATGCCACTCTCTAATGAACACAATATGTGGCCTGGTAATTTCAGAAAGCGATACAAAAGGGGATGATGGACGGAACGTTTGAGCCAATCAAACACTCACCCGAACTGCCAAGCCATGCTGATGACGGCTGGAATGCCAGAAACCGGTCCTAGGATGCTTGTTTCCGGTCCAGGGAAGACATGGCTTGGCAGTTCGGGCTGGACTGTTCCCATGAGGCACAGGGTCAGACTGATTTGCATATGGCCATGTCTGAACTGGGGTGGTGGAGTGAGCTAAAGAATGATGATGGATTAAACCCAGATCAGTTGACTGGGGGTGAGTGTTTGATTGGCTCAAACGTTCCGTCCATCATCCCCTTTTGTATCGCGCTGGTAATTTCAGGGCAAGTCCTTGTAAAGTTTTTTCTTTAGACACGAATCATAAACCACATCAAGGGTAAAATCGTAATTTGTGAGCTTAGTCCTGAATTCTTAACCCAAAAGAATTGAAACCCAGAGGACTTTAATCTTGACAAAGGGACAAAAAGTGGTGTAGACAATCTTACCACACCGCCAACCAACAATTCTCCTGACAGAATGTATCACCAAACTGGAGTATCCATGAGCAAATCCTGAATAATCTGCACCGCGGTGAATTCGGAAGTGCCTTTTAAACACTTCTGGGTCATGTTTGCTTACATCGTTGTAACAACGCATGCGTGTAACTCTTCCTGGTTGTGGTGATTCATACTCGCCGTCCATCTTTGCTGATTCCCTGATACCAGAAAAATGGATATCATGCGACTCACACCATTCGTCTAGGCGGCGATGCATCCCCAGGTACGCATTGAACCCATTTCGTACCGTCTGCGATTCCCTGGGGGGGGGCTGCCCTTTTTAGCCATGACAGCGTTCACTGTGCTACTGCACGATGCCCCAGTTTGTGGTGTAACAATTAAATACCGCAAATGTTTTTGAAAATACCGCAGCCACAAATATCAATAAGTTAAAATGCCTTATAACTTAAAAAATACATACCTTACTTATCTTTAGTACCCAAAATGATCATCTGATGTCTAATCCTGCCAAATTTCAGGTAAATCCGTTCAGCCGGTTTTGCGCTTCGTAAGACACAACTGTCTATGGAAAAATGCATTGGTGGAAAAAAGCATTTTGGGAATCCTCTTTTTTCTTTGCATCCCTTGACCAGTCACTGCGAAACTTTGCACCATCCACCAATGTAGAAGTAAGACTAGGGCTGCAAAGTTTATTGGAGATTTGTTAAAATTCCGAGGAATCCCTATACCTGGGAGTCCTAACTATTACCACAAAATGGCTTCAGCCACTCTGTAATATATATTTTCTCTATTTTCTTTCACCGTCATGTCCTGTGTGATGCGTTAGTTTTAAAAGACTAAAAAGAAAGCAATGGTCATGTGACCAAGACCCCGTGTGAGGTCGAAAAAGGACCGGTGAAAATATCTCTTGTACGTATATATATATATATATATATATATATATATATATATATTCACTGAAAAAACCATAGGTTTTAGGGACAGTTATAGTTAGTTGGACATTGCACTCGTACAAAACCGTAAAATTCCCCGTTATAGTTAGTTCAGCTAACTATAACTCGCGCCCACAATGCACTGCTGATGGCGTCACATATTACATCACTGATGACATGGTCAGTGACATCACTGATGACATCACTGATGACATCACTGATGACATCATCCAGTGACTGTGTGTTTCTGTAAAGTTTGAATATGTTTAATATATATAGGGAAAGGCATATTGAAGAATGAGTGGGTGTATAAGTGTCTGAATGGATGATTTAGTACGTGAGTGACTGACTCTACAAGTGAGTGATTAAATGTATCTTACTGAATGCATGGGTTAGTGACTAAACTGTGTGAATGTCTGTATCCGTCTGTCTGTTGGTTTGTAAGCGGCTGCATGGCTTTCTGAATAGCTACATGAGTGTCTACATGGGTTATTGATTGGTTGTCTGAGTATCTGTATGGGTGCCTGAGTGTTTGTGTGGGTGGGGTGTGTGTGGCTGTGCATAGATGTGTGAGTTGGTGATTCACTGGGTGCATGGTTTCAAGAGTGCATCTGTGATGGACTGTATGGGTGGCTGAGTGTGTGTATGGGTGTGTTAGTGATTGAATGTATATCTCAGTGGTACATGTGTGAGTAACTACATATGTGAAAGGCAGTATATATGTGTGTTGGAGTATATAAATGGCTATAAGTGAGTGTGTGATTGTGAGAGTGGCTGTATGGATGAGTGTGTACTTGTATCAGTGATTGTATAAGAGCGTAAGAATGTGCTAGTATTTGTATGAGTAAGTGAGCTGGTGTGTGTATAACTGTATAGGTGAGTAAATGGGTGATTGATTAAGTTTTTGCATGACTGACTAGGTGTGTGAGTACCTCTATGGATGAGTGGCGGTGTGTGAGTGTTTATATAGGTGTATGAGTGCATATGATAGTCCTGTACTGAGTGACTAAGTATGAGTGACTGTACGGGTGAGTGAGTGGATGTGTGTGTAGACCTAAGAATCAGTGAGTGGGTATGTAGTTTTTGGTGTTGGAGTGTCTATGGTTTTGAGAATGGCAGTCTGTAATTTAGAGTGGTGTATCAAAAGTTATATTAGGGTGTGAGAAGATGCATGAAATTATCACATGGATGACGTCATCAGTGATGTCATTTGAGATGTCATCAGTGATGTCATCAGTGATGTCACTGACCATGTCATGAGTGATGTAATATGTGACGTCATCAGCAGTGCATTGCGGGCGCGAGTTATAGTTAGCTGAACTAACTATAACGGGGAATTTTACGGGTTTTGTACGAGTGCAATGTCCAACTAACTATAACTGTCCCTAAAACCTATGGTTTTTTCAGTGAATTTCAAAGGTTTTTTAAATGCTAATTTGTAACTATAACGTCCCTGAAACCTATGGTTTTTTCAGTGAATTTCAAAGGTTTTGTAAATGACAATTTTTAAATGTATTAATTGTTATATACATTTTTTTCATACTGATATCCAAATTTTTTAGAAACAATTTTTTTTTACATATTTTATTTTTTAAATTACATTGTAATTACATTATACATTACATTACAAAAATACTTTCTCAGAATGAATTACTTTAGTTTAAATACTTTGCACATAGGCAATAGACTTTTAAGTACAGTAGTTACAGTTGTTGCAATGGGCAACACATTTTCAAACACAATGCAACATTCAGCTCAATGTGAATTTCTAGTTAAATGCAATTAGTTACTTTATGGATTACTTTTCTAACCACAGGACTGGATCCTAGATTCAGTCCTGGGACATCTCCTGTAAACAGTTGAGTAAAAGCGTTTTGGTTACAGTAGTGATTTTTAAGGAATATTATTGTATTTTAAAAGTTGACACTTAGAAACTTTTTCTCATAGAATCACCAATGTTATCCTATGGAAGGAAATTCACTTAGCAGGTAAAAACTGTTATCGTTACTTTTTCTTACTCAGTGTTGGATCCTGGATCCAGCACTGGTGCATCTCCTGTAAACAGTTGAAAGAATGCGTTTAAGTCATACAGGCGATTTTTAAGGAATATTTGTAGTTTGTGAAAATCGACAAAGTTTTCTGCTGAAAACCAGACAATGGATTCCTATGGAAGAAAATATAAGTTACTGGTAAGTACGGTTAAAATTACTTTTCAGGGTCAGTGCTGGGCTAAAAGATGCAGCACTGGGTTCTCTCCTGATAACAGGTGAGTAAAGTGGAATTCGTACTTTGGTTGATTTTAGAGGAATATTATAAAGTTCCAAAACTCCACACTTAGAAGAATTTCCAAGTGAAACCAGTCAATGTTAGCCTATGAAGGAAATTCAAGTTACTGGTAAGTACGGTTAAAATTACTTTTGAGGATCAGTACTGGGCTGAAAGATGCAGCACTGAGGTCTCTCCTGATAACAGGTGAGTAAATCGGAATTCGTATTTCGGCTGATTTTAGAGGAATATTTTAAAGTTCCAAAACTCCACACTTAGAAGAATTTCCAAGTGAAACCAGTCAATGTTAGCCTATGGAAGGAAATTCAAGTTACTGGTAAGTACGGTTAAAATTACTTTTCAGGACCAGTACTGGGCTGAAAGATGCAGCACTGAGGTCTCTCCTGATAACAGGTGAGTAAATCAGAATTCGGATTTCGGCTGATTTTAGAGGAATATTTGTATGTTTCAAAAATCAACACTTAGAAACTTTTTCAGCAAAAAGCAGGCAATGATATCCTATGGAAGGAAATTCAAGTTACCGGTAAGTATGGGTAAAATTACTTTTGAGGATCAGTACTGGGCTGAAAGATGCAGCACTGAGGTCTCTCCTGATAACAGGTGAGTAAATCGGAATTCGTATTTCGGCTGATTTTAGAGGAATATTTTAAAGTTCCAAAACTCCACACTTGTTTGCGCACATGTCACCTGAGGCCCCGCCCCCTCCTTTCACCACTGTGCAAACGTGCCCCGTGGCGCGTTTTAAGTTGGGGGATTAGGTCACCTTGAATCCTGAGGGTCCCTGGGGCCCAACTAGCCCACCAGGTACTTCCAGTAAGCACCACAGGCCTGCGTTGCAATGCCTGTAACAAATTGTGCAGTTGTGTTTAGATAGTGTAGGGGGTCGTGCTGGGGGTAGTGTTTTAGGGTTTAGGGTAGTGCAGTGGTGTTTGTGTAGTGTAGGGGGTCATGCTGGGGGTAGTGTTTTAGGGTTTAGGGTAGTGCAGTGGTGTTTGGGTAGTGTAGGGGGTACTGCTGGGGGTAGTGTTTTAGGGTTTAGGGTAGTGCAATGGTGTTTGGATAGTGCAGGGGTACTGCTGGGGGTAGTGTTTTAGGGTTTAGGGTAGTGCAGTGGTGTTTGGGTAGTGTAGGGGGTACTGCTGGGGGTATTGTTTTAGGGTTTAGGGTAGTGCAGTGGTGTTTGTGTAGTGTAGGGGGTAGTGTTTTAGGGTTTATGGTAGTGCAGTGGTGTTTGTGTAGTGTAGGGGGTCGTGCTGGGGGTAGTGTTTTAGGGTTTAGGGTAGTGCAGTGGTGTTTGTGTAGTGTAGGAGCTCGTGGTTTAGGGTAGTGCAGTGGTGTTCGGGCAGTGTAGGGGGTCATGCTGGGGATGGTGTTTCAGGGTTTAGGGCAGTGCAGTGGTGTTCGGGCAGTGTAGGGGTCTTGGTGGGGGTGGTGTTTCTGGGTTTAGGGCAGTGGTGTTCGGGTAGTGAAGGGGGTCATCCGGGGGTAGTGTTTCAGGGTTTAGGGCAGTGCAGTAGTGTTTGGGTAGTGTAGGGGGTCATGCTGGGGGAGTGTTTGAGGGTTTAGGGCAGTGCAGTTGTGTTCGGGTAGTGTAGGGGTCGTGCTGGGGGAGTATTTTAGGGTTTAGGGTAGTGCAGTGGTGTTCGGGTAGTGTAGGGGGTCGTGCTGGGGGTTGAGTTTCAGGGTTTAGGGCAGTGCAGTGGTGTTCGGGCAGTGTAGGGGGTCATGCTGGGGCTGGTGTTTCAAGGTTTAGGGCAGTGCAGTGGTTTTCAGGCAGTGTAGGCCGTCGTGCTGGGGGTGGTGTTTCAGGGTTTAGGGCAGTGCAGTGGTGTTTGGGCAGTGTAGGGGGTCTTGCTGGGGGTAGTGTTTCAGGGTTTAGGGCAGTGCAGTGGTGTTCGTGCAATGTAGGGGGTCGTGCTGGGGATGGTGTTTCAGGGTTTAGGGCAGTGTAGTAGTTTCGGGCAGTGTAGGGGGTCGTGCAGGGGGTGGTGTTTCAGGGTTTAGGGCAGTGCAGTGGTGTTCGGGCAGTGTAGGGTGTCGTGCTGGGGGTGGTGTTTCAGGGTTTAGGGCAGTGCAGTGGTGTTCGGGCAGTGTAGGGGGTCATGCTGGGGCTGGTGTTTCAGGGTTTAGGGCAGTGCAGTGGTTTTCAGGCAGTGTAGGGGGTCTTGCTGGGGGTGAAGTTTCAGGGTTTAGGGCAGTGCAGTGGTGTTTGGGCAGTGTAGGGGGTCTTGCTGGGGGTAGTGTTTCAGGGTTTAGGGCAGTGCAGTGGTGTTCGTGCAATGTAGGGGGTCGTGCTGGGGATGGTGTTTCAGGGTTTAGGGCAGTGCAGTAGTTTGGGGCAGTGTTGGGGGTCGTGCAGGGGGTGGTGTTTCAGGGTTTAGGGCAGTGCAGTGGTGTTCGGGCAGTGTAGGGTGTCGTGCTGGGGGTGGTGTTTCAGGGTTTAGGGCAGTGCAGGGTGTTCGGGCAGTGTAGGGGTTGTGCACAGGGTGGTGTTTCAGGGTTTAGGGCAGTGCAGTGGTGTTCAGGCAGTGTAGTGGGTCGTGCTGGGGCTGGTGTTTCAGGGTTTAGGGCAGTGCGGTGGTGTTCGGGCAGTGTAGGGGGTCGTGCTGGGGCTGGTGTTTCAGGGTTTAGGGCAGTGCAGTTGTGTTCGGGCAGTGTAGGGGGTCGTGCTGGGGCTGGTGTTTCATGGTTTAGGGCAGTGCAGTGGTGTTCGGGCAGTGTAGGTGGTCGTGCTGGGGCTGGTGTTTCAGGGTTTAGGGCAGTGCAGTGGTGTTCGGGCATTGTAGGGGGTCGTGCTGGGGCTGGTGTTTCAGGGTTTAGGGCAGTGCAGTGGTGCTCGGGCAGTGTAGGGGGTCGTGCTGGGGTGGTGTTTCTGGGTTTAGGGTAGTGCAGTGGTGTTCGGGCAGTGTAGGGGGTCATGCTGGGGCTGGTGTTTCAGGGTTTAGGGCAGTGCAGTGGTGCTCGGGCAGTGTAGGGGGTCGTGCTAGGGGTGGTGTTTCAGGGTTTAGGGCAGTGGTGTTCGGGCAGTGTAGGGGGTCTTGCTGGGGGTGATGTTTCAGGGTTTAGGGCAGTGCAGTGGTGTTCGGGCAGTGTAGGGGGTCGTGCTGGGGGTGGTGTTTCAGGGTTTAGGGCACTGCAGTGGTGTTCGAACAGTGTAGGGGGTCGTGCAGGGGCTGGTGTTTCAAGGTTTAGGGCAGTGCAGTGGTGTTCGGGCAGTGTAGGGGGTTGTGCTGGGGGTAGTGTTTTAGGGTTTAGGGTAGTGCATTGGTGCTTGTGTAGTGTAGGGGGTCGTGCTGGGGGTAGTGTTTTAGGGTTTAGGGTAGTGCAGTGGTGTTTGTGCAGTGTAGGGGGTCATGTTTTAGGTTAGTGCAGTGGTGTTTGGGTAGTGTAGGGGGTCGTGCTGGGGGTATTGTTTTAGGATTTAGGTTAGTGCAGTGGTGTTTGGTTAGTGTAGGGGATCGTGCTGGGGGTAGTGTTTTAGGGTTTAGGGTAGTGCAGTGGTGTTTGTGTAGTGTAGGGGGTCGTGCTGGGGGTAGTGTTTTAGGGTTTAGGGTAGTGCAGTGGTGCTTGTGTAGTGTAGGGGGTCGTGTTTTAGGGTTTAGGGTAGTGCAGTGGTGTTTGTGTAGTGTAGTGGGTCATGTTTTAGGGTAGTGCAGTGATGTTTGGGTAATGTAGGGGGTCGTGCTGGGGGTAGTGTTTTAGGGTTTAGGGTAGTGCAGTGGTGTTTGTGTAGTGTAGGGGGTCATGCTGGGGGTAGTGTTTTAGTGTTTAGGATAGTGCAGTGGTGCTTGTGTAGTGTAGGGGGTCGTGCTGGGGGTAGTGTTTTAGCGTTTAGGGTAGTGCAGTGGTGTTTTTGTAGTGTAGGAGGTCATGTTTTAAGATGCAACACTCCAATACCTGACCAGTCTGCACTACATAAAACTGCAAAAAACTAAAAATAAAAGTGTTTTGCACACTTTTGTCATTGGGCTATATGTGGGCTACATCTGGGTAATATTTGTGCTACATTTGGGCTCTTTTTCTCTGGTGGCCATCTTGGAAGACCTTTGTTATGAAGTTTCCTAATTTCCTCATTTACTGCAGTCTCCTCAGTAGGAAATGCTTTCAGTTTTTTACTTTGATTCCATCAAGAAGGCATTCAGATGTGTCTCACATTTGCCATAAATTCAGAATGTTAGCACTCTAGTTGCTCATTAGATCACTGTAGTAAAGCTACTGCTCACTAGGGAGTTAACTGGAAGTCTGCTGCTGGTATTGAAAGTGATTGTTTCAGTCTGCATGTCAGAATTTTCTAATGAAGTAGAAGAGGATTTGAGATCTCACTTAAAACATGCCCTCATTTTTCTTTCTGCAGCACTAACCATAATTTCTATTTCAAAAAGAACCCCCTCATTTTGTTCCTTTTTAAATTAAATGTTTTAAGTATTAACGGTTTATTCCAATCAAGATGGCTTCAGGTGTGCCATACTTTTGTCATAAGTAAGGCTGTTAGCGCTCTAGTTGTTCTTTAGAACTCTCTGGGAAGCTGCTGTAGAACACAAAGGCATCAACTGGCAGGCTGCTCCTGTTGAAATATAACAGGAAGATATTTGAGATCACACTTGAAACATGTCCTAATTTTTCTTTCTACAGCACTACCCATAATTTCTATGACAAAATGAACCCCATCATTTTGTTCCTTTTTAAATTAAATGTTTTAAGTGTTACCAGTTTATTCCAATCAAGATGGCTTCAGGTGTGCCATACTTTTGTCATAAGTAAGGCTGTTAGCACTCTAGTTGTTCTTTAGAACACTCTGGGAAGCTGCAGTAGAACACAAAGGAATCAACTGACAGTCTCTGCCCTTGTTGGATGTACATGTTTTACTGAGAATGTCAGACTTCATTCTCACATGACTGAGAAAGATAATGTGAATTTACAGAAAATATGCTCTCATTTTACCTTCTGGAGCACCTTCCAGAACTCTATGGGACAAGCATGTGAAAATAGTTCTCTCTCAAACATGATTCATGATATCCCAGCAGAAGGTTTTTCACAGGGTAAAATCACCTTAGAACACACCACAATTCCTGAAATTAGTATGGTACCATCAACAAATGAATTCTAATGTAACTAGAGTCTGTTATCACCCTTTATAGTTCTCCTTTTGGTAACCCTCAAAATCTTTGATTCACTACAATGCATTTCAATGGAGTACTATCATTTATATTGGTCCCAAGATGGCTGCCAGCAATTCCAGGATGAAGTGCTGACAGCCAATCAGATCTCACGATGACATGTGTGGTTAGGCTCCGCCCAGATATATCTATCTTTTTACTTTTGATTTTCTCAGCAACTACTGAACGGATTTACACCATTTAACAAAAAGGGTTCTTTCTGAACCAAGAACTACCTCTTTGCCAAATTTGGTGTAATTCCATTCAGCAGTTCGGGCTGTAGCCGTGTCTAAAGTTTCCTATGGAAAATTGCATGGGGAAAACGCGTTTTGGGACCCCCTTTTTCTCGGCCCCCGCTTGACGAATCCCCCGAGACTTTCAGGGTAGGAGCGGACCGGAGCGCCCCACAAAGTTTGAAAATTTTGCGAAGATACGTCAACCGGCAAGAGTTATTTCAAATAGAATGTCGCGGATTTCCTATGGATAATAGGTTGTAACTATAACTATCTACTGGCGACCGCCAGTAGATAATATATATATATATATATACACACACACATATATATATATATATATATATACACACACACACATATATTCACTATAAAACCAAAGGTTACAGGGATATTATAGTTAGGTTCAGATTTTACACACACAAAACCATAGAAATTCAAAAGTTATAATTATCTCAAGTAACTATAACTCATGCCCTAAGGTTACTATAACTTGTGCCCCCGCCATGCAGTTTCCTCATCAATACTTTCACTGCAAATGTTGTAGCGATATTATCAATGATGTCATAGAAGATGTCATGAGTATTGTAATATGTGGGTAACTAGCAATGCAGGGCAAGGGTGCAAGTTATAGTTACCTTAGGACACAACTTATAGTTACTTGAGATAACTATAGCTGTTGAATTTCTATGGTTTTGTGTGTTTAACATCTAAACCTAACTATAACGTCCCTGTAACCTGGGTGTATGAGTGGTTGTGTGGGTGTGTAAGTGGTTGTGTGAGGTGGGTGTGTTGGTGCATGTGTTACCGGCTTTGTGGGTCTGTGAGTGAATGTTTGAGTGGCTGTGTGGGTCTGTGAGTGACTATGTGAGCAGCTGTATTGGTGTGTACTTGGGTGTGCGAGTGCCTCTGTTGGTCTGTGAGTGTTCTCTGGGTCTGTAAGTGGGAGTGGTTGTATGTGTGTGTAGATGTGTGTGTGTGTGTGAGTGGTTTTCTGGGTCTCTGAGTGTGTTTGTGTGGGAGGTTTTCTGAGTGGGTGGCTGTATGGGTGAGTGAGTGGTTATATGGGTGTGTAAGTGGGTGTGTGAATGAGTGCGTGTGTGACTGGCTGTGAGTGGTTTTGTGGGTCTCTGAGTGGGTGTGTGATTGGCAATACAGGTGTGTGAGTGGTTGCGTGGTTGTGTGTGTGAGTGCTTGTGTGGGTCGGTGAGTGGTTCTCTGAGTCAGTGTGTGAGTGGTGTTTTTGGTCTCTGAGTGGGTGTGTGAATAGCTGTATGGATGTGTGGGTGTGTGTGAGTGGGTCTGTGAGTGTGCGACTGGCTGTGTGGGTGTGCAAGTTTCTGTGTGGTTCTGAGTGGCTGTATGGGTGTATACATGGGTGTGTGAGTGTCTCTGTGGGTCTGTGAGTGGTGTTCTGGGTCTCAGAGTGAGTGTGTGAGTGGGTGCGTGAGTGGGTTTATTTTTTTTAATTGGGTTCTGGATTCACAGATCCGGTGCAGAATCGCATGGTGGGCCGTGCTGAGCGCCGCGGTGGATCCTTGCGCACTCCCCAAAACATTTTTGGACAATTTCTTGCTCATGAGGAGTCCCTCACAGACCCCTCCTATAGTCAGGATATCTGTATCCTGACCCCTTATATCCTACTTACACCCCCTCCTGGTAACCGTATCCCGACTGACAAAATGGTGGCCACAACTTTTCTCTCAGGTTGCGGCCAGCCAATCGCAGCACTGCTGTTGGCATGTGGATCCACAGTGAATTTGCGTCTCTAGATATACATAAATCTTTTTTCTTTAACAACTCCAAAACTACTGAACAGATTTACACCAAGTTACACAAAGCACTTTTTCTGGATATGATCTAGCTTTCTGCAAAATCTGATGTAATTCCGTTCAACAGTTCTGGCTGTAGTCATGTCTAAAATCAATATGGGAAATGGCATGGGAAAAAGGCATTTTGGTTCCCCCCTTTCCCTCTGCCCCTGCTAGACGAATCACTCCGACACTTTCCAGATAGCAGCTGTAGTGGGTGGCAAACTAGTTTAGAAAATTCGCGAAGATTCGTCAAACTGCACCAAAGTTATTAGCAAAACAAAAATGCTCTGTTTATGGAAACTACGTCCTAACTGTGATCTAATATATATTCACTGAAAAAAACAAAGGTTACAGGGCCGTTATAGTTAGGCTCAGATTTCACTTATACAAAACCAGGGAAATTCAGCAGTTATGGTTACCTGAGCTAACTATAACATATACTGCCGCAATGCACTGCTTATGACCTCACATATTACAAAACTCATGACATGGTCAGTGACATCACTGATGACATCTCAAATTATATCACTGATGACATCATCCAGTGATTGTGAGTGTTTTAGATATGTTTTTGTGTGTTAAACATATATACTAAGGTACCACAAAAGTTAAATTAGTATACTTTGTGTACTACTGAGTGATTCCTTTTTTAACAAAGTTTATGTGAGTCACTGTGTGTATACGTGTGTGTGGATGTCTGAGAGACTGTACAGTTGTGTGAGTGGCTGTATGGGTGTATAAGTGGATGTCTGAGTAGCTGTGTGGGTGACTTAGTAGCTAGGTGAGGGGCTGTATTGGTGAGTGAGTGGGTGTGTCAGTGGCTGTATAGGTGGGTGATTGAGTGGCTTTATGGGTGGGTGAGTCAGTGACTGTATGGGTGAGTGAGTGGATGTCTGAATGGCTGTATGAGTGAGTGAATGGGTATGTAATTGGCTGTATGGGTGAGTGAGTGGCTGTTTGCTTAAGTGAGTTGGTGTGTGCGTGGCTGTATGGAAGAGTGAATGTCTGTGGGATCGGCTGTATGGGTTAGTGAGTGGTTGTATGGATGTGTGAATGGGTATGTAAGTGGTTATATGGGTTTGAGACTGAGTGTGTGAGTGGTTGAGTGAGTGAGTGGCTCGGTTGAAAGGCTGTATGGGTGAGTGAATGGGGTGTGAGTGGCTGTATAGGTTAATAAGTGGGTGTGTCAGTAACTGTATGGGTGAGTGTGTGGCTGTATTGGTGAGCGACTGGTTGTATGATCAGGTTCTATGAGTGAGTGTGGGTGTGTGAGTGGCTCTATGGATTTGAGTGGCTGGGTAAGTACTTGTATGGGCCTGTGATAGATATGTGAGTGGTTGTGTGAGTGGGCGTATGAGAGGTTGTATGAGGGTGTGAGAGGTTCTGTGGATGATGTAATGGTGACGTCACTGACCATGTCATGAGTGATGTAATACATGAGGTCATAAGCAGTGCATTGTGGGTGGTTAAGTTATAGTTAGTTCGAGTAACTATAACTGCTGAATTTCACTGGTTTCGTACGAGTGAAATTGGAGCTTACCGATAGCGTCCCTGTATCCTTTGTTTTTTTTCTGAGAATTTCTAAGGTTTTTTTCATTCTATTTCCTAACTATAACTTCCCTGTAACCTTCATTTTTTTCAGTGACTTTCTAAGGTTTTATTTTATTCTATTTCCTAACTCTAACATCCCTAAAATCTTTGTTTTTTTCAGTGAAAAACCTTTGTTTTTTTCAGTGAAAAACCTTTGTTTTTTTCAGTGAAAAACCTTTGTTTTTTAAGTGAATTTGTAAGTTTTTTAAATTTTAGTTCCTATCTGTAACCAATAATTTTTTACACTAAGTGTGTGTGAGTGCATAAGTGTCTCAATGGGTGTATGAGTGTCTGAGTAGGTTTCTACGTGGGTGTGAGAGAGTATGAATGGGTCTGTAAGTGGGTACATAAGTGTCTGAGTGGGTCTGTGAGTGGGTGTATGAGACTCTGACAGGAGTTTTTCCCCCTCCGCACTCCACTTGGTACACAGAGTTAAGGAAAAACTCAGCCAACCGCCGGCAAAGCGGAGTTTACTGGCGCACTCACTCCTAGACTTCATCCCCCAACTAGTAGTGTGCCAGGAGGTCCCTTTCAAGAGTGGTTGAGAAAGGGGGCAGGGCCTCTAATGAGGTCTGAGAAATCCCACTATGGGGTACTTACTTGTGGCAACAATAGGGGTTCTTAGCTCCCAACGACCTTCAGCAGCCAAGGCGACTTCATCCCCCAACCAGTAGTGTGCCAGGAGGCTCCTTTGCAGAGTGGTTGAGAAAGGGGGCGCGACCTCCGACGAGGTCTGAGCATCCTGCTGTGGGGGACTTACTTGTGGCAACAATAGGGGTTCTTGGACCCCAACAACCCTCAGCAGCCAAGGGGACTTCATCCCCCAACAAGTAGTGTGCCAGAAGGAGCTTTTGCAGAGTGGTTGAGAAAGGGGGCAGGGCATCCGAACAGGTCTGAGCAATCCTGCTGTGGGGGACTTGTGGCAACAATAGGGGTTTTTGGACCCCAACAACCCTCAGCAGCCAAGGGGACTTCATCCCCCAACCAGTAGTGTGCCAGGAGGCCTCTTTGCAGACTGGTTGAGAAAGGGGGCGGGCCTCCAACGAGATCTGAGCAATCCCTCTGTGGGGGACTTACTTGTGGCAACAATAGGGGTTCTTGGCCCCCAACGACCCTCAGCAGCCAAGGGGACTTCATCCTCCAACCAGTACTGCGACAGGAGGGCCCTTTGCAGAGTGGTTGAGAAAGGGGGTGGGCCTCAGACAAGGTTTGAGCAATCCCGCTGCGGGGTAATCACTTGTGGCAACAATAGGGGTTCTTGGCCCCCAATGACCCTCAGAAGCCAAGGGGACTTCCAGTAGTGTGCCAGGAGGGCCCTTTGCAGAGTGGCCATTGGTCATTCTGTGCTATCCTCACCTCAGAGCAGCATCCTCTGCCATTATGCTGCTCTGTTTCTCAAACCTGCCCCCAACATGGCTGAGGAACTTGAGGACAAGGTACTCCCTTTCAGTGAGCCTGAATTGAACATCCTAACTGAGGGAGTGTTTAATAAGTACTCTCAGCTTTAGGGGAGGCCTGATGACCAGCTAAGTAATGCACACAAATCTCGCAAGATATTGCTACAAGCGGCGGGGCAAGATGTGCCGTAAGCGCTGGGAGGACCTGCGACGCTGGGCCTGGATTAAGGCCCAGGACATCATGGGCGTGTCCTCCAAGCCTCATTCACAATGGTCCTGCATGAATCCACTTTACAGGAGGGTCCTGAAGACAGCCTGGCTGACCCTCCATGCTCAGCTGGAGGACTTTAAGCAGCAGATAGCTGGTAAGTGCATGAACTGCATTATATGTCTTGAAGTATGATGTGATTGGTGAGAGAGATGTACCATCATGTGTCTTTTGTCGCCTTTCTCTTTATCAGAGTAATGGCTGCAGTACTTATAAGGTCAATGAATCATTGGAGCTATTGGAATGCTGTTTTCTGAGGGTATTCTTGGACTTGTAGTGTTCCAAACACAACTGGGTAGATTTCTCTTACATTTGCATCTTTGTGAAAAATTGCACTTACATAATCATGACTAGTGAGCTAAAGGCCTCATAACTGTTGTATTCTATGGTGAATTAATGGTTTGACCAATGCCTGTTGTTGGTATGTGAGGTGTTTGGATATTGTATGCTCTATCATGCATTCTTTTTAAGCGTTTTTTGCATGATTACTACTATATTTTTGTAAAATGACGTAAAGGCTGACATTGTGTTACTTGCCTCACTCAAATTTATACAAACATATCCAAGGTGTACTAAATACACACATAATCTTAACAGTGGCACGTATGTCATTTCAAATATGTAGGTAGCTGTACTAAGTAAGTACATGTGATTGCCAGTGGACAACACAAACAAAGCAGTCTTGTCATGCAAAATGTGGACTAGGGCATAGGTACACAAGATGTCTCCCATGAGCTTCAGCATGTATTGTGCCACCCATTAGAGACCACTCAAACTGTGACTATAGGCCTGCCATTGCAGCCTGTGTAAGCTGGTGCTAGCACCAATTACGACACATATAAGTTTCTTATATCTGAGGTCACTACACTTAAAACCTATAAGTCACTCCTAAGGCAAGCCTTTCAATCCTGAAGGCAGGGTGCTGGGTTATAGGTGTGCGGGGGCCCCTGCTGAGCAGGACACCCCTACAAACCCCAGAGTCTATTCTCCAGGCTTTGTAAGTGCGGACAGCCATTTTTATACATATAGTAGCCATCCGTCATTACGCAATGGCTAACTATGTAGTGGCTGTGCCAAACCTGGACATGTTTGGTATCAAACATGTTGGAATCATACCTCAACACCGTTACCGGTATTGGAGGTATGATTCCATGCACTGGGGGGCTCCTCCGAGAAGCCCCCAGTACTTCCGGTAACAGCCTTCCAGGGTCTGCCAGCAAGCTGGTGCTGCTGCCGACCCCAGACACGATTCTGCCCTACTGCTGCTGAGCTGAGCTCGAGCAGGGGACCATAGAACAATATGTTTCCTGTCACAGGGAGGTGTGACCACCTCCCAGAGAAGGACTTAGTGTATTGGACTGGGGTGGGGGCGCTTGCCAGTGCCACCAGACTGGTTTGAAGGGCACATTTGGTACCCTCCTTGAATACTCTGGTTTGAGCCAGTTCAGGGAGCCCTTGGCTCCCGCTCTAGCACGAAACCAGACATAGGACATGGGAGTATCCTCCCCTTTGTCCAGCCCCTCCTCTGGCAGAGACCTCTGATTTCTCCTAACCCCTTTCCCAGGGTATTTAAGGGCTCACCTGTGGGTGGGTCCTCAGATTCGTCGTGGGACAAGACTTAAGCCTGAAACCATGTCACTCTTCGACCGTCTGGACACTTAGACTTTACCTGGAACCGAGACTGCATCATGGAAGACTCCTGCTGCTCCTGGTCTCGCTGTTCTGCAAGTCTTCTTTGTCGTCTGGGTCTGTGTTTCTTCCCGAAACTTCAACAGACCTGAGGCATCAAGGACACCCGAAGTAATGTCCCTTGGAGTGAAGGAGCCACTCCCCTGCATCTGCAGGCACCTCTACGAAGCTGACCGTTTGCTGCTCCTGACGTCTCACGGACTTCGAAAGGCTCAGCAACATAGGTGGTGGTTCTGCAACTCTCTCGGGCCTGACCTGTCCTCTCTGCAATTTTGAGGCCAGTATCTCTCGTCGGAACCGCTGGGACCAAATCCTGTGCACCGTGTTGACTTGCCGTTGCCAAGGCTTGTTGGCTCTGTACTCCAGAGATCTGGCTACAAGAAGCTCCAGCATCTCTTCCTGCCAAGAACAGCGTCCTCACTGCATCCTCTGCACCATGGGCCATCATTTTTGGTGAGCTGCTTGGGGTCCTTATGCGACTCCTGTGCCTTCGGCCTGTGGGTCCACTCGAGGGTCTTCTACGGCTCCAGTTGGCTTGCCTGCTTGCTCGGGGCCTGCTCTGACTCTCCTACTTGGGGTGACTCCCTTGGACCTTGCTGGTCCCAACGTTGCTCCTTCTTTTCTTTCCACGCCTGCTGCAGCTGCCAAAGCTTGTTGGTGCTCCAGCCGGACGCCGACCCCCTGGTTCTCGACTTCCAACATGGGACTGCTCCTGCACAGCTCCTGGTCTTCCTCAGTGTCACCTGGTCCTCATAGCTGCAGCGACAAGGTCACCATCATCACTCCTGAACCTTTCGACATTGGTGGGCATTGCTCTTCCGTGCCTCTGGTCACCTACGAGTGGCATAGACTCTGCCCCCCTCTGCTTGCAGGTTCTCCTCTTCAAGAATCCATCCTTGGATTCCACCGGACGCTTGCACAGTCTTCGCCAGTGGTATCTTTACTGAAGTCCTCCATTGTGGTCTACGGCAGCTTCCAACGTCACTTCGCACCTATGCACTCGGCTTCCCTGGTGTAGGTATCCTGGTTCCTGAGGTATCCACGGGTGAGGTGACTCTCCAACTTTCTGTCTTTCACAAGGTTTCTTCAGGGTCCACTGGAAAAGGTCCTTCTTCTTCAAAACTGCAACCATGACTTTCCCGTTGACTTCTTTTGAGTACGCGGCTGTGTTTCCACTCTGCACACAGCCTCTGTGGGGTTCCTGGGTACTTACCTTGGGTGGTTTCTTGTGTCCCCAGCTCCTCTGAGTCTCCTGTGATTTATACTTTGAAAGCGGTGCTTAAATGAAAAAATTTAAGATATAGTATAACTGTAGAATTTCTAATGTTTGTGTAATTTAAGTTGGGTTTCTAGACTAAACATAAAGAAAGTTTTCCTAACTATAATTTATTTTTAACCTTTGTTTTTTATGTGAATTTCAATGGTTTTTATCATGTTAGTAACAAATATGTAATATTGGTAAAGTTTAGTGTTGTGGAGTGCAGTGTTATTAAGTGGAGTGTGGTAGAATAAAGTGGAGGATAGTGTTGTAAACTGTACTGTGGTACAGTATATTTTGGTATACTGGAGTGGAATAAAGTGGAATTGGGTATACTGGAGTGACGTACACTGGAATGGCATACAAATGAGTGGCATAGAGTGGAGTCACATACATTGGAGTGGTGTACACTGAAGTCGGCATATATTGGAATATCATATACTAAAATAGTGTAGAGTTGAGTGGCGTAGAGTGGTGTGGTACAGTGGAGTGGCATAAACTGGAATAGCGTACACTGGAGTGGAGTACAGTGGAGTGCCATACATTGGAGGCGCGTACATTTGAATGGTGTACAGTGGACTTAGGTAAATTTGAATGTCATACAGTGTAGTGTTGTAAAGTACATTTGCGTAAAGTGGTGTGCCATATATTGGAGTGCCGTACAGTGCAGTGGTGCAGAGCGGAATAGTGTACTCTACAGCAGTGTACATTGTAATAGGGTACAGTGCAATGGCGTATACTGGATTAGCTGAAAGTGCAGAAATATACAGTGGAGTAGCGTACAATTAAGTAGTGTTTACTGTAATAACGTAGAGTTTACTGGCGTTAAGACCTGAGATGTACATTGGAGTGGCATATAGTGGAGCACTGTACAGCAGAGTGTTGTACAATTTAATAGGGTCAACTATAGAAGAGTAGTGTCTAGTGGCACACTGAAGTTTTGTAAAGTGAATAGCATACAGTACATTGTGGTACACTACAGTGGGGTATATTGCATTTTTGCAGAATTAAGTGCCGTAGAGTTAAGTAGCGTACACTGGTATAGCATACACTCCAGCTCCAGTAGTGTACCATAAAGTGGGGCATAGTGGAATAGCATATAGTGGAATAGCGTTAAGTGGAGTTGCGCACAGTGGAATAGCATACAGCTGTGAGCAGTACAGTGTAGTGCTACCAGTAAACTGGCATACACGAAAATGTAATAGAATACAGTAGTGAACAGTATAATAGCATAGAGTATAGTGGTGTAGACTGGAGTGGCGTACAATGGAGTTGGGTGGAGTACAGTGGATCAGTGTACATTTTATTGGTGCATACTGGAGTGTCGTAAAGTGGAGTGGCGTACTGTAAATAGAGTAGAGTGCAGTGGTGTCAAGAAAACCTTATATACTGGAGTAGCATAAAGTGGAGTGTGTAATTAAAATGAAAGGAACAGTAAAATTATGTGAAAGCGTGAATGTAATATCTGAAAAATATCAATTTTAATATTTAAATGTGAAATTTCTGGCTGTATTTAAAATGATGTAAGTAACTGTAAACTTATATGTTGAATAAAACGTAGTTATATATTGTGCTCTGGTATACCGTGCAGAGTTCACCACAGTAAATGGGTCTTAGAACTGGTGATGTAATTGGTTGATGGCTGTGTTTACCAAAGGTAGAAATCAGCCATGTATTTTTTATGACAATTTTGCATTATTGTACGGTCATCGTTTCGCTGACTTCTGGGTTAGGGTGTTACATATAGTTAATTATTAAGGGCCCAATTCACAAAGGTAAAGTTAGACCAAAAGTCTAACTTTACTACTTTTCGGTAATCACAAAGGGACTTAACAGTAATATCTTTACGACTGCGGAGGTTCCGCACTTGAGCGCAGGTTCCACAGTCGGGGAAGAATCTACACCTGAGTGCGGAACCTCCACAGTCAGGGCTGACAATTTATGCCACCTGCAAGTCTCTGTTTATTTCACACACGTGTCACCTGCCGGCTCTGCACCTTGCCTTCCCATCTGCTAAGCGTCAGCATGCTAAATGACAGGAAGAAAAAGAACTTCACAGAGGAGGAGACCCAGATGATAGTTAAATTTGGAGTGGAGAATTATACCCTGGCATACTACATCACTTATAGCACGTGAAATCATACCATTCATAACAACACATAACTTCTCAAATTACATTATTTGTCAATACAGTGCATGGTAGGCGAGTTATAATTAGTGTTGTCTGGTTAGCGAGCTGAAAAGAGTGTGTAAAAAGATACGCTACTCTTAATAATTTGAAGGTGGTGGATAAATTGTAAATGAAAGTTATAACCATAACTTTAGAATTTTTAAAAAATTGTGTAGTTTCAATTTGGTTTGTCTAAAATCGATTTCTAATACCAATTCAATTAGTTCCGAGATTTCCGTGGGTCGGTTAGGTATCTGGGCTAAGGCGTCCTTTAGTTCATCTTTTAAACCTCGGTAAAAAACTGCTCCTCTTTTATTGTTTGGCCAGTTGGTTCCTACTACCAGTTTTTTGAATTGGGTTAGGTATGTGATTAAGTCTCTATTTCCCTGTTTCAGTTCTAAAAGTTCGTTGACCGTAGCTTGTGAAGCTTTTCTTCTGTCAAAAATTTGAAGAAACTCTTTTTTGAATTCTTCAAGGTTATACAAAATTGGGTCTTCTTTAGTAACCAGTGGCATGGACCATGATGCTGCATCTGCACTGAGATAGGATAAGATGAAGGCTACACGAGACTGTGCATCAGGGAATACTGATGGACGGCACATAAAATGGAGGGAACACTGAGTTAAAAAAAATTGAGTTTTTTTAGGGTGTCCATTGAAGCATTCAGGGGGTGCTAATGGAATTACTGGAGATAACGAATGGATAACCTGAGTGGGCGTGAAAGTGGTTGAGCTAGGTGCAGGATTGGAGTGTTCAGTAGTGTGAGTTTTAAAGTTGGGTCCCATCGCTAACTGATTCATTCTACTGGCCAAATCTGAGGTTTCTCTTCTGGAACTGACTACTTCCTGACGTAAGGTTTTATTTTCTTCCCTTAGTTCCTTTTTAATGCTCCCCAGGATTTCTCCTAAACCTTTTAAATCGATTCCTTCAGCCATTCTGCTCGGGTGCAACTATTCACGTGGGCACTTCACTCTGTCAGGTTTCCACCAAGATTGCACAGGAGCAGAATAGGCGTCTGTTCCCAATTCCCCTCCAAGAACCCACTGCCCCAGAAGTTTAGTAATCGAGGTGCAGCTGTGTTCACAGGGGGGGAAGGGGTAGGGGAGAAAAGAGAAGAGAGTGCCACTCACTGGGTCATCAGGAAGGAAATGTTTCTTTCTTCTTAATGCGAAAACTGTAAAAGAATGTTAAACACAATTATCCTACACTCTTTCTTTAGTCTACTCCTCTAATTATTATGTTTCTACTACTACTGTACATACCCCAAATTACTATGGCTTTAGCGTCTCTCCTAAACGGTTGATAACTCTTGCTCTTAACCTTTTGCAATATTTTTTCCTTGCATTATAAATTCTTAACAATGTACATATTTCTTACTTAGGTTGTACTTGAGATTCTGGAGAACGTCGCTGCAGGAATCTGAGCTTGATCAGGTAAGTGAAGAGAGTTCTTGAGGTGAAGGATTCACTCGAGCGAACAGATTAACAATGTCAGCGAACAATACTGATTCTCAAGGTACTTTAGGCACAGGTCGATAGTTGGTTTTGACACAGGTCAGAATTCACCAAACAACACTAGGCAACGGAGGTACACTGTGTTTAAGAACCCTTCGGTAGATATAGTTCAGAATGAGGAAACTGAACGCTGGAGGCGCAGTTTATTCAGGAGGCGTTGCTGAGGGGTTAGTTGAGCGTACTGCTCTTCGGAAGTGTGAGGAAACCAAATACGCTACTCAACGGAGACGCTGCTCTCATAGGGAAAAGGTGGCACTGATTGAGCAGGCAAGTGTGTATTAGGTCCCGAGGGAAGAGGAAATTAGTGACACGACTCGTAAGAGAGACACTGCTCCCAACGAAAGGAGAGGGACGCTGAATTGCTAGACAAGAGAGGTTAGCGTCTCCGAATCACCTGAGGAAAGTTTTACTCAGGCGCGTGAGCGAGACACAACTCTGCCCCACAAATGACTTGCGCAGAAACAAGACTCTTCCAGGATAACCGAAGGAGCTATACGACGAACACGTCGAGTCCTACCTTAACTATCTAGCTCGACGGGAGGCACGAAATACGCAGCCTCTTAATCAACTGGTTCAGGTGAAGTGCGCCGTTGATATGTTCCGCGCGCCTCACATTCCAAACAGGTTTGGAAGGGAACAAACACTAGAACGCAAGGGGAGGAGCAACGCTGGTGGCCATCTTGGATTTCCAAAGATGCCAGTACAATCTCCAGCCATTTGCTGACACATGGTTCTTTTCCTTGCAATCCGCTCTTCTCATGGAAACGCTAGCCAGGGTATGAATCCCAGCAGGTATTCTCCTTTGAACCCTGACAAATGGAGTACACTGGAGTGGGGTAGTGTAGAGTGGAGTGGCATGCTGCAGACTATAGTGGTGTGGAGTGCAGTAGAGTAGAATGGCATAGCATAGAGTCGAGTAAAGTGTCATAAATTCAAGTACCGTGTTGTACAGTAGAGTGTCATACAGTACTGGAAAGTGATGTAGACTAGAGTAGAGTGGCATACAGTCTAGTTGATTTTTGTAGAGTGGAGTGGTGTACAGTAAAGTGTGGTAGAGTGGATTGACATACAGTGGAGTAGTAAAATAGAGCGGAGTACTGTCTCAGAGTAGAGTGGAGTAACGTGGGGTACAGTGACATGGCATGCAAAGAGTTGCATACAGTGTTGTATAGTGGACTAGAGTATTGTATAGTTGAGTGGAGTAGAGTGTTGCACAATGTCATATAGTATAGTACAGTGAAGTGAAGGTGTATAGATAGGAGTAAAGTGTCGGAGTGGCATACAGTGTGGTAGAGTGTTGGAGAGTGGAGTTCCATAGTATACAGTAGTGTGTGAAACAGTGGAGCTGCATAGAGTGGATTATTGTATAGTAGCATAGAGTGAGGTAAAGTCTCGTACAGTAGAGTAGAGTCGAGTGGAGTGGTGTAACGTAATCTTGAGTAAAGTACAATAGAGTGTATTGGTGTGTTGTAAAGTAGAGTGCCATTGAGTGGAGTGTACTGGGGTAGTGTAGGTAGTAAACTGTTATGAATTGGAGCTGGGTCTTGTACAGTATAGTGAAATGCTGTGTCATATAGAAAAGTGTTGTATAGTGGAATAGAGTGTTGTACATTGGAGTGTACAGGTATAGAATGGAGTATAGAGTTGGACAGTGGCGTGTACGGGAACAGAGTGGATTAGAATGTCGTAGAGTGCCATGAAGTGTGGTAGACTTTCATAGAGTGGAGTTAGAGTGGGGGAGAGTTTCATACAATGGAGCAGCGTGGAGTGGGGTGGGGTACACTGTAGTGGCGTAGAGTGGATTACTGTAAAGTGGAGTACATACAGTGGAATACTGTACAGTGGAGTATATAAGAGTGGAGTGGCATAGAGTGAAATAGTGTGGAGTGGTGTACAGTGGAGTGGCACATAGTGGAATAGGGCACAGTGAATTAGCATAGAGTGGGGTGGCATACATTGAAGTAGCGTAGTGTAGAGTCGAGTGAACTGTTATAAACTGGAGTGGCGTCTAATACAGTAGAGTGGAGTACTCTGTCATACAGTGTTGGGAACTGTCATAGAGTGGAGTGGAGGGTTGTACAAAAGAGTGTACGGGCATAGCGTTGAGAGCAAATTTGGACAGTGGAGTGTACTGGGATAGAGTGTAGTAGAGTTTTGTGGAGTGGAGTTATATACAGTGGAGGAGAGTACACTGGAGTGGCGTAGAATGGAGTAGAGTGGAGTAGCATAAAGTGTAATAGCGTAGAGTGGAGTAGCGTAGATGGGAGTGGCGTAGAGTGTAATAGTGTATATTGTAGAAACGTACAATGGAGTGGCATAAAGTGTAATAACGTATAGTGTAGTAGCATACAGAGAAGTAGCGTAGAGTGAAGTGGTTTAGACTGGGGTGGTGTAGAGTGTAATGGCATACAGTGGAGTGGTGTACAATAGAGTGGAATAACACAGTATAGGAGCAAAGATTGAAGTTGCGTACAGTGTAATAGCGTAGAATGGACTGACATACAGAGGAGTACAGTGGAGTGGCGTACAGCAGAATAGCATAGAGTAGAATTGTGTAGAGTGGAGTGGCATAGAGTTGAGTGGTGTAGACTGGAGTAGTGTACAGTAAAGTGGGTTAGAGAGAATGAAATAGCATATAGTAGAGTGGCGTCCAATGGACTAGCGTAGAACGGAGTGGCGTAGAGTGGAGTGGTGTAGAGTGGAGTAGCATATAGTGGAGTGGCATACAGTAGAATAGAGTGAGGTGAAGTGGTGTACAGTAGTGGCATAGACAGGAATAGCGTATAGTGGAGTAGCATACAGTGCAGTGGCGTACAGTGAAGTGGTGTAACCCGGTATTTGTAAAGCGTGAACTAATCACCCATAAGTCTCAAGGCGCTGGGGGCCGTCGGGGAGATTAAGTGAGCTATTGCCCAGAGTCACATGATGCTTAGCTGATCTGCCTCCGTGCTGGGATCGAACCGTGAGCCCCGCGCTCCAGAGTCAGCCGCCCTGGCCGCTGTGCCACACCTCTCCCTGTAGCCTGGAGTGGCATTCACTAGAATGGGGTAGACCGTAATAGCATACAGTGGAGTGGCGTACATTGGAGTGGGGTCCAATCAAATAGCGTAGAATGAAGTGGCGTAGAGTGGAGTGCCATACACTGGAGTAGCATAGAGTGGAGTAGCATACAATGAAATAGCTTAGATTGTAGTGGCATACAGTGAATGGTGTAGAGTGTATTAGCATATACTGGAGTAGCATATAGCGGAGTGGCATACAGTGGAGGCGCGTACACTGAAGAGGGCTAGAGTGGAGTTGCATACAGTGTAATAGCTAGAGTGGACTGGTTTGGAGTGGAGTTGTGTACAGTGTAATAGCATAGAGTGGAGTGGCATAGACCGGAGTGTTGTACAGTGGAGTGGCGTAGAGCGTAATAGTGTATAGTGGAGTAGCGTACAGAGGAGTGGAGTATAATGGAGTGATGTAGGCTGGAGTGGCATAAAGTGGCGTGGGGTAGAGTGTAATAGCATGCAGTGGAGTAGGGTCCAATCGAATAGTGCAGAATGAAGTGGCGCAGACCGGAATGCCATACACTGGAGTGGCGTAAAGTGGAGTAGCGTCCAATGGAGTGGCGTACAGTTGAGTGACGTAGACTGGAGGGGCGTAGAGTGGTATCTCGTACAGTGGAGATGCTTAGAGTGGAGTGGCGTAGAGTGAAATAGCATATAGCGGAGTGGCTTCAGTGGCGTGGCATACGGATGTATGTAAAATTTAGCACCAATGATGATTATAGTGTGCAGAGTAACGCAAAACAGCGAATCGTGCTGCCTTGGGTTTCTTCAAATTTAACAATCAACGCAGGGCCACACATGGTGGCCTTGCGTTCCTTTGTAAATTTGACTTAAGCACTGCATTGCCCATGTGACGCCATGAGTGATGCAAGGATACCACAATCCAGTAATACTGCCAGGACTTAGTTCTATTTTGGGCCATAGTATACTGTGATAAGTTTGCAGTATACCATGGTACATGGCGATGACAAGCCAGTATATAATTAGGTTTGGCTTTTTTTTTTTTTAGACTGAAAAGGCAGCATACTGTATTTACTACACTTTGGCTGTGTTCAGTGTTAGAGCCTTAGATATAAGTAAGTAGTAGGTTCCTACCTATTACCACTCTATTAAAGTGGTATTAGGTAGGTAAATTAATTTATATATTTTTTAATACGTTTAGGGCCATGTATTGCAGCAGTTTCGCAAAAGTTTGTGAAATTCCTTGAAAGTACTGCAGTGACAGATATCACTACGTTTAAATGCCTTATAACTTAAAAAATACTTACCCTACTTAACTGGAGTACCCAAAAAGCATAATCTCTGCACCGTAATGTATAATCCTGCCAAATTTAATGTAAATCCATTCAGCTGTTTTTGCACTACGTCAAATACAATAATCTATGGAAAATGCATTGGTGGAAAAATGTGTTTTAGGACCCCTTTTATCTTAGCACCCCCTTAACAATTCACTACAAAAATTTACATCATCTCAAAATGTAGAAAATGGTCTAGGTCTGGAACGTTTTGTGGTGATTTGTCAAACAGGTGGAAAGTTATTAGGGAGCTAATATCCAAGGAATTCCTATCTTTGGGAATACTAACGATAACAACAGAATGGCAAACAGATTTAATGTGATTTTTTGTTGTTGTTATTGTATTTGTTATGCATTTTGTTTATTGGTTTACATAATCATGTGACCATAAATGTGTCTTTTAGTTGTTCATGTAGTTATTCTGAATCTTTACAGATGCAGTCAAGTTTATTTTCTGGGCTTCCTTGCAACTTTTAGTAGGATTTTGCTACATATGAATCCAAAACTGAATGAAAATCAATCATTGTTATTATAAAAATGAAGATTATTATATTTTTCCTAATGGCCAATTATCATGTCCCCCATACAGTAGTTAGTATATCTCACTGCCAAGGCACTTTTCAATCAATCAATCAGGATTTGTAGAGTGCACTTATCACCCGTGAGGGTATCCAGGCACTGGGATCGTCTGCTCAGGGCTTCAGTAGAGGAGCTAGGTTTTGAGTCCCCTTCTGAATTCCTGAAGGGAGGGGATGTCCTGAGGTGGATGGGGAGACAGTTCCAGAATTTTGCGGTGAGGTAGGAGAAGGAACAACCTCCACTGTTGCAGCAGCGGATGTGGTGGGGTGGGTGAGAGAGAGGCGGAGCGCAGGTCTCTTTGTGAGGTGCGCTGTGAGTCCAGCCTACAGTGCATTGACATAGTCTAGGCGGCTGGTGACGAGGGCTTGTGTGACGGTTTGTCTGGTGGAGATTGGGAGACAATGGAAAATCTTACGTAGCATGCGTAGGGTGAGGAAACTGGCAGAGGAGACTGCGTTTATCTGGTTCTTCATGTTGAGTTTGTTTTCCAGGATGAAACAGAGGTTTCGGGCTTGGTCCCTGGGGGCGGGTCTCTGGTCGGCGGGCCACCTGCAGTCATCCCATGATGAGGCAGTGTTCCCGAAGATCATAACTTCTGTTTTGTCTGTACTTAGTTTGAGGCAGTCGTCTTGTATCCAGTTGGCAACACTGGTCATGCAGAGGGGGAAGTTGGCCTTCGCAGTGGCGGGGTCTTTGGATAGCGAGAGGATGAGCTGGGTGTCATCCGTAGTAGGAGATGATGTTCAGTCTGTGGTGTCCGATGATGCTGGTCAAGGGGTTCATGTAGGTGTTGAAGAGGGTGGGGCTGAGGGATGATCCTTGGGGAACGCCGCAAATGATGTCCTTGGGCTTTAATGTGAAAGGAAGGAGGAGGACTTTTTGATGTCTTCTCGGATGCTGAGGGGTTGAAGAACTCATTGACGATACCGAAGAGTTCTTTGCTGTGGTTGGAGCTGGCTTGGATGAGGTTGGCTAAGGCATTCCTTGAGGTGTCTTTCAGGATCTTGTGGTACTGGCTGAATGCATTCTAGAAGGCGGTCCAGTCGGTGGGCTCCTTGATGGTGCACCATCTCCTTTCAGTTGTTTGCAGTTGCGTTTCGAGGTTCTTAAATTCGGGGTGTACCATCTGGCTTGTTTGGAGGGTCTGTTGGGTTTGGAGGTTTTGCTGGGGGTGAATTTGCCAGTGCTGTCGGAGATCCAGATGGTGAAATTTTTGATGGCTTGTTTAATGTCCGAGGTGGTGTCTGGGGGGAGGAGTTGAGGGCGTGTACATCTGGCTCTCGGATACTCTGTTCCAGCTCTGATGAGAGGTGCTGAGTGGTCTGGTGGCATGGCTGGGTGCTGTTGTGTATGTGAAATGGACGATGGTGTGGTCTGACCAGGTGAGCTTGGTGGTGTGGCTGTATTCGTCTCTGTTGCTGGCTGTATAGATGGGATCTAGCATTTGTCCTGCGAGGTGCGCTGGGTCTGTGACTATCTGAGTTAGGCCGAGCCTGTTCATGCTGTCTAGAAGGTTGGTGGGGTTGGTGTCATTGGGGATGTTGAGGTCGAAATTGAGATCTTTGAGGAAGATGTAGTGTTTGATGTCGATGGCGTGGGGGGCGATGAATTCGGGGATAGCGTTGCAGAAATTGGGGCAGAGTTTTGGGGATATGTTGGCGAGGATGCCTTTGATGGTAGTGTTGCCCTCTACACAGAGCTGAAAGTTGAGGTATTCCATGATCGGTGTGTAGTCGACCGTTGTGGTGGTGCAGTGGATGGATTCGTTGTGGATAATGGCAATACCACATCCGAGCTTGTTGATGCGGTTGGGGTAGGCGATCTTGTATTCGCTAGGCATGGCGATGTCAGGTGTGGAGGTGGCATTGAGCCAGGTCTCTGTGAGGAACACAATGTCGGGGGTGAGGGTGGTGATGGTGTCCCATATCTCAGTTGAGTGCTTGCTGAGGGTTCGGGCATTGAGCAGGAGGCAGTGGAGTTGGCGGGGAGTAGTCATTGCTGGAGGAGTGGTGGAGGCGGGGTGTACTGGTGAGCTGGTGTTGCAGGTGAAACGGCAGTGGCGGAAAGTGAAGGGACCAGCTGTGGAGCGAGGAGAGGTGCGGCAGCAGTCTTTGTTGCAGGGTCTGGTGTTCAAGGCTCAGTTGTGGAGTAGCAGTGGACTGTGGGAGAACCAGGGCTCCTGGCACTGGGCACTGACAGGCTTGCCTTAGGCGCGCCCGTGCAGCGGCCTCCATAAGTAGTCCTGGAAGGTGGAAGGGGGCTGGCAGGAAGGCAGGAGGGCGGGAGCTGGAAAACAGTGGGTGAGAGCCGGCGGAGAGGGAGACAAGAGGCACGAGGCAAAATGCAAATAACCAAATTTTCACTTTTGCATTTGGTTGCACAGGAGTACATTAGGAAGATGTGTTTTGTTTGGCTTGTTGGGCAGTTTTATTTTGTGAGCCAGAGAGCATGCAAATAAAACTTATGTAGATTAAAATGTATTCTATTTGTTATGTATTTGTTTATAGGTTTCCATTAGCATGTGACCATAAATGGGTCTTTTAGTTGTTCATGTAGTAAATCTCAAACTTTACATATGCAATCTATTTTATTTTTTGGGCTTCCTTGCTACTCTTTGTAGTATTGTGCCTCAAGATATCACTAAGTTGAAAAACCTTATAAGTTAAAAAATACTCTACTTACATGCAGTACCCAAAAGAATCATCTGCGCACCCTAATATCTAATGCTGTCAAATTCAGGAAAATCCGACTGGCCGTTTTCGGGATATGCGAAATACAAACGTCTTTGTAAAATGCATTGGATTTCAAACCCGTTTTGGGATCTCCCTTTTTTCTTGGTAACCCCATTTACCAAACTGAACAAAACTTCTAGCCCTGTAACAATGAAACAGGTGCAACAGGTATGCACAGTTTCACAGACATTCGTCAAATGAGTACAAAGTTATTATGGGGCAAAAATCCCAATCTCTGGTGACCCTAACTATAACTAGAGTGGCTACCACCACTCCGTAACATCACTGATAAAACAAAGGTTAAAGTGTTGTTACAATTAGCAATTATAATTATATCTTACTTTATATTAAAAAACCTTACAAATTCACAGAAAAAAACACAAAGGTAATGTAACATTATAGTTAGGTGAAAATTTCAGTGACAAAGTAAAATTTCAAACTAAAAACAACATTGAAATTCACCAGTATAGTTATCTCAAGTAACTATAACTCGTAACTATAACTTGCGCCCCCGCCATACACAGTGTTGTCATCAATGTTGTCAATTCAGTTGTCATCAGTATGCTATCAATGATGTCACTGAACATGTCATGAGTGTTGTAATATGTGAGGTCATAAGCAGTGCATGGTGATGGCACAAGTTATAGTTACCTTAGGGCTGTGAATTTCTAAGGATTTTTCAACATAAATCTTATTACCATACATAATGTCAACCCCACGCCGCGCACGGCCAAATTGGGGCTGGCCGCAGGGCCTGGGCATCGGCTAGGCCCTGTGTCCAACCCCTTACAGGCAAGCAATCTCATGCCACTCATGGCCTTCGGCTGCTGTGCACAGTGTAGGGTTGGGTGCAGGGCCTGGCCGGCTGGCAGTCCCTGCACCCATCCCTCTGCGAGCACCCTACTCCCTGTTGCACATGGACTTTGGCAGTGCACAGTGTGTGGTTGAGGCCATGCGCCCTCCACCCCTCAAGTGCCCTACCTTCCGCCGAACACAGCCTTCTGGCGGGAAGCAGTCGGAGCACCGCGGTCTTAACCACGCGTGTTCCAACTATGCAAGCTCATCCACGCTTGCTGTAACCATGCATATGCCTTAACCATGCATATGCGTGATTGAGGCAGTGCGCGATCTACCTGCTGGCTGGGCTGGGTAGTTTTCTGGGCTGGGGTAGTTTTCTGGGCTGGGGGGTCAGGGAAGTTTTCTCGTCTGGGGGTAGTTTTCTGGGCTGGGGGGTCTGGGGTAGTTTTCTGGGCTGGAGGGGGTCGGGGTAGTTTTCTGGGCTGGGGGGTTGGAGGTAGTTTCCAGGGCTGGGGTGGGGGGGGGGGGTCAGAGGTAGTTTCCAGGGCTGGGGGGTCGGGGTAGTTTCAGGGCTGGAGGAGGGTCGGGGTAGTTTTTTTTTATTAGGGGTTAGGGTATTAGGCCTGAGAGCAGTGGAAGGGGTTGGGGTAGTTTTAGGGACAGCGCAGGGGGTTGGAGGGGGTCGGATAGTGTTTGTTAAGGGACAGGTTTTAGGCCTCAGGGCAGGGGAGGGGAATGGGTAGTCAGGTCGTTTTTAGGGCTTAGGGGAGGGCGGGGTAGTTTTTAGGGCTGGGGGGGAAGTCGGGGTAGTTTAAAATAGGGGTTTGGGTTTTAGGCCTAAGGGCAGTGGAAGGAGTTGGGGTAGTTTTAGGGACAGCGCAAGGGGGTGGGAGGGGGTTGAGATATTTGGACCTTAGGGTGAGGAGGGGGGTCTCGACCTTAGCCATGCATACCCCTTTACCATTCATGCCTTTACCACGAAATTACGTGGTAAAGGCATGCGTGGTAAAGGAATGCGTGGTTAAGATGCATTCATGGTTTAGGCTGCGTGGTAGAGGCATGTGATGGAGCAGGGTAAATATAAAAATTTTAACCTCCTAATATTTTTGTACAATATTAATAAACATGTTCGTTCAGGTAAATAACCAACAATGTATGTAAAGGGTTAATGGTAACACGCAATTCAGTGTGCAAAGTAATGGACTAATAATTGTTTACGTTTCTAACATAACATAAAATTTTGCGTACTAAAATAATAATAAAATGCATGATTTGTGCTTTTGAATAAAACGTGTGGTTGCAAAATAAAGTGAGGGTAAGTAAGGGACAGCTTTATATGTTGCTTCTGCTAGGTAATACCTAATTGGGGTACGTAGAAAGACGGGAGGGAAACGAAAGGGTTTATATTTGTTTTAATAACATTTTGTTTTCTTTAAAAATAGTGCGCTTAGGCCTGCCGAGCAGCAATATAAAATGGCCGCGAGTTACTAGAGTGCGCATGAGCGGATGCGACCATGTGATAGAGGAGAGAGGCTGTGGAAAAGGGATGATCACGTGCTGATGCCGAGAGGCTAAGATGAAAGTATGGTCAAGGCTGCTGTGACCCTTCTGAGCAGATGTGTGCCAAGATGATCAGCAAGAAGCGTGAGAAGCCTGGTTGAATCAATAGAAGGAACTGTATTATACAAAATGTAGCAGAAAAAGATACAATTTGGACTGATTGAAACGGATGAGCAAGGGCATGAACTGTGGGAAACGATGCTTGCATGGACATTCCACACGGAACTGGTTAAGACCAGGAAGTTTGATTAAAATGTATAGGGACCTGAGTTTTTGACCATGTAAGAAGAAACATTTTATGCTGTAAGCTAGAATTAGGGTATAAGAAGACCTACTCTTGGTGGGAGGGGTTAGAATGCTGGAGTAGAATGCTGGAGTAGAATGCTGCGGGAGATGCTGAAGAAGTTAGATGCTGTAGATGGGAGAGTTTGCGGTTGCTGATGCTGACGAGCTGATGCTGCTGCTGTTATTTTCCTTTTCCAGTTGAGTATAAGATGCTGTTTTAGGAGAACTTTTATTTGATAGGTTTTTATTAGAATTATTAGGATGTCCCAGAGAGATAGATAGGTTGATCTATAGAGTTATTAGTATGATAACCTCATTTTCCGTCTAATAAAAGTGCCATGCAATTTCAACTATTCTTATATTGATGATAAATGCAATGATCTGAATAATAAGATTAATCTCAAATTTCCTGCATTCAAAACTTTATATAAACTTTATTATTCTTTAAACAAATGACTCAGTGATTTTCTTTAGTATAATGACTAATAATGAAATGGTAAAGAGTTCATTGTGATTGAGCTGGTCTTAATCACCATCAACTGATTCCTACTAGTTGGTCCATCGACCAATGAGCGGAATACCTTAAAAGCAAATGAGAATTATTGTGTCATTATAAAAGAGGTATCCCGTCTCCTTCCAGCAAATCGTTTTCTCCTAGGTTTCATGACGGAGGAAATCCAGGGAACAAATGAGTAAGTGAATGTATATGCGGTGTTATGGGCCCCACCGTCATATGGATATAGTGTGTGTGTTAGAGAAATAATTGCACCTGGATGACCAAAAGCATAATAGGAGAAATTATTTTTATTTTAAGCGCTGGATCAGATTTCTTGGTAGCAGAGGATGGTTACTATAGATTAGTTTGGTGATTATTGATTTTTGATTATAGATTATTGATAAGTTTGTCTAACACTTTTTTGTTGAGTCGCGTTATGTTATATGTAGGTTTTCACGCTTCCGGGAAGTAGGAAGTGGAACACGTGTGGCAAGAGATGTCGCATGGAATTTTTACACTGTCTGAGTTCATTTTTGGTAATAACACAGGTTGTGTTATATTAGGGACATTTTGCGTATAAAAGGTGTGTAAGTGAAATAGTGATCGGTTTTTCTTGTGAAACTCTGGCCTTAATTCTCAGGAGCAGTATAGTCTCCACATGTGTTTTATCCCCAGAGAAACGGGTTTATTGATTGCTTGAAAGAAGGGTAAGGTAGAGGGAAGTGCTACTTTATCGGCGAAACTGAAATTTCTGTGGTAGGGTAGAGGTAAGCACTGAGGAAAATACAGAATTTACCGATAAATTTTGTAAAGGAGGGGTCAAGAGTAGAAGTGACGTAGACAAGAGCCGCGCTGGGATTGGACAGTGCGCCGTAGACAGAAATCGCTGTGATTGGAGTGTTGGTGTGAGTCGCGCTAGCATTGGTTGAAATAACGCATACGGAACAGTGTTGAATTGCGGATTGTTTAAGGAGAAAAAGGTTGTGAAACATGTCGTACTATGAGTATGGAAAAGAGAAAACGTCTTGGATGTCAAAAGTTAAGAACTTCTTTAAGAAGGACAAAAAGGTAGTGACTAGAGAGGGACAAATAATTCCTCCGCCGAAATCACCAGCTTCACATATGATGCTGAAATATGGATATCATACATGCATATGGTTAGAAAATTGGACAAAATACACAAAGAACGATGGAGCATTGGCTTTTCCTGAGACTGGTTCATTTAATGTAGCTGTCTTACGGAACTTGAGAGAAAAGATGGTAATGTTAGAACCTAGACCGACACAGTTTGAAGCTTTAGCGGAATGGGAAGATGAGATGTATGAGAGGGAGAGATCCAGAGGATTAAAGAATCATGAGTTTATACCCGGAAGGTTGTGGGGAATAAATCATGAGGACAGAGTAAAACGTTGGAGATACGCTAACATTGCAGGAGGTTTGTTTCCAGCTTTTACGGTTGAGGAAGAAGCAAAGAGAAAGTGTACTGAGAAAAAGAAGCATGTAGTGGTAGAAAAGTATGTGTATGGTAGTAGTGAAACAGATGACGAATTGCTGGAAGATATTTTAAACAGAAACCCACCTCCATACCAACAGACTTCTGTGGTGGTGACACCTAATGCACCGCAAATGGAAACTGGGAGGAATAAAAAACCCGAACGAAGAAATGAAATAAATAGGTCACAAGAAACATTTAAAATTTCACAAAATGGAGAGACCGAAAGTGACAATGCAATTGAACTAGCAAAAACGACAAAAGAATTGACTGAGAAAATAAGAGAATTGACAAAGAATATGGAAGCTGTAACTGTATCAGTAACGATAGGTCCAGTAATGCCAATTTTTGAGAATCAGAAAATAAATGAACATTCTTTGGTGATTCCCATGAATTCACATTCGCAAAGAAAAAGAAGGGTTGGAACTGAATAATGAAGGTGCACACAATTCGGCTAGTACGTGTAGACCAAGTTCACCTACAAATTTGACGATAAATGAGAGTGAGATTAGGAGAATGCCTATGGTGACAGAGTCCGCATCAGGAACACCAGAAAGAAGCAGTGATTGGATTGAATTAAATAGTACGCCTGTAGGTCCGACACCAGAAGAGTTAAATGAATGGATGAAAGCGCTAAAAGCAAAAGAACCAGAAGAAAAACCATTAGATGTAATTAGGTTAAAAATAGACATGGAAGAGTTGATTTTGGGAACAATTGGAACGGAAAAACTAAAAAATTATCAGGATGACGAGATTATGTTTCTGTGCAAGAGTCTTACTTGGAGAGCTAGAAATTTACATGACAAATTGGAAGAGATTGCAGGTGAACTAGGAGTGGAATTTGTGAAAGTGAGGACATTGCAGAAACCGTACAGAGTAGATTTTTGTGAGAAAGACATAGAGAATTTGAACACATCAGGTAGACTGACCCAGATAAAAGAGCTGATTGTTTTATTGAGAAAATGGGGTGATGTGGATAGATGGAGAAATAGATGGACAAAGAGGCATGAGAAAACAACAGATAAAGCATCTTTGGCTTTTGCAGACAGATAGGGAACCAGTTGCTAGGGAATACCCGATGAGAGAAACACCAGGTGGTAGTTATGTGCATGTTCCGTGGACCAGACAGGATATACTGTCATTTACAAATGACTTCCCAAAATTGAGAGAGAAACCAGTAGAATGGTACAGACCAGTGGAGAGATTTGTTAAGGTGTCAAAAGTGCTGTGGATAGATCTAGATGGATTGTTTGATATAGTAGTGCCTGCTGATTTATGGACAGAATGTAAGATTACAATTGATTGGCCAACTGTAGAATATCCAAGGGATGCCAAAACAGGAGCGCCAGGTCCAGAAGTGATGAGGAAGTATGATCAAGTAGTTACCTTTTTGAAGAATAAAATTCCACCAAAAGAAACAGATTGGGTAAAAATAGACAGAACAACACAGGAAAGCAAAGAATCAGTGCACGCGTACTATGAGAGATTGTTGTTGGTTTTCAAACAGTATAGTGGTTATGAGACACTAAGTGAGAAGGACATGAGTCATTTTGTATATAGGTTTATGTATGGATTAACACCAGAGATAAGTGAAAGGATTAAGCAGCACTTGATAGGATGGCAGAATAGCACAGTGGATGAAGTTTTGAGATATGCTAAGTATTGCAGTGATGAAATTGAGAGTAAACAGTGTAAATTGAAAGAGAGAGCCATGTGGGCACAGGTGAAAGTTGCAGAGAAGCAAGAAGCTCAATTGAATAATACTAGCAGTGAAACAGGACAGTTTAAATCCCAACCTAATATAGGTAAAGGAAAAGGACAAATGAGCATAGATGAGGCGAAGAAAAAGTGGCCATGCCACAACTGCGGAAAGCTAGGGCATTGGAGAAACAAGTGTAAATTTCCTCCAAAACCTAATGTGGAAAATCAATCATTAAATTCACAGGTGCAGAGTGAGGTAGTTACTCAACAAAGTCAGGTGCCACAACCACCACTTCCCAAGAGTGCTAACCAACAGAAATACAGTGCAGAAACAGGATTCTACGGAGGAGAACAGGTAAAACAGTTGTCACGTGCAGCTGAAATTTCACAATATTGGTTACGACAGAATGAAGATGAGTCGTATGAAAGTTCATGACGGTGTCTAAAAGAGAGGGAAGAGTGCGTGCTTGGCGCAACTCTAGAGGTAGATCAGTCTGGTCCATTTGTGGATGGAGAAGTGAATGGTGCAAATGTAACATTCCTTGTTGACACTGGAGCTACCCGTTCTACTGTTAGGTCAGTGGAAATTCCAAATCTTCCTCTCTCAGGTGAACATATACAAGTGGTTGGAGTTTCCAATCAGCAAATTGAAACGCCTCTTACTAGATTAGTAAAGGTAAGAATTGGTCCATTTGGTGAAATGCACCGATTTGTGGTGTGTGATTGTAGTCCCGTGAACCTTTTAGGACGCGATTTATTGTGCAAGATGAATTGCACAATTTATTGTACTCCAGACGGAATTGCATTTCAGACTCCGGATGAGGATGTGCTGTATAAAATGACAATGGTAAATTTAGAACCAGAAATAAATGGCTTGTTTCCTGTATTTGATGCAGAGAAAATCCCAAATGAGTTGAAAAGGACAGTGAAAGAAGAAGTGTGGGACTTGACAGGAGAAGATGTAGAATTAATGAAAGGAGTAGATCCCGTTAAAATAACGGTAAAAGAAGGAACGAGTTACTCAAATACGCCCCAGTATAAATTAACTCCAGAAATAATTGAAGGAATAACGCCAGTAATAAATAAAATGATTGAACAAGGGATTCTAAAAGAAATCATGAGCAGTCCATGTAATTCGCCAATAATGGGACTGAAAAAGCCAAATGGAACATATAGAATAGTACAGGATTTAAGAAAGGTAAACAAAATTGTTGTGCCTTGTTGCCCAATAGTACCGAACCCTGCTGTGATTCTATACCAGATTCCACGCGAAGCAGAGTGGTACACTGTGATTGATTTATGTCATGCATTTTTCTCTATTCCATTGCATCCAGATAGCCAGCCAATATTTGCGTTTAGGTTTGGAGAGCGTATTTTGGCATGGTGCCGAATTCCTCAAGGGTACACAGAAAGTCCCTCAATCTTTAATCAGATCCTAAAGAAATCATTGGAAGATTTAAGAATGCCAGAAAAGTCAGTAATGGTTCAGTATATTGATGACCTACTGGTGGCATCAAAAACAAAAGAAGCCAGTGTAAATGATACAATTGCTTTGCTGAATCATTTAGCAAAAAGAGGACATAAAGAGTCCCCTTCAAAATTGCAGTTTTGTCAACAAGAAGTCCAGTATTTAGGGCATAAAATTGAGAAAGGAGTACGAAAGGTAACGACAGAGAATAAAAATGATTCAAGGAATGAGAGCTCCAATGACACAAAGAGAGGTAAGAATGTTTTTGGGAATGGTTGGATATTGTCGACAATGGATAAGCGGTTTTTCACTAGTTGCTAAACCATTGCAGAAACTGACAAAGAAGGATGTTAAAGATCCTTTTGAAATGAATGATGAAGAAATGAAAGCATTCAGAGAGCTGAAAAAGAAATTGTGTGAGGCTCCAGCATTGGGAATGCCTGACTATGAGAAAGATTTTGAGCTGTATTGCAGTGAAAGAGATGGATGTGCATTTTCAGTTTTGGTGCAGAGACATGGAACTATGAAAAGACCAATTGCATATTTTTCAGCTGTTTTAGACCCCGTAGCGAAAGCGTTGCCTGGATGTTTGAAAGCAGTTGCTGCTACTTGTGTGAGTCTGGAACAAAGTGAAGGCATAGTGATGGGGTATCCATTGAGAGTGTATGTTCCCCATTCTGTGGAAATTCTTTTGACAAGAACGAAAACCCAATACATGACACATAGTCGGCTGACTAGGTATGAAAAGGTAATTTTGAGTGCAGATAATGTGACCATTGACAGATGTATGAATGTGAATCCTTCAACATCATTGCCAGATGAAGAGAATGTGATTGAAATGGATGAAGTAGATCACGATTGTCTGAATGTGCTCGAATACTGTACAAAACCAAGAGCTGATATACGAGATGAGCCTTTGAAAGAATCAGATTATATTCTGTTTGTGGATGGCTCATGTTTGAGAACGAGTGATGGAGTTCTAAGTGCAGCATATGCAGTTTGCACAGTAGCAACTGTATTGGAAGCATCTTGCCTGAAAGGTGTACGGTCTGCCCAAGTTGCAGAATTAGTAGCTCTGATTCAAGCATGTAAGTTGGGAAGAAATGTACGGGTTACGATTATGACTG
Organism: Calotriton arnoldi; assembly: GCA_963921515.1. Lineage (NCBI taxonomy): Eukaryota > Metazoa > Chordata > Amphibia > Caudata > Salamandridae > Calotriton > Calotriton arnoldi. Next base: position 2,911,929 of record CAWUFW010000282.1, read on the forward strand.
ACAGCCAGTACGGCTTTGGGGTCGTGCATGATTTTGGTCAGATTTGGTCACAAAGGGGTTTCTTGACGTCTGCAGGGACGCCTATCAGAAATGGAGATTTTGTGAAAAAAGTTGCTTGAGGCGATACAGCTGCCTAAACAGATCGCTGTCGTGAAGTGCAATGCACATAAAAATGGGGAAGACTACATTACTGTTGGCAACAAATATGCTGACGAGATGGCACAGTACTGTGCAAAGAATGTGGTATCTTTGAATAAATGTCGCGAAAGAGAGCATATTTCTTGTCCTTTGCTTTTTACTAACTCTATTGAAACATGGGATGAGGTGAGACAGTTACAAGAAGCTGCAGAAGACGAAGAAAAAGATACTTGGCTAAAAGCAGGATGTAGAAAACATGAAGAAACTGATGTATGGGTTTACAGGGATGAGAGACCAGTTATGCCTGATAGCATGATTTCTGACATGGCACGGATGTACCATGGGCAAGCCCATATTGGGAGAGATTCAATGATCAGACTTTTTAGACAAACATGGTACAATCTAAAATTCAGAGCCATTGCTGAGAGTCTTTGTCAGAGATGTCTTATTTGTCAACAGTTAAATCCAGGAAGGAAGACAGTAGTGAGTCTAGGAAGAATAGGACGAGAAGGGGGTCCTTTCACCAGAATGCAAATGGATTTTATTGAAATGCCACCTTGCAGCAGACTGAGGTATGTTCTAGTGGTTGTCTGTTTGTTTTCCCGTTGGGTGGAGGCATATCCAACAAGAAGGAATGACAGTATCACAGTAGCAAAAGTTTTGCTGCGAGAATTTATTCCAAGGTATGGTTTTTCAGTCACGATTGAAACAGATAGAGGAACACATTTCCAGAACGAATTAGTTAAACTGATTTGTGAAGCACTTAGTATTAAACAGAAACTGCATTGTGCATACAGACCAGAGGCTTCTGGAATAGTAGAACAAGTAAATGGAACGATCAAGAACAGGTTAGGAAAAATGTGTCAAGCTACAGGACTAAAATGGCCAGATGCTCTGCCATTAGTTCTGATGACAATCAGAAGCATTCCGGAAAGAAAGACTGGACTCAGTCCACATGAAATAATCATGGGACGAGCAATGAGACAAGCACAAGTACCTGTCAACAAGCTACTGACTATAACTGATGATCTAGTACTGGATTATTGCAAAGGATTGGCTGATGTGGTGCGTTCTGTGTTTCATCAGGTTGGACCGGATGCGACCACTCTTGAAAGAAAACCAGCTCACGACTTGAATCCAGGAGATTGGGTTCGAATAAAAGTCCACCGGAGAAGAAACTGTTTGGTTCCTCGCTGGGACGAACCACGACAAGTGATCCTAGTGACGACCACCGCAGTCAAGTGTGCAGGAGTGAAACACTGGGTACATGCCAGCCACACAATCAGAGTTCCAGAACCTAAAGATCGACCTGTAAGTCGACATCTGGAAGACCCAACTACAAGTGAAACGATAGAAGAAGAAGAGGAAATAGAAGAAATAGCTGAAGTTCCAGAATTTGAAGATCGACCTGTTAGTCGACATCTGGAAATATCTGACACCAGTTCAGAATCTGATACAGAACATTCAGAAGGAGAAGAAATTACAAAAAGAAAGTGGAATTTTGAAAGCATAAGAGAAGAAACTGAGCCAGAAGATAGTGACAGTGAACAACCAAGTACAAGTTGTGGTAAAATTCCTTCGAAGATAATATTAATAGATGAAGAAGGGAGAGTTTCAAACCAAAAGTTAGAAAAATCGGTAAACCCCGAGGAGCAGTAGGGACAGATAGTCAAACACAAGAACAGGGAAATTTAGAAGCAGATAGAGAAACTGACACAAAATCGGAAGAACCTCGAGGAGGGACAGAAATAGGTGAACGAAGGAAGATAAGAAAAGAACCACAAGTAGCTGAAAGCGAAATCATAAGCTTCAAAATACGAGGAAATAACGAAAAGATTGAAACAGAATCAGAAGAAAGTGGAGAAGAAAGAAATGAAAAACTAGAGACAAGAAAAAGAAATTGGAAAACAAAGAGAGGAAAAAGGAAGTGAAGCAAAAAGGCCAAGAAAAGGAGACAATTGGCCCAACGAAGTAAGAAAATTAAGATACAGAATCATAAAATTGGATGGGAAAAGTGCTGAACAAGTGAATGAAATAACAAGTCAAAAAGAGCAAGGAAAACAAGGTGGGAAACACTTGCAGAAAACGAAAAGAATAAAGAAAGTAAATCAAAAGTACAGATCGCCTGAATGGTTGTATCGTGCTTTGACTAGTCACAAAGAAGAATTGAACGCTCACGAAAACCCAGAACAAAGAAACCTGATGGGAGAAAGTGAAGTGCAACAAACCTGAAGCAACAAACCTGAAGAAGTTTAGATAGTTTACCGGATTTGACAAAACACTGAACTGACGAATTTACCGGATGTAACAAAGAAAGAATTCTGAAAAAGAATTAAAAGAAAGTACCAAGCAAAGACAAAATATTGGAAGTACAGAGTGGCAAGCAAGTCATTTCTGAGGTGTAGTGACACAATTTTCTAGAAAACAAGTAAATAAGGTTAAAAGACAATGGAGAATACTAGAGATAGAAAGTGTAGATGTGAGTTTTTAAGTAGATGGTGCAAGATGTGCTGTTTTTGTACAGGTTTATTAATAACAGTATGGGTGGTTTTAGCAATAACTATTCCAATTAGTTTAGCTGTAGTGGAAAAATCTAATAACACTGAGAAAGAAAAAGGAGCTAACACTCAAGAGCCAGTTATTTTGAAGAGTAGTGCAGAATTACATAAGGACAAATCAATAACAGATTTTTCAAAGAATGTTTTTACTAAATTACTGTATGAGTACGTAGAAACAATGGATGTAAGAGATTGCTATGTTTGTATGCAATTGCCTGCATCTGTAGCAGAGGGTGTGACTTATCATCACCTCCCTTTGACATATGGAATAACATGTAGCGTTTTAGCAAGCTTATTTTATAAAACCGGTAGATTAGAATATTATTACACTGACATAAATAAGATTTTTGCGAAAGTTTCTGTAGTTCCCGAGCTTAACAAAATAAAAGAGGGAAAGACGTTTGGTGAATATTTTTTAGAAGATAAGATTTTAACATCAGATAATATATTTAGGTACAACCTTACCTGTGAGTTAAAGAAGGAAGAAAAGGTATTTTTAGAAATGGTTGAAGAGCGAAGAGTGAAATTTTAAAGAAAAGTAATAGAAGAGACAAAAACACCTCTTTGGGCGTTTGAAGAAGACCATCATGATAAGAAAAAGACAAATGCAGCTATGACTCTGGATCGGCCCCAACAGGGAAGGTTGTGCATTAGAAGAAATAAGACAAGATATGACAATTATTTTGTGGGTTCCAGCAATTGCCATGACAATTACCAAATTCTAGGTGGATGGGGATTCAAAGGGGGAAAAGATCCAATATTTCCAGGAATTTATTATGTTTGCGGGAATAGGGCTTATTATAGGTTGCCAGACCATTGGTATGGGTCATGTTACTTAGGCCTGGTCTTTCCAAAGATTTTTCATGTGGATAGAAAAGAAAAAGGAACACACAAAATGATAAATACCTTTACACGACGAAAAAGGGAAAGTTTTTCAGAAATAGTAGGTGATATTTTTGGTGCATTGATACCAGCAGTGGGAATATCTTTGAATGCATTTAGAATTCGGAAATTATCCACAGTAGTAGATCGTTTATCTACAGATACTGCTGGAGGGTTCTTAATGGTAAATACCGAGATGGTTGCAATGAGAACTATGGTGATGCAAAATCGTCTTGCCCTTGACATTGTTTTGGCAAAAGAGGGCGGAGTCTGTGGAATGCTGAAAGTCCAACATTGTTGCACTTACATTCCAGATAAAAGCGAAAATATACAGAAGTATATAACAAATATTACAAATTTGCACAAAGAACTTGTTCCACTGGAGGTTGAAAGTGTGTGGGGAAAACTTGGTAAAGGGTTTTCTTCTGTAACAAATTGGTTAACAAGAATGAGTGGATTAATAATAGGGAAAGTTATAATAATAGCAACCATGATGATAATAATAATAATAATAATAATATTAATACTGAAGCTTGCAGTAACCTGTATAAAGAGAAGAAGGCAGAACAAGATAGAATAAGAAATTATGATAAACAAGGAAAGAGAGAGATAGGTGAAATAGAGTTAGAAGAAATAAAAGAGAACATGTACAAGAAAACGAAGAAACAAGTTGAAAGGGATACAGAAGTATAAACTAACAAAAGCAAATGGATAAAAGATATATGCTGTCTGAGAAAATTGTATAACTTGGGTTTTTGTGGTGATATTAAAAATCACCAAAGGGGGAGTTGATGGAGCAGGGTAAATATAAAAATTTTAACCTCCTAATATTTTCGTACAATATTAATAAACATGTTCGTTCAGGTAAATAACCAACAATGTATGTAAAGGGTTAATGGTAACACGCAATTCAGTGTGCAAAGTAATGGACTAATAATTGTTTACGTTTCTAACATAACATAAAATTTTGCGTACTAAAATAATAATAAAATGCATGATTTCTGCTTTTGAATAAAACGTGTGGTTGCAAAATAAAGTGAGGGTAAGTAAGGGACAGCTTTATATGTTGCTTCTGCTAGGTAATACCTAATTGGGGTACGTAGAAAGACGGGAGGGAAACGAAAGGGTTTATATTTCTTTGTTTTAATAACATTTTGTTTTCTTTAAAAATAGTGCGCTTAGGCCTGCCGAGCAGCAATATAAAATGGCCGCGAGTTACTAGAGTGCGCATGAGCGGATGCGACCATGTGATAGAGGAGAGAGGCTGTGGAAAAGGGATGATCACGTGCTGATGCCGAGAGGCTAAGATGAAAGTATGGTCAAGGCTGCTGTGACCCTTCTGAGCAGATGTGTGCCAAGATGATCAGCAAGAAGCGTGAGAAGCCTGGTTGAATCAATAGAAGGAACTGTATTATACAAAATGTAGCAGAAAAAGATACAATTTAGACTGATCGAAATGGATGAGCAAGGGCATGAACTGTGGGAAACGATGCTTGCATGGACATTCCACACGGAACTGGTTAAGACCAGGAAGTTTGATTAAAATGTATAGGGACCTGAGTTTTTGACCAATGAGAATGAATCGCGCCATGTAAGAAGAAACATTTTATGCTGTAAGCTAGAATTAGGGTATAAGAAGACCTACTCTTGGTGGGAGGGGTTAGAATGCTGGAGTAGAATGCTGGAGTAGAATGCTGGAGTAGAATGCTGCGGGATGCTGCGGGAGATGCTGAAGAAGTTAGATGCTGTAGATGGGAGAGTTTGCGGTTGCTGATGCTGACGAGCTGATGCTGCTGCTGTTATTTTCCTTTTCCAGTTGAGTATAAGATGCTGTTTTAGGAGAACTTTTATTTGATAGGTTTTTATTAGAATTATTAGGATTTCCCAGAGAGATAGATAGGTTGATCTATAGAGTTATTAGTATGATAACCTCATTTTCCGTCTAATAAAAGTGCCATGCAATTTCAACTATTCTTATATTGATGATAAATGCAATGATCTGAATAATAAGATTAATCTCAAATTTCCTGCATTCAAAACTTTATATAAACTTTATTATTCTTTAAACAAATGACTCAGTGATTTTCTTTAGTATAATGACTAATAATGAAATGGTAAAGAGTTCATTGTGATTGAGCTGGTCTTAATCACCATCAACTGATTCCTACTAGTTGGTCCATCGACCAATGAGCGGAATACCTTAAAAACAAATGAGAAATATTGTGTCATTATAAAAGAGGTATCCCGTCTCCTTCCAGCGAATCGTTTTTCTCCTAGGTTTCATGACGGAGGAAATCCAGGGAACAAATGAGTAAGTGAATGTATATGCGGTGTTATGGGCCCCACCGTCATATGGATATAGTGTGTGTGTTAGAGAAATAATTGCACCTGGATGACCAAAAGCATAATAGGAGAAATTATTTTTATTGTAAGCGCTGGATCACATGCGTGGTTTAGCCATGCGTGCCTTTATCATACAACCCCTTCTGGCATGCACAGCATGCAGTTGGTCTTGCAGGTCTTGACTGCACTTACGCAGACTTACTGACTTTGTTAAAGGGTCACTGCAGCAAAATATTAAAAGTGGCCCTTCTAGCACCAAGCTGCAAAAAATGTAAATAGCCCTAGCAGGGCATTATGGGGCTCTCCTTCAAGGAGCAGTGAATAATAAATTGTCATGAGAAGTGGAAACCGTGACCCGCAGCGGCCAAAAAGGAACCAAAATCACCACCTCTAGTTTCTCATCCTGAATTTTCAATAGCAACCTTTGGATCAGAGGTACCAAGGGGAATGCATAGAGTGGTCTCTTAGGCTACTTCTACAGAAGAGCGCCCCCTTGCTCACTGTTCTGGATACCTGGAACATAATTGCAGAAGAAGGCAGTTGGTTCTGGATGCAAGCAGGTCCATAAAAGAGGTGCTTTTTTGGGGGGGAGCACTGGCTTGAACACGGTCAGATTCTGTTAAATGTTTCTCTGCCCACAATCCTAGAGGTCACTACCTCATTCAAGGATGGCAAACGTGTGCTGTCATGATGGCTTAGCTAAGCTAGTTACCATGTTAGATCTCACCAATACGTCGGACTGGCACAACTGTTGTTGGAAATGCAGGAAAGCATGAAACACCGTGTGGTGTCCTACTGTTGAGTTTATTATGTTTCAGCCTTGTTTCCAAGGCTTCCTGTAGAATGTTCTGTTTAGGAATGTTTGAACTTGAATGTAGTCAGTTACTGCTGTGGTCTGGAGGATGAGGTCTCTTGGGAAGAACCTGCAATAAACCGTCCTTCATTTCCAACCTACGCCTCCTGTGTCTTCTATTGAGGTGCCCATCACCTCATTTTGACGACGAGCGAAAAGCAACCCTTGAGACCTCAACTCGACATGGGCAATTTATCAATTGTTGCCTTACCTTTGTCTTCATCGCAATCAGCTTTCTTCTGAATCCAGTACTGTGGAGTTTGCAGGGCGAAGTGAGGAACACACCGTGCAGTGAAGGTGTTTGGCGAATAGTGCTTTCTCCAGGTCGTTTTCTGTGGAGAGTGTCCTTCGCTTACTGTGCCTCCTGGAGTGCCTTTGTGAATTTGGCCCTGTGGTTCCGGTCCTCTGCTGGCTCTGTTGTTCACTCCTTCACTGTCCTACTCGCCGACGAAGTCCAATCCGTGCTTGGGGATTGTGGACGAGAGGCAAATGGTTGCCTGACCTTGCCTGTCCTCCGCGTAAGGTCTCGGAGCGACGTCATGCCTGCGGACATTTTGAGCAACGTCCAGACGTCGGCGGCCATTTTGGATGTTGTTGGTTGCCTGACTTTGCCTGGCCCCTGCGTGGATTCTTTGAGCGACGTAACCCTTGCGGACATTCCGAGCAACGTCCAGACGTCGGCGGCCATTTCGAAGGTCCTTCTAGCAAATGACTGCCTGACCTTGCCTGGTCTTGTCGAATCTGCTTTGCGGGACATTACACTTGAGGAAAGCGTATTTTCTACTCCAACACATATCCGGCGTTGCCTGTTATTGTGTAGGTCCTTGCCTGACCGTTTGTTGCCTCTGCATTAGTTTCAGTTAAGGCCTGCGGGTAAGTGGGTAAGTGGGTCTACCTTTATTCTTCACGCTGATCTGCACAGCTTACGTGCAGGCATTTTACTCAGAGCAAATTTCATTTTCTGTTGCGCTGATCTGCACAGCTTATGTGCAGGCACCTGCTGTATCCATCTTTCATACGCTGATCTGCACAGCTTACGTGCAGACTCTGGGTCTACCTTTATTCTTCACGCTGATCTGCACAGCTTACGTGCAGACTCCTGGCATTACTAACATTGTCTTTCACGCTGATCTGCACAGCATATCTTTCATTGTTATTTATTCCTACAAGTTGTTATGTATCTTGTCTGCCTGGTACTTTGTCATCCTTTTGCTGTCAGCTTGTGTTTTACTATTTCCGTCATGCAAAATGTCACTCCTCCGCCGTTTTTTCTGTCTGTTCCTGGTGATCCTCCGTTATCCTGGCTCAAATGGAAGAAAGTTTTTACTAATTATGCCAGAATGTGTGGCACTTCATTAAGTGCTGAAAGAAAATCTTCTCTGTTTCTGCATTGTCTGGGATGTGAGGGGCAAGATGTGTTTGAACATCTCCCAGATCTTCCTGACAGTGAAGCGTCCACACTGAACGAATATGAGATCTGTATAAGGAAAATGGATTTGCATTATCTTCCAAAAGTGAGTATGATTTTAGAAAGGTACCACTTTGGGAAGAGAATGCAAAGGCAAGAAGAGTCGGTGGAACAGTATGTGACCTCTTTGCGCAAGTTAGCTTCTACATGCTCCTTTGCTGGTAGTCTCGAGGAAAGACTTTGAGATCAGCTGATGTTGGGTTGTTCTTTAGATAAAGCTAAAGAAAGTCTTTGGCAGAAGGACAATCCTTCTCTTCAAGAGGTGTTAACTACGCCGAAAATGCACGAACATTCCAAAGCTTGTGTTGAGGCAATCCGTAAAGATACTGTTAGTGGTAAGAACGATGGTGGAGAAGTTAAGGAGGTTAAGATCCAATCTTCTGAAAGATCTCACAGGTGTGATCCTAATGGTAGTAAAAATACTAACAGGTATATTCGCCCTAATGTTAACACAAAAACAGTTGTGGGTAAGTGTTTCAGGTGTGGTAATACAGGTCACATGGCTAACTTCAAGGACTGTCCAGGGTGGAAGGTTGTTTGTTCTATATGAAAAAAGAAGGGTCACCTTTCGAAATGTTGTCGATTTAGTAAAGAGCAGAAGAAGGTGAGAGAAGTTGACATCTATGATCAGGATGATCTAGAAGTAATTGTTTGTCAGGTCCGTGAACGAGCAGTTGATGGGCCATTTGAGCAAGTTTTGGTCAATGATAATGCAGTTAAAATGTTGTTCGATTCTGGTGCAAAAATTACGCTTATACCAAAAGCTTTCTATGATAAACAACTTTCTGGAAAAGTGGTTCTTTTAAAACCAGACATCATACCTAGGGGTTATGGTGGACAAATAATCGACTTGTTGGGTTATTTCTTGGGCACCATCGATTTTAAAGGAAGGGTGGTTGCAGCTAAAATGTATGTCTCCATGAAAGGTGATTCTCTTATCAGTTGGAGTCATCAACGTGACTTACATGTATATTTGGATCCTAATCGGTCTCCCTCAGTTTGTTTGAGTGAATTGCCTGCAGTGGCGACTATTACAGGTGGTGAGACTTGGATTACAAAATTTCCTGATGTTTTTAGCAATAAATTGGGTTGTCTAAAAAATTATGTGCACCTTATAAAGCTAAAAGTTGATGCCATGCCAAGAGTAGCGAAGGTCAGAAATGTGCCTCTGTTAGTCAGAGGAAAAATGAAAACAGAATTGGACAAACTGTTGCAGAATGGAGTTATTCAAGAAGTCAAAAGCCACAGAGTGGGTTTCTCCGGTGGTGATGGCTCACAAGGCCAATGGGGAGGCCCGGCTGTGCATTGACTTGAGGGAGTTGAACAAAGCCGTGGTTGTTGACCATTATCCCATTCCCAACATATCAGAGATGTTATCCTCTTTGGATGGGGCTACACATTTTTCAACATTGGATCTCTCCTCGGCTTACCATTAAGTAAGACTTCATCCCTCATGTCAAGATCTCACGGCCTTCATTACTCCTTTCGGAACTTTTAAATTCCTTAGAATGCCGTTTGGGCTCACATCTGCAGCTTCGGTATTTCAGAGAGTGATGGAGAGTCTGCTGAGTAGTATTGATGGGGTAAAAGTTTACCAAGATGATGTTCTGGTCCATGGTGTAAATTTGCAAGAACACAACAAAAGGTTGATGGAAGTTTTGTCAAAAATTCAAGATTCTGGTCTCACCCTAAGACTGGACAAGTGTAAATTTGATGTTAGTGAAATAGAATATTTGGGTCACTTGGTATCTGGTGATGGGATTAGACCCAAGCCCTCTTTAGTTGATACTATATCTTGTTTTAATTTTCCACAAAACAAAGATGAACTTGTAAAGTTCTTGGGTATGGCAGAGTTTTACAATAAATTTGTGCCTTCCTTTGCGCAGAAGACTGAATGCATGAGAGAACTTTTTAAAAAAGGAAGAGTTTGTTTGGAGTCAAGCTTGTTGTGAGGAATTTGATACTATTAAGAAATGTTTGTGTGAAGCTCTGAATTTGGCCAGTTTTGACCCATCCAAAGAGTCATATATCATGACTGACGCCGGTTGTAAAGGTGTGGGTGCTGTTTTGCTTCAACCAAGTAAAGAGGTTGATAATACTATTTTGTTCATATCTAGACCTCTTAGGGGAGCTGAACTCAACTACTCAGTTGTGGAGAAGGAAGCATTGGGGGTCTACTGGGCTATTCGAAAATTAAAGAAATTTCTGTGGGGCAAACGTTTTACTGTTGTGTCTGATCATAAACTTTTAAAATAAATTTTTGGGAAAAAAGGTATAGATTGTGTCTCCCATAGAATAAGGAAATGGGTGGTTGCTCTGCAGGACTTTGAATTTGTAGTGTCATATTTACCAGGTTCTAGCAACATCCTTGCGGATTGTTTGTTGAGACTGGGTGGTGCTGATGCTCAAGATTCTTTTGATGATGAAGATGGTTTTGCTGGAGAGGATGTTGATGAGGATTTGAAGGTGTGTGTGGTGAGCGAAGGTGTACTTACGGAAAGGGAATGGTCTTGTAGTTTAAATGCGGATGCCACTTTACAACAAGTCATTTCCTATGTACAAGGTGGGTGGTGCGGGAAGAATAATTGCGCTGAACAATTTAAGGGGTATTGGAATGTGAAAGAAGAGTTGTCGGTGTCGAATGGCTTACTCTTTAGAGGTACAAAATTGGTAGTGCCAGAGGATCTACGTGATAAAGTGGTGGGCAATGCCCATTCGAGTCATATGAGCATTGCAAAAACAAAAGAAAGAATTAGGGAAGCGTATTGGTGGCCTGCCATGGATGTGTTCATAGAAAGAGTTGTGCGAAATTGTTCACAGTGTGCCAATAGCGTTAAGATTCTTAAGTGCAGGACCCAACCGATGGTGATCAGGAAACAAGCTGATGGTCCCTGGGTGGACATTGCAGTAGACATTTTGGGTCCTGTTAAGATAAGGACGCAGGATCGCTATGTTATAGTCTGTATTGATATGTTTTGCAGATGGCCGGAGGTGAAAATTGTTGATTCTGTGGATTCCAAGGCTGTAATCAACTTTCTCAATGATCTTTTTGCTAGTGAAGGATTTCCTGTTACTGTTTTGTCGGACAATGGGGTCCAATTCACCTCTGCTGTTTTTGAAACCTTTTTGAGGGAGAGAGGTATTGTTCATAAGCGGGCTTCTCTTTATCATCCTGAGTGTAACCGGGTTGTTGAGAGATTCGTGAAGGTACTTAAGGAAGCTTTACAGTTAGCAGTTATTTCTGGGGGTGATTGGGAGGAGGTGATAAAAAAAAAGTGTGTGAGTACAGGTTCACTCCACATTCTTCTACTGGCGTTTCTCCCTTTAGGTTGTTCAAAGGGAGAGTTGCCAATACTCAAGTCACTCCTCTTTGGGTTACGTATAGAAGACTGGAAACTGGTCGAGTTGTGGACAACACGGAGGGGTGGAAAGACAGAGAATTGGAGAAAATGGTGAAGAGGATAATTGGATTTGATGCTAGGAAAGCTGTGAAAGAAACTGTGGTTCAGGTTGGAGATTGGGTTCGTGTAAGACTGCCTGTAAGAAGATTTGGTAAGTCAAAATTTGGCAAACCTATAAAGGTTGTTAAGCTCTTAAGTAATGCCATCAAAACACAGGACCATAGGATTTGGAACCTGGGTAGAGTTGTGAAGTGTCCTCCAATGTGTTGCTGATCATTCTTGTTCTGAAGCTACTACTCCTTTGTCAACTGTGGAAAGGAGGTCTTCTAGATTAAGGAGGATTCCTCCTCGTTTACATGATTACGTGTATTTGTCTTTATTATAATTATTATTACTATTTTTTTTCCTCTCTGATAAAGGGGGAGGTGATGTGGTGTCCTACTGTTGTGTTCATTACGTTTCAGCCTTGTTTCCAAGGCTTCCTGTAGAATGTTCTGTTTAGGAATGTTTGAACTTGAATGTAGTCAGTTACTGCTGTGGTCTGGAGGATGAGGTCTCTTGGGAAGAACCTGCAATAAACCGCCCTTCATTTCCAACCTACGCCTCCTGTGTCTTCTATTGAGGTGCCCATCACCTCACACCGCTGTAAACTTACTCCAATTTGAAGACCTCAAAGTGACCATGGGAACCATTTATGCTGGACTGAAAGAGTACCCAGGGTTCCCTCCATCCTACTGTATTGGCATTCTTGGCCAGTATGTTGGAGGACTGGATGCATCAAAATCCCTCTGATCATATTCTCTGGCACCATATACTACTGCAGCTCTGCTTTTGATCTCTGATGTAATCTGAACCAATATTTCCATAAACTGGAATGCTACGGACCAATACTGGGGTAAGGTGCCACAATAATGGCTGAAGACGTCCTCCTCCCTTCCTTAGGAGTTAAGACACATGCCACAATATGGCCCTGAATTTTCATCCATCCGGATACACTGCATGCTAATGCAGAAGCTCCGACAGCATCAGACGAGATATCAAACATGAATTTAACAAGACATTCCAGGTTTTCCAACTACTTTGAACATTCCTGACCTTCTTGAAAAGCTTTAAATAATTCCTTGAAATCAGTTACTAGAGACTAAGAAGTGTAAATACCATATCCTATTCATGAGGCCAGATGGGAGCCAGAATACACTTGGATTTGACTTGGAACCCCAACGTTGGGAGTTTTCTTAAATTGTCTCAGAACAGTCTCTACAAGTACTGGGTGCCTCCTCTGCTGGAACCCTGTATTATTCTTGATATGACCCAACAATTCTGGCAACAGTTCTAGTGAGATATACCTGCCCTTCTAGTGTGTTGGGGGATGTGAGGATGTATCATTATATTCAGAACAGGACACATCTAATTTTCTAAACTTTTCTTTGGTTCATCTACACTCCCTTAAACATCCCCAGAGAGGCTTGCTCTCTATGCTCACAAATGTTGGCCTGGTTCAAAAATTTGAGCCAGGCTTGATTTTAGTTCACTCTGGAACTGGAAGAAACATCACAGAACTGGTTCACAACTTGGACACAGTACTCAAGAATGGGTGTCCTGAACTGACACAACCTTCACATTGGATGGCCACAATGTGACATAACATGCCAGATGGCAGTTGCCTTACTCCATATGAGTCATGCTACATACGTTAGCTGTATCTTATTTCTTTTTAGTCTGCACTTGGTTTTACTTACCTTGTGCCTGCCTCATGCTGGCTGTTTAAAGGTTATCTTATGGTTGCTCCAACTGCACCCCAGCAAGAGGCACAAAAATACTCCAGATGGGGCCCGCAGAAATGGACACAACACTAGATATACAATTGGACACAATAAGTCAGAGATGAGCTTTAGATCTTGAAGCAATATACCAGAGATGCGTTCAAAGCTGGTGACAACATTTAATATACGACTTGCAGAGCAGGACTGTAGTATGGTGGGTTAGAACCTTTACTAGTAGTATGCTTGGTTAGTTTTTTTTACTATGTTATTTCCTATAGAATGTTTTGCTATGTGGGGTTCTGTATTCCCTTATTGAATCTATCGTACTTGTTACTAAGAGAACGGCAGTTTGATGATTTCGCTTGAGCAGCTAGCAGATCGCCGTGGGTCCTTATGCTTGTATCTTAAGGAATAAATACACAGCTTCATCATCCTCTGGGCTCAAGACTCATTTATTAGCCAAACCCCGACACTACATTTGGTACCAGGAGTGGGGTCACTGGCTAAGTATTCTGAGCGCTTCAATCAGGATGATTGAAGACCCACTGGCTGACGCTTCGTTGAATTTATCTAAAGGAATAGGAATCCATCTAATTGAAAGGTGTGTGGCGTTTGCTGTCAAAATTATTTTTTTTTACTTCTACCGTGGCTTTGTGACTGTGGGCCCGATGTCTGTTGACCCGGGCATGCAGATGCGCATGTGATCTTTCACTACCTTGCGCTTCTTACCTCTGGTTGCCTAGCAACTAGCTTGAGCTGTGGGAGCTCGAGGACACTGCTCTCGTGCAGCTTCGTCCTCGCTCCAGCCTCTCGACTTCAGAACCCTGCCGCGCCTGTGTTCTCTGCAGCTGCATTGTTTTTCAAGTTGTTTTCTTGTGCTCCGTCGTGCACATTATCTGATAACCTGTTGCCGCAGGGAAGCATTCTGGGACATTGCTAAGCATTCTGGGATATCGTGTGATGATGTCACATGCATGGTGGCCATTTTGAGTTGGTTTCAGCATATTTCAAAGCCTACAGCTTCAATATTTCACATTGTTTAGTTTGCAGTGGCCATTTTGAATTGTTGTTCACCAATTCATTGTTTAATTTCTAGATTTTAATTTTTTCCTATCTTTTTGCAGTTTTAACTCTTGTTTTGACATGGCTACATCTCAAAATGTTATGCAACCACCTCCATTTTTAACGCAACCTGGTAAACCAGAAATGAAATGGAAACAATGGCTGCACATATTCGAGAACTATGTAGCATCTATAGATCATCTAGCATATTAACCGTCAAGAAAATTAGCTTTATTGTTCAATCATTTAGGGGTAAGTGGTCAAAACATTTTAGCTAATCTTCCCCATGTTCCATCTCCAGGAGGCCACTGTGTATGGATTATTTATATAGAAGCCAAAGAAAGATTGTAGAAACAGTTTTCTGAAGAGCCTAGTGTACTATTGGAAAGACATAGTTTCTTTAAGCGCAAACAAGCCACTGATGAGTCAGTCGAGGAGTACATTGCAGCTCTGCTAGCTTTGGCTTCATCTTGTGAATTTGAGAATTATGTTAATATTTGCATCAGAGACCAGTTAATTTTTAACTACTTTTCAAAAAGAATGCAAGAAAGGGTACTTACCTGCAGGAATCCTTCACTTTCAGAAGCATTGAAAGGTCCATGGTTTCCACTCAAGCATTCAGTGGCGGCTCCTCCGCTATGGTGGAGGAGCGTCACCCCACTGCTTTTAACCAGTGTGAAGAAGAAACATAAAATTATAATAACTTTGAGTTATTATCATTTTATGCTTCGTGCTGCTTTGCGGGCGGGGCTGCTCTACTCTCAGAGCAGGACAGGGGAGGAGTGGTTTGCCCACACCTGTGTGCGCAATGACTGTTTGGTCTGCCCTCTCGAGCCGCCCAAAACAGTCATGCTCACTTTCCCTGTTCTCCTGCAGGCTGCATTAAAGCCTGCATGGAGAACATGCCCAGGCCCCCGTTACCTGGCTGAGCGTCCAACCAGGACGCTCAGACCAATCACAATGCTGCACTGCAGCATTGTGATTGGTCAGGGGAGCCTGGGTGCTTATCAATCACAACGCTGCATTGCAGCGTTGTGATTGGTCAGTAGGGCCTGCTTCCTGTTCCTCGAGTTCCACAACAGAGCAGGAGCAGGGACGCGTACCCGGCAGCAAGGTACGTTTATTTATTTTTTCATGTTTTTTTATATGCGCAGTATTGTCATGCTTCATTACAGATCTTAGGTCGGAGTGTTTGGACAAAATTGTATGTTGCAGTCAATGGTAGGGATACCTTTGGGTGAATGGGTTTAGCCAAATTAGGCATTCATTTAAAACCAAGGCATGAAAATCCTATTGTGCTTGGAGAAATGCCTATTTTACCTATTGATGTACTTTTGATGTACTTCCTAATATGATTTCTAGGTTTCCTAAAGTTTTTAGAGATGAAATAGGAACAGTAGAAGGTTTTGAACACAGAATAAGGTTAAAAAACCATGCCAAGCCAGTTATTCACAAGGTAAGACCAGTACCTATCAGTGTCCGTGAAGATTTAAAAAAACTTTTAGAGAATTTGACTAAAGAAGGTATAATCGCTTCCACTGATTCTTCTGAATGGGTCTCTTCCATTGTTTTAACCAGAAAAAAACAGTAGATCTCCGCCTATGTGTGGATTTGAGATCATTGAATGGTAACATAATAGTTGATTGTCATATGTTACCTCGTATACAGGAAATGTTGGCCACTATAAGGGAAGCTAAGTACTTTTCAGTCATTGATTTACACTCTGCATATCATCAGATAGCCTTGAATTCTGAGTTCCAAGAGCTCACTGTGTTTATTATGCCTTTTGGAGCTTACACATTTTTAAGGTTACCTTTTGGTCTTGTCTCAGCGGCGAGTGTTTTTCAGAAGGCCATGGACATTTTGTTCAGGGATATAAGCAATGTACAAGCTTTTCAGGACGATATTTTCATCTTTACTAACACCAAGGAAGAACATTTGATAGTGTTAGAAAAAGTACTAAGCTAAGCGTTTTGAATACTAGAGGGATTACAGTTAAATCGGATAAATGCAAATTCTTGGTCCAACAAATTGATTACCTTGAACATACCATTATTGCTGATGGTATAAAACCCAAATTCTGTAATGCTGAAGCCATACTTAAAGCACCCACACCTACTGACAAGGATGCTTAAAGGTCAATTCTTTGACATGGTGTCTACACAACTCGCCACGCTAGACACATCCCACACGCTACTGTGGGGAGATTTTAACTGTGTGTCGGACATGGGAATGGATACGTCGACTCCACCCCTAAATGACACCCCAGTATCTAAAGTGTCCAGAGGGTTCTGGACTTGGTTAGAAGGGAGGGACATGGTGGACGTCTGGAGATTGCAACATGAGAACACCAAAGATTATTCATATTATTCACACATGTACAGGCTACATACCAGATTCAATCAATCAATCAATCAAT
The DNA here is from genome assembly GCA_963921515.1 of Calotriton arnoldi. Taxonomy (NCBI): domain Eukaryota; kingdom Metazoa; phylum Chordata; class Amphibia; order Caudata; family Salamandridae; genus Calotriton; species Calotriton arnoldi. Next base: position 2,928,816 of record CAWUFW010000282.1, read on the forward strand.
CAGGGGTTTGTTAAAGCGCGACTACTCACCCGTAAGGGTCTCAAGGCGCTAGGGGTGGGTGCAGGTTCCATTCCATCAAGGAGGGGGTCTGTCGAAAAGCCAGGTTTTGAGGTTTCTTGCGAAGATGGGGAGCAATGTTGTCTGTCTGAGGTGGAGCGGAAGGACGTTCCATGCTTTGGCCGCGAGGAAGGAGAAGGAGCGGCCTCCCGATCTGGTCTTTCTGGTGCAGCCGACCACGGCGTAGGAGAGCTGGGCTGATCGTAGGGTCCTTTGGGGTGCGTGGAATTTGAGTCGGCTGTTCAGGTATGCTGGTCCGGTGCCGTGGAGGGCCTTGTGTGCGTGGGTGAGCATCTTGAAGGTGATTCTCGCCTCGACGGGGAGCCAGTGGAGTGTGCGCAGGTTCTGGGAGATGTGGAAGTATTTTGGCAGGTTGAGGACCAGTCTTGCGGCGGTGTTCTGGATGTTCTGTAGCTTGCGGGTGAGGTTTTTGTTTATTCCGGCGTAGAGTGCGTTGCCGTAGTCGGGTCTGCTGGTGACCAGGGCGTGAGTGACGGTCTTTCGGTGTTCGAGGGGGATCCATTTGAAGGTCTTACTAAGGAGGCGGAGGGTGTGGAAGCAGGAAGACGAGACGGAGTTGATCTGGCGGTTCATTTTGAGCTCGGAGTCCAGGATGATTCCCAGGTTGCGTGCGTGGTCCGTGGGGGTTGGCGGGTTTCCGAGGGCGGGGGGCCACCAGGTGTCGCACCAGGCATCTGGGTTTGGGCCCAGGATGAGTACTTCTGTTTTGTTGGTGTTTAGTTGTAGGCAGCTGTTTTTCATCCATTTGGCGACGGCTTCCATGCCTTCTCGAAAGTTGCATCTGGCGGTGTTAGGCTCGTTGGATAGGGAGAGGATGAGTTGGGTGTCGTCTGCGTATGACACGATGTTGAGTCCGTAGGTTCTGACGATGGGGGCGAGTGGAGCCATGTAGACGTTGAAGAGCGTCGGGCTGAGGGAGGAGCCCTGGGGGACTCTACAGGTGGTAGGTATGGGGTCCGAGAGGAAAGGGGGGAGTCTGACCCGCTGCGTCCTGCCGGAGAAGAAGGAGCGGATCCAGTCGAGGCCCTTGTCCTGGATTCCTGCGTCGTAGAGTCTGCGTATTAGAGTGCGGTGGGAGACTGTGTCGAACGCCGCTGATAGGTCGAGGAGGATGAGGGCTACTGTTTCTCCTTTGTCCAGTAGGGTGCGGATGTCGTCTGTTGCGGCGAGGAGGGCCGCTTCCGTACTGTGTTTTTTTCTGAAGCCGGATTGGGAGGAGTCGAGGATGTTGTGTTCTTCAATGAATGTGGCGAGTTGGCTGTTGATGGCTTTCTCGATGACTTTCGCTGGAAAAGGGAGCACGGAGATGGGTCTGTAGTTTTTGAGGTCGGTGGGGTCCGCTGAGGGTTTCTTTACGAGGGGGTTGACCTCAGCGTGTTTCCAGTCGTCGGGGGAACGAGGCGGTCGCCAGGGAGCGGTTGATGGTATGGCGGAGCATGGGTACGATGGTGTCGGCGGCTCTGTTGAAGATGTGGTGGGGGCAGGGGTCCGTAGGGGCCCCTGAGTGGATTGACTTCATTGTCTTCAGTGTGTCTTCGGTGGTGAGGGCTGTCCAGTCGTCAATCGCTGGTTTCCGGGTGTCGGGGGTGGTTGGTGAGGGTTCAGTGTGTTGGTTGTCTTCGTCAAAGTTGTCGTAGATGCTCTTGATTTTGTGGTGGAAAAAGGTGCTGAGTTTGTCGCAGAGGTCTTGTGAGGGAGGGATGTCGGTAGATTCGCTGGTGGGTTGGGCGAACTCCTTGATGATGCTGAAGAGTTCCTTGCTGTTGTGCGCGTGGGTGGAGATTCTGTCTTCAATCGCTTTTTCCTCGTTTCTCTGATGAGTTGATGGTGGGCGTTGGTGGCGGCTCTGAAGTTGTTGTGGGCTTCTGTGGATTTGGTATTCCTCCAGGCCTTTTCGAGGCGGTGGCATGTGCGTCTGGACTCTCGAGTTCGGTGGTAAACCATCTGGCTTTCTTGGCGCGGGTATTGTTGTTTTTCTTGAGGGGGCTATGGTGTTGGTGCTGTCCGAGATCCATCTATGCAGGGTTCGGGCTGCGGTGTTGGGGTCGTCGTTTTCCGCGATGGTTGGGGTGGAGTTGTTGAGTGAGGAGGTGAGCTGGTCGTCGGTGATTTTGGTCCAGTTTCTTCGTGGGAGCAGGTGCTGGTGTCGGTGGGTGTTCTGAAGGTGAAGTGGACGCAACTATGGTCGGTCCATGGGAGTTCGGTGGTGTGGCTGAAGGTGATGGAGTTTCCTGTAGTGAAGAGGGGGTCGAGGGTGTGTCCTGCTGAGTGCGTGGGCTCGGTCACGATCTGGCGGAGTCCAATGTTGTGGAGGTTGTCCAGGAGGGATGTGGTGTTGGGGTCCAGTTGGTTGTCGAGGTGGAAGTTGAGGTCTCCCAGCAGGGTGTAGTTGGTGGATGCGATGGCCTGCGGGGAGATAATGTCCGTGATGGAGTTGGCGAAGGGTCCGCGGGGTCGGTAGATGAGGGTTCCTCGGAGGGTGGCAGTGGGGCTGGCCAGTATCTTGAAGTGAAGGTGTTCCATCAGTTCTGTGGGCTCGTCGGGGAGTGTGCTCAGGCGGAGGCTGGATTTGTGGACGATGGCGATTCCTCCTCCTGGGCGGGTGTGGCGGTCCTTCCTGGAGATCATGTATCCTTGGGGGATGGCGATGTCCGGTCCCGAGGTGGTGTTGGTCCAGGTTTCGGTGAAGAACGCTACGTCCGGGGTGGTGCTGTCGAGGAGGTCCCAGATTTCGGTGGCATGTTTGTGGAGGGATCGGACGTTGAGGAGGATGCATTGCAGGGTCTTCGGTTCGGTTGTGTTCTTGTGGGCGGGTTGTGCTGGATCCGTGTTTTTGGCGGTGCTGCAGGTGTGCCGGCAGCGGTGACAGCTGAAGGGTCCGTGGGTGTCGGCTGGTGATGCTAGCTTGCAGTTGTTGTTGCAGCCTGGGTTGAGTGCGTGGAGTGCTGCTGGGTCGTAGCGTTGGCGGGCGGAGGTCCAGGGTTCCTGGCGCTGGTCGCGGTCGCGGACAGGCGCAGACGGGGTTGCCTTTTCCGCGCCTTCAGCGCGCCAGTTGCCGCTGTGCGGCCGCCATTAAGTAGGGGTCAGGGAGGGCTGGACAGCTGGGAGGCGGGAGGGGAGCTGGATTGGGCTGGTCGCGCTGGGGGGGAGGAGCCGCGGGGGCAGCAGCGGCGGGGAAAGGTAAAGGGAGGAAATAAGGGATAAAGAAAAAAGGGAAAATAAGCAGAAATAAGGCACAAAAGAGCAGAGATGCAGAAAAGTGCAGAAAGTTGAAAGCTAAAAGAGGGTAGAAAAACGAGTGAAAACGAGTGAAAGAGCAGAGTGAGAGGAAGGTAACAGAGGTCCACTGGACCACCAGGGATGAGGCGCAGGGAAACCTGCGGGTGGAGGAGGGCCTCGATCACCAACACTCGAGAGTGCAGGGGCAGGCCTCACTTAATGGTGGAGCTGCGAGGGTGGGAGACAATGAGTCAGTGGTCTTGCTCGCCTGTCCCCACAGCGGCCGCCATTAAGTAGGGGTCGGGGAGGGCTGGACAGCTGGGAGGCGGGAGAGGGGAGGGGAGCTGGATTGGGCCGGTCGCGCTGGGGGGGAGGGGCCGCGGGGGCAGCAGCGGCGGGGAAAGGTAAAGGGAGGAAATGAGGGATAAAGAAAAAAGGGAAAATGAGCAGAAATAAGGCACAAAAGAGCAGAGATGCAGAAAAGTGCAGAAAGGTGAAAGCTAAGAGAGGGTAGAAAAACGAGTGAAAGAACAGAGCGAGAGGAAGGGAAAATGAGCAGAAATAAGGCACAAAAGAGCAGAGATGCAGAAAAGTGCAGAAAGGTGAAAGCTAAGAGAGGGTAGAAAAACGAGTGAAAACGAGTGAAAGAACAGAGCGAGAGGAAGGGAAAATGAGCAGAAATAAGGCACAAAAGAGCAGAGATGCAGAAAAGTGCAGAAAGGTGAAAGATAAAAAAGGGTAGAAAAACGAGTGAAAGTGCAGAGTGAGAGGAAGGAAACAGAGGTCCACTGGACCACCAGGGATGAGGCGCAGGGAAACCTGCGGGTGGAGGAGGGCCTCGATCACCAACACTCGAGAGTGCAGGGGCAGGCCTCACTTAATGGTGGAGCTGCAAGGGTGGGAGAGCAATTTCACTGACAATGAGTCAGTGGTCTTGCTCGCCTGTCTCCGCAGCGGCCGCCATTAAGTAGGGGTCGGGGAGGGCTGGACAGCTGGGAGGCGGGAGCGGGGAGGGGAGCTAGATTGGGCCGGTCGCGCTGGGGGGGAGGGGCCGCGGGGGCAGCAGCGGCAGGGAAAGGTAAAGGGAGGAAATAAGGGATAAAGAAAAAAGGGAAAATAAGCAGAAATAAGGCACAAAAGAGCAGAGATGCAGAAAGGTGAAAGGTAAAAGAGGGTAGAAAAACGAGTGAAAGAGCAGAGCGAGAGGAAGGGAAAATGAGCAGAAATAAGGCACAAAAGAGCAGAGATGCAGAAAAGTGCAGAAAGGTGAAAGATAAAAAAAGGGTAGAAAAACGAGTGAAAGAGCAGAGTGAGAGGAAGGGAAAATGAGCAGAAATAAGGCACAAAAGAGCAGAGATGCAGAAAAGTGCAGAAAGGTGAAAGATAAAAAAAGGGTAGAAAAACGAGTGAAAGAGCAGAGTGAGAGGAAGGAAACAGAGGTCCACTGGACCACCAGGGATGAGGCGCAGGGAAACCTGCGGGTGGAGGAGGGCCTCGATCACCAACACTCGAGAGTGCAGGGGCAGGGGCAGGCCTCACTTAATGGTGGAGCTGCAAGGGTGAGAGAGCAATTTCACTGACAATGAGTCATATGCTCACATATTCAGTTCAGCTGGGACCCGCCTTCACACACACAGAATTCCTCGGACATATCGTATCTGACCACAACCCGCTCATGCTGCATATTCGCCCCATTCCAGAGCCTACTTTGACACCCTTCGTAGCGGCTAGACCCCGCCCTTCTCGAGGATGTTCCCTTTCGCATGTCATTACACACGGCAGTGGAGGAATATTTACAGTCTAACCAAGGCACTGCCAGATCTAGAGCTATGGAATGGGAAGCCTTCAAGCTAGTAGTAAGGGGACACTGCTTGAGTCAGAGAGTGGGAATGCGGAGACACATCCTAAAAGACCTCACAGATCTAGAGGCGCAACTACATGATAGGGAAGCCCACCTGACGACGGAGGAAGAGGCGCTGGGTGGATTAAGGGAAAGGAAAAAGGAATATGATAGCACGCTTGAGAGACTAAGGTGCTTAGATGCACGGGAATACCAAGGATGGGTACATGCAGAAGGGAGAAGAGCAGGTCGTATGCTTGCATGGCTGGTGCGCCCTGAAAATAGGGGATCCCCATCTCCCGAATTCAGTTGGGAGAAGACAAGATAATATATAGCCCTAAGGACATAAATGACGCATTTAGAACTTTTTACTTAACACTATACAGCGAACCGAGGCTGCTGCAGGCGTTCGTTGATTATCTGCCAGCTCTACCCCTGGAAACCTTGGAGCCGGATAGACGGGAAGACTTGGGAGGACCGGTGCCTGAGATAGAAATCAATGCAGCGATTAAAGAAATGGTCAAAGGGAAGACACCGGGCCCAGACAGTATACCGGTGGAATTTTATTCAACTTATGCACAGACACTGGCATCAAAGCTGGAGGCAATGTATGCCGAGACCTGGGAGAGAGGGGATGCACTGGTTGTGCCACTTTCAAAAGTCAAAATGGCGAATCCACACACGTCAGACTATCGGCCTCTATCGATGCTAAATGTGGACTTTAAAATTCTCAGCAAAATCCTAGTGGCCAGAATATTACCATTTATGACTGGCTTGATCCATAAAGACCAAAACAGGTTTGTACCAACTAGGTCCACGTCTGGGAACTGGCGGAGGCTTTTGCACCACCCTGATAGGAACCATTATCCAGATGCCCTCATTATGTCGATAGATCTGGAGAAGGCATTCGATTCGGTGGGACTTTCTAGAAGCTACAATGGAAAGGATGGGGCTGGGTGAAAGGTGGACTAAATGGGTGAAAATATTATACATGCACCCAACGGCACGAGTTAAAACAAATGGAGTGGTGCCAGAAGCGTGTTACATACATCGAGGCACTAGACAGGGATGCCCACTGTCCCTGTTACTATTTGCGATTGCAATAGAGCCACTCGCTATTGCCTTCAGACAACAGAGCCATGATCTGGGCATACACCTGGGGAGTAGCTCACATGTAATTTCGTTTTAATCGGATGACCTATTATTATATCTGCGAGACGGTGGTCGGGGAGCAGAACGGGCACTACGTATAAATGATACCTATGCAAACCTGGTGGGACTTAAACTTAACAAAGCCAAGACATATGCCATCCCATTCAATAATGAGGGCACACTCCCAGCGGACCTTCCTGTGGGTCTGACATGGTCCCCTCGCTCATTTAAATAGCTCGGTATTCAAATATTCCATACGCTAGTAGATCTGAGGGAGGGCAACCTGAACCCGGTTTTAAGGTCCTTAAAAACCTGTGTGCAGTTCTGGCGTTCACTTAAGCTACCTTTGATGGCCTGTATAGCTCTCTCAAAAATGATCATTCTTCCTAGGTTATTGTACCATTTTGTGAACGTGCCAGTGATAGTTATGCCTACGTGGTTCACAGACCTCAATCAGACTAATATGGGATGGAGGGTGGAACAAAGTATCCTTGGAGATATTACAATGGGCACCAGAGGAGGGGGGACTAGGTGCACCAGACTTTGAGCTGTACTATTTAGCGGCCCAACTCCAATGGCTAGCCCAGTGGGTGGATGGTAGAAATCTGGATTTGCTAGAAGAGGAAGGATGGAGAAACTGCCAAAGTAGGCTAGTGGCCAAATTGCTGCACACAGCGGCGAGCTTTTACAAGCGACACTATATTGTTGGAAGAGATGCCGCAGACGCACAAATGTGGACCATCCCTATGCACCCGAGATACCGCTAGTGGGGATGCCATATGGAGACCCTATTACTCTATACACAAGGCATCAGCTCGCAGAATGGACAACAGTAGGGATAACCACTGTGGAAGATTGCTTTCATATGGGGGCATTAATACCCATAGATGATCTTATGGCGCAGACTGATCTCCCACATGGGCAATGTCTGACGTACTATTCACTGACCAAGACATTTGGGGACCTATGGTACAATAACTCTCAGGAGCCGCAAACACACGGGGTACTCCAGACAGTATTAACCTTGGGGGTGGCTTGACACTTGTTTAAATGGCTATATAGGTCCCTACTAGACACAGTTAAGAAACCACTGGACCGTACTCATAAGAAATGGGATGAGATTATTGGGAGTGTTAACGGACAAAGAATGGAGCAGGGTGTTTGATAGCCCCAGACGGGTATCCATAAATTCCAACTTTAAGGCGATAAAGTTCTATTATGTGCACATGGTATACCTGACGCCCCACAGGCTGAACATCATAAGTGGCGACGCAACTCAGTGTTGCCCTAGATGCCGAGTGGTGGATGTGGGGTTCGCTCACATGACCTGGGAATGCGCGAACCTGAGAGAATTCTGGGAGAGAAGGTACTAGATATGATAAAGAAAACTCTGGTGCGCACTCTCCCGAACACAATAGGGGTTGGCTTGCTTGGCTTGTTTTCCAGACCAAAGGCCAAAAACATAGGCAACAGATTCATTGACCTTGCATTGGTCCTGGCGAGAAGACAAATAGCCCAACACTGGAAATCACACACGACTCCACGGATAGAGACATGGGAGAATAGTGTTGACACTTGGGCTAATAATTAAAGTCAACAGGGTAACTCAGTGTCCCTCTGAACCTGGGTATTGACGTTATAGTCTACAGAATAGTTCCGTTGGGTAGCAGCTAATTCCTTTAGACATGCAATAGTCATATAGTAATTAAACAGATAAACATTGATTTTTAAGCACAAACACACAACACCAATTTTTGGTAAATATGTATATATATATTATTATTTTTTTCCCCTTTTTTTATACATATATCAGCTTCTTTTTGTTGAAAGCAGGCTGTCATACAAGGCAAGAATAAGTGGTTCAATAGTGACTGTTGCGACATGAGGTGATAAAGGTGAAAAACTGAAAACAAGGAATGAAAAAACACTGATACATAAATAACACAAATTTAGTGACCAGTATATTTAAATCTCTGTCCAAATATATAATTCCAGTAGTAACCTGAATATTCAACTTATTGTGGTTACACTGTTTTAGGACATGAGAGAACAATACATCGACGTTTCGACCCCAAATGTCTGTTTTATAAGGACATCACAATGGGTTTTCTTCAGGTCAAAAGGAAATGTGACAGCCAAATAAAAAAAAAAGGGACGGTTTGTTTAGATGTGTGTGTATTAAAAGTAGATTGAACTCAAAAACTTACGGGGTCATTCATGGACTCACCGAGTCGTAGAAAAGTGAACTCCTCCAATCCTGGATGGAGAGCAAGAAGGACGTCTTGTCAGGGCATCTATAAATGAGGGAAGTGCCTAAGTGATTGAAAAGACAAGTAGGGGTCTCCATAAAAGGGAGTGGGAGTAATAAACTCACCATCAAGAAGTTAGAACGACGTTGTGGTGTGTTCCTCTCATGGTCGGTAATGGCGCAGGTCCTACCCCCAGAGGGTAATCAATTGGCACTGGATATTCAGTGGAAGAGCTGTAGGTGTAAAAGGCGCCATCAATGAACGCTTACACCACAGGGCCTCCACTATTGGATTGTAAATGACAATTGGAAGCTGCACTTACCCTTCAAAAAGTAGCAAAATCCGAAACCCTTGGCAATTGAATGGTAAAGCGCGATTCCAAGTCAGGGGTCCCTAGTTAGCTGCAAAAAGTAACTAATGTCCTCTGGGTTACAGTGAATGTAACTGTTGAGAAAAGGACGAGGCGTATTAGGGGAGACGTGGTGGGGAAAGAATTTCCCATGTATGTGCGTGCTCAGATGGAAAACTCACCCGTGTGGTGATGTTGCAACGAAATGCAAACAGAACCCTCTTCCGGTGGTGTCTCAGCTGCGTGGCACCGGTATAAGTGCACAGCCCGTGTCCGTGCATACACGCGTACGTCGGAAGTGACATATTAGGGTGGGGCGGGGAACCTGCATGTCGCGTCAGGTTATACCAGCGGGAATTCCTAAAAGCAGCAGTACGTGTAATGAACATACTGTGTGTCAATTGATTACGTCAGTGAGAATGTATAGAACGCGGGACGGGAAACTGTCACATCGCGTTGGTCATAATCACATCACGACAGTGACAAGGGGGGAGGGGAAAAGGGGGTGAGGAGGAAGGTCCCTCGCACAGACACTATAGAGTTTCCATTTACAGTTTACAGAGAATCGAATTGCACCTGGCAGGTGAACGGGGAGGTTTGAAGTCCCTCGCAAAAACTCTGTGTTGCTCATAGCTAATCACATTAGGGGCAACGTTTAATGAATACAAAAACATGCAAATGAAAGCTGGCCCCTTGTCTCTGTACAATAATGGGCTACATATAATTGATATATAAAAGTGCTCAATTTCACAGGCCAGAAAATTTATATATCTCATTATTTACATAATTAAAAACAGATATCCAAAAGGAAAAATGTATAGTTGCACAAATCCAGTTACAAAGTTAAAAATAATAACACCACAACGTATTAGATAAACATTACAGTATTTATATGTGGGCGTGTAGAGCAGCTAGTTCTACAGTAAGCTCATATCACCCACCCTATCCATAAGCATCTTCCCAGCTCACTAATCATATTTTATGTAGTTGTTCCCAGGCGAGCCCGTGGGGGGGAGGGGGGGGATATAAAACCACGTATTCATGATCTAGACAGAGAGAGGACTACAGGTGAATTTGAGGGGAGACCCTATTAGGTGTAGGATAACAGGCCTGTCTGTCTGTTGATTTCCTCCAATTCGTTCAGTCCACCCACTACTGAGTCCAGAATGTGTATCCACCTACATTCTTTTGTATTCAGTTTTTGTTGGATATCGTCACCTCTCGGATTGCATGTAATCTTTTCCAATATCCACCATCTTATGTTGTCAGCTGTGTTATTGTTGTTCAGGAAGTGTTCTACCAAGGGTGCCCCCTGGGTTCATTGTAAATAAATGTATATCTTTGCAGATTGTTACGAGTGACTCCCTTGTGCACACATAAATTTAGGTACAGACTCCAGGTGTACGAGACTTTGTCTTCTAGACGCACCACAGTTTATGGTAAATAACTGAGTTTTGTGAAGATGTAATTGGCACAATACATATGTTATTGGGAACATTGCATAGGCCATGTGATTGTCTGTACATGTAAACCAATGTGTTTATATTTAAAAAAATGCCAATAAAGATATATATTTTTTTTAAAAGGATGCTTAAAGGTCATTCCTTGGATTATGCTAGTGTTATGCTCATTTTGTACCTGACTATGCCTCAGCAGTCCAGCCATTGAGAAATTTACTCAAAAAAGGTTCTAAATGTGTTTGGACCACAGAAATTGATGGGGCTTGTGCCAGTATTAAACAGCTGGTTGATAAGTCTCCTGCTCTAAGTCTGTTTATTATTGGCCAAATATGTTTCATCACAGTTGATGGCAGCATGAAAGGCATTGGCGCTGTGTTTGGACAAGAAGTAAATAGTAAAGAAATCACCATTGCTTTTGCCTCCAAGGGTCTTCAAGGGGCAGAAACGAACTACAGCACAATCGAAAGGGAGGCATTAGCCTGTGTCTGGGTTGTCCAGAAATGTAAAACTTAGTTGTTGGGAAACTCATTTCAAATACTGACCATAAACCTCTAGTCTATTTATTAAAAGGTAATGGGTTGGGCAAAGCGTCTGCACGCCTTATCCGTTTACTCTCTAAGCTGCAAGAATATGATTTTACCATTGACTATATTCAAGGCTGCAAAACTTTCAGGACTGAATGTCTGTCATGCTTACCATTACCTGCCCGTGATGAAATCAAAGAAGATTATGAGGGTGTTGTAGCAGTCATTGATGCTGTATCCAAACTTGATGGAGCTCTTACTGAAAAAGAGTGGCTGGAAGCTATGTCTCAGGATGATGTCTTATTGAGTGTTTTGGATTACGTGAGAAAGGATGGTCACCCAGTCGTAATCTTGCAGATTCTTTTAAACCGTTAGCTCAAATTTCTACTGAACTGTCTTGTGAGAATGGCATATGTATTAGGAATGGGTGTTCTGTTCCTTCTAGCATGTTGAGAGAACACTTAATCAATGTAGCATATGAGGGCCATTTAGGTATCACTGCTAAGTGTAAGAAACTTAGAGACCCTCTTGGTGGCCTTCCATGAACACTCATGTCACTTCGTTTATCAATTTATGTCTCCAATGCATAGTTTCGGACAAACACTGGAAAACTGTGGAAAAACCTCTTCACTCTGTTCCATTGCCTGATCAGCCATGGCATAAAATTGCTTTGGGTTTTATGGGTCCGTTCAATTTACTACCCACCTGTAACAAACTTTCGATAGTCTTGATTGATTACCACTCAAAGTGGATTTATTATTCTTTTGTAGAATTAGCATTTTCTTGGGAAGGAATTCCTAAGGAAATAGGAACGGACAATGGCACTCATTTTGTTTCCAATGAAATATAACTTTCTCCCTAAACATGACATCAAACATCTTCAGCTACCACTGTACAACCCTTCTACCAAGGGTTTAGTAGAGAGCAAATCGCTTTCTTAAAGAATGCACTCAGTCTGCTCTCTCCTTTGGTAGTGATGTAAAGAATTTCTTGAAAGACAAGGTTACGGCTTATCACTCTACACCACACTCCACTACAGGTGTCACTCCTTTTGAATTAAGAGGAAGGAAATGCAGATTAAGAGTTTTGCATAATTGGTTCTACTCTGTGGGATTCCAGGGTAAAAACCTGTCAAAGTAAGAAAAGGGAAATCCAAATACACCTCTCCTTTTAAAATTGAACGTGTCTCTAACAATGCTGTCCTACTATATAGAACGCAAGTTCCACTTCATGATGGTTCCATCTTTTATGAGTCTGACAGTCTCAAAAGTGAAAACATGTTTACACATTGTTCTGCTAATGTTAATATTTCTTGTGCTGGTACCTCTAAAACACAGGATGCTGAATGTACACAGAGGTCTCAAAATCAATGTTACAGATCAGGTTGTCAATCATAATGATTCAGTGTCTGTTTCTTTACAGGAACTAACTTGTTCTAAGAGGGTCTCCAAATTACCTGTATGATTTTTAGATTATGATTCAAATTAATTTTGTTTATGGGGGAAGGATGTTATAGTATGCTGTGTTAGTACTTTACTAGTAGTATGCTGGGTTAGTACTTTTACTATGCTATTTCCTATAGAACGTTTTACAATATGGGATTATGTATTCCCTTATGGAATTTATCATGCTTGTTACTAAGAGAGCGGCAGTTTGACTGGTTTCTCGCTTGAGCAGCCAGCAGATAGCTGCAGGTCCTTATGCTTGTATATTAAGGAATAAATACACAGCTTCATCATCCTCGGGGCTCAAGACTCATTTATTAGACAAACCCCAATGCTACAAGGACACTATACATGAAATTACTTGAATTAGGCATCATGCAGCAGCTGTGATCTCTATAACATGGAACAGTACACAAGAAATTGTCTCCGGATGTGAATGAAACACTCTAAATGTGACCTCCAGAACTGCACATAACACCTAGGATGTCATCTTCAGAACTGAACACAATACTCTAGATATTGACGCTTCACAAATTTCAGGTGTGTTTTACAAAATCCAATACAATACACAAGTTGATTTTTTTTTTTGATAAACAGATTTGATTGATTTTAAGCCACAAAACATGGCAATTGTAGAACAATTGGCACACATGCAACTCAGTACTTAGGAAAAGGCAGCGATTGCACAAATCATCAACACTCAAGCAGTACAGCAGTTAGGAAAAGACTCAACCAGAATTCTGTTCTATTTACAGTTTTAGACAAATTGACCCAGTCACTTCCCCCCAAATCCGCTCATGTTTGCGGGGGCAGCCCCTGGCTTCGTAAACCACACACTACTGTTGTACGCACCAGTCAACTCCTCGCCGCCATCCAATCAGTGGTCAGGCCTGCAGGAAATCCGAAGGGGGCAACGGCCCGTCTAACGCAGTGGGCCTCAGCCTCCTGCCACCAGGCACCACAGCAGGTCTCGGGTCTCTCACAGGTACACAAGCTGCCATTCAGTGCTTCTCGTGGGCTAGGATGCAGACATGCCACCACACTAGGCCAAAGAGGCAGGAGGTAAAGGTCGATGGCAGCTAGAAGTCCGGATTCAGTACGGATATGGAGGTTCAATGCGGAGAGAAGCAGCTGCCATGATGGCCGTCCAGGCCACGCCCCATTTGATTTTTCCTAGTGAATTGTACACTGTAGAGTAGTAACACTAACTTCCCCCCTGCTGTTAACATATCACCTTCTGCAAGCCCCAATCGACCGCCTGCGTCCTTCTCATGTTAATACACCATTATGAAGTCATCATTATGAGGACCACAAAAACATGGTAGGACAAGGGAAACATGCACTGCTGCTGTCCATGTTATAACCAGTAGCTGCCTGCAGCTTACGCCCTAGAAGATAAACAATGCATACCCTTCCACAAAACCCTAAGAACAGATCTATGGTAAATATTTCATATTTTAATTTTCTTATTTGATTTTTTTTCTCTTAAATGTGTCATCTCACTTAACTTGGAACTCAGAAACAACTTAATGTGCCTCTGTAGATGCAACTGTACCCCTTAATCACAGCTGTTTTGTGTATGGGTGAAGCTTGAACTCTTGCTGCTGACGCATCTGAGTGAGGGAACCTTGTACTTCTGTTGGTGAAACTGCACCCTTACCGGCCAAGTGTCCCCAAATCATGTGTGAAACCTTCAGGAAGTAATTCATTTTTAGTGAGAAGCCTTATGCTTGACACACTTTTGGAACCCACACGTTGAATGTTTGTAATGTTGTTATTGGTTTGGTTCCTACCCCTTGCACCAGCACCACACTTGGTATCGCCCATGTATGGCATCATTGTATAAAGAATGCTCATGTACACAAGGAAGTATGCGGCTGATGGAGCAGGGTAAATATAAAAATTTTAACCTCCTAATATTTTCGTATAATAATAATAAACATGTTCGTTCAAGTAAATAACCAACAATGTATGTAAAGGGTTAAGGATAACACGCAGTTTAATGTGCAAAATAATGAATTAATAATTGTTTACGTTTCTAACATAACATAATATTTTGCGTACTAAAATAATAATAAAATGCATGATTTGTGCTTTAAATAAAACGTGTGGTTGCAAAATAAAGCGATGGTAAGTAAGGGACAGCTTTATATGTTGCTTCTGCTAGGTAATACCTAATTGGGGTACGTAGAAAGACGGGAGGGAAACGAAAGGGTTTATATTTCATTGTTTTAATAACATTTTGTTTTCTTTAGAAATAGTGCGCTTAGGCCTACCGAGCAGCAATATAAAATGGCCACGAGTTACTAGAGTGCGCAGGAGTGGATGCGACCATGTGATAGAGGAGAGAGGCTGTTGCAAAGGGATGATCACGTGCTGATGCCGAGAGGCTAAGATGAAAGTATGGTCAAGGCTGCTGTGACCCTTGTGAGCAGATGTGTGCCAAGATGATCAGCAAGAAGCGTGAGAAGCCTGGTTGAATCAATAGAAAGAACTCTATTATATAAATTGTTGCAGAAAAAGAAACAATTTGGACTGATCGAAACGGATGAGCAAGTGCATGAACTGTGGGAAACGATGCTTGCATGGACATTCCTCACGGAACTAGTTAAGACCAGGAAGTTTGATTAAAATGTATAGGGACCTGAGTTTTGGACCAATGAGAATGAATCGCGCCATGTAAGAAGAAACATTTTATGCTGTAAGCTAGAATTAGGGTATAAGAAGACCTACTCTTGGTGGGAGGGGGTTAGAATGCTGCGGGATGCTGCGGGAGATGCTGAAGAAGTTAGATGCTGTAGATGGGAGAGTTTGCAGTTGCTGATGCTGACGAGCTGATGCTGCTGCTGTTATTTTCCTTTTCCAGTTGAGTATAAAATGCCGCTTTAGGAGA
This sequence comes from Calotriton arnoldi, assembly GCA_963921515.1. NCBI lineage: Eukaryota > Metazoa > Chordata > Amphibia > Caudata > Salamandridae > Calotriton > Calotriton arnoldi. The sequence continues at coordinate 2,944,025 of CAWUFW010000282.1, forward strand.
ACTAGCATTTGATAAGATTTATATTAGAATTATTAGGATTTCCCCGAGAGATAGATAGGTTGATCTATAGAGTCTTAGTATGATAACCTCATTTTCGATCTAATAAAAGTGTCTTGCAATTTACAACTATTCTTATATTGATGATAAACGCAATGATCTGAATAATAAATTAATCTCGAATTTCCTGCATTCAAAACTTTATATAAACTTTATTATTCTTCAAACAAATGACTCAGTGATTTTCTTTAGCATAATGATTAATAATGAATTGGTAAAAGAGTTCATTGTGATTGAGCTGGCCTTAATCACCATCAACTGATTCCTACTAGTTGGTCCATCGACCAATGAGCGGAATACCTTAAAAGTAAAATGAGAATTGTTGTGTCATTATAAAAGAGGTATCCCGTCTCCTTCCAGCGAATCGTTTTTCTCCTAGGTTTCATGTTGGAGGAAAATCCAGGGAAATAAATGAGTAAGTGAATGTATATGCGGTGTTATGGGCCCCACCGTCATATGGATATAGTGTGTGTGTTTTGGAGAAATAATTACACCTGGATGACCAAAAGCATACTAGGAGAAATTATTTTTATTGTAAGCGCTGGAACACGGCGCAAACAGAGCAAGCACTGTGTGCGCCTCTATTCTTGTACTGCTCCCGCTGGCCTGCTGACAAGACCCTTTGAAGGCCAAAAAATAGCAAAGAGGGCTGAAGAGAGGGCCCAGCTCTACCCATCACAGAGTGCGCCCCCCAGTCCAGAGTCTGATCCTGAGGGGCAGCAGCAGAAAAGAAACCACAAACCAGAGGTCTCCAACACATGAATTGAGACCTTCCCCAGAAAACCAATGTGCAAATGAAGCATGCAACTGATGATCTTACCAACAGCCGCATGCTCAGAAGCACGCTGGAAGGTATGAGTGACCAGATTTGAAAACTATTTAAAAGCCACAAAAGAGCCAGATTCTGATGCAAAAAGGTTCAACCTCCTTTACCTAGTAGGTGAGGAAGTACATACATTTTTTGTAACACTCCCAGAGATCGGTCCTGACGATACAACATGCCAGCACTAGTAGCTCTCAACCTGCAGTTTAGAATGCAAGCTAATCCTGAATACGAATGGTTCATTTTACACCATGCAAAACAAGGCCTGCAGGAGGCTAAAGACGCGTTCTGTGTGCGCCTGAGAGGCCTAGAGAGCTCGTGCAAACTCCTGAGTGTGGAATGAGAATTATGGGCATATGTCATTCAAAGGTGCTGCTCTTCAGCGCTACAAAACGAAATTCTAAAGATTGCCAAAATGCCATTAGATATGATGCTTGCCCTCAGGCATGCACACAAACGTGCATCTACAAGGGCAGCTCCTATAGAACTATCACTTATATCTAAATCGAAAAAAACAGAACCAAGTGAACCCAAGGAGGAGGCACATGCTGTGTCAAAGAAACAGTCAAGCCGTGAATTAAACAAACCATGGGGGGGTTGTCATAACGTAGTGCATTGAGGACCGGCGGGCCCAGTAAGAGGAAGACTTGCTTTGTTTGTAGACCTGGCATCTTCGGCGTGGTATTCCCCCAGACTTCATTACCCTGTTTTTTCTGAACGTGTTTTTGCTGGCATTAGGTTCTCTGCACAATTTACCCCTGCTAACCAGTGGTAAACTGCTTGTGCTCTCTCCTTTAAATATTGTAAAACTGATAGACACTTGGCACATTCAATAATTTACACATAAGCCTCTAGTAAATTAAACTACATATACCCAGGGCCTGTAGCTTAAATGCTACAAGGAGACTGCAGCACTCATCGTTCCACCCACTAAAGTAGCACTGTAAAACATTTCTTAGGCCTGCCTTTGCAGCCTTTAGTGCAGTGTTGAACTGCCATTTCGGCCTGGCAAAATGACCCTTTTGCCAAGTCCAAACCTTCCTATATAATGCTTATGTCACCTCTGAGGTAGGCCGTAAAGGGTTATAGGTCAGGGTGCATGGTCTTTAAAAAGTAAGACTACTCCTGGCAGTGAAAAACTCCCAAAGTCGTTTTTCACTGTATCAAGATTATCTCTCCCATAGACTTGTTGCATACCTCTTTATTGCCACCAACACACAGCAGAACTTTAACTGTAGAACAAGAATCTTCACAACATTCTAATCAAGTATATAAGTCCCCAACATGCAGCCACCTACCTTCTTTTTTGCTGTGAATAAAGTAAGTTGTCCTTATAAAACAAGAACCATCGGGGCGTGGCCGAGCCAGCGACCAAGATGGCACCTGACTCTGAAGCTCCAGAGCCGCCTTTAACATCTTCGACCGCCCGCCACTCTGCCGCCTCTTGTGGGCAGAGACTGCAGAGATGCAGAGTCCTCACTGATGGGGGCTGGATAGAGCCGCAAGCGGACTAGATCGGCTCGATGGTGACACCGTGGTGGCTCGCGTTACCCGAGGCCTGACGCGGCCCTCAGAGGCCCCGAGACGAGAGGGGTCTCGGGTGAGCCTGAGGGCGGGGCCTCGGTCGCACGGAGCTGCGGCGAAACAGACTTCTGACTCCGTGGTGCCCGCGGACCGCTGGAACCTACAGCGATCGTCTAGCTATCGCAGACGCCGCCTACTAGAGCAAGAACGCTCACGATATGCTCGGTGAAGGGCAGCGGCAGTGAATGTTTGTGAGTACAAAAGGCAGAGGAGCCGCCGACATCAGAAGCGTTGGGAGGCAGGGGCAATGCACGTAGCCCATGCCGGGCTCAAATAATGTACTGAAGTTGGCACCATTGTCTCCCCCCATGGAGATCTTGATGAGAGGGGGGTAAAAAATTGAGCATATTTAGCCCACAAACAGCCTTTGTGGGGAATTGCTGCTGAGTCCTGCCCTTCGGATGCGAGTTGAAGAGCGAGCAGATAGGCCCACATAAATAATCACTGATCGACACTGCTGCGAAACCCCGAGCCGAGCTAGCTACTTGGCCTTCACGGCCCTCTGGTAAGGGAGTTGGGGCTCTAACCCTGGGCTCTGCTGCGGGCGTTGCGACGCAACGAGTACTCCCTATACTAACATTATTACATGCTACCTCACCTAGCGATGGGGCGAACTGATCCAAAGCAGCACCAGCTATCATTTGACACCACGAAGACCCCCAGGCTAGAAGAGGAGGAGAGACCTACGGGAGCAGAGGCCCCTCCGATGGATGGTGCAACCGTCATTATGGCTGAGTTGCGGGCCGGATTCAAGGCCATTGACGCGCGCCAGGACACACTCTCATCCCAGCTAGAAGACATGCATGGGCGAATCGAGCAGCAAGGGACCCGTTTGGATGACGTGGAGCAGCGGGTATTGAACCTAGAGGATTCGCAGCCTACTATTACCAAGAGACTGGAGAGCTGAATGATTGCTAAAAATGGTGGCCTCCAAGGTCGAAGATTTGGAGGCACGCTCACGCCGCAGTAACATACCAATTGCTGGAGTGGCCGAATCCACGAACACTGGCCCCATGGCCAGCTTTGTCAAGAAGGTCCTGGTAGACCTATTTAGCAGAGAAGCTTTTTTCTGGACATTCGCAGTGAAGAGAACATACAGAACGCTTGGGCCGCGCCCGGCACCAGGGGCATCTCCAAGATTAATAATAGCGAGACTCCTCAACTATCATAATTAGGATGTGGCGCTCCAGCTCGCTCGAGAACAAGGGTCAGTAACATAACAAGGCTCTGAACTGGTGCTATTCCCAGACTTTACACCAATGGTGCAAGAGGCGCGCCGGATGTTTGGGGACATAAAATGAACTTTGCAGAAGGCTAATGTGCGCTATGCCATGCTTTACCTGGCACAACTACGTATTCAAGTGAACATAGGCACAGATTTTCGAATCATCAGAAGAGGCTCTCAAATTCCGGAAACAATACCAAATCAAGCAATCAATCTGAGCAAATGACTAAGAAGAAAAAAAGGCATCCCAATTGAAATCGGGGGACTCATAGACAGTTACTTAGCCAACTGCCTATGCCGAATCGGACTGTAATAACTGGCCCGGCTGGGTCGCCCGAGGTCTGAGGGCTCAGTAAAAATGAGTGGTGGAAATGGACGAAACCTGGTAATGCTATCTTCATATGGCGGTACCGAACACTTACATTCACATGGTTCTAACTGGTGGGCTTCGAAAAGTGTTGCCAACACCCTAAGAATTGTTTCCTACTGTTTTGAATTGAAGTTTCCATTTAAGGGAATATGGAGGGATTCACCGGGTGCTGGTTTATTTGTATCCGATGTGAGAGGGGGGAAGGGGTTTCTGGTTATTTAAAAATTGAATGTTCTCGAATGTTACTACACTGAGCAATGATAATATGGTTGAAGGGTCATAAACATATCACACACCCTCGTAGATGTCCATGGAACACACTGTCACACAAATGTCCCCACCAGGCATGAAACAAGAGGGATTACTACTGAAATGCCTAACGTGATACGTCAGAGGGCTATACAACCCCCAAAAAGGGGTGCCAGGTTCTGGCCTATCTGGCCAGGCATGCCATACAGGTGGCTTTTCTGCAAGAGACTCACTATGCACCACTCCCCTCACATCGATGTGCAGCAACATGGGGTGACAATCGATTCTTTGCCAACTATAGTACTTACTCTTGAGGAGTATGCATTCTGGTCCATAAGGCACTCCCTTTCTGAGTCCAGGAGGTGGTGGCTGACGAGGAGGGGCGGTATGTCTTGGAGGCGGGCGCGATGGGAAATGACCCACTCCTATTGATTAATATATATGCGCTGAATGTGGACTTCTTCCCTAGTATAGTTACGCACATCGCTCGATTAGATATTGACAACATACTAATGGGGGGAGACTTCAACCTCACCCTGGATCCCACAATGGACACGACGAGTGCAGGGCAAACCACTAAACCACATGCGGTGCAGACACTCACCTTTCTGCTGCAGTCCTTTCTTCTTAAGGACCCCTGGAGGTCTCACCACCCTACGGTGCAGGACTATTCATTTTATTCAGCCCCGCTCGGCTCATGGTCAAGAATAGACCATTGGTATCTCTCGCCCTACTGCCTCCTCGCTGTCACCACAGTAGACTATCAGCCATGTACATTATCAGATCACTCACCCGTACTCTTGACATTAACTGTACCCAATGTTACATGCCCCCATGCGTCCTGGTGATTCCCCTCAGAGGCACTTTTAGATGAGGTTTTTCGAAGTGAGGTCAGGGAAACCATAACTGAATACTTTCAGTTAAACACAGGAACAGTGGAGCGACAGTCCACACTATGGGAGGCATTCAAGGCCTACATTAGAGGAGTGTGTATCGCTATGCAGGCGGGATTGTTGCGGAATACGTAGGGAGCTCAAGACAGTGGAGGGGAAACTCCTGGAGATGGACAGAAACGTGCAGACAGCAAATCCCCCTCCTGTGTTACACGAACGAGCTGCACTCCTGACTGAATTCCAGGAACTAGCGGTGCAGGAGGTAAACTATATGGGTAGGTACGCTAGGGCACGGACATATGGTGAGGGTAAACAACCGGGAAGGACACTGGCCAGATTGCTCCGCCCCCAACATCAATCCACATATATTATAAAACTTGAGCTAGAGGATGGTAGAACACTCCTGAAAGGTGACGAGATTAATTCAGCATTTCTTTCTTATTATATAAATCTTTACACTTAGCGTGAACCCCCCCCGACGGAGGAGGCCCTTACAAGTTATCTAGAAGAGGTGGCAATGGTTTGGATAGATGAAGGGGAGTGACAATTCTTAGCTGCACCCATTGACAAGGACGAATTCATGCAAGCCATAGACAGACTAGCCGGTAGCCGAGCCCCGGGCTCGGACGGATTGACGGGCGATTTTTACAATGCCTACAAGACCCTATTGGCTCCTCGGCTACTCGAGGTATATGCAGAGGCTTTAGAGGGGGGTTCACTCCCACCCACTATGCGCAAAGCAATAATTACGCTCCTACTTAAGCCAGGAAAGGCATCTCAAAACTGCACATCATATACGCCCTTATCTTTATTAAACCAAGACTACAAGATCTAGGCCAAGGTTTTGGCCACCCGTTTCTCGTTATTGATAGAAAAGATAGTATGCCCATTCCAATCGGGATTTGTCCCTAATAAATCCACATCGGTGAACTTGCGCGCAGTGTTCGCAATTATTAACCAATTGGATCCAACGCTCCTGGCTGCAACGATTTTACTGGATGCCGAAAAGGCGTTTGATTAATTGGAATGGTCCTTTCTACATGTGGTTTTACGAAAACTAGGAATCCCTACGTGTTTTTCCAGCTTAATTCGGCTACTATATACTAACCCAGTGGCCCGCCTTAAAGTGGATGGTAGAATAACCACACAACTTAGTCTTACACGCGGCACCCGGCAGGGATGCCCATTATCACCCTTGCTATTTATTCTCGCCATGGATATCCTTACAGGACATATCCAGGAGAGGCACCTACAACGCGGACTGATATTTCATCGGGGCCCACTGGTGGCCTCTTTCTATGCAGACGATGTGATGCTGTTCATTAGGGAGCCAGCCACTAACCTGCCTCCTCTGTTGTGAGAGGTGGTGCGCTTTGGAGTATTCCCTGGTCTAACCATCAACTGGAGTAAGTCGGAGGTCTTCCCGCTTACACCGGTGATCCAGCGCTTATAATAAAAATAATTTCTCCTATGTTTTTGGGTCATCCAGGTACAATTATTTCTCTAACACACACACTATATCCATATGACGGTGGGGCCCATAACACCGCATATACATTCACTTACTCATTTATTTCCCTGGATTTTCCTCCGACATGAAACCTAGGAGAAAAACGATTCGCTGGAAGGAGACGGGATACCTTTTTTATAATGACACAATAATTCTCATTTGCTTTTAAGGTATTCCGCTCATTGGTCGATGGACCAACTAGTAGGAATCAGTTGATGGTGATTAAGACCAGCTCAATCACAATGAACTCTTTTACCCATTTATTATTAATCATTATGCTAAAGAAAATCACTGAGTCATTTGTTTAAAAGAATAATAAAGTTTATATAAAGTTTTGAATGCAGGAAATTCGAGATTAATTTATTATTCAGATCATTGCGTTTATCATCAATATAAGAATAGTTGTAATTGCATGACACTTTTATTAGACCGAAAATGAGGTTATCATACTAATAACTCTATAGATTAACCTATCTATCTCTCGGGGAAATCCTAATAATTCTAGTATAAATCTTATCCAATGCTAGTTCTCCTAAAGCGGCATTTTATACTCAACTGGAAAAGGAAAATAACAGCAGCAGCATCAGCTCGTCAGCATCAGCAACCTCTCCCATCTACAGCATCTAACTTCTTCAGCATCTCCCGCTTCATCCCGCAGCATTCTAACCCCTCCCACCAAGAGTAGGTCTTCTTATACCCTAATTCTAGCTTACAACATAAAATGTTTCTTCTTACATGGCGCGATTCATTCTCATTGGTCCAAAACTCAGGTCCCTATACATTTTAATCAAACTTCCTGGTCTTAACTAGTTCCGTGAGGAATGTCCATGCAAGCATCGTTTCCCACAGTTCATGCACTTGCTCATCCGTTTCGATCAGTCCAAATTGTTTCTTTTTCTGCAACAATTTATATAATAGAGTTCTTTCTATTGATTCAACCAGGCTTCTCACGCTTCTTGCTGATCATCTTGGCACACATCTGCTCAGAAGGGTCACAGCAGCCTTGACCATTCTTTCATCTTAGCCTCTCGGCATCAGCACGTGATCATCCCTTTGCAACAGCCTCTCTCCTCTATCACATGGTCGCATCCGCTCCTGCGCACTCTAGTAACTCGCGGCCATTTTATATTGCTGCTCGGCAGGCCTAAGCGCACTATTTCTAAAGAAAACAAAATGTTATTAAAACAATGAAATATAAACCCTTTCGTTTTCCTCCCGTCTTTCTACGTACCCCAATTAGGTATTACCTAGCAGAAGCAACATATAAAGCTGTCCCTTACTTACCATCGCTTTATTTTGCAACCACACGTTTTATTCAAAGCACAAATCATGCATTTTATTATTATTTTAGTACGCAAATGTTATGTTAGAAACGTAAACAATTATTAGTTCATTATTTTGCACATTAAACTGCGTGTTATCCTTAACCCTTTACATACATTGTTGGTTATTTTCTTGAACGAACATGTTTATTATTATTATACGAAAATATTAGGAGGTTAAAATGTTTATATTTACCGTGCTCCATCACCGGCTACCACTCAATTTAACATAGATTTTCTGCTACGCTGGTGCACTGATCCTCCCAAGTATCTAGGCATTTTCCTACACTGCAGTGCTTCAGAGGTGATCCGCCTCAATTACGGACCGGCGATAGATAAACTCACAATGCAAATTGAGCGATGGATAAAACTCCCACTCTCAATAGCTGGCAGGATTGCCATCATTAAAATGGTGGTCATCCCTCATTTTTTATACCTTTTTCCTAATATTACCATCGCCCTTACAACAACATTTTTTGAAATATTGCGAGGGCTGCTCATTCGACTTGTATGGGCCGGTAAGCAGCCGCGTATAGGATGGAACACATTAGTTATGCCGTACCAGCGCGGGGGATTTGGGGTCTCAGATTTTTATCTATATTATTTGATAGCTCAAATACACTTTACATACTATTGGTACCATCCCGATGCCAGACTGCAAGATTTGAAACCGGAGTGCTCCCAGGCTCGCCCATACTTGCTCTCTGCTCTATTGCCATGGGGGCTGCCTAGGAATCCAGCTGAGATTCAAACATTGCCAACCACGTATTGGGACTGGTCCAAATTGCAAAGATATCTATATGCAAATTTCCTATATTCTCCACATATACCGGTACTGGACAACCCTTGGCTGTCCCCAACGACCAAAACGCTTACTAAGCGAACACTGACCCGATATGGGCTGCAGACAGTGGGTGACTTTTTTAGGGATGCGCAGTTGCACACTATGGACGATCTAACAACAAACAGAGATGCAACATTCATGGACAAATTTATTCTACATAGGATACACATCACAAGAACCGGTGGATTTCCTACCGCTCACATTAATCATCACAGCGCCAGATGGAGCACATCTAGTTTCACGATTGTACCATAAATCTCTAACGCTCCCGCCATTGGCCGGGCTGAAAACACGGCGGCCTGGGAAAAAGATTTAGGATGTTACCTGCCGGACCAGACATGGATATACTGCTGAGAACAAACAAGCTATGTGTCCAATAATCATCGACACAAGCTGCTGCACTTTGAATACTTACGCAGAGCATACATTACACCCTACCTGCTAGCCAAAATAGACCCAACCAAGTCACATACCTGTGCTAGATGTGCCATGGATCAGGCGGACTTCACATACATGGCTTGGAATTGTGGACTCATATTGGCATACTGGGGGGAGGTTTTCCGCCAGATATCCTTAATGATAGAGCACACGATACAGCCTACGCCACTGACGGCCCTGCTGGGATACGTCAAGCCACTGCAGGCGGGAGTGAGGAGATTTACTGCCATTGCCTTACTTATTGCCAAAAGACAGGTCTCACTGTATTGGGGAGGAACTCAGGTTCCAACAGTGAATGCCTGGATACGTGATCTAATCCACTGCGACACCACAAGCGTCATATGCGCCACATTACAGCCGCCTACCTCACGACCAAAAAACATATAGCAACCACTGAGGGACTACTTGTTGGCGCATCCGATAGAAGCATATTAAAATGTACGCACAAAAATCCCCCTCTCGAGCCATTCCCTACTGTTATTTGTTTCGGACGATTAGGGGGGATATGATGATGCCCCTTGATGGGCTGGGTGTATAGAACTCTGGGAGCGAAGATATATGTTCACACAGACTGCACCCGTCATGAATCGCAGAAACACCTTGAGTGAAGAGAGCCTGGTTGGGAACAAAGTTTATCCCTTATTGGAACATCTATGGGTATTTGCCGGAATGGGGGACTGTAGAAGTGATATGTAACAAATGTGAGCTGTTTTTTTCTTCCCCAGACAAGTACCATGAAATGCGGACTAGATGTGATATTTATTTCTTCTCTTTGAGAAGTGCTCTGTATTAGTTTGGTTGTTCTTCTTTGTCTCAAAGAGATGATGCCTTGCTGATTGATAACATAGTAATTCCACATTGCAGTGAAAATTTAAATAAATAAAAGTAAAAAAAACACAAAAAAAAAGAACCATCATATGAATCTCTTTTGCGATCTTCCTCCATCCAAAATCTGAATTAGCGTGTTCTTTACAAAACTTTTCACAGCAAAGGACCCTGCCAACAATTCTAGGTAATTGATATGCATCTCTTTTTCCTGTAAAGACCTTTCCCCGGTTGCAATTCTGAAAATGCCTTTTAAAAAGTTGGCATTTTCTTACTTAAGCCATTTGGTGCCTGCTGCCTGTCTCTGACAACATGTCTGGGGTGGGTTTTGTGTATTCCCCCTAGACAACCGCACACAATGGGAGCTTAAGTGTGACTTGATGGGCCATCCTGGCAGGCTGGGAGAGAGGAGCTAGACCCAGCCTCACTTCAACCTGAATAGGCTGTGTGGTGTCCCCACACAAAGGGCTGCATACCCCCCCTGTGATGATCAGGGTAGGAAGGGCAGGACCTCTGTGAACTTAAAAGGCTTGTTTTTTAAGTCTCCTCGACTTTAAGAATCAATCATTTTTATTGTGTGGGGAAGATAGAACATGAACACAGCTTACTGCCTACATCTCAAGGCCGGCAGAGCGGTATAAGAGCGTAAGTACACAGCGTCAAGGCCTACATCTCGGAGGCCGGCCTCCGCAAAGACTTTGGTGTCTAGCATCTGGATTGGCTCTCTTGGTAAAGTCATCCACCGTTTTACATAATAAACAAACAAAAACCCCAACAACGACCCTCCCTCCCTACCCTCATCCCCCCACCCCCGTCTCCGCATCAGATCCCTTAGCGCTCACCGCTAAAGCCTGCCTAGTGCAAAAGCATTGCCCCTTTTAGCTGTCCCTGACTGGCACCAACGGTTCCATCGGCAGAAGCCTGAGAATCTGCAGGTACTTAGGACATGTCACCTCTCTCATATCTTTTGTGAGGATTTGCAAGTAAGGGGCCCACAGTTTCACAAACTCCCTACCCCTCCCCTCTACACTGAGCGAAAGGCGCTCCATTGCTAAAAGCTGCCAGAGGCGGTGGATCCAGTCAATCAGTTCAGGCACCGAAGATGACCCCCAGTGTACTAGGAGAACCTGTCGCGCTGCCAGGAGCGCCATTGCGATCTGCCTGCCCCTCAGTGATTTCAATGGAAAGGCTTTAGGATGGGAAAGACCCAGCAGCACGTATTCAGGGGCACGGGGCAAAGTAATCTGGAATGCCGCATCAATGTCGTCAAGGACTGCTTTCCAATAGCGTACCAGCTTTGGACAACGCCAGAGCAAGTGAACTAGTGTCCCGGTGGCACCACACCCCCGCCAGCAGAGGTCAGATTTGGATTTGTCCCAGCAATGCACACGCGCCGGAGTATAGTACCAATATGTGACCACCTTATAGGCGGATTCCGCGCCTGCCGTGTTGTGTGCCGTGTGATGCGCCTTATAGAGGATGTGCTCCCACTCCTTAGGCGTTAAGGCCCTCCCCAGTTCAGTCTCCCATCGTACCTGCGCCTTTGTACGTTGACCTGTTGGACGCACCATAATCATAGCGTACAATTCAGAAATGAGGCGACGGTCGTCCGTTTTGCGCATGAGCCACTTTTCGAATTTCGTAAGAACGCGAGACATGTGCGCACAGTTGGCAGGACGCGTTACCCAATGTGCTACCTGACTATAGTGAAATGCATCAGAGGCCGGCAGGTTGTAGTCCGTTCGCAACCGGGTGAAGGGGATCAGACCCTCCAAATCAAAGAGATAACCGACTCTCTTGCATCCCTCTTCCCGCCACTGCTGAAAAATTGGGGACGCCTGACCCGGGGGAAATCGGGGTTGTCCACAATGGGGGTCATAGGCGAGGGAAGGTTGTCCAACCTTTGGCCACGGCAAGCCGATCCCAAACCTTAAGCGTAGGCGACGTGACGGGAGAGGAATAGAGCCCCCACGCTCTGTGTTTGCGCGGCAACCACAGTTCTCGCCAAATGTTCACTCCCGCTACGGTTTGGTCCATGAAATTCCAGTGTTTGCTGGACAATGGTCTATTCCACTCAACCAGATACCGGAGGCAAGCCGCCTGATAGTAGGCTCCAATGAGCGGAAGGCCCAAACCGCCCTGCACCTTGGTGGCAGTCATTTGCGTAAGTGAAAAACGAGGCTTCTTGCCCTCCCATACGAACTTGTTGATCAATGATTGTAGCTTCTTGAGGGTACCCGGCGGCGGGGTCATGGGCAGCATTTGAAAAATATATAAGATGCGGGGTAAGACCGTCATTTTCACCGCGGCCACCCTCCCATACCAGGCCAGGCGGAGACGCGACCAGGCGTCCAGCGCCTTGGTTGTTTGTTCCAGCAGGGCAGCATAGTTTAGGGAGACTGTCTTAGGAATGGTTGGCGTCAGCTTAAAGCCTAAATAGGTCATTGCAGAATTAGACCAAGTGAATGTGAAATCCTGCTGTAGGGCCTCTATCTCCTCGGCGGGGATAGAGAGGTTAAGGATCTGTGATTTCACGAAATTAACCTTAAATCCTGACGCCTCCCCAAAGGCCTCGAGCTCGCCGGTCAGAGCCTGCAAACGTCAGCTGTGGCTGTGTAAGCGAGAGGATCACATCATCGGCATATAAGCTAATTTTATGCGTATCTGCACCAAACTTAAGGCACTTGATCCCAGGGTGTACCCGAATCCGTTGAGCAAACGGCTCCATATAAATCGCGAATAGGAGCGGGGATAAGGGGCACCCCTGGCGCGTTCCCCGAGCAATAGAGAAAAGGGCCGACCTACAGCCATTAACCCGCACAAACGCCCTGGGGACAGAATATAGGCACGTGACCCAGCGCAGGAACTTGTCTCCAAAGCCAAACCTGCGGAGTACTGCAAACAAGTAACCCCAATCGACGCGGTCGAAGGCCTTCTCAGCGTCTATGGATAATAAAAAGGCCGGTGTTCGAGCGCGGTGCACTTGGTCAATAAGGTGTAGCAATCTTTTGGAGTTATCTCCTCCCTGTCTAGTAGGGATGAAACCAGATTGATCAGGGTCTACTATATCAGCCATGAGAGGGCTGAGACGCGACGCCAGTACTCCCGCGAATAGCTTCGTGTCAATGTTCAGAAGCGAAATGGGTCGGTAGGATCCACAATCCCGAGGATCCTTTCCGGGCTTTAAAATCACTGAGATCGCCGCCTCCGACATCGAAGGCGTGACCGTGCCCGTATCAAGAAAGGAGTTAAACAGCCTAGTTTAAAATGGAGCCAGCTCTACACAGAATGTTTTGTAAAAGGAAGCCGTAAAGCCATCCGGCCCCGGCGATTTAGCTATTTTCAACCTGGAAATGGCCGCTATCACCTCCTCGATGCGAATTGCTGAGTCCAGATTTCCAGACACTACTGGAGAAAGAGGCGTGACGCCGCAGCCCCCCAAATAGGACTGGGGGTCTCGCGGGGGCAAGGTTTGGTCCCCGTAGAGAAGGTGGTAAAAATCGCGAAAGGCCTCGACTATCTGATCGTCAGCGGACTGCTCCACTCCCCCGCGATCCCGCACTGAATGTATTAGGGACCGTTGTGTCGTCGCTCGTAACCTATGCGCTAGCATTTTCCCACATTTATCGCTACTAAGGTAGAATTTGTGGCGCAATCGCAAAAGGGCGTGTTCCGCCCTATCCAAATCCAGGTGTTTTAGCATTCGCCGCCGGTTTTCCAGTTCACGCCACACGCGCGGAGCTCCGGTACGCTTATGGACTGCTTCCAGTTCCCCCACCGCCTTCTCTAATTCTGCGCGTTTCTCCCTGCGCAAAGCGTTGTAAGTTGCTGCCACTGCAATGAACTCTCCTCGTGCCACCAGTTTCAGAGCCTCCCAGACCGCTGCAAAAGAGGTGGACCCCACATCGTTGTCCTGAAAGTAGTGCACTATGGTGTCTCGTATCCTCTGGACCACATCGTCAGAGTGCAGCAAACTCTCCCTTAGCCGCCACCCTGGGGGAAATGCTCGCATGCGCTGTGCTGGGAGAAGGACCGAGATGAGTGCATGATCAGAGAGCGAACGGGGAGTGATCTCCGAGGAGTGTAGGCTAGGCATGAGAGAGGTGGAGGCAAGGAAATGATCCAGGCGTGCGTATGTTTTATGCGCTGCAGAAAAATATGTGTAGTCGCGCTCTGCTGGGTGTTGTGCCCGCCACACGTCATGCAGTCCACTATCTTCCAGCCAACCCCTACCCCCCAGTGAGAAGGCCCCGGCTTGGTGTGATCTCTGCCCCGATCTATCCAAATCCGGGTCCATTACTAAGTTTAGATCACCCCCTAGCAGTATTGCAGCATCTGGAGTGGCAAGTACCTCAGGTAAGGCTGATTGCAGGAAAGACTCTTGCTTTTCGTTAGGGGCGTAAAGGGACCCCAGTGTAAGATGTGATTTCCCCCATTGTACCCTGATGGCTAACAACCTACCCTTGATTTCAGCTACCGTTTAGATTACTTTACAGGGGCAATGCGCACCAATCAGGACAGCCACCCCATTTTTCTTGGCTGCCCCGGAGGACCAAAATTGTTGCGGGAAACGCCTATCGCGCATGCGCACTGTATCTTTGGACAGCAGGTGGGTCTCTTGAAGAAGGCAAATATCACTGTTGGTGTTTTCAAGAAGAGAGAGCACTGCCGCGCGCTTAACAGGGTTATTCAACCCCCTGACGTTCAAACTAATGACCTTCAAATCTCTACCCATTGGAGCGCATGGAGGTTGAAAAGCAGAATGTGAACTATAGGCGAAAGGACAGGTGTACCGTCAGTGAAGCTACCAGGCACCTCAAAACCTACCATCCTTATTAACGACCCGATGCGGAGACCCCTTAAAAAAAAACCAGAAACCCCATTCCCAACAAAGAACCGATACCCCAGAAACAGTATAAAACAAACCGATTGCAGGAACATGACTAAAGTTCGTCACAATGGTGAAATTCAGGAGGTCGTGGCGAGAGTGCCGCCTATTCCACGAAGGCGCTCACTTGTGTTCACTTTGGCGCAGGAAAGGGGCAAAATCTCAAACTGAACGACTCTCTTCGTCCCCCCGGCGCCAGCGGTAAACACCTCCCTAGGCCATCAGCTAGGAAGGTGACGGGGTGTCAGGGCGCCCAGTAACTTGCGACAAGGAAGTTATCACCGCTTCTCTTTCTTGGACGCTTGCAGCCTGATCAGGTCTCGGGCTCGGTGAAGGCCTGCCAACCCGCTGCCATCCCAAAGTGCGGCGGGCACGTCGTGTGTCTGGTCGATCCGCGCCCTCCGCAGACAGGGCAGCGTCAATACCCAGGGTCTCCATTGCCGTCTCCAGTGATCTGACCTGCAGCAGTTTCCCTTGGTGCTTAAATATTAATCGGAAGGGGTGGCCCCAAGAGTAAGGTATGTTCCTTTCGCGCAGATAGGTAGTGACAGGTTTAAACTCTCTTCGTTTCACAAGTGTGGAGGCAGCAAGATCTTGAAACAGAGCTGGTTGATGACCGCGAAACTGGACCTGTTGCTGCTCTCGTGCACTTCGGAGAATACGTTCTTTCAGTTGGAAGTTGTGCACACACACAAGAATATCGGGAGGTGGAGCTTTGGGGCCGCGAGGGAGGCCCACCCGATGAACCCGGTCCATTTGAATGTCCGAACTCTCTTCCTCCCCAAGGATTTGCTGGAATAAGGCGCTAACGTATGCTCGGAGATCATCTCCTTCCTCCTTTCACGGCACAGCTCGTATCCTTACATTGTTCCGCCTGGAGCGGTTCTCCAGGTCCTCCGCATGGGCCTGGAGATCGAGATTCTGTTCACGTAGGCGCAACATGTCCTGTTGTAGGTGATGGAGCTCTTCTTCCCGACTGACATCATGCTCTTCCAGAGTCGCTACCCTCTCGCCTATATCATCCACGTCACGTCTTACCTCCTTGAGGTCAGCGGTAAGTTGGGATCGGAGCTCCTGAATGTCCTCCTTAATAGCCGTGAAGAGTTCCACCATGAAAGCCTTAGTCGCTGGGGAATCATCACTCTCCAGTGTAGTAGGCCCTTTCTCCCCTGGAACCGCCGACTGTCCAGGCTGTTTCTGGAGGAGCTCCTTCAGCGACTTCTCCTTACGGGCCCGTGCCGCAGCCATGACCGTCCCTCCGAGCCGCTGCGCGTCCCAGGTCCAACCGCCTGTCCGGCCACCAGTAGTGTCACAGACTCCTTTGGGGGTAGAAGCCACGCCGACAGGGTAACGGGGTGCACAGCGCTACCTCGCGGACCTCTACTTCCCCCTAGACTCCAAGTCGTAGAGGACTGGGCATCCGGTCAAAGCACCACAAGCCGATCGGTTTAGGGAAGATCCGACTCACTGGGGCGCCACGTGCGCAAGTGTGTTACGCCACTGGTAAAGCCGCCCTCCTTGCATATACATCAGTTCCCAGGCCGGAGCGGTACCCGTGTAGGACTCAGTATGATCTGTAGACCCCCTGTCTCGAAGCACCCTTGGTCAGTGACAGATGGCGAGGTGACCAGCAGGCTCCCACTCCTTTTACTCCAGCTAGCGCTCCACCGCCTCACAGCCCCGCCGCCACTGGCTCCATCAGTCATGCGCTCCAGCGTCCGCCAATATACCCCAGGTACTGTCTGCTGGGTGCGGGGGGGGAGCCCCCTGTCCCTGCAGCTCCTGCGGACTATCGCCAACGGGGGCAAGCGCTGAATGCTCAGGCAATTCCCTTTCCCCACGCGGCACAAAGGAAATCCCCCGCAGACCCTGCTCAGCACAGCGCAGAACGCGTTGGAGCCGTCCGCCGGTCTGCGGACCGGTGGGGCCCTCAAGCACCCGTCACGCGTTCTCTGGGCGCAGCACACCCGGGTGGGACGCTACACGTCCTGCGCTCCGCTCCGGAGGTGAAGCTTCGCTGTCCCGATCCTTCGCACCCAATGGCCCGTCTCACCTTGTGCTCTTCTGTAGTGGCCGGGCGCTGGGAGTGCTGTCACTGGGGCCTCCGCTATGGCGGGGACCAGGTTTCCTCTTTGTCGGTCAGGTCGTCCCGAACCGGACCCGCCTGCCGGGATCAAAGCTCCCCGAGGCTCGGTGGAGGGCCAGCAGCAGACCCGCTCACCTCCGCTGCGTCATCCGTCCTACGCCGACCACCATCCAGCGCCGTCACAGCCAACCCTCGCGGCGGGCACCGCTCTCTCCGGCCGCACGCAAGGCCGTGGTCTCCCCAGGCCGCACTCACAGCCGCATAGGCCCCAGCTCCTTCACACAGCAGCGGAGTCGCGCAGCGGCGCAACGCTCTCCAACTTGCACTCCGGACGCCCAGCACACCCCCGTGCAGCCAGCACCAGGAATCGAGGGAGGATGAGCCCGGGAAGCGTCGGAAATACAATGCTTTGAAAAGGCAGCGCCGGAGGGACACAGATCCGCGTCCTACCGCGCCGCCATCTTAGCCACGCCCCTTCGTCTCCTCGACTTTAAAGGCCAAACTGGGTATAGGTACTGGACCTCTGACACCACCACTACAGTACACTTCTGGACCTGTAAAGACTCTGCCATGAAGAACTGCTGTGCTGCTAAAAGGACTGTCACTCTGCTAGACTGCTGTTTTGCTGAACTTCTGCTTTGTTGGGTTGCCCTGCTGCCTGATGTTCTCTTGCCTAGTTGAGGGGACTGGACCTGCATCACTTGAACCCAGAGTGACTCCAAGGGCTAGCCGGCTGGCCTCCTGATCTGAAGTCTCAGGGACATAAACGACTTTCAATCTAGCTGCTTC
This sequence comes from Calotriton arnoldi, assembly GCA_963921515.1. Classification (NCBI taxonomy): domain Eukaryota; kingdom Metazoa; phylum Chordata; class Amphibia; order Caudata; family Salamandridae; genus Calotriton; species Calotriton arnoldi. The sequence continues at coordinate 2,961,928 of CAWUFW010000282.1, forward strand.
TGCACCTGGACTCTACAATCTGTGAGTCTACCCTGCCAAGTGGTGCCACTCCAGTCCTTGACCCTTGGAAGTGGGCCTAATGTGTTTCTCCAGCGGAACCGACGGATCCTCTGCAGAGCGACACATCCCCGAGCATAACCAACGCATCTCCTCAAATGAGCCGCACTTGTTCAAGCAGAACCAACAAATTGCCTCTGTTGCGTGGATTAGGCCTGTCGCAAAGGACTCGCATTGCTGCTGCATCCCGCATCTGGAAACAATGCATCGCCTTCGGAACCGGCACTGTGTGATGCTTTTACCGGTGCAAGCTCTATGCATCCCTCATCGTGGGCAGCCTCGACGACGACGCCGAACAACTGCATTGCGGCCTCAGCGCTCATCGGAACCAATGCATCGTCCTCACTCCGCCGCGAATCCTCGACACCAGCCTACGAATTGCAAGACCCGTTGACAGGATTCTCGATGCATCAGGACCTCGCACCACAGCCTCGTCGCATCTCGGAAATGACCCTTTACCTCTACTGCATGACGCAACTTCGACACAAATCCATGAATTGCTCCGCAAACTAGATTCAAGGTACTTTGTTCAGGGGATCCCAATGTGTCCCTGTTGCCGGCCTGCGCTCAATCGCGGTCGGCCTAAACTTTTGAATTTGTCCCGGTCCGGCGCGATCAGATATCCCCAACAGCACTTTTTGCTTCTAAGAGCTGGTTTGCACTTGAATCTTTAAAATTCAATATCTCAAGTTACACTGGTTGGATTTTTGTCATTTTGCTCTTGTTTTATTTATTAAATCAAAGTCTATTTTTTCTAACCTGGTGGGAAATCTTTTTGTGTGGGGTTTTCTCTGTTTTACTGTTTGAAATATTGAACAAATACTTTACACATTGCTTCCAAGTTAAGCTTGACTGCTGTGCGCCAAACTACCAGAGGGGGGGCACAGGTTAATTTAGGATGTCAGGGCTTATACCCCAGTCAATCAGGAACCCAATTTCTAGCGGTTTCTATTCTGAAAATGCCACTTTTAGAAAGTTGGTATTTTCTTGTCTAAACTAAATGTGCCTTTTTGCTAGTGCAAATGCAGCTGACACCCGGGCCTGCCTGCCCTTTGTTACCCTAGTAGAACTGAACAGAACAAGTTTGGGAGTAGACAAAAAGAGTGAATCCCCCCAACACAATCTAGCACTGTGTATAAAAGTGACACAGTCGCCTTCAGAACCTCCAATAAGAAAGCTCCTGGACCTGTGGAATATTCAGAATAAGGACTTTCCTGCTGTCTGAAGAAGGAAAACTGGACCTGCTTATCTTGAACAGAGTATCCCCAGAAGTGACTCCAAAGGTCAATTGGCTGACCTTCTGTTTGAGCTACGGGGACACAATTGGACCTGTCTGGACCCCGCTGCTGGCCTCTGCTGGAGTGAGTCCTGACCCCCTAAAGGTGCTTCCCATTGGTCTTAGATCTTCTGCTTGCATCAGACTGTACTCCTCCTACTTTAAAACTACACTCTAGCTCAGTGGTGTTCAAACTTTCTAATGCCATGCCCCCCCCCCAGCGGAAAAAAAATCTTCAGGCCCCTCTCAGGATTTTTCACAATTATTCCATTAGATTGGCACAGTTTAAATATGTCTAGACTTATTTAAACATCTCAGTGGCAACCTGCTCCTCACACCCAGAATAATCTCCTTGCAGCTCCTGCCAATGCAATCCTCCGGCTGAGGCTCCTTGCATGGACTTGGATTTTGAGAAGGTAAACTCTTCACCGGGACGAACATCGTCCCTGTATCCTATTCATAATCCCAATCGGTCGGCATGAACTTCTGACTTTGAACCAGACCAGCGCGACCAAATAAACGCGAGTGGCTTTGTACTTTTTGCTACTATTTTCACATAAACTTTAACAATTCATACCTCAGGTGCTACTGATTGGGTTTTTGTTGTTTTGGTGCCATTTTAATTAGTAAAAATTACTGTATTTTTCTAAATGAGTTTGTGCTGATGTGTTTTCAGTTTATTACTGTTTGAATGCTGCATAAACGCTTTATGAATTGCTTCTAAGTTAAGCCTGACTGCTTCTGTGCCAAGCAACCAGAAGATTATGCATAGGTTTATTTCAAGACTTTTGTGGTTCCCCCTGACAAGGATTGTGATTATTACTTGAGTGGGGCTCTCACTCTCTCATCTAACAATGCAAGTTCTTACACACACCAAAAATGAAAGCGGACCAGATAACGAAGAAACAAAGGCTGCAGTGAGGCATGTCAACTCCAACAACAAAGGCAAAGACCAACTCTAAGACTCTAACAAAACAGCCTCATCTGACCCAGAACAAATTCACCTGATCTCCACAAGGAGAAAACAACCACAATGCCAATTACAAATCCAAGGGCCTCTGACGAGCTGTTTGATTGATATTGGTGTCATGGTGTGTGTAATGCCTATGAAGGACAACCAACAACTAAGCACATCAGCAGTGTTAAGCCTGACAACAGCAAATATCTGCATGTACGGTGATGCAGTCCCAATTGATATCGCCTGAATATTTGTCACCAAATTCAAGCACCAGCAAGACTCTATTCTAGCAAGATGTTTAGTGACAAGAGCTAACGGGCCAATCCTCCTCAGTTGCAGTGCAGTAAAATCAAATCGCCTTTGTGTGGTAACCTGTTCTTGTTGATGTGTATTTCTTCATTGGTGTTCTGTACCCTGCTGCTCAGCCATAGTGTGAATGATGTCATAAAATGTTCATGTTTACCTGGTAGAGGGAATGTCAGTTGGATTGTATGTGCCGAGCAGCTAGGATGCTGCACCCGGTGGGGCTGCTACTTCTACTGCCTGATAATCTACTATTCCTGTAACCGAATACTCCTGTGTTATATTGAAGAATAAACTTCCTTCTGAAGTCATCAACGTCTCTACTCTACCTACATCATTTCACTTTGCATTCCAAGTGTACCAACAATCGATCGCACAGATGCTGGAAGAGTTCACAGAGGTGTTCCAAGGCACTGGCTGCCTGAAGAAGACAGTTGTCAGACCCCACCATTCAACCAGTAGTGCTTTGATACAGAAGAATCCCTTTCCACATCTGAACAAAGTTAGACGTGAACTAGAGAGCCTAGAAGACGTTGGAATTATCAAGAAAGAAGAGGGCCCAACCCTGTGGGTGTCTCCCACTTTAATAGCACACAAGCTGGAACAACCTGGAGCCGTCTGCATATGCGTGGACATGCGAATACAAAATAAGGCAATCAAGAGAGAGCGCCATATGGCATCCACAGCTGATGACATCATCACTGAAATCAGTGGCACTAAATGGCTCTCAAAGATCGATTTGAAGTCAGGATATCGTCAGATCAAACTCAGGAGGGATTCAGATACATAATGATGTTCTCAAGCACATGGGGCTGCACCAAAACCGCAGGCTAAATTTTTGCATCTCTATGCCACTGAAGTCTTTTAAATTGCATACGGTAAATGCTGTCAGGACTACATGGGGTGTTGAGTGTCAGCGATGATATTCTAGTATTCACCATGACTGTGGAACAACACAACAGATGCCTGCGAGCATTACTGGAATGCATAAACAAAAGTGGGCCGTCACTTCATCACGAAAACTGTGAGTTGCTCAAGAATAACATAGAGTTCTTCGGATACAGATTTTGCAACAAAGGAATGTCAACCCAAGCTAAAGAAGTTACAAAACATTAAAAATGGCTGTCCGCCCACCAGAGTGTTGGAAGTTAGAGGTTTTATAGCTGTGGTCACAGGGATTCATGCACAATCTCTCTATATTAAGTAAACTGCTATGTTGCCTCCTGAAGGCCAAAAACCCAAGAGTTTGGGGACCCCAAGAACAGCACCATTTTGAAGACACCAAGACTGCCCTATTGGCAGAGACCACGATGAAATACTATGACCCTGCCAACGAAACTGAACTAGTTGTAGGCGCCAGCCCTGCAAGACTCGGAGTTGTTCTGATGCAGCAGCAACATCCTGATGTGCGGGCCCCCATCGCTTATGCCAATCGAGCTCTCTCAGAGACAGAACAAAGGTACTCCCAAATTGAGAGATGGGCATTGCAGTGCATGAGGGTGCCGACATTTCCATCTATATCTGTATGGCAACAGATTTAAAGTGCGTACTCACCACAGGCCCCTGGTGCCCCTGTTCCAGGGGCCAAGGTCCTAACCACTGCCCAGAATGGAGAAATGGATCTTACAACCCAGAAATATGTATTTAAGGTTGTGTATCGGCCTGGCCATGACAATTCCTTAGGTTACTTGTCACGCCACAACTGAGCCACGACTCCAGCTGAACAGGAATCAGCCAGAGAAACGGAGGAGCATGTCCATGTCATTGTTGATGGTGCAAGGCCAAAGGCTCTGACCCTAACTTAAATCTGCCAAGTTTCCAGTGTCAATTAATGTTTCTGGCATGTATGACTAGTGCAACTGGTGGCCAACTATGAAAGAACAGTCAGATCGAAAACTGAAACCCAAAAGCAGATACAAGTTATGTATCACATTTGCAGTGAGAAGTCCTTAGCAGAGATGATCTGTTATTATGAGAAAACCGCATGGACGTTTGCCCCTCACTCATGCCCAGGCTTCTATAAACCGCCCATCACACTCATCAAGGAGTCCAAGATGAGACGCCGGCAAAAGGTCTGGTTCCATGACCTCAATGCACATATAAGAGAAAACTTGGCAAATGCTTAATGGTGCAAGCAGTAGGACAACCAGATCCACTAGCGCCAGTCATATCTGAAAACAGTCCCAAGTTGCTGTGAACTTGACTAAGCAAAGACTTTGCAGCTTTTCCTGGAAGCCATCACTTCTTAGCCACTGTCAATGATTATGGTAAATATCTGAATATGGAGGGGGTTCGCTCCACATCATCTGACGAAGTGATACTGAAGCTAAAAAAAGTATTCGCCACTTACGGCCTTTGTCTTAAGGTCAGAAGGAACAATGGTCCACCATTCTAAGGACAGGAAATAGCTGCATACTTTTAGTTCCTTGATGAAAAGCTTTGAAAAATCAAACCGCGGTGGCCCCAAGTGAATGGAGAAGTGGAAAGGTTTATGAGGATGTTCAATAAAGTCATCCAGATTGCTGAACTAGGAAATGAGCATGTAGAATGGGCCATATATAAGTTTCTAAGGGACCATCGCAACACGCCTTACACCTTGACTAAGACCTCTCCCATCATAATGTTAGAAGGGCGACAAACACAATAGCTCAAAACGGACTACTACTCCTGAGCTCCGCACTTATAGATAGCCATAAAGCCCGAAGGTGACACAGTAATGAAGCAGCAAGTCGGCGTTGACACACTCAACTACCATCACTCAAAATTGGTGATCCGATAATACTGCACTACCGCCCAGGCGGCAGAAAGTTCAAACCTAGGTTCAAACCTACCATATGGTGAATAACCAAAATCACTGGTACTACGATAATTGCCAATCAAGGAGGCCATAGCCTTATATGCAATTTGTCCTATTTCAAAAAGGTTATGCAACACACAGTGCAACAAGGGAAAACACTCATTATCCCGAGGAACTTGACACCCACTCCGTCAATCAGCGTAGATCAGGGCGTACCAGCATCTTCTGTCGCGACTCCTATGATATCCACCTAAGTGGAAGAGGAAGCCACTCCATCTTCTAGTTACTGTCCGGAGTGCACTGACCTAGAGGTGTCATCAGACAATGCCAATCCCTGGTGAAGCTTTGTCGCTACTCTCTGAGGCCTCACCGCCAGCTTTCTTGGAAGTACAAAGACTATGACAGTGAATGTTGGCTATCTCTACTTTATCTCTCTATATATAGTTCTCAGTCTGCACCCTCTATCGGTGCCAGGAATAAAGTTTGAGACTGCTTTGTTTGACTCTAAAAAGTGGGAGGATGTAGTGTTGTTATTGGTTTGGCCCAAGTATGGTGTAATCTCTGGTATAAAAAAAAGAATGCACACATATGCATCACAGCACTGGCCATGTGAACCGGTTCACCTGTGACAATGTGTCACAGATCAACAAGGAAACAAAATTGTGACTTAAAATATTGAAAGTGAATATGAAGTAATGAGGTGCAAGCTTTGGAATTGTAAATGTGGACTGCTTAAATTCTTTTTTTTAATTGATGCTTAGAGTATAAGATATCATGTTTTTCTAACTTAGGACAACTTAGACCTCATCATTGTAGAAGCTGGCTCTGTATATACTATACCAAAGTAAGGTATAGTGTGCACAGAGTCCAGTGGATCCCCAAAGACTTACAGAGATAAAAGTAGATTATACCTTACTCTCTATTTGTGGTAGTGTGGGCGAGCAGTAAGGCTTTATCAGAGGGTAGTGTTAAGCATTTATTTACAGACTCTGGCAAGAAATGATGTCACACACTCAAAGATGGAACTCAGACCAATTGTTTGTATCACAAATATTTTTTTGTTGTATTTTACTTTTAGAACCAAGCCAGACTTGGTGCAGGTAAGTAAAAATAGTACTTTTCCGATATTACAGTTGAATGCAGTTGAATGTAGATACAGGTAGGTCAAATGTTCAGAAACAGTTGAAATTACTTTTCAGTTACTTTGCATTTACTTTGTGATTACTTTTTAAGTTACTTTTCAGATTACTTTTTCTACTCTGTGTGATATGCCTAGATATCGCACTGGGACATTTCCTGGATAAAAGGTGAGTAAAACAGTTTTTATCAAAACACAGTTTCTTAGGTTTCCATACAAAACACCCTCAACACAGTTTTTTTAGAGGAAAACAGTCAATGCAATCCTATGGAGAAAAATTGGGTTATCGTTTTGCAGGTAAGTAAACGGTCTTGAGGGTTGAGTTTCTGGGGTTAGAACAAGGGTTCCCCCAGGGTCAAGGATGCACTCAAAAAGCACCCTCAGCGCACTAGGGCAGCCGAGTGCAGAGTGCTGAGGCCCAATGTTATCCAATGGGGGATAGGGGGCCTGCGGTTGGTGGCTGCTCACGAGCAGGCCACAAGGTTGAGGGAGCAAAGCTCCTGGGGTTAAGCTCAGGGCAAAGGGGGGTTCAAGTTAGCATTGCACCCACGGCAGCACAGGGGCCGCCGGGTGAAGGGTGCTGTTTTGGCGTCGGGTGCCCTGCTGTTTTCAATGGGGATTCTCTGGTTTCAACAAATACTGCAGGCTCGGGGACGAAGATCTTCTGGAGGCGACCATCGGTTGGAGAGGTAAGTTGGGATGTCGTGGGATGCCCGGACATCATCGTTTGGGCCACCCAAGGCCGTGGGGCATCAGGTGCAGCGGTGTCTTTTGGTGTCGGGATTTTCTTACCGGCTCCGGTCGCGTCCATCTTCCAGAAAGGGGCTGCAGGCGTCGTCGGGAGACTTGAGGTAGGTCAGGGATCACCAGATCCCGGGTCAGGATCGTCGGGGAGACCTCCTCTTGGTGTTGGGCCACTCGAACTAAGGCCGTGGGCGTCGGGTGCAAAGTGGTGCAGACTCGCGGATTTGGACGCAGCCAGAGTCTGTTGGTGAGCAAATCCAATGCTCACTGGAGACAAAGTATTGTTGGGGAAGGCAGGGCAGGTCCTCCGGGTTCTGGGGGGCTGCTGGCTGCAGGTCATACTGGGATTCCGCTGGAGCAGGGCGAGGTCGGGACAGGCCGGTAGGGCTGGAGCCAAGTCAGTTGATGTCCTCCTCTTCTTCCTTCAGCACGGTTCTTCGGTCCTTCTTCTTCTTCTTTCTTCTTGTCTGAGGAGGCAAGGTTCGGGGTTGCCCCTAAATTCTAGATTTAGGGGCGTTTCAGGTAGGTACAGGTTGGGACCAACGGGTACCTTCCTTGGGGTGAGTACACCCCCTATTATTCCACACTCCAGTCAGAGGGGGGCATAAGCCTCACCCTGGTTGGCTAGATCCCCCCATCTTCAAGATGGTGGGGACTAAGAGTTGTGCTTCACCTCGCCTTCACCACCTGAGGGGTGGGGTTGGCAAAGGTGGGCACACCTCTCCTCCTATCTTGGTGTTCCAGCCAATTCTCCCACCCAAGCCTTTGAAGCTTCCCCTTCGTGGACCCTGCCTATCCTGGGGGAGGAGGCTTGGCACCTCTGCCCAGGATGTGCTTTGTGTCCAGACGCAGAGAGCAGGAGGCTCTCTACACAGGGGTCCAGAAATGTCTGGCGGTGGCAGCTGGCGAGCAGCCAGGACACTAGAGTTGGGTCGCTTTTCAGGGGGCATCTCTAAGATGCCCTCTGAGTGCATTTTTCATTAAATCCCACACTAGCATCAGTGTGGGTTTAATGTGCTGCGAAGTTTGATACCAAACTTCCCAGATTTCAGTAAAGCCATTATGGTGCTGTGGAGTTCGTAATGACAAACTCCCAGACCATATACTCTTTATGGCTTTACTGCACTTACAATGTCTAAGAATAGATTTGGACACTGTAGGGGTACAGGGCTCATGCACCTGTACCCTCACCAGCAGCATAGTGCACCCAGCTAGAGGGGTGGCTGACCTATGCCATAGGCAGTGTGTTGTAGGCAAGGCACACAGGGTTGTGTGCCATGTCGACTCATCACTTTTCACTGCACCAAAACACTCAGCCTGCAATGGCAGTGTGTGTGTGTGTTAAAGTACAGGACCTCTAATGGTGGCACAATAAGTGCTGCAGCCCTTAGAGGCCTTCTCTGGTCACAAGGCCCTTGGTACCCAGGGTACCTTTTACAAGGGACTTACATGTGGCCAGAGTGGTGCCAATTTGGGGGTACACAGCACAGTTTTAGGGAAAGAACATAGGCCCTGTGTACCTGGTTGGCAGGAACCCAGGGCACACTCAGTCAAAGAGCATCAACATCAGGCAAAAAGTGGGGTGCAACCATGCAAAAAGGGGCACTTTCCTACATTCATCCATCCATTTGTGATGTTGCTGTCTACCATGTGACCTGGTCCGCTGTTTATTTTGTGTTATAATAAAACTTGCAGACTTCACTGAGAAAAGGATTCCCTGTAGCCACCTCAGCAGTGTACATTCCCAAGGACAGAGCAGCTGTCCCAAACTGAATGATATACTGAGTAACATTTCATGTACTGAGAACAGATGTTGTGAACACTAGAACTCCATGTATTAGAATACTTTAAAAATCTTCTAAAGAAATTCTGTTGCATCTGTTGCTCCTTACACGATTTCTGTTGGTAAGAAGCATGTGAATCATGAACTAATGTAGTAAATTTAAGAAGCTTTTGGCTAAAGCCATACAAAAGGGTGACATTTCTCCATGCTAGTAAACCCTTCCCCATCCTTTAAAGGCAATCTATGTTGAATTTTGACTAGAACTCTACTGAGTTTTCTGTATTTCCTACTGAATTGAGTTCTGCACAAACCCTCCCTGTCGCTTCCTTCCGCCTGAGCCCTTCCTCGCTCCTACCCGGTTTGCCCTCCTCCCCATCCTGCTCTGTGCCATCATAGTTGTACTGTGTGCCTAGTACTGGTCCCTGCCTCCGCCCTGTACCTTGGACTCTGTTTTTGGCGACCTCTCCTGCCCTTAGGAGCAGATTGGGCACTTGCTTTTCTGCCGTTGGGCTTTTCTTTGTTTTTCTTCAGCCTCCTCCGTGCTGCACCTCATTTTCCTGCCGTTTCTGCCACCACCTCCTACCTCCAAGCGCCCCTCGCAACCCCAGGACCTACTTAATGGAGGCCGCAGTGCAGCCCCATTGAGCAGGACCTGCACCAACTCTCCCTGTCGCCTCCTGCCGCCTGAGCACTTCCGCGCTCCTTCCCGGTTTTCCCTTCTCTCCCTCCCGCTCTGTGCCATCGTGGTTGTGCTCTGTGTCTAGCGCTGGTGCTTGCACCCTGTACCTTGGACTCTCTTTTGGGCGACCCCTCCTGCCCTCAGGAGCAGATTGGGCACTCGCTTTTCTGTTATTGGGGTTTTGTTCTTTTCTTTGTTTTTCTTCAGCCCCTTACACGCCGCAACTTGTTTTACCGCCCTTTCTGCCGCCATCTCTCAAGCGCCCCTCCCACCCCCAGGACATACTAAATAGAGGCCGCAGCACAAAGAAACCAGGCCCGACTCCTCCGACACCCTCGAACTCAACGTACAGAGCCTCTCCAATTAGATCTCAACTGCCGCCGACACCATAGACCCCTGGAAGAACACCACCAGCAGCAGACCCGCCAAGCACACCAGCTGGTTCTCTCACAAACTTCTAACGCTCAAATGCCATTGCAAGAAATTAGAGAAACTCTGGTGCTCCAGCAAGAACCTTGCCGACATCAGCACCTTCAGATCTGCCCTCAATAATTACCACCACTGCCTCAGGGAGGCCAAGAAGGACGCCCTCACCAACCACATCAAGGCGAGCGCCAACCACACCAAGGACGTTTTCAGCATTGTCACAGAGTTCTCCTGCCCTGCCACCGAAAACACGATCCACCCCTCCCAATCCCTCTGCGACACCCTAGCAGACTACTTCCACCTCAAGATCACAGATATTTACAGCAAATTCGACCCCCACCGAACTCAACCACTTCCACACTCAAACCGACACCACCTACACCCACCGGTTTGCAGACTAGAAACAGCTCTTGACCCAAGACACCACCACCATCATGATCTCTATCCACTCCGGTGCTCCCATGGACCCCTGCCCACACCACATCTACAACATAGGAAGTAAAGTAATCAGCAGCATCCTCACAGAGATCCTCAACACTTCCATCACTATTGCCATCGTTCCTGATGCATGGAAGCAGGCGGAGGTCTAGCCCCTCGTGAAGAAACCGTCCGCCGATCCCAACGAACTCAAGAACAACCGCCCGTCTCGCTGCTCCTTTTCCCTGCCAAGGTACTGGGAAAAGCCATCAACCACCAGCTCACAGAGTAACTGGAAGAAAACAACCTGCTCGACTCCTCCCAATCAGGTTTCGGGTTAAACTACAGCACCGAGACCGCACTGAACTCAGCAACGGATGACATCAGACGCCTCCTTGACCAAAGTGAAACAGCTGCCCTTATCCTCCTTGACCTCTCGGCTGCCTTCAACACTGTCTCCCACCACACCACCATCACCAGACTCCACCACATTGGCATGCAAGGCAATGCTCTCACCTGGATCGCCACCTTCCTCTCCGGTCGAACACAGAGGATCCATCTTCCCCCTTTCTCCTCCGAACCCAAGAACATCATCTGCGGAGTCCCCCATGACTCCTCCCTCAGCCCCACCCTCTTCAACACCTACATGTTTTTGTTTGATCTGTTTATTAAAGTTTTGTATATAACAACAAGACAGTATACAAACATATCAATTATCATATAGAGCCAGCAGGTAGTCAACCAAGCCAAATTTGTAACCCAACATCACATCGGTATGAAAACAACCCCATTATCTGTTGCTTCTAGTAACCGTAAATGGCATACTTCATCAAGCACTTAACTACGTTCCATCTGCAGCATGACTATAAAATCTTGTGGTAATACCATAACATTCTGCTATGCATGCACATATCAATTGCCTATAAACAACTTATATGGCTTCACTCCGCCATAACACAGCAATCTGTTAATGCAATCAAACAGTCTTGTTAGTAACTTGTAACATAAAAATATCATCATGGGGGGGGATTTCTAGGAAGGGGAGCAGGAGCCTTATAAAGGTAGGTAAAAAAAAACATGAATCTCAGTTGCAGTGAGACGTTACCTTGTCAACAATCATATAGTTGCACTTCATGACTGCTAGGAGAAACTTACACAACAGTTCTGGGGTGTGTGGGACGCTCCTCCCAACGCCAATGTACATCACGGGCCACAGTTCAATACATATATTATACCATATCAATCCGGAAGTGAAACATCCGGAGGGTCCTCTGGCACCAACAATCCCTAAAGCGTACACAGCATTACATTCCACGCAGTGGAGATGGGGAATTTACGAAGCCCAAGCACATCCTCGCGTACTAAGGAGACCACCTCTGCCTTAACTCAATTCAGCATTGAGAGAAACCAGGCCTTCTTCGGTGGGGGCTCTTCCGCTTTCCACCGACGTGTAATAAGCTGTTTGGCCACAACTAAATCCAAATCTAAAAATCTAGAAGATGCTTTATGTATTTTGTTCCTCTGGAGCACGCCTGTGATACATGCCTCCCACGTCCGCGCGGTACCTCCCTGTCAGTGCTAGTGGTACTCTTCAACACCTACATGACACCACTTGCAGACATCGCTTGCCCCCCTGGACTCAACATCATCTCATACGCGGACAACACACAGCACATCCTGTCCCTCCAAGACACTGACACCAACAGAGCTAACTTCTGAAACACCATGCCCGACATCGCCACCTGGATGAAGTCCAACTGCCTAAAGCTAACTTAAACAAAACGGAGGTACTTATCTTTGGGAAGAAGCCCTCTCCCCGGGATGACACCTGGTGGCCCACCACACTCGGCCCCACCTATGCAACCTCGGAATCGTCCTGGACAGCCAACTGACCATGAAGTAAGAGGTCAAAGCCGTTTCCTCTGCCTGCTTCCACACCCTCCGCATGTTCCGTAAGATCTTCCGATGGATCCCCATCCCCAACAGAAAAACGGTCAACCAAGCCCTCGTCTCCAGCCGCCTTGACTACAGCAACACACTCTACTCCTGAACCACTAAACAGCTCCTAAACCACCTCCAGACCATCCAGAACTCGGCAGCAAGACTCATCCTCAACCTCTACTGAAGAACCATAACCACCCCTCACCTCAAAGCACTCCAGTGGCTCCCCATCCAGAAAAGATGCCTCTTCAAACTCCTGACACGCCTACAAGTACCTCCACAACTCCGGACCGGCCTACATCAACCACCACCTGACGTTCCACCGATTGACCAGGGAGCTCCGCTCCACCTTCCTCGCCCTGGCTCACATTCCCCGCATTCGTTGGAGCCGCTGTAGCGATCGTTCCTTCCCCTACCTCGCCACCAAGTTCTGGAATGACTTCCCCCTCCAACTACGAACCTCCCCTTCGCTTGAAGATTTCAGGAAGACGCTCAAGGCATGGCTCTTCGACCCAAAGCTCACAGAACCCCAGCGCCTGGAGACCCCCCGCCCCGTGGGTGACAAGTCGTGCTCCACAAGACCAACAGATTGATTGATTGAGTGATTATTGGTTTAGCTTTGAAGGCCAAGCACTTGCATTTCTGTACTTTACTAGATTGAGTAAATCTTAAAACAAAGACTTTTGTTTGTCGTTCTTTACAGAAATGCTTTTTTTTTGCATTCTGCAAGTTTCTTACTAATTTACTAAGAGAGTTGGGACCAGTGGCGAGCACCAAAGTCTGATTGGAACTACACTGCTGCCGATCCAGTGCAAGTGCGTAAAGGTGAGAAATTAAGGTAGAGGTTTGCGTGCTGACAGTATCCAAAAACACCACTGTCAGATTGAATCTGAAAGCTAGAGAAAAACAGACAAGGCAGTATGCAAAGGGATAAATGAAAGCACTATGTCCATGTTATTATTGAGTATTTGTAAAATATTTTATTCTAGAAAAGCCAAACTCTTATGTTGACTCTCATTCCCTTTTCCTTCTTTTGGACCTCTATTCTTTCCCTCCCTTGCTACTGCTTTATATGGCCTGGCTTGACAGCGCAGCTGTTGCCAGACAATTATGTGAGGAAGAGTGGAGAGAGAATCTGGCACTTCCTACATGTTCGGAGCCAGGAGTGCATGTTTTAATTGGGCACAAGTTGTGTGCTTTCACAAAAAAAAGTGTTTGCACTCCACTCAGTTGTGATAATTTTGTTTAGTTATTCAGCTGCCTGAGATTGAACTTTTTAGAGGCACACACAACAATGTAAAGCTATCAAAATGCGTCTTAGAAATAGAAAAATTATGGTGTTTTTCTCTAGCAGCAGCACAGATTGGAGTTGGAAGTCATTAAATTACATGGTTGTTTAGGCCTGGCTTCAAAGTTCAGCTGTCACATGACCTTTTAACCTTAACCAATATTATGCTACAATTCCTTGCTTACACAAAAATACATATCCATTTCTATAGTATTTATTTGTAATGCTTCACAATACCATACAACATTCAAAGGCAGGGCTATTGGCATTGCCAATGTTTGTTTCCATTTTTGCCTTCATTTTAGGTCTAAGTCTACCCGACAGCTGTGGCATCTAAGCAACATTCAGAAAGCTTCCCATGGAATGCATTCCGCCCATTGCTTACCATCTGCTTTTTTGTTTGTAATTCACATTTGCTTGCTAATTGCTGGCATTATTTGTTTTAGGCTGTTCAGCTTGAGTTAGTCCATCCCGTAGAGCATATATCCTGTATACTGTATCCTTCCACAAACTCGCTTTCTGTAAGCAGGCCTTTAACTTTTGTTATTATCTTGTCACATATGCTGCACATTCAAAGACAAAGGTCAAAAGTCAGGCTCTGTCTTACGAGAGAGCTTGGTGTTTACTTTTCTTTCTCTGACTTCAAAGTGAGAGGATTTATTTGACAATCCTGCTGGGTAGCAATGTGAGACGAAAAGCTGTAGTATGTTACTTTTTCTAGCACACAACAAAATTTAAATGTCTGTAAATGAACTGTGCACAGATTTCAGAAAACTTCAGAATTAAGAAAGCACAAATGAAGCACATTAGTTTTGTAATTCTGAAGTGTGGAGGAAACAAATATTTTAATGTGATCAAAACAAGTCAATGTTGCTATTTCCACACATTATTGTTTGTGTTCTGAATAGTTTTATCAGTAAAACTGAATGTCTGAGCAAATGTAATGGCAATTTCAATTGAAAATGAGTTGTCTGTAATGGCAGAGCTCCATAACACCATGCATATTCCAGTTCACTCAACACGATATGACACTTGACTCCCATCCACTCTATGGCATGCTATATCACCTCACTTTACGCAACTGCACTCTATGACACTTTACTCTACTCTAAGCAATGCCACTCCACGGGTCTGCATGACAATTTACTCCGCTCCACAACTCTCTCTGACATCCTCCTCCACTTTATAAGTCTACTCTAAAACTCTCTATACCACTCCAATCTCCAACACTCTATACTCCACATCTCTCTATAACACTTTACTTCTCTCTATGCCACTTTACTCCACTCAGTGCGATGCCACTCTATGCCCCTCCACACCACTCGTGACCCTCCACCCTATACCACTCCACTCTTTACCACCTCACAACACTTTACTCCACTCAATCAATCAATCAATCAGGGTTTTATAAAGCGCGCTACTCACCCGTGAGGGTCTCAAGGCGCGGGGGGGTGCAGCTCCGGTCAATCGAAGAGCCAGGTCTCGAGGTTTTTCCTGAAGGTGTGCAGGGTAGGGGAGCGTCTGATGTTGACAGGGAGCTTGTTCCAGGCCTTGGCTGCAACGTAGGAGAAGGCTCTTCCGCCTGCTCTGCTTCTGCGGATGCGGGGGGTTTCTGCCAGGGCAAGGTCGGCGGAGCGGAGGTCCCTTTTGGGTACGTGGAAGGACACTCTCTCGTTGAGGTATTTGGGTCCGATGTTGTGGAGGGATTTGTAGGCGTGGGTGAGCAGTTTGAAGGTTATTCTCTTCTCGACGGGGAGCCAGTGGAGGTCTCGTAGGTGTTGGGTCATGTGTTCGTGTCGTGGGGTCCCGAGGACGAGTCTGGCTGCGGCGTTCTGGATCGTTTGGAGCTTGTGTAGGAGGGTTCTGTTGATTCCGGAGTAGAGGGCGATGCCGTAGTCCAGCCTGCTGGTTATGAGTGCGTGGGTGACGGTTTTCCTGCATTCCGGGGGTATCCATTTGAAGGTCTTGCGGAGGATGCCAAGGCAGTTGAAACTGGTGGAGGCGACGGAGTTGATCTGGCGGGTCATGGTGAGGGAGGAGTCGAGGATGATGCCGAGGTTCCGTGCGTGGTCTGTAGGGGTGGGTGGATTCTCGAGGGCGGAGGGCCACCAGGTGTTGTCCCAGGCGGAGGTGGCGGGTCCGAGGATGAGGACCTCCATCTTCTCCGAGTTGAGCTTCAGGCAGCTATCTTTGATCCAGGCGCCACATCCTTCATTCCTTCCTGGAAGCAGAGTCTGGTGTCTAGGGGGTTCTTCGTGAGGGAGAGGATGAGCTGGGTGTCGTCGGTGTATGATACTATGCTGAGCCCATGTTGTCTGACGATGGCGGCGAGGGGGGCCATGTAGAGGTTGAAAAGTGTGGGGCTGAGCGATGATCCTTGGGGCACTCCGCAGTTGATTTCTGTGGGTTCGGAGAGAAAAGGAGGGAGTCTGATCCTCTGGGTTCTGCCGGAGAGAAAGGACTGGATCCAGTTGAGGGCGGTTCCTCGTACCCCCGCGTCCGTCAGGATTCGCGCCGTACAAGCGCCTACCGAGACAATTGCACTACAACTCCCAGAAGGCCTTGGGAGAGAAGCACGCGTCTACAAGAAGACGCAACACGCATACGGCAGTGTGCGTAATTCTGTTGTCCTGGTTGCAGTTAGAAGAAGCGGCTGGAAGCAAGCCGCAGAGTCCTTGTGTTTGGCGGAGCACGCCGGAGTCCTCTTGACGTGAGTGAATCGAAAGAAACCCGGGCGGCGGTGAGGAAACCGCGGACGCCCTTTTGCTAGCAACTTGACCGGGTGGCGGTAAAGAAACCGCAGGCGCCCTTTGTTTTGTAACTTGAACGGGCGGCGGTGAAGGAACCGCGGACGCCCATTCCAATGAATATTGCTCAAAAAGGAAAGGTTAATCCCGGGCGGCGGTATAATCCGTGGAAGCCCTGTCCTTTGGTACTGGTTGTATTAAAGGCACTCTAGGAAAGAGAACAGACCCCGTAGAGGTCTACAAAGCACGCAGGGGTTAAGAATTAAGTTGCTGAGCAGCGGTGAAGGAACCGTCTTCCTCAGCTCAAGGTTCAGGAACTGAGGAAAGTTCCTAATATTCTTTATTGCGAGACAATGATTTAATACTATGAGAAGTGCCATTATAGAACCGGAATTGTCCAAAAGAATGCTCGGTGATGTGAGGAGCACATACAAGAGCAAGTAGATGATCTGAAAGATAAGGTATACAGGATTCTTCTAGTGAGATCATTTGAGAGTAGCTTGTTGTAAGCCTGTAGTATTGATCACTGTTGTTTTCTTTTCTAGATTCTCCTCCCTGCAGTTCCCTTCCTTCCTATCCCTCACTTGATCGCCCGGGTACTCTGTAACTTATAGTTGGAGTTCGGGGAGGTCAAGGGGTGGACCCCTTATTGCATCATCCGGACCCTGAGGAGTACCATATCCTGACAGAATTACGCACCCACGAAAGGATACTCCTCCCGGTCCGTGTGTGTCAATAAATGGCGTCCATGGACGATGTCGTTCAGGCTTTGGCTCTAGTTCAACAAGAACTTGCGGCCTCTAGGCTTGAGACCGCCGCTTTGCGGGACAGAGTAGACAAGCTAACCAGGAATCCTTTTGATGTATCTGTCGCTAGTAACCCCCAAATACAGGTGACGGTTCCTCCACCCATACCGTTAGCAAGTCCCAAAAGATATGCAGGGGACCCCCTGAAGATACAGGTATTCCTAACCCAAATAATGCTTCATTTCTCATGTAAGCCTACATCGTTTCCCAATAATCATTTCAGGGTGGCCTTTGCGATCTCCTACTTGATAGGGGATGCTGCTAATTGGGCGGTTCCTTTAGTTAGAAACAACGACCCGGTATTGTCAGATTGGGAAGCCTTCCGTGCCGCATTTGAACGTGTGTTTGACAGACGAACCACTACATTCAGCGCAGACAGGGAACTGTTGGAGTTACGGCAGGGGAAACATGACCTTGTAACTTATCTCACTTCTTTTAATCGCTTGGTGGCTGAAGCAGCCTGGCCAGAGGAAAAGAGGATGTCCCTGTTCTATCGAGGGCTATGCGACGAATTAAAGGATGTGATAGCCCAAATCGATCCACAGCCTGTCAACTGTGCTGACTTAGTCAGTCTGACGTTACGACTAGATGGCAGAATGTCTGAAAGAAGCGGAGAGAAGCCTAGAGGGGAGAGGGCCTTCTACAGGTCGGACAAGAGCCCTAGGAAAGAGTTAGGCACCAGTGAAAACATAAGTGAACCCATGGAGATAGGGGCCATCAGGGCACCCCTCTCGCGTATTGAGAGAGAGAGTCGTCGCACACAAGGGTTGTGCATGTATTGTGGCAAAAGAGGGCACTTTGTCCGTGAATGCCCCTCTAAACCGAAATCACAAGGTTTCTCATATAGGAATAAAAAGGCTGCTGTTTCCGTCTTAGGTACAGAGTCCGGGGCGTCTGCCATGACTTCTTCTACCGGGTCCGGAAACAAAGCATGGAAGATCCCTTCTCTATCGAGCGATATGGTAAGGGATACAGAATCACACATAGTGTTGGCTGTGGGTCTTGAGTATAAACAACACATACACCAAGTATTAGCCATGTTGGATTCAGGAGCTACAGGGAATTTCGTTGACAGTGGGTTGGTGAAAAGATTGGCAGTTGGTAGTGTCACCCGTGATACCCCTGAGGAGGTTTTGGCGGTGGATGGAAAACCATTAACATCAGGTCTCATTACCGACCAAACCGAAGTCCTCAAACTTTCAATAGACGATGGGAAGCGACAGCATGTGGAAGACATAACGTTAAACATCATAGAAGCTCCTCAGTATGAGGTGATACTGGGCATGCCATGGTTCTGGCATCATAACCCTACCATAGATTGGAGGGAAAAAACGGTCAGGTTTTTGTCCAAGGGATGCGAGGAACACTGTTTGCAGGAGCATGGGTCTCAAGTCGTAGCTTTGACTTATCCTTTCAGTATAGCTACAGCAGTTGAGAAGGAGGTAGCATTGCCAGAAGAGTATTCTCAGTTTTCGGATGTCTTTAGTGAGACACAGGCAGAACAGCTCCCCCCCCCTAGGATATATGACTGTCAGATTGATCTGATTGAGGGGGCGAACATTCCAGCTTGTAGGGTATATGCCTTGTCGGATCCTGAGACTCGTCACCTAAAAGAATATCTTGATCATTTCCTGGAACTTGGTTTTATTAGACCCTCTCGTTCTCCCGCAGCCTCTCCTCTCTTCTTCGTAGCAAAGGCTAGTGGTGAGTTGAGAGCCTGTTGTGACTACAGAATGTTGAATAAAAACACAGTCCGTAATAGGTATCCGTTGCCCTTGATCACTGTATTGTTGGATCAGGTGCGGGAGGCCACCATCTACACTAGATTAGACCTAAGAGGGGCATACCACTTGGTGCGCATCCGTGAGGGGGATGAGTGGAAGACGGCCTTCAAAACACAATATGGGTTGTTTGAGTATACTGTGATGCCGTTCGGGCTGTGTAACGCCCCGGCGGCCTTTCAGTATTTCCTGAATGATGTTTTAAAGGAGTTTATAGACCATTTTGTGGTCGTCTACATTGATGATATTCTTGTATACTCTGTGTCAGCTGAGATACATAGCCCATGTTGTGTTGGTTTTGGAGAGGTTAAGGAAATTCCATCTGTTTTGCAAATTGAGCAAATGCGAATTTGGAGTGCGAGAAGTGGAGTTCCTAGGGGTGATCTTGTGTCCAGAAGGGTTGAGCATGGCAGGACGCAAGGTGCAGGCTGTGCAAGAATGGCCCATTCCGAAATGTGCAAGAGATGCCCAATGCTTCCTGGGTTTTGCGAATTATTATCGCCGATTTATCCTGAGTTTTTCCCGGGTGGCAGTCCCTATCACCCGGTTGCTTCGTAAGGGAGTCCCGTTCATCTGGACTCCCGAGGCATCCGCAGCATTTGCCTACTTAAAGAAGGCGTTTACCACTGCACTGGTACTCAGACATCCTCACACGGGTGCTCCCTTTATAGTCGAAGCGGACGCTTCTGACAATGCCATTGGAGCCATTTTGTCCCAAAGAGACAAAGATACGGGGCAGCTACACCCTGTGGCGTATCTCTCCAAAAAACTTAACGTAGCCGAAACAAACTATACCATTGCTGAAAAAGAACTGCTGGCCATAAAGAAGGCATTTCAGGAATGGCGGCATTATCTATGGGGGGCACGCTATCCAGTCACGGTATACTCAGACCATCGTAATTTGCAGTACATGAAGACAGCGCGTCATCTCACACAGAGACAGATGAGATGGACGCTTTTCTTCGCTGAATTTGACTTTGTTATAACTTTCAGGCCAGGAACGGAAAATCGCAAGGCGGATTCCTTGTCCCGGCAGGAATCAATAGTGGAGCCCCACGCAAGCACACCAGAGGCAATCATTGATCCGGCAAAAGTGGTCTGTGTTCTGAGAGTTGATCAGTTTCTCACCGAGGTCACCAAGAACAAACCAACAGACTGGTGGGAGAAATGGGCAAGGGAGGATGTCGCCCGCAGTATCAAACAAGGGTTGCCTTTCCAGAACGATAGGTTGTATCTCTCCACAGGAGCCCTACGGAAAAAGGCATTTGACTGGTGTCATGTATCCCCTTTGGCAGGACATCCAGGTGTTCGCAAGACCGTGGACCTGGTGCAACGGCATTTTTGGTGGAAATCATTGGCAAAAGACGTTCGCACTTGGGTAGCGCAATGTGAAGAATGCGCTAGAGGCAAAGGGGATCAGACCGGGAAGAAAGGGAAACTCATGCCTATGCCCACTCCTCAACGACCATGGCAATACATCAGTCTCGACTTCATCACAGGTCTGCCTATGGACCAAGGATGTTCAGTCATTCTGGTAGTGGTGGATAGTCTTACCAAAATGGGTCATTTTGTCCCTTGCAAGAACTTACCTACGGCAGGTCAGACAGCCCAACTGCTGCTGGACAAGGTAGTCAGACTTCACGGTTTGCCCGATGTGATCGTGTCCGATAGGGGGCCCCAATTCATTGCGAGTTTCTGGAGATCTTGGTGTAAGGCCCTACAGATTGAATTGGCGGTTTCGACAAGTTTCCACCCACAGACAGACGGCCAGACAGAAAGGCTGAATCAGACATTAAAAAAGTATCTGCGATGTTATGCCACGGAGGCACAAGACTCCTGGGTATCTCTGCTATGGATGGCGGAATTAGCTTACAACAACGCCTTACACTGTTCTATCGGGGTGTCACCGTTCGTGGCAAACTTCGGATACTGTGCTAAAACCCTGCCCGTCAATCTGCCTGTCGACCTAGCTGACCAGCCATCTGTGCAGACCCACATCAAGAATCTACGGTCTGTCCACATGAAAGCAAGAAAACATTTGTTAGTGGCAAAGCGGATATACAAGACCTGGGAGGACAGGCACAGGACTGATGGACCCCAGTATCAGGTTGGTGACCGTGTTTGGTTGTCTACGAAGAACATAAAGTTCAAACTGCGCAGTGTGTTCCACCCTCGGTACATCGGTCCATTCACGGTGGTGAGTCAAGTTAATCCAGTGGCCTACAAGTTGAAGTTGCCTGGAAGTCTCCGCATACATCCAGTGTTTCATTGCAGTCTCTTGAAACCGGCTTATGGAGCGAGACGGCGGACACCCCCTCCAGTGTCCTGCGAGAGTGGCCTGGAATATGAGGTGAAGAAGATCCTGGATTCGCAGTATCGTCGGGGCATGCTGTGGTACCTCATTTCCTGGAAAGGGTACTCCTCCGAGGACGATTCATGGGAGCCAAGCAGCAACGTGCATGCCCCTGCCGCAGTCAAAGCCTTTTTCCGCAGGTGTCCCTCCAAGCCTGGATCTAGGAGGCGCTAGGCAGGGAGAACCTACTGTCAGGATTCGCGCCGTACAAGCGCCTACCGAGACAATTGCACTACAACTCCCAGAAGGCCTTGGGAGAGAAGCACGCGTCTACAAGAAGACGCAACATGCATACGGCAGTGTGCGTAATTCTGTTGTCCTGGTTGCAGTTAGAAGAAGCGGCTGGAAGCAAGCCGCAGAGTCCTTGTGTTTGGCGGAGCACGCCGGAGTCCTCTTGACGTGAGTGAATCGAAAGAAACCCGGGCGGCGGTGAGGAAACCGCGGACGCCCTTTTGCTAGCAACTTGACCGGGTGGCGGTAAAGAAACCGCAGGCGCCCTTTGTTTTGTAACTTGAACGGGCGGCGGTGAAGGAACCGCGGACGCCCATTCCAATGAATATTGCTCAAAAAAGAAAGGTTAATCCCGGGCGGCGGTATAATCCGTGGAAGCCCTGTCCTTTGGTATTGGTTGTATTAAAGGCACTCTAGGAAAGAGAACAGACCCCGTAGAGGTCTACAAAGCAAGCAGGGGTTAAGAATTAAGTTGCTGAGCAGCGGTGAAGGAACCGTCTTCCTCAGCTCAAGGTTCAGGAACTGAGGAAAGTTCCTAATATTCTTTATTGCGAGACAATGATTTAATACTATGAGAAGTGCCATTATAGAACCGGAATTGTCCAAAAGAATGCTCGGTGATGTGAGGAGCACATACAAGAGCAAGTAGATGATCTGAAAGATAAGGTATACAGGATTCTTCTAGTGAGATCATTTGAGAGTAGCTTGTTGTAAGCCTGTAGTATTGGATCACTGTTGTTTTCTTTTCTAGGTTCTCCTCCCTGCAGTTCCCTTCCTTCCTATCCCTCACTTGATCGCCCGGGTACTCTGTAACTTATAGTTGGAGTTCGGGGAGGTCAAGGGGTGGACCCCTTATTGCATCATCCGGACCCTGAGGAGTACCATATCCTGACAGCGTCGTGGAGTCTGGCTGCGAGAGTGAGATGTGAGACGGTGTCGAAGGCTGCGGAGAGGTCTAGTAGGATGAGGGCCGCAGAGTGGCCCTGGTCGAGTAGCATGCGGATGTCATCGGTGGCGGCTAGGAGGGCGGTCTTGGTGCTATGGTTCCTGCGGAATCCGGACTGGGAGGGGTCTAGGATGGAGTTCTCTTCAATGAAGGCGGTCAGCTGAGTGTGACTTTGGCAGCGAAGGGGAGGAGAGAGATGGACCGGTAGTTTTTCAGGTCCGTCGGGTCTGCCATGGGCTTCTTGAGGAGGGGTTTAACCTTCGCCCGCTTCCAGTCATCTGGGAAGATGTCGGCTTTGAAGGAGGCGTTGATAGTCCGTCCTAGTTCGGGTGCAATGGCGGCGGCGGCCCTATGGTAGATGTGTGGTGGGCAGGAGTCCGTGGGGGCTCCCGGGTGGGTGTTCTTCATAGTCGTGCTGGTGTGTTCGACGGTGGCGGGATTCCAGGTTGTGATGGTCGGCAAGTTGTTGGTGGTGGTGGGGGCGGTGGTGTCCGGCGTCTGTTCGCTGAAGTTGTTGTAGAGGGCCTTGATTTTCAGATGGAAGTAGGAGCTGAGCTTGTTGCAGAGTTCCTGGGATGGTGTGATGTCCGTGGTTTCGGTGGGGGGTTTGGTGAATTGCTGTATGACGTTGAACAGTTCCTTGGCGTTGGTGTGGATCTTGTTCTTGTTGAAAGTCCGCTTGGTGTCTCTTATGCGCTGGTGGTATTCCTTCAGGGCGCTCCTGTAGCTGGTCAGGTCATCCATGGTTTTCCGGTTTCGCCAGGTCTTCTCGAGGCGGCTGCAGGAACGCCTGGCTTCTTGGAGTTCGGTGGTGAACCAGGCGGCCTTCAGGGGGCGTTGTTTGGTGGGGTGGCGGAGCGGTGCGAGCTTGCCGGCGCAGATGGAGATCCAGCGGTGGAGTTGGCGTCGGTCGTGGCACTGGGGGGGTCTAGGAGGAGGGTGGTGTTGAGGTGTTCCTCTGTGATCTTGCTCCAGTTCCTTCATGGCGGGCGCGGGCGGGTTTGGGTGCGGTGGTGGTGTTGAAGGTGAAGTGTGCGCAGTGGTGGTCCGTCCAGAGGGGCTGCGAGGTGTGGCTGAAGTGGATGTTGGTCCCTCCTGCGAAGATGGGGTCGAGTGTGTGTCCTGCTCTGTGAGTGGGGGTGTTGACGAGCTGCTTCAGTCCGAGGTTGGATAGGTTGTCCTGGAGGGTGATGGAGTCGGGGTGGCTGCGGTTGTCGAGGTGGAAGTTAAGGTCTCCGAGTAGCATGTAGTCCGTCGAGGTGATGGCGTGGGGTGCTACGAGGTCGGCAATGGTGGTTGCGAACTGGGTGCGGGGTCCGGGGGGTCTATAGGTGAGGGTGCTGCGCAGCGTGGTCCTGGGGCTGGTCTGGATCTGGAAGTGGAGGTGTTCTGTGTTGCAGTGGGGGTCGCTCGTGCTGGAGGTGGAGAGTCGGAGGGAGGTCTTGTGTGCGATGGCAAGCCCTCCTCCTGGGCGGTGGGGGCGGTCCTTCCGCTGGATTTTGTACCCGTCGGGGATGGCGGTAGCGATGTCGGGGCCGGAGGTGGTGTTGGTCCAGGTTTCCGTGAGGAAGGAGACGTCGGGCGAGAGGGTGTCGAGCAGGTCCCAGATCTCAATGGCGTGTCTGTGTAGGGAGCGTACGTTGAGCAGGATGCACGTCAGGGCTTCAGTGGTGTGGACGTCCGGTGAGCCTTCGGCGGGCATGGGGGAGCTGTTGATGGTGAAGGATCGTCGGCAGTGTCTGCAGGAGAACTGTCCGTGGTTGGTGTTCGGTGTGGCTCTTTGGCAGTTGTTGTGCCTTCCGGGGTTGAGTGCGCGGAGGGCGGCGGAGTTGAAACGGCGTGGTTTCGGAGGTCCAGGGTTCCTGGCGCTGGCCGCCATCGGGTCGCGGACAGGCTTGCATTAGGCGCACTTTGACGCGCCAGCGGTCGACAGCACAGCGGCCGCCATTATGTAGGGGACGAAGGAGGGGAGGGACACATCAGCTGGGAGGCGGGAGGCGGGGACAGGGGCAGGCAGGGAAGCGGAAAGCGCGGGCTCGGCGAAGCCCAAAACAATTACAAAGAGGCCAATAAACAGTTACATGAAATTACATGAAAAGACAAGCCCAAAACGGCAGTGCAATAACCCCCCAAAAGACAATTCCCCAATACCAATCCTCTACAATGCAGCAGACGCAGGGGGGCCGGGACCGGCAGAGGCAGCCACGGGCAGCCAAGGGGTAGACAGCAGCCTCGAACACTCAGGCAGGGGGCTCAGCGGCAGTGCCGATCTCGCGGAGCTGCTGGGGAGAGAGCGGACCAGTGACCGAGGGTCAAGGTCTTACCTACCACTCCATGCTACACCCTCCACAACACTACTTCACTCTATGCCAAGACACTCTGTGCAGGGCTTTAAGTGGGCTGGGTCTCACCGGTGCTGAGCACCAGCAGTTTTTTCAAGGGGGCCTTGAAACGGGTCTCTATCAGGCTCTGTTTTGTGCCCTGCCATTGGCGGTCCGTTTTTTTCCGGACTGCAGTGACAGCAGGCACATCATGTGCGTGTGCTCACACTGCTCACTAATACGGCATGACGTCATGCCAGGTGAGCGTTGTACGGGAAGGGAAATCCTTTAAAGAGAGTCATTTAAAGAGAGTCTGGATTTCCCTTCTCTTTTTGAAACTCAGGAGCAGCAACACTGTCATGTTGTCACCGGAGCTTTAAGTGGAAGCTTTTTCAATATTATATACAAGCCATAGTTGCTGCTTATTTATCTTATGCAACTAACAACCATTGACAAAGGCAATAGTCCTGACTTCTTGTAGGTATGATGTTACTTGTTGTATCATATATCTGGATGCAATGACAGACACAGCAAAATACAAGTCGGGCGGCACAATAAGCAGTAAGCACAGATTTTTAGCTTGCGTGTTTTTAAAACACGCCCTCAATTACATTGGCCACGCCCCTTTGAGAGACCCCCCCCCCAGTTTTTTCATCCCACTTAAGACCCTGACTCTGTGTCCCTCAACACTCCATGCCACGCCACTTTACTCCACTCTATGTCACTCTAGTCACCACACTCATCTACGCCACAAACTTGTAGTCATACTGAACAGCAGCCACCCTGGTGTACAAGACCGCTAAAACACATTGGCAACGCGAACAGCTTTTGTATAGGTGAAACCTATTGGCTTTACCAATGCGCCTTCTTCCTTCTCAGTGCCATAACCCAAACTCAATCCTGAGCGTATCTACTCAAAGTCTCGTCAGTGGCAGTAAGCGCTATATAAATGTAATCTCAATCATTAATATTTCCTGGATACTAAATAGGAGCGGACGGTGATCATGCTTTCCCATAAATGCACGCGTTCTGACTCCAGCGCACACAGGCCTGCCAAGTATCACGCAGCAGGCGTGACTCTAACGCATTTCAGTGTGGTGTTCCGCAGCACCGCACTGAAATGCATTGTCACGCATATTAATGCAGTCTCTCTGGTGTACCAGCGCTGAAGTATTGGCCACGCCAGACTGCTAACGTGCGCGCCTGTGACCTGCGCCGGCTCTGCTGCTCCCTGCAGACATGCCGCCCGGGAACTGCCACCAGCACAGGCTCAGTCAAGTAACAGTTAATCTTGGGCACTCACCACTGCTGCTACAAATGTATCTAGCTGGCTCCAGGCTGCTGCATTGAAATTCCCTCTGGGTACAGTCAGAGACGGGGGCTGCCTCCAAGTAGGTGAGACTGTGCCAGCCTTGCATGTCAGCGCGCGATCAGCTACCCGCAGCCAGTGCCAGTCATAAAGTTCCCCAGGGCATGGCTGCAGGTTTGAGGCTGCCGGAGTGCTGTGACCAAGTGTGTGCTGCCTGAGCCTGCTTTGTCCAAAATGCCCGGGGGTGCGTGCTGCTGTCTGCCGCCGCTGTTTTACATTCACCCTCTGCATTTTCAAAGCATTTTCAAATTACAGGCAGGCTTTGCAACCATAAAACATTTTTGTGTACATGAGACCCAAAGTTCGTTAGAAAGGTTGGGACCACTGCGAATACGTTTGGAATAGTAAATTTGCTAACGCAGTATAAACCAGCATGGAGTCCAGTGCATATGTTTATCTAT
The DNA here is from genome assembly GCA_963921515.1 of Calotriton arnoldi. Taxonomy (NCBI): domain Eukaryota; kingdom Metazoa; phylum Chordata; class Amphibia; order Caudata; family Salamandridae; genus Calotriton; species Calotriton arnoldi. The sequence goes on from CAWUFW010000282.1 coordinate 2,988,690, forward strand.
ATGTACATTCTCTCTTTGGTGAACTTCTAGTTTAAGTGTAAAACAAGTTCAGCAGAGACTCTGAAAATTATTTTTTTGACCGAATGCCCAACTTTAATTTTGAAACACCTTTTGTGAGTGAACAAAGCACTCTACTTAAGGATATCTGCTCCTTATTTCTTCTCTGGAGTAGTGTTCTACAGCTCGCTATTAGGAGCCTTGTTCTAGAAGGGAACAGCATAATGCATATTCTCACAGTCCCTTTGTAAGCTTTTACATATCGGGATGTTACCGTACCAAAACTGAGCAATAGACCTTGTTTTATTGCTTTACCAATGCCTGTTCACAGCCGATATTGGCTTTGCCACTGATTGCAGAAATGTGGCAAAGCCAATAGCAGCAGGTGGTAATCTTGGAATGTTATTTAGTATAACTTCCAAGATGGCCGTCACGTTACATCTTTATGCAACATGCTGGCCATCCTGGAACGGTATAACAATAAGTACAACATAACATGCTTACACTATTCCGAGATGCCCGCCCTCCATTATTGGCTAAGGAAAAGCCATCAGGTGCAGCAGTGGGCGACGGATCAGCAGGCAGGTGAGCTGGGTGGGCGGAGGAATAAGGAGGTGGTATAGGAGGGACAGACAGACATCTAGTGGCAGCAGTGCTCTGTGTTGGAAGAATGGGAGGTAAGGCAGAAAGAGGGAAGAATAGAGCGATAAGGAGGAAGTGTATGGAGTATATATGAACTATACTTCACCCTCGGCCAGCCAAGAGTTCCCGATGTCCTTTACTTAGGCAGCTGATCTCTGTGCAGCAGCGAGCAGCTACTGGCAGTGGCTGCGGGGCTGGGCAGGGTACAAGTGCAGGAGGCCTTCCACCTCCTGTGACTCATCTATGTCCTGTATGCAGTGCTTACTTTATGCAAGTGGTTGGTATAGAGGGAATTCATTTTGGAGGCCTGAGAGAATAATTTTCTTCCACCACATTTTGGTCCAGAGCAAGAGAGAATTTTTGAAAGGGAGCAAGAAGAAGGCAGAGGAAGATAAAGGAACAGTGACAACTGGACATAGCAGTAATGAAAAATAGCCTACAAGAGTGAGATAAGGAGATAGGAAATGTAGGGTGATCGAAGAAAGAAGCATGACGTAGAATCAAAATTTATAAGCCTTGGTATTCATAAACCCCTACATTCAGCAGCATGAGTGACTGCCTTGTAGGAATAAGTTCGAGCTCCTTGTTTATGTTTTTTTATTTGTTTGCAAATTAAGGATGGCATCTGTAGACAATACCAATTGGCTTGGCCTGAATGGCACTGAGGCTAGCTTAAAGACAAACCGAAAAAATTACACATTAATCAAACAGGGTAATGTTAAGACTAGTATTTGAACAGAGTTCAGCAAACATAAACCATGTAGGATACTTGGAAAAAAAAACAGAAGCCCAGGCACAGACCCAGATGCTCATATAGGTTTCATTTCTGATATCTATGTTTCCTCCATCTTCATTGCTTGATTTTGCTCGCACTAGTGTCACTCATAGTCGTTGAAATGTCACTCATAATTACACTGAAATTATGAAAATGTCACACATGGCAATCTGAAACCTTGGCAGCTATGCCGGCACACCACACGTAAGGCTCCGAACTGAAAGTTGCACGGTCAGAAAAGCAAAACAGGGTGTTTCGTGTTTGCCATCTCTTTCTATCATTCAGCAGTAGCCACTGGGTGAGCACGTGCTGTGAACCAATCGGTCACTCCGTTGCCCCACGGGCACGACTTAAACCACAAAAAAACACTGAACAGAAGGCCCTATAAAAAATAGTAATGGGCGTGTTTGCCAGGCTTCCCTCCTTTCATTTTCACTAACAGCCTAACCAATCAGAGCCTACGATTTCCTGGGTCCAATTGATACGTAAAAGAACTTGGTCTCCGACTGTACCACAACTGGGAGTAACAATGGGGTTGACGGGGAACAGTTGTTTTGGCTGGTGTTTGGGGAATTGTTTTAATAAAGTATATACAGTTCTGTCTGAATGTGTATATGACGAAGCTGGCTTTGTTGTGTGCGTGTACCTATCATCTTCGTCAAACCTTTCCCCCCGTAGAAGCCCGTGTGGTTTTTACCTCATTGTCATTGGCTACACATGCAGTGCTTCTTTCCGGGGAGGCGGAGCGAGAGACAATATATTCCGCCATTTAGCTTTCTGTTTTATTTCTTGGTCATTCCGAGCGGAATGGATTCGCTGCTTATATTTTTTATATAGTGGTTGAGTTTTGTTTTAAGCTTCACGTTTTGTTTTAGGGAAATGTTTGAGGGCTTTTTGTTTTCATGGTAACCGCCAAGATCACAGGAAGATGTTTTTAGATTCAGAAACAAATACGGTTAAGCTTTAACCTTTAACTTTGTTTTTCTTAACCTGGAGGAATTGCCATTTTGGAAAAATAATTCTCTGACTGAATGATGGCAGGGTTTTGGGGGGTACGCTTGCAGTGTTTTGGTGTTCATTTAGATATAACTTTGCAACGCTCGTTACACGTGTCTTTAGGCTTCATTTTGCGTCAGCAAGCGGGGGGTGTTCAGATCACACTTTTCAGGTTCCTATATCCAGAACTTATGGCGTCTAGGGTTGTTACTTTGAGTGAATGGGCCAGAATGGTGCAGGCGGCTTACAATTCTTTTTTTAAACCGACCGTTTCCAGCGCTTTAGGTGTAGTTGGAGCCTTATGAGGGACGCGAAAACAATATTCCATAGGAGCATTTGTCAGTTAGATTCAGGATAATATGAAGATGCATTTGCTAAACCTTATGCCATATTTTCCTTCGTGGGGACGATGTGTGCATCAAGTACATGTCTGCAACTTAAGTTATACGTCAGTTATTGCTGTATAACATTTTGAAACTGCGAGTGTTCACCAGGAAGGGCATGTTCGCATTCTTGACTTTCAGAGTCTTTCTTTGGATTTCTGTTGTGTGCGGGCAGATTTTTTTTAACTTTTCACAGTTCCAAGAACATGCTCACAAACCACGTTTCTTTAAATCTTACGAATTTGGGTCCTATATATAACCGTGTTTAAAATCGCAATCGCCGGATTAACAGTTGCTGATATGAACAATTACTATTCTTTTGAGTGAGCGGACACGCTTTTTTGGAAAAGAGAAGTTGCAACACTTTTTAGGTGCCAGACTTGCTTCTGTCAGTATTTTGATAGAAACACACCTGTGAGAAATGTTGTTACTGGTTTGGGTGGGAGGGGTTGTGGGTGCAAACAGGAATATTTGGTTTTGGGGGCATGTTAACGACAACATCAAGAGAAAAACCCGGCCAGGTTGTATTTCTTTAAAGTTAAAAAAAAAAAAAAGTCTGCTATATCGCAAACCTTTTCCCAGGGGCCACGAAGCAGAGTCCGTGGTGTGCCAGAGGAACGCATTGATGCCAGCACGGTGGCAGTGGGGCTTTTTATTATGCTCTTTGAGTCACAATCCCTCTTACTTGGGGTAAGCCTTCTTCGCTTGCTGTCACTACCTTGGGAGAGTCAAGTGTAGTAAGGAAGTAACTTATTTATTGAGCTAGAATGAAATAGAATTGGACAATATGGAACCTTAAAACCTTGGCTTAATCATGGCTTTCCCACTTGAACAAATTGTGTGATGTTAGGCAATTGTCTAATTTCACTTTGCCTCCTTTTTAGGTCTCGCCTACGCAGCGCGCATTGCGCTGCATAGGAGACCTTTAGCCGTCGTGCAGCTCTTTTTCAAAGCACATACTCGTGCTTGTGGCGGCATACGCCTTGCGGGAGTGCGCAGCGGTGCGCCACAAGCATGAGTATGTGCTTCCAAAAAGAGCAAACAGCTGCTGCTTCGCGTGCGTTCGGAAGCATTCCCAGGGCGTCTTTTATTCTGTGCACTCCCCCCCACCCCTCCCACTTGTTGTTCATTTGTTTCGGGGCAGGAACACTCGCGCTTGTTAACCCTTAGTTTGTGAAGGCAGCACTATATATACACAAATGACATGGCACGCAAGGCGATCTAACAAAATGCAATGCAATGCACTTCATGACATTCCACACGTCAATACTTACGTTCCATACTGAAAATACTTATGCTTTCATTTTCGTTTCTATCTGGTGACAATCTCTAAGCAGTGAAAAGCAAATGAACAGCAGCGCCTCGAAGCTCTGCCCTCCCTCCAGGAGCCCCATTTTTACCACTTGTTCATTTGTTTCGGGGCAGGAACACTCGCGCTTGTTAACCCTTAGTTTGTCAAGGCAGCACTATATATATACACAAATGACGTGGCACGCAAGGCGATCTAACAAAATGCAATGCACTTCATGACATTCCACACGTCAATACTTACGTTCCATACTGAAAATACTTATGCTTTCATTTTCGTTTCTATCTGGTGACACATTAAACTGTGTTTCTAGGACGTAAACAATTTACGTCACCTTTGGCAAAGTCTAATTCAGTTGCTGTTAGTATTTTACTGTTCCTTCCAAAATCAACTGCTGAACTTGAAGGGCAGATGTTTGTGTTGTGAGAAGATAATGCTGCAGAACGGCTATGCACTGGTGACTTGCTGATGGTGCTTAATTTGTCTTGGCAAGGACACGTAACATTCTGTGATTCTGGGCAAATCACTTAATCTCCCCGTGCCTAACAAAAATGAATGTTTCTTCGTGTAACGCAACTGGTGCTCATGTAAAGCGCTCTGATACCCAATACCTTTGGGTCAAGTTCGCACTATATAAAACTCTGTAAAAATGATATATTTTTTTTAATTGTAAAAATTAAAAAAATATGTGTAGGGAGCCAATTTTATTAGGGACCTCTTCCAACACCTTTTAATTACGTGTTTGCTGATTGTAAGGCTGCTTGTCTTGATTCCACCTCATGCTTCTTTCTTTACCACCTTGCACTTCCGGTCTCTTTTATCTCATTCTTTAAGGTTACTTTCCATTCCTGCTTTCTCCCAGTGTCAAACTTTCCCATATTTCCCTTCCTTTATCTGGGTGTCTTTTTTGTTTTTCTCATTCTTGTTCTGGGACAAAATCTGATGATAAAAAAATATGTCCACGTCTCCAAAAATGACTGCCAGTGCCCACCACCTGCAACGACCAATACTAAAACAAGCATTGGCATAGCCAATATGTCTCGCTTTTGGGACCTTATAAGTATTTAGTTATGCAGCACAATATCCTTGGTGCAACAACATCAGCCGTTGCATGGCTAAACACTTATAATGTCCCAAAAGCGAGACCTATTGGCTATGTCAATGCTTGTTCTTCATTTTGACATATAAGAGCACCTTGAAATACATGTGGGCTCGATATATGCTGTATAAAACTTTCACTTGTGTTTGATTTATTAAACTATAATGGTGTTCATCTATAACAACCCAGATCACCTAGAGGGTTCGTTGTGGTAACTGACGTGCCTCCTGGTTCAGTATTGGTGGCATGACTGTTCCTATGTTCATTTTGAAAACTCACTTTTGAAAAAGACATCTCAAAGCACTCATATATTCTGATGTACTGAAATGCGCGTTAATGAAATACACTATTTTTAAAATTCGAAAGACTTTAGTTTTAGATTTTTGAAAGGGGTTTTAAAAATTAATGGGTTCTGAAAGGGTGCAGGACATCTTATTTGCTTCTTTTATTTCAATTAAGTGTAAATAAATGCTTGGCCGTTTAATTAGCACCTTTATAAATGTTCGTGCTTTCAGCAGCCCTGTGCGGTCGTTAAGGTGGGGGCTGCATGTGATGGTCAGGCGGGCCGCACTTTGAGTATCACTGCTCTATCAATGTGATTTCAAAGCAGATGTATTTTCATTTGCTTTTTTTTATCATAGTATACACTTCCCTGAGGATTTTTTGTGAAAATGTTCATTAAATGGTGTATTTTAAAGCACGTTGATTATATTTTACAATGTGAGGCAGGATTGTCAGATTTTTCACATGAGTTTTGGGGAACATTAATGTGCAGTGGTGTTTTAAGGCAACTTAAGAAGTTTCCACCCTAAAAGTTTTTTCTAAGGTTGTGGCAGATGATATATCGCATCGCCCATCTTATTGGAACGTTAACCAAGATATGGTTCACGGCGGTAAATCCCAGTAGGTAGATTGGCAGAGTTGAAGCCTTGATGTGAGTGTGCCTACAGGCTTCACTCTCCCCCGGAGGAACCATGGGGCAATAGCTAAGCAATATAAAGACGGACAACGTTTGCCAGATAGGTGGTATAAGTATGCCTAACAAAAATGAATGTATCCATCTGTAACGAAACCGGTGCTCATGTAAAGCGCTCTGATACCCGATTTCTCGGGTCTAGTTCGAGCTATATAAAACTCTTGCATGCAATAAGTGTATGTCCAGTGGGATACACCAGGAGTGGTACCAGGGAGTTATCACTGTAAATAATTGTTTCCCTAGGTCCTGATGAAAAGCCAATAGGGCTAAGGCTTGATATATGTTGACCCTTTGGGAAACCGGCTGCATGACACCCTATATTCCTTAAATACCCCCCCACCGTTTTTAATCATACCAGCTCGAGGTCAGAATAAATATGATAAATCTACTAGGCAGGTATTTTTAAGATTCACTTCAACACACTAAACTCCTATATTTTATACCATCTCCTTTATCGTTGTATAGCTTTTTAGTGCTCCCACGTATTCTGTAGGTTGCAGCACGCCCCCTCCGTAGCGGAACGGGATGGACCCGATGATGCATGCCACCAAGGGGTAACCCTGGTGGGTGAGGGTTTTACAAGAAAACTTTGTTTTCTTCATTATAGGGTTGGTTTCCTCTGCACTGCTGGGTTTTTGAACATGAACCATACCCAACACTGGATATAATTAAAATGCAACTGTACAGATTTGAGAACTTTGCCGTAAAGCAAAAATAAGCATTTGTAATTCAGTGGGTCTCGTGTTGGTGAAAGTTGCAGCTTTTGATGTTCAAAACAACAATTATTTTACTTTTTTTTATTTGCAGTGGAGTAATCATATTTGCATAGCGCTATTGCCATTTGTATGATCGTGGCACGTGAGAACCAGAAAACGGGAAATCGGTTATGAGGGAGGGAAGACGAGAGTAATATGCTGCCTGGAAAAAAAAGTAACATCATCCTGGAAAAAAGCAAACACTCATGGGGAATGCAAGATTAAGTAAAGCATGTGAAATGTAAGCAGGAAAAATATGGTTAATTTAACGCTTTAACACTTATTATTCAGAAATCAATGACTGTTTTTGCCTGAAAAGTTAAGGATTCGACTGCAGGGCCCGAAAAAGAACTGTTTCAAAGTCCATTGTCTATATCCTAACAAAACGTAAGCAGTATTGTTTAAAAAGACCACATCCCTGAACACAGAGCCGTGGTACACATTTTATAAAGTAAAATAAGGAAAACAGCTAAGGATCACAGTTAACGTTTTCCACTCTTCGCATCAACCAGGTATTGCAGTACCTCCAGGAATGATGCACTTCCCCACCGGGGGAAAACAATGTTGTTCAAAGAAAGACAAGAAAACGAAATTAGTGCTTCACTGGCAAACTCTTTAAAGTGGCGTTAATGTGTTTGGGTGTGAATAACACCAGCGTGCCCCGTTTGTGAACACTCTGTCTTGCTTTTTTTGTTAACCTTTTTCTTTCTCTCCGTTCAAGGCTGCACTTTGAAATACAAAAATGTCAGAAAAAGACGACATTTGCAGTAAAAAGTGTTTCTTTGCATTTTGGATCCATTTCTCAGGCTCACAAATAAAGGAAAGGAGATGAACGATAGGGTAAGAGCTGTTGGTTAAAGTCACATTTTTCAGCAAGTGAGGAGGAGCAATACGGAAAGAGAATAGAAGGAACAAAAAAAAAGGGTGGGGTGGAGTGGAGCAGCTGTTGAAACAGTGCCTAAATCTCATCTTTGTGTTTCAAAGCCAGAGGATTACCGCCTGTATGCAGCATGAGGGTTTTCAGGGCTTCAAGCATGTGCAGAAGAGCAAGGAACATTAAGTAAGCAGGATGTTGTAACACGTTTAAACTTGCAGCAAAGGAAAATAACTGATATGGATTATATTAAACATTTTCCAGTGTACGCATCAATTGGGTATTGCAGTACCTCTGGAAATGGTGCACTTCTCCACCCGGGAAAAACAATGTTGTTCAAAGAAAGACAAGAAAGCGAAAGTAGCGCTTCTCTGGCAACCTCAGTAAAGTGGGACTCAGTCTGTGGGGGGTTACACGTACCTGCTAGACGATGTGCACGGCGTCCCGGTGAACGGAAATGGCGCAGAATCAGGCATTATCCACCTGTCCCTGAATGGTGGTTGCAGCAGCCTGCTGTAGAGGACGGCACCACCAGGCACAAGGGGGAAGTGGGAGGGGCTAAAATGTTTGAGGTTTTGGGACTTTTTTTATATTATGCGTGACAGCAGAATAGCATTTCAAATAAACAAACCTTGCAGCCCTCTCGCATAATATTATAAAAAAGGTCTGAAATACTTGGCGAGCCGGATGTGGTGGTGAGGGGAGGGATGGGAGCAGAAGATAAACCACACCAAAGAGTGAGCAGGAAATAAATAAAAAGCAGGAGGGAGGAGAAGGCAGCTGCAGCCCAAAGAAAGGGCGTGTCGGGGAAGTGCTAGCTGCCATGCTTGCAACTCTAGCTACGACGAAGAAGTAATTAGGAAAAGAATACTGAGAAATTTAAAACGTACCGAGTTAAGTCACATGTAACAGGGGCAGTCCTCATGGGAGGTTACAACAGTAGAATAGCAGGGACTAGTAAAGACATTAACCAAAGGATAAAAACATTTCCAGAAGACAGTCAAAGGAGCCAATTCAAAAGATGGGCGGAGCTTAAAGCTCATATTCTGAGAACAACGTGTCTTGAAGAGACCGCACAAGCGCTGCATAGGTGAGACCTAAAAATGAATAGCATAATGTCATTAACATTATTGAAAAATTGACAGAATAATGAAAAGTTATAGGTGGTTTGTTCTTTCCAGAGTGTCAGAAAATTCCCTAAATCCCAAGTAGTGGCTCCAAAAAAATGTCATAATATAGGTTAAATAATACATTTTAGGGATTCCATGTTAACCCCTTAACTGCTGGGAACTCCCCCCCCCCGCAGTGAACTCCACCCCCCCGCAGTGCTGAGCCCTTTTTTGGCTATTTGGGGTAGCTCGCGCTTAGGTCCCTGTAACTTTTTGTCCACATGAGGTATCCATGTCAAATTTGCGTCCTTTTCTTCCAACATCCTAAGGATTCTAAAGGTACCCAGGGTTTGGGGATTCCCTGGGGGGGTGGGGGGGGGGCAGAAATTAGCCAAAATACAGCAAAATATTGGGTTTTTGGTGAAAAATTTGAAAGAAGTGCTGAAGAAGAAAGCGTCTGTTTTTCCCCCTGCAAATGGTATCAATAAAACGTTTGCTGTGATAAAATCACCATTTTCCCAGCTTTCAGGAACAGGCAGACTTTTGTTAGAAAACCAACATTTTCTACACAGTTGGCATTTTAGTGGGAGCCTATTTTTTGGGTTTTTTTTTTGTCTGCTTTCAACCTCCTTAAATGTAGACACAATTCTGAATTCAGCAAGGGGTCATTTGTGTAGCTCCTTCAAGGTTTTCCTATGGAAAGTAATAATTCAATTTAAAACATATTTAAAACAAGTTGAAAAAAACTGCTATTTGTGCCTGCATTTTCACCTGTAACTTCTTCTAAGTATGACAGATTTTTACAAGCAATATACCATTCTGTCCACTGGAGCCTTATGGTTGCAGGGGTATTTACGACTTGTAGGTTCACCAAGAATCCAAAGTGCCCAGAGCCAAAAACTAAGCTGCACCTTGCTATGGTCATTGTGTACCGGGTATACAGCAATTCACTTGGTAAAATAAAAAGTGTGAAAAATAGGTATCAAGGAAAACTGTATTTCCGAAATGGGAACAACACATGGAGTTTAGAAGCAGTGTTTATTTGCACAACTCCGTATATGTGGGTACCTATACCAGCATGTGAATTAAAGGGCATTTTTGAAAATTCTTTTTTACACGCTGTCTTACGTTTGGAAGGGATAAATGCATAGAAAGTCAATTGGCAAAAACACTTGTTCTACTATTCTGTGTTTCTCTAAGTCTCCCGGTAAAAATGGTACCGCACTTGTGTGGGTTGGCATAGTACCGCGACAAGACACGGCCCAAAATGCAAAGCGGGCACATCATCATATTTTTCCAGTGAAAATTCACCCTTTTTTTGCAGTGTGCCCAGCTTTGGTTTTTGAACCCTAGCTCAGCTGGCACCTAGGGAAACCTAGCAAACCTATACATTTTTGAAAACTAGACACCCAGGGGAATCCAGGATGGGGTGACTTGTCTGGCTCTCACCAGGTTCTATTACCCAGAATCCCTTGCAAACCTCAAATTTTGTCAAAATATCCAAATTTTCCTCACATTTTTGTGGTGGAAAGTTCTGGAATCTGCGTGGATTCACAAAGTTCCACCCACCCCGTATTCCCCAAAGTCTCTCGATAAAAACGGTACCTCACTTGTGTGGGTAGGCCTAGTGCCCGCGACATGAAACGGCCCAAAACGCAACGTGGAGACACCACATTTTTACAGTCAAAACGGACCCTTTTTTTGCAAAGTGCCTAGCTGTAGATTTTGAACCCTAGCTCTGCCGGCACTTATGGAAACCTAGCAAACCTATACATTTCTGAAAACTAGACACCCGGGGGAGTCCAGGGAGGTATGGCTTGGGTGGACCCCCCAACGTTTTCCTACCCAGAATCCCCTGCAAACCTCAAATTTAGCAGAAAAAAATCACTTTTTTCTCAAATTTCTGTGTGGGAAAGTTGTGGGATCACCGGGCATCAAGGAGGAGACATCATAATTGCCTACAACAAAACAACCTGGTTTTGCATGGGGGTCACCTTGGGGTTTTTGGCCCCGTGCTCGGCGGCCATCTAAGGAAACCTACCAAACCCACACATTTCTGACAAAAAAAAAGGTCTTACAAAAGGCCATTAAACCGTCACAAATATAAATCTGACACTAATTTGATAAAGTTAATCCACCACTTACACTGGTTGGTTTTAGCACCTCCAGAAACGCTGGCTTCAAAGCACAAATACTTATCAAAGTATATAAATATTGAAGCCAAGCCTTCTGAAGGGGAGCCATAAAATGCCACTTCACGGCACCAACCACTTTATGGTCCATTCACACGCCATTCTCGCACCACACACAAGACTTCCATACCGCCAGCCACGGGCCCAATCAACCAGATCACTTACACTCACATAAACATACCGCCGCCATGCAAGGGCCCATCACATTTATACGCCACAAGACATAATGAGTTTGACTACATTTTACCACCTGTCAAGTCTCCGCCTCCATCTTCCTGAACGTTACCGAACGCATGTCGAGTGAACCTTTACTAATGGCTCCTATGACAGCCACATGAGGCTCAGGTAGACATGTCTTTCATGCACCTTTAGCGCACTCACTGTGCAAATCCAACTCCTTCCAGTTTGTGGATTCAATTTGGGGAGTGCCCGAGAATGCCGCAAAGCCATTCCTCGAGCTGAGCAAGCATATCTACCTTTGAAACTAAGGCAAACATGCTGGAAATTTTCTAAAGCTTTCTATCAATCAATCAATCAATCACGGCATTTATAGAGCGCGCTACTCACCCGGGAGGGTCTCAAGGCGCTGGGGGAGGGGGTAAGTTACTGCTCGAACAGCCAGGTCTTGAGCTGCTTCCTGAAGGCGAGATGGTCCTGGGTTCGCCGAAGGTGAGTGGGGAGGGAGTTCCAGGTCTTGGCCGCCAGGTAGGAGAAGGATCTTCCTCCGGCGGTGGTTCTGCGGATGCGTGGTACGGTGGCGAGGGCGTGGCTGGTTGATCGTAGCTGGCGTGTGGGCGTGTAGAAGGACATGCGGTCGTTGAGGTACTTTGGGCCCAGGTCGTGGAGGGCCTTGTGTGCGTGGGTGAGGAGTCTGAACGTGATTCTCTTGCTGACGGGGAGCCAGTGCAGGTCTTTCAGGTGTACGGTGATGTGGCTGTGTCGGGGGATGTCCAGGATGAGTCGTGCGGAGGCGTTCTGGATGCGCTGGAGTCTCTTTTGAAGTTTGGCTGTGGTTCCGGCGTAGAGGGTGTTCCCATAGTCCAGTCGGCTGGTGACGAGTGCCTGGGTGACGGTCTTCCTGGTTTCAGTGGGGATCCATCTGAAGATCTTGCGGAGCATGCGCAGGGTGTTGAAGCATGAAGATGAGACGGCGTTGACTTGTTTGGTCATCGATAGGGAGGAGTCCAGGATGAAGCCCAGGTTGCGTGCGTGGTCCGTTGGCTTGGGTGCGGTGCCCAGGGCCGGGGGCCACCAGGAGTCGTCCCAGGCGGAGGGTGATGAGCCCAGGATGAGGACTTCCGTCTTGTCTGAGTTCAGTTTAAGGCGGCTGTTCCTCATCCAGTCGGCGACGTCTCTCATCCCGTCGTGCAGGTTGGCTCTGGCGGTAGTGGGGTCGTTGGTGAGGGAGAGGATTAGCTGGGTGTCGTCGGCGTAGGAGATGATGTTGAGGTTGTGTCGGCGTGCGATGGCTGCGAGGGGCTCATGTAGACGTTGAAGAGGGTCGGGCTGAGTGAGGATCCTTGTGGAACGCCGCAGATGACTTCGGTGGCTTCGGATCTGAACGGGGAGAGGCGGACTCTCTGGGTTCTTCCGGCGAGGAACGAGATGATCCATTCCAGTGCTTTCTCTCGGATTCCGATGTTGCTGAGGCGCTTCACTAGGGTGCGGTGGCAGACGGTGTCGAACGCCGCGGAGAGGTCCAGGAGGATGAGGGCAGCTGTTTCCCCGTTGTCGGTTAGGGTTCTGATGTCGTCGGTGGCTGCGATAAGGGCGGTCTCGGTGCTGTGGTTGGCCCGAAACCCGGACTGCGAGGGGTCGAGGGATCCATTCGTCTCGAGGAAGGCGGCAAGCTGTCTGTTGACGGTCTTCTCGATGACTTTGGCCGGAAACGGAAGGAGCGAGATGGGGCGGTAGTTCTTGAGGTCGGTGAGGTCCGCCGTTGGTTTCTTCAGGAGGGCGGTAAGCTCGGCGTGCTTCCAGCTCTCCGGGAAGGTGGCGGTGCGGAAGGAGGAGTTGATGATGTCCCGGAGATGGGGTGCGATGGTGGCGTCGGCTTTGTTGAAGACGTGGTGTGGGCAGGGGTCGGTTGGTGATCCGGAGTGGATGGAGTTCATCGTGCGGGTGGTGTCTTCGGAGTTGATCGGGGTCCAGTTGCAGAGGGTGGTGGTGGCGGGCATTGGTTCGGCGGTAGGGTGCGTTGTTTGTGCGTTGAAGCTGTTGTGTATGTCGGTGATCTTGCGGTGGAAGAACGCGGAGAGTGAGTTGCAGAGGTCTTGCGAGGGGGTGATGTCGTTGTTTCCGGCGCTGGGGTTGGAGAACTCTTTGACGATGCTGAAAAGTTCCTTGCTGTCATGGGCGTTGTTGTCCAGTCGTTCTTTGAGTGCCGACTTCTTGGTGGCACGGATCAGCTGGTGGTGTTTGCGGGTGGCGTGCTTGAGGGCGGTCCTGTTGTCTGTGGTCTGGTCGAGTCGCCAGGTTTTCTCGAGAGTGCGGCAGTTCTTCTTGGATTCCTTGAGTTCGTTGGTGAACCAAGGGGTTTTCTTGCTTCCGGGTCTGCTGGGAGGGTTTTTTAGTGGTGCGAGGTCGTCGGCGCAGGCGGTCAGCCACTTGGCGAGGTTGCTGGCTGCTTCGTTTGGGTCCGTTGTGTCGGTGGGTGTGTTCTGGCTGAGGGAGGCGGTGAGCTGCTCGGCGGTGATCTTGCTCCAGCTCCGGCGGGGAGCCTGTTGCGGGTGGTGGTGGGTCGCAGTCTTTCTGAAGCTGAAGTGGACGCAGCTGTGGTCGGTCCAGTGGAGTCCGGTGGCGTGGCTGAAGGAGATGTGCTTGCTGGACGAGAAGACGGGGTCAAGCGTGTGGCCGGCGTAGTGGGTGGGCGTGTTCACCAGTTGCTTGAGTCCGAGGTTGGCGAGGTTGTCCAGCAGGGCGGTGGTGTTTCTGTCGTTGTTGTTCTCCAGGTGGAAGTTGAGGTCCCCTAGGAGGATGTAGTCGGCGGAGGGCATGGCGTGCGGGCTGATGAAGTCTGCGATGTCTTCGCTGAATAGTGTGCGTGGTCCCGGGGTCTGTAGATGAGGGTGCCTCGGAGGGTGGTCTTGGGGTCCGTGTGTATCTGGAAGTGTAGGTGTTCGGCGGCGGTGAAGGTCTCGTCGGAGTTAGTCGAGATGCGGATGGTGTTCTTGTGTACGATGGCGATGCCTCCTCCCGTCTGGTTGACGCGGTCCTTCCGGGTGATCTTGTATCCATCCGGGATGGCTATGGCGATGTCAGGCGCTGAGGAGGCGTTCATCCAGGTTTCGGTGAGGAAGGCGATGTCCGGTGCTGTTGCGTCGAGCAGGTCCCAGAGTTCCACGGCGTGCCTGTGGACGGAGCGGGTGTTCAGCAGGATGCATTTCAGGTGGTTGCTGCTGTTGCTCGACTTGGCGGAGGTGGTGCACGTCAGGGGGCAGGTGAATCGGCAGGTTTGGCAGGTGAAGGGTCCGTGGGTGCGTCTCGGTGAGGCTCGGTAGCAGGCAGGGTTCCGGCCGGCATTGAGTGCGGTGAGTGTGGCGGCGTCGTAGGTCCGTCGAGTGGTGTTGCATCGGTGGGATCCAGGGGTTCTGGCGCTGGGCGCGGTCCAGTCGCGGACGGGCGCAGACGGGCTTGCCTTAGGCGCGCCTTCGGCGCGCCAGCGGCGCGCCCGCTGCGCACGTCCGCTGCGCGGCCGTGCCGCGGCCGCCATTTATGGGAAGGTGGGAGGGAGGGGCAGCGAATGGGCAGTCAGGGGGGCGGGGCCGCTGGGGACGCAGCGGCGGGAATGGCGATAGGCAGCGAGGGGCACAGAAGGAAAACGGGGGGAAAGCAGGCAAATCACGGGCACAACAACAGTGGGGCAGCGAGGGGCACAGAAGGAAAACGGGGGGAAAGCAGGCAAATCACGGGCACAACAACAGTGGGGCAGCGAGGGGCACAGAAGGAAAAACGGGGGGAAAGCAGGCAAATCACGGGCACAACAACAGTGGGGCAGCGAGGGGCACAGAAGGAAAAACGGGGGGAAAGCAGGCAAATCACGGGCACAACAACAGTGGGGCAGCGAGGGGCACAGAAGGAAAAACGGGGGGAAAGCAGGCAAATCACGGGCACAACAACAGTGGGGCAGCGAGGGGCACAGAAGGAAAAACGGGGGGAAAGCAGGCAAATCACGGGCACAACAACAGTGGGGCAGCGAGGGGCACAGAAGGAAAAACGGGGGGAAAGCAGGCAAATCACGGGCACAACAACAGTGGGGCAGCGAGGGGCACAGAAGGAAAAACGGGGGGAAAGCAGGCAAATCACGGGCACAACAACAGTGGGGCAGCGAGGGGCACAGAAGGAAAAACGGGGGGAAAGCAGGCAAATCACGGGCACAACAACAGTGGGGCAGCGAGGGGCACAGAAGGAAAAACGGGGGGAAAGCAGGCAAATCACGGGCACAACAACAGTGGGGCAGCGAGGGGCACAGAAGGAAAAACGGGGGGAAAGCAGGCAAATCACGGGCACAACAACAGTGGGGCAGCGAGGGGCACAGAAGGAAAAACGGGGGGAAAGCAGGCAAATCACGGGCACAACAACAGTGGGGCAGCGAGGGGCACAGAAGGAAAAACGGGGGGAAAGCAGGCAAATCACGGGCACAACAACAGTGGGGCAGCGAGGGGCACAGAAGGAAAACGGGGGGAAAGCAGGCAAATCACGGGCACAACAACAGTGGGGCAGCGAGGGGCACAGAAGGAAAAACGGGGGGAAAGCAGGCAAATCACGGGCACAACAGTGGGGCAGCGAGGGGCACAGAAGGAAAAACGGGGGGAAAGCAGGCAAATCACGGGCACAACAACAGTGGGGCAGCGAGGGGCACAGAAGGAAAAACGGGGGGAAAGCAGGCAAATCACGGGCACAACAACAGTGGGGCAGCGAGGGGCACAGAAGGAAAAACGGGGGGAAAGCAGGCAAATCACGGGCACAACAACAGTGGGGCAGCGAGGGGCACAGAAGGAAAAACGGGGGGAAAGCAGGCAAATCACGGGCACAACAACAGTGGGGCAGCGGGGGCACAGAAGGAAAAACGGGGGGAAAGCAGGCAAATCACGGGCACAACAACAGTGGGGCAGCGAGGGGCACAGAAGGAAAAACGGGGGGAAAGCAGGCAAATCACGGGCACAACAACAGTGGGGCAGCGAGGGGCACAGAAGGAAAAACGGGGGGAAAGCAGGCAAATCACGGGCACAACAACAGTGGGGCAGCGAGGGGCACAGAAGGAAAAACGGGGGGAAAGCAGGCAAATCACGGGCACAACAACAGTGGGGCAGCGGGGGCACAGAAGGAAAAACGGGGGGAAAGCAGGCAAATCACGGGCACAACAACAGTGGGGCAGCGAGGGGCACAGAAGGAAAAACGGGGGGAAGCAGGCAAATCACGGGCACAACAACAGTGGGGCAGCGAGGGGCACAGAAGGAAAAACGGGGGGAAAGCAGGCAAATCACGGGCACAACAACAGTGGGGCAGCGAGGGGCACAGAAGGAAAAACGGGGGGAAAGCAGGCAAATCACGGGCACAACGACAGTGGGGCAGCGAGGGGCACAGAAGGAAAAACGGGGGAAAGCAGGCAAATCACGGGCACAACAACAGTGGGGCAGCGAGGGGCACAGAAAGGAAAGGGGAGACAAGCAGACAAAACTGGCACCGGGGCCACAAGCGGAGGGCGATCTTACCTACAGGAGCAGCGGGCAGACAGCACAGGCGGAGCTGTGTGGTGGGGGAGCGACCTACCTGGCAAGGTCAAGGGTCGCTCCCCCATCTAAAGAGAACATCATAAATAAGGCTCCCGGTTTTCCATTTTTACAGATAATTACAGACATAAAACAAAGTGTTTCCTGTCTGTATTTATTTTTAAAAGCGGAAAAATGCAGAAAAGTGTGCATTTTGTGGGTGACTCTCCATGCTGTTTTTCGTGATTTCTAAGACAACAGCTGAGCAGATAGGCAGCAAGGGAAGCTAAAAATAAGTTGAGATATCCCTAAATTCAGTTGTATGGTGACATATTTATATTATAATGCACATTTACCTGAAGGTGTAGTGTTTTGCTATATTTGGCGGCTTAATTTTCTACAACGCGACAGGCAGCAAAGTAGGAGTGCTTGTTTATCAGTTAAATAAATGTGGAAATATACCATTTTACGACTCCATATATTCGCAAAACACAAAATAAACATGGATAAATACCAATAAGATGGGCAAAAAAGAAACATGGATAAATACAGATGGAAATGTTAAAAAAATATATGCCATAAAACCGGGAGCCCTAATCATAAACTATGAAGAACAGTTGAATGTGAAACACGGTTATGTGCAGTTTTTTTTAATTTTTAATTTTACAGAGTTTTATATATCACGAACTTGACCCGAGGGTATCGGGTATCAGAGCGCTTTACATGAGCACCAGTTGCGTTACAGACAGACACATTAATTTTTTTTGTTAGGCACAGGGAGATTAAATTATTTGCCCAGAATCACAGGATGTTGAGCGTCCTTGCCGAGACTCGAACCCGGTTCCCCAGCTTTGAGGTCGACTGCCCTAGCCGTTAGGCCAACTCCTCTCCCCGCAGTGACTGTAATGCACTTATCATACAGCAAACTGACTATCTACTAAGATCTAACGGAGGATGAACATGCCAAGCAGCATTGACGCATAAGTACTATAGTAAATTCAGTGCGAGAGTGGCAGCAATGGATTTGAATCCATGGATGAAGATGAAGTCATGACGTGTATCTGTACTACCTTTACTACCTTTACTATCTGCCTTCTACCTTTGCAGTATTCCTCAGAAAGCGCCCCTACCGTAAGCTGTCCTAACCCGTTCGTGTGTCTGTCCTCATCAGAGTCCTGACTAATCCTGTCTAATTGTCAAGAGACCCAATACTAATGTCTTTCTATCTCTAGCTACTTGAAGCTTGAGAAAACGTTTGTCACGTGCCATCAATGCTCTCACAGTGCTGAATCCAACTCCTTCCAATTTGTAGATGGAAGTTGGGGGGTGTCCTAGTATCCCAGTAGGCCATATCTCGAACTGAGCGAGCATATCTACCTTTGAAAATAAGGAAGACATGCTGGGGTATATTGCCTAAGTTCCCTAAAGTAATAAGCCAAACAAATGTCATGTGGGTCTCATTCACAGACACTTTTACTTTGACAGCGTGAAAACTCAATTACTAACTTGCATCACACACAATGTTATTGAGAAAGGGTACATGACACAATATCTTGTATGATGATTGTTTTCAAATCTTTAATTTAAGATGTGAAAACAATCTTCATACAAGATAGTGTCTTGTATCCCTTTTCAATAACATGGTTCTGATACAAGTTAATAATTGAGTTTACACACTTTCATAAGTCCCATTGGATATTTGTTTGACTTAATACACTTACTACAGTTCTCAATGGCAATCAGGGTGGTCCTTGTGTAGTATACATAAGTTCCCTAACAAGCACTTCAAAATCCAGTCAAGCCTTTAACTTTCTGCCAAACAGGGTACTCTGTGACAACGTGGCGTATGTTCTGTCCACCAGTATGTGCAGCGTGGGGACTATAATGCACTTGTCAATTGGCGAACAGAGCAACTACCACGTTCTGAAAGCAAATAAAGGTGTCCATGATTTCCTGAAGTAGAGGAACAAATATTCTGCAGCTGCTTGCCTAGTGAAGGAGTGGCCCACAGACAGTAGGTATCCATTCACACCAATTGAAAGGTTTACCTATTGGCAGCTCCACCTCAGTCAATTTCCAAGTATTTTGCTTTAGTATGATACAACATAAAGCAAGTAGGAAAACAGAAGGCAGGCTTACTTGGGCATTGGGGACAGTAAACACGAGTCTCCTGCCTCTTTCCCTGCATTGAGCACACTTTACAATGACGACATGGTCGCTCCTTTTTAGGTGTTGCAGGAATTTTATCAGCAAAGTGTCGCTCCTGCAGCCTTGCCACGTCCTCCAGAACACATGAAGTGGAGGCTGCTGCTTCTGTAGCAGTGAGACTTTCAATCACAGACAACTGGAAGTCAAGGAAAGACATGAGTCTTCCTGTGGTGGTCTGACGATAAACAACATATGCATTGTGTGTTGCCATCTGGATCAGGTGAGTAAACAGTTTCTTATACCAAGTGTGAGTTTTACGACTCGCATTGTATGGCTGAAGAACCTGGTCGTTCTTGTCCACTCCGCCCGTGTACTTGTTGTAATCAAGTATACAGGTGGGCTTGTGGACTTTGGCCATCTGACCCCAAACCATGACAGGGGAAGTGCTCTCAGCATGAATTGTAGTGAGCACGTACGCGTCACGTCTATCTGAGAAACTTGACTTCGAGCAGTTCGTTGGAACGCAACAAAAGTGCTCTGGGATTACTGGAGCTACTTGCAAACAAGCTGCTGGGGGAATCCTTTGCGGCGACAACGAATTGTACTGCAAGCCACGGTGCCAGCTTTGTAGAGCTCACTGAACAGCTCTACTCCTGTATAGAAATTGTCCACATAAAGGTTATAACCTTTGTGAAAGAGTGGCTGGACAAGCTCCCATACGATCTTCCCTGTGACCCCTAGCATGGGAGGGCAACCTACAGGGTTAAGAGTTGTGTCCTTCCCTGTATAAACTCTCAAGCTGTACACATAGCCAGTCGAGCTCTCACACAGCATGTACAGCTTGATGCCATAGCGAGCGCGTTTGCTCGGAATGTACTGCCTGAACAGCAGCAGCCCTTTATACAAGATCAAGGACTCCTCAATGGCTATATTCTTTCCATGAGTATAAACCTCTGGAAACCTGGCAGACAAATGTTCCACAATAGGCCGAATTTTAAACAACCTGCCATGGTCTGGATGGTCCCAGGGCAATGCAGCAGAATTGTCATTGAAATGCAGCATGTGATGGAGCAGGGAAAATAAAAAAATTTAACCCCTAACAAATTTTATAAATTATTAATAAAATGTTCGTTTAAATGTATTAATCAACACTGTATGTGTGGGAATGGTAATATGCCAATGTGTGTGCTAAATAATCTATTAATAAATGTCCGTGTGTCTAAATTATAACGTAAAAATAAATGCGTACTAATAAAAATAAAATGCATGTTATTGGGCTTCATAGAAATAAAACGTGTCGTTGCAAAAACAAATAGTGATGGTAAGTAAGGAACAGCTTAAATATTGCTTTCTGCTAGGTAACAACTAATTGGGGTACGTAGACGGGAGGGAAACGAAAGGGATATTTTTCTCTATTTTAATTATGTTTTGTTTGCCTCAAATTAGTGCTTCTAAAGTATAACCGAGTGGCGAGATAAAATGGCCGCCAATGGGAAGATGTGCGCAGGCGCAAGGGAACACATGACACGGGATGAAATTGGAGAAAGCTCAACCTCGTGATGTTTCTGAGAGGCTAGGATGCAAGAAATGGTCAAGGCTGGTGTGACCTAATTGAACTGATAGTGTGCCATGATGATCAGCAGAGAGCCCGTGGGAAACAAGTCTAAGAGAAAGGACAATGACTGCGGAGTTCTCGAATGTGTCGAAAGAAGTTACAAATGAACTGATCGAATCGGATGGAACTGTTTAAGCGTATGGGAAAGGAAATGATCCAAGGACCCTTGAATCCAAGAGAACTTGATTAAAGAATGAATAAGCTGACATGCATGGACCAATGAAAGAAAAGCGTGATATTAATGTTGCAACAGTTAGTTAGCAAAGTTAGAATTAGGGTATAAGATGGCCTACTCTTAGTGGGAGGGGGTCAGTTGATGTCAGTCGTGGTTGCAGTCACAGTCAGGAGAGGAGTTGAAGAGTCGTGTTGGTGGCTTCCAGTGCTGGGTGGTCCTGATCGATCCCTTACTGAGCGGGAGATGCTGAAAGACTGTTAGAGGAGACGGGTTGCTGACGAGCTGAAGTTGCTGTCTTTATTTTACAGTTGAGTATGAGAATCAGGCTATTTCTAATTCCTAACTTAGGTTAGAAATCATTAGGCTAAATTAGGAAGCTAGGCAGGTAATTAGGGTTTTGGCTTCATGACAAAATTTCCTTTCTGCAATAAATTGATTATGCTTAATAAAATTGTGAATTTAAGAATGAATAATTGAATAAAGTATTAAAATTCTTTTCATGCTTTTTAAATTATATAAAATTTAAGATTCTTTAAACACAAAATGACTCAGTGGTTATTTTCCTAAATGATTGTGACATAAGTAATTGGTTATTGTGATTCAGCTGGTCTTAATCACTATGAACTAATTTCTTAAATGAATGATTCATCGACAAACAATAAGCAGGAATATCTTAAGAAATAACTAAAAGAAAGGGACAAAATAAGGTAATAAGATATCCTGGCTCTTCCAGCGGTACATAAAATGGTGTTCTCCATTTAGTTCTCATGCTTCTCCTAGGAGTACAGAATTTCACAAAGGTGTAAAGGAAATCCAGGAGTGTGCGTGTGTTAGACGATGTTTATGGGCCCCATCGTCATGTGGATATGAGAAATATAGTTTGCCCCTGGATGACCTATAAGTAACCTAGGAGGAGAATAGTTTTTTATTGTACGCGCTGCATCAGATTTTTGGTAGCAGAGTTATGGTTTTCTATAGATTAGTTTAGTGATTATTGTTTATTGATTATTTTTGATGACTAACACTTTATGTTGAGTCGCGTTATGTTATATGTAAGTTTTCACGCTTCTGGGATGTAGGAAGTGGAACACGTGTGGCAAGAGAAGTCACATGGAATTTGGTACATGGTCTGAATTCATTTTTGGTTATAACGCAGGTTGTGTTATGTTAGGGATTTCTGTGTGAAAAGTGTGTAAACGAAATAGCAAATCACGTTTACTTGTGAAACTTTGGCCATAATTCTCAGGAGCCTAGTCTCCACATGTGTCTTATCCCCAGAGAAACGAGTAAATTGTTTGTTTGAAAGAAGGGTAAGGTAGAGGGAAGTGCTACTTTATCGGTGAGAGTAAATAATTCTGTGGTAGGGTAGAGGTAAGCGCTGCCTACTGGAAAAACAGGATTCTTGTGTAAAAGGACAAGGCTGTCACTTTGTTTAGCGAATCAGACTATGGAATTGTTTATTTGTTGTAACTAACGAAGAAAACAGTGAAAAGAAAATTGCCGATAAATTTTGTAAAGGAGGGGTAAAGAGTAGAAGTGACGTGGAAAAGTGCCGCGCTAGGATTGGATAGTGCGCTAGTCACGTGAACACAGAGCAGGAGTGACGTAGAAAAGTGCCGCGCTGGGATTGGTTGGTTCGCGGATGGTGGGAATTGTTCTGATTGGTACTTTAGTGTGAGTCGCGCTGTAATTGGTCGAAGTTCGGTACACAGAAACAGCGTTAGAGTAAAGAGAAAACAAATAGAAAACATGCCGTATTACGAGTATGAAAGGGAGAGAACGTCATGGACGACGAAATTGAAGAATTTCTTTAAGAAAGACAAAAAGGTTGTGACTAGAGAGGGACAAGTAATTCCTCCGCCGAAATCAGCAGCTTCACACATGATGCTGAAATATGGATATCATACGTGCATATGGTTGGACAATTGGGTAAAATATACAAAGAATGATGGAGCATTGGCTTTCCCTGAAAATGGTTCTTTTAATGTAGCGGTTTTACGGAATTTAAGAGAAAAGATGTTTAAATTGGAACCTAGACCTAGACCGACACAGTTTGAGGCTTTAACAGAATGGGAAGATGAGATGTACGAGCGAGAAAGATTCAGAGGAATGAAAGGTTATGAGTTTGTGCCCGGAAGATTGTGGGGAATGAATCATGAGGACAGAATAAAACGATGGAGATGTGCTAACATGACAGGAGGTTTGTTTCCAGCTTTTACAGTTGAGGGGACTAAGAAAAAACGGACTGAGAAAAAGAAACATATAGAGAGAAAAGTATATGCATGAGAGCGAAACGGATGACGAATTGCTGGAAGATATATTAAATAGAAATCCAGCTCCGTATCAGCAGAGTTCTACAGTGGTGACACCAAATGCGCCACCAATAGAGACTATGCGAAATAAAAGTCCGGAAAAGAGGAATGAGGTAAATAGGTCACAAGAACAAATGAGAACTTCTCAAAATGAGGGAATAGAAAGCGAAAATGCAAGTGAATTGGCAAGGACAACAAAAGAACTAACTGAGAAAATTAGAGAATTAACGAAAAATATGGAAGCAGTTACTGTGCCTGTAACAATAGGTCCAGTAATACCAGTTTTTGAGAATCAGAAAATTGATGAACAATCTTTGGTGATTCCCTTGAGTTCACAATTTCAGAGAGAAAAGGAAAGAATGGAAACAAGTCCAGGTACAAGCAATTTGGCTAGTGCTTACAGACCAAGTCCACCTGAAAATTTGACAATAAATGAGTGTAACGGTAGAAAAATACCTATGGTAACTGAATCTGCAACAGTGACACCTGAAAAGAGTGGAAATTGGACAGAAATAAATAGTACTCCCATAGGTCCGACTCCTGATGAGTTAAATGAGTGGATGAAAGCTTTTAAAATAAAAGAAACAGAAGAAAAACCATTAGATGTGATCAGATTGAAAATAGATATGGAAGAATTAATTCTAGGAACGATTGGTACTGAAAAGATAAAAAATTATCAGGATGATGAAATAATGTTTCTGTGCAAAAGTATAACATGGAGGGCAAAGAATTTACATGACAAATTAGAAGAAGTGGCTAGTGAGATCGGGATAGATTTTGCAAAAGTAAAAACATTGCAGAAACCATACAGAGTAGACTTTTGTGAAAAAGATATTGAAAATTTGAATACAGCAGGAAGGCTGACACAGATAAAGGAGTTGATTGTGTTGTTGAGAAAATGGGGTGATGTGGACAGGTGGAAGGTTAGATGGACAAAGAAGAATGAGAAAAGTATAGACAAAGGTTCATTGGCTTTTATGATAACAGAAAAAGAACCTGTTGTTAAAGAATACCCTATGAGAGAAACTCCAGGTGGTAGTTACGTGCATGTTCCCTGGACTAGGCAGGACATCCTGTCATTTACAAATGATTTTCCAAAGTTAAGAGAGAAGCCAGTTGAGTGGTACCGACAAGTAGAAAGGTTTGTAAAGGTCTCAAAAGTGTTGTGGATAGATTTGGATGGATTGTTTGACATAGTGGTACCAACGGATCTGTGGTCAGAATGTAAGATTACGGTTGACTGGCCAACTACAGAATATCCAAGAGATCCTAAGACAGGAGCTCCAGGACCAGATGTGATGAAGAAATACGACAAGGTGATTACCTTTTTGAAGAATAAGATTCCTCCCAAAGAGACAGATTGGGTTAAGATTGATAGAACTACACAGGAAAGTAAGGAGTCTGTACATGCATATTATGAGCGATTGTTATTGGTTTTCAAGCAGTATAGTGGTTATGAGGAATTGAGTGAAAAGGACATGTCATTTTGTATACCGATTTGTGTTTGGCCTGAAACAAGAAATAAAGCGATATGATTAAGCAACATATGATAAACTGGCAGAATGGAAGTGTAGATGAGGTGCTGAGGTATGCTAAGTATTGTAGTGATGAAATAGAGAGTAAACAGCGTAAGTTGAAAGAAAAGGCAATGTGGGCACAAGTGAAAGTGGCAGAAAAACAAGAAGCCCAATTGGACAATAATAATGGAAACGAATCAGGACAGAATAAGATGCGAGCAAACATAGGTAAAGGAAAAGGTCAAGTGAGTCTAGAAGAGGCAAAGAAGAAATGGCCATGTCATAATTGCGGAAAATTAGGGCATTGGAGAAATGAGTGTAAGTTCCCACCTAAACCTAATCCGGAACATCAATCATTAACTCCACAGGTGCAGAATGAGGTAGTTGTTCAACAAAGTCAGGTGCCACAACCACCACTTCCCAACACTGTTAACCAGCAAAGATACAGTACAGAAACAGGATTCTACGGAGGAGAGCAGGTAACACAGTTGCCGCGAGCAGCTAACATTTCTCAGTATTGGTTGCGTCAGAGTGAGGATGACCCGGATGAAAGTTTCTGACGGTGCGCAGGAGAGGGGAAAGAGTGCGTGCTTGGCGCAACTCTAGAGGTAGATCAGTCTGGTCCCTTTGTGGATGGAGAAGTGAATGGTGCAAACGTAACATTCCTTGTCGATACTGGAGCTACCCGTTCTACTGTTAGATCAGTGGAAATTCCAAACCTTCCTCTCTCAGGTGAATACATCCAAGTGGTAGGAGTAGCCAATCAGCAGATTAAAACCCCACTTACTGAATTGGTGGAAGTAAAAATTGGTTCTTTTAGCAAAATGCATAAATTTGTAGTGTGCGATTGTAGTCCTGTAAATCTTTTAGGTCGTGACCTTTTGTGCAAAATGAATTGCACAATTTATTGTACGCCAGATGGAATAGGTTTCCAGACTTCAGATGAAGATGTTTTGTATAAAGTAACTTTGATGAATCAAGAACCTGAAACGAATGGTTTATTTCCTGCATTTGATGCAGAAAAACTTCCAGAAGAACTGAAAAGTACAGTAAAAGAAAGTGTGTGGGATTTTACAGGAGAGGACATTGGATTAATGAGAGAAGTTGATCCCGTAAAAGTAACAGTGAAAGAAGGGATAATTTATCCAAACACGCCACAGTACAAATTAACTCCAGAAATAATTGAAGGAATAACTCCTGTGATAAACAAGATGATTGAACAGGGGATTCTGAAAGAAATCATGAGCAGTCCATGTAATTCACCTATTATGGGACTGAAAAAGCCAAATGGAACATATAGAATAGTACAGGATTTGAGAAAGATCAACAAAATAGTTGTACCATGTTGTCCAATAGTGCCAAACCCTGCAGTAATTCTATATCAAATCCCACATGAAGCTGAGTGGTACACTGTGATAGATTTGTGTCACGCATTTTCTCTATTCCTTTGCATCCAGATAGCCAGCCATTATTTGCATTCCGGTTCGGAGAGCGTATTTTGGCATGGTGCCGAATTCCACAGGGGTATACAGAAAGCCCCTCAATTTTTAATCAGATTCTAAAGAAATCTCTGGAAGATTTAAAAATGCCAGAAAAATCAGTGATGGTGCAGTATATCGATGACCTATTGGTGGCATCGAAAACTAAAGAAGCATGTGTAAGTGACACAATTGCTTTACTGAACCATTTGGAGAAAAGAGGACATAAAGTATCCCCTTCAAAATTGCAGTTTTGTCAGAAAGAAGTCCAGTATTTAGGGCATAAAATTGAGAAAGGAGTGCGGAAAATAGCGACAGAAAGAGTAAGAATGATTCAAGGAATGAGAGCACCAATGACTCAAAGAGAGGTAAGAATGTTTTTGGGAATGGTTGGATATTGTCGACAGTGGATAAGTGGATTTTCTTTGATTGCAAAACCCTTACAAAAATTGACAAAGAAAGATGTAAAAGACCCTTTTGAGTTAAACAAAGAAGAAATGAAATCTTTCAAAGAATTGAAAAAGAAACTGTGTGAGGCCCCTGCTTTAGGCATGCCTGATTATGAGAAGGATTTTGAGTTGTACTGCAGTGAAAGAGATGGATGTGCATTTTCAGTACTGGTACAAAAACACGGGACCATGAAAAGGCCAATCGCTTACTTTTCAGCTGTTTTAGATCCTATAGCAAAAGCATTGCCTGGGTGTCTGAAAGCAGTTGCTGCTACTTGTGTAAGTCTGGAACAAAGTGAAGGTATAGTGATGGGGTATCCACTGAGAGTGTATGTTCCCCATTCAGTAGAAATTCTTTTGACAAGAACAAAAACACAGTACATGACACATAGTCGGCTGACTAAGTACGAAAAAGTCATCTTGAGTGCTGAAAATGTGACCATAGACAGATGCATAAATGTAAATCCTTCTACATCATTGCCAGATGAAGAGAGTATAATTGAACAAGACGAAGTAGATCATGATTGTCTGAATGTGCTGGAATATTGCACAAAACCAAGAGCTGACATAAAAGATGAACCGTTAAAGGAATCGGATTATGTCATGTTTGTAGATGGTTCATGTTTACGCACAAAAGGAGTGTTAAGCGCAGCTTACGCAGTGGCAACTGTGATGGAAGCGTCTTGTCTGAAAGGAGTTAGGTCTGCCCAAGTTGCAGAACTAATTGCTTTGATTCAAGCATGTAAATTGGGGAAAAATGTACGAATCACGATTGTGACCGATAGCCAATATGGTTTCGGCATCGTACACGATTTCGGACAGATTTGGTCACAAAGAGGATTTCTGACATCTGCAGGAACACCTATTAGAAATGGAGATTATGTTAAAAAACTGCTTGAGGCGATACAGTTGCCTAAACAAATAGCTGTAGTGAAGTGCAAGGCGCATAAGAAAAACGAAGACTACATAGCGGTCGGCAATAATTATGCTGATGAGATCGCTAGATATTGTGCGGAAAACATGGCGTCACTGAACAAAAATAGAGAAAGGGAACATGTCTCTTGTCCTTTGCTTTTCACTAATACAGTCGAAACATGGGATGAAGTAAGGCAGTTACAAGAAACAGCAAGAGATGAGGAAAAAGATTACTGGATAAAAGCAGGATGTAGAAGACAGGAAAATAATGGTGTGTGGGTATACAGAGATGAAAGACCAGTTATGCCTGATAGCATGATTGCAGACATGGCACGGATGTACCATGGACAAGCTCATATTGGGAGAGATGCAATGATTAGACTTTTTAGACAAACCTGGTATAACCCAAAATTCAGAGCCATTGCTGAAAGTCTTTGTCAAAGATGTCTTATTTGTCAACAGTTTAACCCAGGAAGAAAAACAGTAGTGAGTCTAGGAACAATAGGACGAGAAGGAGGTCCATTCACAAGAATGCAGTTGGACTTTATTGAGATGCCCCCTAGTAACAGATTAAGATATGTTCTAGTGGTTGTCTGTTTGTTCTCTCGTTGGGTGGAGGCATACCCCACAAGAAGGAATGATGGAACAACAGTGGCAAAACTTATGCTGCAAGAGTTCATTCCAAGGTATGGTTTTCCAGTCACGGTTGAGACAGATAGAGGAACACATTTCCAAAATGAGTTGATCCAATTGATTTGTGAAGCACTGAGTATTAAACAAAAACTACATTGTGCTTACAGACCAGAGGCTTCTGGGGTAGTAGAGCAGATTAATGGAACAATTAAAAACAGGTTAGGAAAAATGTGTCAAGCTACAGGACTCAAATGGCCAGATGCACTGCCTCTTGTTCTGATGACAATCAGAAGCATCCCTGAAAAGAAAACATAAAAAAAAAAAAAAAAGCAAGATGAAGAAGAAACAGATGTATAAATAACAGAAAGCAAAGGATGAAAGACATGCTGCCTGAAAAGAAGTATGACTTGGGTTTTATGTGGTGATTTAAAAATCACCAAAGGGGGATTGATGGAGCAGGGAAAATAAAAAAATTTAACCCCTAACAAATTTTATAAATTATTAATAAAATGTTCGTTTAAATGTATTAATCAACACTGTATGTGTGGGAATGGTAATATGCCAATGTGTGTGCTAAATAATCTATTAATAAATGTCCGTGTGTCTAAATTATAACGTAAAAATAAATGCGTACTAATAAAAATAAAATGCATGTTATTGGGCTTCATAGAAATAAAACGTGTCGTTGCAAAAACAAATAGTGATGGTAAGTAAGGAACAGCTTAAATGTTGCTTTCTGCAAGGTAACAACTAATTGGGGTACGTAGACGGGAGGGAAACGAAAGGGATATTTTTCTCTATTTTAATTATGTTTTGTTTGCCTCAAATTAGTGCTTCTAAAGTATAACCGAGTGGCGAGATAAAATGGCCGCCAATGGGAAGATGTGCGCAGGCGCAAGGGAACACATGACACGGGATGAAATTGGAGAAAGCTCAACCTCGTGATGTTTCTGAGAGGCTAGGATGCAAGAAATGGTCAAGGCTGGTGTGACCTAATTGAACTGATAGTGTGCCATGATGATCAGCAGAGAGCCCGTGGGAAACAAGTCTAAGAGAAAGGACAATGACTGCGGAGTTCTCGAATGTGTCGAAAGAAGTTACAAATGAACTGATCGAATCGGATGGAACTGTTTAAGCGTATGGGAAAGGAAATGATCCAAGGACCCTTGAATCCAAGAGAACTTGATTAAAGAATGAATAAGCTGACATGCATGGACCAATGAAAGAAAAGCGTGATATTAATGTTGCAACAGTTAGTTAGCAAAGTTAGAATTAGGGTATAAGAGGGCCTACTCTTAGTGGGAGGGGGTCAGTTGATGTCAGTCGTGGTTGCAGTCACAGTCAGGAGAGGAGTTGAAGAGTCGTGTTGGTGGCTTCCAGTGCTGGGTGGTCCTGATCGATCCCTTACTGAGCGGGAGATGCTGAAAGACTGTTAGAGGAGACGGGTTGCAGGTAGCTGATGCTGACGAGCTGAAGTTGCTGTTGCTGTCTTTATTTTACAGTTGAGTATGAGAATCAGGCTATTTCTAATTCCTAACTTAGGTTAGAAATCATTAGGCTAAATTAGGAAGCTAGGCAGG
Source organism: Calotriton arnoldi (assembly GCA_963921515.1). NCBI lineage: Eukaryota > Metazoa > Chordata > Amphibia > Caudata > Salamandridae > Calotriton > Calotriton arnoldi. Next base: position 3,018,330 of record CAWUFW010000282.1, read on the forward strand.
TAATTAGGGTTTTGGCTTCATGACAAAATTTCCTTTCTGCAATAAATTGATTATGCTTAATAAAATTGTGAATTTAAGAATGAATAATTGAATAAAGTATTAAAATTCTTTTCATGCTTTTTAAATTATATAAAATTTAAGATTCTTTAAACACAAAATGACTCAGTGGTTATTTTCCTAAATGATTGTGACATAAGTAATTGGTTATTGTGATTCAGCTGGTCTTAATCACTATGAACTAATTTCTTAAATGAATGATTCATCGACAAACAATAAGCAGGAATATCTTAAGAAATAACTAAAAGAAAGGGACAAAATAAGGTAATAAGATATCCTGGCTCTTCCAGCGGTACATAAAATGGTGTTCTCCATTTAGTTCTCATGCTTCTCCTAGGAGTACAGAATTTCACAAAGGTGTAAAGGAAATCCAGGAGTGTGCGTGTGTTAGACGATGTTTATGGGCCCCATCGTCATGTGGATATGAGAAATATAGTTTGCCCCTGGATGACCTATAAGTAACCTAGGAGGAGAATAGTTTTTTATTGTACGCGCTGCATCACATGCGTTGCAATAGCAAAAAACGATCTCTGCTCATGTATGGTGCGAAGATGGGGGTTAACCAAACCGTGCGAGTAGACCAATAGGATAGCAAGGTTGGTTTATGCACTACCGCCATTTTAAGCGTGAGGCTCAAAAATATCTTCAACTCCCCTAAAGAAGTGGGAGTCCACTTGTGTGCCCTAGAATGAGGCCCAAGAGTGCCTCCGTTCTCCCTCAGAAATTGTTCGGCATGCAAATTTGTTTGCTGCACAATTTCATCAAGGAAGTCAACATCCATAAAGAGATGGACGTAGTCAATTGGCAAACAATTTGCTGTATCGACTTTACATCCAGCGTCACCAGTGAAAGGCGGAATTTGGGGCTGAACTAAATTGGGAGGCTGCCAAGATAGCGCTCCGTCTGTGCTTGTGGCCGCACATGCCTGCTCTCTGGGTTGCTCTAACCTGCTACTGGTGTCCCGCTGCACAGACTGTGCTGGTAAAGGGACAGCACGACTGACATTGTCTCCTTCAGAATCGCTGGAAGATGAGTCGTCGGATGGAACTGCACCGACTGAAAAATCTCTCAGAGATTCTGCTCCATTGTCCTCTCCCTCAGATGCTGTCTCAGTATCTGCTGTCTCAGTCTCTGATCCTGCCTCAGAGCTGGACTCCAGAACCAGACTTAAGGCCTGGGCAGCATTCATCCAACGATAAGCCATCTCTGCTACTGCCTAAAACTATCCTTTTAAAACACTAACCTACATGCAAGGCAGATAGGTTGTTGGTTTCAAAGTGTAGGTGGGTGTGCGTGTGAGTGAAGTGTGCAACAGTCAGTAATGACGAAGTCACCTTATCTTTCCTTTGCGAAATCCGTACATCATCGCAGCCTTTAGTGCTGGTGGAAGCCATGGCAACAATCATTTTGGCGCCCTCCCATGACTTTCAATAAATATCTGTTGTTCAGCGCCAAGATGCCTACGGGTGAACGTGTGCTTTACAATTGCACACTATGACATCCTTTGATTCCCTCACTACCATCCAGAAAACGTGCCCCTCATCTCTCCATAGCCCCCTCTGTCACATACATTTCATCTGTTTCAAAGTGTTTCTAATGCGTGGCTCTACTACCCCACTTAGCTATCCACATTATACAGATCTGTTCTTTCCAGCATGCCCTCTGCATTACTTTATGGCATCAAAACTGCCACTAGACAAAAGTCCGATATCTCCATCTAGCAGGAAATTTCTTTTTTACCCTGCAGCAGTACCACACTTTACTGCCTTTCATGTAACTTCAAAGACACTCATTATAGTTCTTTCACAGTCTCATAATTTCAGCACTGAGAAATCTCTCTGTAAATATATGTACTGTCCTGGTTCTCCACAATTCCTCTCCACAGGAACAAAAACGAGAGTGGACCCAATTTCAGTGCAATTTTCAGTTTATTCACACCAAAACTTCTCCGCCATGACGCGCGCGCGCGTGTGTGCGCGTGTGTGTGTGTGTGTGTATATGTATATATATATATATATATATATATATATCAACCAATTGATTCCCAATGTTGGCGCACTCAATACCTGGTGCAGGCAACAACGGGTGGAATCCTTACCCGATATTTAAATTCAGAAACACAAAGGATGCTGCACTCCAGAGATAGGTTTCAGAGTTGCTTTATTTTCACCACCACTACCACCAGTGGTGGTGATAATAAAGCAACTCTGAAACCAATCTCTGAAGTGCGGCATCCTTTGTGTGTCTGAATGTGTGTGTGTGTATATATATATCTATATATCCAGATCCAAAACTCCAAATAAATGAAGAGACGCCACTCACGAGTGAGGAAAAAAGCCCGTTTTATTCACGGGTTTTCAAAAACAACGAACGCGTTTCGGCAAGCGCCTTCGTCAACATTCAATGAATCGCATTTGCCGCGCATTTAAAGTAAACATCGTATGTAATTTCCTATTGCGACATAATCATAGAAAGAGGACATTTCCATCTCACAGAGGACATTGTATAGATTTTGGCCGCCATCTTAAAATGTCTAAATCCTTATACTCTTCACGGTTTTACCCTCTAACATAGTTTCTCTATATGAGAGTATCCGAGATCCTCCTTAAAACCTTAGTTTCTTATTTCAACATCTTATAATTTAATGTAATACATTTAACCTGAGTACTAATTTCAATATCACGCTCTGGATGAGCTTACGATTATAATGCATTTTATAGATACATTTTACATGATATCTTCCATATAACCAGCATATTGTGCCTTTTTATATTGCACACTTTAAAAATAAACGTGCCCAGGATAAATCAATGGAAAAAGGAGGAAAGCAAAATACAAAGGGTAAAATACTGTTTTTTTAGCAGACGACAGTCTGCTTGTTCATATGGTGGCCAGCATACTCTCCCCAATATTAGACAACCTGATTCAAACTTTTCATGGCGTAAGGTTCGTAAAATTCATAATCTCACTATCATGCTCTAAGTGCACGAAAATTATTTTAACTCATGTAATTCCTGATACCAACCAAGCTCTGAATGAGCGAATATAATTGTTATTCTTTAAAAACAATTATTTCATTTATCAATTTCACGAACCGATAGTGGCATTCAAATTTTTATCATGGTTCAGTTTCATATTATTCAGATATTCCATCAGACCTTCCAGATTTCTGTACGAACATGTAGATCTAGAGGCAACTTCAGTTGTCCTTCTTTTTTTTTTTTTCCTTTCAGTTAATCTTACCCCAAATGAATAATTAAATATTCTTCGGTATTCAAACCAAGTGGGATTTTTGTCTGAAGATCTACTATATAACGGGATTCTAGGCGCCTTAATCTTTTGACTCTATCCCCGCCTCTTTCATTAATGGGAATATGATCAATGCAAAAGTAGCTCAGCAGGTTTCTGTTGCTATTGTGGTGTGTGGCAAAGTGTCTGGCGACTGGATATGCTGGGTCCTTCTTACCAATTGCCCTAGCATGTTCCAGAATACGACGCTTAACTGGGTGGATCGTGCTGCCTATATATAAAAGTTGGCATGGACATTTTAGGCAGTATACACAGAATGGTGTATTGCAAGACATAAACTTTGCTATCTTTTTCAATTCTTTACACCCTGGTACTTTATAGCAGAGCACCTTTGTACTATTTTTGCACGCTTTGCACTGTAAGCATGGAAAAAGCCTGTGATCTCAATGATCCTAGGATTGGGCGTTATTGAGGATAAATGACTTTGGGCAATCATGTCCTTAATCGAACAGCTCCTCCTATAGGTGACTTTAGGAGAGTCTTGAAGCGTTCTACCAATCACAGTATCTGTTTTTAATATATTCCAGTGACGCCTCAAGATTTTATTTAATGTTCCGGCGTCACTAGAAAATGTAGTTATGAATCTGAATTCATTTGCTACCTCTGTCTTGGGTATCTTATCTTTAGGTAAAGCATTACGGGACATTTTGGACACTCTCTTTCCTGGGCCTAGATATGAGATCTCTACATATATGTATATATATGTGTCTATATTATCTACTGGCGGTCGCCAGTAGATAGTTATAGTTAGGACCTATTTTCCATAGGAAATTCACAACATTCTATTTCCAATAACTTTGGCGCCGGTCGACGAATGTTCGCGAAATTTTCAAAACATATGGCCCGCTCCGGTCTGCTCCTATCCTGAAAGTCTCGGGGTGATTCGTCAAGTGAGGGCCGAGAAAAAAGGGGGGTCCCAAAACGTGTTTTCCCCATGCAATTTTCCATAGGAAACTTTAGACACGGCTACAGCCCGAACTGCTGAACGGAATTACACCAAATTTGGCAAAGAGGTAGTTCTTGGTTCAGAAAGAACCCTTTTTGTTAAATGGTGTAAATCTGTTCAGTAGTTCCTGAGAAAATCAAAAGTAAAATCACATATATATCTGGGCGGAGCCTAACCACCCATGTCATTGTGAGATCTGATTGGCTGTCAGCACTTCATCCTGGAATTGCTGGCAGCCATCTTGGGACCAATATACATGATAGTACCCCATTGAAATGCATTGTAGTGAATCAAAGATTTTGAGGGTTACCAAAAGGAGAACTATAAAGGGTGATAACAGACTTTAGTTACATTAGAATTCATTTGTTGATGGTACCATACTAATTTCAGGAATTGTGGTGTGTTCTAAGGTGATTTTACCCTGTGAAAAACCTTCTGCTGGGATATCATGAATCATGTTTGAGAGAAAACTATTTTCACATGCTTGTCCCATAGAGTTTTGGAAGGTGCTCCAGAAGCTAAAATGAGAGCATATTTTCTGTAAATTCACATTATGAAGTCTGACATTCTCAGTAAAACATGTACATCCAACAAGGGCAGAGACTGTCAGTTGATTCCTTTGTGTTCTACTGCAGCTTCCCAGAGTGTTCTAAAGAACAACTAGAGTGCTAACAGCTTTACTTATGACAAAATTATGGCACACCTGAAGCCATCTTGATTGGAATAAACTGGTAACTATTAAAACATTTAATTTAAAAAGGAACAAAATGAGGGGGTTCATTTTGTCATAGAAATTATGGTTAGTGCTGTAGAAAGAAAAATTAGGACATGTTTTAAGTGAGATCTCAACTATCTTCCTGTTATATTTCAACAGGAGCAGCCTGTCAGTTGATGCCTTTGTGTTCTACTGCAGCTTCCCAGAGTGTTCCAAAGAACAACTAGAGTGCTAACAGCCTTACTTATGACAAAATTATGGCACACCTGAAGCCATCTTGATTGGAATAAACTGGTAACACTTAAAACATTTAATTTAAAAAGGAACAAAATGATGGGGTTCATTTTGTCATAGAAATTATGGTTAGTGCTGTAGAAAGAAAAAATTAGGACATGTTTCAAGTGTGATCTCAAATATCTTCCTGTTATATTTCAACAGGAGCAGCCTGCCAGTTGATGCCTTTGTGTTCTACTGCAGCTTCCCAGAGTGTTCTAAAGAACAACTAGAGAGCTAACAGTCTTACTTATGACAAAATTATGGCACACCTGAAGCCATCTTGATTGGAATAAACTGGTAACACTTAAAACATTTAATTTAAAAAGGAACAAAATGAGGGGGTTCATTTTGCCATAGAAATGAACAACATTCCCAGCACGACCCCCTACACTACACAAGCACCACTGCACTACCCTAAACCCTAAAACACTACCCCCAGCACGACCCCCTTCACTAACTAAACACAACTGCACTACCCTAAACCCTAAAACACTACTTCCAGCACGACCCCCTACACTACACAAACACAACTGCACTAACATAAACCCTAAAACACTACCCCCAGGACGACCCCCTACACTACCCAAACACCACTGCACTACCCTAAACCCTAAAACACTACCCCCAGCATGAATCCCTACACTACCCAAACACCACTGCACTACCCTAAACCCTAAAACACTACCCCCAATACTACACCCTACACTACACAAACACCACTGCACTACCCTAAACCCTAAAACACTACCCCAGCACTACCCCCTACACTACCCAAACACCACTGCACTAACATAAACCCTAAAACACTACCCCCAGCACTACCCCTACACTACACAAACACCACTGCACTACCCTAAACCCTAAAACACTACCCCCAGCACGACTCCCTACACTACCCAAAACCCTAAATCTACCCCCAGCACGACCCCCTACACTACCCAAACACCACTGCACTACCCTAAACCATAAAACACTACCCCCAGCATGACCCCCTACACTACACAAACACCACTGCACTACACTAAACCCTAAAACACTACCACCAGCATGGCCCCCCACACTACTCAAATACCACTTCACTACCCTAAACCCTAAAACACTACCCCAGCACGACCCCCTACACTACCCAAACACCACTGCACGACCCTAAACCCAAAAACACTAGAACCCAGCACGACCCCCTACAGTACACCAACACCACTGCACTACCCTATATCCTAAAACAATACCCCCTACACTACACAAACACCACTGCACTACCCTAAACCCTAAAACACTACCCCCAGCACGACCCCTACACTACACAAACACCACTGCACTACCGTAAACCCAAAACACTACCCCAGCACTACCCCCTATACTACCCAAACACCACTGCACTACCCCCAGCATGACACCCTACACTACCCAAACACCACTGCACTACCCTAAACCCTAAAACACTACCCCCAGCACGACTCCCTACACTACCCAAAACCCTAAATCTACCCCCAGCACGACCCCTACACTACCCAAACACCACTGCACTACCCTAAACCATAAAACACTACCCCCAGCATGACCCCCTACACTACACAAACACCACTGCACTACCCTCAACCCTACATCCATACCCAGCATGACCTCCCACCACTACACTAACACCACTGCACTACCCTAACCCCTAAAACACTACCCCCAGCACGACCCCTACACTACCCAAACACCACTGCACTACCCTAAACCCTAAAACACTACCCCCAGCATGAATCCCTACACTACCCAAACACCACTGCACTACCCTAAACCCTAAAACACTACCCCCAATACTACACCCTACACTACACAAACACCACTGCACTACCCTAAACCCTAAAACACTACCCCCAGCACGACCCCTACACTACCCAAACACCACTGCACTAAACCCTAAATCTATACCCAGCATGACCTCCCACACTACACAAACACCACTGCACTACCCTAACCCCTAAAACACTACCCCCAGCACGACCCCCTACACTACCCAAACACCACTGCACTACCCTAAACCCTAAAACACTACCCCCAGCATGAATCCCTACACTACCCAAACACCACTGCACTACCCTAAACCCTAAAACACTACCCCCAATACTACACCCTACACTACACAAACACCACTGCACTACCCTAAACCCTAAAACACTACCCCCAGCACGACCCCTACACTACCCAAACACCACTGCACTACCCTAAACCCTAAAACACTACCCCCAGCACGACTCCCTACACTACACAAACACCACTGGACTACCCTAAAACACTACCCCCAGCATGACTCCCTACACTACCCAAACACCACTGCACTACACTAAACCCTAAATCTATACCCAGCATGACCTCCCACACTACACAAACACCACTGCACTACCCTAACCCCTAAAACACTACCCCCAGCACGACCCCCTACACTACCCAAACACCACTGCACTACCCTAAACCCTAAAACACTAACCCCAGCATGACCCCCTGCACTACCCTATACCCTAAAACACGACCCCCTACACTACACAAACACGACTGCACTACCCTAAACCCTAAAACACTACCCACAGCATGACCCCCTACACTACACAAACACCACTGCACTACCCTAAACCCTAAAACACTACCCCCTACAGTACACAAACACCACTGCACTACCCTAAACCCTAAAACACTACCCCCAGCATGACCCCCTACACTACACAAACACCACTGCACTACCCTAAACCCCCTACACTATACAAACACCACTGCACTACTCTAAACCCTAAAACACTACCCCCAGCACGACCCCCTCACAACACAAACACCACTGCACTACCCTAAACCCTAAATCTACCCCCAGCACGACCCCTACACTACCCAAACACCACTGCCATACCCTAAACCCTAAAACACTACCCCCAGCATGAACCCCTACACTACCCAAACACCACTGCACTACCCTAAACCCTAAAACACTACCCCCAGCACTAACCCCTACACTACACAAACACCACTGCACTACCCTAAACCCTAAAACACTACCCCAGCACTACCCCCTACACTACCCAAACACCACTGCACTAACATAAACCCTAAAACACTACCCCAGCACAACCCCCTACACAAACACCACTGCACTACCCTAAACCCTAAAACACTACCCCCAGCACGACTCCCTACACTACCCAAACACCACTACCCTAAACCCTAAATCTACCCCCAGCACGACCCCCTACACTACCCAAACACCACTGCACTACCCTAAACCATAAAACACTACCCCCAGCATGACCCCCTACACTACACAAACACCACTGCACTACCCTAAACCCTAAAACACTACCACCAGCATGACCCCCTACACTACTCAAACACCACTGCACTACCCTAAAACACTACCCCAGCATGACCCCCTACACTACCCATACACCACTGCACTACCCTAAACCCTAAAACACTACCCCCAGCACGACCCCCTACACTACCCAAACACCACTGCACTACCCTAAACCCTAAAACACTACCCCCAGCACGACCCCCTACACCACCCAAACACCACTGCACTACCCTAAACCCTAGAAAAGAAACCCCCCACCCCCTGCCCAATCCCCTTACCTCTCACTCCTCGTGGTTCCTCTCTCCTCGTGGTTCCTGCTTCACGTCGTCTCTGAGGGGCAGTGCAAGTCGTTGTGAGGAAACGGAACAGCCTCTGTTTCCTTACAACGACGTGGATCATCTACATGTTTTTTAGAACGCATGGTTATTTACCATACATACCTTTACAACAAAATTCGTTGTAAAGGCATGCGTGGTAAATGACCATGCGTTCTAAAAAAATGCGTAGTAATGACTTCGCGATGTACAACGCATGCGTGGTAATGCATGCGTTGTAATGGTATCGCGAAGTAAAAAAGTCATTGTAACGGCTGCTTACCGATCGAAGCTGGCCCCTGTTCTTCAGTGAGACGTTTATTTGATTAATTAGGAGGAAGGAATGTGGTTTTTGTACCGAAAAGTGCATTCCCGGCTGTTGTATTGTGAAAGTGTCCGCGTGGCCTGGTTTCACTTCCGGTGAGAGAGTGAAAGAGTCTGTTTGGATCTAAAGGAGTTCTGTTGTTGGACGGGCCGGTGCGAAACGTCATCAGAAAACATAGCTAATGGAAAGCGTCCTCCCTGAAGTGTGGAGCAGTGCCATGAGAGGTCAACGAGTGTGCGTCCCACCGCAGTATGACCGTACCGCGTGACCCATGTGCCGCCTCCAGGGTGCGGGAGGCAGAAGCTGCATCGCAGGTCCTCTTGAAGACCGTTGTAGCACTAATTCTACATTTTGGTACTAGGGCATTTTAACTTCGTTGTTCCTGCCAGATACAAAGAGAAGATCCTGTGTTATTCAGTGCCCTCGTTACCTTTTTTGTGGGTTGTGGTGCTTGTCACTTCGCTGCCCCGCCGGTGCACACGACTGGGCACCCCACCTCGTGTGCCATCTGCAGGGCCTCTGCCCTCTAATCACTGGTTTTGGTTTCTGGAGTGGCAACATAAACAGTTGCTCCCAAAGGACTAGCCTGAACACTTAGGTGAATATCCCCTGCACCAGCATTCCACGGAAATTCTTTCCTAGCTCTCCCACATCAACGAGGACGTCATAATAGCACGGCTCCGCTCGCGACACCGTATGACGTCATCGGAGCCATAAGAGGACCTCGTCGGCGTGCTGAAGTCAGTTCCACCCATTTTTTCCGTGCCACCGAGGCAAACAGGCGGACCGAGACATTTTCACATGTATACATAGTATAATAAATATATATATAGTCACTGAAAAAACCATAGGTTTCAGGCACGTTATAGTTAGAAATTAGCATTTAAAAAACCTTAGAAATTCACTGAAAAAACCATAGGTTTCAGGGGCGTTATAGTTAGTTGGACATTTCACTCGTACAAAACCATAGAAATTCCCCCGTTATAGTTAGTTCAGCTAACTATAACTCGCGCGCCCGCATTTCACTGCTGATGACGTCACATATTACATCACTCATGACATGGTCAGTGACATCACTCATGACATCACTGATGACATCATCCTTGTGTTAGAGTGGCAGACCTCCTCTCACCCTAATATAACCTTTGATACACACACTCAAAAATACAAACTGACATTTTCAAAACAATGGACATACCAATACCAGTTACAACACACCTATTCAGTAATTCCAAGATCTACACACACATCCACTCATTCACCAACAGTCCTCTATACAGTCACTCATACATGTAATCACTCATCATATGTACTCATACACCTATACATCCTGTTACACACCGCCACTCATCCTTAGAGTTACTCACACACATAGTCACACATGCAAACAAAGTATCAAACATCCATTTACTTGCATATACAGTTATACACACACTACCACACTTACTTCTACAGAAACTTACACATACTTACTCTCTTAAACAATCACTTATAGAAACACCTACTTATTTGTACAGGAACTCTTCCAATCTCTCACTCTCACATATACTCACTTATATACACCAATACTCACATATACTAGTTTAAAACATATGTAGTTACTCATAAAGACACTATTGAGACAGTCATTCACTCACTAACACACCCATACACACACTCATCCACCTATACAGTCCTGCACACATGCTGTCTTCAACACATACAAACAGTGAGTCACTCATTCATGCATCTATGCACTAAGTAATACCCCCACCGAACCATACAGACACTCAGACACATACTCAAAAAACCAACTAATAACCCATATAGACACTCATGTAGCTACTCACCAACCCATGCAGCCACTTATACACAAAGTGAGAGACTGATACAGATATTTTCATATTTAAACATTACTCACTAACCCACGTATTCACTAAGATACACTTAATCAGTCAGTTATACAATCAATTTTACAAAAAAACATCATCCATTTAGGCACTTATATACCCATTTATTCTTCCATCGACCTTGAGATATACATATATAAAACATATTTAATTTTCAGAAAAACACACATTCACTGGATGATGTCATCAGTGATGTCATGAGTGATGTCACTGACCATGTCACTGACCATGTCATGAGTGATGTAATATGTGACGTCATCAGCAGTGCATTGCGGGCGCGCGAGTTATAGTTAGCTGAACTAACTATAACGGGGGAATTTCTATGGTTTTGTACGAGTGAAATGTCCAACTAACTATAACGCCCCTGAAACCTATGGTTTTTTCAGTGAATTTCTAAGGTTTTTTAAATGCTAATTTCTAACTATAACGTGCCTGAAACCTATGGTTTTTTCAGTGAATACATATATATGTATGTCATCTACAGAGAGAAAGAGAGACTCATAAAGAGAGAGATCTCCCTTTCTCTATTTTTTTTTTTTTTTATAGTTATGGCTTCCCTGGGGGCCGATTGTGGCCCCCACGGAAAGCACATAACTATAAAAATTGCCCCCACAGGGGGTCGGCCACTGAGCAGGAGGACCAATCCCCTGCCAATTTCGCCGCCATTTTAATTTAAATACTTTACTTAATTTTTTTTATTGTGGGGGTCGATTGCGCCCACCCCAGCCAAAGCCAACGTTTAATTAAAAAAAATTATGCCCTGGGGGGGGGTCGGCCATTCCCACAAGGGCTGACCCCCCAAAGACATCCCTGGCGTCCAGTGGGGTTTCCTGGCAGTGGATCGCAGCGCTGCCGCGATCCATTTCCAGGAAACCCTGTCAGGAAGCCCTCATTTGAAAGGGGAGACTCTTCCCTTTCAAACGAGGCCTCCCTGAAAGCTGGGGAGGCCGTTTTTGGCCAGATTTCCCCATCGGAGTAGAGCGCGGACTTAACTGCGGCTCTCCTCGGCTCCAGTGGGGAAATCAGTGACGTCAGAGAGCCTTGCGGCGCGCTGACGTCACAGATGGGCGGGAGGGACGCGGAAAGCCTTCTGTGTCTCCCCCAGGGGGAATAAAACCGAAACAACCTCCGGTGCTTTGCACCGGACGATTAAAGGGGGCCCTCCCTGGTGTCGGCCATTGAACGTGCGCCGCACCAGGGAGGTAGTGCTTGCATCGGCCATTGGCCGATGCAAGCACCAAAAGGGTTAATATTATAGGGAGTGAGGTTACACAAGCCTTTTAAAAATGTTTGTAACCGCTTCACATCAGTGTCTGATTCCTACTGTACCAAAACTTCGGTGAGAGCTCTACACTAACCAAATATTGCCAGTTCTCTGTTATTTCTGCTCGAAGTTCTTTTGTGGAACTTTATTCTGATTTAAAAAATATCTACTGTTGCACTCCACAACTGAGATGCACATGCACTTTCAATTCCGTTGAAGTATTTTACCTTGACACTAACATACTATGTATGTCCGTGATACTACAATCGGTAATATGTGTCAAAAAGCATACAAAACAACTGCAAAGTTACAAAATGAATAACACACTAGATTTGAAAATTACAGAATTAAATACAAATTAAGTTCTACAAAAGCAATTAATTACAGGAATATTTTTGTATGTTCGTTTGTTACCATGTTCCCTTATGTGTGCCTGCTCATTGTCTTACTGTTCTATGTTTTATGGAACTGCAGGAGTGAATTATTTCTGTTGCTTATCTGCTCCCTGTGTGTTCTACTTGATGGTCATCATACACATCTCTCTTTGGCATCTCTTTAAGAGTTTATAATTTCCAAGCATCTGTTAGGACACTCTTGTTTTCCTCTCCCTTGATTTATACCTCAAGCCCTCTCATTTTCCTCTTACTACAGCCTATTTCATTCTTCCGATTCCTCTGACATAAAAAAATACGGACCACCTGCTCCTCTGTTTTGGTTAAAATTGTTCAGTGTATAAAGTGGAATACACCCGCTCATTCCACTTTCCAATCAATCAATCACAGAATTTGTAGAGCGCACTACTTACCCGCGAGGGTCTCAAGGCGCTGGGGAGAGAAAGGGGGGGGTGCTGCTACTGGTCGAACAGCCAGGTCTTGAGTAGCCTCCTGAATGTCAGCAGGTCTTGGGTCTGTCGTAGGCTTAGTGGAAGGGTGTTCCAGGTCTTGGCGGCTAGGTGTGAGAAGGATCTGCCGCCGGTGGTTGTTCTTCGAATGCGAGGGACGGTGGCGAGGGAGAGGTCGCCGGAGCGGAGCTGGCGGTTGGGGACGTAGAAGAAGAGTCGTCTGTTGAGGTAGGCTGGGCCAGTCTTGTGGAGTGCCTTGTGTGCGTGGATGAGGAGTTTGAAGGAGATTCTCCTGTTGACGGGGAGCCAGTGCAGGTTCCTCAGGTGGGGGGTGATGTGGCTGTGGCGTGGTACGTCGAGGATCAGGCGTGCGGAGGCGTTTTGTATGCGTTGCAGTCGCTTGATGAGCTTGGCCGGGGCTCCCGCGTAGAGGGCGTTCCCATAGTCTAGTCTGCTACTGACGAGGGCCTAGGTGACTGTTCTTCTTGTATCTGTCGGGATCCACCTGTAGATCTTGCGAAGCATGCGGAGGGTGTTGAAGCAGGAGGAGGAGACTGCGTTGACTTGCTTGGTCATGGAGAGCGTTGAGTCGAGGATGACTCCCAGGTTGCGTGCGTGGTCGGTGGGTGTCGGGGCTGCTCCCAGCGTCGTTGGCCACCAGGAGTCGTCCCAGGCTGAGGGGTTGGAGCCGAGGATGAGGACCTCTGTCTTGTCCGTGTTCAGCTTTAGTCGGCTGATCTTCATCCAATCGGCGACGGCCGTCATTCCTTCATGGAGATTGGATTTGGCGGCGAGGGGGTCCTTGATGAGGGAGAGGATCAGTTGAGTGTTGTCGGCGTAGGAGATAATGTTGAGGTCGTGCTGTCTGGCGATGCGTGCGAGCGGGGCCATGTAGATGTTGAACAGCGTTGGGCTGAGGGAAGATCCCTGGGGTACGCCGCAGATGATCTCGGAGGCTTCGGATCGGAAAGGTGGGAGGCGGACTCTCTGGGTTCTGCCATCGAGGAAGGAGGTGGTCCATTCCAGGGCCTTGTCTCGGATCCCTGCGTCGTGGAGGCGTGCGCGTAGAGTGCGGTGGCAGACAGTGTCGAAGGCGGCGGAGAGGTCCAGCAGGATGAGGGCTGCGGTCTCACCGTTGTCCAGCAGGGTCCTGATGTCGTCGGTGGCGGCGATGAGGGCAGTCTCAGTGCTGTGGTTGCTGCGGAACCCTGATTGGGATGGGTCCAGGATGCTGTTTTCTTCGAGGTATCGGGTTAGCTGTTTGACGATCTTCTCGATGACCTTGGCTGGGAACGGAAGCAGGGAGATGGGCCGGAAGTTCTTGAGGTCTCTCGGGTCCGCCTTGGTTTTTTTGAGTAGGGCGTTGATCTCTGCGTGTTTCCAGCTCTCTGGGAAGGTCGCGGTCTCGAAGGAGAGATTGATAACGTTGCACAGGTGGGGTGCGATGGAGCTGCTGGCTTTGTTGAAGATGTGGTGCGGGAAAGGGTCTGACGGGGAGCCGGAGTGTATTGTGCTCATGGTCTTGATGGTGTCATCGATGTTCACGCTGGCCCAGGCTGGCAAGGGGTCATGGTCGATGGTGTGCGGCGGGTCTGTTGTGTCTATCTTAGTAGGGGCTGTCTGGGTGTTGAAGCTATCGTGGATGTCGGCGATCTTGCGGTGGAAGAAGGTGGCGAGGGAATCGCACAGGGCTTGCGACGGCGGGATGTCGTTGGTGTTGGAGCTGGGGTTGGAGAGTTCCTTCACGATGTTGAAGAGCTCCTTGCTGTTGTGTGCGTTGTTGTCGAGGCGGTCTTTGAAGGAGATTCTCTTGGCGGACCTGATGAGGTGGTGGTGGTTACGGATGGCGTCTTTGTGGGCTGCGTGGCTGTCCGGTGTCTTATCACTGTGCCATTTCTTCTCTAGTTTCCGGCAGGTACGCTTGGAAGCTAGGTGTTCCGGGGTGAACCAGCTGGCTCTTTTGGTGGGGTCGCTGTAGGTGAGTTTTTTCACCGGGGCGAGGGTGTTGGCACAGTCGTCTATCCATCGTCTGAGGTTGCAGGCAGCGTCGTCGGTGTTGGATGGGTCGGAGGGGGGGCTGAGAGCGAGGTTTGCCCGTAGTTGGTCTTCGGTGACTCCGGCTAGTTGAGACAACAGGGAAAGGCATATCTATTAGGGCCCTGGTAGTTGTGATTTCCTGCTCCCTTGCAGTCCTAACAACGCCATGATGTACATTGCAGAAATTACAAGATTTCTTGATGTTTAGCATTGTCAAGGTTTGTTTAAAACCTTTTCTTTGCAATTTGTGATTTATCATACCTATTGAAGAAAGAAAGTAAAAACTAAAGTAACACTTGTTATGATTGCCTTCTCTCCTGTAAATGCTGCATTGGTTGAGCAAATTCATACCCTTCTACATACTCCTAGACTTTTGACTGCCTTTTATTTTCAGGTAATGCTTGGTATTCAGCAGCTTTTTAGACATATCATTCGCACTTAACTGAATTCTCTTCTTTTTTGATTTCCATGTCATTTGTGTGGCCCATCCTCAATTCAGTTAATGTATTTGGTCATGGCATTTTTTTAATTGTTTCTATTATGAAAGTACTACATTACCCTAATATCCATGATGAAAGTATAGGAGTGCATTCATCTCTGTTGTATTGTACAGGTTCATTGTCATCACTGAGGACATACATAATAGTAGACAGTTTGCACTTAGATTTTTAACCATTAAATACTATGTGTTACCCCCTCCCCCCCCAAATGGCAGCCAGTCTCATGTCTTTATTTTCCTTTCTGTAAACAGGTATTTTTTTAGATCCCTTGGAATGCTGCATCGTAAGGGTCACTGGTTTGAATTCCTGAAAAAGCCAACTCAGTCTTTCATCCTTCAGCGGGTGATAATTATGAAAGTACTACATTACCCTAATATCCATGATGAAAGTATAGGAGTGCATTCATCTCTGTTGTATTGTACAGGTTCATTGTCATCACTGAGGACATACATAATAGTAGACAGTTTGCACTTAGATTTTTAACCATTAAATACTATGTGTTACCCCTCCCCCCCAAATGGCAGCCAGTCTCATGTCTTTATTTTCCTTTCTGTAAACAGGTATTTTTTAGATCCCTTGGAATGCTGCATCGTAAGGGTCACTGGTTTGAATTCCTGAAAAAGCCAACTCAGTCTTTCATCCTTCAGCGGGTGATAATCTGGGTACGTTTAAACTGAGTGTACTAGATATTTATAACATTTGAATTTGGAACTGAAAAATGGATGCATACCTGCAAATTTTCAAACACAACAAAACATCTACATGCATCCAGCCATACACATACCAAAATGCCGGCAAACAAAGCTGCACAAAGTCAATGCACACATTCACCATTCCCGCTGACCTATAAATAACCTTATAAACAGACCACTTGAGATTTAGTCACTGATACATGCAGACCAAGAGACGCGGTGCCTTGTGTTGCTTGCTTATATAGCTCTTCAGGAAGGCTGTATAAAAGTGGTAGATCTGACCCTTGACCTTGCCAGGTAGGTCGCTCCCCCGCCACACAGCTCCGACTGTGCTGTCCTGCCTGCTGCTGCTGCTGGTAAGCTCGCCCCTCTGCTGCTGCCTCGGTGCCCGATTTTGCTTTCTGTTTCCCCCCGTGCCCCCATCTACTGTGGCCGATTTTGCTTTCTGTTTCCCCCCGTGCCCCCATCTACTGTGCCCGATTTTGCTTTCTGTTCCCCCGTGCCCCCATCTACTGTGCCCGATTTTGCTTTCTGTTTCCCCCCGTGCCCCCATCTACTGTGCCCGATTTTGCTTTCTGTTTCCCCCGTGCCCCCATCTACTGTGTGCCCGATTTTGCTTTCTGTTTCCCCCCGTGTCCCCATCTACTGTGCCCGATTTTGCTTTCTGTTTCCCCGTGCCCCCATCTACTGTGTGCCCGATTTTGGTTTCTGTTTCCCCCGTGCCCCCATCTACTGTGCCCGATTTTGCTTTCTGTTTCCCCCGTGCCCCCATCTACTGTGCCCGATTTTGCTTCTGTTTCCCCCGTGCCCCCATCTACTGTGCCCGTTTTTGCTTTCTGTTTCCCCCCGTACCCCTATCTACTGTGCCCGATTTTGCTTTGTTTCCCCCGTGCCCCCATCTACTGTGCCCGATTTTGCTTCTGTTTCCCCCGTGCCCCCATCTACTGTGCCCGTTTTTGCTTTCTGTTTCCCCCGTGCCCCCATCTACTGTGTGCCCGATTTTGCTTTCGGTTTCCCCCCGTGCCCCAATCTACTGTGCCCGATTTTGCTTTCTGTTTCCCCCCCGTGCCCCCATCTACTGTGCCCGATTTTGCTTCCGTTTCCCCCCGTGCCCCCATCTACTGTGCCCGTTTTTGCTTTCTGTTTCCCCCCGTGCCCCCATCTACTGTGTCCGTTTTTGCTTTCTGTTTCCCCCGTGCCCCCATCTACTGTGCCCGATTTTGCTTTCTGTTTCCCCCCGTGCCCCCATCTACTGTGTGCCCGTTTTTGCTTTCTGTTTCCCCCCGTGCCCCCATCTATTGTGCCCGATTTTGCTTTCTGTTTCCCCCCGTGCCCCCTTTTTTTGTGCCCGATTTTTGCCTTCTATACCCCCGTTGCCTCTCTCCGCTCCCGCCGCTGCGTCCCCTGCGGCCCCGCCCCCCTGACTGCCCATTCGCTGCCCCTGCCTCCCGCCTCTCAGCTGCTCCTCCCTCCCACCTCCCCCATATATGGCGGCGGCGCGCCTAAGCCCGTCTGCGCCCGTCCGCGCCTGGACCGCGCCCATTGCCAGAACCCCTGGGCCGCGCGCCCCCCGCACCAGCCTCGAGGACCGACGCCGCTACAATGCCACCACACTCCACGCTCTCAACCCGGGACGGACACACAACTGCTTCAAGGCCGCCCCGAAACGCACTCATGGCCCCTTCACCTGCCGGAACTGCAGCTACACCAGCCTCAGAGCCACCGAAGCGCCCGCCAAGAAGGACCTCAACCAACTCCGATGCATCCTACTGAACACCCGCTCCGCACGCAAACACGCCGTCGAGCTCTGGGACCTGCTCGACACATCATCATCGGATGTCGCCTTCCTGACAGAGACCTGGATGAACGACTCCTCCGCACCCGACATCGCCATAGCCATCCCAGACGGCTATAAGATCACCCGCAGAGACCGCGTCAACGGAGTAGGAGGAGGAATCGCCATCGTCCACAAGAACTCCATCAGGGTCTCGACCAGCACCGACGACCTTCTCCGCACCGCCGAACACATGCACTTCCAGATCCACACGGACCCCAACACCACCCTTAGAGGCACCCTTGTCTACAGACCCCCTGGGCCCCGACCCCAGTTCAGCGACTCCATCGCGGACTTCATCAGCACGCACGCCCTGACCTCTACCGACTACATCCTCCTCGGAGACCTGAACTTTCACCTGGAGAACAACAACGACAGCAACTCCACCACCCTGATCGACAACCTCGCCAACCTCGGACTGAGACAGCTCGTCACAACACCGACTCCTTCCGCCGGCCACACACTCGACCCCGTCTTCTCCTCAAGCTCCCACGTCTCCTTCAGCTACACCACGGAACTCCTCTGGACCGACCACCGCTGCATCCACTTCACCTTCCAGAAACCCACCACACACCACCGCACCCAACAGATCCCACGCCGCTGCTGGAGCAAAGTCACCGAAGACCAACTACGGGCAAACCTCGCTCTCAGCCCCCCTCCGACCCATCCAACACCGACGACGCTGCCTGCAACCTCAGACGATGGATAGACGACTGTGCCAACACCCTCGCCCCGGTGAAAAAACTCACCTACAGCGACCCCACCAAAAGAGCCAGCTGGTTCACCCCGGAACTCCTAGCTTCCAAGCGTACCTGCCGGAAACTAGAGAAGAAATGGCCCAGTGATAAGACACCGGACAGCCACGCAGCCCACAAAGACGCCATCCGTAACCACCACCACCTCATCAGGTCCGCCAAGAGAATCTCCTTCAAAGACCGCCTCGACAACAACGCACACAACAGCAAGGAGCTCTTCAACATCGTGAAGGAACTCTCCAACCCCAGCTCCAACACCAACGACATCCCGCCGTCGCAAGCCCTGTGCGATTCCCTCGCCACCTTCTTCCACCGCAAGATCGCCGACATCCACGATAGCTTCAACACCCAGACAGCCCCTACTAAGATAGACACAACAGACCCGCCGCACACCATCGACCATGACCCCTTGCCAGCCTGGGCCAGCGTGAACATCGATGACACCATCAAGACCATGAGCACAATACACTCCGGCTCCCCATTTAAGAATGGCCAAGGACAGTGGCTCTTAACCTATGGTCCTGGGGGGTCCGCAGTGCATACTTAAGATGTTTTTGACTGTTTAGAAAGTTTAATAATATTAAAAAAAATTATGAAGTATATATGTATAAAAAGGAAAATTAAAAACGTTTAAACACTGTAAAATTAAAAGAATTTGAAATTGGAAGCTAAAAATGAAGTTGGTATCCTAAGCTTGATTTGGCGGAGCAGCACAAGTATAGAAAACAAGAATCTAGTTTGAACTATTGGTGGCATTGTTTCAGTTAATGGTGTTCACCGACAAACAGAGGGCATGCATTAGGAGCAAAAAAGACAAATTGGTATGCTAGTATTCTACCATATTGCTTTGTCTTTTAGAAATAAAACCACATTCTGGAAAAAGCTCCAACATTCCCGTTAAAATTACATTTTGGATTTTGTATATTTTTTGTTTGTGAATTCAATATAACTATTTCATGACGTGTGATATACACGTGATTCTGTATGCTTATGTATTGGTTTGAGGTTCCAGTTGTAGACATTGCTTTGGCATAGGTGCCCTGGCTTCAGTAGTGAATTAGTGAGTATCCCCTGGAGTCAAAAGGTAAAGAACCGCTGGCCAAGGGCAATGAGATGGAAAGGGACTGGGAAAGATGGGCACGATGAGGGGACCGGGACCAAAAATTAAGAGAAGAGAAAGGTAGGGAGAAATAAAGTCAGATAAAAAGATGAAGCACGAGAAAAACAAGGATATAAATAACAGGAGATGGCGACATACATGAGCACAGATATGGAATTATAGAGAAAAAATAAATAGAAAAAGAAACTGAGAAAGACAGCGAGAGTGAAAGAAGGAGGCAGAGAAAGACAAGATAAGGAGAGACAGAGAAAGGTGAAGAAAGAGCAATATAAGGGGGCGGGGGAGAGATACGGGAGACCTAAAGGTCAGAAGGACAGTGAGAGGCAAGATTAGACAAATGGCAAAAGAAAGACAGACAGAGGAAGACTGATATAAATAAACGAGGATTAGAGAAAACGAGGAGAGCCAGGGAAAGACCGGAAGTAACAGAAGGGAAAGGCACAGTTGTAGAGACAGAATTTGAGAGGCAGAATGTGAAAGATGGAGAAACCGGAAGATATGGACAAAGGACAGGAAAAGCTAACGAGGAAGAAACCGGAAGAGACATCTTAATCCTGGCCCCCTGTAAAAAAATTGTTGTCCAGAGATTTTCATTTTTGATTTATGTTTTTGGATCATTAGAGAAGTAATTTAGCTTGCGTAAATGAAGTAAAACAGCCGGGACACAGCAGGAAGCTTTAAAGGTAGGTGCTTTATTGTGCACCGTCGGTTAAGAACCCGATCCCATCCTGACCAGCGGTCAACTGACCAGAATCGAATCCACAATTCAATTACAAAGGCACGTGGAATCTGACATCCGTCAGATTCCACATGTGGCACACGACAAGCACAAGCAAATTACAACACGTCCTTTTCTTCAAAGAGAGAGAAAAGTTATGACTGAAGTGAGGAGTGAGAACAAGATGTGACGGAAGAAGCAGGAAAGAAGAGAAGTAGAAAGAAGATAAAGAAAGCAGGGAGACAAGCACAAAGCAAAATTGAAAGAATTACCGAACATAGTCATTTAAATACCTCGGAGCCTTGTGCTCTCTAGAACTTTTCCCTTCACCACAACCACAGGCGCAGAGCTCTGACTCTCAGGAACCACAGAATCAATAATGGCCCTTTGAGGATTCACTCCTTCCCCCTGGTCGTGACTGCAAGAAGGGCTGCCACTAAAGTCACAATCCCTCATAAACATAGAACCATTGGCAACCTCATCTCCATTACTCCTAAAACAAACTCCACCCTTCTGATATAAAGCAACCCTCCGTTTGTTCCAATGCTCACCATTATCCAAGACAACATAAAAGTCAAAAGATTGCTTAACCTTTAAAGGACCTCTAAACTTGGTTAACCCCCTTGAGACCCTACCTGCCCTTACCTTTCACCCAGTCTCCTGGCTCAAGACTCTTCCCCACAATTTCCACTACAGTCGCACCTTGGTCCAAGATTCCATCTTTCAACCAGCCTGAAACCAACCTGTCCCCAGGAACTCGCCCTCTCATCACTTCAAAAGGGGATTTACCTAAAGAGTCCTGTATAGTGGCGCAATACGCCCAAACCATCTCATTGACTGCTTCCTTGACCTCCAGATTTGAAACACAAGCCATTTGAATGACCCCCTTGACCAATCTATTTGCTCTCTCCACTATGCCATTTCCTTGGCGATTATACAAAGAAGTACGCTGCACAAGAATTCCTCCATGTCCCTAGAAGTGAGATGTGTACCATTATTCGTCACCAGGACGGAGGGAACACCTTAAAAAAATACTTCTCTCAAAGCTCGAATAGTAGTATTAGTGGTAATCTCCCCCATGAACTTTACACGCAACCACTTAGAGTAAGAATCCACACAAACCACGGCGAACCCGAGACCACTTCGAACCTCAGACATAGGACCAATGAAATCTAAGCACACAGTGTGCCAAGGCAGCCCCGGCTTAGCAATGTGACCAATGGCAGACTGGCTATCAAGCTGAAGACGCTTTTCACTTTCTTTGCCAAGCACTGCACCTGACCACCCAGTCCACCACCTGAGCATCCATACCTGGCCGCCAAAACCGAGGTTTAAGGCGCTTCTGGATGAGACTCTGACCTAAATGTTCAGTATATGCCTTCGCTACAAGCTTTTGTCTAAGATAACAGGTGGCACAAACCTTTCACCCCTCATCAAAATATGAACACCACCAGTTGTCAGCTCCTCCAACAACTTGACAAACGGATGTACCGAACTAGCAACACAACTCTCCCTCCGTTTGCCTGAAACAACCAAGCGCATGACCTCTTTAAGGGTGAGATCCGCAGCCATGGCTTGGCACCAATCTTCTTTAGAGAAAGCACCTGCACACCCCAACATAACATTTTGAACAGAAGCAACTGAACCTTCATCCTCGTGATCCTCCACAGCAGGACCTTGTTCCATTTGCCACTGCAAAGAAGGGCGAGACAGGCAATCCGCTTGTACATTCCTCCATCCATGAATATGCTCTAACACATAGCAAAACTCTTGTAGTCTGGCAGCAAATCGCGCCAATCTGGCTGAACCCTTACCAGCACCGCGAGGGAGAAGGATTTTAATCAGAGGCATGTGGTCAGATCTCAAGGTAAATTGAGTACCCCACAAATACATACGAAAGTACTCGACCGCCCATGCAGCGGCCAAGGCTTCCTTTTCGATCGCTGAATAGTTCCTTTCAGTATTTGTTAGGGTGCGAGATGCAAAGGCCACAGTCCTTTCGCCATCCTTATGTCTTTGGGAAAGTATGGCGCCCAGTCCTGTTGCGCTTGCATCCACTGTCACAACTGACTTACGTTTAATATCAAAAGGCACCAAAATACCAGCCTCACAAATCTCTTTCTTAATGTTAACAAAACACTCCTCTTGCACACGTGACCATTTGAAATTCTTCCATTTTTTAAGAGGGCCCTCAAGGACTCCGTCTTGTCTGAAAGTTGCGTACACATTTCGAATAATATTCAATAAGGCCCATGAAAGACCTAAGCTGGTCTTTGTCTTGAGGGAAGGAGCCAAGCATATAGCTTCCAACAAGTCTTTTTGGGACTAACACCACCAGCTGACAAAGTGTAACCCAGATAACTCAGATATTCAATTTGTTCCTTTAAAAAACAACACTTCTCCTTCCTCAAGGTGAGCACCACATCAGCAATTCTCTGTAAAGCAAGTTTTAACACCGCATTGTGTTCCTGAATCGACTTTCCAAAAATTAGTATGCCGTCCTGGAAGTAAATGACATTTTCCAGCCCTTTCAAAACTTCAGAGATCATCCTTTGAAAAATACACTTGTTGCGGATGAAAGACCGAAGGGCATTCTAGTAATTGATGAGTTCCCTCCATGGTGATAAACGCAGTAAGTGCTTTAGAGTCTCTGTGGAGCTTTATCTGGTGATAGGCGCTCTTCAAGTCCAGCTTGGAAAAGTACCTTCCTCCCTTGAGCAACACAATCATTTAATTAATGTTTGGTAAAGGATATGTATCTGCCTCAATGGTTTGGTTGAGTGACCTCAAGTCCACACATAATCTGAGACGCCCATCAGACTTGCGTGTTATGACCACCGGAGAGACCTAACTGGCCGCCTCCACTGGTTCTATAACACCTTGTTGCAACATCTCCTGGAATTACCCCTTCACTTCCTAACGTACCATCACAGGGACCCTCCTTAGTTTATGTTGAACAGGGACAGCATCTTCCTTCAAAATGATCTTGTGTGCGTAGCCCTTCAACAAACCCAAGTCTACTTTGAAAACCCTCCAATTTGCACGCAGAATGTCCTCAATAGACTCCTGATCGACAACCATCACCTGTGATGGTGCCTTGGGATTAACAATGTGCACATCATATTGATGAAGCCACCCGAGATTCGGTGGTCCACTCTCAGCAGCATACACTTTACCCTCAGTGCATCATCCCTCAAACTCAATTTTAGCATCCATAGATCCTCGAATATCAATAGATCCCACTTGGAATCCTACGGGAGAGATGTCTTTGGGCTTCAAGTAACCCAAGTCTACTTTGAAAACCCTCCAATTTGCACGCAGAATGTCCTCAATAGACTCCTGATCGACAACCATCACCTGTGATGGTACCTTGGGATTAACAATGTGCACATCATATTGATGAAGCCACCCGAGATTCGGTGGTCCACTCTCAGCAGCATACACTTTACCCTCAGTGCATCGTCCCTCAAACTCAATTTTAGCATCCATAAATCCTCGAATATCAATAGATCCCACTTGGAATCCTACGGGAGAGATGTCTTTGGGCTTCAAGTAACCCAGTGCCAACCAGTGTTCAAAGACCGATTGTGTAAACCGTAAGTTCCACCACACAATCGTTAATGGTAAACATTGCCATGGGCCTAATTCTCCTTTGAACATCTCCTGTTTTCCCCACTTCATGTACATCCCCCACCATTAGGACTCTGTCACAAGACTCAACAGGACATGTACTTCCATTAGAAACTAAGGACACTTTGTTGCGGTTGCTCACCTTTCACTTTTTCGCAAAATGACCCAAACAACCACAATTTCTGCATTCCTTGTTTAGCAAAACAAAATTTTGACTCTGATGAATGATTAGTGGTTCCACACCGATTGCATACCCTGGTACCTTGTCTGCCAAACCAACCATACCTGTTAAATCTGCTGTTGTACTTTGGTGTAGCAGGGGAATCTACAGATTTGCTAACGGCACTTACTTCGGATACATCTCCCTCCTGCTTCTTTTTTTCTAATTCTTGCATACAAGAGGCAGATTGCTCCAGAACCGTAGCCATATCTATGGCCTTCATCAAAGTGGGGGTTTTCGTTGCCCATAAGTGTTCTTGAATTTTTCTCACTCTACATTGGCCAATCAACTGATCCCTTATCAACTCGTTAATCATGACCCCAAATTTACATTTCATTGACAGCTCGCGCAATCTTGTCACAAATTCATCAATAGACTCATCCACTCTCTGATGTTGTGTATAAAACTTATACCGTGTCAAAACTAGGTTCTCCTCTTTAGCAAATCTGACAGCTAACCTGCACTTGGCTTCTTCAAAAACATCTATTACAGGCTGACCATTATGCTCTGTGACTTCAGGTAAAATCCGAAACACCCTTTGTCCTTCACTACCCAATACACTTAACAGCAATGCCTTTTTCCTGGACGGACAAAACTCTTGGCCATCTCAAGCTTCTAAGTAATTGTCAAACATTATGATCCAATCTTCCCATGGAACTGGTGGTGAACCTGGCTGAGATAAAAAATAGGGAGGGGGTGCTACAGATACATGGGCCATTGTAACGCCAGAGAAAGTTGCACTAAGTGGGCTTTCAGAAGCTTCACCCATGACCACAAAGAAGTTGGCAAACAAAGAATTGGAAGTATAATGAGGAGAAAACACCATCCACCAATTTGGCTTGAAAAAAATGCGGTACCCAAAAGTGAAGAAAGGCTTTAAAGGGCAAAAGGTTTTAAAGTTACTGGTAGCAAAGGTGTGCTTATCACTAGAAAATGGGACGACACACAACAGGTGTGCGAGTCACCGAAAACAACTCATAGATGACGGGGTGTGCCCATCACTGTTAAGAAAATGACACGTATTGAGTGTGCGTGCCACTGAAGCAGTGAACAATGACAGTTAAGAAAATCCAGGTATGCATATTACCGAAATGAGGATGACACGCATTGGGTGTGCATGTCACCAAAGTAACTGCCACCTGTATTTAGGGTGAGTACCGCTTCTTCCAGCGTCGACTCCGGATCCAGCAAATGCGGCACCTGTATTTAGACTGGTTCACTTCTTCCAGGGCCGACTCTGGGTCCTCAGGAGCAAGGTCTGGACGTGCTGTATGTTGTGTGCCCGTTCCTCCTGCCAAGATGGAGGCACGTGCGGGCGCCAATCCGTGTGCCGGCAGCAGGCGCCAATCCGTGTGCCGGCAGCAGGCGCCAATCCGTGTGCCGGCAGCAGGATAGACCTCCAGACTCCCCCGGAAGCAGGAAACCGAGAGGGAGATGCCTGTTGCTCGTCGCTGAAGCCAGGGCCTGGGCCGAAGGACGAGGAGATGAGTCATGGACACGGCCTCTCACCAACATCGGACAGATTTGCAGGTCCGCTTCGGGTAGGTACACCGATGGTGAGGACCGGCCAGATCGTCACCAAAATTAAGTAAAACAGCTGGGACACAGCAGGAAACTTAAAGGTAGGTGCTTTATTGTACGCCGTCGGTTAACAACCCGATCCCATCCTGGCCAGCGGTCAACTGACCAGAATCGAATCCACAATTCAATTACAAAGGCATGTGGAATCTGATGTCTGTCAGATTCCACATGTGGCAAATGACAAGCACAAGCAAATTACAACAGTAGACATTGCTGATCTGGGCTCCATCTTTTTGGCCGCCATTTTTTAAAATGGTGGATGCGTTGCAGGGACAATGAAATATTTCAGGAACCATTAGACCTACATATTTAATTTTGGTGTCAAAACATATGTTTTGGAGTCAAGTAGTCTTATAGAGACAGAAAATAACTCCTCAGAGCAACCCGTCTGCCATTTTCCAAAATGGCGGCTGTAATAGAGGAAGAAGAGACATAAAGAAATTAAACAAATAATGGTTTTTAATCCTTTTATATATACACCATACAATGTTTATGATCTGAATATGGGGAAAAATGTTTATCACTCCTGTTTTAGACACATTTTCATAGTTCACTTGATATGTTTCGGCAATCGCTTGTACATCTGCGGAATGTTGAACATGTAAGAAGAGCATATCGACAGGGCCATCTTTTTGTAGCACAGGTTTTGCAAGTATGTGAAACTTCTGTGGGTAGAGGATTTAGAAATTTTGTTGGTTTTAGCACCCTATTAATCTCTTCCCAACCAATTTCACACAGATCTTTGTCTTCATATGCATGATCTTTAAATATCTCCATGTACAAAATATGACGTCAGTGAAGGCCACTTAGCGGGACTGATCTCTTAACTCACTGTACCGAAGATCGTCAAATGTGTAACAGAACTTGTTTTCCACTGCTATTTATATTTATAGAAAAAGTATTTTTCTACGTCTTGAAAGTCACATTCTGTTGTAGGGATTCTGCACATACACAGAGCTATGCACAGGATAATAGGACCTCGGAATATAGTGGTGAGCCAACCATAAACTTTAGCACCTAAAACCCCAATCCGACTAGCTGTAGCGTCTCATTAGCAACAATGCTACCAATGATTAGACAACCCAGAACACGGTATCTCTCTCTCAGGACTCGCAGTAGCAAGAACACCCTTTCATAACTCACTCATACCTGTCCACAACGCGCGTAAGAAGAGACACTGTATAGTTTAAAATGTTTATTTCAACTACCGTGCTCTAAGATACAGTACACGTGCCAGTACTATCAGCATAATGCATAAGGATAATATAATCAGCATAGTTATAACTCCATAGAATACAAACGGGGAAAACATTTCATAAAGCAGTGGATATAGGGCTAAATGACCTTACCACCCTCCCCGTGCTAGTAGCTAGTTTATTATAAAAACAGAAGACCTCTGGGCTTTGACTAGCGAACCCCCATACCTCAATATCTAGATGCAAGGTTTACATCATTTTTTTTATTTTTTATAACTTTATTTTTCATTTTTACAACCGCAGAAAAAACAGTTACATTCAGTTGTCCAATGTAGTCACTTTTGATAAATACATACAGTATATTTCCAGCGCATGATAAGTACATTTCCCTAGTCTGCCTGTACCCCCGAGCCGTCCTTAGCAAAGACCAAACATTATTATTCAAGCACCAGAGATTAATTATAACTTTTAATAATATACAGAATCCCAGGATCCCCATTTTTCAGCGGGTCGGTGGACCAACCCGTTGGTGCAATTCTGGACTGCTCAATATCTAGCCAGGTGAGTCTCAGCAAATCAACCCACACCAGTTCTATCTAACTCGGCAGGCGGGGCAGTGTGCGTCGCTTTATTCAGCAAATATTGTCTATATGGGCCCCATATATCCCTGGGGGCACAGCGCGCTGGCATGAGTGTGTTATAAGTATCTGACTGCGTAGAGCAATATGCCAAATCCTTCTCCCATTCGGCAAGCATAGGCAGTGGGCCCCTCATCCATCGCATCGCAACTCTTCTCTTAGCTAATAATCAGATTATTTCTGCTAGTTTTCGTACCCCCTTTGGGATCCCCCGAGCATACCCCAGTAGTGCCACCAGCGGCTCCTCGGGCAGCTCCGTCGACAACATGTCCGTAAGGGCTTGATACACGCTGCGCCAGAAAGTTCTTATACCGGGACAAGTCCATGCTAGATGCAGGAAATTAGCACCACCAGCAGAACATCTAGGACAGGTGTCATCGTCACGGAGCCCATATCTATACAGCCTGACTGGTGTGTAATATGTTCTGTGTATGTATTTAAATTGTATCAACCGGTGTCTACCGTTAAGAGAAACTGACCTCACCGATGCAAAGCACCATGTCCACTGTTCATCCGTGACTATGACATTGAGCTCAGCGTCCCACTCAGCTTGAAATTTTAACTTGGGGAACTCACAGGCCGTGAGAAATGCTGTATACAGTCTAGTTATGCCATGCTGTGTGTTAGGGGCTTGTAATAGGTACGTTAGCGCGGGCATCTCTGCTGGTTCTACCATTCCTTCCGACAGCAACCCTCGCAGAGCTCTACGGAATCTATAATATTGGAACATATCCAAGGTTGTAACATTGGACAGCGGACTTGACACCTGGTCCCAGGTTTTAACCCTTCCGTCATGAAACAGGTCACCCAAACACTGTATATTCAATTTCGCCAGTACACCCATTAGGGCCTTATCCGCCCCGTGTGGGAGCCAGCTACACCAGGATATGGAGAGCTTTGGGGAGTATACAAGAGGGAGATGCATTTGTTTCGCAATTTGAGAAAATTGCGCGCCTGTGCAATTCACTGGATCGATCCTGCCATATGTGGTGCGTGCTGCCCCTGTCACCCTCCCTGGTAGCGGGGAAGGGGACACAACGTTTCGCTCAAGTAGAAACTGCGGCGTATTCGGGGGGGCCATGGAACCATATGTGTGCATGCAGGGCTTGTGCCGCTCTGTAATACTTTTCCATGTCAGGTGCATTTAGCCCTCCCCCAGCGTAGGGACGTGTGAGAACTTCCCATTTAACCCGCGGCTGCTTCCCCGCCCAGACCAAGCGACTCAGTGAGCTGCGTAGTGTGTTAAAAAAAATTCGTGGTAGACTTATTGGTATATTGGCGAACAGGAACAGGAAACGTGGGAGAACCACCATTTTCACCAGCGCCACTCTGCCCATCAATGATAACGGTAGTTTTATCCACTGAGTTATTGATTCGGATAATTTCTGGAGAGCTCGGCCGTAATTTTCTGATAAGACTAGTTCGGCATCAGTGTGTATTTTGATACCCAAGTATCTTACTGGGTCCGTGGTCCATTGTAATGGGTACGCGGTATTGACCTGTTCTGTGACTGAGGTGAGTGGGAACATAAGTGATTTCTGCCAATTGATATGGAGTCCAGAGTGTTGGCTAAATCTCTCCACCTCTTGTAGCATAGGTGTCAAATTTTGCGCTGGGTTTCGAATATAGAGTAGAGTGTCATCAGCATAGGCCGAGATCACAGTGTTGTAAGTTGGGGAACGTATACCTTTATACGCGTGATATTCACGCATTGCGCATAGTAAGGGTTCGGCCACCAGGGCGTATAATAGAGGGGAGAGGGGACAACCCTGCCTCGTCCCTCTGGTGATTGTTATTGCACGAGAGACTGCGCCATTGAGTTTCACCTTTGCTATCGGATCTTTGTACAACACCTGAATTAGCTGCACGAAAACATCCCCCACGCCCACCTTCCTGAGCACGGCATACAGAAAGCGCCACTCTACCGAGTCAAATGCTTTCTCAATGTCAATAAATAATGCTGCTGCTTTGATCCTAGGCTGTATACATGCTATGGTACCAAACAGTTTACGGAGATTATTTGTGAGCGAGCGGCCCGGTACAAAACCCGTTTGCTCCGGACCCACCATCTTGGGCAGCAAGGGGGCCAGTCTATTGGCCAACACCTTTGCAAAAAGCTTCATATCAGTATTTAGCAATGAAAGAGGCCTGTATGATGAGCAGTGTTCCGGAGACTTCCTAGGTTTGAGTATTGTAACTATGGTCGCCTCCCTCATAGTCGGTGGCATAGTGCCTGTCCTGACCATCTCCTCAAACAAGTTGAACAGATGAGGCAACAGTTTGTCAAGAAAGGCTTTATAAAACGCCACTGTTAGGCCATCAGACCCAGGGGTCTTCTTGCTAGGCATGCTTTTCAATGCGGCTGATATTTCGGTTGGTTTGAGTGGTCCTATCAACCGTTCTCTGTCACTATTAGTCAGCCAGGCCATATTAAGATACTCCAAGTATTCCTCATCCGATTCAGAGGAACTGCTGGGCCGTGAGATATATAACCCTGTATAATAATCTGCAAAGGCTTCCAAAATAGCAGGTGTGTCGTGCACCAGAGTCTGTCCCATATCATAAACCTGCGAAATGTGATTATCCCCCCTAGGAGGCCGTATCTGAGCAGCCAAGGTGGCGCTTGGTCTATCCTTCTCCGCATATGTTCTGGCGACAGCGTATTTACCCAGATGTTTTACCTCGTCCTCCGCCAGAGTTTGAAACTCTTGTATTTGAGCCCGGATCTGGGCTAGCACTTGCGGGTCTCCTGTCTCTAAGTGAACTCCTTCCAGCCTGCTTAACGTTTCTTCCGTGGATGCCAAGCGTGTTCGAATTGACCTCAAGACCCCAGCATGTTTAGAGATAACTATCCCCCTTATGTACAATTTAAAAGCCTCCCATATCGACCCCATGGAATCTACACTACCTACATTTGTTAAAAAAATTCGTCAATGGCAGTACCCAGCTCTGCACTAAAGACCGAATCTAATAAAGAATATTGTGGGAATCGCCAGGATCGATACTGTGAATTCTGGACTGGTAGTTCCAATGTTAGGCAAAGTGGGGCATGATCCGATAATGTCCGGGACATGTGTGTGCAGGCTTTAACTGAGGCAAGCAACGTCTGGGAGGCGAACCAATAATCTATACGGGTATGCGTGTCATGAGCTGCCGAGTAATGCGTGTACTCCCTCCCTGTGGGGTTTCGCTGGCGCCAAACATCACACAATCCCTCGGCTCGTACCATAGATGCTATAGCGCAGGCAGCACGTGAAAGTGGTCTCGTGGCACCCCTCGAACGGTCCAATTCCAAATCTTGTATACAGTTAAAGTCCCCTCCCCACAACATGGGTAGATGAGTGTATTTTGAGATCTTAGCATGCAGTGTGTGATAGAACTGCGGATCGTCATGGTTGGGACCATATGCCCCCACTAGCAACCACTTGTAGTGTTCCCTGCGGCATTTCGCTATTATGTATCTACCATTGGGATCAATATCGACAGCCTGTATTTGTATGTTAGAATTCTTGCGTGTCCACACGAGTACTCCCCTAGCATGAGATGTAAACCCTGCGGCTACACAGTGCCCCTTCATTCTCCGTTGTGTCAGTAAACTTGTAGTAGGGGAAAGGTGGGTCTCCTGTAGAAATAGCCACATCAACCTGGTGCCTATACATATACGCAACTACCTTTCGTATTTTGCGTTGATCATTTAGGCCTCGGACGTTCCAAGAGAGGAAACGTATCCCCACGGGATGAGTACTAGCGCCTGGGAACTTTGTGGGCATCCGATCCCGGATATACAGTGACTGCGCGTCTGAATGCACTTAACGAGTAGCGACTATACCAATAATACGGTTGCATTTTTGTAACCTTCCAAACTCCCACCCCACCACCCCCCCCCCCCCACCAGCTTATCAAAATAAGTAGATACAGCTTACCCAAAAACTTTCCCTCCACAATTTCAATTTTGCTTCGTTCCTGCCAACTGGGCAGCAATCCCCAACTTTATACCCTAGTGGAATACACTCGGTGGCGGTGGTCGCCGGACCCCCAACAAACGATAAGGGAGGTCAGCCCCGTCCGCTATGTTCTCCAACCTCCGAGACATAATTACATTTGAACTATCAATCTGCAAATCGAAATCAAAGACATGTTGTTACACCTTATGTCAAATTGCGGAACACCCTAACAAAGCCCCCTTGACCGCCAGCGGCCAATGCCGGGTACAATCATGATGGCATATCAGACAAAGAGGCAGCCCCTGGGCCCCCAGTATTATCTGTAAGTGCACTGTCACCCTCAGCTGCCGCAGACAGTGTGGGACCCCCTTTCGCTCTTTCCACATCAAATTTCTTAAGGTCTTTTTGTAGAACACTGGGGTCTGTATACAGTCTCGTTTTGCCGTCGATGGAGACCTTGAGGCGAGCAGGATAAAGCATCGCGTAATCCACTTGCAGTTCTCTGAGCTTCCGTTTGACAGGGCCGAACTTCTTCCGCGCCTCTTGGACCGATGGTGTGAAATCAGGAAATAGGGAGAGTTACGCACCTTCATATGGGAGTGTTTTCAGCTCTCTTGCGCGTCTTAATGCAGCATCCCTGTACCTGTAATTCAACAGACGAATAAGTATTGGTCGTGGAGGGGCTCCAGGTGGAGGTCGCGGGCCAAGCGAACGGTGCGCCCGCTCCACAATGAAAACATCGGAAAAGGTAGCTCGCCCCAACACCTGTACTAACAATGTTTCTATAAACTGCTCCATGGGACCCATGGCTGTCGATTCTGCCAGGCCCAGCAGGCGTAAATTGTTCCTGCGCGAACGCGCCTCCAAATCTTCAGCTTTATCCTTCAGGGTGGTGACCAACTTCTCCATTTGACGCTGCGTGGCCCCCATTTCGGTCTGTGCATCCTCAGTATCTGAGATCCGGCGCTCCGCTTGATCAATTCTCTCGGAATGCTTGTCCACTCTTTCGGACATCCTGTCGAGTCTGTATGCCAGAGAGTCTATTTTCGCATCTATGGAGGTTAAGCTACGCTGCATTGCGCCTAGAATCTGCCGGATATCCCCCTCAGGCGCGGCCGCCTCATCCGGCCCAGCAGCATTATTCTGGTCCTGTTCATCCTCCCGAAGTCAAGTGGATTTGCGGTGTTCGAATGAAATTTTAGGCTGCGTCTTATCTGTGCGCCCCATGTCCGCTGCTATAAGTTAGGTGTGCTGTAGTGACACTGTGTCGGATATTAGCTCCCAGCGCTGAGGCGCGATGCAGCCCACCCCTCCGGCAACACCAATCCTGTGTGGAGGAACACCTTTGTGTGGGCCCCAATTTCGAGGCTGGCTGTGCCTACGCTGTGATGATGTAGGGTCATGCGGCACCCAGCCCACACCACAATTCGTGTCCTGTCTCTGAGTCCACAAACACTAACGCGGGCTCTGCGCAGACCCAGGCGAGACCCAGCCTACAAGTGGCATTTCCAGTGTTCTAAGGCACCCCCAGCTGGTCACGATGATCTCCGGGGCCCCCTCCAGGTATTGCACAGCAGCAGCGCCCACAGGGACCTCTTACGCGGCCCACAACGCTGCCACACTGTCACTCATCGGCAACGACCTTACCGGAGGGGGATAAAGGCAGCCAAGTGCCTCCGCGCCGTCCTCTCGCTGCTCCGCCGGAGCGCAGATCGCCGCCACGCACCAGGCCCCCGCACCTCAGTTCGCACACCCCAGTTGGGGCTCACAGGGGACCTCGCCGCCGGCCGCGGCCTCCGTCCTCGGAGCGCACGCACTCGTCGTGGGAGGAGCTCCGTCCTCAGCAGTGCTGTCCTGCGCCGTCGATATTTCCAGCAGGCCGCAGATCGGAAGGCCCAGGCCCAGCCACGAGCGGGGGCCGCGCTCCGCGCAGCGGACCCGGCACCGGCCCAACTCACAGCAGGTGAAGTCGCAGGCTCTAAGACGTCCTTTGCAGATACGGTTTCTTACTAGAGTCTCGGTGGCGCGAATATTGGTAGGATTATGCGGGCGGGTGCCGGAGCTCGCTCAAGCAGCGGCCATCTTCAAGCCTGGCTCAGGTTTACATCATCAGACAAGCACAGCTCTTCTCTGTGAAAAGGTTTTTCTCCAAGTGTCTCTAACAGTGAAATCCCAATATTAAAAGCACACAAATTTCTCCAGGGCAGCTGTACCTAGTGTTATGTCTAAGTGCGAGGGACTGGCCAGATCAGCAAGAACAAGGGACGTTGTTTTTCGACCTTGTACATGTTGTGCAGACGTAGCCCAAAGGGAACAGGAGAAAAGGTGAAAGACAGAAATGCAGACAGTTCTAAAATAGCCGGGCAGAGGCTGGAAAAACAATGTCACAAAGTAACATGCGCAAAAAGGCATCATGGCAGCCAGGCCTAAGTCAACGTAGCACGGCAGACCAGGAGGCCACAAACCACAAGACACCCTCCCCTGGGCAGTCCATCGGCCAAGACACAGGACGAAGACAGAGTTCAAATCGACTGAGCAGAACAGAAACGTCTGTTGTGGACCAGTTCCCATGAAGGACAACGAAGGGGAGAGAAAGGAAAAAAAAATTGTAGAGGGAAAAAAAAAAAAAAAATCCAGCTTGGCAGGTCGCAGAAAGCGAAGGCCTTGTCAATCCAACAGAGTGCAGAAAAACGCCACACCTTCCAAGAGGACATCATTGGAATCGTCGGAAAAAAGCGACGCCATCCAGTCCAATAAATCAAAGCTGCAGGCATGTTCCTTGCAGGAGGGAGCAGCGAAAAGCAATGCGGGACAACTTGCGTGGTACTCAATATAACTTTGTTGTAGGAGTATCCCATTGTGCCAAAATCCCCAGTGCAGCCGCATGCGCCATGTAGCCTACAGCGGAACAGTCCCGTTCATGGGCCTCTAAGGGACCCACCAACTGAACAAAATCCGGAACAGACAAAGACGTATTGGAGAGGCAATAATCCATGGTGCACGAGAAAGGACAGCGGATGCAAGACATCACAGGTTGCACGCAAGTGAAATACGCAAAGCGAAAAGAAAGTGTATAGGACACACTCAGTGTTGCCAACGGCAGGACGCCGAAACCAGCGAGGATGCGCTCACGGAGCATCTGGAGTCGACCTGGGTCGAGAAGGGCCCAAGGTGGTGCAGCCATTGCTCAGTAAACAGACCAACAGCAGCATACCAGCCGCTAAGGCGAGGATCAACGGAAAGCCACCAAAGACGCTGGAAAAGATGGAATGAATAAAAGCCGGTATTACACCAAAAATAGTTTGAAAAGAGGTCACAAGGCCAGAGCCCACAACTTTAAAAAAGTGGACCAGACCTTCAGTGCGTGATGCATTAAAAACACAGTGAATCAGTTCACCGAAATGTTGTGGGAGGTTAGTGTTCAAAAGGGCCTGTATTTCACTGTGGGTACTTGCAACCTGGAGAATGAATGTCTCCCGGGCGGATGTGAGCATAACCTCCTGGTTCAATAACAGTGCCTTTATTCTGCTCAATTTATTGAAATCTGCCTTCAGAGTAGGAATGGAAGGCCAAACAGAACTATGATGTCGTGCGGGGGAGGAAAAAGCAAATTTTTGCAGCAGACAACCCTGTGTGAAACTGTAACAATATAGGGTATGCCGGCCAGCATGCCACAGCGATACAAAAGGGGATGATGGACGGAACGTTTGAGCCAATCAAACACTCACCCCCAGTCAACTGATCTGGGTTTAATCCATCATCATTCTTTAGCTCACTCCACCACCCCAGTTCAGACATGGCCATATGCAAATCAGTCTGACCCTGTGCCTCATGGGAACAGTCCAGCCCGAACTGCCAAGCCATGTCTTCCCTGGACCGGAAACAAGCATCCTAGGACCGGTTTCTGGCATTTCAGCCGTCATCAGCCAGGCTTGCTTGAATCCAGTGGCAAAGTGAGCAAGGGACCCACGTCTGGGCATACCCCCGCCAACTTAGGGCGACCAAAGCGATACAAAAGGGGATGATGGACGGAACGTTTGAGCCAATCAAACACTCACCCCCAGTCAACTGATCTGGGTTTAATCCATCATCATTCTTTAGCTCACTCCACCACCCCAGTTCAGACATGGCCATATGCAAATCAGTCTGACCCTGTGCCTCATGGGAACAGTCCAGCCCGAACTGCCAAGCCATGTCTTCCCTGGACCGGAAACAAGCATCCTAGGACCGGTTTCTGGCATTTCAGCCGTCATCAGCCAGGCTTGCTTGAATCCAGTGGCAAAGTGAGCAAGGGACCCACGTCTGGGCATACCCCCGCCAACTTAGGGCGACCAAAGCGATACAAAAGGGGATGATGGACGGAACGTTTGAGCCAATCAAACACTCACCCCCAGTCAACTGATCTGGGTTTAATCCATCATCATTCTTTAGCTCACTCCACCACCCCAGTTCAGACATGGCCATATGCAAATCAGTCTGACCCTGTGCCTCATGGGAACAGTCCAGCCCGAACTGCCAAGCATGTCTTCCCTGGACCGGAAACAAGCATCCTAGGACCGGTTTCTGGCATTTCAGCCGTCATCAGCCAGGCTTGCTTGAATCCAGTGGCAAAGTGAGCAAGGGACCCACGTCTGGGCATACCCCCGCCAACTTAGGGCGACCAAAGCGATACAAAAGGGGATGATGGACGGAACGTTTGAGCCAATCAAACACTCACCCCCAGTCAACTGATCTGGGTTTAATCCATCATCATTCTTTAGCTCACTCCACCACCCCAGTTCAGACATGGCCATATGCAAATCAGTCTGACCCTGTGCCTCATGGGAACAGTCCAGCCCGAACTGCCAAGCCATGTCTTCCCTGGACCGGAAACAAGCATCCTAGGACCGGTTTCTGGCATTTCAGCCGTCATCAGCCAGGCTTGCTTCAATCCAGTGGCAAAGTGAGCAAGGGACCCACGTCTGGGCATACCCCCGCCAACTTAGGGCGACCAAAGCGATACAAAGGGGATGATGGACGGAACGTTTGAGCCAATCAAACACTCACCCCCAGTCAACTGATCTGGGTTTAATCCATCATCATTCTTTAGCTCACTCCACCACCCCAGTTCAGACATGGCCATATGCAAATCAGTCTGACCCTGTGCCTCATGGGAACAGTCCAGCCCGAACTGCCAAGCCATGTCTTCCCTGGACCGGAAACAAGCATCCTAGGACCGGTTTCTGGCATTTCAGCCGTCATCAGCCAGGCTTGCTTGAATCCAGTGGCAAAGTGAGCAAGGGACCCACGTCTGGGCATACCCCCGCCAACTTAGGGCGACCAAAGCGATACAAAGGGGGATGATGGACGGAACGTTTGAGCCAATCAAACACTCACCCCCAGTCAACTGATCTGGGTTTAATCCATCATCATTCTTTAGCTCACTCCACCACCCCAGTTCAGGCATGGCCATATGCAAATCAGTCTGACCCTGTGCCTCATGGGAACAGTCCAGCCCGAACTGCCAAGCCATGTCTTCCCTGGACCGGAAACAAGCATCCTAGGACCGGTTTCTGGCATTTCAGCCGTCATCAGCCAGCCAGGCTTGCTTGAATCCAGTGGCAAAGTGTTCAAAGTGTTCAACACTCCGTCCATCATCCCCTTTGGTTTTGCTATGTTTGCCCTAAGTTGGCAGGGTATGCCCAGACGTGGGTCCCTTGCTCACTTTGCCACTGGATTCAAGATAGCCTGGCTGATGACGGCTGTAAGCCAGAAACCGGTCCCAGGATGCTTGTTTCCGGTCCAGGGAAGACATGGCTTGGCAGGTCAGGCTGGACTGTTCCCATGAGGCACAGGGTCAGACTGATTTGCATATGGCAATGTCTGAACTGGGGTGGCGGAGTGAGCTAAAGAATGATGATGGATTAAACCCAGATCAGTTGACTGGGGGTGAGTGCTTGCAATGTTCAACACTCCGTCCATCATCCCCTTTGGTTTTGCTATGTTTGCCCTAAGTTGGCAGGGTATGCCCAGACGTGGGTCCCTTGCTCACTTTGCCACTGGATTCAAGATAGCCTGGCTGATGACGGCTGTAAGCCAGAAACCGGTCCCAGGATGCTTGTTTCCGGTCCAGGGAAGACATGGCTTGGCAGGTCAGGCTGGACTGTTCCCATGAGGCACAGGGTCAGACTGATTTGCATATGGCAATGTCTGAACTGGGGTGGCGGAGTGAGCTAAAGAATGATGATGGATTAAACCCAGATCAGTTGACTGGGGGTGAGTGCTTGCAATGTTCAACACTCCGTCCATCATCCCCTTTGGTTTTGCTATGTTTGCCCTAAGTTGGCAGGGTATGCCCAGACGTGGGTCCCTTGCTCACTTTGCCACTGGATTCAAGATAGCCTGGCTGATGACGGCTGTAAGCCAGAAACCGGTCCCAGGATGCTTGTTTCCGGTCCAGGGAAGACATGGCTTGGCAGGTCAGGCTGGACTGTTCCCATGAGGCACAGGGTCAGACTGATTTGCATATGGCAATGTCTGAACTGGGGTGGCGGAGTGAGCTAAAGAATGATGATGGATTAAACCCAGATCAGTTGACTGGGGGTGAGTGCTTGCAATGTTCAACACTCCGTCCATCATCCCCTTTGGTTTTGCTATGTTTGCCCTAAGTTGGCAGGGTATGCCCAGACGTGGGTCCCTTGCTCACTTTGCCACTGGATTCAAGATAGCCTGGCTGATGACGGCTGTAAGCCAGAAACCGGTCCCAGGATGCTTGTTTCCGGTCCAGGGAAGACATGGCTTGGCAGGTCAGGCTGGACTGTTCCCATGAGGCACAGGGTCAGACTGATTTGCATATGGCAATGTCTGAACTGGGGTGGCGGAGTGAGCTAAAGAATGATGATGGATTAAACCCAGATCAGTTGACTGGGGGTGAGTGCTTGCAATGTTCAACACTCCGTCCATCATCCCCTTTGGTTTTGCTA
The DNA here is from genome assembly GCA_963921515.1 of Calotriton arnoldi. NCBI lineage: Eukaryota > Metazoa > Chordata > Amphibia > Caudata > Salamandridae > Calotriton > Calotriton arnoldi. The sequence goes on from CAWUFW010000282.1 coordinate 3,057,421, forward strand.
GGCCAGCATGCCACAGCAGTCTTGGCTATTCAAAAGCAGATAGCTACCATTAGCAGGCAAGGTGAAAGTAGGAGAAATAGCAGGAGCAGGAATACCCTTTAACACACAAGCAAGATTCGGAGCCGAAACGTTACAAGCTCCGTGCAATTTTATTTGTTTGCAAATAAGGGAATGACCCACAGTTGAATCGCATGACTCCCCCGTGAGAAAAACTTCCTTTCCGTCTCTAATGCATTTATACATGAAAGGCAGGGACCAAAGTTCATGTAGGAAGGCACTGCCCAAGGGCTGGAAACGGCCCACAGGATAATGTTTCATGCACGAACTAAATTCAAACAAAGAAAAAGGCAAGGCGATAACCCCATGAACTAGCCACACAGCAGAATCCAGTTCCGCAACAGAGAATGGTAAGGGCTCTATTTTCTCGATATGTAACAGAGTGTATGCTGCATCCTTCATGGACATGAACTGCTGTTTGTCAGTTAAATTAAAGGGCAGGAATAAGGCAGAGGTGTTCAAAAAATGCCAAGGAACTTTACCCAATTTAAGTGTTTGCAAAGTCCATGCAAACTGCATAACTGAACGCAATTGATTCTGACCATGATATAACACTGAAACATCATCCTGTACAATATCAACAACAGAGGACACAATATTCTCTAACGTGTAAATGCGGGAAGACAGGGTATTAATACTATTGTCAACAACAGCAAGCACCTTTTCTAAATTTGCTTGATCAATTTCCCGTAGACGGGAAGCAGCTTCTATTTGCGAAAGCTTCCAGAGTTCATTATAAGTTTCATAAATGAATCTCTTAGGTCGTGGACCACGAGGCCCCAGAATAAAGTCGGACAGATCAACGTTGCCTGATAGGAGGGACAAATGTTGTTTAACAGAATCTAGGGAAGAGTGCTGCAACCACTGTTTACACAATTTACCAACAGAATATGTTGTTGCAGTACGAGAGTCAGAAAACCTTGGATCTGGCCTATCCTGTTTGTAACCAGGAACTGAGTCATGAAAACGCAGTTGGCAGGCATTAGACGCTATGGGCCAAGCCAACCAGGGTGACTGAACAAGCGTAGAGACATTAAACGAATTGTTCTGAAACAAAGCTTGCAAAATCGTAAGGGACACATTGAAATGCAAGCTCCCGTTGGGAATGGAAGACAACGATGGAATGGAAGGTGCATTCAATTGTTTGGAAGTAGCCAAACCCCAACACGTAGTTTGATAGATGGTATTATTCAGAAATAAAATTTGGGCCGGGATAAGGCAAGCACGGTGCAAGGCTTCGGTGCTACCTGGCAAAGGGGTTGGACAATGCTCCCATTGGGTGTAGTTAAAAGGACCACGCAGTGCACTTGGTTTATGGACAAAGTGGTTGCCCCAATGCTGGTAACAATACATATCAGCATAACTTGCGGAATTCATGTACAAATCTTCAGCATTAAAAGCAGCATAATATTTCAAATCAGTAAATAATGCTTCAACTGCATGTACATCCCAATCGTCAGAATGAATATTACTTTTTACGACATCACCCATTCAAACACGAAGGACATTTGGTACATTAATAATTTCGGTTGGTCCATGAATTTGGAAATTTACCGCATCCCATACGATGCCATCAGCGACTGGAAAAGGTGAAATGTTCACAAATGTGTGGTCACGCTTCATGATGTGAGATGAAGAATATGGAGCCAAAGTTCCAGCGACACAGTTCACTGCAGAGCGTTCTGGTAAATAGTGATCATTGATAAGTAGAAAAAATACTGTGACAAAGCCAATGAACATGAACAAAAAAATCAGGAATAGCACCAACCAGATGTATGTCCAGGGGGTAATCAAAAAATTGTCTCTGAACCAGGATACAAGAATGCTGAATTTGGACGGGACAAGTGATGAGGTGGAATCCGAGTCAAAGGAATAACGTGTTGGGCTCAGTGGCGTTGTTGGTAAGTGTGCCACCGACTCGTTGGCGGGGTAGGTATACTCAGACTCGTTGCAGGGGGAGTCCGGGTCATCGAGTAAGCAATCAGGCATATCTATCATCTCGATAGCAACATCAGTGACCGTTCGGGCCGGAGGGCCACGAACATTTGTCCGGGAAATGACAGGACAAGAGACCGCTGGTGTAACACTATTCAGGATCGGCCAGATGTTGTAGCTTGACATTTTCCACTGAGATGTATCTGTTCTCCTTGCGACCAGGAAGCAGTGGTAAGATGACTGTACGTGTTCCCTTCAAGCCCAGGACTGGAACTGGTGCACGATAAGAGGGGCCAAATTCTTTTTTTTGTTCTCCACCTTCTCTCGAACCAGATCTTCAATCTTCGGAAGCCAGCCGGCAACCGGAATCTGCAGCGCAGCATCTGTGGCTGAAGGTAAATGTGCAATCGCAAGTTTGTCTCGGGCTTCTTGTAAGTCCTGTAACATAGTAGAATGGTTATCTACATCAAAGATGGCGGATTGCGCCGCCATGTCTAGACCATCAAGGTCGGGCACAAACATTCTTATGCCAAAGAGCATTTCGTATGGGGTCCGCCCACCCAGAGGTCTTCTAGGGAGATTATTTAGTGCACGTTGTACGGTATACAAGTGGGCCAGCCAGTTCCTGCCAGTACCTAAGACTCTAGCTGTCAAGGATTGCTTTAAGTCACGGTTCATTCGTTCAACAATCGAGTTGCCCTCAGGCCGATATGGAGACGAAAATTTCACCCGCACCCCCAGTGAACCCATTGCGTCCTTGTAAGCCTTGGAGGCAAACGCCTGACCTTGGTCAGAATGGAAGGTGCCACATGCGAAAATTCCCACAAAGACACGCAAATCCCTTATGACATTTCGAGCGTCAGCACTTCGTTGTGGCCAAACCCAGATGAAACGTGTGCACGAATCCACTGCCACTAAGATATATTTATAGGCAGTGTCTGAAGAAAATGGACCGCAGTGATCCAGGTAAACACACCCAAAAGGTCTGTTAGAAATGCAGAGCGGGGTCTGTGGTGGTCGTGTAACCGTGGAAGGCTTAATCTGCTGACAAACGTCACAAGAAAGCACATAAGTACGGGTTTGTTTGTATAACCCACGCCACCAGTAACGCTGCTGCAAGATGGAAACAGTCGCAGACACGCCAGCATGAGCCGAAGTCATGCCTTCGTGTGAGGCCGTTATCAAGGAAATTCTGCGGTCCGCGTTGGGGATCAGCCGATCACCAACGTCTGGTATTTTTACGTAGGGAGCCTGTTCGGGACCTAACTGATAAGAATATTTGGAGGGGAAACCCCTAGGGTAGTTAGCACCTTCCTTAGTCGCAGCAATAGCTGCTAAAATATCAGTATCTATTTTAGACATGGATCTAGTAACTGCTGCGACTGAGCAAGTGACTACTGCTGATTTGGCAGCTTCGTCTGCCAAACCGTTACCGACAGCGTGTGCGCCCACACGCTGATGGCCAAGAGTGTGAACCACCTGTGTGAGAGGCAGACGTTGTTTCAAATCTGCCACTCGAACCCAAAGCATCTTATGCTTAATTGTGCTACCTTTGGCGTCTCTGTAGTCGTTTTGTGACCAAAAGAACAGATTGTCATTGTAAGACTGAACACAGTAGTAAGAATCGTAAACAATCAGAGTGGTCACATCCGGAGTAGTGAACTCAAGTGCCAGCACCAATGCGCGCAGCTCGACCAATTGTGCAGTACTGTCTCCGAGTGCCTGAGTGTGCACTACAGTAGATTTGAACTCACCGTTCACAAAGGTACCTGCAACAATAGCACATGCTGCTGAATAAGCAGGAACCCGTGGCCTGTTGTGCGGATCCATCGGTATAGATAATACATTCGTATTCCTCAAGCGGTAGCAAGGACAGAGGAGGAGGATGAACGAATTCATACTGTAAAAACTCCTGAGTCTGAAGAGAAGAATCAAAGATAAAAGTGACATCCGGAGACGTCAAAGATGTTGCCCATTGTATCCAACGGTGGTGCAAAGCTTTAGAGTTCGGAACACTTGCCTTTGTCACTGCCTCCAGGGCAGGATATGGTGTTACCACCAGAATGCGCTTTCCCTGTGCCAGTGCGCGTTCTTTTAGAATCGCCATTTGCTCTGCAGTCAAAACTTTCTCCACAGATGAAAAGCGCATTTCTGCGGAAGTGTATAGATGTGACTTGTATGCGATGGGTACTGTGTCACCTTCGTTAAAGGTTAAGTACGTGAAACCCACTGACCCTGGAATTATTCTGATCACCAGGTTTGTGCGGTTATCACGAGGCAACAAGTATTTAGACTCAAGAAGGTCTGTCTGCAAAGACTGCAGAATGGAGGAATGCTCCGGAAGCCAGCATGACTTCGAAAAGTTAGGTTGTATCAAAGCATACAGTGGTTTGATACGCTGGGCATATTCGGGAATGTAAGTACGCCCGAAGTTCAGAAAACCCAGCAAAGACTGAAGTTTCTTCAGAGTAGTAGGAGGACACAAAAGTGCACATTTCTCTAGGAAATGGGGGGCTAAGCCCTTACCTTCATTGTTGAGCTCATAGCCCAAAAACAAAACGGTAAATTCAGCAATGTGAGATTTGGCAAAGTTAAACTTGTAACCTAAAACCGCAAATTCTAGAATAATGCGGTCCACTCGGGAAAGATGCGGGAATAATTCGTCGTCTGTCAGATAGATATCATCGACGTACGAACATGCATCTGGGTCTATGCCGTCTAACAAAGAGACAACACGGGCAGCGAATACGCCTGGACTGTTCTTGTAGCCCATAGGTAAACGCCGGAATTTGAATAATTTACCACCGGAGGTAAAATCGCTCCATTGGCTACTCTCCGGGGCTAAGTTGTGCGTGTAGAACCCATTGGATAGGTCAAGTGTCGTTTTATGTTTTTTACGAACAAGACTGTCTACAAGCGCAGAACTGTGTGTGTTTTGCACCGCAAAGGTCTGACAATGAGAGTTAAAATGTCGGTAATCCAAAACTAAGCAGTACGATCCATCGGGTTTAGAAACCGCGAAAAGGGGATTATTCATCGGTGACACGCATGTTTCAATCACTCCCTGATATTCTAACTGGGTCAGAATTTCGGAAACGGGACCTTTAGCTTCACGTTTGATGGGATATTGGGGTTGTGGCTGTGGTAGGGACCGCAAAGGTATTTCATGGGGGGGGGGGGGTGGAGTCTTCATCCCAGCCCACGTGGTTGCGGTATAACGCTGGAGCCAGGGACACAGCCCATTCAGCTGCAAGAGCCTCCGCTTTGTCCTTTGGGACATGACGAGAAAAGCTCGGAAGGATTACCTCCTCCCCTTTACGCGCAGCAAGTACGAATGGGGGCGGCCAATCCGCCTCCGCTAACAGAATGTCGTAAGAAGAGGTCAGATTCTCCCAAAAATCCCTTTAATAACACGCTGAATGTCACCTTCAATTTGCATGACAATATTATATAGTCTGTCAGGGGGTGCCACTCTGGTGTCTGCTGTCTCGACAGTAATGAATGTTTCAGTTGCTGTCGCCTCCACATGAGGACGTAGCGCCTCCCGCACTATGGTAACTTCCGTGGCGCTGTCAAGGAGGGTCACTGCCCACGTCCAATTCAGGAGTCTCGTTCTCACCGTCTGTGGCATATCTCGCTGTTAAAGCGGCAACTTTCTTCTTCTGAAACTGTGGGCGAGAGCGTTGAAATTCTTCTGCTTTCCCTCTGACCTGTTGTCGAGGTTGGTCTCGTCCCTGTGGAGCCTCTCAACCCCTTCCTCTATCCTGGCGATCTCCTCCACCAGCCTGCGAAGTTGTTGGTGCCTGTGAAGAACGAGGAGAATGCGAATCAGGGACTTGAAATCTCTCTGGAGATTTAATTCTCGCCCTATCACGCAAATCATAAGTGCGTTCAGAAGAGACGGAAACCGGGGATGCGCCTCGCGACCCCGGCTTCTTCTGTTGCTTACCCTGTTTTTCAACCTCCAGCTCTTTTTAGTAAAGACTGGTTTCTCATCTTTCTCAGATTGAGTTTTTGGTTGTTGTTGCGATTGTGTTTGCGATTTAGCAAAAGGCTTAACTCCCAGGCTATTGCGGCCAATTGTTTTGTAAGCCTGTGCAATAATTTTCGGTAATTCGCGCGGTTTGTCCGGATCTGGGACCAAAGCCAAAGCATTAGCTACTTGAAAGTTAACTGCATCGCCCTTGACATTCGCAAGGATCAAATCAGCTACTACGTCGAACACTCCCACCAGTCTCATCCCTAATTCCACAGCCGCTTCAGGGCCATGCTCTTACTGCACGCGTTTAATCACAGAGGGGAGAACCGTCATGGAAGGAGTGCCGAAACACTTTGCATATACTGCTGCGAATACCCTACCCCAGTTGTTGCATTCTGCCAACTCGGGGATTAAGTCTTTTGGCAAACTAATCGTCAGAATCCTGTGTTTTTCCACAGGAGAAGTGTTTGGAAAAACTGCCTCCAGCTGGTCAAATTTTTCTGCAAGCCTATAAGGAAAATCATCCTTATTTTGTGGGCGCTTGCCCATCACCGAATTAACCATAACAGGACTTATGGTTACACCGCCTGCTCCAGCTGGATGGGCTGCAACACCAGGCGGGGCTCCCTGGATGTTGCCTGTAACATACTGTACTAAAGCTCTATGCACTCGTATCAAAGACTAATGCAAATTACGCAGTTCACCGACTGCCACCGTCATATAACGCGGATGTGGGGTATACCCGGCCAAGACAGGCCAAGTGGCCCCTTCAATTGATAAGGGGCCTAAACGAACCGCGGTAACCGGTTGGGGGAGGGCGCCATCAAACCAAACACGGTGTAGCCAAGCCGTGAGCGGTACGTCAAGATTCCTATACGGTCTATAGAGATTAGGAACAACGGTGGCTTCATATTCATGGAACAAATGATCGTTCCCATCCACCGCCGGAAAGGTGACCCAAGAGTAAAACACCTCAAAGTGGTAAGCTGGATCGGCTTGTACCACAAAAATCAGATCGACACCCGCGTCAGGCACTCCATACACTGTTAAGTGAGCCCGGAGCGCTGCGCGGCTATGTGCCGCAATTTGAACAGCCATTTCAGGCTAAAATTTTTGACATCCTAATATGAGGCAGCACAATATAGGGTATTAGTTAAGAACCTTTTAACAACTTCAAGCTTGAAAGAACCTATAAAAACGTCAATATAGGAGGTATCACCGTCACACACGCTTCCGGAAGCGTCTGCAAAGGTAATTGTGGACAAGCACAAATTCTACTCAAGCGTCTCGCAGATAAGCAGCCCACTCGTTGGTTGTGCCATGTTGTAGGGATTCTGCACATACACAGAGCTATGCACAGGATAATAGGACCTCGGAATATAGTGGTGAGCCAACCATAAACCTTAGCACCTAAAACCCCAACCCGACTAGCTGTAGCGTCTCATTAGCAACAATGCTACCAATGATTAGACAACCCAGAACACGGTATCTCTCTCTCAGGACTCGCAGTAGCAAGAACACCCTTTCATACCTCACTCATACCTGTCCACAACGCACGTAAGAAGAGACACTGTATAGGTTAAAAATGTTTATTTCAACAACGTGGTCTAAGATACAGTACACGTGCCAGTACTATCAGGATAATGCATAAGGATAATATAATCAGCATAGTTACAACTCCATAGAATACAAACGGGGAAAGCATTTCATAAAGCAGTGGATATAGGGCTAAATGACCTTACCACCCTCCCCGTGCTAGTAGCTAGTTTATTATAAAAATAGAAGACCTCTGGGCTTTGACTAGCGAACCCCCATACCTCAAGATCTAGATGCAAGGTTTACATCATCAGACAAGCACAGCTCTTCTCTCTGGAAAGGTTTTTCTCCAAGTGTCTCTAAACGTGAAAATCACAATATTAAAAGCACCGAATTTCTCCATGGCAGCTGTACCTAGTGTTACGTCTAAGTGCGAGGGACTGGCCAGATCAGCAAGAACAAAGGACGTTGTTTTTCGACCTTGTACATGTTGTGCAGACGTAGCCCAAAGGGAACAGGAGAAAAGGTGAAAGACAGAAATGCAGACAGTTCTAAAATAGCCGGGCAGAAGTAGAGGGTGGAAAAACAATGGCACAAAGTAACGTGCGCAAAAAAGGCATCATGGCAGCCAGGCCTAAGTCAACGTAGCAAGGCAGACCAGGAGGCCACAAACCACAAGACAGTACAGTCTGAAAAAAGCACCATGGCACTATTATGTGTGCTGGATGTTCCAGACAAAGAAGAGCTGTCTTCAAAATTAAAATTATCAAGAGCAGCAATTGTAAATTCTTTCCTGGTAAAATGACTTGGAAGTGGTGTGCTGTCAGTCACAAGATTTTACAACATGACCTGCTAACAAGTTCCTGCTCCGTACTATGTCATTATAACTTGTGATACACCAATCCTATTCATTTAAGGGATTCGCTCTCTAATTTTGCACTTGTCATAGATAGTGTGGGCAGTCATGTGTAGCGAAGTTTTCTTTTTGCTGTGGTGTAATTCATAAAACATGATTCGGAAAAGGCAGTACACTTGCACAGCATAAGCCAGTCAAGTCAGTTCATGGGATTGTCTTCCACTTCTTCGTTTATATCTTCAAAGCCATCATCAATGTTATCAGTGCCTGTTCTGATCTCAAGAACTTTAGTTTGTAACAGTTTTGCTTTGCTGATATTAAACAATGATGTAAAAAATGTCGACAAAATCGAGCATTCTTCTTGACACCCATGATTTGCAGAGCTCTTTTGTCATGAAGTCCAAAATCTAAAACTTTCAGGACGTTTCTTGAAATGGTTCCTGCTGATTTTACTGCATCCTGTGATCTTATTTTGGCAGTAAGAACTTCAGGAGTCAAATCAGCTGAGAACACCACAAGTGGCTCATCCTTTTTGTTAGACTGACAAAAACAAATGCTGTCATTGTACATTCTCATTAGAAAAATCTTATTATATAAATATTATGGATCAATACAGTTTCATCAATGTTAATCATTATTTCTCTGATCTAACTGAGTGTGAACCTGTAGTCAGCACTTGAGTGGCTTCTTTTTCAAAGAGTGCAAACTTAACTGAAGGCTAGTGGTTACGTTGCTGCTGGTACCTCGTACATTCATATTTTCAAATGTATGCACGCATGCAGTTCAGGTGGACATACAAATCCGCTGCAAATACATTCACCTCGCTGTAAAGATCAGTTACTCAGCTAAAAACTTCATCTTGGACGAACTAGCTGCAGATAAAAACGTTTGCCCTTTGAGACTCACATACTCTGTACTTTGTTCTTTCGTTAATCCCTTTTGCCATTGTTCTGGCTAACCCACAGATAACACATTGAAGATCTTCTGCTTTCTGATCAGTTATTAGGAGCTGGACGAGGGGTAGCCATCAATCTGAATGGATGGGCATTGGGTTTGGTTGTCGTTGCTTTCTCAGAAGCCTGATTCTTGTGATTCACTGGTTTCTGCTATTTTGACAATTTTTTTCCAAGCTTTTTTCCATTGTATACGACTTGTAGCACTTGTTACAATGATAAAAATTGATCCTCATCACCTACCAGTTTCAATCTTTTATGAACTTTATCTTGCATCTGAAACTCTTCTTTCCAGCCGCAGTTGATGTTAGGTTTTCTTTCAGATTAGTTTGACATATGACACATTTGTCTTTGTTGAGGGAGTCCTCAGATTTTGAATTTAACACTCTTTCAGGAGGTAAAGATCCTCTGCTACCACCTGCTTCGCTCATGTTTACAAATTTGATGTAATGGAAAACTTGAAACAAAAAAAATATTAAATTAAATTACAAATATGATGGCTAAAACACATTATAGAGCTGCCATTGTGGAAAATGGCAGAATGGTTTCTCTGAGTAGTTATTTTCTGTCTCTATATGGCTGCTTGACCCCCAAAACATATGTTTTGACAGCAAAAGGAAGTATATAGATCTCATGGATCCTGAAATATATTACCTCATCACTGCAACACATCCGCCATTTTTAAAAATGTTGTCCAGAAACATTTGGCCAGGATTAGCAGTCTACCCAAGCTAAATTACTTCTCTAATGATCCAAAAAACACAAATCAAAAATAATAATCTCTGGACAACAATTTATTTCTGAAGGTATATCAACAGGCCAGGACTATCTGTATTTATCTCTATTTTTAGCTTCTTCTACAACTACCTATATAGTTAGGACCTATTTTCCATAGGAAATCCGCGACATTCTATTTGAAATAACTCTCTTGCCGGTTGACGTATCTTCGCGAAATTTTCAAACTTTGTGGGGCGCTCCGGTGCGCTCCTATCCTGAAAGTCTCGGGGTGATTCGTCAAGCGGGGGCCGAGAAAAAAGGGGGGTCCCAAAACGCGTTTTCCCCATTCATTTTTCCATAGGAAACTTTAGACACGGCTACAGCCCGAACTGCTGAACGGAATTACACCAAATTTGGCAAAGAGGTAGTTCTTGGTTCAGAAAGAACCCTTTTTGTTAAATGGTGTAAATCCGTTCAGTAGTTGCTGAGAAAATCAAAAGTAAAAGTACATATATATCTATGGGCACGGAGGATCCGCGCACCCTCCCGATCACGAGCTGTCTGCTAATTGGCTGTCAACACTCCAAATCAGGAAGTGTTGGCAGCCATTTTGTCCCTCGGTAGAACCGAGGGACAGAAACAAGTGCGCAAAGCGCAAAAAGGGGGCAGGGTAGAAACACCCTGACCCCTAGGTCTACTCAGGGGTCCCACAAGGACCCCTGAGCAAAATTATTATTATTTTTTTAAATCGGCAGGATGCGCTAAGGGTGCGCGGATCCTGCCGAGAAAATAATCGAGCGCGGTCTCCCGCGCTTCGATGCAAATTTGCCCCCGGGTGGCCCAAGTCCCGGGGGCATGAGGGGGTGTGTAAATTGTTTATATGGGGGCCTCTAAGGCCCCCAAGCCCCGAGGACCGCCACCCCCGGGGCTTAATTAAAAAAAATGGTGCGGGAGGGCTCTCCTGCCCTCCCGCAGCCCCAGGGCCCGCCACCCCCGGGCCTTCTTTTTTAAATTTAAAATAATGTGTGGGGGGGCTCCAGCCCCCCCACACGCCCCGGGAACCACCACCTCCCCGGGGCACATAGAAAATAAATGTGGGGGTCCGTTACGGAGCCCCGGGGACCACCACCTCCCCGGGGCTGTGCAATTCAAGGGAGGGGGCCGCGCGGCCCCCTCCTGGAGCCCTTGATGGCCCTGGGGACCGCCACCCCCAGGGCCGGCTCCTGCAGTGTCCCGGGGTGCCTATCCCCGGGACACTGCTGTTTGCAATGGCAGGACGGAGCCTCGCGGCTCCCGTCCTGTCATAGCAAACTGCTTTGGATATTAGGCGAGAGCAGGGAAACCTGCTCTCGCTTCCAATATCCAAAGCAAATTAGCTTTCCACATGGGGAGCAGCATGTTAGCTGCTCCCCATGTGGAAAGCAATGCCGGCTCGCGCAGGAGGCGGGGAGCCGGCTGGGACTGTGGGGGGATTGGGGAACCCCACAGTCCCCAACCAGAGGCCAGGCCCCGGGGATGGGGTCCCCGGGGCCATAAGTGGCCAGGGAGGGGGGCCACGCAGCCCCCCTCCCCAAATTAGTAAAAACAAACAAAAAAAAGAAAAAAGTGCAAGCCACGCAGCCCCCCTCCAAATAAAAAAATTGAGGGCATGCCCCGGGGGATGGGGTCCCCGGGGCCAATACAGGCCCAGGGAAGGGCCCCCTTCCCGTTTTTTTTTTTTTCATTTAAAAAAAAAAAATGCTCAGGCCCCGGGGGATGGGGTCCCCGGGGCCAAAAGTGGGCAAGGGAAGGGGGCCACGCAGCCCCCTCCCTTTAAAAAAAAAAAAACGACCGGCATCGTGCCGGAGGCCCCGCCCCTCCCTGCAGTACTCTGCAAACGCGCCCCCTGGCGCGTTTTAAGAAGGGAAGTAATTCCCCTTGAATACTGGGGGTCCCTGAGGCCAACTAGCCCACCAGGAACCTCCAGTATGCGCCAGGGGCTGCATTGCAGAGAGGTGTACAGAGGCCACGCCCTTTTTACACCTCTCTGCAACGCAGCTCTGTGGCGCTTTTTAGAAGTATATGGTGGGCTAGTTGGACTCCAGGGACCCTCAGGATTCAAGGGGACTTAATCCCCCAACTTAAAACGCGCCACGGGCGCGTTTGCACAGTGGTGAAGGGAGGGGGCGGGGCTTCAGGTGACATGTGTGCAAACAGGCCCCGTGGCGCGTTTTAAGATGGGGAATTAAATCCCCTTCAATCCTGAGGGTCTCTGGGGCCAACTAGCCCAACAGGTACATCCAGAAAGCGCCACAGAGCTGCGTTGCAGAGAGGTGTAAAAAGGGTGTGGCCTCTCTACACGTCTCTGCAACGCAGCCCCTGGCGCATACTGGAGGTTCCTGGTGGGCTAGTTGGCCCCTAGGGACCCTCATGATTCAAGGGGACTTAATCCCCCAACTTAAAACGCGCCACGGGGCGCGTTTGCACAGATGTCACCTCAGGCCCCGCCCCCTCCCTTCACCATTGTGCAAATATTCCTCTAAAATCTGCCGAACTACGAATTCCGATTTACTCACCTGTTATCAGGAGAGACCTCAGTGCTGCATCTTTCAGCCCAGTACTGATCCTGAAAAGTAATTTTAACCGTACTTACCAGTAACTTGAATTTCCTTCCATAGGATATCATTGCCTGCTTTTTGCTGAAAAAGTTTCTAAGTGTTGATTTTTGAAACATACAAATATTCCTCTAAAATCAGCCGAAATACGAATTCCAATTTACTCACCTGTTATAAGGAGAGACCTCAGTGCTGTATCTTTCAGCCCAGTACTGGTCCTGAAAAGTAATTTTAACCGTACTTACTGGTAACTTGAATTTCCTTCATAGGCTAACATTGACTGGTTTCACTTGGAAATTCTTCTAAGTGTGGAGTTTTGGAACTTTATAATATTCCTCTAAAATCAACCAAAGTACGAATTCCAATTTACTCACCTGTTATCAGGAGAGAACCCAGTGCTGCTTCTTTTAGCCCAGCACTGACCCTGAAAAGTAATTTTAACTGTACTTACCAGTAACTTATATTTTCTTCCATAGGAATCCATTGTCTGGTTTTCAGCAGAAAAGTTTCAAAGTGTCGATTTTCACAAACTACAAATATTCCTTAAAAATCGCCTGTATGACTTAAACGCATTCTTTCAACTGTTTACAGGAGATGCACCAGTGCTGGATCCAGGATCCAACACGGAGTAAGAAAAAGTAACGATAACAGTTTTTACCTGCTAAGTGAATTTCCTTCCATAGGATAACATTGGTGATTCTATGAGAAAAAGTTTCTAAGTGTCAACTTTTAAAATACAATAATATTCCTTAAAAATCACGACTGTAACCAAAACGCTTTTACTCAACTGTTTACAGGAGATGTCCCAGGACTGAATCTAGGATCCAGTTCTGTGGTTAGAAAAGTAATCCATAAAGTAACTAATTGCATTTAACTAGAAATTCACATTGAGCTGAATGTTGCATTGTGTTTGAAAATGTGTTGCCCATTGCAACAACTGTAACTACTGTACTTAAAAGTCTATTGCCTATGTGCAAAGTATTTAAACTAAAGTAATTCATTCTCAGAAAGTATTTTTTGTAATGTAATGTATAATGTAATTACAATGTAATTTAAAAAATAAAATATGTAAAAAAAAATTGTTTCTAAAAATGTAGTAAATCAGTATGAAAAAAATTAATATAACAATTAATACATTTAAAAATTGTCATTTACAAAACCTTTGAAATTCACTGAAAAACCGTAGGTTTCAGACATGTTATAGTTAGGAATTAGCATTTAAAAAACCTTTGAAATTCACTGAAAAAACCATAGGTTTCAGATATGTTATAGTTAGAAATTAGCATTTAAAAAACCTTTGAAATTCACTGAAAAAACCATAGGTTTTAGGGACAGTTATAGTTACTTGGACATTGCACTCGTACAAAACCCGTGAAATTCCCCCGTTATAGTTAGTTCAGCTAACTATAACTCGCGCCCCGCAATGCACTGCTGATGACGTCACATATTACATCACTCATGACATGGTCAGTGACATCACTGATGACATCACTGATGACATCTCAAATGACATCACTGATGACATCATCCACGTGATAATCTGATGCACCTCCTCACACCCTAATATAACCTTTGATACACCCACTCTAAATTACAGACTGCCATTCGCAAAACCATAGACACTCCAACACCAATAACTACATACCCACTCACTGATTCATAGGTCTACGCACACATCCACTCACTCACCCGTACAGTCACTCATACTTACGGTCACTCAGTACAGGACTATCATATGCACTCATACTCCTATATAGACACTCAAACACCGCCACTCATCCATAGAGGTACTCACACACCTAGTCAGTCATGCAAATAATTAAACACACTGCCATTTACTCACCTATACAGTTATACACACACCAGCTCACTTACTCATACAAATACTAGCACATTCTTACGCTCTTATACAATCACTGATACAAGCACACACTCATCCATACAGCCACTATCACAATCACTCACTCTCGCTTATAGCTATTTATATACTCCAACACACATATACTGCCTTTCACATATGTAGTTACTCACACGTACCACTGGGACATACATTCACTCACTAACACACTCTTACACACACTTACCCACCCATACAGTCTATCACAGATACACTCTTGAAACCATCCACCCAGTGAATCACCCACTCACACATCTATGCACAGAGTCGCACACACCCCTCCCACACAAACACTCAGGCACCCATACAGATACTCAGACAACCATTCAATAACTCATATAGACACTCATGTAGCTATTCACAAACACATGCAGCCACTTACACAGCAACAGACAGACGGATACAGACATTCACCCAGTTTAGTCACTAACCCATGCATTCAGTAAGATACGTTAAATCACTCACTTATAGAGTCAGTCACGCACCTACTAAATCATCCATACAGACTCTTACACACCCACTCATTCTTCAATACGTCTTTTCCTATATATATATTAAAAATATTTAAACTTTACAGAAACACAGTCACTGAATGATGTCATCAGTGATGTCATTTGAGATGTCATCAGTGATGTCATCAGTGATGTCACTGACCATGTCATGAGTGATGTAATATGTGACGTCATCAGCAGTGCATTGCGGGCGCGAGTTATAGTTAGCTGAACTAACTATAACGGGGGAATTTCACGGGTTTTGTACGAGTGCAATGTCCAAGTAACTATAACTGTCCCTAAAACCTATGGTTTTTTCAGTGAATATATATATATATATATATACACACACACATATATTACCTACTGTTAGGACCTAGTTTCCATAGTAAATGCGTTTTTTGACTTGTGTCAGAGTGAGTTCTGTTGTACATTGGAAGTTTCCGGGTGATCCGATAATTAGGGCCCTAGAAAAAGGGAGTTGAAAATATGTGCGTTTTCCCATTTTAATTCCTATAGGAAAGCGTAGCAAAACCTATAGCACGAACCGCTAGCCGGAATTACACCAAATTGGGCAGAATACTAGATGTTGTTATGCAGATTGTGCTTTTTATTATTTGGTGCAAACCCGTTCAGTAGTTTTTGAGAAATTTAAGTAGAAAATTATAGTGATATTTTTGGCTGTGGATATTTTGTGATGATTTCGCAGTCAATCGCGAATACACGCTTCAACAGGAATGCTGTGAATGTGTGTAGAACCTGAGCAGAAAGTTGCGGCCGCCATTTTATTGAACGGGAACAGTTCCCGGGGCTGAAAATTTGTGTGAAAGGTAACATAAGGGGTCAGGGTGGAGGTACTCTGACCCCATGTTTGAGGAATGGGAGGTTGTTAGTGACACAAGTTGTGTCCAAAATTGTTTTTTTTTGTCACACGCGTTGTTGGCGGCGGCGCCGCAACTGTCAACCGTCGTGGGGACATCGCGAATATCGCAGCACACCGCAAATATCGGTGAAAAAGATAAAAAATATGTTTGTACAGACTTGCTGGTCAGAGTTACAGACTCATGTACGCACTCACAAACTCATTCAGACAGTTATACAGCCTTTAACCATTAACATACCAACTCAGAAACTTCACATCCACTGAGATACTGATGTATCCACTTACCCATTCAGATACTCATGCACCCACTTACAGACCCCCTCACACACTCGCAGACCAATTGACACCCACTCACAAACTCTGTCAAGATACCCAGAGACTCACGCACCCAGTCACTCATACACTCAGGGACTCGCGCACCCACTCACAGAACCACTTACACGCTCCCAGTCACAGACCCACTGAGACTCATGCACTCGCTCATAGACACACATGCACCCACTCACTCAGACACTCATGTATCCACTCACAGACCCAGACAGTCATACACCTGCTTACTAAGGCACTCATGCACCTACTCAGATCGACTGATAGTCTCTTGATAGTCTCATGCAACCAGTCAAAGACCCATTGAGACACTCATGCACCCACTCATAGATGCACTGAGGCAGTCACACATTTGCTACAGAAAGACTGATAAACTGATGCTCCGTCTCACAGATCCACTCAAATACTTATAGAGTGAATGAGAGACTTACTGACACAGTGATGCATGCAGTCACAGATTCCACTGAATGTTTGCATTTGTTTTGTCTTTTCGCGATGTATTCGTGGTTATCGCGGGTACCAACATGATCACGACGCCCGGAATCTCTGCGAAAACGGGAAATCTGTTTTAAAGATGCATTTTATACAAACTAGCTAGAAAAATATGATTTTAAACAGTACACTAATAAACCACAAGTGTCTAAAATACTGTAAAATGTGTGCATATATGTGTTTTACACCTCTTAAAAAAGATGCGATCGTTGCTGTTACTGGTCATCGCAACTAGCCGTCATCGCGAAGACAGGAAGTAGAGTTCAAACATATTTGTTTCAAAAACGTACCAGAAAAATGTGTATAAACATGTTTTTTAAGCAGTGATGCACTCATCCAATCACCCAGGCACTGCCCATGCACTCATGCAATCACCCAGGCACTACCCATGCACTCGTGCAGTCAGGAACCAGTCATGCACTCATAGAATCACCCAGGCACTACTCGTGCAATCACCCAGGCAGTACCCATACATTCATCCAATTACCCAGGCACCATTGATGAACTCATTCGATCACTCGTAGACCACTTACCCACTCATTCAATCTTGCATACATGACTCATGCACTCTTTCATTCATCCATACAACACTCATCCACTCATTCAATCATCTATGCAGCTACTAACATAGTCAAAGATACACTTATACACGTAAGTGTACACACATGCACGTAATCTTTTTTTTAACCCCGAAAGGCGGTTCTAGCAAGAACCTTTTCTTTTTCTGGAACTAGTTTTGTATTTATTTTTGTTTAAGTTTTTTAAATGTTTTTTTCTGTTTTTTTCAAACAAAAATGGCCACAAAGAGGGAAAAACTAATCACAAACAAAAAATCTGCATACACCGCAGTAAAGAAAAAAAAAAGCTAGCAAGTATGATTTCTCGCTGCCTCCAGAACGACATCTATATTCTGCTCTCCAGCTCGAGTTTTGTCACAATCCAAACAAAAAAAACCTAAAATTATGAAGTTCCAGACAAAAATCAACATGTTGTCTAACAACTGCAGCTGGCATTGTTTCTCCGGGAGCAGGTGTGGTGCAGGTCTGGAGGTAGTGGTTGCTGTCCTCCTCTTGTCCTCTGTGCCGCCTTCAGTTCTTTTTGATGGTAAGTTTTCAGGCAGTAGAGCATACTAGTAGTACTACATGAGTACTTTTTGCTAGTACCTCTTGAAAGAGTTTTTTCACAGAGGCTGCATTTGACAAATTTGCCACAGTTTTTGATTCCCCTGAAGGAATTGAGCAAAACTCCCAAGCAATACTTTGCTTTTTGTTGGGTGGTGTATCTTCCACCAACTCTTATACAGTGATGTTTGCTTCTTCCTCCTGCTCTTGCTGTGGCACATGTTGCTCTTCACTTCCCCCTAGTGCCATTTTCAATTTGAAAAGCACAGGTAAAAAATCTTCCTAGCAGAAGTCTGCACTGTACTAGAACAGAGCTTCAAAGGAAAAATGGAAACCCAGTAGAAGTTTCCACAACCAATCCTATGTCTTTTATAGCTTGCACAATATTCGCAAAAAATGTAAAAGTAGTGTTTTAAAAAAATGATCACAGAAATAGATCTTTCAGGACTATAGTACACACGCTATTCACGATTTGTGCCGTCTGGTGTGGCCGCGAAAACAGGAACCAGCAAATATAAATGGTTTTCTTTAAAAATGATTCTAAACAGACAACTTTTAAAGAGGAAATTTAAAAACAACTAGTGCCAAACATTAATTAAAATATGTATATATTTATATATAATATATATATATTATCTACTGGCGGTCGCCAGTAGATAGTTATAGTTAGGACCTATTATCCATAGGAAATCCGTAACATTCTATTCTCAATAACTTTGGCGTCGTTTGACGAATCATTGCGAAATTTTCAAAACTAGTGGGGCGCTCCGGTCCGCTCCTGTCTTGAAAGTTTCGGGGTGATTCATCAAGCGGGGGCCGAGAAAAAAGGGGGGTCCCAAAACGCGTTTTCTCCATGTTAATTCCCATAGGAAATTTTAGCCACGGCTACAGCCCGAACTGCTGAACGGAATTACACCAAATTTGGCAAAAAGGTAGTGCTTGGTTCAGAAAGCACCCTTTTTTAAAATGGTGTAAATCCGTTCAGTAGTTGCTGAGAAAATCCAAAATAAAAGTTTCGATATCTATGGCCGCGGTGGATCCGCGCACCCTCCCGACCACGAGCTGCATGCTAATTGGCTGTCAACACTCCAAACCAGGAAGTGTTGGCAGCCATCTTGTTCCTCGGGAACAAGAAACCAGTAAAACAACTGCATAAAACGTAAAAAGGGGGCAGGGTAGAAACACCCTGACCCCCTAGGCCTGCTCAGGGGGTCCTATAAAAACCCCCAGGGCCCCCCCCAATTTTTTATTTTTTTTTTAAATTGGCGGGATGCGCTCAGAATGCGCGGATCCCGCCGAGAAAAAAAAAAACAAAGCGCGGGTTCTTGCGCTTCGTGGTTAATTGGCCCCCGGGTGGGCCAAGTCCCGGGGGCATGGGGGTTTATGGAATAATATGGGGGGCCTCTAAGGCCCCCCAAGCCCCGGGGACCGCCACCCCCCGGGGCTCTAAATTTAAATAAAATAAAATGTGTGAGGGGGCTACAGCCACCCCACATTCCCCGGGGCACTAACTGTTAAAATGCGGGGGTCCATTTCGGACCCCCGAGCCCTGGGGACCACCACCTCCCCGGGGCTTTGCAAAAGATGTGTGGGGGGCCGTGGGGCCCCCCTCCTAGAGCCTTCGATGGCCCCGGGGCCCCCCTCCTGGAGCCTTCGATGGCCCCGGGGACCGCCACTCCCCCAGGGCCGGCTCCTGCAGTGTCCCGGGGTGCCCACCCCCGGGACACTGCTGTTTGCTATGGTAGGGCGAGAGCACGTCTCCCGCCCTACCGTAGCAAACTCTGGTTTGGATTTAGGAACAGAGAGCAGGGAAACCTGCTCTCTCTTCCAAAATCTAAAGCAGAATTGCTTTTCCACACGGGGAGCTGCATGTCAGCAGCTCCCCATGTGGAAAAGCAATGCCGGCTCTCGCAGGACGCGGGGAGCCGGCGGGACCATGGGGGCATTGGGGCTCCCCCCACGGTCCCCAACGAACTGAGTAGGCTCCGGGGGATGGGGTCCCCGGGGCGAATGAAAATTAGTGGTAGGAGCCCATTTAAAAAAAAAAAAAAAAACTGGAGTCGTGTCCTGAGCACGGCGCTCAGCGCGGCCCTTGGTGTGAACGCGAGGGGTACGCGACGCACAGCGCGGCCCCCTGGTGTGAACGCGAGGGGTACGCGACGCCCAGCGCGGCCCCCTGGTGTGAACGCGAGGGGTGCGCGACACCCAGCGCGGCCCCCTGGTGTGAACTATGTACTTATCCCATCACTCCGCCAATACCTAACCAGTTATAACTTGACCATGCACTCTTCTTTCCTGCACTGTAATCATTCCAATTACTAGTGATGTCGTTATGGAGAGGCCTAGTCACTAACACAAGTACACCTTCAACATTCTCTGCACTATGCTTGCAGAACTCTAACCGCATACATACTATTGATACACTCTTGCAAATACCTACTTAGTATGCATGCAGCCTAGCAATACACCTGTCACTCCCATGCACTTCCTCATTCACCCATCCAGCACTATCTTCTTATCCCATCACTCCGCCAATACCTAACCACTCATAACTTCACCATGCACTCTTCTTTCCTGCACTGTAATCATTCCAATTACTAGTGATGTCGTTATGGAGTGGCCTAGCCACTAACACAAGTACACCTTCAACATTCTCTCCACTATGCTTGCACAACTCTAACCACATACATACTATTGATACACGCTTGCAAATACCCACTTAGTACCCATGTAGCCTAGCAATCCAGCTGTCACTCCCATGCACTACCTCATTCACCCATCCAGCACTATCTTCTTATCCCATCACTCCGCCAATACCTAACCACTCATAACTTCACCATGCACTCTTCTTTCCTGCACTGTAATCATTCCAATTACTAGTGATGTTGTTATGGAGAGGCCTAGCCACTAACACAAGTACACCTTCAACATTCTCTGCACTATGCTTGCACAACTCTAACCACATACATACTATTGATACACTCTTGCAAATACCCACTTAGTACCCCTGCAGCCTAGCAATCCACCTGTCACTCTCATGCACTTCCTCATTCACCCATCCAGCACTATCTTCTTATCCCATCACTCCGCCAATACCTAACCACTCATAACTTCACCATGCACTCTTCTTTCCTGCACTGTAATCATTCCAATTACTAGTGATGTCGTTATGGAGAGGCCTAGCCACTAACACAAGTACACCTTCAACATTCTCTGCACTATGCTTGCATAACTAACCGCATACATACTATTGATACACTCTTGCAAATACCCACTTAGTATGCAGCCTAGCAATCCACCTGTCACTCCCATGCACTTCCTTATTCACCCATCCAGCACTATTTTCTTATCCCATCACTCCGCCAATACCTAACCACTCATAACTTCACCATGCACCACTAATGCATTCTTTCAGTCAATCATACTCTACACGTATATTCAAGCAAACTTTCAAACATTACCATGCAATTATAGTTCTTTTTTTAACCAGATAAGGTAGTTCTGAGAAGAACTTTTTTTTTCTTTTTTTCTTTTTTATTTTTTTTGTATTTTTTGAACAATTTTGTACTTTTTTTGGTGTTTTTTAAAAATTTAACAAAAAAGGAACTAAGTAAACAGTTAGCTTTTGGAATTAAACATCATTCCAAAAACAAACAAAAAAATAAAAATTAGCATTTATGGTTCCGTTGTGCTGCACAAATAGCATCCACTGACTGTTCACCATAACAGATGATGGTTTTGCACTTAGTGCAGTGCTGCTCCAGAAAAGCAAATTCGGGGCGAATGTCTATTGGAGGTGCTGATGTGGACGCTCCGGAGGTGCTAGCAATGCCTGGTGGTGGATTTTTTGCTGCACGTCTCATTTCTTCTCGTGCCAGATTCCGGGGGTGAATGGTCCGCAGATGTTATTACATACTCGCTGTTCCACAGGAGTATTTCTTGTCACTGCCTCGCGACAGGACCCTTCCACACAGCAAGCATGTAACTTTTCTGGCGTTCACTTTTTTTTCTCCGGCAGGAAAGGTAAAAAATTTCCATACCACTGACTCAGGCCTCTTCTTGGGTGGATCTTCCTCCAAGATATCTTCTTCTGAAGAATGATGAGGAGCTTCTGAACCAGATGCCATTGCTGTAATGCAATTTTTTAAAAACACCCCAAAAAATCCAAAATCAGCTCTGGAAGGAGAAGAGATGTGTCTCATCCAGTGCTCCAAACAGAATAATTAAAATGGGTGGGGTCCTTCAATAGTTACAGTGGGAAATATTATGGACCAATCAAATCCTTTTTTTTGAGGTCACATGGGATTCGCGCACCATGTGCACACGGCGCGGTTTCGCGAAAATAGATTTAAAAGTAATATAAGTTTATTACAAGTAGAAATATATATTATTTTTATGAATACCTTAGATAATCTCTTGCCCTCATATGTACATTAAAGACACATACATATCATTTTTGAATATAAAAACTTTTGCGGGAGTCGCGCACCCAGCGCGCCCCGGCACGTATCCGACATCACGCGGGGCCCGCCACCACGCAAGCTTCGCGTACGCTAATTCGTATGTGTCGCGTATAAGCCGGAGCAGGAAACGCGTACCAGTCGCATACCAAACGCGCACACTACGTCATATACGTATGTAACGTGACTAAAAACACGCACCCGTCGCATACCATACGCGGATCCTTCACGAGTTTCCCAAACAGGCGGCTGGGGTACGCGTACCCGCCGCGTTAGGTACGCTTTTGGTGCGCGATTCCCCCAAAAAATTTACAAAAAAAATTAAACAATATAAATATATTAAAATTAAAGAAAAAAAAGATACTATATTTTACTTTTTAATTTATTAAATAATTTTTTTTTGCAAAATACACAAAAATATACAATATTGTTTAATAAATAATATATTTACAAATAAACAGTTAAAAAAACTACAGAAATTCAGTACAAAAAACATAGGTATAACTATTATTACACTTAAAAATTAGCATTTAAAAAACCGTTGAAATTCACTGAAAAAACCATAGGTTTCAGACACTTTATAGTTAGAAATTAGTATTTAAAAAACCGTTGAAATTCACTGAAAAAACCATAGGTTTCAGGCACGTTATAGTTAGAAATTAGCATTTAAAAAACCTTACAAATTCACTGAAAAAACCATAGGTTTTAGGGAAAGTTATAGTTAGTTGGACATTGCACTCGTACAAAACCCGTGAAATTCCCCCGTTATAGTTAGTTCAGCTAACTATAACTCGCGCCCCCGCAATGCACTGCTGATGACGTCACATATTACATCACTCATGACATGGTCAGTGACATCACTGATGACATCTCAAATGACATCCCGCCGAAATTATTTAAAAAAAACGAAGTGCAGGCTCCTGTGCTTTGTTTTCTATAAGCCCCCGGGTGGGCCAAGTCCCGGGGGCATTGTCCTAATTTATATGGGGGGCCTCCAAGGGCCCCTAAGCCCCGGGGACCGCCACCCCTGGGACTTCTTTTTTTAAATATATATTAAACCTGTGTGGGGGGGGCTCGAGCCCTCCCACACGCCCCGGGGACCGCCACCTCCCCGGGGCACTAATCATGTAAAACCCTAACCATGAGGCCAGGTCCCGGGGATGGGGTCCCTGGGGCCCAAAATGGTCGGGGAGGGGGGTGGTAGTGCCCCCTCCTTCGTTGAAAATATATATATATATATATATATTTGGGCATGCCCCGGGGGATGGGGTCTCCGGGGCGATTGTAAATTAATGAAAGTGGAAGGTTTATTTTATTTTTTTAAATTTGGGGTCGCGACCCTAGCGCGGACCCTAGTGTGAACGCGAGGACTGCGCGACGCTCAGCGCGGCCCCTGGTGTGAACGCGAGGGGTGCGCGGCTCCCGGTCGCGCTGGGTGTGCGACTCCTAGCAAAAATAATTAAGATTTTTTTAATATAAACCTAGGTTATATGTTGGGTTATTGGGTGGCTCTAAAAAGAGCCCTTGTGTTAATTAAGAGTTTCTTGCAGCTACATGTAAGTGCGGATGCAGAGCTTTAGGTTGTTGAGAAACACTGTTTCCTTCATCAGTGAAGTGTACTCCGTAACTCCTGTAGATGCCCTCCATATGGAAACGTATATTGTTGTTATATATGGAGCCCATTCTATGGTCTCTGAGGTAAGCAGAAACAGCTTTATTGACATTTTTTCTAGCTTTCTCAATCTGAGGACAAAATTGATTGGACCACTTCCATTTCTGTTTTTGGCATATGTTAGAGTATACAAAGGCAGTTTGGGGGAAAAGCAACATCAATTCTGCAAAGGTGTCCTTCATTAGCATTTCCAGACCTACCCCAGTCAATGTGCCTAGGTCATTGCCACCACAGTGCACAATCATGAGGTCAGGGGGTTGGAGATGCAAAAATGTTTTAACCAAAGGCATCAATTGGTGCCACTTTAATCCTCTCTGTCCAATCCATTTAATGTCTACATTTTGCAAAGATAGGTTTTTGTCAATACCTCTGCTTTCAGCCTACCTTTTGCACCAGAATACATAGCTGTGCCCAACAATTGAAGTGATGACTGAAGGTAATGAAAAGATGTCTGTAGCTGAGGTAGTCAGTTGGTAGAATGAGAGGTGGACAAAATGGTGTTTTTAAGAAAGTAGAGATTTTATTGACTGTTTAAGAACATTGTACATTCAAAAATAGGGTGCATTTTACTTTGTTTAAAAAGCAAGCTTCTTATTGGTTAGTAAAAAGTGTTTGGAAGGTACAGCAGAAAGGATAAGGTCATGATTTGCAAAGCCAACCACACCTGCTGTTGTCATTTGCAACATTGTGTGGTGAACTTGTGACCTGTCAGTTAAGTTGAATGTTGCATGACCTGTTGCTATGGAAACTGACATTAAGCAGAAGGGGTAAAGAAGTCAGTTGATAAGGGATATTATTTGTGACCAATGGAAATGTGTTTTACAATTTGAAAATCTCTGGGAAGCAATGTAATTTGTTGCTTATGTGTATTTGTATGGAAAAAGAGTGTGAGATTTTTCATTCAACAGATTTATTTAAAAGGTGAGTTATATATTTTTGAGGTTTATTTAAAATAGATTTGACATTATTCTAAAACTGTTGATTGAAATATATTATTAAATGTAGAGATGTATATTGGGATTATTTTTAATGTACTTGAACTTTGTTTAAAAAGCAGTAATGACAGTAATATATATATATATATACATATATATATTTAAGTCTGTTCAAAGGTATAGCTGAAATGTGTATTTTCAAAGATGTTGTAGTTTATTAGGCATCATTTTTTCTTTCTACAAAGGTATAGTTTAATGATACTGCATAATTATAGTTAGTTTGGTAAAATGTAGCACATCTGTGCTGTTTGAAAGATGATCATATAAGGTGTTAATAATTAAGTTTTTGTTCTTAGTTTGTACAGAAGGTAAAGTTAAATGATGCCATATGTTTTAAGACAGAATGGTGAAATAAGGAGTTATTAATTATGCTTCTTTTTGTAGTTTGAGCTAAGGTATAGTTGAATGATGCCACATAATTTTAGATATAATGTGAAGATGTATAATAAAAGTGTGGTTTTAGAAATGCTTATAAAAGGTGTTGTTTATTAGTGTTGTTCCTTAAGTCTGTTGAGAGGTATAGTTTGATGATGTCGTATATTTCTAGATTTAATGGTGAAAATGTAGCTCAAAAGTAAACCACCACATTTTACTCTTTCTGGGATGTTATAGTTATCTACTTAACTAGATAGTATGTAATGACTCATGTATGTGTTCAGATTGTATTTATATAGTTGTATGTATATTTACTGTATTTTTGTGCTCGACTGATTACATGAGTACAAAGGTAGTGAATATATGATTTTATAAGTACATGAGAAATGATTTACTGATTCTATATTGTGCAATCACCCAGATACTATCCAAGCACTACCCATGCATTCATGCAATAACTTATGCACTGGTAAAATCTCCAAAGCTCTACACATGCAGTGCAGCAATCAACCTGTCACTCCCTGTGGACTCTTTTAATCACTCTGCCTTGTCTTTATGTAATGACTGCGAGAAAACCCAAGCACTTATAAATTCACCGTGCTGTCAACTTGCAGCACTCTAAGTATTCAGTTACTATCCATGTACTTGTACAATGACTCGGGCATTAAGACCTGCAGTGCTACAATCAAATGTGCACTATCTATGCAGTCCCCTAACCACCTCCACGCTACTGATTCAGTCCTCCTCTTACCCAGGTAGTACCCATGCACTCCAGCAAACACTCTGTCACTCTCTGTCCACTCCTGCTATCATCCAGCCAGAACCATGTCCTTATCTAATCACTGCGGCAAAACCCAAGCACTTATAAATTCACCATGCTGTCAACTTGCAGCACTCTATCAAGTCGAAGGTGTAGCGGGGTCCTGTTCACTATCAGCATCCAACTTTCTCCTCATTTCCTCTCTTGCGAGGTGCACTGGATGGATGGTTTCCATGTGTTTTTTCATACTGCTTGTTCCACAAGAGTATTTCTTGTCAGACCCTCTGGAGAGCACTCTTTGGCAAATGATGCATGTAACTTTGGTCGCATTAACTTTCTTATGTCCCTCCGGAACACTAAAAAACGCCCAAACAATACTCTCTCTTCTCTTCCTCTTCTGCTGCAGTCTCTGTTCCTCCTCCTGCACTGCAAGTGCATCCACTTCTGCAAAATCTGAAGCCATAGCAGATTTAAAATAAACAAACACACAAAAAAACTATTATTTTCTAGAGAATAAACAAACAGGTCTTCTCTCTATGAAGTTCAAAGAATAAGGGAAATATCAGAAGGATGAATCCTCCCTCCGTCATATTTAAATTGTTTTGAACCAATCAGATTCCTTTTTTGTTTTGCTGACATGAAGTCGCGTAGAACGCGCGCACCCGTCACGCACCCTTCAAGCACCCGCGAAAATCATATATATTATTATATACTATAAATGGAAATTTGTATAATCCTTTAATAAATATATTAGCAAAACTGTTCATTGTTATATCATATTCTAACTTTGTATAGTTATTTTTTCAAATTTTAAAATATGCCGAAGTCGTGACTTTGACGAGATGTCAGCAATACGTGCGAGAAGAGGTTGCGCGCAGTAAGCGGCGAAACCGCGTATTTCGTAACTACTTTCGTCAAAATTATATTAAAAATAATACTTTATAAATGTCACACACTTAAAGGAAAACTTTTATTTATAATTAATTTAAACATATTTCATACTTTACAAATTACGCTGAAGTCACGACCCCAGCGCGAGTTTTCAAAATGGCTACCGGAATGCGCGCACTGCCATCGTGTAGGGTGCGTGAAGGGTGCGCAACTTCTGTATAATATATATTTTTTTAAAAAGAATATAGTTTTCCGAAATAAAAATTATTTATAATTTTTTAAATATATATATATATATATATATATATTTATTTATGTATACATAGAGAAAAAAAAAAATAGGATTCAGGTACACTAGACTTACAGATTTTCTTTTAAAAAACCTTTGAAATTCACTGAAAAAAACATAGGTTTCAGGCACGTTATAGTTAGAAATTAGCATTTAAAAAAACCTTTGAAATTCACTGAAAAAACCATAGGTTTCAGGCACGTTATAGTTAGTTGGACATTTCATTCGTACAAAACCATAGAAATTCTGGCGTTATAGTTAGTTCAGGTAACTATAACTCGTGCCCCCGCAATGCACTGCTGATGACATCACATATTACATCATTCATGATGCTGTTTTGCGGATTTGCGACGGGTCCGCGAATCAGAACAAAACATCAATAGAGTATATATGTTACGTTCAATGTTAAGTTATAAGGTGGCTGTAACAAGAGCCGTTGTGTTCATTATGACTTTGATGAAGCTACATATAAGTTCGGATGCACAGCTTAAGGTTGTTGAGAAACACTCTGTTCCCTTCATCTGTGAAGTGAACTCCATCACTTCTCTAGATGTTATGCATGTCAAAACGTAGATTGTTATAGATAGTGCCCATGTTATGGTCTCTGAGGTAAACGGAAACAGCTTTATTAACATGCTTCCTAGCTTTGTCAGTCTGTGGACAAAATTGATTTGACCTCTTCCATTTCTGTCTTTGGCATATATTAAAGTATGCAAAGACAGTGTGAGGGACAAGCAACAACAGTTGTTCAAAGGTATCCTTCATTAGAATTTCCCATCCTACCCCAGTCAATGCGCCTAAGTCATTGCCACCACAGTGCACAATCATGAGGTCCGGGGGTTGGAGATGCAAAAAGGTTGCAACCAAAGGCATCATTTGATGCCACTTTAATCCTCTATATGCAAACCATTTAATACCCACATTTTGCAAACCTAGGTCTTTGTCAATGGCTTTGTGTTCAGCATACCTTTTGCCCCAGAAAACATAGCTGTGTCCTACAATCCATACTGTAAGCATTTTGAAGGGATGTGTTGAAGGAATCAAGAGACGTCTGTAGCTGAGTAAGTCATTTGGTAGAATGAGATGTATCTAAAATGGTGGAGAAGATGCTGCTTCAGAAAAAGCAGATTACTGATTGATTGTCCATAAACATTGTGTACTCAAAAAATAGGATGCATGTTACTTTGCTGAACAAGCATCTTTCTGATTGGTTATAGAAAAATGTTTGAAAGGTACAGTAGATAGGATAAGCTAATATTTTGCAAAACTCAACTACACCTGCTATTTGCATTTGTAAGCTAGTGTGGTGAATTTGAAAATATGGTGAACTTGTGACCTGCTGGTACAGTTGAATGTTGCAGAAACTGTTACTATGGAAACTAGGATTAAGCAGAATGGGGGAAGGGTTCAAAGTTAACTGTCATTTTAAAATATGAAATGGTAAGTTATATGTGATATGTTTTTAACGTAAGTTTTCCCAAATCAGTACTATGTTTAGAAGTGGTGTGTTCTTGAAAAATAATACTAGTATTGTTGGAAATAGGTTTTTGAACTCCCGTCAGGGTTTGCGACTCCTTCGCGACTCTACACTACGACACCCGGTGGAGTCGCGTCTCCAGTAAGTTACAGAATCAGATTAGGCACTTTTAGAAGAGAGTAATAAAGGGTTAATATGTGTATACAATAGAAATGGGTTTTAGAATTTGAAAAAATGGAGGAAGCATTTTGATTTGTTACTTACATTCATTTGTATGAAAAAAGAGGAAAAGTTTGCCATTACTGGTATTACCTTTTTGAGAGTGGTGCATAACATTTGTTGTGTGGGAAAGAAAAGCTTTTAGGAGTTTCTGATATTTTTATATTCTGCAATAGTATTTCAAAGGTGAGTTACAAATGTGTATGGTGTTTTATGTATTGTGTAGGAGTGCTTCAGTGCTTGTAATGATATTTTTACTTTATAATGCATTATTTTTAAAGCTTGCAAAGCATTAGAGAAATATGATGTTTGAAATATGTTACTAAAAGTAGGAACGTATATTGTCTGTTTTATTGTACTGAAATGAAGATTGAAATAGGTTGTGCATACTAATATGTGTGCTTCCTGAGTCTGTAATGAAAGTAGTAGAGAAAACAGGTTTAAAACATGTTGGCAGATGTATTAAACTATCCTAGTCTATATAACTCTGTGTACGAAACATCCATTACGACAAAGGCATTACAATGGTACATCTGTTGTAATGGCTCTTATTGTAATATTATGCATTGTAATGGAAGTATGTGTTGTAATAGTTTGCGTTGTAACATATATACTTGAAATAAGTTTAAAAGTATGAGACTTACAATAGTGACATGAGAAGAGTTGGTCTTTTATATTTGCCTAGGCCTTAGTTTGTGAGGTGTCCGCAAATAATGATGGTGCAAGAGAAAAGTGAGGTTTCAAACATGATGGCAGATGGATTAGTGTTTATGCTAGTTCATATGTTTTCTGGAAAGGTACACTTGAAGTAGGCCTCATTAATTTAGGTGTCTGCTTTAACTGGAAAGTGCACTCTGTTAAGTTTGAATATCAGCGTGCTATCATGACTAAGGTATGTGTCTACTTCTACATGTATTCTGGCACGTGTTGTACATCAGATGACCCTAACTTAAAAACTATGTAGCTTATCCAGGTGCACAAGTCTTCTCAGTCCTATTAGAGCATTCACTCGGAGAAGCAGGCATCTGTTATATGTAGGTGTCACAGAAGCCCTCGAATACAGAGTTCAATACCCACCTGCCCTTTATACAGAATGTAATACATACACGTTCTTGTACACAAATGTAGGGGAGCATGTGGTGTGAAACAGGTATTTTGGTATTTGTAGGTTTCTTTTGATGTATCCTGTCACCACAAAGAGGCACAGACACACACATTGACGGCTTGAGAAACAAGACTTACAACAGTGACATGAAAAGAGTTGGCCTTTTATATTTGCCTAGGCCTAAGTTTGTGAGGTGTCACTGAATAACGAAGGTGCAAGACAAAAGTAAAGTTTAAAACATGCTAGCAGATGGATTAGTGTTTATGCTAGTACATGTTAGTGTCTTGAAAGGACACGTAAAGTAGGCCGCATTAATTGAGGTGTCTGCTTTAAATGGAAAGTGTACTCTGTCAAGTTTGAATATGTTTGTGCTGTGATGACTGAGGTATGTGTCTACTTCTACATGTATTCTGACACGTGTTGTGCATCTGATGACCCGAACTTACAAACTATGTAGCTTATCATCCAGGTGCACAAGTCTGATCAGTCCTACTAGAGCATTCAGTCCCAGAAGCAGACATCTGTTACCTATGTAGGCATCAGAGAAGTCCTCGAATCGAGAGTTTAATGTATAATGAGAAGAAGGTAATACATGCACTTTCTTGTACACAAATGTAGAGAGCATATGGTGTGAAACAAAGAAATTCTGGTAATTGTAGGTTTCTTTTGATTTATCATGTCACCACAAAGAGGCACAGACACACACATTGAAGTCTTGAGAAACATGGTGAGACCTTCAACTGTGATGTAAGAAGAGTTGGTCTTTCTTATTGACTAGGCCCAAGTTTGTGAGATGTCAGTGAATAAAAAGGTGCAAGAGAAAAGTGAGGTTTAAAACATGATGGCAGATGGATTAGTGTTTATGCTAGTTCATATGAGTATCTGGAAAGGTACACTTAAAGTAGGCCACATTAATGTAATGTCTGCTTTAAATGGAAAGTGCCCTCTGTCCAGTTTGAATATGTTCGTGCTATCATGACTGAGGTATGTGTCTACCTCTACATGTATTCTGACACATGTTGCGCATCTGAAGACCCGAACTTAAAAACTATGTAGCTTATCATTAAGGCTCCCTATTTTCCGTTTTGTTACAGATGAATACAGACGGAAAACAATGTGTTTTCTGTCTGCATTTATTTTTAAAAGTGGATAAATACAGAAAATTGTGCTGTTTTTAAGTGACTCTCCGTGCTGACTTTCATGAATTATAGCCCAACAGCTGAGCAGATGTACAGTATGGGAAATTAAAAAACAGGATGAAATTTCTTTAAATAATGGAATGTGTCAATATACATTTGTGGTATAATGCTAGTATTTACTAGTGGATGTATTGTTATAATATTTGGCAGCTTAAATAGCTAAAACATCAGTTAAATAAATATGGAAATGTACAGTTTTACAGCGTCATTTAAACGCAAAACACTAAATATATATGGATAAATACAGATAAAATGGCCAAAAAAATAAACATGGATAAATACAGATGGAAATGATAAAAATATATATACCATAAAACCGGGAGCCCTACTTATCATACAGGTGCACAAATCTTATCAGTTCTACTAGAGCATTCAGTCACAGAAGCAGACATCTGTTACCTATGTATGCGTCACAGAAGTCCTTGAATAGAGAGTTCATTACCCACCTGCCCTGTATAATGAGAAATTAACTCAAAATAAAAGGCCAGCTATTATTATAGCACTTTTATTGGTGTATACACTTCTGCAGAAAGTATGTGTGATACTGCTCCTCAGGAATAGGACGATACTTTTCAAATAGTCTAAAAGTTGAAGATTATTTATATTAGAAACAAATAACATATAAATGAATTTTAAACATTTCTCCAGTTTATCATGAATATTGTATTATGTATTCTTACCTTGCAAGTAATTTAGATACATCACTTAGTATAGCTGTTTTAGAGTTGTATTATCCTAAACAGCAGTAAAACTGTTTTCAATCTTGAACAGTACCTACTATAAAGAAGAAAAACTAATATTCAATGATATTATATTAGAGAAATTATATTATTACATTTTTGAGAACACAACATTAATTTATAATTAGATAACATTCTCAGTTTCCCTTTTTGCTGTTCTCAGATTGCACATAACTTCACCATACACAGTGATTTGAATCTAGCATGATAATTAAAAAACGGGGAAAAAACAATCGAATTGATTGTACAAAAAACCCTAATCAGCATAGTACATCATTATCACTATGTGTAACTATGCGTTTTCCTATCTAAACTTTCTTAATCACTTCTTTCGTCTACATTAACTCTATTTTTCATCACACATACTTTGGAAAAAATTTACAATCTCATTTACATCTGGTACAATATTGACAACAAATATATTAACTATTTGCTTTTAAACACAATTTACAAAATATATCTATTAGGCAAAATAATAATGAAAACACTAATTATAAACACTAATAGATTGCAGTGATTTGTATTTTCTGTTGACATCTTTCCCAATAGGCTGAATGATGTTCTTAAAACTTTGCTGCAGAAATAACATGTAAGAATTTGTTAACTGAAAAGGCAATCTAGGTTGGAATTCCAGGTGGGCATCATTGCAATATGTCCATCCTTTGTTACATTTTAAATAAACAGTATAG
Source organism: Calotriton arnoldi (assembly GCA_963921515.1). Taxonomy (NCBI): domain Eukaryota; kingdom Metazoa; phylum Chordata; class Amphibia; order Caudata; family Salamandridae; genus Calotriton; species Calotriton arnoldi. The sequence continues at coordinate 3,090,130 of CAWUFW010000282.1, forward strand.
TGTCCAGATGTTGTAGTAGGTCCATCATGGAAAATAATAGTCACTGTTGTATAAGTTCTTCCTGTAATAGATATTTGACTTCCTTTAAAATTTGTAATTTTTGTTTCCAATTCTCTTCCATTTGCTCTACAACGTTGTAACATTGAAATGACATCTTTCCCAAATCTTTCTATATGTAATGTAGACAACATCTCTGATCTACAATGTGAAGATGTAATATCCTGATTTGCTGTTTTAATCAATTTGTTAAAAGGTACTGATTTGCAGTCTGGTATTGTTAAGTATTGGAATTGTTCTGTTTGTGTTTCAGGGGTAGAAGTAAATGAACACTCTTCACACTTTTGGTCCCATTTGTAACTTAGTCCAAATAAGTTATCGTTGTGTTTTTCCTTCGTGTTCAAATACTCCAAGCATGAGCATTATAAATTCTTGTGCATCTTGTTCTATGTTTAGAGTAAACGTCAATGAACCAGTACATATATCTAAAAGATGCCGAATGCCAGAAGCAGTATGCATTTTACTTCTGTCACTTACCAACTGTTGAAATAAATGATGTAGTGCAGAACAAAATCTGTTTTCACGATTTTCCATGATTTCATGATGAAGATGTGGTAAATGAACACAACATTCAGAATCACATTAGCATAACAGTTGATACCTGAACTGTTTTCCAACTGGTATCCTACAATGTCACCATCACTTTTCACATTTTTTTTTCTTTACTCCTTCAACTTTCTTTCAAATGTTTTCCTATTTTCAACCTCAGTTGAATGTTTGACATATTTCCATTTTGGACACACTACACGTTTCTCATATATTGGATACTCACCTAAATGAGGATCATAAGGTCTTAAACGATTGTACTCTCTTACACAATTTGCATCAGCACTAAGCTTTTTCTCATAAAAATCTATCAAATATAAATCATACAATGTTCTTACTCGAGACAATGCAACATATGCCATTTCCTCTTTGAACACCGCAGTTCCAATATTGACAAAAGCTCTGTCTATACTGCTTGAGATTCATGAATAGTTACTGCATATGCTAGAGACAGAGGAAACTGTTGTCTACGAACATACAAGTCCTTTACAAGCAAAAATCATACAACGCAACGCACAATCTGTCTTACCTCATTAATCTGGTCAAATTTTATAATCAGAAATTCTATTACATCTCCATTTTGAAAATTTACAAAATCAACAACTTTTCTTATTGCTCCATTTACTAATCCTTCTACATTCAAATTATGCCGCAAAATTACTTGACAGTTTTTACATACATGTAAAGTCTTTTCAAATTCTGCAGTTTTAGATACAGACTTTTCCCAAAAATCCAATTTAGCCTGTGGTTTCTCAGTAAGAAGAATTGCCACGCCCTGATTTTCGATTTTGTCAATAGCTTCAATTTCCAGAATTTGTAGTTTTTCCAGTTTGAGAAGTAGTTCATTAAATGTAGAACACTCTTGCAGTGTAGGCATTAGGCAAACTATAGACTTGTTTTCTACGAGCTTATTGTACATTACTTCTGCTCCCTTTTTTCAGATGTAAACAAGTTCCTTAGTAGCCGACTTTCTAAAGCTTGTTTACCATGTTCCATCAACATACCAATTCTTAAGTCTTTAAGAATATTTTCATAATCTTCATCACCTGCGTATCGTATATTCTTAACAAGTTCTTTATATTCAAAGTTTAAACAAATATTTAAATTACCAATACTTCCCAAAGATTTCCTTGTGTTATCATGGTGAAGTGTTTAAAAACAGGTTGTCCTTTAACGGGAGGAAGTTGTAGTACGTCTCCAAATACAATTAAATGTTTTCCTCCAAACAGAACATCATAATCTGTTTTTAAACTCTGTTGCATTGGCAAGTTTACAAACGCAAGCATTAAGTTTGACACCATGCTTACCTCATCACTGATTAAAAGTTTTAGTTTCTTGAGTACCCTTGATACTGCAAAGCAAGCTTCTCCAGGTAGCTTTTGAGATTCCAATTTATTATCATGTTCAACAGGTTTAACGGCTAGGGCGGTCAAGGGAGAGGAGTTGGCCTAATGGCTAGGGCGATCGACCTCAAATATGTGGAACCGGGTTCGAGTCTTGGCAATGACGCTGAACATCCTGTGATTCTAGGCAAATCACTTAGGGCCATATGTATCAAGCATTATTGCGATCGCAAACGCGATTCGCAAAAATACAGCGTATGCGATCGCAAAAATGCCCACTGCGATGTATGAAGCATGATCGCAGTGCAAAAATGCCAATCGCAAAAATAGCGATTCGCATTTTTCTGCGAAGGAGTTTCTGCGAATAAAATTGCAAATTCGCGATTTGCATCCTTTTTCCTTGCGAATATCACTAATTAAGAAATCACATTTTGCCAATTCGCAACGAAAAGTATTAAAAAATCACTAATTGCGATTTCACAAAATTCGCAATTTTGCACCTCGCAATTACCACCAACTCAGAGCAGGTGGTAACCAGGTGCAACCTATATAAACTGGCCCAGAATGCCACAGTGGTTTTTCACAATGGCTGCATTCTACGTCATTGTGAGGAGGCTGAGGAACAGAGCTGCTGCCCAGGGAAGGAGGCGCCAGGAGAGGATATTCAGGGCACGCATCACCTTGTTAAAATGCAAACTCCAGAGGAGATACAGTAGAAATACAGGCTGCACCCAGACAGCATCCTAGATCTCATTGAGGAGTTGAAGCCCATGGTAGAGCACCCCACACACAGGACACGCACCATCCCCACCCATGTGCAGGTCCTCTGCTCACTGCATTTGCTTGCGTCTGGGAGCTTCCAGGGGGTCATAGCAGCAGCAGCAGGAGGGGTCACACAGAGTAGCCTTTCGCGCTTCTTTCATGCGTTCCTGGATGCCGTGATGCTGCGGATGCATCACCACATCCAGTTCCCAAACACGCAGCAGGCACTCGACCAAACCAAGCAGGGGTTCTACCAGATCGCCCGTTTCCCCCATGTCATCGGCTGCATCGATGGCACCCATGTCGTCCTCTCCCCACCATCCCAGACTGAGTATGTGTACAGGAATCGGAAATGCTATCACTCCCTGAATATTCAGGTAGTCTGCAATGCTGCCCATGTAATCACAGACATCGTGGCTAAGTATCCAGGGAGCACACACGATTCCTACATCTTCCGCCACAGTGGGCTACACCGTCGGCTCGTGGCTGGCGAGTTCGGAGATGGCTACTTACTGGGTAAATCCATGGCTCACATCCATACATGGGATGAAGGACAGGACAGGGAGGGCAGTGTGTGACCCATGTTTTTCCCACCCTGCAGGTGACAGTGCGTATGCGGTGAGGGAGTACATCCTGACGCCCTATCTCAATCCTACAACTGCTGTCGAACGGCGATTCAACAACGCCCACAGGTCCACACGTAGTGTCATCGAACGCACATTTGGCATCCTGAAAAGCCGCTTTCGGTGCCTCCACAAGAGTGGTGGTGCCCTACAATACAGCCCGCAGACCTGCTGCAAAATCGTGGTGGCTTGTGCAATGCTGCACAACGTTGCAACAAAGAAGGGCACCCCAGTGGAGCTGACCGACTCAGAGTCGTCGGACGAGGAGGGACCAGCTCCCCGTGCAGGACCAGCAGGTGGTGTTGGGGCAGCTGCCGGACGCCAGAGACGGCAGGAGATTACGCCCAACTATTTCTAGGTGGGCAATAATGACACAATGCAAGGTATTGGTGCACAACTGTGTTAATTCCCTTCATAATGACACAATGCAAGGTATTGGTGCACAACTGTGTTAATTCCCTTCACAGCAGGAAAGTTAACTTCACACAGCCTGATGTGCACACTATGTCAGACAACAGTAGGTAGCACTTGTTCACACCACAGTGCAAGTCTTCCAATATAATGAGTCAATATGCAATGGGTTTCCTCACCCAGTGCTATGTCCCACTCATGCCACTTCAGCGCCGGCGTGCACGGCTTGTTGTTCCTCCCGCAGGGTCCACACCGTCCTCCCCTGTGCCATCGTGTGATCTCCCCTGACGCGCGCTGCGACATCTGTCTTGTGGGAGGGGGGAGTGATGCTGCTCCTGCTGGACTGCCCATCCTCTTCCAGTGAGCTGAGGGGTCCTGTCCCACCCATGGCTGCTGCCCGCAGCTGATCCACAGCATGTGTGACCTGCACAAGCCCCCTTGCGACATCCTGGCTGCAGTGTGCCAGCTCATTCTGCATGCTGACACAACGACGTGCCAGCACAGATGTGGCTGTGGACATACGGTTCACTGCCTTGGTCTAAAGGTCCTGCCGCTTGTAGTAGCGCTGTCTCTCTGCGCCTGTCTGCACGGTCTCGCCGCATCTCTCTGCGCCTGTCTGCACGGTCTCGCCGCATCTCTGTGCACATCGCTTCCATTGCGCTAGCCATGGCCATGACACCATCCCTAATTTGGGTCAGATTAGTGTTCTGTGCTGCTAGTTTGCGCTGCATTGATTTCATTGCCTTTGCTTGCAGGCGCTGTACGTGAAGCATGTTGGCCTCGAGGCCGGCAAATACTGTTCCTTCGACGGTGCTGGTGGATGGACGGACCCTGCGCCAGAACGGGATTCCTGTTGTGTGACGTGCAGGGGACTGTGCTGTGCGTGTTGGACCATGCTGGCCCTGGACTGGCCGCTCATCGCCACTTGTGTCATCTGTATCTGCCTCCAATGGTGTAAGTGGTGGTACAACACGGCGGCGCCTTTGTCTCACAGAGATCACTGGTGAGCCCTCATCATGCTCCTCTGGCCCTGACTGTTGTCCTGGTTGGTATTCCTCCTCCCCTTCTGCCATGTGTTCCTGTGTCACTGGAACTGCTGTGGATGCAAATGCACATATTAATTTGCTATCCTGCCTCACATTTTTTTTTTGCAATAAATATTTCATTTGGGATTTACATGTGTCCTATCTGTCTGTTGTTGCCTCTCATGATGCACACATTCTGAATGTGCCTTGCTGGGTGTCACTGCTCCATTGCTTGTTAGATGTGACTACAGGTCTCAGAATGCATTACTGGGTGTGCTGGCCTGCATGCACTTGAGTAGCAATGATGTTTGGTGCCTGTGTCTTTCCTGGGTGTGTGGGTGGTGTGGTGGGGTGTCAGGGGAATGTTAGCATGCTTCTCACCTTGTCTGGTGCCTGGGGGCTCCGAGCTGTCCAAGTCAGCCACGCCACTCACTCCAGCAGCAGGGTGCTCTCCACCAACTCCTCCAGAGGGGTGGGATCTGTTGCGGTGGATGTCCCACCACCGGTCTTACGTGCCTCAGCCAGCCTGGTAGCCACCTTTTCTTTGGACCTCTTGCGCATATCATACCACCGCTTCCTGAGTTTTTCTACGGTGCGGTGGGTGACGCCAATGGCATTTACCTTTTCTTGTATGCCTGCCCATATTTTCCTCTTGCGTGCCTCAGGCACACGCAGTGATTTCTTCCCAAAAAGTAGTTCATGACTTTCAGCCATTTCCTGTATGAGCACCTCCTGCTCCCTTTCACTGTATTAGATTTTCCTTTTCCTTGCATTCTCCTCCCTCTCCTTCTTCTCCTGGGGATCCATTGCTCCTTCTCTGAATGGCACTGCCCAGTACTTTCCCTATCCTCCCAGCCTCTCACTCAGCTGTTGGCAATCAGGTCATCAAGCTGCACCTGATTTGCCGATTCGCCAATTAAGAAATCGCTATTTAGGTATTGATTCTCTGTTAGAAATGGGATTTCTGGTTGGCTAAGGCTTGCGCCAAAGCCAGGCAGAAACCACCACTCTAGTCAGGGCGAGGGAGTTACACGCCAAAGATAACCCCTGCTCACCCCCTTGGTAGCTTGGCACGAGCAGTCAGGCCTATCCCGGAGGCAATGTGTAAAGCGTTTGCGCGCGCACACAGCAACAACACCCCAGGCACACCACAAAAGGAACTCCACACAAGGTTATATATAAAAATAGCCTTTGTATTATAATAAACACATTAGATCATAATCACACAATGTATACTGTGCCAACTGGCACTAGGCAGTATTTACAGGGGAATTATATACAGGACCAGGCCAATCGGGCCCTGGTCAGAACCATCAGAACAGGTAAGTAGATGCCAATATAAAACACAACCAGTAACTACTGGTACAATAATGACCTCAGCATTATCACATTAGGGGTAAAACATCTTAGGCCCAAACCTCCTACGCCTAAACACTTTACGCAACTAGGTACTACCACTAATCATCATAACATGACATTAGGTATCACAAGCATAAAGGCATTATGCAATAATCATCACGGTAGGCATCACACTACGCATAAATCACAGTAGGCGCAACATTAGGGCCTTGCGCCCTACCAACACTGGTCCCTGGCCAACTGGCCTCTCACTGGTGGCCCCAATGCCCTATGTCCAACAGTCAAGGCGTAGCTGCAACTGCAGCAAAGCCAGGGGCGCACAGCGCTGGGGCAGGAGCGTATCTCACTCCTTTACTTTCAGGGAAAACAAAATGCCCACAGAGAAAAATGGCCCGGCACTACTCGTGCCTCTTCGGTCCCACTCCGGGACTCAAGGAGCTACTTCACCAAAACTGCCCCCTTTTTGGCAGCTGCCCGCAGCTGTAATTAGCACCAACAATGTACACCAAATGTTGCAGCTGCCCGCTGTCAGACAGGGCAGCTGTAGAACAGCACCGTCCCAGCCACCTGTTTATCAATGAGCCTCACTCACCGGGCTCCTTCGTTTTTAGCTCCGTTTCCCTCTGGTGCTGCCTCTGGCATCCGCACGGCGTTGTGGAGCCCCCCCCCTTCACTGGGGCTCCTCTTTCTTGGCAGGCGCGGGGCGGGCTCTCCCTACTTCACCCGGGGAAAAGGCACGGCAACACGTAGACGGGGTGGGATCCCGCCGGACCCAGGCTCTCCTTGTCAGCGCACGTGGGGGTCTTCACGAGCACGGGAGCCCCGCTGGACCACACACCACTTCCGGCTGCACGATCTCCCTCGAGCCAGGACTTCCCGCCTCCGCCCTGCGTCGCGATGACGTGGTGGTGGGAGTCCCGGTTGCCAGGCAACACTCCGGCTTCCTTCTGGGCCGCGGCAGTGATTTTCCTGGATGCGGCGCTTCCCTCCTTCCTTCACCGAAGCGCGGGGTGGGCTCCCGCCTTCGTTTAAATTAAATATAGTGGCGGGGTGGGTACCCGCCACAACAGCACTCCAGCGGGGTGGCACCCGCTCGTAAATAGGAAAATGAAAACGGCAAAGATGCGGGGTGGGCACCCGCGGGATACACAAAAATTGCGGGGTGGCACCCGCTCGAAAAATTAGCATACAGCGGGGTGGGCACCCGCTGTTTGAATTCCCAGGCAGCAGCCCAGCGCTGCAAATGAAACAACAGAAGCGCTCTTCCAAATAAAAGTAAAGCTCTCTTCCAAATAAAAGTAAAGCGCTCTCAGGATCTTGAAGTCCCAAGTCCAGGGACAGCCTTTCAGGATGAAGGGGGCAAAGGGCTGGGCCCAGGCAGGCCAGCTCACAGGGCCCTCCAGCAGGGAGGCAGTCCCTAGTGGCGGTTCCTCCTGGAGCCCAGCAGCAGGTCCCCCTCAAGTCAAGAGAACAGCACAGCAGAACATTTTCATGGGGTCACAGCCCCTTCTTTTATACACATATCCCCCTTGGTCACACAGCACAGGGCTGGGGGAAAACCAGATGCAACTGGTTTGGGGGAGCTTTGGAGCACTTTGTTGTGCTCAGCTCCTCTCCTTTTTGTCAGGTGGGGGCTAGGTGCTCAGACGCACCACAGGGGGCGGAGCCAGCATTGTGGAGGGAAGGCACAGCCCTATTCAGGTCCCAGGTGCAACTCCTCCCTCCCATCTACATGCAGATCTCCCTAGTCATCACTGGGCAGACTCATCTTGGCTCCTGGAGCCAAGCACACCACCCAGCCCCTGTCCATCACAAGCCAGACATGCTCTCCACATCAGGCAGGCAGACACACAGCACACAGAAATGCCAACTTCTAAAAGTGGCACTTCTCCACTAGTCACAATAAATCTGCGGACACCATTGTGCAGCATTTATTCTCACGAGTTCGCACATACTAAACTCGCCCCTGCACTCCTCTCACACCAGGAATTACCATGGACACACATATCCCCATGCATTCCTATGGGAGGGCAGGACAATCTCGCCACACGCACTCATAGAGTGCACGCACTTTACACTGGGCCACAGTGCTAAAGTGCGCAGAGGCCAAAAACCACCAACACTACACAGGGAAAAGGCTAAGAGCCAGGCAAAAAGTTTAGGGGTGAACCTGCCAAAAAGGGCCAAGTCCAACATTCTCAAATTGCGATTCGCAAATTTTCGCAATTTGAGAATCGCAACTTGTCATTTTGATACATATGGCCCTTAATCTCCCCGTGCCTAACAAAAAAAATGAATGTGTCCTCATGTAACGCAACTGGTGCTATGTAAAGCGCTCTGATACCCGATACCTTCGGGTCAAGTTCGTGCTATATAAAACTACGTAAAAAAAAAAAAAATGAAAAAAAGGTAGCATAAGTAATTGATGTAAAGTAATACCTTTAATGTTGTGTGCTGCTTATCCATTTGGAGCTGTTATGGCACGAGATAAATGTGAATCTGTAGTTTTGTGTAGATAACTGGCCTAAACTTAAATTAAGAAACGTTTTCCTGTTCCAGCTTGACCACTAATGTAAAATAGAATAGGTTTAAATGATAAAAATTGGCATTCTTTTTTTTTTTTTTTTTCATGGAGCAAACCATGTTCTACCTGTTTGACTTATAGATATATTTCTTTTTGTTCAATATTTGGTTGTTCCTCTAACTTTTCAAACTGAATAATATCCTGTTGTGCTTCCTGCATTGCAGTTTCTACCTCATTCATGGCTATTGCTGCTTCGTTTTCAATAATTGGTTGTCCCAGTGGATCTTGAGTCAATGGACCAGAACTTTGACTGCTTTGTGAACTTTCTCTAGCTATTTAAGCTGCAATAGTTCCTTCTTGTTAAATCTCATAATTTAACATTTGTAAGTAAGTTGGAAAAATTATACACTGAATGCTGTTTTTAGTTGCATTAAAAGAATCGTAATAGCAGTCAAAATCTCCAAGTAATTCTGTTTCACTACGCCAAGGCTTAAACAGTTGTAGAAGTGCTAAATAGAAAAATTATCTCTTATCTGCCGTTTCACAACTAATTTTTCAGTGGTTAATAAGATTCCCTTTGACATGTTTCACTAAACATCCATCATATCCAATTACTGCATATTTTTCTTTTATATTTTTTCTAACGTTCTTTTTAAACCTTTAATGCTGAAGTATTTCCTACAGGCATAGGTTTTCAAAATGTGGACTCCTTTTGGGATAGTATGTATCCAGTTTATTAGTATTGACAATATCATTACTTTCTGGCTCATACTGTGCTAAGTATTCAATTTCTTGTAAAGATTTTAATACTCTGTTTCGTGTGGAGGCTAAACCTAGACTTACCCAAATGATTCCTCTTGACTTTGAATATAAACTGGCTGAGCTCAAGTGATCCGAACATTCGTAGGATCCAGTCTCTCTATGGGAAAGCATTTTCAAGCTGAAACTGTACAATCTGTTGCTAAGACTCTTTTCTGCTGAAATTTCTTCCTACGTTTCTTTCATCTCTGAATATCCATGTTTGCATTCCACATTTTCAAAATAATTGGATTGTAGTCATTAATGTACTTTGAACCTTCTGTTCTTTTTCAGTTCTATGTATTCTTGGGAGATTTTTGAGTTATTGTATGTCTTACTGCTGAGAAAAAACTATTTACTCTACCTTTAAAAATTATAGGACGTGGGAATCCAAAACGAAATTTTGTGTAAAATTTTCCTTTACATTAATATTTCCGTCTGCAATATTTCCCACATCTGACTTTGAAAGCGTAAAACTTGTCTCAAGCTCTTTCCTCCTCCTTCTCTTGGAATGGCACATGTTACATACTGTTCGATGAAAGTCAAAACAGTTTCATCACTACCTGTTCCAGATTTTGGTGCATTCTTTATCCATAATAGCATGCGTATATGAGGAGCACCTCTGCCTTAGTACTCTTTTCGCCAAAAGAAATCAGTTACCTCTCTAAGCGGTGGGTCACTTATTACAGATAAATTACATCATAGCTTGAAACCTATGGTTAAAATATCTGCAGACATTTACAGGATCCAAACAACAGTTCTCCAGCTGTCTTCAGTTCAATGTTTTTCACATTTGAATTGGCTTCTTGATGGAATTCAAGTAAATCATCCCACGCATATTCAGCACAGCTAAGTGTTAGAAACCATGTAGGTCGATACCAGTATTCATTGGTGCCACGTTTGGCATGCCATCAAATCCATTAACTGAGTTTCTAAATTTTCATCTCTTTCTTGAACTTTGTCCATGAAGTCTTTTGCAGAAACATGTTGAAGATCAACTCCTATTTTCAATATATTGTTTACTGCATATGAAAAGGCAGACAAATCACTTTCAAAGAGAAGATAAAATATATATGGAATGCATTGCCAAAATCTTGGAATACAATCTTGTTGATCGGTACTCTGATGCTGGAATCGGTACAGCTCGCTCATCAAATCGTCCACCTTCTCCAGTGGGGAATAGGTGTGGAAAACTTCTAGCTTCTAAACTTTTTTCCCCATACACTCATGGGAGTTCCCTTTGCTTCATTCATTTGAAATAATTCAATACTGTTTCCTATGATTTCTTTCGAATGCAAAGGATGTATATTATAGTGTTCATAAATTTATTCACTCCTGGACTTGACCACTTTTTCAATTTGTCCACTTGAGGTTAGTGTTTCCTCTTGTAAACATATTGTTTGTTCATCAACATTCACATTCTTATAATAAATATTATTCTGTACCAGGTATAATGTAGCCTTTTGAAGTTTATTAACATCTACTAACTCTTGCTAGATTTTGTACTCTTTGTTGGTACACCATTTACTAGAATAACTACTGGCTCATTTTCCTTTCTCTCTACACCAACAGTTACAATATTATTCTTAAAATCTAAAGGTAAGTATACAACTCTTTCTTTAAGATCTTTTTGCGAATCTGTTTGTGGCAGCTTACCTGTTTTAGCCTCCATACAAACAAATAAAGAACAAATTGCTGCCACTTATCACTGTTTTCTTTTGCACTTTTTAAATATAAATCAACATTCCTAGTTTGACTTCTATAGTGAGTACGTCAACAACAAATATAGTTTGGTTTTTCAGATGAAACTGTTAAACTTTGTAATTTCTTTTGCAAAATCATCATTACTAATCTCTTTCTCTTGTTCTTCAACACCTATATTATCAAACGCTCAGTTTCTCTACACTCCTCTTCAGAACCAAAAAAAACTATATCATCACAAACTTTCTGTACATCTGATAAAGAACCGTGCAAAAGAGCTGTATTCATCTCACTTAAACATAATGCAGGAATTTTTACATAGTAAAGTTTCCTTACTACCGTATTTCAGAGTTGTGTACAGATAACATTCTTAAATGATGAAAAGTACTTTGGCACACTTTTCTTGAAAGACAAGCCAGAGAATGACCCTGCAACTTAGTAAATGTTCTTATTTTACATGGATCTAGTCCTTGTAACACCTTAATCTTCTGCTTAATTCTTTGTTTTGCATATGGTCACAAAAAAATATCGTAATGTCAATAGACTCCTGTCGAATACTGCTACAATCCCACTTTTATACAGGAGCTTGTGTACTCTTTCCTTGAACTTCTTCAGCTATTACTTCGTCTACATTCCTAGGAACCGTTTTTTCCTTTGGAATGGGAGAGCCATCTCTTACCTCATAACATCGACGACTAATATCAACTGCATGTACTAATGTGTTCTCTTGAAAATAACTTTCTTCATTAAAGAAAGGCTCAGTACTGGAAGTGTGCTTCCCTTCACTAGTAAAAGTTTTACAAAAGTTACTTCTATTAACTCGTCTTTTTCTTTTGCTTTTCTCCTTCATAAACACCATTGTTTTATCCAATGTTCTCATTCTCTTCAATATTATTAGAAATAATTTTCGTTTTAATTCAAAAGCTCTATCTACTACACTTTCAATCTGTTGCTTTTACTTATAAGCTGCTGATCTTTTATATTTTTACAATTTTTTAATACATTTTGAATTACTCTACTTCTAAACTTTTTTTTCTTTTTGACATTTTCCACATTTTTTAATCTCTGTAAAACTGTTTTAAGAAACTGTTTAGTTATTTTACCAGAAGAGCTTTTTTCCTGTATAACCTTTTGCGCATTATCTAATTTCCTCTTTTCACTTTTGTTTAAGTAGTACTGTTTTTTTTGTTCTCTTCTCTTTTCATGTTTTCTTGCCATCTTCAATTTTTTTCCCCCAAAAAAGTAAACATCTAAAAAAAAGAGAACAGTTTCAATAGTTTGTTATATCAATTAATAATCTTAAATTAATTATATATTACTATTTATAATAATCAATAAGCAGTTACTTACAATTACATTGGCATTCTCTCCATAACAAATAAATATGTAGGATACCTAACTATGCACATTAGCAAAGCTGTAAATGGTTGAAAGTATGGGAGAAAACATATATGAATTACTGTACACTTATTTTCTAAATTTTTGTACAAGAAGATGTATGCGTTGTGTTTTCCTCATTACACAGGGCAGTCAGATGTTTAACTCTATATTCCACTGCTTCTATGATCGCTACCTAGGTAAATGGTCTAGACTTCACCAACTAAATGCTGTAGTAGGACTGAGAACATTTGTCCAGCTGTATGTTAACCTACATAGTTTTTAAGTTGGGGGCATGAGCTGCACAACACATATCAGAATACATGTAGAAGTAGACACATACCTCAGTCATGATATCACACACATATTCAAACTTAACACGGTGCACTTTCCATTTAAAGCAGACACGTACATTTATGCAGGTAAATTCAAGTGTACCTTTTCAGAGACTCATATGAACTAGCATAAACACTATTCTATCTGCAACATGTTTTAAACCTCACTTTTCTCTTGCAGCTTCATTATTCACTGACGGCTCACGAATTTAGACCTAGGCAAATATGAAAGGCCAACTCTTCTCATGTCATTGTTGTAAGTCTCACTATGTTTCTCAAGACCTCAATTTGTGTGTCTGTACCTCTTTGTGGTAACATGATACATCAAAAGAAGCGTACACATATCATAATACCTCTGTTTCAAACCACATGCTCTCTAAATTTGTGCACAAGAAAGTGTATGTATTACTTTCTCTTCCTTATACAGTACAGTTGAGTATTGAAAGTGCTTTTTATTATATTTAAAAATTTGACAGTTTTGGAGTTTGATGTATCTTCTCATTTGAACAAGTATGTTAACATATATCATAGAGCTAATTGGCCTAAGTTTTAAACAACAGAATCTACTATATATGGCACAACCCATGCACTCATACATTCATACACACACTACCTGTACACTTATGAATCACATAGCCACTAGCTTTGCAGTCATCCGTTTACTCAGGCAGCACCTATGCACTCATTCATTGACTCAAGCACTATCCATGCACTCATGCATTCACCTAAGGAGTACCTTTGCACTCATCTCAACAATGATACACTAATCCTTGCACTTATCCATTTGTTCATGCATTACCCATGCACTCATCCATTCACTCAGGCACTACTTATGCACTCATCCAATTACCCAGGCACTACACATGAACTCATCCAATCACTCAGGCACTATCCTTGCACTCAACCATTCACTCAGACACTACGCATATACACTCATCCATTCACTCAGACACTAGCCATGCACTTATGCAATGACCCAGGCACTACCCTTGCACTCATCCGGTAACCCAGGCACTAGCCATGCACTCATCCAATCACTCAGGCACTATTGCACTCAACCATTCCCTCTGGCACTACACATACACTCATCCATTCTCTTACGCACTACCCATTCACTCATCCAATCACCCATGTACTACTCAGGCACAATGCATACACTCATCCATTCTCTCAGGCAATACCCTTGTATTCATGCAATGACGTTGGCACTACCCTTGCAGTCATCCATTCACGCAACATATACTTTTTCTTTTTTAAACCAGAATAAGTGGCTCCGTAAGAACCGTTTTTTTCTAACTAGTTTGTATTTTTTGTGTGTTTTTTTAGATTTTTAAAAATGAAAATGTAAACAAAAATACAAGCACAAAACTGCGTGCCAAATTGGGGGGGAAAAATCAACAATGATGGTTGTTAATGGAGTCCACGATGATTTGGACAACCTGTTCCCCCACTCTCAAAACTGTTATGCATTTGGGGCAAAAAAAAGTCCTGCCTGGCAAAATCGGGCAATGTGTGGGTGGAATGTTCTGCAGCCCTGCCTTGATGTTTCTGGCTGCGCATCTTGACCACCGTCCTAAACTTTTTAGAAACACTGTCACTGGATGATGTCATCAGTGATGTCACTGACCATGTCATGAGTGATGTAATACATGACGACATCAGCAGTGCATTGCGGGGGCGCGAGTTATAGTTAGCTCAGCTAACTATAACGGCTGAATTTCTCTGGTTTTGTAAGAGTGAAATGTCAGCCTAACTAATGTCTCTGTAACCTTTGGTTTTTTCTGTGAATTCTAAGGTTTTTTTAAATGCTAATTCCTAACTATAACGTCCCTGAAACCTGTGGTTTTTCTCAGTGAATTATATATATATATATATATTTCGAACGCTCGTTTTCCAAAGTCTTCGTGACAATAACGAGAATGGACCCAATTCAGTGCATATGCGTGTTTATTTCGCGCTCCACCAAGCCGCCATAACGCGTTTCGGCCGTTCCCGGCCTTGATCACATGACAACGCTGCAGGGCGGGTTCTCCCCTTTTAAAGTAACGGTGCTGGTTTAGCTTATACTAGATATGGAAGACATACTGTCATAATTACGATAAAATTCGCATACATGGACTATAAATGTTTTGTATAATTACATAAGTCCTAAATCTCATAGTACACTTTCCTGAGCTTATCAATACAATGATTTAAAATGATTAATCATTGAAACTAAAAAAATGACAATTGCCCAAACACATATAGCTAATCCGTGCATGAATATAAATACTGTGTATAAATCCCCACTAAAGTGCAAGTCCATAAAGTGCATAGTGCTTAACAATGTGCAATATGAGTTAAAATCTGGAATAGCAGCAAGGTATTTATATTGTGGTTGCATAATGCAACCATGTTGCGATGGATGAATCCCTAATAGCTATACATGTCAATTTCTCAATAGTACAATTTAAAATACCTTCACGTTGCATTGTAATTACATATTGTAAATAAACATATGAATACTGTAGGTTTCAACTATTGTACTCGTGGAGTTTAGCAGTATGGTAGGGTAAATCCAATTTCCGTTTCTTGCTATACTAGCAGAGGAATACCAATAGTATCTAGACAGAAGTATATGTTTATCCAATCCACACAGCTAGTTCCCACAAATGAGGATATAAAAATAAATATATATATATAAATATAAAATCATTCTAACTGCATAAATATGGATAAAAAACCATTCTAAAATACTTTGGTAAACAAGGTAATGATAAAAATATAAATATTTATATGATTAAAATTTAAGTCAATATTTGGGATAAATGTTATAAATAAGATAGATCAGGAAAGCCTATAAATATGTGTGCATGTCTTCGCTTGTGTTCAAACCGCTTGGCTGCTTCGTATCAATTTCGAGTATATATCGGGTTTCTAGGCGTCTCAACTTGGCCTCCCTGTTGCCCCCTCTTTTTTGCGGGGGTATTGCATCTAGGACAAAGTAGTTAAAATACTTGAGACTACTATTGTGTGATTCCTTAAAATGCCTAGCAACAGGGTAACTGGGATCGTTATTTACGATGGCTCTAGTGTGCTGTAAAATCCGTTTGTGTACAGCCAGTTTGGTGCTGCCTATATAATAAAGATTGCAGCTACATATTAAGGCACACAGCATATTCTGTTTTACAGGAAAGATACTGGCCAATCATGTGTGTGCGGTCGCTGAAAGCTGTTTGATACGAGGTTTTATTAATGCCAAATTGGCAGGCTTTACAGCTAGAACATTTGTAGAATCCCTTTCTAGCTTGCAACCATGTTTTGGTTTCCTGATCTTCTGGGCTATTTGTAACCAATGCATTGCCCATTGACGCCGTTTTTCTGTATGTTATGTCTGGCTTTTTCGGAAGGAGACTACCAATAATTGGATCCCCCAGTATAATGGGCCAGTTGCGTCTGATGATCGATCTAATCTGTCCTTCTTGCCTGGAATATGATAAGATTAATCTAGTAGGCTCCTTAGTTTTTTTGTTGTTGTTATTTATGGCCCCCTGAGACCTGGATTTGTACTGGAGTAAGTCTTGCCTAGCTTGTCTGTTAGATTTAAGAATTGCTGCATCTATTGTTCTTGTACTGTATCCCCTCTCCAAAAATCTGGTTTTGCATTCCATTTGCTTGTCCCTCATATCATTTTCTTCACTACAGATGCGTCTTATTCTAAGCATCTCCCCATAGGGGATGCTTTGTATCAGGTGAGGCGGATGAGAACTGGATGCATGTAATACTGTGTTGCCAGCAGTAGGTTTACGAAAAAGAGATGTTGACAAATATATATATACATGTTCCAGAGTCCCTGAAAAACACATGCTATTCGCGATTAGCGATGTCTTTGGACTTCCGATGTCTCCGCGAGAACAGGAAATACGATGTCGATCAGAAAGCATTCCGACCGACTCAGTTTTGGAATGGTTTCGGACTGACTGGTTCGGGGAGTCCGACTGACCGATTACGATGGTTCTGAACACCGTTCAGTCGGACTCCCATTGACTTCAGTGGGAGCCTGTATTCCGACTGACAACACAGGCTCCCATTGAAGAAAGGGGTGGTTGCGGAAAGCCGTGCACCCTGTGGCAGGCACCCCATGGTGCCGCCACACTGTGCATGATTGTAAAGTGGGGTCCCATGGGTACCCCCACGGGCCCCAACTGGAGGCATCCGGGTGAAGGGGGCCTGCTACTGACCCCCAAAGTTGGATTCTGACAGCCGATCCGTTTTGGACAAACCGAGTCAGAAAAGCTGTCCGAATCCGACATCGTAATCTGTCAGTCGGAAAAGCGGTCCATAGAGCCGTACGAGTCCACTTTGACCGACTCGGTTCCTCCAAATGCCGGTCCGAACTGAGTTTGAAGGACCAAACGGTTGCCTACTATTGTAATCGGTTGGTCGGAAACGTTTGAGTCGGTCGGAAACACTGGTTCCGAAACGGATTTGGACAAACTGAATGCCGTTCGGAGGCTTTTCGACTGACATCATAATGAGCTAACTATAACTCATGCACTTGCAATGCATTGTGTATGACCTCACATCTTATACCACTCATGACATGGTCAGTTACATCAGTGATGACTTCACTGACGACATCTCAAATTACATCACAGACGACATCTACAAAAACACTGACAGCCACTTACACCCCCATAACAATCACTAACAAACTCATTCACACTAGCTCACATATACAGCCACTCGTGCACCTACTCATTTACCAATACGGCCACAAAGATCCAGTCATTGAGCCATAGACACACTTGCACACCCACTCATACACCCATACAGCTACTGACACAGTAAATAAGTTACCCATACAGCTACTCACACACCTACTCACTCGCCCATAGTCACTCACAGCCACTAACCCGCCCATACAATTACTCACAAGCCACTCTGTTACTTAAACATACATTAATACATGTACTCACTTATCTATACGGTGACTGAGAGAACCACATACTCTCCCATACAACCTTGCTCACTCACTCACCCATACAACCACTCAAACACCCATTCAGTCACATACAGCCACTCGTATACCCACTTACACACCCATTGATGAACCGAGACAGCCACTTATGTACCCTGTCACTTGCCCATACAGACACATATGTACATGCCCAAACACCATTCAGCCACTCATGAACCCTCTCATTCACCATTTACAACCACTGATACACCAATTCAGTCAACTATACAGATATTCACGGAGCTACTCACTCATATTTGCACTACCACACCCACCCACTCACTCACCTATACAAAAACTCACCCACCCACTATCTCATGTATACAGTTGTAGTGTAGCTCCTATTTCCCTAATAGGCTCTGCGCATTGGAATAATATCCCCTATAGGTTTGACATAGGACTAAGGTCAGTATGTCCCTATCGAGTATATTAAACTTAATTACTTGTGCCAGCTAGCTCAGAGGCCACTAGAAACTCCTTGTCAAACAAGAAGGGAGTAGGGCAGCCGCAAAACATGACAACTTTGTTTCCCTGTAGAATCAGAACGTGTCCCAGAGTCGTGGAAACAATAGATAACTATTTCACTCAGCTCAGTCGTGCATACTTAGTTTTCCTCAAAGTTACACAGAAAGAATAGACGGGCGTTTCAATAAAAGATTTATTGAACAGTCTTGTTTCTGGTGTAAGTTAAATGTGCTGTTACGATCACAAGACAGTATGCAAGATAAATAATGTACAGCGTAAGCAGAAGAAATAAATAATACTGCAATAGCATTATCTTTTAGCATATATGCATTTACATAAATAACAGACTAAAAATGCGAGTACTCATACGATGCGTCTCTAGGCTAGTTCTACCCCATGTACCTAACCTGTCCTAGGTGTAGGGAGAGGTATGAAGTAGGTGAAGTATTCCTTACTATGGTATACTAAGAGTATGTTAAGTCTAGTATGCCTAGTATGGCAAGAGTCCCTCTAGGTTCTAGTCAGCTCCATACCTTTAGAATGAGAGAGGTGGGAATCTCTTTCCAGACTCGAGCTCCAGCACCCCGCTAGGGAAGTCAGATCACTGGAAGCTGGACTCTCTGCGTGCAGGGATGACAGCGTCTTCTCAGTGCGTCCGGCCGGGAAACGGGCTCCTCTAAAGTCGAGGTCTCCTCTGATTTACAGGGGCTAGGGAAGGTATATTTATACCTGAGTGGTACCTCAGAATGTTAGCATTGACGTTAATCGGACAGCGGAAGACGTCATGAATGAACCCCTAAGGTATAACGGTTCATGCATAATAGATGAGTCCTTGAAGAAATCAATAGTCCTGTGCTAGGGAAACTCCCGAAGCCTAAGGGTCTGTTCTTCAAGAACTCGTTATGACGTTAGGGTGGACGGATGTCGGAGACCATGCCTGTATTTGGAGTGCACGGTTTAATGCCTAAATAAGGACTGGGATTTTATGCCTATATAAGGGCAGGGCGAATTGTGCCTATATAAGGACATGATACAAGAAAGCCCGTTTATGGACACCCTAAGAGGAATACAACACCCACTCCACTTTCGTGTGTACGATAATACTAAAATGCTAAACATTAAATGGAGTACCGCATATTTAAAAAATATTCCTTAAAAGCATTAAAAAACATAGTAAAATGCAAAAGGGTACTGTACATTTTAAGCAATGCTTTTCATTTCCGGCATAAAGTTTGAAATTAAATGCAATTTGAATGAAGTAAGCAGTAATATTTACATGTGACAGAAAATGATCGACAAGTTTTTCAAAATCAAAGTCATGTCATGTCATGAAAATTAATGAACTGTTTTAGACACACAAGATGGCTAAGTGTCCGTGGAAGTACCGCGAAGTCTGTACTATAAGGTTAGTTCTACTTTAAGCAGATTGAAGTGCCATTTTAGTTCGAAAAAATGGAAAAAAGTTCAAATTTGGAAGAGTTCCAAGTTGTTTGAAAATGAAGGCCAAATTGTTACTGCATCTCTGGAACACTATGCTGAATAAGTCAGGTTACGGGTCTGGTGTAAACATGAGATCATCTATTTCTGTAGACAAAACATCGTCCACTGAAGTTGGTGTCAGTTGGAACACCTCGTGTAGTAGATTAATTGCACAAAGATGTGAAGCATCGCTTTCAGCATAGGTTGCCGCAGCAATGTTCGCGTCCGTTGTTATCTGTGTGCCTGTAGATCTTTCTCGTACCTCAGCAGCAGCCGGAAGCGTCTGTGACATCTCAATGAATGCTGACATCAAGATTGGTAGCCTCTGGGGACAACACAGAGCATGGGCCGTTATCGGGACCAGCAGAGTATCGACATCCGTTGGCGTAGCTGATGGAAATGTTAGACAGGTGTCCAACACGCATTCTTCACCGCATAGCAGGCATCGTAGAACAGGTAAGATGCAATCTTGCCAGATTGGTCTGAATGACAGGAACCACGTGGTATTCAGGTCCCGTAGACGAGTCATGCCCAATAGCTGTACTATTCGCTCACGGCACTTTCGTTCAAGCAGAGCTTTCTCCATTTCGCTCGGAGTGATGTCTGCAAACAGGCTGGCCATAGCGCAATAGCAGGAAGAGAAATAGAATTCCGGCAACAAGTGCTAGAATTAATGGTATGCCACCAAACACCGAATGTGCAAAGTTCGGGATGATTCAGAGTATTGCCTGGAAAGGTGCTAACCGACCGGAGCAGATGCCCTTAAATACATGTACAATTCCACTTGTATCAGACATGTTGAAGATGCGTGTTATCATTTCTACGAAATGTATAGGGCAGTTTGTACGTATTAAAGTCTGTATCTCAGCCGAAGTCCTTGCTACTTGTAGATCATAGGTTTCTTTGGCCGAGGTCAAAGGCACTGTTTGCTGTAAAAGCATGGCTTTCATTCTGCTCAAAGTATCAAATCTTATAAAAGAGACGTTCAGCGAAGGCCATAGAGGCGACTCCCTGACTATGTCTATTGGGGCAAACAATACTTGCATACAGCAAGTGACCCTGGAGTTGACCGTTACTAGATATGGGATGCCTGGCAACATGCCGCAGCAACTCTGATCATTCAACATGAGGTAACTCCCATTAGAAAGTTGTCCAAACGTTGGATTAATCACAGCAGCTGTACCCTGCTGATGGCAAGACAAATTTGCCACAGAACCATTACAAGCCCCGTGTAAAGAAATGTCCTGACATATAAGTGAACCGCTCAGTTCACGTTTACAGTGTGTACCGCTCAAAAACACTTCACGATCCCCACTCCAACATCTATATGTATACGGTAAATTCCAAGATGTCTTAATGTATTCCTTACCCAACCTTTCATATTTGCCTGCTTGCATTTGTCTGAGGCAATACTGAAACTGAAAAGTAGTCACAGGTAATGTGATTTTGCCATGAATGAGCCATTCTGTAGCTGGTTTTTCTGCCACTGTGAATGGTAATTTTTCCAGTTTTTCAATGCTCAGCACTGTATACCTTGCTCCTCTTTGTGCCAATTCGATCTGTTTATCAGTTAGATTGTATTCTGCAAACAGCTATCGTGTTGATGAAGCGCCAAGGCACATAGCCCGCTCGCAAAGATTGCAGCGTCCAGCTTAATAACACAATAGAACGTAATTGAGATTGTCCTTGCTGTAACATCGCCAAATCTTGTTCTAGTATGTCGATAGCAGAGGATACAATGTTGTCCAATGAATATATTCTGGACGACAAAGTTGTTAACCCATTGTCGACCACAGAGAGGGTTTTCTCTAAATTAATACGATCAAGTTCACGTATTCGTTCTGCGGCCTCCATCTGTGACACCTTCCTTGCTGCATTATAGGCAGCATAAATGCCGGCATATATGAAACGCAGTTTTCTTGGTCCAAGCAAGACGTCCCTCACGTCTGCGTCCTTTTTAAGTAAGGATAAGTGTTGTTTCACATCCTGTAGTCTAGATTTCTGAAGCCAATCGAGGCATAATTTTCCTACACTGTATGTTGTTACTACCCCCGGATGCTGTCTTTGGACGTATCTTGGGTCTGGCCTATGAATAGTAAAGCCCTGAGTTTTATTCAGGAATCTTTCCTGACAGTTGTTTGTGTCTATGGGCCAGATCAACCATTTTTTCCAATTAGGTTTGATCTGTTGAGTTGTAGTATATATTGTCAACTGTCACCACTTCCTGTGTATTATTAACAGTGGCAGGTGTTGGTACAGAAGGTGTGTTCATCTCTTTGATCTTGGCTAATCCAAGACAAGATGTTTGTTGGACAGTTTCATTCAAAAACATTATTTGTTCAGGGATGATGCAGGCTCTAAATAAAGCTTCTATCCCCTGCACTTGTCAATCTTTAGTACCCCAGGCAGTTTTTGTGTCTATTGTGTCTTTCCATAAGTCGAAACCCTGTCTAGACAGTTGGGCAATAAATATTGCAGAGTAAATCTGTTTCGGATTAGTTAACATAATTTTCTGTCCTGTTTTGTTTACATTTTTATAGTAAAACATTTCTGGATTGGATGTATTGTACCCTGAAAAATATGGAAACTTGTTAGCAAATGTTTTTGAACTACCGTGTGGTGGTGTAGGACAATGCTCCCATTGGTTAAACATAAACACATTTCTAGGATAAGCAGATTTATGCAAATAATGATGACCATAGTGGTTATACCAATACAGCTGTTAATAGTCTGATGAACCCTCTAAATATTCATTTTTAGAAAATGCAGCAGATTTTTCTAGGTCAAACATTATATCATTAACAGTCTCAAAGTCCCAATCATCTGAATAGGAACTGGACGAAATTAGATCACTTAGTGAGATTTTAAACAAATGTGGAATGTTCAATTGTTCCGTTGGGCCGAAGATATCAAAATCTGTTTTGTCCCACACTATACCATCCTGTATAGGAACAGCTGTGATGTTCACTGATGACAAGTCTCTTGCTTGACGATGGGAAGATTTATGAGGTTTCAAAAGTATGTTCACGTTTTTTCCTTCAGTATTCACATGGATGTACCTGCCACTTATAAGCACGCTCACAGTTGTAACCAAAGCTAGCCAGAGCAGGAAAACAAAAAGTCCAGATATAATCCAGAGTTCAATCCATGGTGAAACCAGATAAGTCTTTTTCATAAAGTGAAGAAAGTCTTGTACTTGCTGCTTGAGTTTGAATGATGCTGGCGTCGTTTCAGGTTCACTCTGATCTTCTGAGAACGTATCAAAGTTAATGAAATAGCCAGAAGCAGTTCTGTCAATTGTTGGAATTGCATCAGGATTTGTTGAAATCACTGGAATCAGTTCATCACTTGCTACATTGGTGTAGACAGGTGTATTTGGACGAACTGTTACTTGGTTTTCAAGAGGGATGAGTTCCATTGCGTTGTTGCTTAGTCCTTCATCTGTTACCGCTGAATTCTCGATTGTTATCAGTCTTTCAGTCTGAACCTCTTGGATAGTAGCGAGAGGAGTGTGTCTGCTACTAGGTCGGAGTCCACGAGGCCTACTATTTAGTATTGGCCACATACTGTGGTTTGATGAGGTCGATGGACACAAATCTTTTCTCCTTTCTTCCAGCAAGGGGCGGCAGAAGTACTGTTCTTGTTCCTTGAACTGCTAGGACAGGTTCTGGTTGTTTGTAAGAAGGTCCAAATTCCTTCTTGTCCGTAATTTTTTCTCTGAGTAGATCCCCAACTTTCGGAATCCAGACAGGCCTTGCTGGGACCGCCGGTTTTTCCCCAGTGGTGGTTGGCTGCAGGTATACGTTGCTTTGTTTCGTTCTTAACTCATTCAGTTCCTGTAAAACAGCCAAACGATCTTTGATATCAAACGTTTTATTTTCCACCACTGTGCCTACGTGATCGAGATCTGGTACCCACATTCTTGTCCCAAATAGGACCTCATATGGAGTGACCCCCCCTAGAGAACTTCTTGGCAGATTATTCAATGAGCGTTGGACCCCATTAAGATGTTTGACCCACCCATCACCCGAACCTAATACCCTAGCTGTTATAGACTGCTTTGTCCCGGTTTTTCCTTTCCACAACCGAATTTCCCTCAGGATGGAATGGAGAGGAGTACCGCAATGCAACGCCCAGACTGCCCATGGCTTCTTTGTAAGCCCGAGAGCTAAACGCAGGGCCCTGGTCAGAATGTAGCGTGCCTATTGCGTATGTGCCGATAAAGACTCGCAAATCTTTTATAACAGTTCGAGCGTCAGCCGAGCGCTGAGGCCATATCCTTAGGAACCTAGAGCATTAATCCACTGCAACCATGATATATTTATAGTTACCGTCCCTTTGCAAGGGACCGCAGTGGTCCAGGTAAACACAAGCTAATGGTTTGTCTGAAATTAACAGGGGTGTCTGCGCAGGACGTTTCACTGTTGAGACTTTCATCTGTTGGCAAATATCACATTCTAAAACATAGTTCTTAGTTTGTGTCCGAATGCCAGGCCACCAATATCTTTGCTTGAGTAAAGATACTGTCGCAGAAACACCTGCATGGGCAGAAGCTATCCCTTCGTGTGCTGCTAGGATTAGTCCTAATCTGCGTTCCTTGTTTGGAATTACCCTATCCCCCACTCCAGGGATTTGAGCAAAAGGAACGTTGTTCGCATCAATTACATAAGAGTACTTGAGTGGAAACTTTTTTGGTAATGCTGCACTGCTGCCCTTGCTTGAAGCATTGACAGCCAACATTATCTCACCGTCTATTTTTGTTTTTGAACGAGTGATCGCAGCTACGGAAGCCGTCTGAACAGCCCCCTTTGCGGCTTCGTCAGCCAATGAATTCCCTGCAACGTGAACGCCATCACGTTGATGACTCGGTGTGTGGATCACGTGAGCCTTTGGTAGTTCGTTTTTCAACTGAACTACTTGTTCCCAAAGCATTTTGTGCTTTATTGTGCCACGTTTCGCATCTTTGAAACCATTTTCAAGCCAGTTTTGTATATAGTCATTATACGACTGAACACAGTAAAAGGAGTCACACACTATCAGTGTGGGGAATTCTCGATCTGTACTTTCAAGTGCCAGTTTGAATGCTTGTAGTTCAGCTCGCTGAGCTGTACAATCTCCTAGAGATTGAGTTTTTGTGACCATAGGTCTGAAGATGCCATCTCGCATGCGACCTTTAACGATTGCACACGCTGCACTGTAAGCTTGCTTACTCCCTGTTGCGGGCTGTGCGGATCCGTCAGTGTAAATTATGAAATCATACTGATCGAGAGGCAGAATTTCAGTAGGCAGAGGACATTCTTGTTCATATTGCAGGAATGCTTGTGTTTTTAAATCTGGATCAAAAACATATTCAACATCTGTTGCAGCAAGAGAAGTAACCCATTGTATCCATCTTGGATGTAATGCTTTAGCATTTGGAATGCTTGCTTTTGTGACCCGCTTCTAAAGCTGGTACCGGGGTTACGACAATAATGCGTTTCCCTTGGGCTAAGGCTCTTTCTTTTGCTACAGCGGTTTGAACTGCTGTTAGAATTTTTTCAGTTGAACTGAAGCGCATTTCCACTTGTGTGTACAAATGAGATTTGTATGCGATTGGTATTTTTTCACCCTCATTGAATGTTAAGTAGGTGAATCCGCATTAACCCGAAATTATTCGGATCACCAAATTGCGTTGACTTGCGTGTGTTTGTAAGTGATTTGTTGCTAACATGTTAGCCTGGAGTGAACGCAAGATTTCTGTGTGTTCCTGTGTCCAGTTTTTGATTGAAAAATCAGGTTTGATTAATGCGTAGAGGTTTAACCCTTTCTGCGTAATTTAGAATGTATGTTCTTCCAAAATTTAGGAAACCCAGGATGGATTGTAAGTTTTTTAGCGTCTTTGGAGGTTGGAGCAGCGCACATTTCTCTAGAAAGTTAGCTGCCAAGCTCTTGCCTTCACTTGAAAGCTCATATCCTAAAAATAGGACATTGAGATGGGCAATTCTGGACTTTTTAAAGTTGAACTTGTAGCCCTCAGAGGCGAATCCCAGTATAATGGTGCTCACCCTGTTCAAGTGTTTTTCCAGGTCATCGTCTGTCAGATAGATGTCATCGACATAGGACAATGCCTCATTATCATAAATTTGTAGTAACTCCGTTACCCTCGCTGAGAATAAACCTGGGCTGTTCTTGAACCCTTGTGGGAGTCGACAAAAGTGACGCTGGGTCCCCATTATGGAGAATGCTGTTAAGTACCTGCTTTCAGGTGCTATGTTTTGACAAAAGAAACCATTTGAGATGGCTAATGTTGTTTTGTATTTTTACGCACAATGTTATTCATTAATGCTGTGCTATGTGAATTTTGCACTGCAAAAGTTTTAGAACAAGTGTTTAAGTGTCTGTAATCCAAAACTAGACGATATGTATTGTCTGGTTTGGAGACAGGAAACAAAGGATTGTTCATTGAGAAGGTGCATGTTTCAATCACCCTTTGGTATTCAAGTTGATCTAAGATCTCCCTGACCTGTTTTTTAGCTTCTTGCTTTATTGGATACTGCCTTTGTGCAGTTGGTTCATGTTTCAGATGTATTTTATGGTGAGGTGAGTCCTCATCCCATCCTACATGATTTTTATATAATGCTGGTGCCTGGGCTACTGCCCATTTCCTGGCATATGTATATTTTAGATGAATTGGAATGTGGTTGGAGAAGGCAGGCATAATAATGTCCTCGCCATGTGGGCACTCCCTGACAAATTGTGGTGGCCAGTCTTTTCTGCTAGAAGTATGTCATAGCCCCTCGATAGTCTTTCCCAAAAAAGTGCTTTCACCTGTCTAGGTATGTCTCCCTCCATCCGGAGTGTTATTTCATATAACTTTTGTGGAGTACTAACCCTGGTGTCTACAGTCTCTACTGTAATGTACTCATTCAAGTCCACTATCTCCAGAAGTTCCTTCAGGTTCTGGTGAGCTATTGTGACTTCTGCTGCACTGTCCAGCATTGTCTGAGCCCATTCTCCGTTCTTGAGTTGTGTTCTCAGTATCCTCGGCATGTCTGACCTTCAGACCTGCTACCTTCTTCTTTGAGAATTGAGGTTTTGCTTTATTTTTCAGAGCGTTTTTTTCGTCTTTCGATTTCACGCGTTCTTCTCTATGTTCTGATCGTCCTCTTCTTTCCGAAGTCTGTGATGAGATCTGAAAGGGACGAGAGGAACGTGTATCAGTATCTTGATACCTGTCAGGTTTTCTCAAATTATCCCTATTCCTGAGGTTATACCTCCTTTCAGAGGGCTCCTTTTGAGGAGACCTACCTCGGGATTGAGAACGTTTCTCGTTTGAATTTTGTTTATTAGTCTCCCACTTCTTTTTATGGTTTAACTCTTTTTTATTGACAGTTGCAAAAAGTGAAAAGCATGTCATCAGAGCCACGCAGGGCCCGACTGTGATAGAGACAACTCAATTGTATTGCAAAAGGAACACGAACATCTCCCCCCCCCCCCACCTCCCAGAGAGTAAAGGAGGAAAGGAAATAAGAAAAGAACCACCCCCCTCCCATCCCTGGTCCAGGCTTGTGACGAAGCGTGAGCGCGGGCAGCTTGTCTGATCTGAAGGGCTATCTGGCTACAAAGTGGGGTCAGGTGCGTTGAGACGTAAGAGGCGTAAATACCGTGGGCAGGTCAACTCTCGAAAGTCTTGGGCCAGTAAAGTAAGAAAGGGTTGCCACAGCTCGCTGAAGGAAGAGCCCTTCCCCGCCAGTGTGAGGGAAATCTTTTCCCAGTACGTGCCATAAACGTTGGTACCAGCCCGTGTGGGTAGGGATCTGAGGGGACCGCCAATGGATTAATATGTTCTGGACTGCTGAGCCTAGAGCGATGGCTATTTGCTTCCCTCTCCGGGCCTTAAGGGGATATGTGAGTGGGTTGGGTACCCCCAGGAGAACATATGCGGGAAATCTAGGGACTTCAGTGTCGAGATGTTTGTCTACTTCATCCAGGACATGTGTCCAATAGGACCGGAGGTGAGTCCAGTCCCATAGTAAATGGACCAAAGTACCCCTCCCGCCGCACCCGCGCCAACAATACGGGCTTAGTGTCGCGTCGACCTGGTGGAGTCGCTCCGGGGTGTAATACCAATGGTACACCAATTTAGTAAAAGTTTCTGTGAGTCCGACGTGTGTTGCTGTGTGACGTGCCCTGTAACAGGCTCCCTCCCACTCCTCGGGGTTAAGATCGCGCCCAAGCTCCCTCTCCCATCGGGCCCGCCCCGCGTGGTACATATGCGAGTATTTAGATTGAAGAAACTTGTAGAGATCTGAGATCAGCTTTTTGTCCGAGGACCTCGTTACCAGCCAGCGTTCATATGGCGTAAGGCGTCTAGCCGCCTGTGAGCGATTAGTAGGGCGAAGAGCCCAGTGGCGTACCTGAAGGTAACGCATGCGTTCCGATTCCGGAAGGTCAAAGTCCTCCCGTATCTGCGTGAAGGCGATAAACTCGCCATCGGCGAATAAGGGACCCAGCGCCCAGCAGCCGGACTCCCGCCACCGATGGAAGGATCGTTGGTCCAACCCCGGACTGAACTCAGGGTTATCCAGGATCGACGTGAGAGGTGACGGAAAGGACGTGAGTTCATGGCTTAAGTTCGTCTGGTCCCATGTCGTGAGTATCGTACGGGTCACTTGTGAGGCGTATAAGTTGGGAGGGCGATGAGCCTTCGCGAGGAAGGGAACCTTCCTAAGTGATGTACCCGCTACAGCACGGTCCTGGAAAAGCCAGTTTTTTTCAGACTCGGCCCGACTCCATTCCACCAGATAGCGTAACTGTGCGGCCTTGTAATAGAGGGCGAGGTCGGGAACCCCCAGGCCCCCCTCATTCGGCGGGAGAAAGCTGACCGCACGTTTCATTCGTGGCTTACGGCCCTGCCAGATGAAGGCAGAGTGATCTGATTGCACCTTTTGGAGCCAACCCGTAGGGGGGGACAAAGGCAGCGTTTGGAATACGTAAAGGATCTTGGGAAGAAGAGTCATTTTTATAGCGGCGACCCGCCCCAGCCAGGAAATCTGATGGTGTTTCCATCGCCGAAGCTCGGCCTGGATCTGAGTATGGAGGCGGGAGAAGTTGGCCAGTCTCATGCCCTGCAAGGTAGGAGCCAAGTATATTCCCAGGTATGGGACAGGGTCGTCCGACCACGATAGCGGGAAACGAGCCTGCAGGTCCGCTTTCTCGTGGGGTGGCAAGGAGAGGTTCATCGCCGTCGACTTAGAGAGGTTGACTTTAAACCCGGACGCACCACCAAAAACATCCAGTTCGTCCAAAAAGGCTCCTAGAGCTCCTTCCGGATTCGTTAATGTGATGAGGACGTCGTCCGCATACAAGCTAATAGTATGAGTGTCCCCCCGAAGCGTATACCCGTGATTTGCGCATGCCGCCGAACCCTCTGTGCCATAGGCGCCATATACAGAGCGAAAAGTAAGGGTGAAAGGGGCAACCCTGCCGCGTTCCCCTATAAATGGGGAAGGGAGCAGAAGTATGCCCATTGACTCTCACGGTCGCTGTGGGGGAGCGGTAGCAGTTAAAAATGTGTGTCCGCATCTTATCCCCAAATCCCATATGGCTCAACACCTGTTCAAGATACGGCCAATGGACTCGGTCAAAGGCCTTTTCGGCATCGATCGTAAGCAGCATGTATTTCCCCGGGATGCTTTTTCGATGAGATGCGCTACTCTTTTCGTGTTATCACTCGTCTGCCGCTGTGGTATAAACCCAGCCTGGTCGGGGTCCACCAGCCCTTGCATGTAGTGGCCAGGCGGCTCGCCAGAATGGAGGTATATAGCTTCAAGTCTAAGTTCAAGAGCAATATGGGCCGGTACGAACCGCAAACGGATCTGTCCTTCCCAGATTTAGGGAGGACGACTATTGCCGCCTCCAGCATGGAAGAGGGTATTGCTCCCGTCGTCGCAAATGAGTTAAAAAGCCGGGTCAGTATGGGAGTGAGGGCAGCGCCGAACTGCTTGTAAAAGGCCGCAGTGTAGCCATCGGGGCCCGGGGATTTGCCCAGTTTCAGGCGGGTTATGGCAGAGATTACTTCCTCCGGCCTAATCTCCCATTCGATGTGCGTCGCCTGCTCCGGTGTCAAAGTCGGAAGGTCCGCTCCGGCCAGGTAGGAGACAATGTCTGCCTCCGCCAGGGGCTGGTCGTCGTACAGGTGAGCGTAATATGTGCGGAAGGCATCTGCAATAGCCGCATCTTCGGTAGATAGTACTCCGGCGTTATCTCTGATCTCCTGAATGCCCCCACGTAACCGCGCTTCGCGGAGTTTATGCGCGAGGAGGCGACCGCACTTATCCCCCCTACATAGAAAGAGTGTCGCAGTCGCAAAGCGGCATATTCAGCCTTGTCCTGAGCCAAAGCTGACAATTGCTTCCGTGCAAGCGATAACTGACGCCACACACGAGGAGCCCCGGCCCGCTGGTGCATCTGCTGCAGCTCCCGAACCTGTTGCGACAGCTCCCCCCTCTTGGCCCTGCGGTCCGCATTGTCTGCAGACGAGATGGCAATGACCTCCCCCCTGATGACCGCTTTAAGGGCCTCCCACCGTGTCGAGAGTGATGTGTCCGGAGTGTCGTTATGTGCGAGGTAATCCACTATAGCACGCTGCAATTGAGTAACCGTATCTGGCCTATGTAAGAGAGCATCCCGGAATCGCCACTGTCCAGGTGGGCGGCTGACCTGGGGAGATCCAGTGAAATTTCCACCGGGCTATGATCGGAGAGGAGGCAACCAGGATGTCAGTATCGAGGGTGGCCGCACAGATGGCTCTGGTACCAAGGAAATAATCCAATCTCGCGTAGGTCTTATGTGCGTGGGAGTAATATGAAAAAGCCCGGGATTGAGGGTGATGGTGTCTCCAAATGTCGGTGAGATCAAGGTCGCGTAGCCATTGGGACCCTGTGTGAGAAAGTGCGCCTACCTGACTTGTGCGTTGGGTGGACCTATCTAAGTCATTATTAAACACTAAATTAAGATCACCCCCTATCAGTATGTGGCGTTCTTGTGTTGCTGTGGCGTCTGTGAGGGCGGTCTGTAGAAAGCGTTCCTGTCCCTCGTTGGGGGCATAAACCGATCCCACCACCACAGTGTGACCCCCAATAGAAAAGTGATAAGTGAGGAGCCTGCCTTTGATCTCAGCCCCCTTCTGTATCGCCTTCCCCCTAAATGCCCTAGAAACCAGGATAGCCACCCCGGCCGTCTTGGTGGTCGTGGAAGAGAAGAATTGGATCGGGAATGCGCGTGACTTGAGACGGTGACAGTCCCTTGAGAGAAGATGTGTCTCCTGCAGGAGACAAATGTCCGCACAGGTATTCTCTAAGTAGGATAGCAGAGCCCTACGTTTGACTGGATTATTGAGTCCCCTGACATTAAAAGTGAGAACCTTAATTGGGGATGAAATCATTTGCCCATGTCGTGAGCCCCGCAGTTAACCTGTACTGTTGCATTACCTGCACTTCGTTGGAGTCTTGCCAGGGAAAGCAGTACCTCGATCCCTGGACCAGGGCCCCCCAGAGTCAGAACGCAGCCGAGAGCGAGAGACCTAGAAAGAAGAAAGAGAAAGACCCTAAGAAAGAGGGAGAAGAAAAAAGGAAACCCCAGGCGCAACTGGCGCCAAAAAAGGACAAAAAAGGGAAAAAAATGTTTCCAGTCTATCAATAGTCCGTCATCCCAGGATGAATCGGAAATAAGGAAAAGTCTTTGGGGTGCAATGGTGGCCAACGGAGGTTCCCTCCCATCCCCCCACCCACCAAATATCTGCAAAAAGTGAAACATAACGCCCATGGTCCATCACTCAGAGGCCTCGTTGGTCTTAGCCCCCGGCATCGCCGCTATAGCAGCCTGTTGCTCCCTCTTGACCTCCTGCGGGTCGGGTTTCCTGATGCGGCGTCGGCCGCGCTGCTGCCTCCACTTCGGGCGATTGTCAGAGGCACTCTGGTCCGGGCGTTCCACGGAGTCGTGGTCCGCAGGCAGAGAGATCCCCAGGAGCTTGCACGCTTCAGTGAAGGAACGGAGTTGGAAGAGCTTCCCTTCATGTCGGAATACTAAGCGGAACGGATGCCCCCATGAGTAAGAAATGTTTTTTTGTCGCAGTGCCTCGGTGATAGGTCTAAATAGCCGGCGCTTCTGAAGCGTGATTGCTGCGAGGTCCTGAAAGAGCGCCAATGGTTGATCACGGAAAGTAATCGGTTGCATCGATCGGGCTTGGCGCAGAATGTCCTCCTTAGTACGATAATCTTGTACGCAGACCAGGATGTCTGCTGGGGGTGCCGAAGGCGCCCTGGGAGGGCCCACTCTGTGTGCTCTGTCCAACTTAAGATCGGAGTCGGGCGCTCTACCCAGGACGAAGTTGAAAAGCTCCTGCACATATTTAAAAATGTCTCCCGCCTCTGCATCAGTGCGTACCCCTCTGATGCGGATGTTATGGCGGCGTGAACGGTTCTCTAGGTCCTCCAAATGGGACTGGACGTCCACTTGTTGCTGGTGGATTCTCACCACCTCCTGTCGCAAGGCCTCCAACTCCGTATCGCGGGTGTCGCTCTTGGTCTCTAGGGACGCCACTCTTTCCCCTATTTCGTCCATATCCTTACGGACATCTTTGATCTCTGCCGTTAGGTCGCGCTTCATAACTTGGAGGTCGTCCCGAAGGGACGCGAACAGAGAGTCCAGGTAGGCCCGCGTCATGGGCATGTCTGCCGTGTCGGCCATCCGCCCCGCTAGTCCGTCGCTGTCGGTCTCCGCCGGACCCTCGCTCCTGGCCCGTGCGAAGAGATCCTTGAGGGACCTCTCCTTCGGGGTTTGTTTGTCCTTCTTGCCCCGAGTGGATGTCATGCTCAGCCGACCCCGGCGAGAGGGCCCCAGGGCCCGGCCGCTCCCCGGCAATGAAGGCCCCCCGCCGTTGCCCCGCTCAAGCGGCGGATCCCGTCTCCGTCACCAGCCCGCGTTCACCCCCGTGCGACCCGGCCGGTGGATTATGCGGCTTCCCCCGGTGCAAGTCCCGCCCGTACAGCAGGTTCAAGGCTGCCAGAAGAACGGCCGGTGGTGTAGTGTGCAGTGGAGACCCTCCGTGGCACCGGAGAGGAGCCGCCGGTGGCGCCCGGGGGCTCCCCGTCAGGAAGCGGAGATGAGGAGGAACAGGCCCCCAAGGAGCTCGGGGCACCCCTCGCCGGTGGGCCCGGGCGTGCAGTCCAGTCCAAACCGCCGGCAGGGGATCCGCACCAGGGCCCGCGCTCAGGGCCGAGCAGGGACACCGGGACCCGCGAGAGCAGTCCGCCGGCGGGGCCGGAGTCACCAAAGCGCGGCTCCCGCGCGGGGGCCACCACAGATGAGGGGCACACAAAGGACTCACCGCCGCGGCCTCTCGATCCACACAGGCCGGGATCCACCGGGCAGCCACCACCGCCGTCCACGATGCCGCCAGGCGCCCCAGAATTCCACCTTCTGCTGGGCCTCTGCCTCGATCGTTCGGTTGCCCAGCCACCAACTAAGTGCGCTGGCCGGTCGCCGCGCGCCTCAGGTCGCCAGCGGAGGCCGAGCTGCCCCCCGATAGCTGGGCCCAAGGCCAACGCCGCTTCGGTCGGGCCCCAAGTGCGCACCCGCTGTCCCGGCCACCGCAGCGGCCACAGCGCTGTCAAAGACAGCAGCAGCCCCCGCCGCAGTCTGCGAGGCCCGTCCGTCCACCGGGAGCCGAAATGCCCCCCGAGTCCACGCTCTCAGTGCCGCCGGTCGCCTCCGCGATCCCGGCCGTCGTTCCTCCTGTCGCCCTCCAGGCCGCGATGAGGCCTCGGCAGTATGCAGGCCACCGGCTCTCGGTCGCCACCCGACCATCGGTGCTGGGGTCGGGGGGGCCCCGGGGACAGCCGCCGTTCCGCGGCGCCACACTAAGCAGCCCGCGGGTGTCCACCTGTGCGCTCTCCCCTCGGGCACCAGCCTCGCAGTCCGCGCCGCAGCGCAACACACTCCGGCGATAGGCCCGGCACCCAGACAGGGGCGCTGCCACCGGGACCGCCGAAGCTTCGCAGGTCCCCAAACCAGGTCCGCCAGGCTCTGTGCGTCTGTAGAAGCCTCGGGTCTGCACATCAGCACAGTGCAGGGACCCGGGCCGGTGCTGAAAATCGGCGAGCGGAGGAGAGAAGGCTAAGCACGTCTTAGCTCTCCGCCATCTTGGCCACGCCCCCTCCCACTTCTTTTTAGAAGATGTAGGAGTTTGTTTAATTGAGTCCTTCTCAGGACTTTCAGATAGTTTTGGCTTCACTGGTCTTCCACCCAAACTATCTCTGCCTAATTCTGCATAAGATTGTTCTATTATTCTGGGTAGCTCTGTTTGATGTTCTGTAACATCGAATTCCCTTAAGTTTTGGCGGATCGCCACTGCTGCTGCCTCTCCTTTAATATTAGATAATATTATTGTTGAGACCTGGTCGAAATTTTTCAGTAATTTCATATCTAAATTTAGAGCAGGCTCTGCCCCGTATTAATTTTGAATTTGTTTTAGGACATCTGGTATTACCGAAATTGACGGAATGCCATGTGTTTTAGTATAGATGACAGCAAAGACTGAGCCCCAAGTGGTGCAGTCTTCCAGTTGTGGTGTGATCCCCATCGGTAAACTGATTGTTAGGATTCTGCGTTTCTCATACGGGCTAGTATTTGGAAATACTGCTTCGATTTGAGTAATTTTTTGAGCTATCCAAAATGGAACCTGCTCACATTTTGTGGGCATTTTACCCATGACTGCGTATAGAGTCTGTGGTGTAATTTTTAGTGTATTCCCCTGTTGAGGAGTTTGATTTGGAAGTGTCAATGGTGGTTGGACTGTGAAAGTCTGCATGACATATTGGACTAATTGTCTGTAGATTTTTATTAACTCTGTAAGTTGAGTAAGTAGTTCCTCATCTGACATCTCTTTAATGTCAGGATGAGGTGTGTAGCCGGCTAGAATCGGCCAAGTTGCTCCTGGTCTACCTAGTGGACCGAGCCTGGTAATGTTTTTGTGATGATGTTTTAGGGCGCCTTTAAACCAGAGCTGATGCTCCTGGTATGTTAATGGAATTTCTATATCCTCGAAAGGAATGTATTCCTCTGGTGGATCATCTTCTTTGTAGAAGTGAAACATGTGTGTTACTGGATTGGATTCAGGAAATATTACCCATGAATAGAATACCTCTGTCTGAAAGGATTCGTGTGCCTCCATCACGAAAACTGCTCTACCGCCTCTTGGTGGTAGGCCATGTTTTATAAGTTTTAGAGTGATGGCTCGTCTTAAGTTTGGAGCGATGTCTATAACACCCTCCTCGGTTTCATTTAAACCTGTAATGTTAAAAACTGCTGCTTGAGCTGGGTCAGCCGCAGCTCCACCGTTTCTGGCGTCTTCGTCCCCGTTTAAGGACATTTTGTTATTCTTGAAAAATGTAGAACAAGTTTCAAGGAAACAAAGATAAGGTGCACAATATTTTGGAACACTGTATCCTTCAACGTTGAGCAAACCAAACAGCTAATATATAGGGTGCTTCCCTATGTAGCCGTGGCGGATACTTAACCCTGCCCACTCCAGACGTCTTTTGGAGTATATGGGTAGGGGTCTCTGAGAGAAAAGGCACGGCTGAGTTACTCAGTATCTAGCGTTAAATTACCGCCTTACCAAACGTTGGGCACCATGTAGTGTAGCTCCTATTTCCCTAATAGGCTCTGCGCACTGGAATAATATCCTCTATAGGTTTGACATAGGACTAAGGTCAGTATGTCCCTATCGAGTATATTAAACTTAATTACTTGTGCCAGCTAGCTCAGAGGCCACTAGAAACTCCTTGTCAAACAAGAAGGGAGTAGTTTCTGGCAGCCGCAAAACATGACAACTTTGTTTCCCTGTAGAATCAGAACGTGTCCCAGAGTCGTGGAAACAATAGATAACTATTTCACTCAGCTCAGTGGTGCATACTTAGTTTTCCTCAAAGTTACACAGAAAGAATAGACGGGCGTTTCAATAAAAGATTTATTGAACAGTCTTGTTTCTGGTGTAAGTTAAATGTGCTGTTACGATCACAAGACAGTATGCAAGATAAATAATGTACAGCGTAAGCAGAAGAAATAAATAATACTGCAATAGCATTATCTTTTAGCATATATGCATTTACATAAATAACACAGACTAAAAATGCGAGTACCCATACGATGCGTCTCTAGGCTAGTTCTACCCCAATGTACCTAACCTGTCCTAGGTGTAGGGAGAGGTATGAAGTAGGTGAAGTATTCCTTACTATGGTATACTAAGAGTATGTTAAGTCTAGTATGCCAAGAGTCCCTCTAGGTTCTAGTCAGCTCCATACCTTTAGAATGAGAGAGGTGGGAATCTCTTGCCAGACTCTAACTCCAACACCCCGCAAGGGAAGTCAGACCACTGGAAGCTAGACTCTCTGCGTGCAGGGATGACAGCGTCTTCTCAGTGCGTCCGGCCGGGAAACGGGCTCCTCTAAAGTCGAGGTCTCCTCTGATTTACAGGGGCTAGGGAAGGTATATTTATACCTGAGTGGTACCTCAGAATGTTAGCATTGACGTTAATCGGACAGCGGAAGACGTCATGAATGAACCCCTAAGGTATAACGGTTCATGCATAATAGATGAGTCCTTGAAGAAATCAATAGTCCTGTGCTAGGGAAACTCCCGCAGCCTAAGGGTCTGTTCTTCAAGAACTCGTTGTGACGTTAGGGTGGACGGATGTCGGAGACCATGCCTGTATTTGGAGTGCACGGTTTCATGCCTAAATAAGGACTGGGATTTTAGGCCTATATAAGGGCAGGGCGAGTTGTGCCTATATAAGGACATGATACAAGAAAGCCCGTTTATGGACACCCTAAGAGGAATACAACACAGTCTCATATACCCATTCACTCTTCTATGCATCACTTACACATCCACTCTCGCCCATACAGGCACTCCCACAGTAAGTTACCTTAGTATATATGTTTAACACTCAGTTACTTTTAGAAAACACGCACAATCACTGGATGATGTCATCATTGATGTCATTGGCCATGTCATGAGTGATGTAATATGTGAGGTCATAAGCAGTGCATTGGAGGGGCTTAAGTTATAGTTGGCTCGGGTAACTATAACTGATGAATTTCTCTGGTTTTGTACGAGTGAAATATCAGCCTAACTATAACGTCTCAGTAACTTTTGGTTAGTGTGTATGTGTATATATATATATATATATGTGTATATATATGTGTATATATATATGTGTATATATATATATTATCTACTGGCGGTCACCAGTAGATAGTTATAGTTGGGACCTATTTTCCATAGGAAATTCAAAACATTCTATTTCAAATAACTTTGGCGCCGGTTGACGAATCTTCGCGAAATTTTCAAAACTCGTGGGGCGCTCCGGTCCGCTCCTATCCTGAAAGCTTTGGGGTGATTCGGCAAGCGGGGGCCGAGAAAAAAGGGGGGTCCCAAAACGTGTTTTCCCCATGCAATTTTCCATAGGAAACTTTAGACACGGCTACAGCCCGAACTGCTGAACGGAATTACACCAAATTTGGCAAAAAGATAGGCCTTGGTTCAGAAAGAACCCTTTTTGTTAAATGGTGTAAATCCGTTCAGTAGTTGCTGAGAAAATCAAAAGCAAAAACACATATATATCTATGGCCGCGGAGGATCCGCGCACCCTACAGATTAGGGTCCGCGCACCCTGCCGATCACAAGCTGCATTGTAATTGGTTGTGAACACTCTAAACCAGGAACTGTTGGTAGCCATCTTGTGCCTCGGTAGAAGCGAGGCACAAGATGGCAGTAAAATGAAGGCGTAAAGAAGAAGAGGGGCAGGATTGAAACACCCTGACCCCGTAGGTCTGCTTAGGGGTCCTAGAAGGACTTCTAGGGCTAAAAAAGCTTTTTTTTTTTTAAACGCCGCGATACACGTAGGGTCCGCGGATCCAGCCGCGAAAATGAAAAAAGGAAGCGCGGGCTCCCGCGCTCGTTTAATTAAAGCCCCGGGTGGGCCAGGTCCCGGGGCATGTGAAAAAAGTGTGGGGGGCCCTAATCCCCCACACTGCCCCGAGGACGGCGCCCCTCGGGGCAAAGTATGAATATTTTCGGGGGCACACGGGCCCCCTGCAGCCCCAGGGACCGCCACTCCCGGGGCTTTTAAAAAAAAAAAAAATTTAACCTGTGTGGGGGCTCGAGCCCCCACACGCCCGAGACCGCCACCTCCCGGGGCACTAAATATTCAAAATAGGGGGTCCGTTACGGACCCCAAGCCCGAGGCCCACCACCCCGGGGCTTTACATTAAGTGGGAGGGAGGCCGCGCGGCCCCCCTCCTGGAGCCAATGATGGCCCTGGGGACCGCCACCCTCCAGGGCCGGCTCCTGCAGTGTCTCGGGGTGCCCACCCCGGGACACTGCTGTTTGCTATGGCAGGGCGGGAGCCTCGTGGCTCCCGCCCTGCCATAGCTAAACTTGGTTTGGATTTTGAAGAGAGAGCAGGAAACCTGCTCTCTCTTTCAAAATGCAAACCAGATTGCTTTCCACACGGGGAGCTGCATGTTAGCAGCTCCCCATGTGGAAAAGCAATACCGGCTCCCGAAGGACACGGGGAGCCAGTGGGACCGTGGGGGCATTGGGGCTCCCCCCATGGTCTCCATTATGTATAGGCCCCGGGGGATGGGGTCCCTGGGGAGAATATAAATTAGTGGTAGGAGCTAAAAAAAAATGTACAAAAAAATTTGGAGTCACCACTCCAGCGCGGCGCTCAGCGCGGCCCCCTGGTGTGCACGCATTGGGTGCACGACTCCCAGCGCGGCCCCCTGGTGTGAACGCATCGGGTGCACGACTCCAAACAAAAAAAAATTATATTTTTTAAATATACATCAAGCTTATATTTTTATTTTTTGGGTGGCTCTAAAAAGAGCCCTTGTGTTTATTGAGAGATTTTGGTACCTACAAGTAAGTACCTATGCAGAGTCTAAAGTTGTTGAGAAAGACTCTGTTACCCTCATCTGTAAAATCTACACCATCTCTCCTATAGATGCCATCCATATTAAAACGCAGATTGTTGTTGTAAATGGACCCCATCCTATAATCTCTGAGATAAGCAGAAACAGCTTTATTGACATGTTTCCTAGCTTTCTCAATCTGTGGACAAAATTGATTGGACCAGTTCCATTTCTGTCTTTGGCATATGTTAGAATAGACAAAGGCAGTTTGGGGGAAAAGTGACATCAATTCTCCAAAGGTGTCCTTCATAAGCATTTCCACACCTACCCCAGTCAAAGTGCCTAGGTCATTGCCACCACAGTGCACAATTATGAGGTCAGGGTGTTGGAGATGCAAAAGGATTTAACCAATGGCATCAATTGGTGCCACTTTAATCCTCTCTGTCCAATCCATTTAATGTCTACATTTGGCAAAGCTAAATCTTTGTCAATACCTCTGCTTTCAGCATACCTTTTGCTCCAGAAAATATAGCTATGTCCCACAATCCACACACTAAGCATCTTGAAGGGAGGCCTGGATGCACTCAGAAGATGTCTGTATGTGAAATGGGCAGTTTGAAAACTAAGATTTTTCTACAATGGTGGATAAGATGCAGTTTTAAAAAAAGAAGAGAAATGATTCGCTGTTTGAGAACATTATAGACTGAAAAATAGGGTGCATGTTTCTGTGTTTTAAAAGCATGTTTCTTATTGGTTAGTAAAAACTGTTTGAAAGGAACATTAGATAGGATAAGCTGATATTTTGAGAAGCCAAGCACACTTGCTGTTTGATTTTGCAACATTGTGTGCTGAACTTGTGACCTGTGTGTTCAGTTGAGTGTTCCATGAACTGTTACTATGGTAACAGGCATTAAGCAGAATGGGGGTAGGGTTGAAAGTTATGTCAATTGGAAAGGGTTAAAATCTGTAACCAATAGAAATGTGTGTTAGCTTTTGAATTAATGTGGGAAGCAATGTGATTTGATATTTACGTGTATATGTGTGCAGAATGAGAGGGAAAGTTTGCCATTTTTTGGTTTTGCTAAGAGAAGTACACTACAGACATTGTGTGCATAAGAAAATCTGGTGTGTGATTCAGATACTTCTTAATCTACAAATCAATTTGAAAAGTGAGTTATTAATTTGTGAGGTATTGTATGTGGTGCCTTTGTTTTTAATTAGACTACTGTGTTTCTCCTGCTAAAGTCCAGGGAATAGTCTTGCTTGTCTAGAATCACACTGTGAGTCTGTGTGCATTTGTGCAACCATTGTGTGTATGTGGTTAATTCATGTCTTTGCTGACACATAACTGCTTAAAAACCTATCCTGTTGTCAAGTTTCAGGAGTATTAGAACCCAGTCACTGCTTATGGATTCGCAGAATGATTCAGGCATTGATACTAGCAGTGCTGTTGTGAAATGTGTAGAATGTATGCAGTCACCTAACCCCTTCCAGACTAGTGCGTCTCTTCTGCTAAAGTCCAGGGAATAGTCTTGCTTGTCTAGAATCACACTGTGAGTCTGTGTTTCCACACAACACTCATAGAAGAAGACACATCTCCAGATTTATCAGAAATCATAAATCTGGAGATGTGTGTGAATGCTGCAGCATCCTCCAGTTGGTGTAGCAAGGCACAACAAGGAGAATTGTTTTCATTTCTCCTCATTTTTTCTCTTTCAATGTATGCTGCATTGCACAGCATACATTGAAAGAGGAAAATGCCTTTACTGATTGTTTTTGTGCAGGAAGGTGTCCCTTCCTGCACAAAAACAATCTCTTGACGACTACAGACCTGCTTGCACCATGGTGCAAGGATGCCTGTGTCACTGTATGTCTGCAGTTTGTGCAGCAGTGCAAAGGAAGCATAGAGTTGCAACATATTTATGTACATATGTTGCATCCCTGTGCTCGGAAGTACCACAGCACAGTGCAGCTAAAGAGCTTACATTGTCACGCTGCAGCACTTCCTTATAGTTCTGCACTTATACATTCACCATACAAGACTAATGCATTCTTTCAGTATACACATACATTCAACCAAACTTTCACACATTAACATACAAATATAGTTCTTTCTTTAACCAGAGAAGTTAGTTCCGAGAACTTTTTTTTTCTTTTATATTTGTTTTGTATTTTTTTGAACGATTTTGTTATTTTTTTGGTGTTTTAAAAAAAAAAAAAAATGAAAACAGGAAACTTCAGGAATTAACTGGCATTCCCAAAAAAAAAGCAAACAAAAGTCTAGCAATGATGATTACGTTGCGCAGCACAAACTGCTTCCACAGACTGCTCTCCAAAAGAAATGAGTTTGTTGCACTTCACGCAGTGCTGTTTCAAAAAGCGAATTCAGGACGTATGTCTGGTGGTGATGGACTTGTAGAAGTTCCAGAGGTTGAAGGAACTGCAGGTGGAGGGTTTCTTTCGGCTCTCCTACACTCCTCCCGAGCCAGATTAACCGGATGGATAGTCTTAAGGTGTTTGTACATTGAGGCTGTACCGCAAGAATATTTTTTCTCTGCACTACCTCTCGACAAGACTCTCCGCAGATCCGGCAGGTGACTTTTGTGGCGTTGACCTTTTTCTGCCCCTCCGGAAAGGTAAAGAACTTCCACACCACCGACACAGGCCTTTGAGGACGTGGATTTTCTGGTAGAAATTCTTCCTCTGAAGAATGTTCTGACTCATCCTGTGGCTGTAGTCCTGAAGCCATCTTCTTTTTTGATTTCAAAGACACCAACAAAAAAAATGATGCAAATAGAGTTCTTCTAAGCACAGAGATGTCTCTCCAAAGAAGCTCAAAGAAGAATGATTGAAAGGGTTGGGGTCCTTCAATAGTTACAATGGGAAATGTTATGAACCAATCAAATCTTTTTCTTTTTTTTCAGGTCACATGGGATCCGCGCACCGTGCGCACACGCAGCACCCACTCTACGCAACTTTGCGAAATTGCATTTAAAAGTAATATAAGTTTATTAGAAGTAAAAATATATTATTTTTATGCATACCTTAGATAATGTCTGGCCCTAATATGTATATTAAAGACATATATATATATATATATATATCATTTTAGACAAAAAAAAATTCGCGGAAGTCGCACACCCAACGCGTCCGATACATATATGACATCACGCGGAACTCGTCACCGCGCAAGCGTCGCGTACAGCAATGCGCATGTGTCGCGAATGCGCGGGAGCTGGAGTCGCGTACCGGTCGCATAGCAATCGCGCACATCTCAGAAAATACGCACCCGTCGTATACCGTAAGCGGATCCTTCACAACATTTCTAAAATGGCGGCTAGAATCCGCGCACCGATCGTGAAAGGTATGCTTTCGGTGCGCGACTCCCCAAATTTTTTTTTTAAAAAGAAAGAAAATAATATACATTTATTTAAAAAAATATAAGAAAAAAACAATATTCCAGTTACAATATTTTTAAAAACATTTTTTTCCATTTATATTAAAAATATATAATGTAATTTAAAAAATAAAATATGTAAAAATATCTGTAGAAAATCAGTATTATCATTTAAAAAACCTTCGAAATTCACTGAAAAAAACCATAGGTTTCAGACATGTTATAGTTAGCTGGACATTTCACTCGTACAAAACCATTGAAATTCCTCCGTTATAGTTAGTTCAGCTAACTATAACTCTCGCCCCCGCAATGCACTGCTGATTACGTCACATATTACATCACTTATGACATGGTCAGTGACATCACTGATGACATCACTGATGACATCTCAAATGACATCACTCATGACATCATCCATGTGATAATTTCCTGCATCTTCTCACACCCTAATATAACCTTTGATACACCCACTCTAAATTATAGAGTGCCATTCTCAAAACCATAGACACTCCAACACCAATAACTACATACCCACTCACTGATTCTTAGGTCTACACACACATCCACTCACTCACCCGTACAGTCACTCATGCTTATGGTCACTGAGTACAGGACTATCATATGCACTCATACACCTATAGTTTCCGAAACGCGTTTGTTGTGGTTCCGGAATAAAATCACCGGTGCAACTTTCCCCGCGAGTGCTGTAATTCTTTTGTTGGAGATTGAAAGAGTTTGAGCTACAATATTACGTGGGGGCACCACCACGGTAATAGCACCCGTCCGAGAGTGATCCGAACAAACGGTGCAAAATGAGCGATAATATATATATATATATATATATATATATATATATATATATGATTTTATTGCAGAAAATGGTTTAAAACCCATTTTTCACACAGAAACCATGAAAATCTGGGAAGTATTTCATGGATCCTTCAGAAATACAGGTTTCATAGTTATAATGACAGCCCCCCAAACAGCTCTCCAGAGCACTACCATTGTCGGGGCCACTAAAATTATGAGTCACGGTTATCTAAATTATGATGCAAAAAAGACCAAATATGCTGCACATTCATGGTAGTATTATTTTCAACCTTTTGTGTTACAAACAATATGTGTGAAATCTTGAAATCATATGACTTTATGTAACAAATTATGTGGCAAGCAGGGTAAATATGGTGAACGCTGTAGTTACAAAATCACAGAAATCCACTGGCCCTTTCCGTTGTATTATCACTTTCTTCATAAACTGTGAACCTAAACATTTTAGTTCCAATCACTGCCTGCTTATAAATGCACTTTAAATAAATCAGGTTTTTGCCCTCTACACACTCCACACCTGCGGCAACAGCAATCTTCATCTATTAATATGGTTAGGGAGAAAAAATACATTGCAAATGTGACTGCTTTGAAATAATCTCTTTCCAGCCTCAACCAGTGCATGCACTGCAGTCTGTATTCAGTGTCAAGTGCTTAAATCATTGAGTAGGCGCCTGGACACCTAGCTTGCCACTTGCCTGTAGCCTCCAGTTCCTGCTTGTTCCAAACTGATCCAGTGACACCGTCGCAGCCTCGGTTTTCCCTCCCGGGTTTTCCCACTAACCGTTCTTCCTGCCAACAGAAACCCCACCCACCCCAGGACCTACTTTAATTTTTTTCGGAGTTTTATATAGCGCAAACTTGACCTAAAGGTATCGGGTATCAGAGCGCTTTAATGCAGGCCGCAGCAAGACTGCAGCGGACACATGTAGCGGGCATGCCTCTGGCACCCCAAAGGCACCCTAGACTGCGCCCAGCGCCATGACCCCTGGCCCTCCCACCCCTGAAGATACACCTTCGCCGAGCTCTACACTCAAACCCAGACGCCACAACAGACACTGCCACCGCGTTGACCTACACTCGACAGTAGGACCTTTCATCTGCAACCAATGTCCATTCACCTGCCACAGCACACACACCAGCACACTAACCAGCCCCACCATGAACACACAACCTCAACAAAAACACCAACTCGCATGTGTCCTTCTCAACACACACCTATCCTCAAACATGTATTGAAGAATCTTGGCATAAAAATAGA
The DNA here is from genome assembly GCA_963921515.1 of Calotriton arnoldi. NCBI lineage: Eukaryota > Metazoa > Chordata > Amphibia > Caudata > Salamandridae > Calotriton > Calotriton arnoldi. The sequence continues at coordinate 3,134,376 of CAWUFW010000282.1, forward strand.
TCAGTCTCCGTCCATTAAAGATCAGGTCATTGCCACCAGTGGCAGGTGTTTTAACATGATGCGTCTGATGAAAAAAGAAATCCTATCTTCCTCTCTTTGTTAAGAAAACCTTAGTTCAGGCCTTGATTCTTAGTAGATTAGCTTTGGCAACTCTTTTCTTGCAAAATACAGCTGCACGACTGGTATGTAGTCTTCCTTCCTGCTCTTCGGCAGAACCTTTATTGAAAGCCCTGCACTGGTTAACCATTAAGAAAAGGTTAATTTTTTTAATCTGCTGCCTTACATATAAAACACTAACGGGAAACTGAATTAGCTACCTGCATCAAAAACTGAAATAGTACTGCCCAGTTAGGGATCTGCGTTCTAAAGACAAAGCTTGGCTTATCATTCCTCGGTTCCGTCTGACTAGATGTGGGGGCAGATCTTTCTTACCTAGCCCCATACCCATGGAATGCTCTGCCTTGTCATGCTTGCATCTGCCCTGATTATTTTAAATGTAGAAAATTGCTCAAAACAAACTCATTTTAATTGTTCTATGTTAGGTTTTCTGCCTGCGTTTCATCGCAAGTGGCAAGATACTTCTTCAGAGGTGATTTGAGTGCTATAGTAAGTTATATTAACATAACATAACATATGAAAGCATTCCACCGAATTATGGGGCCTCATTGCCACCCTTGTTCCCGGCATCGTCTTCCTCATCGAGACCTGGCTGAACATCACACCTGCCTCAGGCAATGCCATGGACCACACCAACAAACTGGGAGGCGGAAGAGCCATCATTCACAAAGAGACCATACTGTGCACCACCGACAACACCACCATTTCCATGGAACATCTCAACTTCAAGCTCCAAACGTATGACAAGACAACCATCAGAGGCACCCTTGCATACTGACCCCCCTGTCCTGCGCTCCAGCTTCTGCAACACCATCGCAGACTACATTGCGCCCCTAGCCTTAATCTCCAAGGACTACATCTTCCTCGGTGACCTTAATTTCTACATCGACAACCCTAATGACAACACTGCACACCTCCTCGACAGCATGAGCAGCCTCAGATTGACCCAGATTGTCCACGACCCTACACAGACTGCAGGACGCACGCTGGACCCCATTTTCACCTCCAGCAACTGCGTCAAATACAGCCAACTCACATGGACCCATCACTCCATCGTCCACTTCAGCATCTCCAGCCCCCGCACCGCCACCACCAAGACGATGAGCGCCCCTCGGAGGAGGTGAAACAAGATCTCAGAGACCAGCTGGGTGGAGGCCCCTAACACCTCCAACCCCACTAACGCCACCAACCTTGAACTGGGAGTGAAGAACTTCAACGCCTGGATCACCAATTGCTCCAATAGAATCGTACCCTTCAAGAGCAACATCCAGAGGAAATTCTCATCCACCCAAGAACTCAGAACAACGAAACAGATGGAGAGGAGAAGGCGCACCAGCAAGGACACTTCCAACAGGGCTGCCTTCAAGACCTCCCTCAACCTCTACCACAGCCTGCTGAGGGCAACAAAAAAGACAGCCATAGCCGCATGTATCAAAACCAGCGCCAGCAACACCATGAAATCCATTCACTCAGGTGCTCCCATAGACCTACACTACATCTTCATCCTCGGCAACCAAAGGATCGGCCAGGAACTCGCTACCCTGCTCAGCACCTCTATCATCACGTCAACATTTCCCGATGCCTGGAAGCACGCCAAAGTCAAACCAATACTAAAAAAAAACCTCAGCCGACCTCAGCGAATTCTAAAGTGACCGGCCAAACTTCCTGCTCGCAGTGGAGATGCTGGAAAAGATCAACAACCAACTCTTGATAAACTTAGAGCAGAACCAGCTACTCGATGCCCCCCCACTCCGGCTTCTGCAGTAGTCACAGCACTGAAACTGCCCTCATCGCATCCACAGACAACATCCAAACCCTCCTTGACTGAGGACAAACAGCAGCTCTGATCCTCCTTGACCTCTTGATACCCTTCGAAACCGTATCCCACCACATGCTGATTGAAAGATTCCACCACATCCGCTTCCAAGCGGACACACTCAGATGGATCACCTCCTTCTTCACAGGAAGAACCCAGAGGATCCACCTCCCACCTTTCACCTCCATACCCAAGGAGATCACTTGCGGTGTCCCCTAGGGCTCAGCCCCACACTCATCAACTCATATATGACCCCGTTGGCCAACATTGTCATATCCAACAGTTTCAACATAGTTTCCTCTGCAGAGAACACCCAACTCATCCTCTCACTCACTGCCGACCCCACAACCACCAAAAGCAACCTCCACAAATGCATGACAAGCGTCGCCAACTGGATGAAGAACAACTGCCTGTAGCTGAATACAGACAAGATGGAAGTACTGATGAGCAGCAAACCATAGAACGACTCCAAGTGGCCATCAGACCTAGGACCCACACCCACTCCCTCCGACCACACCAGAAACCTCAGAATCATCATTGACAACAAGCTCACCATGAAATCACAGATCAACGCTGTCTCCTCCGCCTGCTTCCTCACTCCTAGCCTTCCCCGACTAACCCACATCACACCCCACCTCTGGCAACTCCACTGGCTCCCCATGCAGAAAAGATGCCAATTCAAGCTGCGGACTCACGCATACAACGCTCTACACAACAAAAAACCTACCTACATTAACCACCTCCTGAACTTCCACCAACCATAGAGAAGACTACACTCCGCCTCCCTCTCACTTACCCATACTCCCCGCATCTATTGAAACAGAAGTGGAGGACGCTCCTCCCACGTCACAGCAAAGGCCTGGAACAGCCTCCCCACGCAACTCCAGACCATCACCTCACTGCCAGAATTTTGAATGGCCCTCAAGACCTGGCTTTTAGAATAAGCCTTTGGGACCTGGATACCATATCGGGTGATTAGCCGTGCTTTATAAATCCTGATCGATTAATTGATTGATTGAAAGCAAAATTAAGAGAATATTTATCCAATGTTGACAAGACACTTTTTCCATATTGTTTTATTCTGGAGACCAAACCGCCTTTCAGTTTTTTTGCAGTACTTCTCTGGAGAGCGGTTTCAAGTTAAGAGGCCACATGTGTAATTTTTGGCCATTTCTGGAGGTCACATCTCGTGATTTGTCTGGGCATCAGCTGAAGTGTTGTTTCAAGGGCCTGAAATTGAACTTGAAGGAATGAACAGACGGATGCTGAATATAAATAACGAAATTCATTGTGTTTGGTGAATGAAAGTTAAATAGATGGATGGTTGATTGTGGGTCATAGCTGGATGGATTGAGAACAGCCCACCTGGAATGAATTATAGCCCACCAGTGAAATAGCATTGCCTCTCAGCATATACTCCTGGATGCAAGAAGGTCCCATTACTCAATGGTACTGTATGTGGGTGCCATTTTGTTTCTGGCATTTTTAGATCTCGCCTAGGCAGCGCTTGCGCTGTCTTGTTGAGACATGCAGTATACACTATAGCGTGGAAGCTTCTTGGAAGCTCCGCCCACTCTCCACCCATCATTTTCATTGGCTTGTCTTAAATGCTGCCTTCCGATTGGTTGTAGGCTTGTTAGTCCCTCCTTATGATGGACATGTCTTCATTTGTGTCCTTCCACGGCTACTGGCCCCTTTACTGCACAGACTACTTTCTTCCCGTGCCTCCCCCCTCCCTCCGATGCCTTCTCGCGCCCTTGTACTATTGCATTGCCAATGCTTGTTTTATTTGTCTCTCCCCACCCGAGAACTCGGTTTAATTATTTATGATTAATACAGCCCACCCCGAGGCTTGAACCCTGTTCTCCAGCTCCAAAGTCGGCAGCGTTATATGTTGAGCCACCTCCTCCCTTTGATTCTCTGCACCGTTTGTTTCAGTTGCTACATTTGACCGTGTTTTTTTAAAATTTTAATCTGTCTCCACATGTGTTGTGTTTTTTTTATTTGACTCTCCCCACCCTCCTCCGAGATCGCTGTTTATTTATTTATGATTAGATGATACAGCCCACGCTGAGGCTCGAACCCTGCTCTCTAGCTCCAAAGTCGGCAGCTTTATATGTTAAGCCACCTCCTCGCTTCAAGACAAGCCCCTTACAGGGGTTTATCTTTGTTTCCCTCACCGAGTCACCCTCCCACCATGCACCCACCCTTAACCCCTCCCTCCCTCTCGCTTTCCCTGAGCTACCCCGTAAGTGCATGGGAAGTGTGCAAGCGCTATCACTTTAAATGTAAACAGCCTCAGAGCTCTCTTCCAGAGCCCCTCCCTGCCAGCCCTCACAACATCCACGCACGGTGCATTAGGGATTTCGCAGGCAGGGGTGGTAACCATTTTATAACTGGCATCACAGAATGATTCTCTGGAAGTTGGTGCGCATGTGCTGCCTCCATTCTAGTGCCTGCATTGTCATAGCAGCAACAGTCCGAAGAGGTTAGGACCGACTCTTCGCTTCCAGGGCCCCATATTTTCAGAACAAACGACACATGTGAGATAACCAGTGGAACTACTTGATATAAATGAACCCATTTGTGGTAACTACTTATTTTAATCGAAAGTTTCCTCGCCTGGAGTATTGCCGTGGGTATGAGCAGGGACTCGCACGCAGTCCCTGCCTTGTTTCTTTGGCAATTGCTTGTTCTGCGCAGCTGCTTATAGGTGTATGTGGATTTGGGGGTCTCCTTGGAAGACCACCCAAAGGTGCAGGGTCCACCCTTAGTCCACGGGTCCGGGATACAAACTGAGACCAACACTGGAGCGCCGAGAGAAAGGATATTTATTACAATCTCATGAGATGGAGAGAGAGCATCAGCAACAGACACCCGCAGCTTGTCTGAGGAGGCAAAATCTGCCAAGCACTTTGGTTCCACGTCTTATATACCCTTCATCCCCACCCCAGGCGTGTATAGTAAAGAAAGAACACCATGATTATGAAAAGGGGTGATGTATACAGAAAACGATGAACACCATAATTCTACAAAGGGAGACGTGTACAGTAAAACAATGAACACCATAATTATACAGGCAGAGGTCAATCTGATAAGTTAGCAGATGGCCACTGTTGGGCCCCTACAGGGTGTAGGTGAAGCTCTTAATTACACAACAAGCAGAGGACAATCTGATAAGTCCGAAGATGGTAGCTGTCAAGCCCTGTAGGGCGAAGGGCAGGGTGAGGACAGCAAGCGCAAGTGGACAGTCCTGTTAAACTGGGGTTTAGCAAGAGTTCAGTCAGATTGTGGCAAACAAGGGCATGGACAGTCCTGCTCGACTGGTTTTAGCATGAGTCCAGGCAGGGGGCGGCAGGTCAGGTGAAAAACAGGGCGTTGGTGGCAGTGCAGAGGTGAGGTGAATCAAGATGTGAAGCCACAGAGCATTTGTGACCCCTGTAGAGAGGTCACAATGTTAATGTTATTGGGACTTATATAGCGCAAACTGTTACCCGGTGTCCTGGCGCTGTGTGAAGTCCTGGCTGAAACTACGTCGGTAAAGTTCTAGGCAGGTTTATTTAGAGAAAAGCCATGTTTTTAATGCCTTACGGAAAGCTAGGAGATTATTCATGCTTCTCAAGTGGGGTGGGAGGTCATTCCATGCTTTGGCCGCATTGGCAACAAAACTTCGGCCGCCCCAGTTAACCTTTTTTACCCGGGGCACCACCACTAGATTAGCATCAGAAGACCGCAAAGCTCTTTTAGGTATATACCTGCGAAATTTTTGTTTTAGAAAGTCCGGCCCAGTTCCATGTAAGGCTCTAAAGACCAGACATAGCGCCTTGAACTGAGAACGCTTCCTGACCGGAAGCCAATGGAGCTCTTTTATTTTGGCTGAGATCGATTCAGACTTTGATGTGCCTGTAAGAAGTCTGGCTGCAGCATTTTGAAGGATTTGTAATTTGTTCAGTGATCCTTCATGGATCTTAAGATATAAGCTATTACAATAGTCCAATCTTGACATTATTAGCGCAGTGACCACTGTTTGTTGCGCCTCTTTAGGTAAGAATGGCATTATTTTTTTGCATGATCTAAGGGTGTATGATGTTAAAGAAACCACTTTATTCACCTGGTCCCTAAAGCTAAGTTTATCGTCTATCCACACTCCCAAGTTCTTCACCTTACTAATCGGGTTTGGGAGCGGGCCTGACGTTTCCGGCCAGCACCTAGGGGTCCAGAAGTTAGGATTATTACCAAACAACATAACCTCCGTTTTTGTGGAGTTAAGTTTTAGGCAATTATGGGCCATCCATGTGCCTATGGCCTTCATGCAGTTTTGCAATCTCGATGCAGTTTCTTGGATCACTTCTGGCAGTATAGTCACCACAATTTGTGTGTCATCCGCATATGACGTCAAATTGAATCCAAAGGATTCAATTAAAGGAGCCAAGGAGGACACATAAACATTAAATAACGTCGGACTAAGTGATGACCCCTGTGGCACCCCACATGGTAAGGAAAAAGACTCTGCTTCAAATTTGTCAAGGGCCACCGTTTGTGTTCTGTCCGAAAGAAAGGATTTAAGCAGCTTCCAGGCAGTGCCCTTGACTCCTATCTTGTCCAGACGGTCCATCAGCAAAGCATGGTGGACCGTATCGAATGCTGCAGACAGATCCAACATGATCAATACAGCATTTCCTCCCTGGTCAAGAATAGTCCTAATTTCTTCTGTGGATTTGAGGAGCGCCGTTTCCGTACTGTGGCTCTCTCTAAAACCATATTGAGTTGGATTCAATGCTTGGGATTTTTGCAAAAACTGGTTAAGTTGAGAGTTCATATTTCTTTCAATGATTTTTGCCGGTAGTGGTAATCTGGAAATGGGTCTGAAATTATTTGGGTCCCTGGCATCCAGATTAGGTTTCTTCAACAGGGGCAAGATTGATACCTGTTTCCAATCTATTGGAAAATATCCTTCCCGGTACATTGTGTTAAAAATGGAAGTCAGTTTACATGACACCAGTTCTGCCACCAATTTGAGGATGAAGCGCAAAATGGCTGAGCTAATGGCAAGACAACAGACATACTTTTCCACATGTATGTGTCCTTATAAGTGTATTTGTCCATCAGAAAGGTTTGTGTGCACAGCCGACGAATGTTTGTGATCCAGACCAAGCATGCAATGTGCCCCAGCAGGACAAAATACTTGAAAATAAACACCGGAAATAAATCCGGTGCAAGGCGAAAGAATGCTACCATTACGACTTTTAATCAACATTACCCCAATTTAAGATGGCGGACGAACGTCGTGTCATCATTAAGGTCATGAGTAGCCCGCTCTGTTTCTTTCACCGTAGCTTGTTCTCTACAGCTGCTAGTAAGTGTATGCGTCTATCAGAAAAGTTTGTGTGCACAGCTGATGAAAGTTTGTAAACCAAACCAAGCATGCACGGTGCCCGAGCAGGACAAAATACCTGAAAATAAACACAGGAAATAAGTCCAGTGCAAACTAAAAGAATCTAAGTTTAACATACTGTGCCAGGAGATATATAACTATTCAAAGTTGTTATGCAGTGAAATCTCCTTATCCCATCAAAATTAATTTTCAATAAACTATACAATGCCAACAGATTTATATTATCGTTGGTCAGTGTGCCCCTTATAGCAATAGATGATCAGCTGTCTCGCTGTTACTTTCGCACAGTGCCCCACTCCTGTCCCGCGGCTCCCCACCCTTTATGCTGCTGGACCAGGGGTTTTCCAACCCCTGGTCCAGGTGAGCCAAGCAAGGTTGTATTTTTATAATTGTCTCGGTGTATGAAGTTCTTTTAATCTTTGGGTGTGTCTGAGTGCACGCATGTGCATGAGTGTGTTGCAGCTTGTATGTTTTCAGAGAGTTGCAGCAATAAGTGTCGCTGCCAAATGCCAAGGCTCACAAGCTGTGAGATTACGTAGGCGTTGTATTTATTCATTTCTTGTCTGTGCAGAGGGAAGATTTAAGAAAAGCCAGCTGCATGCTTGCTTAATGAGCGCCTGTTAGTGCCCAGCTTGTCATTGTAGCAGGAGGCTGGAGGGTGCTGTCCCAAAGCAGGGAGCTGGTTTCAATGTGTGCCTGGCAGACGACTCACCTAAGTCTGCCCCGGCAGCCATTAATTTATGATAGGACGTGGCATAACAGCCAGAGAGTGACAGCTTGCCTGTATATTAAACATGATGTTTACATTTCAGAATTATACAAATGCCCCTCTTAACCTCTAAACTGCATTTGAAATTAGGCTCTGCCATGGTTGCTTATATGCAAAGTCAGTGGCTGGGTTGCAAAAATATGCCCAAGTTTTCTCGAGGAATGATAGCGCTAGCATTCGGCTATAGGCAAACATTTCACCTGCACATTTAACTACTTGACACAATCCACCATGGCATCCATTCATTTGCTCAAAGATGAGAATGGAATAGAGTCTTCGATTTTTCCAGCTTGGAATTACACCTGCAGCATGGTTTGCCACCCGTAGGCCCTGTCCAGCTGGTATTCTGTGCTGCTGCATAATCTCAACAGAATTGGCCGGTTGACAAAAATTCTTAAATTGTGTAAAATATTCTTATTTCTATAATTTACATTTGTAAATGGAAAGGTGTACATTTGATTAATTTCAGAGGCATTCCATCCACTACAAGTATGTCGATTTTTTTTTTTTTAATGAAAAAATTATTTTAAACAGCATTCTTAATAACTTTATGATGGGTAATTACTTTGGGAGTGGATTGATTGCATTTCCCTTGAACCAGTGCACGAGGTTAATGCTATAAGATTCTGACATCGCTAGTAACTTTGACACTAATTGGAGATTGGGTTGCATGTTAAGATACGAGAGTCCGCATATAAGAATTCCCGGAAGGTTTGCAGCGAGACAAGACCACGTGTTTGTAAACTTTTTTTCTCCATTAACATTTATAGTTGTGGCCCATATCGGCGCCTCTACTCCCAGTCCAGAAACGTACTGTAAGTGGTAGGCCACTGGGAAAACATGCACAACCTCCCTGTAGGTAAATTAATAATTTCCTTAATATCAATACCGCCTCCTCTCCCTATGGCGTACATGGATTCTGAAAGGTATTTTCTGCTTTTGAAAGATGTGTTCATGCTGCTGCTTTTGAATGCATAATGTTAATTAGCAATGCAAGGCAAGATATATATCCGTCTAATGCATTAGAAATCTACAGACCAACTTTACATTTGTAATGTGGTGCTTTTAAACGTGTCAGGTTCCTTCAGAGTGTGGCGTAGCAGTATATAATCTTGCTTTAGGACATTCGCTCAGAGTATTTTTAAAAAATCCTGTCCTTAGTTATATAACAAGACATGTTTGCTCACAAACAGCAGCTGCATTCTTGTGTCGTGTCTACGTGCTAGTGCCTGCCCATGCTTTCTCATATTTAACCTAAATTATGTAAAAGTGAATGTAACTTCATAATGTAAATCCCTGTTTTAAGCAGAGTCCTATTGGTAAATTAAGAGGGAGTTGAGCGGAGAATACATTTTTTTAAAGACACATGGAAAAATAAACCGGTTTATTTAATGGCACCCCAGTTTGGAAAGTTTATTACATAAGGCCCAATTTTATATGGCAAGTTTGTCACCCACGAGATGGTCCAGTAGCTCTCTCTGGTGCCTCCATTTAGGGAGTTATTAGGTCGTTCTGGTCCTCAATGTTTAGTACCCAAGTTCAGAACACCTAGGCTTGAACTAAATACATTGTTTCAACTGCCTGACCGCCTTTTTTTAGGCGTTAACATTAGCGAAAGGGAGGCAGGATACTGGCATACTTACGGTTCATTGAGTTAAGCGCTGCCGCCCACGTCTGGTGTGACCATCTGTTCCCATACCTGGCGTGTCACACAGTTTGGTGCTTACTTTCCCTCCATGTTAAAGAACAGTATATGCTTTAGCACCCACGCTAATGTGCTGCATAGCTAAATACATATAAGATGCCAATGGTGAGACCGATTGGCATTGCCAATGCTTGTTATTTGCTACCTGTATCTCCTAGTGCTCTGAAGCAACTGCAAGTTGATATGTCAGAGCTAGGTAAAACATTGTAAAACAACTAATAAAAAAGAAATGTTGCTGCCTGTTATTAGGCATGTTGAAAGCAGATCTCACTGTATACTACGACAAAAGGTGATGCCATTTAGGGTGATCAGCTGTCACAGGGATAATCCTTTTTTCCTCTTTCATCTGTCCTGGCACCCTGACATTTTTCACTAAATTCAAGACTTGTGGTTCTGTGAGGTTGGATGAACACAAACATGATACATCTCACACATTTATCTGACTGTATCTTATGTTCAGCATGGTACAAAGACAGGTAACCTTCTACTGCAGCGCTGCCAAGTTTCCCAAGTCTATGTGTAACTAGCTGCTACAGTCTAGGCATTCTGGTACCTCTGGTCCTGCTTATTCCATTATAAACAAGCATTGGCATAGCCAATAGGTCTCGCCTTTGGGACCTTATAAGTGTTTAGCCATGCAACAGTTGATGTTGTTGCACCAAGGATATTGTACTGCATAACTAAATACTTATAAGGTTCCAAAGGGCGAGACCTATTGGCTATGCCAATGCTTGTTTCCCTACGATGTTGGTAAGTTGCGTACTAATACTATTAAATTGGATGGTGGTGACATCTGCTGTGCACTATACTCGGAGCCAGCATAACTGTGTGAGGAAGTGACATATAAAGAAAAATAATCTTACTGATGACGGCAAACCTGAAAATGTTAGCCAGTGAATACGAATAAACAATTTCTTCTGCACGTTGTTTCATTGTTAGGGGTGTATTGACTTAGTTAGCTCTTGTTTTTGTGCGAAATTAAGTCCAGGGCTCACATTCTTTGGTTACTTATAGTTAACTGGTTTTATTGTTATCGTTCTTTGTACTCGACTTTATTCGGGAAGTGACTGTCTTGCTGGCAGCTCGATGTGTTTGGTAAGCAGGAAGGTGTGTAAATAAGGCGTCCTCAGTCCGATTTCTTCTTGCGGCGTGTTTACTGTTTGTGTCAACTGCTCGGCTACTTAAAATACGTGATACTTCAAAGCGCACAAATAGTACAAAAGAAAACAAGCACAAGCGCGCGTGCCTCGCGCGACAGGGAGGGGGGGAGAGAGGAGGGGGGCCTGCGCAATTCCCTTGCGGGAGCGAGCAGCAAGGCGCGATAATTGATGACATATGGCGCCAGCTGCTCGCTCCCGCAAGGGAATCGCCAAACGTGCACGCGTTGCCATTGAAGGCAATGCAACGCGTAGCGATTGCTTTTTTCCTATGCAGCGCATGTGATAGAGCAGGCTAAATGAAATTTTTTTTAACCTCCTAATAATTTTCGTAAAATGATAAATAAACATGTTCGTTTGAGTGAATTAATCAACAATGTATGTTACATGTGAAGGGTAACACGCGAATATACGTGCAAAAATTAATTGATTTACAAAAGTCTATGTGTCTAACATAACATAATAATTGCGTACTAATTAAATAATAAATGCATGATCCGTGCTTTTAAAATAAAAACGTGACGTTGCAAAATAATAGTGATGGTAAGTAAGGAACAGCTTTAAATGTTGCTTATTGCTAGGTAATAACTAATTGGGGTACGTAGAAGACGGGAGGGAAACGAAAAGGCTATATTTCTCTATTTTAATAATGTTTTGTTTATCTTTGAAATAGTGCATTTAAGTTTAATCGAGTGGCGATACAAAATGGCTGCCGTTGACTAGAGTGCGCGTGCGCTGAGAAACCATGTGATAAAGGAGAGAAGCTGGAGAAAGAATGATCACGTGCTGGTGCTGAAAGGCTAGGATGCAAGAATGGTCAAGGCTAATGTGACCTCTTTGAACTGATATGTGCCGAGACGATCAGCAAGAAGCGTGAGAAGCAAAAGTAAATGAAAGGACAAAGCATACTAAGATTTTAAATGTATCAAGAAGAGTTACAAATGAACTGATCGAAGCGGATGGAATATGTCGTGAACTGTGAGAAAGGATGCAAGTATGGACATTCCAAAAGAACTAGCTGGAACTGGGGAGACTGATTAAAAAATTAAATAATGGACTGGATTTGACCAATGAAAAAGAAGCGCGCCACTAATGTTGCAACAATTTTAGTTAGCAAAGCTAGAATTAGGGTATAAGAAGACCTACTCTTGGTGGGAGGGGGATCTCTACTACTCACTCTACGCTGAGACACTTTGCTGCAGGAGATGCTGCTGGAGTTAGAATTGCTGAGAGACTGTTAGATGAGAAGAGCTGCGGTTGCCGATGCTGACGAGCTGAAGTTTCTGTTGCTGTTTTTATTTTCCAGTTGAGTATGAAATGCTGCTTTGAGAATCTTTTATTTTACAAATTTAATTCTATTTCAGGACTATTAGGTTAATTAGAATAATTCTCCATGACAAATTCATTTTGCTATTAAAATTGACTTGCATAATTAATAATTATCTAATAAATGTAAAAAACTGAATAATAAAGTCCAAATTCTTTCCATGCTTCAAAATGTATATAAACTTTAAGATTCTTAAGACAAAAGACTCAGTGATTCTTTAATTCAATGTTTAAATTAATAGTAATAAGTTTATTGTGATTTAGCTGGTCTCGATCACTATAACTGACTTACTAGATGATCCATCGACCAAATGAGCAGGAATACCTAAAAGAGTATAGAAAATAAGAAGCGACAGGTTATGATAAAAAGGTATCCCGGCTCCTTCCAGCGGTGCAACATTGTGTTTTTTATTTTTCTCCTAGGGGTATATTTTGTAGAGAAGGTATAAAAAGGGGAAATCCAGGGGTGATAGATGAATGAGTTAGTGTGTTGGCGGTGTCATGGGCCCCACCGTCATGTGGATATAGTATATGTGTGAGTGAGAGAAAGTAAGTCGCTCCTGGATGACCAAATATGTGACCTGGGAGAAATTATTTTTATTGTATCCGCTGCATCACATGCGCGCTGCGTAGGCGAGACCTAATGAAGGCCAACAGCGCCCTGGCATTGGGGCACCACCATGCTGCCACGGGCATGTCCTGCAGTGGGCACTGGGCAATGTCCCAAGGTGGGCTGCAGAGGCGGCAACAGGTGCAAACTGTTGCATGCCAGAGGTTTCATGCCAAGTATGAACTTTGACCCTGAGATGGAGGCGAGGGAACACTTGCTGACACATTTAACGCTGCAGACTGCTTGAGGCTGAAACAGAGACCTGCCAAGTAGCCCCAGCTCATGAGGGTTACCGTGGGCCAGTCCTGGTTTTACAACAAGCAGCACTAAAGCATGCTGTAGCTTCTAGAATTGGCCTACATGTCCCAGCATGCTTGATGTTGGTAGAAAAATCAGACAGGTTGGAATTCTTTCACGTGACCTGGCGCCAATGACATCTGTGGAAAAGCTTACACTCAAATTAGGGCGACAGACGCTTGAATGAAAATGGAAAAAGTGAGTAGCAGGGGCCAGTGAGGAGCCCTTCGAGAGGATGCGGAGTTTGTACCAACCGACCTTGGTGGTAAACTACTCCAGCCGTTTAAAACTGATGCACCCAGAATTATAGCCTAAATAAAACACGTAGAGAATATAGGCTAGGCTATGTCTCTATAAGGCTGAGAGAGTTAAGGGAGAGGCTGTTACTCGTCAGAAAAAGACTGATGTGTGAGTGAGTCCTCCCCAGCCCTACCTGCCTTTCGGGGATACATGCGGCATTCCTCCAGTGAAATCTGCAAGTTTCCTCATGATCCAGTCCACCTCCGGATGCGTTAGTCGTGTGAACGGTGGGTGGTATTTCACTTTTGTTCGCTTTTTTGCTGTGCATGTGTGATTTTAATACCACATAGCAACCTCGAGCGTTCAGTCAGACAGTGTCGTTGGTCACTATTGTGGGCTCACAGGTGATTCAGTAATTTGTTCTTCAGAAACAGAAAGCTGCTCGGTAACAGCATTAAAGGGAAATGAGAATTTGTTATGGGTGGCATATGCATCACGTGCGCTGTCATCTGAGATCATAAACTGTGCCGCCTGAATTATGTGGCAATGCATAATTAAATTGTGCAGCAATGGTCACTAAATTATGCAGCACTTTTTCTGCCAATAGTGTTATTTGGAAATTTTAACACACGTTAATACCGATAAGGAAAAATGTTCCATGTAACTGGTTTTATTGTTATCGTTCTTTGTACTCGACTTTATTCGGGAAGTGACTGTCTTGCTGGCAGCTCGATGTGTTTGTTAAGCAGGAAGGTGTGTAAATAAGGCGTCCTCGGTCCGCTTTCTTCTTGCGGCGTGTTTACTGTTTGTGTCAACTGCTCGGCTACTTAAAATACGTGATACTTCAAAGCGCACAAATAGTACAAAAGAAAACGAGCACAAGCGCTCGCGCGACAGGGATGGGGGAGAGAGGAGGGGGGCCTGCGCGATTCCTTGCGGGAGCGAGCAGCAAGGCGCGATAATTGATGACATATGGCGCCAGCTGCTCGCTCCCGCAAGGGAATCGCCAAACGTGCACGCGTTGCCATTGAAGGCAATGCAACGCGTGCACGTTTTTGGGACAAAAGCCGTAGCGATTGCTACAGGTCTTTTTCCTATGCCAAAGCTGAACTTGGCAAGCATTTGTGACTTTTCCTTTTTAGATAATCTCGTTACAGCAGTGTTTTTGTTTCATGCCATGCTTGCTTAGTGTAAGATCGCCTGTGAAAATGGCTAAATGTGAGCACACAACAAGCCAGAGCAGAAGATGTAATATCAGAGGCTCAGCAGATCCCCATAGCCCTGGGTTAATGTAGAACTCCATATGTCTTTGCTAAAGTGAGCAATTTTAAAGCAGAGCACAACATTTTCATTTTTATTTTTTACTGTTTGATTACCACAAAATCAAGTATAAATAGCAATGCCTCTGGAGCTATGTGATAACATAGTGCTATATCAGTGACTCGTCTTTGTATTCCTATTCTGATGCATCATCTCCTACGCCGACAACACCCAACTCATTCTTTCCCTGACAAACGACCCAGCGACCATCAAAGACGGGTTGCAAGATGCATGAAGGATGTGGCCATCTGGATGAACAACAACTGTCTCAAACTCAACCCAGACAAGACAGAAGTTCTACTCTTCGGGAAAGGTGAGGCAGCCCTGTGGAACAACGAATGGTGGCCACCTGACCTGGGCCTGACTCCTAAACACACCGAACATGTACGGAACCTTGGCATCATCCCCAACAGCCAGCTATCCATGAAGAAGCAGGTCAGCGCCATCTAATCCACTTGCTTCCTCACCATCCGCATGCTCAGGAAGGTCTTCAGATGGCTCCCGCCCAACACTAGACGAACAGTCACACAAGCTCGCGTCACTAGCAGACTCGACTACGGCAACTCCCTCTATGTAGGAATCACTGCCCAACTCTTGAGGAAACTCCAGACCCTCCAGAACTCAGCAGCCAGACTCATCTTCGACCTCCCCACACATAAGCACATCACCCTTCAACTCAGGAAACTCCATTGTCTACCAATCGCGAAGAGATGCCAGTTCAAGCTGCTCATCCATACTTACAAGACACTCCGTTCCAGATCCCGCTCCCTAGCAGCTACCCAGCTCATGTGCCAAGCGAACAGTGGAGGACGCTCCTTCTCCCACCTGCCGGCTAAGACCTGGAACACCCCCTCCCTGAACCTCAGAGCAGCACCGTTCTTCCAAAAGTTCACGGGTGAAGCATCCGTGCTATACAAATCCTGATTAATTGATGCTGACGCTTACTGCGTGGTCTGGTATTTGGTTTAAAAACATGGCCACCTTACAATGATCAGAAACAAAATGTGTCTTAAGTCCCACTGAGAGAGTCTTGTTAATATTATTGTTGATGTATGCAATGATACATGTGTGCATAAAACCTAAATCGAATCACTGCCGAAATCACCCGAGATGACGTCTCCATCAACCCGAGTCAGAAATATGTGGTCAAGCAGGCCCTGCGGCGTAGGCCTGAAGGCAACTGATTGACAGATTGCAGGTGGGGTGGTACGTAACCAGTGGAACAAAAGTGCGAACAGGAGAAACTCTGATTAGTCCCACAGCTAGGTGTTGACACCACAATGGTCTGGGGAGATTGGCTCCAATAAAACGCACATGGCCGGAGGGGGGCGCGTTCCCAAAACATCATAAAGTTAGATGCCACATGAAGTTAGGAACACTCAGCCAGTCAGGACACAGCACATGCAGTGATCATGTGCTCCCCATGCCGGACATCTGCACACGTTACCCACTGGCCCTCATTGTGTCCACGCAAGATCGAGACTTACCTGCATTTGTCATCAGGTGGGAATCATTTATGGCTCCATAACTAGGCCCACATTCCTCTCCCTAAACTGGGATCTAAGAATTATTTTATGATGCTCCAAGAAATGTATAAAATGGCGCTCAAAACTATTGTACTTTCAGACAGTCCTTAGAGCCTGACTCTGTAACTGTGCTCCCGGCGGAAGTGTTTGATTAAACCAACTGTTCCTGTTTTGCCAAACGCCTCTTGTCCTTGTTTTTTCAAGGAAATATTCATATTCGAGCAACAGTCTAGAACAGTGGTATGCAAAGTACGGCCCGCCAGACCTTTCCATGCAGCCCCAGTGTGGAAAACAAGCAGGCTCACTAGCCATAAATTTGCCTGTTTGTTCCTCGGGGGCTGCATTCAAAGTGAAAAAAAGTTAACGGAGCATGCTCTGAAAATAAATTGTCTGCCTGCTCAATTGTGACCCCCGCCCACCTCATTCATAGACACTCGCTTGCATCCGGTAGTGGAAGAGATTTATATAAACGGCATGCAGGTTGCTGGCTTTCCTTACCAGCCCAGCGCAGACATCGTGTCTTACATGCCCTCTGCTTTTCCTCACCATCTGCCATTAGCTTCATGGCTGGGTGTTTTTTCTAGCACTGCCCGCCACCAGTGCTGCCTCTCACCGGATACACCCTGAGCTCCTCTGAAGCTAAGCTGCCTGCAGGAGGGCAATGAATTCAGAAAGCACAACTCCCACACCTAAACAAGGATCTGCAGCCGGAGTTTTGTTTTTGAAAGTAACTCAGCTTGCCAGGAGATGGGAGGCGCTCGAGAACAGTGAGGTGGGGGCCAGTGTGGGTTTGCTGATGCAACGGCAGGAGCTCCAAGGGGGTAGATAATGTGATTTTAAGGAGCCAGGTGCATGATTTCTAACATTATTATTATAAAATTCAAATATTTGTAAAATGTGTAAGGGAATTAACCCCTTCGCTACTAGGCCTTTCCCCCCCCCCCTGTGCTAAGCCTTTTTTTGGCTATTTGGGGTAGTGCGGGCTTAGGCCCCTGTAACTTTTTGACCACATAAGGTATCCACGCCAAATTTGCGTCCTTTTTTCTAACATCATGGGGATTGTAAAGGTACCCAGGGTTTGTGGATTCCCCTGGAGGGGACCCAGAAATTAGCCAAAATACAGCAAAAGTTTTTTTTTTTTGGGAAAAATGCGAAAAAGGGCTACAGATGAAAGCGTCTTGTTTTTCCCTGCAAATGGCATCAAAAAGGGGTTGTGGTGCTGAAATCACCATCTTCCTAGCTTTCAGGGACAAGCAGACTTTTGTCAGAAAACCAACTTTTTTACACAGTTTTGGCATTTTTCTGGGACATAGCCTATTTTTGCTATTTTTTGTGCTTTCAACCTCCTTCCAGTTAATGGTAGAAATGGGTATGAAACCAATAATGGATCCTGAAAAGCCATACATTTCTGAAAAGTAGACAACATTCTGAATTCAGCAAGGGGTCATTTGTGTAGATCCTTAAAGTTTTCCTTATAGAAACTAACAGTTAAATGAAGGAAAAATTGAAAATTAGTTGAAAAAAACAGCCATTTGTGTCAACGTTTTCACCTGTAACTTCTTCTAATTATGACAGCTATTTGAAAGCAATATACCGTTATATCCGCTGGACCTTTCTGGTTGTGGGGATATATAGGACTTGTAGGTTCACCAAGAACCCGACGAACCCAGAGCCAATAACTGAGCAGCATCTTGCAATGTTTTTTTATTATGTACCGGGTATATAGCAATTATTTTGGGAAAATGTATACATGGAAAAATTGTTATGAAAGACACCTATGTATTTCTGAAATGGGAACAAAATGTAGATTTTAGAAACAGTAGATATTTGCACATTTCCGAAATTGGGAGTACCCATACTAGCATGAGAATTATAGGTCATTTTTCAAAATGACTTATTTTTTACACATTGTCTTTCATTTGGAAGGCAGAAATGCATCGAAAGTCAATAGGTAATAACAGTTGCTCTACAATTCTGTGTTACCCTAAGTCTCCCGATAAAAATGGTACCTCACTTGTGTGGGTAGCCCTTGTGCCCACAACAGGAAATGGCTCAAAATGCAACGTGGACGTACCACATTTTCACAATGAAAAATTACCCTTTTTTTGCAAAGTGCCTAGGTGTAGTTTTTGAACCCTAGCTCTGCCGGCACCTAGGGAAACCTAGCAAACCTATACATATTTGAAAACTAGACACCTAGGGAATCCAGGATGGGGTGACTTGACTGCCTCCCACCAGGTTCTGTTACCCAGAATCCCTTGCAAACCTAAATAATTGTCAAAAAAACCACATTTCTGTGGTGGAAAGTTCTGGAATCTGCGTGGATCCACAAATTTCCGCCCACCCCGCGTTCCCCAAAGTCTTACGAGAAAAATGGTACCTCACTTGTGTGGGTCGGCCTAGTGCCTGCGACAGGAAACGGCGCAAAACGCAACGTGGTCACACCTCAATTTCGCAGTGAAAAATGACCCTTTTTTGGCAAAGTGCCTAGCTGTAGTTTTTGAACCCTACCTCTGCCGGCACCTAGGGAAACCTAGCAAACCTATACATTTTTGAAAACTAGACACCCAGGGAATCCAGGATGGGGTGACTTGACTGCCTCCCACCAGGTTCTGTTACCCAGAATCCCTTGCAAACCTAAAAAATTGTCCAAAAAACACATTTTCCCCACATTTCTGTGGTGGAAAGTTCTGGAATCTGCGTGGATCCACAAATTTCCACCCACCCCGTGTTCCCCAAAGTCTTATGAGAAAAATGGTACCTCACTTGTGTGGGTCGGCCTAGTGCCTGCGACAGGAAACGACGCAAAACGCAATGTGGTCACACTTCAATTTCGCAGTGAAAAATGACCCTTTTTTGGCAAAGTGCCTAGGTGTAGTTTTTAACCCTAGCTCTGCCGGCACCTAGGGAAACCTAGCAAACCTATACATTTTTGAAAACTAGACACCCAGGGAATCCAGGATGGGGTGACTTGACTTCCTCCCACCAGGTTCTGTTACCCAGAATCCCTTGCAAACCTAAAAAATTGTCCAAAAAACACATTTTCCCCACATTTCTGTGGTGGAAAGTTCTGGAATCTGCGTGGATCCACAAATTTCCGCCCACCCGCGTTCCCCAAAGTCTTATGAGAAAAATGGTACCTCACTTGTGTGGGTCGGCCTAGTGCCTGCGACAGGAAACGGCGCAAAACGCAACGTGGTCACACCTCAATTTCGCAGTGAAAAATGACCCTTTTTTGGCAAAGTGCCTAGCTGTAGTTTTTGAACCCTAGCTCTGCCGGCACCTAGGGAAACCTAGCAAACCTATACATTTTTGAAAACTAGACACCCAGGGGAATCCAGGATGGGGTGACTTGACTTCCTTCCACCAGGTTCTGTTACCCAGAATCCCTTGCAAACCTAAAAAATTGTCCAAAAAAACACATTTTCCCCACATTTCTGTGGTGGAAAGTTCTGGAATCTGCGTGGATCCACAAATTTCCACCCACCCCGTGTTCCCCAAAGTCTTATGAGAAAAATGGTACCTCACTTGTGTGGGTCGGCCTAGTGCCTGCGACAGGAAACGGCGCAAAACGCAACGTGGTCACACTTCAATTTCGCAGTGAAAAATGACCCTTTTTTGGCAAAGTGCCTAGGTGTAGTTTTTGAACCCTAGCTCTGCCGGCACCTAGGAAACCTAGCAAACCTATACATTTTTGAAAACTAGACACCCAGGGAATCCAGGATGGGGTGACTTGACTTCCTCCCACCAGGTTCTGTTACCCAGAATCCCTTGCAAACCTAAACAATTGTCAAAAAAACCACATTTTCCCCACATTTCTGTGGTGGAAAGTTTTGGAATCTGCGTGGATCCACAAATTTCCACCCACCCCGCGTTCCCCAAAGTCTTACGAAAAAAATGGTACCTCCCTTGTGTGGGTCGGCCTAGTGCCTGCGACAGGAAACGGCGCAAAACGCAACGTGGTCACACCTCAATTTCGCAGTGAAAAATGACCCTTTTTTGGCAAAGTGCCTAGCTGTAGTTTTTGAACCCTAGCTCGGCCAACACCTAGGGAAACCTAGCAAACCTATACATTTTTGAAAACTAGACACCCAGGGGAATCCAGGATGGGGTGACTGGACTGCCTCCCACCAGGTTCTGTTACCCAGAATCCCTTGCAAACCTAAAAAAATGTCCAAAAAAACACATTTTCCCCACATTTCTGTGGTGGAAAGTTCTGGAATCTGCGTGGAGCCACAAATTTCCACCCACCCCGCGTTCCCCAAAGTCTTCTGAGAAAAATGGTACCTCACTTGTGTGGGTCGGCCTAGTGCCTGCGACAGGAAACGACGCAAAACGCAACGTGGTCACACTTCAATTTCGCAGTGAAAAATGACCCTTTTTTGGCAAAGTGCCTAGGTGTAGTTTTTGAACCCTAGCTCTGCCGGCACCTAGGGAAACCTAGCAAACCTATACATTTTTGAAATCTAGACACCCAGGGAATCCAGGATGGGGTGACTTGACTTCCTCCCACCAGGTTCTGTTACCCAGAATCCCTTGCAAACCTAAAAAATTGTCAAAAAAACCACATTTTCCCCACATTTCTGTGGTGGAAAGTTCTGGAATCTGCGTGGATCCACAAATTTCCACCCACCCCGCGTTCCCCAAAGTCTTACGAGAAAAATGGTACCTCACTTGTGTGGGTCGGCCTAGTGCCTGCGACAGGAAACGGCGCAAAACGCAACGTGGTCACACCTCAATTTCGCAGTGAAAAATGACCCTTTTTTGGCAAAGTGCCTAGCTGTAGTTTTTGAACCCTAGCTCGGCCGGCACCTAGGGAAACCTAGCAAACCTATACATTTTTGAAAACTAGACACCCAGGGGAATCCAGGATGTGGTGACTGGACTGCCTCCCACCAGGTTCTGTTACCCAGAATCCCTTGCAAACCTAAAAAATTGTCCAAAAAAACACATTTTCCCCACATTTCTGTGGTGGAAAGTTCTGGAATCTGCGTGGATCCACAAATTTCCACCCACCCCGCGTTCCCCAAAGTCTTCTGAGAAAAATGGCACCTCACTTGTGTGGGTCGGCCTAGTGCCCGCGACAGGAAACGGCGCAAAACGCAACGTGGTCACACCTCAATTTTGCAGTGAAAAATGACCCTTTTTTTGCAAAGTGCCTAACTGTAGTTTTTGAACCCTAGCTCGGCCGGCACCTAGGGAAACCTAGCAAACCTTTACATTTTTGAAAACTAGACACCCAGGGGAATCCAGGATGGGGTGACTGGACTGCCTCCCACCAGGTTCTGTTACCCAGATGCCCTTGCAAACCTAAAAAATTGTCAAAAAAACCACATTTTCCCCACATTTCTGTGGTGGAAAGTTCTGGAATCTGCGTGGATCCACAAATTTCCACCCACCCCGCGTTCCCCAAAGTCTTCTGAGAAAAATGGCACCTCACTTGTGTGGGTCGGCCTAGTGCCCGCGACAGGAAACGGCGCAAAACGCAACGTGGTCACACCTCAATTTCGCTGTGAAAAATTACCCTTTTTTTGCAAAGTGCCTAGCTGTAGTTTTTTAACCCTACCTCTGCCGGCACATAGGGAAACCTAGCAAACCTATACATTTTTAAAACTAGACACCCAGGGGAATCCAGGATGGGGTGACTTGACTGCCTCCCACCAGGTTCTGTTACCCAGAATCCCTTGCAAACCTAAAAAATTGTCAAAAAAACCACATTTTCCCCACATTTCTGTGGTGGAAAGTTCTGGAATCTGCGTGGATCCACAAATTTCCACCCACCCCGCGTTCCCCAAAGTCTTACGAGAAAAATGGTACCTCACTTGTGTGGGTCGGCCTAGTGCCTGCAACAGGAAACGGCGCAAAGCGCAACGTGGTCACACCTCAATTTCGCAGTGAAAAATGACCCTTTTTTGGCAAAGTGCCTAGCTGTAGTTTTTGAACCCTACCTCTGCCGGCACCTAGGGGAACCTAGCAAACCTATACATTTTTGAAAACTAGACACCCAGGGAATCCAGGATGGGGTGACTTGACTGCCTCCCACCAGGTTCTGTTACCCAGAATCCCTTGCAAACATAAACAATTGTCAAAAAAAACACATTTTCCCCACATTTCTGTGGTGGAAAGTTCTGGAATCTGCGTGGATCCACAAATTTCCACCCACCCGCGTTCCCCAAAGTCTTACGAGAAAAATGGTACCTCACTTGTGTGGGTCGGCCTAGTGCCTGCGACAGGAAACGGCGCAAAACGCAACGTGGTCACACCTCAATTTCGCAGTGAAAAATGACCCTTTTTTGGCAAAGTGCCTAGCTGTAGTTTTTGAACCCTAGCTCGGCCGGCACCTAGGGAAACCTAGCAAACCTTTACATTTTTGAAAACTAGACACCCAGGGGAATCCAGGATGGGGTGACTGGACTGCCTCCCACCAGGTTCTGTTACCCAGATGCCCTTGCAAACCTAAAAAATTGTCAAAAAAACCACATTTTCCCCACATTTCTGTGGTGGAAAGTTCTGGAATCTGCGTGGATCCACAAATTTCCACCCACCCCGCGTTCCCCAAAGTCTTCTGAGAAAAATGGCACCTCACTTGTGTGGGTCGGCCTAGTGCCCGCGACAGGAAACGGCGCAAAACGCAACGTGGTCACACCTCAATTTCGCTGTGAAAAATTACCCTTTTTTTGCAAAGTGCCTAGCTGTAGTTTTTTAACCCTACCTCTGCCGGCACATAGGGAAACCTAGCAAACCTATACATTTTTTAAAACTAGACACCCAGGGGAATCCAGGATGGGGTGACTTGACTGCCTCCCACCAGGTTCTGTTACCCAGAATCCCTTGCAAACCTAAAAAATTGTCAAAAAAACCACATTTTCCCCACATTTCTGTGGTGGAAAGTTCTGGAATCTGCGTGGATCCACAAATTTCCACCCACCCCGCGTTCCCCAAAGTCTTACGAGAAAAATGGTACCTCACTTGTGTGGGCCGGCCTAGTGCCTGCAACAGGAAACGGCGCAAAACGCAACGTGGTCACACCTCAATTTCGCAGTGAAAAATGACCCTTTTTTGGCAAAGTGCCTAGCTGTAGTTTTGAACCCTACCTCTGCCGGCACCTAGGGGAACCTAGCAAACCTATACATTTTTGAAAACTAGACACCCAGGGAATCCAGGATGGGGTGACTTGACTGCCTCCCACCAGGTTCTGTTACCCAGAATCCCTTGCAAACATAAACAATTGTCAAAAAAACACATTTTCCCCACATTTCTGTGGTGGAAAGTTCTGGAATCTGCGTGGATCCACAAATTTCCACCCACCCCGCGTTCCCCAAAGTCTTACGAGAAAAATGGTACCTCACTTGTGTGGGTCGGCCTAGTGCCTGCGACAGGAAACGGCGCAAAGCGCAACGTGGTCACACCTCAATTTCGCAGTGAAAAATGACCCTTTTTTGGCAAAGTGCCTAGCTGTAGTTTGTGAACCCTAGCTCTGCCGGCACCTAGGGAAACCTACCAAACACACACATTTCTGAAAAGTAGACACCCGGGGGCTTCAGGGAGGTATGGCTTGCGTGGATCCCCCAACGTTTCCTTACCCAGAATCCCCTGCAAACCTCAATTTTAGCTGAAAAAATCACTTTTTTCACACATTTTTGTGTGGGAAAGTGAGGCATCATTGGCCTCACACAAATTTCCTACCACCCAGCGTACCCCCAGGTCTCCCGATAAAAATGGTGCCTCACTTGTGTGGGAGGCCCAAGTACCCGCGACAGGCAAAGACCCAAAACGTAGTGAGGCGACATCAAAATTGCCTATCTCAAAACCACCTGGTTTTGCAAGGGAGTCACCTGGGTCTTTGGCCCCGTGCTCGGCGGCCATCTAGGAAACCTACCAAACCCACACATTTCTGAAAAGTAGACACCCGGGGGCTTCCAGGGAGGTATGGCTTGCGTGGATCCCCCAACGTTTCCTTACCCAGAATCCCCTGCAAACCTCAATTTTAGCTGAAAAAATCACTTTTTTTCACACATTTTTGTGTGGGAAAGTGTGGCATCATTGGCCTCACACAAATTTCTACCACCCAGCGTTCCCCCAGGTCTCCCGATAAAAATGGTGCCTCACTTGTGTGGAAGGCCCAAGTACCCGCGACAGGCAAGGGCCCACAACGTAGTGAGGCAACCTCAAAATGGCCTTTCACAAAACGACCTGGTTTTGCAAGGGGGGTCACCTGGGTTTTTGGCCCCGTGCTCGGCGGCCATCTAAGGAAACCTACCAAACCCACAGATTTCTGAAAAGTAGACACCCGGGGGCTTCCAGGGAGGTATGGCTTGCGTGGATCCCCCATCGTATCCTTACCCAGAATCCCCTGCAAACCTCAATTTTAGCTGAACAAAATCACTTTTTTCACAAATTTTTGTGTGGGAAAGTGTGGCATCACTGGCCGCACACAAATTTCCTACCACCCAGCGTTCCCCCAGGTCTCCCGATAAAAATGGTGCCTCACTTGTGTGGGAGGCCCAAGTACCCGCGACAGGCAGGGCCCACAACGTAGTGAGGCGACCTCAAAATGGCCTTTCACAAAACGACCTGGTTTTGCAAGGGAGTCACCTGGGTTTTTGGCCCTGTGCTCGGCGGCCATCTAGGGAAACCTACCAAACCCACACATTTCTGAAAGGTAGACACCCGGGGCTTCCAGGGAGGTGTGGCTTGCGTGGATCCCCAACGTTTCCTTACCCAGAATCCCCTGCAAACCTCAATTTTAGCTGAAAAAATCACTTTTTTCACACATTTTTGTGTGGGAAAGTGTGGCATCACTGGCCTCACACAAATTTCCTACCACCCAGCGTTCCCCCAGGTCTCTCGATAAAAATGGTGCCTCACTTGTGTGGGAGGCCCAAGTACCCGCGACATGCAAGGACACAAAACGTTTTGAGGCAACATCAACATTGCCTATCAAAAATGTTTTGGGCCCTTGCCTGTCGCGGGTACTTGGGCCTCCCATACAAGTGAGGCACCATTTTATCGGGAGACCTGGAGAACGCTGGGTGGTAGGAAATTGTGTGAGGCCAGTGATGCCACACTTTCCCACACAAAAATGTGTGAAAAAAGTGATTTGTTTCAGCTAAAATTGAGGTTTGCAGGGGATTCTGGGTAGAAACGTTGGGAGATCCACGCAAGCCATACCTCCTGGAAGCCTCAGGTGTCTACTTTTCAGAAATGTGTGGGTTTGGTAGGTTTCCTAGTTGGCCGCCGAGCACAGAGCCAAAACCCAGGTGACCCCTTGCAAAACCAGGTCGTTTTGTGAAAGGCCATTTTGAGGTCGCCTCAATGCGTTGTGGGCCCTTGCCTGTCGCAGGTACTTAGGCCTCCCACACAAGTGAGGCACCATTTTTATCGGGAGACCTGGGGAACGCTGGGTGGTAGGAAATTTGTGTGAGGCCAGTGATGCCACACTTTCCCACACAAAATGTGTGAAAAAGTGATTTGTTTCAGCTAAAATTGAGGTTTGCAGGAGATTCTGGAGTGAAACGTTGGGGGATCCACGCAAGCCATACCTCCTGGAAGCCCCAGGTGTCTACTTTTCAGAAATGTGTGGGTTTGGTAGGTTTCCCTAGGTGGCCGCTGAGCCCCGGACCAAAGCGTCATGGGACCCCCTTGCAAAACCAGGTCGTTTTGTGATAGGCCATTTTGAGGTCGCCTCAATACGTTGTGGGCCCTTGCCTGTCGCGGGTACTTGGGCCTCCCACACAAGTGAGGCACCATTTTTATCGGGAGACCTGGGGAACGCTGGGTGGTAGGAAATTTGTGTGAGGCCAGGATGCCACACTTTCCCACACAAAATGTGTGAAAAAAGTGATTTGTTTCAGCTAAAATTGAGGTTTGCAGGGATTCTGGGTAAGGAAACGTTGGGGATCCACGCAAGCCATACCTCCCTGGAAGCCCCGGTGTCTACTTTTCAGAAATGTGTGGGTTTGGTAGGTTTCCCTAGATGGCCGCCGAGCACAGGGCCAAAACCCAGGTGACCCCCTTGCAAAACCAGGTCGTTTTGTGAAAGGCCATTTTGAGGTCGCCTCAATACGTTGTGGGCCCTTGCCTGTCGTGGGTACTTGGGCCTCCCAAACAAGTGAAGCACCATTTTTATCGGGAGACCTGGAGGAACGCTGGGTGGTAGGAAATTTGTGTGAGGCCAGTGATGCCACACTTTCCCACACAAAAATGTGTGAAAAAGTGATTTTTCAGCTAAAATTGAGGTTTGCAGGGGATTCTGGGTAAGGAAACGTTGGGGATCCACGCAAGCCATACCTCCCTGGAAGCCCCGGGTGTCTACTTTTCAGAAATGTGTGGGTTTGGTAGGTTTCCCTAGATGGCCGCCGAGCACAGGGCCAAAAACCCAGGTGACCCCCTTGCAAAACCAGGTCGTTTTGTGAAAGGCCATTTTGAGGTCGCCTTAATACGTTGTGGGCCCTTGCCTGTCGCGGGTACTTGGGCCTCCCACACAAATGAGGCACCATTTTTATCGGGAGACCTGGGGGAACGCTGGGTGGTAGGAAATTTGTGAGGCCAGTGATGCCACACTTTCCCACACAAAAATGTGTGAAAAAAGTGATTTGTTTCAGCTAAAATTGAGGTTTGCAGGGGATTCTGGGTAAGGAAACGTTGGGGGATCCACGCAAGCCATACCTCCCTGGAAGCCCCCGGGTGTCTACTTTTCAGAAATGTGTGGGTTTGGTAGGTTTCCCTAGTTGGCCGCCGAGCACAGGGCCAAAAACCCAGGTGACCCCCTTGCAAAACCAGGTCGTTTTGTGAAAGGCCATTTTGAGGTCGCCTCAATACGTTGTGGGCCCTTGCCTGTCGCGGGTACTTGGGCCTCCCACACAAGTGAGGCACCATTTTTATCGGGAGACCTGGGGGAACGCTGGGTGGTAGGAAATTTGTGTGAGGCAAGTGATGCCACACTTTCCCACACAAAAATGTGTGAAAAAAGTGATTTGTTTCAGCTAAAATTGAGGTTTGCAGGGGATTCTGGGTAAGGAAACGTTGGGGGATCCACGCAAGCCATACCTCCCTGGAAGCCCCCGGGTGTCTACTTTTCAGAAATGTGTGGGTTTGGTAGGTTTCCCTAGGTGGCCGCTGAGCCCGGGCCAAAATGTCATGGGACCCCCCTTGCAAAACCAGGTCGTTTTGTGATAGGCCATTTTGAGGTCGCCTCAATACGTTGTGGGCCCTTGCCTGTCGCGGGTACTTGGGCCTCCCACACAAGTGAGGCACCATTTTTATCGGGAGACCTGGGGGAACGCTGGGTGGTAGGAAATTTGTGTGAGGCCAGGGATGCCACACTTTCCCACACAAAAATGTGTGAAAAAAGTGATTTGTTTCAGCTAAAATTGAGGTTTGCAGGGGATTCTGGGTAAGGAAACGTTGGGGGATCCACGCAAGCCATACCTCCCTGGAAGCCCCCGGGTGTCTACTTTTCAGAAATGTGTGGGTTTGGTAGGTTTCCCTAGATGGCCGCCGAGCACAAGGCCAAAACCCAGGTGACCCCCTTGCAAAACCAGGTCGTTTTGTGAAAGGCCATTTTGAGGTCGCCTCAATACGTTGTGGGCCCTTGCCTGTCGCGGGTACTTGGGCCTCCCAAACAAGTGAGGCACCATTTTTATCGGGAGACCTGGAGGAACGCTGGGTGGTAGGAAATTTGTGTGAGGCCAGTGATGCCACACTTTCCCACACAAAAATGTGTGAAAAAAGTGATTTTTTTCAGCTAAAATTCAATCAATCAATCAATCACGGCATTTATAGAGCGCGCTACTCACCCGGGATGGTCTCAAGGCGCTGGGGAGGGGGTAAGTTACTGCTCGAACAGCCAGGTCTTGAGCTGCTTCCTGAAGGAGAGATGGTCCTGGGTTCGCCGAAGGTGAGTGGGGAGGGAGTTCCAGGTCTTGGCTGCCAGGTAGGAGAAGGATCTTCCTCCGGCGGTGGTTCTGCGGATGCGTGGTACGGTGGCGAGGCGTGGCTGGTTGATCGTAGCTGGCGTGTGGGCGTGTAGAAGGTCATGCGGTCGTTGAGGTACTTTGGGCCCAGGTCGTGGAGGGCCTTGTGTGCGTGGGTGAGGAGTCTGAACGTGATTCTCTTGCTGACGGGGAGCCAGTGCAGGTCTTTCAGGTGTCCGGTGATGTGGCTGTGTCGGGGGATGTCCAGGATGAGTCGTGCGGAGGCGTTCTGGATGCGCTGGAGTCTTTTTGAAGTTTGGCTGTGGTTCCGGCGTAGAGGGTGTTCCCATAGTCCAGTCGGCTGGTGACGAGTGCCTGGGTGACGGTCTTCCTGGTTTCAGTGGGGATCCATCTGAAGATCTTGCGGAGCATGCGCAGGAGTGTTGAAGCATGAAGATGAGACGGCGTTGACTTGTCTGGTCATCGACAGGGAGGAGTCCAGGATGAAGCCCAGGTTGCGTGCGTGGTCCGTTGGCTTGGGCGCGGTGCCCAGGGCCGGGGGCCACCAGGAGTCGTCCCAGGCGGAGGGTGATGAGCCCAGGATGAGGACTTCCGTCTTATCTGAGTTCAGTTTAAGGCGGCTGTTCCTCATCCAGTCGGCGACGTCTCTCATCCCGTCGTGTAGGTTGGCTCTGGCGGTGGTGGGGTCATTGGTGAGGGAGAGGATCAGCTGGGTGTCGTCGGCGTAGGAGATGATGTTGAGGTTGTGTTGGCGTGCGATGGCTGCGAGGGGCTCATGTAGACGTTGAAGAGGGTTGGGCTGAGTGAAGATCCTTGTGGAACGCCGCAGATGACTTCGGTGGCTTCGGATCTGAACGGGGGAGGCGGACTCTCTGGGTTCTTCCGGCGAGGAACGAGATGATCCATTCCAGTGCTTTCTCTCGGATTCCGATGTTGCTGAGGCGCTTCACTAGGGTGCGGTGGCAGACGGTGTCGAACGCCGCGGAGAGGTCCAAGAGGATGAGGGCAGCTGTTTCCCGTTGTCGGTTAGGGTTCTGATGTCGTCGGTGGCTGCGATAAGGGCGGTCTCGGTGCTGTGGTTGGCCCGAAACCCGGACTGCGAGGGTCGAGGGATCCATTCGTCTCGAGGAAGGCGGCAAGCTGTCTGTTGACGGTCTTCTCGATGACTTTGGCCGGAAACGGAAGGAGCGAGATGGGACGGTAGTTCTTGAGGTCGGTGGGGTCCGCCGTTGGTTTCTTCAGGAGGGCGGTAAGCTCGGCGTGCTTCCAGCTCTCCGGGAAGGTGGCGGTGTGGAAGGAGGAGTTGATGATGTCCCGGAGATGGGGTGCGATGGTGGCGTCGGCTTTGTTGAAGACGTGGTGTGGGCAGGGGTCGGTTGGTGATCCGGAGTGGATGGAGTTCATCGTGCGGGTGGTGTCTTCGGTGCTGATCGGGGTCCAGTTGCAGAGGGTGGTGGTGGCGGGCGTTGGTTCGGCGGTAGGGTGCGTGGTTTGTGCGTCGAAGCTGTTATGTATGTCGGTGATCTTGCGGTGGAAGAACGCGGAGAGTGAGTTGCAGAGGTCTTGCGAGGGGGTGATGTCGTTGTTTCCGGCGCTGGGGTTGGAGAACTCTTTGACGATGCTGAAAAGTTCCTTGCTGTCATGGGCGTTGTTGTCCAGTCGTTCTTTGAGTGCCGACTTCTTGGTGGCACGGATCAGCTGGTGGTGTTTGCGGGTGGCGTGCTTGAGGGCGGTCCTGTTGTCTGTGGTCTGGTCGAGTCGCCAGGTTTTCTCGAGAGTGCGGCAGTTCTTCTTGGATTCCTTGAGTTCGTTGGTGAACCAAGGGGTTTTCTTGCTTCCGGGTCTGCTGGGAGGGTTTTTAGTGGTGCGAGGTCGTCGGCGCAGGCGGTCAGCCACTTGGCGAGGTTGCTGGCTGCTTCGTTTGGGTCCGTTGTGTTGGTGGGTGTGTTCTGGCTGAGGGAGGCGGTGAGCTGCTCAGCGGTGATCTTGCTCCAGCTCCGGCGGGGAGCCTGTTGCGGGTGGTGGTGGGTCGCAGTCTTTCTGAAGCTGAAGTGGACGCAGCTGTGGTCGGTCCAGTGGAGTCCGGTGGCGTGGCTGAAGGAGATGTGCTTGCTGGACGAGAAGACGGGGTCAAGCATGTGGCCGGCGTAGTGGGTGGGCGTGTTCACCAGTTGCTTGAGTCCGAGGTTGGCGAGGTTGTCCAGCAGGGCGGTGGTGTTTCTGTCGTTGTTGTTCTCCAGGTGGAAGTTGAGGTCCCCTAGGAGGATGTAGTCGGCGGAGGGCATGGCGTGCGGGCTGATGAAGTCTGCGATGTCTTCGCTGAATAGTGTGCGTGGTCCCGGGGTCTGTAGATGAGGGTGCCTCGGAGGGTGGTCTTGGGGTCAGTGTGTATCTGGAAGTGTAGGTGTTCGGCGGCGGTGAAGGTCTCGTCGGAGTTAGTCGAGATGCGGATGGTGTTCTTGTGTACGATGGCGATGCCTCCTCCCGTCTGGTTGACGCGGTCCCTCCGGGTGATCTTGTATCCGTCCGGGATGGCTATGGCGATGTCGGGCGCTGAGGAGGCGTTCATCCAGGTTTCGGTGAGGAAGGCGATGTCCGGTGCAGTTGCGTCGAGCAGGTCCCAGAGTTCCACGGCGTGCCTGTGGACGGAGCGGGTGTTCAGCAGGATGCATTTCAGGTGGTTGCTGCTGGTGCTCGACTTGGCGGAGGTGGTGCACGTCCGGGGGCAGGTGAATCGGCAGGTTTGGCAGGTGAAGGGTCCGTGGGTGCGTCTCGGTGAGGCTCGGTAGCAGGCAGGGTTCCGGCCGGCATTGAGTGCGGTGAGTGTGGCGGCGTCGTAGGCCGCCATTTATGGGGAGGTGGGAGGGAGGAGCAGCTGGGAGGCAGGGGCAGCAAATGGGCAGTCAGGGGGGCGGGCCGCAGGGGACGCAGCGGCGGGAATGGCGAGAGGCAGCGGGGGCACAGAAAGGAAATGGGGGGGAAAGGCAGACAAAATCACGGGCACAACGACAATGGGGCAGCGAGGGGCACAGAAGGAAAAAGAGGAGAAAGGCAGACAAAATCACGGGCACAACGACAATGGGGCAGCGAGGGGCACAGAAGGAAAAAGGGGAGAAAGGCAGACAAAATCACGGGCACAACGACAATGGGGCAGCGAGGGGCACAGAAGGAAAAAGGGGAGAAAGGCAGACAAAATCACGGGCACAACGACAATGGGGCAGCGAGGGGCACAGAAGGAAAAAGGGGAGAAAGGCAGACAAAATCACGGGCACAACGACAATGGGGCAGCGAGGGCACAGAAGGAAAAAGGGGAGAAAAGCAGACAAAATCACGGGCACAACGACAATGGGGCAGCGAGGGGCACAGAAGGAAAAAGGGGAGAAAGGCAGACAAAATCACGGGCACAACGACAATGGGGCAGCGAGGGGCACAGAAGGAAAAAGGGGAGAAAGGCAGACAAAATCACGGGCACAACGACAATGGGGCAGCGAGGGGCACAGAAGGAAAAAGGGGAGAAAGGCAGACAAAATCACGGGCACAACGACAATGGGGCAGCGAGGGGCACAGAAGGAAAAAGGGGAGAAAGGCAGACAAAATCACGGGCACAACGACAATGGGGCAGCGAGGGGCACAGAAGGAAAAAGGGGAGAAAGGCAGACAAAATCACGGGCACAACGACAATGGGGCAGCGAGGGGCACAGAAGGATAAAGGGAGACAAGCAGAAAATACGGGCACCGGGGCCACAAGCGGAGGGCGATCTTACCTGCAGAAGCAGCGGGCAGACAACACAGGCGGAGCTGTGTGGTGGGGAGCGACCTACCTGGCAAGGTCAAGGGTCGCTCTCCTCACCGCGCAGCGGCCGCCATTTATGGGGAGGTGGGAGGGAGGAGCAGCTGGGAGGCGGGAGGCAGGGGCAGCGAATGGGCAGTCAGGGGGCGGGGCCGCAGGGGACGCAGCGGCGGGAATGGCGAGAGGCAGCGGGGGCACAGAAAGGAAATGGGGGGAAAGGCAGACAAAATCACGGGCACAAATGACAATGGGGCAGCGAGGGGCACAGAAGGAAAAAGGGGAGAAAGGCAGACAAAATCACGGGCACAACGACAATGGGGCAGCGAGGGGCACAGAAGGAAAAAGGGGAGAAAGGCAGACAAAATCACGGGCACAACGACAATGGGGCAGCGAGGGGCACAGAAGGAAAAAGGGGAGAAAGGCAGACAAAATCACGGGCACAACGACAATGGGGCAGCGAGGGGCACAGAAGGAAAAAGGGGAGAAAGGCAGACAAAATCACGGGCACAACGACAATGGGGCAGCGAGGGGCACAGAAGGAAAAAGGTGAGAAAAGCAGACAAAATCGCGGGCACAACGACAATGGGGCAGCGAGGGGCACAGAAGGAAAAAAGGGGAGAAAGGCAGACAAAATCACGGGCACAACGACAATGGGGCAGCGAGGGGCACAGAAGGAAAAAGGGGAGAAAGGCAGACAAAATCACGGGCACAACGACAATGGGGCAGCGAGGGCACAGAAGGAAAAAGGGGAGAAAGGCAGACAAAATCACGGGCACAACGACAATGGGGCAGCGAGGGGCACAGAAGGAAAAAGGGGAGAAAGGCAGACAAAATCACGGGCACAACGACAATGGGGCAGCGAGGGGCACAGAAGGAAAAAGGGGAGAAAAGCAGACAAAATCACGGGCACAACGACAATGGGGCAGCGAGGGGCACAGAAGGAAAAAGGGGAGAAAGGCAGACAAAAACACGGGCACAACGACAATGGGGCAGCGAGGGGCACAGAAGGAAAAAGGGGAGAAAGGCAGACAAAATCACGGGCACAACGACAATGGGGCAGCGAGGGGCACAGAAGGAAAAAGGTGAGAAAAGCAGACAAAATCGCGGGCACAACGACAATGGGGCAGCGAGGGGCACAGAAGGAAAAAGGGGAGAAAGGCAGACAAAATCACGGGCACAACGACAATGGGGCAGCGAGGGGCACAGAAGGAAAAAGGGGAGAAAGGCAGACAAAATCACGGGCACAACGACAATGGGGCAGCGAGGGGCACAGAAGGAAAAAGGGGAGAAAAGCAGACAAAATCGCGGGCACAACGACAATGGGGCAGCAAGGGGCACAGAAGGAAAAAGGGGAGAAAGGCAGACAAAATCACGGGCACAACGACAATGGGGCAGCGAGGGGCACAGAAGGAAAAAGGGGAGAAAGGCAGACAAAATCACGGGCACAACGACAATGGGGCAGCGAGGGGCACAGAAGGAAAAAGGGGAGAAAAGCAGACAAAATCACGGGCACAACGACAATGGGGCAGCGAGGGGCACAGAAGGAAAAAGGGGAGAAAGGCAGACAAAATCACGGGCACAACGACAATGGGGCAGCGAGGGGCACAGAAGGAAAAAGGGGAGAAAGGCAGACAAAATCACGGGCACAACGACAATGGGGCAGCGAGGGGCACAGAAGGAAAAAGGGGAGAAAGGCAGACAAAATCACGGGCACAACGACAATGGGGCAGCGAGGGGCACAGAAGGAAAAAGGGGAGAAAGGCAGACAAAATCACGGGCACAACGACAATGGGGCAGCGAGGGGCACAGAAGGAAAAAGGGGAGAAAGGCAGACAAAATCACGGGCACAACGACAATGGGGCAGCGAGGGGCACAGAAGGAAAAAGGGGAGAAAGGCAGACAAAATCACGGGCACAACGACAATGGGGCAGCGAGGGGCACAGAAGGAAAAAGGGGAGACAAGCAGAAAATACGGGCACCGGGGCCACAAGCGGAGGGCGATCTTACCTGCAGAAGCAGCGGGCAGACAACACAGGCGGAGCTGTGTGGTGGGGGAGCGACCTACCTGGCAAGGTTTGCAGGGGATTCTGGGTAAGGAAACGTTGGGGGATCCACGCAAGCCATACCTCCCTGGAAGCCCCCGGGTGTCTACTTTTCAGAAATGTGTGGGTTTGGTAGGTTTCCCTATGTGGCCGCCGAGCCCCGGGCCAAAAACCCAGGTGACCCCCCTTGCAAAACCAGGTCATTTTGAGATAATGTGTTGTTTATTTCTGCAGCGTGAACATTTTGGCACAATATTGCAAGGAAAATGTGACAGACATTTTGAGGTTTGCAGGACATTGTGGGTACCATAACTTGTTGGGATCCACAAGAGAGATATCACCATGTACTCCCATGGGTGTTTCGTTTACGACAATATCTACAGTTGGTAGGTTATTCTTAGACGGAATGTACACCTTGGCAGACAGACTAAAAAGACAAAGATTACTGCACAGCCATCAATTCCTCAAGCACACACACATACTGGTTGGATTTGGCACGAGGGCAAGTGATGGTTCAGTATATACAATTTTATTAACAAGAGATTTCACAAAAATGAAATGCACTGTCAATAATTGAAAGGACAAAAAACGGAACCAGTGACTCGCAGCTCGTGAGCTGTAAAGCCACATCAAGGCCCCAACCTCTTTACAGGCCATTCACACACCTTTCATACGTGATACACACAAGACCATTCACACCACCAGGCACGAAACAAACACATTACAACATTCACAAAAAGGGACAAAATACACCCTGCTTGAGAAAGACAAAAAAAAAATATTACTGCACAGCCATCTAATCCTCAAGCACACACACACATACTGGTTGGATTTGGCACTAGGGTGAGTGATGGTTCAGTATATACAATTGTATTAACAAGTGATTTCACAAAAATGAAATGCACTGTTAATAATTGAAAGGACGAGAAACTGAACCATTGACTCACAGCTCGTGAGCTGTAAAGCCACGACAAGGCACCAACCTCTTTACAGGCCATTCATACACCTTTCATACGTGTGACAAATACAAAACCATTCACACCACCAGCCGCGGGCCCATCACATTACAACACTCACACCAGCAGACAGCGCCATTCAAGGGCCCATCACTTTCACACGCCCACATTCCTAACACAGCAACCACACAAGCTGATGGATTGCGTGGAGTGTCGCTCGGCTAGCAGTGTGTGTAGTGACCAGCAGCAAGTCACTACTCACACACTGCCAGCCGAGCGCCAGTCCACGCACACCGCCAGCCAAGCGCCACTCCACGAACACCGCCAGCCAAGCGCCACTCCACGCACACCGCCAGCCTAGCGCCACTCCACGCACACCGCCAGCCTAGCGCCACTCCACGCACACCGCCAGCGAAGAGCCACTCCACGCACACCGCCAGCCAAGCGCCACTCCACGCACACCGCCAGCCAAGCACCAGCCTACACACACCACCATCACATTTAGGATTTTTATACAAAAAGAAAACACAAACAAATTGCAAATAGATACAAATCTACTAACACAAAATCAGAAACTAAATACATTGCACTAATGCCAACCTTGAAACAGAACAACAATTCTTAAACATTACAGGCCAGGCAGTTCACTTTACCACTCATGGTTGCTCCCAATAATTCTTTTGCTTGTGGTACGCTCTATAACAAGCAGGCACACACAGCCCAGGGTTAGAAGGACACTCAGGGCAGTACATACGAGTCTCCTTCCGCGTACCTCTTCGCCAACAGACTCTACATGTCCTAGTGGGAAAGTCTTTTGAGGGTGTAGGAGGAATGTGATCAGGAAAGTGGCGATCTTTCAATCGAGCCACATCCTCCACCACTCCAACTCTAGGAACACTTGCCTGTTCCACAACAACAAGGCTGCCTATGACAGACTGCTGAAACTGAACAAAAGTCAACTTTGACGCAGGAGAACACTCCTTGAACACAACAAAAGCATTGAAAGTTGCTGAATTGAAGAGATGGATGGCCAACTTCTTATACCAAATGTAAGACTTACGAATAGCAGTGTAAGGTTCCAACCTCTGATCTACTCTATCAACACCACCCATGTGCTTATTGTAGTCTAAAATGCACACAGGTTTGCGCACTTCAGCAATCTGACCCCAAACAGCCACAGGTGAAGTACTCTCATCGTGGATGGTAGTCAGCATGTACACATCCCTCCTGTCCACAAATTTCACAGCTAGCAGTTCCTCACTACGCAAGGCACTGCACTGTCCCCTCTGAAGTTTTTTGCAAACAAGCTCTTTTGGATAACCTTTACGGTTAGAGCAGATTGTGCCACAAGCAAAAGTGTCCACTTTGAACAATTCCTTAAACAATTGCACAGCAGTGTAGAAGTTATCAAGGTACAAATGGTGGCCTCTGTTAAACAGTCCTCTAGCAAGATCCCACACAATTTTCTCTGAAACTCCAAAAGTGGACGGACAACCAGGGGGTCAATAGTGGAATCCCTACCAGTGTACACACG
Source organism: Calotriton arnoldi (assembly GCA_963921515.1). Lineage (NCBI taxonomy): Eukaryota > Metazoa > Chordata > Amphibia > Caudata > Salamandridae > Calotriton > Calotriton arnoldi. The sequence continues at coordinate 3,170,912 of CAWUFW010000282.1, forward strand.
CAAATTAAAAACATATCCTGTCCTACTCTCAGACAACATATACAGCTTAATTCCATAGCGTGCCCTCTTGCTAGGAATGTACTGCCTAAAAACCAAACGGCCCTTGAACAGGACCAAAGACTCATCAATAGATATTTCTTTCCCTGGAGTATAGATCTCTGAAAATCGATCTACAAAGTGATCAAGAACAGGCCGAATCTTAAAAAGACGGTCACATTCAGGGTGATCTCGTGGCAACGCCAAACCATTATCAACAAATGCAGCATCCGAAGCAAAAGTAAATACCGATCACGAGTCATAACTGCAGGAAATATGGCCGTTGCCATCAAGGGACTGGTAGACCAATATGAACCCATGGACGGCTTCCTTATCAAACCCATCAAAAAAGTCAAACCCAAAAACTTCTTCATCTCTTCCAGATTTGTGGGACTCCACCGGGTAGCTCTAGAATGGGGCCTAAGTCTGGCACTGTTGTCCCTCAAAAGCTGTTCAGCATACAAATTAGTCTGCTCAACAATCTCACCCAAAAATACATCATCCATAAACAACTGAAAATACTGTATAAGCAAATAATGTTCACAATCCACTCTACACCCTGCATAACCACTAAAGGCAGGCAACACCGGCTGCACCATGTTTGGATCAACCCAGAGTCCAGCACTTCCAGTAGGAAGCCTAGCAGCCCCAGGCTGCAATCCAGATGCCTCTTGCACCATCGGCACAGTAGTATCCTCCTCTAAATCAGGCACTTCATCTGCACTGAGAGTACATTCATCATCCGATGATTCCATGTGGAGAGAAAACTCACTGCCTGAATCTTCCCTCCCTCCTCTCCCTCAGACGCACTGTCAGTCTCATAATCCTGCTCAGAGGAAGATTCAAGAAGCAAACCAACCACCTGCTGAGCAGTAATTCTACGGCTAGCCATAATGCTTACTAATAAAGGTTACTTGTCAAACAAGTCAACAACAACAAACCCTTTGTAAAAAAAAGAAATAAACAAAATGTAGCTTTATCACAAAGACCTATATACTCCAACACTATACCACTCACGTGACAGAAGCAGCTAGACTCACCACCACCTACTCTGCACAGACACAGTAAGGATCAACAATATCCCACTAAAAAGAAGAAGAAAAAAATTACACATAAGACAATGCAAAACATCGCAAAGAATTTCATGCTCTGAACACTAACAAATATGCTGCCATTATGACACCACTTACAAAAAAATTCATTCATGCATGACAATAATACTCATTTGGAGTACACACAACAAAAATATTTTTCTTACCAAATAAATGCAATTACGCAAAACTGCAGAACAACCACTGCCGAAACCGCAAACAGGAATCAAAAGCTTTACACTAGAATAAAAAGGAGAAAAAAACATTACAATCACATATGCAAATAATGCACCAGTCCACACACAATCCACCAGCCAAGCTAAGGGGTAGGTGGGCCAAAGAGTATAAATAAAATATTCACCCCCGTAAAGGGGAGCAACCCTTGCCCTTTTGGCCACTCCCCAACACAAAAATTAAAAAAACCCTGGTGTCTAGTGGCTTCTGCCCTCCTTGGGGGCAGATGGGCCTAAAAACATACTGCTATTCTGCCACCGAAGGGGTCACTCTCCACAAATAAATGCCTGGTGGACTAGTGGGAAGATACCTTTATCTTCCGCACATGATCTCTCACTACTCAACTCTACTCTCAACTCTATTCACAACTGGATGTTAGCTCACCAACTCATTCTGAATCCCGCCAAAACTGAATTCCTCCTCCTCTCTACCTCTCTCTCACGTCCTCCTGTTCAATCTTGGATGGATCAGCTGAACCTACTCAAGAACGAACCCATCTATGTCGACAGCGCTAAATACCTAGATGTCATTCTTGACAAAAGACTCAACCTAATCTCCCACATCAACTCTATTGCTAAGAACGCACGTTACCAGTTGCGCCTTCTATGGGGGATCCGTCGGTTCTTCCCGGAGAAAGACTTAAAAACCTTAGTACAATCTCTGGTTCTCTCAAGACTGGATTATTGCAATTCTCTTCTGAAGGGCCTACCCAAATCCCACCTCTCCCCTCTCAAATCCATCCTCCATTCAGCAGCTCGCTTCATTTCAGGGTCTAAACGAAGCGACCACGTCACTCCTATCCTGTCCTCTCTTCGATGGCTTCCGATCGAGGCAAGATCTATTTACAAAACTGCCTGCTTCACACACAAAGCCTTACACACGTCCTCCCCTCGTTACCTGGCGAATAAATTGAAATTGTCCGGTGGCTCGCAATGCGGAAAAGCTTCTGCTTGCGCACCCCCCCCCCTCTTAAAAAGGGAAAGATCGATGGCGCAATCCGGTGAGAATCGCTTCCCCCATTGCTCCGTGCCACCTCCTCTACCCGGATCTTCAAAGCTGACCTCAAATCTCTTCTCTTCCAAAGACACTATACTTTCACTCTCAGCCCCCTCTAGTTCGCTCTTCATTGTGTTCTGAGTGCCACTTATTGCAGTATACCTCTATATCATGCACATGTGTGTGTGCCCGGAAGCTGTTTCAGCCCGGGCTGCCACACACGGGGGGGGTGTATGCACTGCCAGCAACCTGCCAGGCTAGTGCACAACACTTGCCCGATTCAAGGCCCCATTCTCCCAATTTATTAAATAAAAAACTGCCCGGGGGCAGAGCACCAAAAGCATATGGCTCCCAAAAGGGGAGCGACCCTTGCCCAAGGGGCCGCTCCCCAAAACAGTATTTAGACGTTTTTAACAAAAAATAAATACATTCCCTGGTGTCTAGTGGGCATTCCTGCTGCACGATCGCATGATCGTGCAGCAGGAATGCACAAAGAGGCATCGAGGGAAAGGAAAGGGTTTTCCTTTCCCTCGATGCCTCTTTCTTTCAAACCCCCCTCCCGAGCCAAAACTTACCTTATTCCCGACGCGCTGGAAGCAAATGGCTTCCAGCGCGTCGGGAAACCCCAATGACGTCAGCGTGCCTCGCGCGCTGACATCATTGAAGGGGGGCGGGGGAGGCAGGGAAGCCCTTCCCCTGCCTTCCCGAAAAACCAACGATCGGATCCCCACGGGGAGCGCCAGCGCTTCCCCATGGGTGGGTCTTATGACGAGCTGGACTCGTCATGAGCACACGACCACTGTGTGCCATGACGAGTCCAGCTCGTCATAAGCATCGAAGGTGTTAATGTATTTACATGGCCCGTTTTTAACTGTATTTTTGTAGCCACCCCACATCTTTTTGTTTTTTGGTTGGGCTTTTTTCCAAAGGAGGTTCAGCTTGTAGGGACAGGGCTCGTCCTGTGCTGTGGGTCTGCTGTAGCATGCAACATTGAGGTATGATGTTTTGATATTTCACCACATGATCATGGAAAATAGTTTATTTATAAAAAGCGGCAAATATATAGGCAGACCTATTTCTGATCTGGGACAGAATAGAACAGAATGTCAGAACGTTTTTTGATGCTTGAGAAATGGCTGTTTTTTAATTTTAACGTAGGAAAGGTTTTGTGAGAGAAAATGCCTTTTTTTTAATTTCTGGTGTTGTGTGTTTTGTTGTGCACTGCATTGGTGGTATGAGTTTTAACACTTGTTTATCAGGACAGTTTGTTTCCTAATTTCAGTGTGCCTGTGTATAGCCTACAGTTGAGCCCCAGCATTAACACCGCCTGTGTTGTGCAGGATTTCTAGTTCAGCAAAGCCGTTTCCTTAACCAGGTGCTTAACTATGGGCAGGGCAAGTAGTACTGTGCGATTGTGCTGCTTTGGAGATGTTTCGATAATTATAGATGTTCTGCATTTGCCATATATTCCATCATCAGTCACATAATCTGTAGATTTTGGCAAAAGAATGTGTTTCTAGCTCAAACGGTTCAAAAGTTACTAAAGATGCAGCAACATCTATTACCGCGCAATGAAAGACCCTTTGCAAAGCTGGACTTGTCACCTTTTTTCATCCTTATTGCTAATGGTTGCATTTAAAACATATCCATCCACATGTTTATTTCAAAATGCAGCATTCTCTCAATCTTTTGAACAGTTAATTTAAAGAAGTAGTTTGTGAATGCCGTGCATGGTTTTACTCCACGTGGTTGAATTTGTCCACCAGACTCCCCACCATGCCATGTCCTGCCCAACTTAGCCCCGCCCCCGAATCACCCCACCCCCGCCATATCCCCACCCATCTGTGCGGCCCCCGGTCATACCCCAGACTGTGCGTTTCGGCCCCTGAGAGAATGTTTGTGAGTACCCATAGTCTAGAACATGATTACACAGGTGACCTCTGCATACAAGTTCTACCTCACCTAGTGCACAGGTGTGGTCCAGCTATGAGTACCCATAGTTTAGAACATGATTACACAGGTGACCTCTGCATACAAGTTCTACCTCACCTAGTGCACAGGTGTGGTCCAGCTAATATCACAGAAATTATGGTTCTACACTCTTGTATGGCTTTACACACCACAAATTAGCGTCTGAACACTTTTTTGTGCAGTTTTAAATAGCGCAAACTCTACCCAAAGGTATTGGAGCTCTTTATGTGAGCACCAGTTACAGCACACAAGGACAGGTTAATTTTTTTGGAGGCACTGGGAGATTAAGTGATTTGCCTACAATCGCAGGATGTTGAGGTGACGTTGAGACTCAAACCTGGTTCCCCCAGCTCCAAAGTTGCCAGCTCTGGCCACTGTCCCACATCCCCTTGCAAGTCATTGTGAGACGGAACTTGGTTAATCAGCTTTGTGGCACTACTTGTCACTAGCAGTTGTTGTGATGAGAAAGTAGATGTGGGCAAGCCACTGAAAGTTCAAGCCAGATGCCTACTTACACTCAGTTTGAGTTCCTCTTCGACCCTTGAGCTCAAAACGAAACTACCTTTAACATGTCTTCTGCCTGCCATCCATGTACTAAGCCCAGGTGTCTAGAATTAAAGTCAAAGTATTAACCTATGTTTTAAAACAGAAAAAAGAAAGAAACTCTTATTTAAGCATTAAACACTGTTGTAAAACAGACAGATGAGAGAAAGATTCCCACCTAGTGGCTTAATTGCACAATGTGAAACTATAAAACATTAGATTAATCCAAGCTTTCCCTGTATGATCAAATTGTGGGAAATATTTTATTTTCCGTTGCCACCTTTTTCTTCATTGTCACATATTAGAATAAATATCTTTAAATATGTTAGTTTTCAATGTGTACTGTACAAATACGTATTGTGTTTGATTAAAATAGGCTATAATGGCGTTTCACGTTTAATAATGTAGGGTACATGACAAGTGACCTTTCCTCTTACTTTTCATTAAAGGCACTGTACTCTAGAAGGTTGGAAGAAATATTTTTAATTCGAAGTTTAAAAGCTACCATTTTTAATAAATGCATTCCAATGCAGTGATATAATCTGAAATTTTTAGATAAATGCGTCTTGCCTGCTTTCCGGAAACATTAAGAGTAGAAGTCTAAGCATTAACTTTGATGTGTTACAGTAGAGAAAGACATTTCTATCTAGTGGCTGATTTAAGCTACACAACCTGAAACTATAAAACATGGGACCCATCCCCGCTTTCCTTCTTGATCAAATTCTGTCATCTTATGCACAGACTTTTTTCATTATGGCATATGGGAGCACCTTGAAAAATGTGATTTTAGAATGTACGCAGTATAAAAACCCATTGTATTTGATTTATTAGGCTATAATGTTACTCCACGTGTAATAAAAATCCACGACTTCTGAATGTTCAGTAATGCATCGGTCTAGAACTGGGAAAGCAGGAATGTATTTAGGTTAAATTCTGAAACACAGTTTTAATAAAATTGTCTTTCAGTGCCTCTGGTATAATTTTACGGTGAAACGCTTCTATACGCATATTTAGGAAATGCACGTTTTTGAATATCGAGTTATCATTTTTTAGATCGCTGCATAATTTACATGACATGACAAATATTTTCGTTGCTCTATGTTTATGCACTGTACTCTTTAGAGCTAGCAGGCTCACACTTTTAATTTATAGGCTCATTGACCTCTTGAGAGAAAGGGGTCCTCTCTCATTATGTGTTTAGTACATGACTTACTTGATGACCCTTGTTCACTCAAGTGCACAGTACTGAGGGCCTGGCTGCTGATTCCATGTTCTGGGGAAGTGCCCTTGCTGCCCGTAGTTGGCCTTCTCACTGGTGCTTCAAGCCTTCAAAGCAGCACCTTCAGGTCCTGCTCTGCCTGTCCCTGGTGCTGCAAGCCTTAAAATTCACACCCTTTTCTCTTTGGACCTAGAAAGGAAAATAAAATAGCAAGAGAGGCAGAGGAAGGACTGTGGGGCGTGCCCTCCCAGACCCTTGCTTGACTCTGCCAGCCCTAAAAGCAGCATCTTTGAGTCCTGCTCTGCTTAGAAAGTAACAGAAGCTGTTCCTGAGCTCTGCAGCACATGTGCTCTACTGCACCTCCAGGATGAGGATTTTATTGTGGGCTGGCAGAGTCAAGCAAGGGTCTGGGAGGGCCCGCCCCACAGCCCTTCCTCTACCTCTCTTGCCATTTTATTTTCCTTTCTAGGTCCAAAGAGAAACGTGTATGACTTCTCCAACCCTTCTAAACTCTCTTCGGGGATCAGCCCCCTCCCAGCCTCAGTCACAAAGAGCAATCTGGTGCAACCCCCACCCCCCCCATAGCTACGGCCCTGTGTTTATGCACAGACTCTTTAGAGCTAGCAGGCACTCCCTTTTCATTTGTAGGCTCACTGATCTCTTAAGGGAAAGGGGTCCTTACTCATTATGTTTTTAGTACATTACTTTTTTGATGACCCTTTTTCACTCAGATGCACAGTACTTAGAGCCTGGCTGCTGATTTCACGTTCCGGGGAAGTGCCCTCACTGCCCGTAGTTGGCCTTGTGACTGGTGCTGCAAGCCTTAAAAGCAGCACCTTTGGGTCCTGCTCTCCCTGGAAAGTAACGGAAGCTGTTTCTGAGCTGCAGCACGCGTGTTCAACTGTATCTCCAGGATGAGGATTTTATTGTGGGCTGGCAAAGTTAAGCAAGGGTCTTTTGCTATTTTATTTTCCTTTCTAGGCCCACAGGGAAACGTATGTGACTCCTCCAACCCGCCTTGACGCTTCTCGACTTTCTTCAGAGATCAATCCCCCTCCCAGCATCAGTCACAGAGAGCAATCTGGTGTGCAGAGCATTTTAGAAACAGGCTCAGACAAATAAAAATCATAACATAAATTATCAAAACCTGTCATTTTTTGAGGGGGGACACAGAAAAATATAGGCTGGCCGGGCCTTTGAGCCTTCCCGTAGCTACGGCCCTAGGTGCCGGGTGAAACCCTACTGAAGCAGCAATCACATTCCTTGTCAAGGTGAGGCACAAGCAAATCCCAAAATATCTTGTGCCCAACCCTCTGGTAGCCAAGCACAGAGCAGTCAAGCTTATCTTAGAGGCAAAGTGTAAGTATTTATGCAGCACTTCAAACATTAATAAAGTGAAATCACAGCGCAAACAATTCTACTCTGTTAGAACCGGGGTCACCGATTCCGACACGGTAGCTTGGCGCGAGGCAGGAAGGCACCTGAAGGCAATGTGTTAAGCAGTTGTGCAGCACACACTCACGCTGACTCAGTAATGCGCACACAATAAGGAGACACCACACCAGGCTGTTATGTAAAAACAAGATTCTTTATCTAATTTAAATCAGCAGTAGATGAGGCAGATAATCTCAGGACAACATTTCAATTCATTTAGCTTCCTAAAACCAGTGCGTAAATTCATTCAAGCACATCATAACAGTGAAACTTTTACGCCATTAAAAAGGCAGTAGCAATAACCTCCTGGAAAAGCAGGTAACACTGTAGGTCATAGAATGCAGGTCAAAACGTAGGCTTCAATGCGTTCAGGTACATTTAATTAACAAGAAGTTAGCTGTAGGTATGTACGTAACCCTGTAGATGAGGAGGAACCTGTATCGACCTAGGCGCAACCACATTCAGTACAGAGGGTGCCTCAATGCAGGTAGGCATTCAACATAGGAACATTTTAAATCTTAGCAGGTGAACACAGAGGATCAATACATCTAGGCACATTTAATTCAAGAAAGATCTTAATGTAGATATGCACCCAACATTGGTAACGTTTCACTTAATAAGAGACTTAATGCAGGTACTTCAGCTCCCTGAGACACATAGCAGGAGCATTCGCAAGCGGGGTTTCACTGTTAAGGCCATTCCCCTTGTAGGGCAAGTAATAACCTCAGTGAGCAGGCCTGATTGGGACCGGCCTGCGACATTTACACATGAAAGGGGGCAGTCAACTCAGCAGGATGGGGGCCACTGCCCCTCGTAGTCCACTCGGGACGATAGGCGGGGGTAGCGCTGTTAACTGGAGGCCTCCCTGCTGCGTGGAATCCCTCCCAGGGCCTCCCGGGCTCACCTTGTTGTCCGCGTACGCGTGGGGGCCTCGATGGGGCCGGGCGCCTCCTCCCCGGTCAACCCGCTCCTGGCGGCTCATTGGGGCTTCGACCGGGGGAGGCGGCCAGTTTTCTGAGGCCCTCGGCGCTACTTGCGGCCTCGCAGATGATCTCGGGGCTCCCGCTTGCAGTGGAGCCCCTCCGACGTTGTTCTACCCCGGGCTCCGGGCCTCCGTCGGCCTCCGGACCCGGGAACCAATGGGGCCGAGGCTCCTTGGGGGCGTGTGCACGGGGCCAATAGGAGCGCGGCCCAGCTGATGACGCGGCCCGGGCCTTGGTCGCCCAGCAACGCGGATCCTCGGCGCTCCTCGGGCCTAATGCGGCCCTCTCCACCTCCGCGGCGGCGATCTCCTCACTCCGGGGGCCGCAGCAGACCTCCCAGACACACGGGCACTCTTCTCCCGGAGCCGCAGCGGTGACTTTACCAGCGACGCCTCAGCAGGTATCTGGCCCGCGGCGGTGACAAGGGCACAGCGCTATCCTTCACGGCGCAGGGGCGCGCGGTGATTCTGGGACCCAGCAGGGGCGCGCTACACAGTGCTCGGTAGGGCAGTCCGTTCCCTAAGGCCAGCACCTCGTGGACAGCAGGGGCTGGTGACAGGGCAGCGCTAGGGGAGCGCACAGTGTTGGTGGCAGGACGCAGGCTATGGGGGCCCAGCGCTTAGAAGCGCAGCGCTCTTCAGTCACAGCGCCTCAAGGTCACAGCGCTTCTGGTGACCTTGTGATATATTCGCTACTGCTGGTGATCCCCAGCAGTAGCGTATATAGGTTGAATTGCTTGGTTGCAGTTTCTTGGTCGTTTCAGCAGTTGGCTGGTGGTTGCTTGGTTGCAGTAACTTGAGGGGAAAGGGGGTTGAGTTGGTGGGCACAAGAGGCAGTTAGGTGCCCTGCAGGCACACTGGAGGTGGTTCCCTGGGTCCCCTCACGCTGGGCAAGGTCAGCAGGTGGAAGGTGTTCCTCATCTATCTTAGCACAGCAGTGCCTAAGCCCAGTCAGTACCAGTAGTGTAGGTCTCCCCCTAGGCCCAACAGCCTGTACTCCAGCAGAGGTTCCCCCAGGTCCAGTGGTGCCCCAACTGACTAACTAGGTTTCCCTCCAAACCTCTTATACCCCTAGGTCAGGTGACCCTCCTGAAAGGCGGCAAAACATAACTCCTCCCTGAGCTGGAAGGTTCTAGAAGCTTCCCTCATGTCTGTCTATGAGGCCCAGAGGCGGGACGGCATTGATACAGTAACATTATGTCCCAGCCTGATCCTGACTACTGGTGCGTGTACGTGCTATGGCCACTCCGCAGTAGCAGGGGCCTGTGGCAGCCATCTTATTAGGAGGGAGCGCCTGCAGCTCAGCACTGTTTGGCAGTGGTAAGGCGCCCAGAGACCTAGGTCCAACAAAAAGATGGTGGCAAAAATGAGGCGCAAAGAGCAAAAAAACGGGGTAAGACCACCCTAGGGCTGACAGGTCTAACACACGTCCTCCCCAGCAGAAAGTGGGGAGAGCTACCCAACCTCTAGGGAGTTCTCATCGCTAAGGCGGAAAAACCGGGAGAGACCGTCAGCGTTGGCGTGGTCTACTCCGGGTCGATGTTCCACCCGAAAGTCCATCCCCTGGAGGGAAATGGACCACCTCAACAATTTGGGGTTTTCGCCTCTCATCTGCAAGAGCCAGCGAAGGGGTCGGTTTGAATAAGGAAGTGAGAGCCAAAGAGGTATGGCCTCAGCTTCTTCAAAGCCCAAACCACGGCGAAGGCTTCTTGCTCTATAGTACTCCACCGCCGTTCCCGGGGAGTAGCCTTCGAGAAATAAAGGCCACTGGCTGGTCTTGGCCGTCATCATTAAGTTGGGAGAGCACAGCTCCAATGCCATGCTCAGAGGAGTCTGTCTGCACGATGAATTCTTTGCCAAAGTCCGGAGTCCTGAGCACCGGAGCGGTGCACATTGCGTGCTTCAGAGTGTCAAACGCTTCTTGACAGGCAGCCGTCCAGATGACTTTGCGTGGCTGCTTCTTGGATGTCAATTCAGTCAGGGGGGTTACGATGGTCCCATAGCCCTTGACAAACCGGCGGTAGTAACCCGTGAGGCCAAGGAAAGCCCGGACCTCCGTTTGGGTTTTGGGGGGCTCCCAGGCCAAGATGGTCTCGATTTTGGCCTGGAGGGGTTGCACCTTACCCCCGCCCACCAGGTGCCCCAGGTAGACGACAGATCCCTGTCCAATCTGGCACTTTCTGGCCTTGATGGTTAGGCCAGCCCGCTGTAGGGCCTGCAGCACCTCCTGGAGATGCCCCAGATGGTCCTCCCAGCTGCTGCTGAAGACAGCTATGTCATCCAGGTAGGCAGCAGAGAAGGCCTCTAGGCCAGACAGTACCTGGTTAACCAACCGCTGGAAAGTGGCCGGAGCATTTTTCAGCCCGAAGGGCATCACCCGAAATTGAAAGTGGCCCTCGGGGGTGGAGAACGCAGTCTTCTCCTTCGCTCCGTCCGTCATGGCAATCTGCCAATATCCTGACGTCAGGTCAATTGTACTTAAGTACTGAGCTGCTCCCAGCCGGTCAATGAGCTCATCCGCCCGAGGGATCGGGTGAGCCATCGGTCTTGGTCACGGAGTTCAGACCACGGTAGTCCACACAGTTCTGGTATGGTGCCCGGTGGGGCCGCTTTTGGCACCAACACCACCGGACTAGCCCAAGGGCTGCTGGAAGGCTCAATCACCCCCAGCTCCAGCATTTTGACTACCTCACCCTGGATACTGGTCTTGACTTTGTCGGACAGCCGGTAAGACTTAGTTTTTACTGGCGGGCTGTCCCCTGTGTCCACATCATGGCTACACAGGTGCGTGATCCCAGGCGTGAGGGAGAACAACGAGGCGTACTGCTCCAATACCTGGCGGCAGTCCCTCTGTTGCTCAGGGGTCAAGGATGGGGAGAGAACCACTCCCTCCACCGATCCATCGTTCTCTTTGGCCCCCAGAAGGTCCGGAAGAGGCTCGCTCTCCTCCTCTTCGCTCCCATCCTCTTCGCTCCCATCCGTCACCATCAGGAGAGTAAGTTCTGACCGCTCCTGGTGTGGCTTAAGGCGGTTGATGTGGAACACCCTGTGGGGTTGTCGGGGGGGTCTTGAGGTCTACTACATAAGTGGTCTGGCCTCTTCTTCTCTCCAAAATTTCATACGGTCCAGTCCACCGGTCCTGGAGGGCGCTAAGCTCTCCGGGCTCCATGACCCACACCTTCTGTCCAGCATCCAACTCCACCGTCCGAGCATTCCGGTCGTACCACTCCTCCATGACGGCTTGACTAGCCTCCAGATTGTCTGAGGCTTCCTTCCACAGCTTGGCCATCTGGCTGCGGAACGCCAGCATGTAGCTGACTACATCACGGGGAAGCTTCTGGGAAGACTTCTCCCACCCCTCCTTCACAAGGCTGAGGGGCCCCCTAACGGGGTGGCCGTAGAGCAGCTCAAAGGGGCTGAAACCGACCCCCTTCTGCGGCACCTCTCGGTAGGAGAAGAGCAGACAGGGTAAGAGGACGTCCCACTTCCTTCTCAAGTCCTCGGGTAGGCTCTGGATCATCCCCTTCAGGGTCTTATTGAAGCGCTCTACGAGCCCGTTAGTCTGGGGGTGGTAAGGAGTGGAGAACCTGTAGGTCACTCCGCACTCCTTCTACATGGCCTGCATGTAGGCCGACATGAAATTCGTGCCCCTATCTGACACCACTACCTTGGGGAATCCCACTCGGGTAAAAATCCCCATCAAGGCCCGCGCCACCGCAGGTGCAGTGATGGTCCTCAGAGGGATTGCCTCCGGGTACCGGGTGGCGTGGTCCACTAACACCAAGATGAACCTATGTCCCGAAGAAGTCGGCGGGTCCATTGGCCCAACAATGTCAATTCCTACCCGCTCAAAAGGGGTACCGACAACCGGGAGCGGTTCCAGAGGGACCTTCAACTTAGTCCCAGTCTTGCCACTCGCCTGACAAGTCACACAGGTCTTACAAAAGGTGTCAGAGGTAACTCGCATTCTGGGCCAGTAAAAGTGTGGGACCAAACGAGCAAATGTCTTTTCCTGGCCCAGGTGTCCTGCCAGTGGTATCTCGTGTGCCAATTCCAGCAGGAAGGCTCGGTAGCATTGGGGGACCACTAAGGCCCTTGATGACCCATGCACCGGAGCCTTAGGCTCACTGTAGAGGAGACCATCCTCCCAGTAGACATGGTAATTACCGGTCTCTTTACCAGTTGCTTGGGCTTCGGCCTGCTGCCGCATGCCTTCAAGCGTTGGGCACTCTCTCTGCGCCCGACAGAATTCCTCCCGGGTAGGCCCTCCTTCCACCTGCCACTCTGCAGGGGTCGGCAAGTCCCCCACGGGAACAACATCCACCTCAGCGGACTCCAGGGTCACCTCCGCGGGCTCCCCATCCATCTCGCCGGGTGCATCCTCAGGGATGTCCTCTTGTCCAGCAGTGGGCTGGGCCATTGTTTCAGGCTCCAACCCGGGTTGAGTTCCTTGCCGGGCAGCCGTGGACCGCGTGACCACGCAAGTCCACCCTGGTAATCCCAGCATCTCGGCGTGGGCGTTGAACTCCACCTCCTTCCAGGCAGTATGTTCCAAATCGTTTCCGAGCAGACAGTCAACTGGCATGGCAGGGCTCACCGCAACTCTCAACAGGCCTGAGACTCCTCCCCACTCAAAGGGAACTTGGGCCACGGGGTAATGACCCAGGCTATTATCAGCCATGACAACCGGGTGGAATACTTCAGGAATCACCTGCTCTGGGGACACCAGCTGACGTCTTACCATCGTCATGCTGGCACCCGTGTCCCTCAGAGCCTCCACCTCCTCCCCGTTCACCAGGACCCTCTGCCGGTACTTGGCAGTGTTCGAGGGTACCTGAACCCGTGGGATCATCTCTCTATCCCCCAGGGAAACTAAGGTCAAGCCTGTCCACTCATCTCCCCTACCTAGGGACAACTCCTCCCCAAGCGCTACACTGGCCACCACGGGGCTCTTACCTCCTGTGGGGGCTGGGGTCCTCTTGCGACACTGGGGATCCCCCTTGTAGTGTCCAACCTCCCCGCACTCGTAGCACCGGACAGTTCTGGGCTGCTGACTCTTGTCAGGGTAAGTGGGTTTCTGGAATCCAGATTGGGGTGGGGAACCTACCCCCTTCCCTTGCGGTCTATTTTGGGGGCCTTTAAAGAACTCCTTCTTTTTATCTCCCCCCCTCTCTCTTCTGGGGAAAACCCTGTCCACCTTTCGGGGGGTCTCCCCCGGATCCCTTGTGGGACACCCGAGTGCTAACCCAGGGATCCGCCTCCTCCGCAAGTTCCCGAGGATCGGTCAGCTTGCGGTCCACCCGGTGTTGGCGCAGCTCTGGAAAACATTTATCAAGAAGGTGCTCCCTTAAAATCAGATTGTACAGCCCTTCATAGTCACTCACTTCGCTGCCACGCACCCAACCCTCCAATGCCTTACGGGCATAATCAAAAAAATCCACCCAGTTCTGTGTGGGAAGCTTGTGGCTGTTGCAGAATTTCTGGCGATACTTTTCTGGAGTGAGGCCAAACTTTTTAAGCAGTGCCTCTTTCATGACAGGGTAATTTGTCTGATCACCTTTATCCAAGGTCAAGAGTGTCCCTCGCCACCGGAGGTATGTACCTATACAGGCCTCCCCCCCCCACCCCCCCAGTACTTCTCAGGCACCCCATGGGCTACCAAAGACACCTCATACGCCGCCAACCACTTATCAATGTCATCCCCTACACTGAAACTGGCCATCACCTCCTTAGGTAGGTAAAACTTAGGCTCTCGTGGAGCCTCAGCGGGTACGCTGCCACCATTCAAGTTGCCCTGCGCCCCCATCTGCAATGCTCGGAGCTCTAATTCTTTCAGGCTAAGCTCATGCAAAAGCTTTCTCTCTTCCATGGCTAGCCTTGCCTCTTCTCGCTCCTTGTCCATCTTAGCAAGCTCTAGCCTCAATTGCCTCTCCTCCCTCCTGTCCTCGTACTCCTCCACAGACACACTGCTCGCTGACACACTACTGCCTGCCCTGGAACGTCTCCCTGGCAACACATTCTCACTGATGTCTATGTGCAGTAGGTCTAGCTCTCTTGGAGCGTCCAGCTCCCACTGTTCCTCGACCACTCTCCCTCCTGGGTGGGCCAATACCCATGCCCTCAAGACTTTCTGAAGCGCCTCTCTCTTGGCGCCTCGCTTGACGGGCACCCCCATCCCCCGACAGAACTCCCTCAGCTGCGCCACCGTATACATTTCAAGGTTGGCCAGCTCAAACTCCATCCTGACAGGTGGGGCCCCAGACAACTTAAGGGAAAAACTCCTAGGACGTAGGCAACAGGTTAACACGGGGGCCTGTACAGTCAGGCAATGAAGGGCGAATTGTTAGGCTTGCATACAAATAGGTGTCCAATTGCGGCGCACACTGAATCCCTGTAGGGTGCTGCACAAGCACAAGTCCTTATCCCACCGCTGAACACCAATGTTAGAACCGGGGTCACCGATTCCGACACGGTAGCTTGGCGCGAGGCAGGAAGGCACCCGAAGGCAATGTGTTAAGCAGTTGTGCAGCACACACTCACACTGACTCAGTAATGCGCACACAATAAGGAGACGCCACACCAGGCTGTTATGTAAAAACAAGATTCTTTATCTAATTTAAATCAGCAGTAGATGAGGCAGATAATCTCAGGACAACATTTCAATTCATTTAGCTTCCTAAAACCAGTGCGTAAATTCATTCAAGCACATTATAACAGTGAAACTTTACGCCATTAAAAAGGCAGTAGCAATAACCTCCTGGAAAAGCAGGTAACACTGTAGGTCATAGAATGCAGGTCAAAACGTAGGCTTCAATGCGTTCAGGTACATTTAATTAACAAGAAGTTAGCTGTAGGTATGTACGTAACCCTGTAGATGAGGAGGAACCTGTATCGACCTAGGCGCAACCACATTCAGTACAGAGGGTGCCTCAATGCAGGTAGGCATTCAACATAGGAACATTTTAAATCTTAGCAGGTGAACACAGAGGATCAATACATCTAGGCACATTTAATTCAAGAAAGATCTTAATGTAGATATGCACCCAACATTGGTAACGTTTCACTTAATAAGAGACTTAATGCAGGTACTTCAGCTCCCTGAGACACATAGCAGGAGCATTCGCAAGCGGGGTTTCACTGTTAAGGCCATTCCCCTTGTAGGGCAAGTAATAACCTCAGTGAGCAGGCCTGATTGGGACCGGCCTGCGACATTTACACATGAAAGGGGGCAGTCAACTCAGCAGGATGGGGGCCACTGCCCCTCGTAGTCCACTCGGGACGATAGGCGGGGGTAGCGCTGTTAACTGGAGGCCTCCCTGCTGCGTGGAATCCCTCCCAGGGCCTCCCGGGCTCACCTTGTTGTCCGCGTACGTGTGGGGGCCTCGATGGGGCCGGGCGCCTCCTCCCCGGTCAACCCGCTCCTGGCGGCTCGTTGGGGCTTCGACCGGGGGAGGCGGCCAGTTTTCTGAGGCCCTCGGCGCTACTTGCGGCCTCGCAGATGATCTCGGGGCTCCCGCTTGCAGTGGAGCCCCTCCGACGTTGTTCTACCCCGGGCTCCGGACCTCCGTCGGCCTCCGGACCCGGGAACCAATGGGGCCGAGGCTCCTTGGGGGCGTGTGCACGGGGCCAATAGGAGCGCGGCCCAGCTGATGACGCGGCCCGGGCCTTGGTCGCCCAGCAACGCGGATCCTCGGCGCTCCTCGGGCCTAATGTGGCCCTCTCCACCTCCGCGGCGGCGATCTCCTCACTCCGGGGGCCGCAGCGGACCTCCCAGACACACTCTTCTCCCGGCCCCGGAGCCGCAGCGGTGACTTTACCAGCGACGCCTCAGCAGGTATCCGGCCCCCGGCGGTGACAAGGGCACAGCGCTATCCTTCACGGCGCAGGGGCGCGCGGTGATTCTGGGACCCAGCAGGGGCGCGCTACACAGCGCTCGGTAGGGCAGTCCGTTCCCTAAGGCCAGCACCTCGTGGACAGCAGGGGCTGGTGACAGGGCAGTGCTAGGGGAGCGCACAGTGTTGGTGGCAGGTCGCAGGCTATGGGAGCCCAGCGCTTAGAAGCGCAGCGCTCTTCAGTCACAGCGCCTCAAGGTCACATCGCCTCTTCAGGGCACAGCATACAGCGCTTTACCTGGTGATCCCCAGCAGTAGCGTATTTAGGTTGAATTGCTTGGTTGCAGTTTCTTGGTCGTTTCAGCAGTTGGCTGGTGGTTGCTTGGTTGCAGTAACTTGAGGGGAAAGGGGGGTTGAGTTGGTGGGCACAAGAGGCAGTTAGGTGCCCTGCAGGCACACTGGAGGTGGTTCCCTGGGTCCCCTCACGCTGGGCAAGGTCAGCAGGTGGAAGGTGTTCCTCACCTATCTTGGCACAGCAGTGCCTAAGCCCAGTCAGTACCAGTAGTGTAGGTCTCCACCCTAGGCCCAACAGCCTGTACTCCGGCAGAGGTTCCCCCAGGTCCAGTGGTGCCCCAACTGACTAACTAGGTTTCCCTCCAAACCTCTTATACCCCTAGGTCAGGTGACCCTCCTGAAAGGCTGCAAATCTAGAAGCTTCCCTCATGTCTGTCTATGAGGCCCAGAGGCGGGACGGCATTGATACAGTAACATTATGTCCCAGCCTGATCCTGACTACTGGTGCGTGTACGTGCTATGGCCACTCTGCAGTAGCAGGGGCCTGTGGCAGCCATCTTATTAGGAGAGAGCACCTGCACCTCAGCACTGTTTGGCAGTGGTAAGGCGCCCAAAGACCTAGGTCCAACAAAAAGATGGTGGCAAAAATGAGGCGCAAAGAGCAAAAAAACGGGGTAAGACCACCCTAGGGCTGACAGGTCTAACATACTCCAATTTAGAAAATAGAGCAAAATGTTATAAAACAAGTCTAAAAAGACAATCTAAACAGTAGAACCAAAGATATGCAATTTTAAAGATTTAAGTGAAAATAGGACCAACAAGCACAAAGCGCAAACTGTGGTTTATCTTGTCACGCTGGGCCGGGACAAAGTCACAAGTTCAGGCTGACCGCGATGGAGCACGAGCCTGCTACAGGGACCCAGTTGAACAAAATACCTATAATATAGTCTGGGCAACTTTCCTTTGCAAGGCTTCACGCTGTGCGTTTCCGATGAAGCTACTGCAGCAAAGCTTTGCGTCTGTTCTGATGGAGCTGGCAACTGTGCGATGAGGCTTTGTGTTTCTCTGTGTCAATTCCGATAAGACTTGCATCTGTGCAGTGAGGTTTTGCCGGTCTTTGTGTCAGTTCTGATAGGGGTTCCCAGCTGGGCTTGACAGAGCACCTTCAGGCCCACTTCCAAGGGTCCAGGGCTGGGGTGCTGCAAACATTCGGGATGGCAGGAGGTTAGAGATGGCAGAGTCCAGGTGCTGGGTTCATGGTTGTTGGGAGCCTGTTATGTCCGTGAGGCTTATGACCAGGAGGCCTACCAACTAGCCCTTGGAGTCACTCGGGTCCTGGGTTCAGACTTGCAGGTCCAGTCCTCGCCTAGGCAAGGGCAAGAGAGCAGTAGGTCAGGACAGCAATCCAGCACAATGGCAGCCCTTTAAGCAGCACAGCAGTCCTTCCTGGCATAGTATCCACAAGTGTACTAAAGAGGTGATGTCTGGGGACCGATTCCTTGACATTTGAAGTTCAATAAATTTCCCTTTAAAGTTCGCAAGCTTCCTGCCTTTTCTGCCCTGGCTCTAAACTATTAACAGCTTTCTAAAAGTCGCATTTTCAAAATTTAAATTAAAAACCAGACTTCACCATTTTTCATTACAGTTCCAAAGACACCAAGCATAACTGGTTACCTGCTCTCATTTAGAAATGATCACTTTTTAAATGTAATTAGGTCACTCCAGTGTGGGAGAGGTAGGCCTTGAAGAAGTGAAAAACGACATAATGAGTTTTTCACTGCCAGGATATGTACATCTAAATGGTACACATTGAACTTTTTAAACACTCTGCACCCTGCCCTCTCGGCTGACCAGGTCCTACCCTAGGGTCAACTTACATGTATTAAAAAGGAAGGTTTGTACCTGGCAAAAAGTTTATTTTACCAGATCTAGATGGCAATTTAAAACTACACACACAGGCTGCAATTGCAGGCGTGTGACATGTTTAAAGGGCTATGTATGTGAGTGGTACAATCTGTGCTGCAGGCCCACTAGTAGCATTCAATTTACAGGCCCTAGGCACATGTACCACTTTACTAGGGATTTACTAGTAAATTAAATATACCATATGGTTATATGCCATGTCTACTATGCTTTAATGAGAGAAGACAAGCACTTCAGCACTAGTTAGCAGTGGTAAAGTGCGCAGTGTGATTAAAGACAACAAAAACAGGATCAGAAAACAGCAGGGTGAAGGCAAGACGTTTGCTGGTGACCCTGCAGAGAAGACCATGTCCAACAACTCCACTATGGGGCATGTGTATTTAGTTGTCGGACATTGGCAAATCTGTGTTAAATGCCAGGTCTGCAGCATTTCTGAGTGGTACTTCTGCAGCATTTGGGCAACGCTTGATTTATGGTCAGATTTTTCGTAACAAGTCATATAGCATTATTGATAGTGTAAGTTGCACCATGTACCATGGTTGGTAGCATTTAAGGACCACATGTACAGCATTTGGAGGGACACAGTTGCACCACGATGAATGATTAGTTTGCCTAATTTTAGGGACACTTGCAATTATTTAAAATGTAATTTTATCAATTTGATGGTCCTCTGCATATTTTAAGGTTCTGCTTTAGGTATTTTAAGCAGACGTGCAACATTTTAGTACAACATTTTAAATGTAATTAGGTCACTCCAGTTAGGACATATTTGCAACCTTTTGCTGACTGATGTGCATGCAATGCTTAGATTAGTAGATGTACTACATTGTTTGCACCAATGGAACTTTTTACCCATGTGGATCTAAATTTAGTAGTTGGATAGTTTGCATTTAGTATGGGAGGCAAAAGGGTATTAGTAACATGTTATTTACGCCTCCGTTTACGATGGGAGGCACGGATTTCGTCTCTCAATACCATTACTTAAACAGTGCGCAAAGGAGGTTTAATATATTTCCCCAATCAGTGCCTAATTTAAGCCGGTGGCGTGCACCAGCACTTATGTTTGGGGACCAGCACTTTTTTCCACATCAGAAATTTTCCGAGTGCAAGAAAGAGAAAACACATAGATCGGAAACGTGAGGAAGAGATGGGAGGCAACACTGTCCCAAAGGAAGAAAGCAGGAACCTGCAAGGCCGAGAAAAAGGGGCAGGGGGTGCCTGGGAGTGAATTAAAGACTTCCAGCCACTGTATTTTACGCAGCAATGTTCAATTGCAGTGGCCGCCGACTTCTGAGCAGAGCCTCAGGCACCGGCAGTCTTTCTTTCACAAATTAAGCGTTGTCCCCCGTAGCAATCTGCAGTCAGTCAGAGAAAGTGCTGTGGCGTTGTGACATTTTTGTCTGCGCTGCATGCGTAGATTTTCTTTAATCCAGAATAATGCCCGTGGGATAAATCGGAGTGTGCATTTGGTAATGTATACCAACGTGGAGGGCCATCTACTCACGGTAACACGCCGGTAATGATTGGAAAAAGAATATTGTGCGCAGCTGAGGAGCTAGAGGGAGCGTTTTTTTAATGTTGAGGTCTGCCCGGTACTTTTTAAAATCAGCGGTGAGTGCATTTTAAAAATAGTACAAACATGCGTTCAAACTGCTTACCTCGAGCCTTAGGAGCCGTGTAGGAGGCTGGATTCTTCTCTTTTCTTCTGTGCGACGTTCCATGGAGCTGCGCGCCAGGGCAGTTTTGGATGTTGTGACATTTCCCCCTGTTTTCATCTGACATGTGCAGAAAGCAGGTTGCTCATGGTATGTTCTGTTTTGAACATAGTGGGAGATTCGGGATATATGTAAATTAAATATTTTAAGTGGTTCAGGAAGTCGCGGTTCAATTCATTAGTGGTTTGCCTTTGATCGTTGTTTAGCCTTCGTGGTTTAGGCACTCGTGATTTGCGAGGTAGTTGTTTGAACATACAACCATATGGGCCTGATTCACAAAGAAGTTTTAGGTCTAGCGTTAACCAAGACCTTTTGATTTTACTAAAATGATACGTAAACTATACTTACATAGAGGGGCTTTCAGCCATCTCCCTGCATCCATTGGTCTGCTTTAGGCATTCACATTTAGTTTCCGCCCACTACAGCACACAGCATCGGGGCAGTGGGTTGGCCTACTTCAGCCACTGGCTAACTTAATTTTGATTTACTTCATTTAGCCCTGACACAAGATAGTTCCCCCTCAGTGCCAGTGCTTTCATTTATTTAATTTTTTACTTAATTATTACTTTAAATTTCTCTTTGTAGAACCTGATGTGATAGTAGGATGCTTTCTACCAGTTGAGAGCACAGGGCACATTCCAGCTTCTTGTTCAAATTTGCTTTGAAGGGCTTTTTTTAAGTTTCGCCTGCATCAGCACTTGCAAAAGATATTGTCTACAAAAAGCAGCTTGCTGCCAGCCAATTGCTTAACATTTGTTGGCTTCATCGCCGCCGCCTTGTCACACCACCAGCACCCTCGTCCTTCAGACTCACCGTGGGCACAGGCGAGCAGCAATCCACAGCGCAAGCAAGGTCCAGCAGCAGCCCAGGTCCGCCAGATCCGATTGGGAAGGGCCAGGGACTTCAGCCTCACACAGCAGCGGCATTTTAAAGCTGCGGGCACTCCTCACCCATGTCCGATTTCACCGCTCAGCAACGTGTTCGTGGGCGCAGATCTTGAGGATAGTCGCCCAGACTCTGCGGTAACTCTACGGCATATAGTACAGCGCTGGATGCCACGTAGTGTATATGATTCTGGGTGGATAAAAGATTCAGCAGGCAGAGCTGCAGTAAAGCGCAGCCATCTTGCTGCGCGCCTTCTAGCGCCCCCCATCTTTATATACCTTAAGGCCACATTGCATGTAGCAGTAGAACAGCCCCTAGAGGGTCCTGCAGTCCTAGCTGCAAAACAACAGCTCCAGCCTTTGAAGTGCTTTAAAAATTAGTTAAAAATCCCAGAGGGTTATGGATTTGTTGACCCTGCAAATGTAGGGTCAGTTTTCCAACATTACTTCTGGGAGTTGCTGTAACTCCTACAACACCCTCGCCCCCCCCCCGCACACCCATCCACTTCCCAGATCCGTCAGTGGGGTCCCTGGCCTCATTGAGTCACCACAAAAGTATAAAACCATGCAAATTAATCAGTCCTGTAGGGCATTATGGGGCGCTCCAGCCTGGAGCAGTGAATTTTTATGAGTGGCTTTCCCAGGGAGAGCCGGAAAGCTTTATCCCTGCTGCTTCTGTTTTTTTGGTCACCTGCGAGTCCCCCATGATAAGGGCAGTGCAGGCAGCCCTCCCTTTGATATCTGCTTGCTAAACCCTGCCTCCGGTTCCGGTGTGTTAGCCGGCAGCGCTGTTCTCCCCTGCCCCCTCCTTCCGGGTCGTGTGTTGTTTCCTGGTGGCCTCCCCGCACCCACAGGCACGGGGAGTGGGGGCGAGCACACCATGTCTGACAGGCCGCAATGCACTCCCCCTGTGTCCTTGACTTGGGGAGTCCGAGATGGGCTTCTTCCCTTTGACAGTATTAATCGCCCTGGGGAGGGAGCCTAACGCACACCCCCACCCCGGAAATAAAGTCGGGAAATGTGGCGGATCCCCATGCTCCATTTTTTCCCCTCAAACGGTCAAAGGTCACCATTCTTAAAAATGCCATAAAATAGGCCCTCTTGGGCCTACCTGATCTTAGGCTCATTTCACTCCTGGTGGCAAGCTGTAGCCTCCTGGAGCAGTTTCAGCAGGAGACCTCCATAATGTTGTAAGCTACGGTGAGCTGGTTCTACTTGCTCCCTGTGCTAGTTTTCCTCCTAGTATTTATCTCTGGTCGCAGAAGTCCAGGGCTTTCCCCCAACTACTCCTCAGAGGGTGTGAGGGGCCAGCCTTACTGGCACTTGGAGAGACCCACTCATCCTGTGGTCAATTGGGGCACAGTCCTTAGTCCTTTTTTCGCATCAGGGATTTCCTCCTTGCAGTTGTTCATGGCTGTCGCAGTCCCAAGCTCCAGCAGCAAGATGCATAAACTGTGCCAGCCAAGAGATTCTCCCACTTGTGCAAGAGTTTTTTTTAAAGGGGGGGGGGAGGGGGTGGAAGCTTCTAGAAGCCGGGCACACCAGGCTATTTCTGGTGTGCCACATCACCTCTCCACCCGTCCCAACCCTCCTGCACAGTATGCTGGAAGAGTTGAGGATGGCGTCATCCAGGAGCCACTGGTCACACCTGTTCCTGGGGTCTCTGCTCCGCCTCTCGCTGTCATCAGTTCCAGGGCCTTTCCCACCACAGTTTCAAAGAGGAGCCCCAACCTGTGTTGGCTCCAGTTATCTGGCTTCCTCCTTTGTTCAGTGGGCCTGGACTGTCCCCAGCACTAGCCTGGTGCAATATGGCAAGTAATTAATAAATTCAGATTTTTATGCTCGGGGGCTGAGGGATATGAAAAGAGAAAAAGGCCCAGCCGTCACGTTTCAAGTGCTGTTAAATTTATTTATCACATGAAAATCCTTGATTAATCTGGAGTCTTTCCGTCATTTCAGACTCACATTTCTTCACTGAATTGACATTTGAAGAAATATATCCGATCGGCCAGGGACTCGTTCATCGAGCAGTCACAACGTATCCCTGGAGGAATCATCTACCAGCTTGCTGTTCCAATTTTATTACACAGTTACAACGCATCCTCCCTTTAATTAACACTGCTACTCTAGCCATTGGTTTGAATACGTTCTTGATCAGCTCCTTCAATATTGCTTCTGGATTCAATCCCCACATCTAATTCCCACAAATTTATTCATCCAAGAACTCGATAGGATTGTTTTCCCATTCCCCTTCAGGAGAGCAGAAGTTCCAGTCAACGCCCTGAAGAGATTCCCTTAAACGAATCAGGGTTTCGAAACGCGTCGGCAGGCATCACACACTACGGGTAACTTTGTAATTGGTTCATTTTGCCTCTGTAGAAAACTATTCAAAACTATTGTTCTATGTGGCGCAACTATGTTTTCCCCTGTGACTAGTAGCACTTTGATTCCATTGAAAATTGGTAGAAAAATGTGTGTCCAGTGCTGCTATTGTTGTGTAATCATGACTGGTTTGCCAGATAAATGTTCAAATTGATTTTCTTTGTTCACAACTTGTTCTTTTTCTTACGTACACGGTTTATTTACGTGCTTATGTTATGTCTGAATGTTTTTATGATGTATACCAATTGTTTTATGTATCAGCTTGTTGCTTATGCATGAAATTATGTGGAAATAACATAAATACATGAAATGATATGGTAAATCAATACCTTGGGTCCAGTTAATTTGGTTAATGGACCTGAGTCTGTTAAATAAATTTAACAGCACTTGAAACGTGACGGCGGGGCCTTTTTCTCTTTTCATATTTATCAGGCCCTGTCCAGCCGCCTTGGGCTGAACCCCTTCTCTGCTTATTCAGGAGCTCAGGGAAGCACTATTAATTACACCCTTTGTGTGGGGTGGCCTTCGTTTCTGCTGCTGGAGAGAATTGTAATTAACTTTGGCCTAAGAGGGATGACAAAAGACCTGGACCTTGATCCTGAGCTGAGCCAGAGAAATGTGGCAATCCTGGATGAGTCATAAGTTGTTCAGATAACCTCTTGGAACTCTTGAATTTGGTTTTCTCGCACATGTTCTACCCTATTTTGATATGTCACTTTGTAAGCCAATGGGAAGCAAAACTAAGCTTGAAGGCAGTTTTTTCCCTACTTGCATCATAAAATTTCACTACAGGCATAACTGTGTAAATCACACTGACTTCCTCTAGGAGTGCACGCTAACATTATAAGGCCTACCTCAGGTCAGGGCCTAACGCTGCATAGTTCTCTCTGCACTAGGCTGCTTGTGCGCAGTTACTGAGCTGCGTATCACGATAGTCATACCTAGCCTGCACATTTTTGCACAAGCTGGTGCATGTGTAACCAGCCAAGTGGCCCTTACCCTAGCTGTGTCACAGCAGCCTTATCTCAAAAGATGGACATTAGTGGTAAATGCGCAGTGCATTTGCTATGTGATTACTATGGGTAAGACACATGTAGTGAGACTCGCCCACAGTAAAAAGCCCAAACCGAGTGATCTAAAAAAAAAAAAAAATCCAGCCGTACTGAATTGGCAGAACCCAAATGCAGTAATAACCTAATAGTGCTCTCAGCAGCTCAGCCGCCAGTGTCAGGCTGGTAATATTGTCAAGTACCTGGAATAGCCACTTCCAGGAGCCCCTAATTGGTGTGCCATTCTGCTATCGCCCCCCTCCGCCCTACGGTATTAAACACATTAAAAAAATTGGGTGAAAGGGGGTTCGATCGTATATACACCAGGAGGGCGACCCCCTGACAATTTATTTATTTCTCTGGGCAGCGTGATTGCATCTTGAAGGGAAACACACTTTTTGTACGTTATTTTCCCCAGAGGTGTTGGCCTGTACACCACAAGGGTCGACCAACCCCCTACCACCCAAACACATTTGAAAACAAATATAAAAGCCCAAAGCATGGCAGGCGGGCTGACTCCCTCACAAACTTTTTAACTTCTTTAAATCAATTTTATTTCCCCTCAGTGCAAATTGACCCCTGCCATCACCCCCACATGGAGACTGTATTAAAAAAAATTATTGTCCCCTTCCCCTCAGGAGCGGTTGCTCCATTAACCACTATGGCCACCCATACCCCGCTCACCTCCCAAAATACAATTCCCTGTTGGTCTGGTGGGTTTCCTGATTGTGGATTGCGGTGCGACTACGATCCACAACCAGGAAACCGTTTCGGGAAGACATTTACATTTTCTAAAAGTAACATTTCAACAGACATTCTTATTGTAACTATAGCTAAATGAAATAAACTAATGTTGAAATAATAAACTTACTAACAGTAACAATATATTAAATGATATCTAAAAAAAATAGCAGAAGCTATTAATAAAATTGTAAGACAACACAAAACAGGCTTTCTTCCTCCTATTCACTAGGAGAGGAGTGACAGTGACTTAACTGAGGATATCATTTTTCATGAACCCCAAGTTTGCAACCAGGAAACCAGAGGTGGAACCTTTTCTTTCCCCAGATTGCATTGATGATATTTTGTTTATACAATTCATATGCATTCTTGATCAACATCAGTCAGATTATGCTAAACATTGCACCAATATCTGTGTGTAGATCTCTCAGCTACGGATTTGTATATTTTGTTGTCACTTTCATCTACCACACCCATTCCTTTTTTGTTATCCAGAATTTGAGGTTTGATGATTGGCTCCTCAGATCACGTCCATAAAGTCCTTTGATCTGCTTGATCACTTGCGTTGGCTTTTCTTTTCCCTAACGGCACACGCCGATACCCCTATGTTCCTCATATAATTAGTCATTTCTGCCTACAGTTTGGCCAGTGCAATCTCTGGAGGCAGTTGTTTTGAGTCTGCCTGCACTGTGCCTGTTAATAGTTTGTTCACAAGGAGCTCCTTCGCTAGACTGACACGTGTATTAGTTATCAGTCATTAGGGGACACCCCATACCTAGTATATCACAATGACAGAAAAGACTCATCGCCTTATTGAACACAAACAAGTTTTCTGTTCTACTTTTTATATACTTCCCAGAATAAAGATCTATATGAAGATGATAACTGTTTGTAATAACATAAGAAGGAGGGTAAGCCGAGATGATGGTGAATCCAAAAGGTATTTTATTCTTTAGATTAAAGTTGGCATCGTAGGTTACAGGAATAGGAGATTACAAGGTAGTTGTAGCAGTAGCCCCACCGGGAGCAGCATCCCAGCTGCTCAGCCCACACACTTCAACTGACATTTTTCTCAACCAGACACACAGTAACATTCTATGACATCACTCATACAATGGCTGAGCAGCACGGCACAGAATACAAAGAAAGGACTAAATATGAAGAGCAGGATACCACACACCTTCCTCCTTTAAGGAGAACAATAAGCAATAGTACAAATAAGCTGGAAACACCCATCATAAAATCAAACATGTAAGAAAAAAGAAAATACAGAGGGTAATAACACAAGCACAACACACTGTCTACCTTATAGCAAAAGGAAATAAATGTGCTCCAAACGATGCAACACAAGTCCTAAGAAAGAATGATGTAATAATGAAACACACCAACACACACACCACTCGTTTCACAAATAGAAATAAATGCGCTCCAAAGGATGCAACACACATTTCAAGTAAAAGATAAAGCAGAACCAGGGTGCCAAAGATGCACCCAGTAAAAAGTAAATGAATCGTAAATTTGGGCGCAAATGCCCATCACAAGTGAATGCAATGAGGTAGGAACATAACCCCGCAAACGGTCTGAGTTCACCAAAGTGACCCATCACCAAGAACAGCAAGTACGAATTGCACAACAAACTACCCAACAACAAAAATGCACTTAAAGTGCATCTAGTAAAAGGCAACTGAAGCATTGTTTAGGCTCAAATGCCCATCACTAGTAAATGCAAAATGCACAAAAAGGTTTGAGCCCACCAAAGTGACTCATCACCAAGAACAACAAGTAAGAACTGCGCATCAACAAAAACACAATTTTAACATTTGGGGTACCAAAATGTCCCCTCAATATGGTTTGAGCATTCATGTAAAGTAAAGAAAATTAAAGCCTACCACCAATCAGAAAAGGTTTGAGCTCAACAAAAATGCCCACCACCTGTAAACACACACAAAGGGGTCGATTCCGATTCGGGCCGGAAATTTCTCCGACCGAGCCGGACCCGGAGAGATTTCCGACCGAATCGGACCCGTGCAGTCCGACCGAACGAGTACGATGCGGCCGTATGTTATCGGACACGAGTCGGTCGGACTCCCATTGAACTCAATGGGAGCCGGTCGTACAACGCGTACGCGGGCTCCCATTGCCTCAATGGGTGCGAGGCGGACAAGGGCGCCCCCTACAGCGAGTACGCCGCGAGCGCCTCGCGGCGTACACGCACAGGTAGGGGGACCCTTGGGTCCCCCTGTGTGCGCCTCGCACGGGTACGCGTACAGGGGGTCCGACACGGACCCCCAAAGTACGGCTCCGACAGCTCTTACGAGCCGGAGTGCGCGGCTCGGTCGGACTGCTCGCGGCGCGCATCGTACTTACCCGGCCGGGAAACGTCTCCATTGCGCGGTGCGAATCGGGTCCGAGCGAGTCGGTCGGAGCGGTTCGAGTCCGAGCGAGTCGGTCGGAGCTGTCGGGACGCCCGGACGAGTCGGTCGGCGAGTCGCATCGTACTCGCTCGGCCGGACCCGCGTACGGTTCGGTCGGGAAACAGGCTTTCGCATGGCTTTTTTCCCGACCGAATGGTATTGGGTGCGCCTCCGACCGAGATCGGAATCGGCCCCAAAGTTGGGGGTGAAATGTACCCCATCAGAAAAGGTTTGAGCTAAAAGCATGCCCACCATACCAGTAAAGATTGGGGTCCAAAACCTACCCCATCAAAAACAGTTTGAGCTCAATATAACGCTCACCACCAGGCGATCCAAGTAAACATTTGGGTCACAAAAAGCCTCATCAAAACGGTTTGAGCGCAAGATCATGCTCACCACCATAAGATTCAATTAAATAAGGGTCAAAATCTTCCAACTCCATGAGTGAATCAGTAAGTAAATTCAATGCATGAGTGAATCAGTAAGTAAATACAATGCAAAGTAAATGAATCACAAGTAAATGCAAAGAGGTAGGAAGATACCCCCAAAAAATAGTTTGAGCCTAACAACGTGACCCACCACCAAAAAAAAGATGCAAGTAAGAATAGAGCGCAACAATCTGCTCATCAACCAAGTTCCAGTAAGACTTGGGATTGTAAAGATTAGGGGGGGGGAGGGGGGGACAAAATATGCCCCATCAAAAACATGGCAAAAATACGCAAGCCCGGTAATTAAGTAAAATCACAGTCTAGCCAATACATGCAGCACATTACCATGACAAAAATCCTTTTAAACATATTCAGGAACAAATTCACCCTACAGGGAGGCTGCAAAACTAGCATAAATCATTCCTAATTACTTGTTAAAAATCTTGTATGGCAGCATAGACTAGCAAAAGCAGCAAAAACTAATTAATGCAATTACTTCATAAGGCATGCAGGGAAAGCATGAGAAAACACACCGGTACACAGACCTAGTACCGGAGTATCCACTGTAAAGAAAAAATTTATGTTAAATATAAAGTACTTTAGTTGCAGAATATGGTCACTAGATGGTGCACTATGCCCAATATGAGTTATATTAGTATTTATTGCAAAAATATACCCACTTAGTTCAAGTGCGAAGAAATGCATAAGTGATGTTTTTTAGATTCAGTGCCGCACTGGTGAATCCATTGCTGAAGAAGGTGCGGAAACTTGAATTGCAGGAAGAAGGAAGAATTCATGGAAGATTGTCTAACCTTCTCCAGCACTCCGCATGCGAAGATGTTTAAATTCTTTCCCATTACCGCTACTCCTGGATGACTTGACGATGCAACTCACGGGAGAGGTGCGAACAAATTATGTTCCCAGAAAGACACTGTAGCTTCAAACTACACAAGAGTGAAGCGTTGCCCAGGGAACAAAATGGTTCAACGGCTGCGATAGTTGCGTGCTCACGCAATCCAAGGAGGCACAGAATCCAAGAAGGCACGGAGGTAAACTTGTAGATCAGGTCCTTCCAACGGAACTGCAGAAAACGCCAATGAGGGGGATGTATCGGGACCACAAAGTAGGCGTCCTTTAAATCCAACCGCACCATCCAGTCCGATGGAAGTAGGACATCCCGAAGAAGATGGATCCCCTCCATCTTGAAGTGGCGGTATACCAACAACCCGTTGAATTCCCGGAGGTTGATAACGAGCTGAAGGCCGCCATCGGATTTGTCCACTAGAAAAATATTGCTCAAAAAACTGTCGCGTTGCGGGACCGAATGACAAATGGCTCCTTTGTGCAAGAGCGCGGGGACCTCTTCGTCGATAAGGCCCGCATCGTGAGCTGTGAAGCAAATAGGCCGAGGATGGTTCTCCTTCCGAGGATGGTCATTGAACTCTATATGGAAACCTTGTACGGTTTGGAGGACCCATGCATCTGAAGTGATAGAAAGCCATGCATCCAGAAATCTTGCCAACCGAACCCTAATGTGGACCTGAGTGGAAGGTACAACACTTACCGGTTAAATTGCCACCTCCGGCATTATTCTTGAAGCCTCCGCGACCTCTAAACCGCTGGCACCTGGTGGGGTAGAAGTTGGTATAGTTGGCGCTGGTGTTATATTGACCGTGACCGGAGCCTTGTCCCTTGGGGGGGATTCTGGAAACCACGGCCGGCCGAGGGGCCCCTTCCTCGGCCGGCACCGTGGAAAACCCGTTGGTTAAAAACCCGCTTGATATTCGATTGCGCCTTATCCAAGGAGGTAAAGGTCGCTACAAATTTTCCGAGTTCCTTTACAGAGAGGTCCTCAAAAAGGCCACCCTGCGCCACTGCAGCCGCCTCCGAGGAGGCCAAATCCCCTAGCTTGGGGTCCAGCTTAATCAGCAACGAGCGCCACTGCTCCGTTGACAGGGCACAGTTGGCATTACCCATGAAAATGATGGCCCGCTGAGTCCAGTTGGACAACACTTCGGGCAATATAAGGGATCCAGAAACCTTGGCCTCCTCCGCCATGTCCAAAATCTTTGTCATGGGACCAATGGCGTCAAGAAGCTTATCTTGACATGAACGCCAAGATCTGTCAATACCCTTGCGCGGACCTTTCATATACTTAGCCAAGAAAGTGGCCATTTTTTAATCCAGCTCCGGGGTGAAAGCAACCTTGCCCTCAAGGGCGGGTCTGGGGCATTCCGCTTTAAGGCAGCCCCGGCCTCCTTCTCAAGGGGTTTCCGGAGACGATCGGCGACGAACTTCGCCACCTTGTCCCCCGGGGTCCAAGCAGCGGACCGCGGGTGGACAATCTCGTCCGGGTCCAGCATGCCGGATTCTTCCCCTTGGGCCGAGGGAGAAGTGACCACAGGGCGCCAGGGCCGTGAAGACCCCGCCTCGTCATCCGAATCCCCCGGGGAGTCCTCGTCAGGCTCAGGGGAAGCCGGACCAGGAGTCTCCGGGGATTCTGGAGCGGCCAAAGGTGTTGATGGTGTGTGATTCCCTTGCGCCAGAAAAACGCTCTTACGACGCGCAAACGCGTCTTTGTCCATTCCCTCTATACATTTCTTTTTTGATGGGGGGGGGGAGGTTCGTCTCCTGCGGGGGGGGCAGGCGTGGGGACAGGGTGCTCTGTGCAGGCCTGCGCCAATTTTGCACACTCCTGGATAATCCTGTCTGAGAGGCGCTGCTCCATCGGCCCTACAACCTCATGAATCACTCTGTGTATAGAGGAATCAACAGCGTCGAAAAATTCATCGTCCCACTGCATATATGTTTGGGACTCCTCTTCCTCATAGGTACAATACTGCGCCTCCATGATTCTCCAGAAAAGCAGGCCAAGTATCGACTTCCCAGAAGGATTTAATTGAAGCGCAAGTACGCTTAAAAGGTATGGGACAGCTGGGGAACCCCGACAGTGACAGGGGTAGACCAAAGGCCCACAATATGGCTTGCACAACCCAGCGCATGGAGAAATAGTCCTCAGAATTCACTGACAGGACTCCGCTGCCCAGCCGCGCGCACTTAATGAAGTTAAACCTCTTGTTTCCAAACTGCAATTTTCCGCCCTCAGGCGTCGCCGCGGTTTTACCCGCAATACAGACCCCTGCCGGGGCTTTTAATGAGGGGAAAAAGCAGGAAATATACAGACCCGGACAGCCGGGCGTCTCTGTGGCAGCGGGGGACAAGGCTCCGTCAGCGCGTCTCTTGCAGCGCGGTCTCTACGATTTGAAGAGACGCATGCAGCGGGAGCAGACGAGACAGTCCACCTAGCAGGCTTACAAAGCACCGGAACAACAATGGTGCCGGCCGCGTAAGGAACGCAACGACGTTCACGCGGCCCGGGGACCTAAAAATAAAGCGCAAGAGCCTCAATAAAGATCAAATAAATGAATAATAATAAGGCAATCAGTCAATGCATTCCCCGGGAGGCGCTTTTGAATGCCCGCCTCCACGGGGAAGGAAAACAACAATTAAGTGCAGAGAACAAGAAAAACACACTTAACTGGCTGCGAAGAGAGAGGAGAGGATGACAGTGTGAAGGGACTATATGGGACGATAATGGACTCGATAAAAGGATCACAATGTTGTGGATCTCCCTATGGTTCATGGGAGTTGATGTTTTTGTTTAAGTTTGGTCTTTTGGGCTGCTATTAAATTTGTTAAGTAATAAAGCGAAGAAAGACAGAGCATAATCTGAGCCTCCGGTCCTGACATAGAATCCAGAGAGAAGTGCATGCACCACATCAACGCCAGGAATGTACATGGAACCCATAGCAACAACGCCATTATGGCCTTTTTAAAAGGCTCAACGAGTTGAATCACAGCAATGGTAAGATGACACGTGCATTAAAACAAATAATGCTGCGGCCTACCCATCATGTACTGCACAGTAACCAAAGGCCAAAAACAGGGGGATTCAAATCACGAAGCCCTTGTCCATTACTATCCATGCACACCATTACATCCACGCCAGTTCCCTCCTGCCGCAACTATTTAAATCTATGAACTCCAGGCAGTGCTACACAAGTAGCATATGTTCTCAGAGGGCATGAGCATCAATATCCTGGTGCACATGGAAAGTCACCACACAAATCACTGCAGATGCTGACTCACCAGTAGTAAGCGCCTCAGGTATGGCAGTGTGTATGAGAACCAACCCATAAGCCTACCCCCACGTAGAGGTCACTTAACGTAAAATGTAGAAATGGGACTAGAATCCAAACCCATCCCTCATGTAAAGGAGAAAACTGTGACTACCACCCACAAAGATACATGGGCCCACCCATCTGTGGGGAAGTGTAAACTGTGGCATCACAAAACACTTCAATTTCTTCCATAAGACATGCAAAACAACTCCAAATGTAGTACATCTTTAAACTATATTCCACGCCGGTGAGCGACCTCTCACCCGAGAAGAAAGACTCTGGGCACACACTCGTAAAGTGCCCTCCTAAAGAAACATGTAAAAACGAAGTAGACACATGTAAAACTAAGGCATCACACAAATACACATGCCAGAAGTAACTATGATCACCAAAAGTCCCAGTTATGCACTATTTGACGGCACACCACAGATGTGATCTCTTCAGAACACGACGAATGCCTCAGATGTAAGAAACTAATTCGTTTTGTACGATAGGAAACTCAAACGTGGAAGATACCCCCAGACACTGGTACAAAACCAAATTGACCCATTACTCAAGGAGAGCAAACATGAGGTGCATCTGTCCAAAAGAATCCCACGATGTGAAAAGATGAAGAACAAACGAGATGCAAAAAGTCATCCTGTGAGTGATGTCACACAAATAAGCTAACAAATACAGTTTTTGAATATACACAAAGCTGCACACAACTGCTCATCGGTGAATTTGAAGACAAGAAATTTACCAAGTCACCGGCACTACGCGCCTCTGGAAGTAAATGTTTTCGTGCTCCTCGATAGTGCGCATGCCATCTGTAGTAGTGATCTATGATGAGTACCAAAGTGACAATAGAATGCGGCTCGTGGATGGCGGTGCAGCAGCGGGAAGTCAAAACAAAACCCGGTTGCTTGCGTTCCAACTATAAAATCCAAAATGGCGGCACGCATGTTACATGCGCCGGGTGGCTCAAGGAGCGTTGGAGCTACCAGGCGTCCCACAGCAGCACAAATCTGCGAAGAGCCAGAGACGTCACAGAAGACCCTGAGGAGCCACGTGCGACTCCAACAATGGTGAGTTGCTCGTGCATATTTTAAACTTCCAAACCACTGTGTAGCAGTTAAAGGAGCAAACTTGAGACACAAATTTTCATGGAGCACACAATTATTTCACAAAAAAAAAAACTCCACACAAGTCCACTGGCCATTACGGTAGCACTCTTTGTCCACCAGAGCGAAGGCCAACCAGACAACACGTCACAAAAAACAGCTCCAAAGTAATGCGTGATGTGCCTTACATAAACAGAATTATCAAAAGGCACTGCGAAGAAGAACTTGACTCCAGAGTGACGTATACTGTACCATTAACACTTGTAGCGATAAAATTGATCATTAGATTGCACGCTGTCCCAGACAATGTGAAGGATAAACCAGCTCCAATGTAAAATCAGACACAATTGGGACACTCCTCAAACCCACTGCTTGCGCACTCTATGTTCCTCCAAAGCATCACTCCTATGTGGTGCCTGTGAAAGCAATTCACTGAGACTGTGTGAAAACCAGTAGAGCCACACCATTCCTGTGTGGCCCCTAGTACGTACTCGCGTTGGTTCAGCTTCCAACATGCCACAAATGACAGGCACTGAGAATTCTCCATCTGTGCAGCCACTGCACGCAGTTTGTAGTAACTTCTTGATCCAGGGCAGTCACAAAGACAATGAAACAGTATATCAGTTATCCATAAAGTTGACTTTAGTGAACTAAAGGTGTCATTTTCATCAGGTCAATACACTCATTGTAGACCTCAGGAAAACGAAGTTGCTGGATCACCAACATGTGGCAGTGGTGTACCTTAAACCACCTACTCACTAATCTTTATTGTAAGTCCAATGGAGCATGTCCAGGCTGGGCAATGGTGGTTGGGGCCGTCCGTTGACAAGGACCCTGGTGGGGCTGGCTTGCCTGTTGCTCCAGACAAGACGCTCTTAACTTTGTTACGCTTGATTTCTTCTGTCTTGGTTCTCTTGTTTCTTGTAGTCTCTTGGTTTCTGTACCATATGTAGACAGCTATTAAATCCTTATAGACGCTTGAGTCCAGGTCCAGTCGTCGCCAAAATATGTTGTGCCCTTACACACAGGTTGACACAGATAGCTAGGAAGAGTTTGAAGACTTCTTTATTGGTTCCAGGTAAATATGTAAAACAGTCCACATTCTAGTTGCAAGCCCTTACTCCAGGCCCACCAGGAGCAGCCTCCCTGCTGCTCAGCCCATCTCCAACTGTCACCACTCATCCACACAGGCACCTAGGCATTCCATTCATCACAGTCACACCAACATTCCGATACCATCTCTCACTCTGACTGAGCAGCTAGGAGACAGCTAGGCTGGATTACATACAATGACACTTAAGAGGATATAACATTGACTGTGCTACTGTTTTTCATACCAGTCAATGATTCACAAACAGATATAAAAGCATAATACGGCCCAGGCTATGGCATGTGGGCTGATCCCCTCTCATATTTTTTAAATTATTTAAATCAATTTTATTTCCGCTCGGGTGCAATCATACCCCCGCCATCACCCCCACATGAACCCTACTTTTTTTTTTAAGTGATGTTGCCTCCCCCAAAAGAGGGGGGGGGGAGGTGGTTGGCACATTTACCACTATATCCCCTCACCCCCCCCAAAAAAACACACTTCCCTGGTGGGTTTCCTGATTGCAGATTGCGGTGCGACCTCGATCCACAACCAGGAAACTGTTTCAGGAAGACATTTACATTTTCTAAAAGTAACATTGTAACAGACATTCGTATTGTAATTTTAGCTAAATAAAATAAACTAATACTGAAATAATTAACTCACTAACTGTAACAATATATTAAATATAATATATAAAAAATATAGCAGAAGCTAATAATAAAATTGTAAGGCAACACAAAGAAGGCTTTATTCCTCCTGTTTACTAGGAGAGAGGTGACAGTGACTTAACTGAGGATATCATTTTTCATGAACCCCAAGTTTGCAACCAGGAAACCAGAGGTGGAACCTTTTCTTTCCCCAGATTGACTCCTTTCACAGCACACAGCACAGTCCCTCTCCTTTTGCCACAGCCGATGAAAACAGTCTCAGCAGTGGACATTGGATTGATCATATTTTGTTTATACAGTTCTTAAGCATTCTTGATCGACATCAGTCAGATTATGCCAAATATTGCACCAATATCTGTGTGTAGATCTCTCAGCTACGAATTTGTATATTTTGTTGTCACTTTCATCTACCACACCCATTCCTTTTTTGTTTTTCAGAATTTGAGGTTTGATGATCGATTTCTCAGACCACGTCCATAAAGTCCTATGATCTGCTAAGCTACAGGCGAACAGCAGTAGGACACACTTGCTTTGGCTTTTCTTTTCTCTAAAGGCGCACGCCGATACCCTAGACAATTCTGCCTACAGTTTGGCCAGTACAACCCCTGGATGGCAGTTGTTTTGAGTATGCCAGCACTGGGCCTGTTAATAGTTTGTTCACAACAAGCTCCTTTGCTAGACTTGCGCTTGTGTATTAGTTATCAGTCATTAGGTGATACCCCATACATAGTATTTCACAAGAGCAGAAAAGACTCACTACCTTATTGAACACAAACAAGTTTTTTGTTCCACTTGTTATATACTTCTCCGAATAAAGATCTATATGAAGAATATAACTGTTACTACATATCTCACATTTGTTTATGCTGAACCTGGTATGCCTTTTATTAGGCATATATTGACTGTGAGCTACACTGTTTTTCATACCAGTCAATAAAT
Source organism: Calotriton arnoldi (assembly GCA_963921515.1). Lineage (NCBI taxonomy): Eukaryota > Metazoa > Chordata > Amphibia > Caudata > Salamandridae > Calotriton > Calotriton arnoldi. The sequence continues at coordinate 3,207,064 of CAWUFW010000282.1, forward strand.
CCCAAACACATTTGAAAACATATTAAGGCCAAAAGTATGGCAGGTGGGCTGATCCCCTCTCTTTTTTTAAAATTGTTTAAATCAATTTTATTTCCTCTCGGGGACCAATCACGCCTCCGCCATCACACCCACATGAAGAGCATTTAAAAAAAATGTTTTAATGGTCCCATTCCCCCAAAGGGCGGGTTGGCCCATTTGCCACTATGGCCCCCGCACCCCACCAAATACACTTCCCTGTTAGCCTGGTGGGTTTCCTGACTGTGGTTTGCAGTGCAACCGCGATCCACAACCAGGAACCCGTTTCAGGAAGACATCGTTGGAAAGGGGAGGTACTCCCTTTTCCAAGGATGCCTTTCTGAAACTTAGGGAGGCACCGGAGATGGAAAAAAGCACACTGGATCGAGAGAGAGCTCTATCTCAAGGCGCCTCCGCGTCTGGCATGGAAACTGTGATGTTAGCGTGCTGTAAAGTGTGCTGATGTCACAGATTGCTGAAAGCGGGGACTGAAGCATCAGTGATTTTGCTTAATCTAGCCCTTCCAAAAAAACAAAAAAAAAACAATACTCTGTGCAAACACCGGAGCATCCTTTTAATGCCTTCCCAGTTCACTGGGGAGGTAGTGCTGCTTCGTCAATTTGCCGACACTCTCACTTATCAGGTTATTTTTTAAAAGAAAGGTACAAAATGTTTTGGAGATTTTTCTTTTACATTTTTTTAAAGTGACATTTTAACAGATCTTGTAACTATAGCTAAATGAAATAAACTAATACTGAAATAATTACCTAACAGTAACAATATATTAGATATAATATATAAAAAATATAGCAGAAGCTATTAATAAAATTGTAAGGCAACACAAAGCAGGCTTTCTTCCTCCTATTCACTGGAAGAGGAGTGACAGTGACTTAACTGAGGATATCATTTTCCATGAACCCCAAGTTTGCAACCAGAAAACCAATGCAGGTGAAAAGTAATTCCCTCATGTGCATGGGACCACGTCCTCTCAGAAATGCATGCATCGATGCATCAGGACGCACAGCATCACAACCCCAACCTCTCAAAATAAAACACAACACAGGAGATCCCTCCCTTCCACTATAACTCGGGAATCACACCCTAATCGCACTCCAAATATATGCCAAATATAATGAAACCTCCCAAGCGCAATACAGTCCCCCATGCATACAGTCACACTTGCATGGCAAAGGCCCCACTAGAATGTGAGCTGGACGTTGGAAAAGAACTAACAACTGCAGTCATGAATCTACATTCGCATTCCAGCTTCATCGAAATTGGCCAACCACCCCCGCCCCAACACTCCCCATCAAAAACAGCCACCCTCACATCAACCCTCCCCTCACTTTCAAAAATAGGCAGCTATGCAATTGCGCTCCAATCAGGGAAGGAGGAAAGAAGAGGAAATACCATACTCAGACCCCTCAGGTTGCTTTTGTGTCATGACTGTCACTGAGTTGAGATTGGGCGGCCGGCAGAGCACCGCTCAAGATTGTCTCTTTCACTTACTGCATTTCAGGCTTGGCGGTGTCCATAGTGCCATCGTCCTGTACCACGATACGGCTGGTGCCTCCCATTAAAGACCTGGGACCATCTCCAGTGTGGAGCAGTTGACACCCCCCTCAGTGCCCTTCCACACACTGGGAGGCTGAGGCATTCAGTGTATGCCCATGACACACATCTGTCATGTCCAGCCAAGACTAGACGTCCTCAGGCAGATCAAACAAGTGAGACCTTCTTGATGCGATAACTCATGAGTTTGGCCTTGTAGGGGAGTATGTACCCGAGGTTCATAGTGCATAATGTCCTTTTCACCTTTAGGAAAGACTTGCGCATCTCTTGCACCTTCTGCATAAAATCAGGGTAAATTGCTATATTGCAATTTTTCAACTGTGGTACAGGAGTGTCTGTAGCAGCTCTCAGTATTGCGTCCCTATAGTTAAATATCTTATCGATAAATGCTCTTGTAGGACCCTTTCAATAACAAAGAATTCAAGTCTTTGGGACACAGTGTATGCCTCCCCCAGTTGTCTAGGAATCGCTCAGCGGACTGATCCACCACCCTTTTGGGGAAGTCTAGCAGTCGCACGTACTGTCCTTCCACATTCTTGACTCGATGTTTCAAGGTGTTGGAGACAACCTGCAACTGAGATACCTGTTGTTTAAGTTGCCGAACCTCGGTCTGCAGTGTACTGATGCTGGCTTCCACACTCAACCTAATCCGCAACCTTGTGGAGGCCCACTCTCAGCAATTTGACTTCGATAGAGACCCCTGCTACTTGACCCTCAATGGTCGCCCTCGAGTCCTGTATTGCTTCCAAGAGATCAGTATGCAAAGGCACCATCTGACACTGCGGGGAGGGTTTCGGGGTGGATAGGTGATCTGAAGATTGAGTCTATGCGTGGACTGACAGGATGTGGTGTACTGCGTGATAGTATTCCACTGTAGCTGTCTTTGGGACCTGTACTTCTCCATAGGGAACGAGGGGAGTGCACGAGGCACGCCACTCCTAAGGCTGCCCAAAAGAGAAAGTCCCCTTCCCCCGATCACCCAGCTTGGGGTTAGGTGTCACACTGAGTCGCCCAGTTGTACCAAGAACAGGTGTAGCTGAAAGTGTCCCAGGAACCATATCATTGTTCGTTTCAGCTAGGAATCAGCCTCACCCAGCAGCCCTATAGCAGCCCCCTGGCTAGGGTGTAAGAGAGCACCAGGCCACCAGCGTACTAGGAGTAAATTGCTGGGTAAAGCGTATCCGGTATTGAGACCAAACTCTGAGGCAGTTCAGGGCCCTGGTGTCAAGGATCTGCAATTTGGTGTAGGGCCTTCACTCTGCCCACGCAGTCCAACTGGTCCAGAGCTCCCTTCCCCCCTTGGGTCACCCCCGCGTCTGTTTCCCCGATGGAGGACCTGCCAGGCCAAATGATGAGCTGGTCTGCTCTGATGTTGGCGCCTCCACTCAGTGGTACACACAAAAAGAAGGGGTGAGGGTACGGACTCACCTACCCCGAACCCCCTGTCAATACTTAGTACACCAGAAGGAGTAGGGAGCAATAAAATCTCTGTCTCGTGATGGCACGTGCTGTGTGTGCTAATACTGCTCTCACTCAAACAAATGTGTTAAATGCTTCATCATAGGGCCGCTTACAATACACCCCGGCGTAGCCACGCACGGGGTGGATTAATAGGGTGGGGGAAGACAATACAACACAGAGAAACAATTTATTTCACAGTGGCTGGGAACGGCAGTAGTGAAAGTGCAGTGTGATGCGAGTTAAAACTAACTCGGAAGTGTCGCTGTGCCTAAGACTTTATTCCTGGACCCTCCGGCAAGGGTTAAAAACTTGAAGGATGGTGGTGATTGGGAGATGCAATGTGCTCCTAACACCCCATCTTACTGCAAGGTGGTCGACATGTTTCGGCCATGTGTGTGTGTGCGCCCCTCGTGTAGGGTCACGCCGGCCTTCCTCAGGACTCTACCGGTCCCGGTAACATAATACTCTCACCTCAGGTAGAGATAAGAGGATGTTTAAAAACCTGTTCTTCCGTATCGAGGGATTTCCTCAAGGATAATAGTGGAAATGGGAGAGAAAAGAGAAAAAAAGGAAACAAGGAGTTAGGAGTAATCTTCTCCCTTGTACTTTGTGTACTCAGTGTATACTAATCTATCTACACATGAGTTCACTGTAGTGTATCATTCATTGCCCCAAGAGAAACCATTGGTGCATCACCCTCCTTAAATTCACGTTATCAAAGTACGTTAAACTGGGGGTTCTGTAAAAATAATAGGCAAGTAGGCCTTCGTATAAACATTAATACCAGCATTGCAAACATCATGCTTATTGTCCACACTGTCCATCCACCACCCAATAGGGGTCCGGTGTGTACCTACTCACTGAGTTTAACCCTATTTCAAGTTTGAACTGGAGGTGGGCGAGGAGAGACCCCCTCTAGTCACACTCTTTATCAGGGGAAAAGAAATCACAGGGAGAAAGACAGTCACGTTAGTATTCATCAAATGGCATTGTTAGGTTCAGTTATAAAATGAGAAAAGGGTGTCCAGTTGTATAGCCCCCTCGTATGTAGGCCATTGGTGGCCCCTCGGTAGGCCCAACGTACATGCAAAGATAGTACTACACACGTAAGCAGCCCTACCTATTTGCGCTAATCTGGGCTGATCAAGAGGGATTAGAGGTCCCGATATGCAGCGCATTATGCATCATTATCCTATGGTTAAGGGATGGGTGCCAAATCTATGGGTAGTGACGCCAGCGAGGTCTTGTAAACACAGGTCGCCACGCTAGAAAGTGCCGGTCATGGTGGTCTACTTATGCCGGCTAGACACGAGTTAGCGGTATCGGCATGGCATCAAAAATAATATTACATTGCATTGCCCCCATCGTTCCCCTCTCGCATGGCGATTATAGCATGGCGTCAAGTGTAATGAATACCATGCCCCCATCGTTCCCCCCTCCACTCCTTACTACTCCAAGGGTGGTGCTCCTCCGCTAGTTGCTCGCCTTCATCCGCCGTGTGGTGGCAGTGAAGTCGAGAGAGTGCGTTATATCCGAGTTTAGGGGATTAGAGCAGTTCCGGGCGCGTGGTGACGTGTGCGGGAGCGCACGGCCAGGCAGTGACAGCCTGCGTCCCTAAGCACGTGACCCCGCGTCCGGTTGTCATGGAGACCAGCCCCGAATCAGGTCAGTAAAGGAATCGCGCCAGGGGCGCGTAGTAATGTGTGCTGGAGCGCCCGGTCAGGCAATGGTGCCTAGCGTCTAACAGCACGTGCCAGTCGCGTCCGGTTGGCATGGAGACCAGCCCCGGTTACAGCTAGCAAGGAAGTTAGCGGTAATTGTGTCATTAGACAACAATAAAAGGGGGCTGTGCTAGATCCATAAGGGCACACTGAAGGGTGGTGAATAATGTGTTATCAAAAACCTCAATTGTGTTGTTATAATTGTATAATGTACCATGTATGTCATAGTCCTAGCCTTCCGAGTCAATGCACCCGATAGTAGGGTGCCCATACGTATGCCCTCCCACCCGTGAGTGAGGTATGAGATGGTTGTCAGGCTCATGGGTGGGTGATTGATTGGAGCCACTGTGAACGTGTGACGACAAACATGTTTCTAACGGGGGAGACGTAATACTATGGCACGTTCTCTGTGATCCACTGGTCACATGAACCTTGGTACCCATTGCCCGGGAGTTAGTGTATGTACCACCTAGTTGATAAATGGAAGTAATTGGTATTTACTGGTGGTATATAGTGGGGGGTGTGCTTAATGGAGTATCTCAATATGCCACGTAATGTCAAATGATAAATATTGGGGTGACATGTTATGTAAAGGAGAAGAGACTTTCTAAGACATGCGTCCGTGGTCCTGAGGTCAGATGGATATATATTATCTGTTGAGGGAATGCCACGGGATATCGTCGTTAAGGCCCACCTGATGACTTTTGAGGCGGTATACCCATTTTTGTTCTCTCAGTAAAAGGGCTCTTGTTTTGTCCCCAACAGATGGGTTCAATATGGGTTTCTCAAAGACTGTCAAAGACAACCGGACGCGGGGGTCACGTGCTTAGGGACGCAGGCTGTCACTGCCTGGCCGTGTGCTCCCACACACGTCACCACGCGCCCCTCGCTACTCTAATCCCCTAAACTCGGATATAACGCACTCGCTCGACTTCACCGCCACCACACTACACGGCGGATGAAGGCGAGCAACTAGCGGAGGAGCACCACCCTTGGAGTAGTAAGGAGTGGAGGGGGGAACAATGGGGGCATGGTATCCGTTACACTTGACGCATTGCTATAATCGCCATGCGAGAGGGGAACGATGGGGGCAATGCAATGTAATATTATTTTTTATGCCATGCCGAAACCGCTAACTCGTGTCTAGCCGGCATAAGTACACCACCATGACCGGCACTTTCTAGCGTGGCGACCTGTGTTTACAGGACCACGCTGGCGTCACTACCCAAAGATTTGGCGCCCATCCCTTAACCATAGGATAATGATGCATAATGCGCGGCATATTGGGACCTCTAATCCCTCTTGATCAGCCCCGATTAGCGCAAATAGGTAGGGCTGCTTACGTGTGTAGTACTATCTTTGCATGTACGTTGGGCCTACCGAGGGGCAACCAATGGCCTACATACGAGGGGGCTATACAACTGGACACCCTTTTCTCATTTTTTAACTGAACCTAACAATGCCATTTGATGAATACTAACGTGACTGTCTTTCTCCCTGTGATTTCTTTTCCCCTGATAAAGAGTGTGACTAGAGGGGGGTCTCTCCTCGCCCACCGCCAGTTCAAACTTGAAATAGGGTTAAACTCGTTGAGTAGGTACACACCGGACCCCTATTGGGCGGTGGATGGACAGTGTGGACAATAAGCATTATGTTTGCAATGCTGGTATTGATGTTTATACGAAGGCCTACTAGCCTATTATTTTTACGGAACCCCCAGTTTAACGTACTTTGATAACGTGAATTTAAGGAGGGTGATGCACCAATGGTTTCTCTTGGGGCAATGAATGATACACTACAGTGAACTCATGTGTTGATAGATTAGTATACACTGAGTATACAAAGTACAAGGGAGAAGATTACTCCTAACTCCTTGTTTCCTTTTTAGGTCTCGCATAGGCAGCGCATGCGCTGCCTCTACGAGGCATTAAGTAATTAGTATTAGGGGTAAAACTCCAACCATTGCGGTTTTTTTGTTTTGTCCCTTGCCATTGGTTTAAATCTGGCATTGCTCGTTTTATCTCGCTCGTTATTGGCTGGTGGTCCGATGCGTCACTTCCGTTTTCTTCCGTTTTCGGAGGAAGCAGCATCAACCAACTACAGTTACGTTCCGCTGCGGGGCTCTTATGTTTTTATTTAGGGACTATTTCCTTGTTTTCAATAAAATGGTCCTGTGCCGTGAACACAGCTTTATCATGCCTGCACTATATTTTTATGAGCAGCAGGCGGCAGGCATGAAAGGCGTAACTTTGCCACTTGTTTCTTTAAATTGCTCCCACCCCGTTTGCAATCCTACTATGTACATTCATTTCCACTGTCTCACGTCGTGTTTTGAAGGGGGCTCCATTACGGTAATTGCTGGGCTGTGCGCGTAGAACATGCGGCGCTCTGCATCATGTTGCGGTACCTTATTTCAGCCGATGACCCGGGGCGCTCACCTCCTCTCCAGCCCCTTCACCTCTCCCCACTCCGACGTTTGTCCAGAGGGCATCAATCCGTACTGCTGCTCCGCTTCTCCCGGGTCAGGGTGGCACCGGGTTTTTAAGCACTAGAATAGATGGGGCGAGAGGGGTGGTACAGGGATCCCATGTGCATCCTTTGCGTAAGCCTCTTCCCCCGCACCTGAGCCCCCCGCAGGGTCCTAGCAATCCATCTGGGGTGGCATCAGTACTTGCCGATGTTGTCCTGCTGCTAAGAGAAGCTGGCTAGGCATTTTGCGCCAATATCGGTGGGGGTGGCAGGGGCCCCACGCGCAGCCTCCGCGTAAGCACTTCTAGTTTAATTCATTTATTTATTATTGCTTGAATACCCGCTCCCGCCCCAGCCCTTATTTCCCCAACTCTCTCCAGGGCTGTGTGCGGGGAGTGAGCTCCCACATGCATCGCATCTCCCGGGCAGCGAACGGTCTCCGGGACAGGCACTGGCTGCGGTCCAGGGAGTACCTCGCCAGAACGCATCCCCTCCACTTCACAGCAAGCAGGGGCCGACCGGCTGGGCTGGAGGACCGCTGGCACACAGGAGGCAGGAGGGCACGGGGCAAGGGCATGACAGCAGAGCTCAGGCAGCAGCTGCGGTGCCGTGGCCCCTCCGCCGGCTCAAAGCCTTTTACTCCCTTTTTCCTTTTCACGTGCAGACAAAAACAGACTTTAAATGAAAGGAGGCTGCCTGTGGGGGATGGGAGGTGGGGAGACTGAAGGAAGGAGTAAAGCAGCAGCCTGTGTGGCTGAGCCACGTGGAAGCAGGCAAGCACCCCTGGAGCATGGCAGGGTTGGTGCAGACCTGCCTGCCCACAAAGAGGGTTGAGAACATTTCTCAAAAGGTTGGCACCACTTTCTGCAGAACATAGGGACGAGAAGGAGTAAACCTTAAACACGGGCGGTCAAAAAGATTCATTTTGCAAAAATATATAAATCTCTTACCATTTTAATTTTATGGAAGGACCGCAGTAGGAAAACTAAATTGTGGCTTCCTCTGCTGAGAAGGTCAGCAACCCCTGACTGACACACCCCAGTCACCCATGCGTTAAGAGAAGAAAGGCCCAGCTAGGGCAGTTGTGTTTCCTTCAGAGCTCGGTCGGTGTTCACACTTCATTAATAAGGATGACAGTACGGGTGCAAGGAACAAGGTTTTCTATAATTTGCAATAAAATATTCGACTCCTAAAGTAAAGAGTACCGATGACGCATTGTTCTTCCACGTCCAATACGTTCCTTATTAAGTTGTGCTTCAGAGAGTGTGCCCAACGGGCCACCTCCGTTCATAAACATGTCTGATCTTTAATAGAGACAGATAGGGCCACTAGAATTATGCAGTTGTGAGGCCGCAGTGTTTTGCGCATAATTATGGATTTGCCACATAATCCAACATCTGCATAATCTGCAGGATTAAAAAAAATGTTTATAGCTCAAACGCTTCACAAGTTACTAAAAACGCAGCAACACGTGTTGCTGCGGAAGTGGAAGAGTCTTCTTTGCGAAGGTTGACGTATCACTTTTTATTATTGCTATATTTGGGCATTAAACTGTTACTAACGAGGTACAATTTATGCCCAGATAGTGCTAACAAGTGTAAAAATGACAAAATAATGAAGTAATGCTATAACTAAATGTGGCACATTACGCCGCATAATTTGTCTTTTCTAGCCAAATAATTTAGTCTACCCTGCCGCATAATTTGGCCCTTCTCTGCTGCATAATTCCAGTGGCCCTGCAGATAGTCCAAGAAACATGATGAGGCCATGTTATGAGCAGCCATGTCTTCACAGCAACTACATTAAAAGACCAGATTTCAATACGGTGCTTTCACCTGCAGTGAAAAGAACTGGTTCATTTCTATGCAGTAGCCCCTGCACTGGTCGCCATGACACTTTATTGCCATTAACTGGGAAGACATTCAGAAATCATGAGATGTCTGTAGCTGGAAGTGTATCCCAATATCGGGGAGCCAGCAAGGCGAGGACACCGCAGGGTGCAGAGTACATGGGACAGCCCCTGCCCTTCCACTTAGCTTTTAACAGCCGGGGATTTCCTGATGAGTGGGTCTTTAAGTCCTAAAAAACGACTAAATAATTCTACTCACCATATGTCCGCCTCCGCGGTCCAAACCCCCCCTCCCCCCCACACTCTAATGGGCTTCCTTGACAGAAGTGAACATGAACAACGCATGTTATTTCACACTAAAAGGTCGCATGGACCCATCTTTTATTGTTAAAAATCACCATCGGAAAGAACCAAAATATTTTTTTTTTCCTTTTGTGACTTAGTACATATTAAAGTGCTCTAAAAATGGTAATTTCAATGATTCCTGCAATTCATTTTTTTCCATGGCACAAGAATGTGTAAATCTGCTTATTCTGAACATTGCTCTCAGGAGTCCTTGGCAGCCTGTATTTTGTATTATCTCATGGGTCTCACACACCTTTCCCTCCTGGAGGTCAGTGCAGCCTTGGACATTCGCTGTAGTAGGTGTATGTATGTATGTATGGATGGATGGATGGATGTATGCAGCAGACTTCATCTTCAGTTGTGGCATGTTGCAGCCCCAGAGGACTGCACATGGGCATCTGGTATTTCCAAATGTCCTGTGCCAGACAGATAATAAATATGGCATCAGAACAAACATGATCTGTACTTCCTTGTGGTTATCGATTACATGTATGGCCTTCATGAACCCTCCCACCCCGCTCCTCTCCCTCTATCTTTTCCCTGTTGTCTTGTACTTTAAGGGTGTTGGTGATGACATCAGAGGCCTGGTGCAGATGTTCCCTCCACCTTTTGCCAGCTTACCAAGAACTAACAGTGGGCTTAAAACTCACCCATTGCTTACCATTGGTTGGCAATATTTTCACTCTCATTTGCTTGCAACTTATTTCATGGCTTGCCTTGTTCATCTTGTGTTTGTCCCTGCCCTGGAGCACAGCCTCTTCACTCGTGTCCTTCCACTGCTCACATTTATTGAACTATTTTCTTTTTTTTGCTTATTCACTCCATGAAAGTGCATGTATTTTCCAGTAGTTCCTCTTGTGTGCTTCTCTCCTCCTGCATGCCATGTTGTCTCTCACCCATGTGTTCACACCTAAATTCAGGAACATTTGCAATGCAATAGGTCTCGCATTTGCGAGAGTTTGCGTTATTGGCATTGTAAATGACTGCATTTTATTTAAGTGTTTTGAAAACCTGCAAGTGATGCACAAACACGCACTTTAAACGTATAGTCCTTGCTTACGAGAAGCAGGGAGGCACAGTTACTGCCAGCTTTGCTTCTCCTAAGCAACGACTATAAGTGCAAAGTGCGTGTTTATGCACCGCTTGTAGGTTTTCAAAACACATAAATAAAAGGCATTGTCATTTACAATACCAATAGCTCCAACTCTGGCAAATGCGAGACCTACTGCATTGCAAATGCTTGTTTTCTCTTTTCTCTCCCATTTCCACTGTTTTTCCCTTACAGTAAATCCACAATTATCCTTGAGGAAATCCCTCGATACGGAACAACTGGTTTTTACACATCCTCTTATCTCTACCTGAGGTGAGTGTATTATGTTACTGAGACCGGTAGAGTCCTGAGGAAGGCCGGCGTGACCCTACACGAGGGGCACACACACATGGCCGAAACATGTCGATCACCTTGCAGAAAGGAGGGGTGTTAGGAGCACATTGCATCTCCCAATCACCACCATCCTTCATGTTTTTAACCCTGGCCGGAGGGTCCAGGAATAAAGTCTTAGGCACAGCGACACTTCCGAGCTGGTTTTAACTCGCATCACACTGCACTTTCACTACCGCCGTTCCCAGCCACTGTGAAATAAATTGTTTCTCTCTGTGTTGTATTGTCTTCCCCCACCCTATTGCTCCACCCCGTGCGTGGCTACGCCGGGGTGTATTGTAAGCAGCCCTATGATGAAGCATGTCACACATTTGTGTGAGTGAGGGCAGTATTAGCACACACAGCACGTGCCATCACGAGACATAGAGATTTTATTGCTCCCTACTCCTTCTGGTGTACTAAGCCTCCACTCAGTGTCCAGCACCGTGGTCCGTTCACATTGGGGGCATCTCTCCCCCCAGCTCCTCAAGTCTCCGTCAGCCAACCTCTCCCAGTAGAAGTCAATTGTTGGCCCCCGACGAGGGCGAGGTGAGCGAGGCATGCTCCCAACATCTCCTTAGGGGCCGAGGCCTCGCCTGCAGCAAGTGGCCCAACCAGGGGCCCTGCTTCGCTTCCAGGGGACCAAGCCCATGGCTGCCAGGGGATCATGACCTCACAGTGCTCCCGCAGCACCAGCGGGCCTGGCCCGTAAATCATGGCAGGACTGGAAGGAAAGCAGTGCCCCCCCTCCCCTCTCCAAAAGTCAAATGCCCCAGGTGCCGCCTAAGCAACCGCAGTGCCTCTCGAGGAAGGGGGGGGCGGGCGCCGACTCCAGCTTGGGTTCCTGTCATCCCCGATGCAGCGTTCACGCCTGGGCCCCGTAGCTCTGCACAACAGGCAGACTTCCAAGCTCCCACAGTCAACTGGCAATGCAAACCTCACCGCCTGTGTCCCTGCAGGCTGTCTTCAGGGGGCGCCAAACCTCTGAATGGGCTGCAAGGTCATGCCGAGCATCCTCTGTTGTCGTCCCCTTCGATTGGAGGACTCAATCTGAGATCCCCTCTCTTCTGTGCAGCTATTCCTGCAAGCCCAGCAGAGGACCCTGGCGCAAAGTCTATAGGGTCAGAGAGGGCTCTGGGCGAAGCTGGTCTTGGCGTGTCTCACCTTGCCGAACAACTCCCGTTTGGAGGAGTTGCCATGCTTCAGGTGGCCTACGTAGTTGACCAGGTGGGTGCAGGGTGGTAAGAGCTCGCCTCAGTATTCATAGCTGGAGCGCTTAGCACAGGATGTAGAAGGATTAAGAAGCGGGGAGACTGAGGGCACGTCATGGCGGCCATCCTGGCTGGATATGCCCCTCAACTCAGTTGGAAAGTTACTCAAGGCCATGATTAGTGGCTGTAGAAATTGTTTTTGTTCGTTTTGAACCTTTTTTTATGTTCCATCAAAGTGCTCTTACTTTTTAGCTTCATGTAGTTTTTAGTACTGCCATTAGTATATTTTATTAAATCTTTATTATTTTATAGCACAGGAATATCATACTACATAACATGTAACTTTCAGCAGTCCCCAACTTCGATAGTCAGTTAAATCAATATTACATCTTGCTCGATGGAAGTTCAGTCAGTATACTTACATCTTCCGATTTCCATTCCAAACAATTAGTACATATTGTTCTTTCTTCCTGTACCCCCAAACTGTTAATATCTTTAAAAACATTTGGGGCCGTGTTATGGTGAAAGCGCATTTTCATCGTTTACGCTGGGCGCACCTTTAAAAAGCTGAGCCGAGCGCAAACAGTGAAAATGTGCCCTATTACCATGAATGCGCTGCCCCCAGGGCAGCTGCAAACTGGTGCTGCCCTAGGGGCAGCGCATTCTTCTGAAAAATGGAGCGGCAGCTTTACAACGGCTCCGTGTTTTCCTACTTGCACTTTTAAAGAGGATTAGAGATCCCCCTGCAAGGGGAAGTCTGGGGGTCCATGGTACCCCCCTCCAGAGGGCTGCCATCAGGGGTCGCACTGACAGTGAGCCAGCGTTTAGATAGCACACTCTCGGTTCACCTCATGAGGGCTTCTTTACCTCTGCGCTTGCGTCTGTAATACGGCGCGAGTGCAGAGGCAAACGGATTCCTTCATTTGCATGGGGCACGCCCCATGCAAATGAGGCAATGCCCCTTGCAGATAGCGCTGGTGCTTTATGCGTGCCAGCGCTATTGGTATTACAGAAGGGGCCACACAAGCGTCTGCGGCCCCTTCTGTAATGCCAAAGTGCCCCTGGGGCGCTCAAAGTGGGCGCAAACACCTGTCGCGCCCCCGGGTCACTTTATGTAATAAAGCCCTTGAAGTAACTTTAGTGATTTGTTGCTAATTGTATAATTGACATCACATTTAAGCTTTTAACATTGTTTTAGGTTATTTTATACTATGAAAAATAGTACTCTAGACCTTGCTTTTTGTGCTCACATGGTTTTAAGGTTTTGAATTGTATAATCGTGACACCCATACATGTTCGACGATTGTCCTGACTGGAAACTCAAAGTAAAGTGGTCGGCCCTTTCTCTTTGTGCTAGAGTATACCATTGCATCACACCAGTGAAATAGCATATTGTATTAGATGATTAATCTAAAAATTCCCTTAGCTTTTTGTAAACTTTATAGTTCCTTTTCAGTGCAAAATGATGAGGTTTTAGTATTTTTTTTAATTAACTAAACAAACTAAGGTCAACGCAGAGTTTTGCAGTCACTATTTATCGACTGGCTTATTTGTGAATGCGCACCCTTTGATCGAGACTCCTGCCTGACCTTCCTAAATTTGAGCATGTAATCTGGACACTTTTTCTGCAAAAACACAACAAAATGAATATGAATTAATGAAGGATCAACACTTAGATCAGGTACCATTTCATTTTGTGCAAAGGTGTCCACTCCCATCCCCTCCTGCCCAGTGATATATCTGTCCGGCCTTGTGGGCCTTTCTAAACTCTACCCTTGGCAGTCTCCCTACTTGTACAATTCATATGCCTGGCCTGACCCCATCCATGTCGGGTCTTCAAACACTGCTCACTGTGAGAACTTTCTAGAAATGTTCTTGTCTTTTCTACTCTCCTTTCAAATTGTCATTTCCTTCCTCTTGCCCACCTAGAGCTGGTTAAGAGTTCTCTGCCTCTTTGTCTGCCCTGCTTCCTGTGAATACTTCTCTCTTCTACTTTCTTTCCGAGGGAGAAGTGGTGTTCCTTTTGACTCACATCCTCTGTCCCTTCATCTTTATATCAGCTTCTAAATTTCAATTTTTGTAACCATTTTTTCCTTAGATTATGATGTGCTTCATGTATGCCATTTGTTAAGTAAAGGCAATAGATCTATGATTTAAAACCATGGTCACGGCATATGAATAATTCCCAAACACAAACCAGGAGGTAAAGAAACGTGTTGTCTGTCTGGTCCTTATGCTGTACTCCTTACAACTGGAATGTCTGTGTCTTCTTTTTCTATGGTTCTCTTTCATCACCTTAGAACTTGTCTATCGTGACGCCAAAATTTAGGTGCAATTTCAGCTTTGTGGTCCTTAAGCTTTGTTGTGCTGCTAGTGTGGTTAGCATTAAGCATTTTCTAGTAACACAATCTCTAACACTGTCAGTCAAATAAAATAATATAAAGTGGTATTTTTTTAGTCCACAAAGGCTTTCTGTTCTAAGTGGACTAGCTGCACTAGAATGTATAGTTGTTGCCTCATTTTTACTTTTAACTTAATTCAAAAGAGCTTAGTTATTTACGTTATTTATCTTCACAGTAACATCATTTCAGCCTTATTCTTACGTTTTGCATTTTTACTCTTACCTAAAAATAAAGCAAAACACCTGGTTTTACCTGGTTTCCTTTTGTAAAATAATTTTCCATGGTCCTTTTGAAATCCTGAAGTGAGTTATTTCATTGTGAGTCATTTGGAGGTGATGCCAGCATTAAACAGCTTTATACCTATCAATCAATCAGTAGATTTATAGAGCGCTTCTTGTCACCCTTGAGGGTATCTAGGCGCTAGAAAGGTCCAGTTGATTTGTCAAATAGCCAGGTCTTCAGGGACTTTCGGAACTCTGGACCAGATGGGAGGTCCGGAGATAAAAGGGTAACTTGTTCCATGTCTTGGCTCCTAGGTAGGAGGAGTGACTGCCGCATCTACTATGTTGGATGCAGGGGTTGAGGGTTAGAGAAAGGGAAGCGGAGGTGAGCTGCATGGTGGGCTGATGGAAGTTCAAGCGTTGTTTCAAAAAGGCAGGTCCGCAGTTGTGTAGGGCCTTGTATGCATGGGTCAGGAGCTTGAACTGGCATCTTTTCTGTACAGGGAGCCAGTCGAGTTCCCTGAAGTATCCCGCCCCCGCTTCCACTCGATCCTTCTGCCCTGCTCCCGCCTCATGCTTCCTGCTCAGCGCCTCCTCCCAGGACTTACTTAATGGAGGCCGCACTGCGGGCGCGGCAAAAACAAGCCTGTCCGTACCCAGCGCCAGGAACCCTGGCCCTCTGGGCACCCACAGGTACTCCACCGCAGATCTCCAAGCCCTGGACGCCACAACAACTGCTGCCTCATATCGCCTCGTTTGACAGCAGGACCGTTCACCTGCCACCGCTGTCTCTTCACCTGCAATGTAGGACCTCTCGCCCTCACATCGACCCACGCAACTCCCACTCCGCAGACCGAGGCTACTCCAGAATCACTCAGTTTCCTCCTGATCAATGCCACATCTCTGCAAACACACCATTGAAATGTGGGACACCATCTCCACCCTTGCCCACGACGTGACCAACACAGAAACCTGTCTGGACATCACCACTGGAACGTCCAACGGCTACAAGATGACACACCGCAACCTCACCAACAACTTGTACCTTCCACAGCCAACCTCCTGGAATAAATGGACAACATCGGCCTCACCCTGCTGGTTACATGCCCGCACACACAAAGCAGGACACACGCTGGACCCTGTCTTCACATCCAGCAACAGAGTCAAATAAAGCCATGCCACAGAATGCACCCGCACCGACCACTCCATCCATCGTCCACTTGACCATCGCAGGATTGCCCCCGCACCTTTTAATGCAGCTGCAGCAAAGTAACACATACCCAATAGATGGACGTCTCAACACCACAATTAACCTGAAACAAGCAGTCCAAATATTCACCACTTTGATCACCAACTCAATGCGTGCTTGCCACAGCCATCTTCCCCTATGCATGAAAACACGCAAAATGTCAGACCTCTCCTCAAGAAACCCTCCCCCGACCAAGGTGAACTCCAGAACTACCGCCCTATCTCACTGCTCCCTTTACCCGCCAAAGTCCTGGAGAAGGCATCAACTGGCAGCTCTCTGAACACCTGGAGAGTAACAACCCACTAGACGCCTCCCAATCTGGTTTCCGTGCAACCACAGCACAGAGACCGTTGCCACGGATGACAATAGCACCCTCCTCTACATAGGAAAATCGGCAGCCCTGATCCTCCTTGACTTCCCCACAGCCTTCAACATCGTTTCCCACCACACACTCCTCAAGAGACTGCACCCGTATGGATTGCATAATTCCTCATGGGATGAACAAAGAGAATCCGCCTACCTTTCTTCACCTCCTAACTCACAAGCACCATCTGCGGCGTCCGTCAAGGTTCATCCCCAAGCCCCACCCTCTTTAACACCTACATGGTGTCTCTAGCTGACAGTCAGAACCCGCGATCTCAACATCACATCCTACACCGACTATACCCAGCTCATCCTCTCAGCAGACCCCACCACAACTAAGACCAACTTCCAGAACTGCATGAAGAATGTTGCAGACTGGATGAAGGACAACTGTTTTAAACTAAACGCTGACAATACCGAAGTGCTGATCTTAAGCACCCACACCTCCCTCTGGAAATTTAGCTGGTGGCCCGCCAAACCTGGACCCACTCCCACACCTAAAGACTATGCCCGCAACCTCTGCATTTTACTGGACAGCAAACTCACCATGAAACGCCAGATCAACACAGTTTCCTCCCCCTGCTTCCACACTCTGCATGCTCTGAAGAATCTTCAAATGGCTCCCCATCAGCACGAGAAAAACAGTCATGCAAGCCTTAATCACCAGCCTGCTGGAATACGGGCTCAGTCTTAAGTCCGGCCTTGTTTAATATCTATATCCGCCCTCTTGCGGATCTGGTGGAAAGTTTTGGGCTGACTTTGTTTTTCTATGCAGACAACAGAAATTATTATTTTCTTTGTTGTCCACTCAGAATTTTATTTCTGAGGCCTTAAACTTCTGCCTGAACCAGATTGCCAAATAGATGAACAGCTCATTAAAATTTAATGGCGGAAAAACCGAGGTTTTGGTGTTAGTAAAAAAATCAGTTCTTATTGGGTCCTCGGCATTGGCCTGGAAACCTGGGTGCTCTCCTTATACCTGCCCAAAAGGTGAAGAATCGTGGCTTCCTTTTGGACGACAAGTTGTCCATGAAGCCACAGGTTGTGAAATTGGCCACCACATGTTTTGGCATGTTGAAATGGCTGTGGAAAAGTCTCTGGCTTATTTCATTTCCAGCCCAAAGAACAATTGTTCAGGCCCTCATCTTTCTAGATTAGACTGCAGCAATGTCCTTTAATTAGGAATTGACAAAGCTTCTATGAGAAGGGTGCAAGTGGGCCAAAAGGCGGCATTCAGGCTGCTTTATAGGCTTCCCAAAAGTGCATCAGCCTCCTCTGTTGAGGGAGCTGCACTGGCTGAGGGTTGACAAAAGTATTTAGTTGAAGGCTCAGTGCTTTGTGCACAGAGCCAGATCAGGAACTGGCCTTCGATATCTTCATGGTATGTTGAGACTCCCATCAACCGGCTCGCACCCTACGATCTAGTGATCTCGCACTATGCTCTATTCCATGAGTGAAACTGGCCCGTATGCGGGCAGTTCTTTTGCCTGTATGGGCCCCAATCTATGGAATGAATTGCCAATTGTCTTGAGAAGGTAAGCTTTACTGTCCGCTTTTCGGAAACAGCTGAAGACCTGGCTGTTTTAGATGCATACTCTGGCTGCACTCTATCTGGCTTCAGGCTCCGGGAAACCCCATGTGGGTAGCTGTTGCGCTATGCAAGCTTAAATAATGAAATAATAGTAATATGGCAATGCACTGTACGCAGGAACAACCACCGAACTCATGAGAAGGCTTCAGACGATACAGGACTCAGCGGCCAGATTTGTTCTCGCCCTTCCCAAACGGATTCACATCATCCAACACCTGAGGAACCTTTACTGGCTCCCCATCAAAAAGGATGCCAATCCAAGTTCCATGACCAAGGACAAGCATACATTGAACCACCACCAACCATCCAGAAACTTTTGCTCTGCCTCCCTCACCCTCGCACAGACCCTGCACATCCACCTTAGCCACAGAGGAGACTGCTCCTTCTCCCAACTCTCTGCCAAGTCAAGGAACGCCCTCCACTCCACCTCACAAAATCACCCTCGCTGACGGACTTCAGGAAGAGACTCAAGACATGACTTTTTGACTAAGCCCAGCAACCCAGTGCCTGGATACCCTCATGGGTGATAAGTTGCGCTTTACAAGTAATGATTGCTTGATTAATAAAGGAGGTGTCCTGTAGGGCGAGCTGGCTCCATTCGGTTAATCAGATGTCAGTGGTGATAGTGGGTCATAGTGTTGCTAAAAGAAATCGGTGGACTTGGGCTGTTATTTGATGTTTCTGTAGATGTTGGTGATCTTGTCATAGAACAAGTTTGCTGGGTTGTCGGAGAGTTCCTGTGAAAAGGTAATATTGTTTGTTGCAGCTGAGGGGTTGGAGAATTCGAGCTTGATTCAATACTTGAGGCTAAGGCATTTTTCGTTGATTTTTCTGTGGTTGAGTTTGAGGGCTGTCTTGAAGGTGGTCTTGTCGGTCGTG
The DNA here is from genome assembly GCA_963921515.1 of Calotriton arnoldi. NCBI lineage: Eukaryota > Metazoa > Chordata > Amphibia > Caudata > Salamandridae > Calotriton > Calotriton arnoldi. The sequence goes on from CAWUFW010000282.1 coordinate 3,225,832, forward strand.
TTCTTGCTGGTGCGCCATCTCTTTTCCAGTTGTTTACAGTGTTTTTTAGCAGTTCTGAGGTCTTCAGTGTACCAGCTAGTCTGCTTGGCGAACCTTCTGTGGGTGTTGTTGCCGAATGGGAACAACTCTGTCGGCACAGTTGGTGATCCAATTGTTAAAGTTTCTGTAGTTCTGGCCTAGGTTGTTGGAGGGGATGGGGTGGGTGGTGTGAGGTCTTTAATCCATGTGTCCTTTAAAACTTTGCTCCAACTGCGGTGAGGGCATTAGACAGCTTTGGGGCACAGGTACGTGAGCTGATGTTGAAGTAGATGTTGGAGTGGTCAGTCCAGGTTTGTTCTGTGGTGTGGCTGTACCTGATGTGGTCACTGGAGGTGAAGATAGGGTCTAGCGTGTGGCCTGCGGTGTGCACGGGGTCGTGCACAAGTTCTGTGATTCCAATGTTGTTCATGCTGTTTAGGAGGTTAGCAGTGTTGATGTCATTGTGTTTATCGAAATAGAAGTTAAGGTCACCGAGGAACATTTATTTATTGGAGTCTATGGCGAGCAGGGTGATAAAGTTGCAGAAGAGTGGACGTGGCCTGGAGGCCGGTAGGTGAGGGTGCCCCTGATGGTGGTTTTGCTGTCTGTTTGGAGTCAGAAGTTGAAGTGCCCCATGACAGGGGTAATGTAATTTATGGTGGTGCATTGGATATATTCTTTGTGTATGATGGTGATCCCTCTGCTATGCTTTTTAATGCTGTCGCAGTGGGTGATATATTCAGCCTTCGGGTTTTGCAGTGGTGATGTCTGGCAGTGAAGTGCTGTTGATCCAGGTCTTAGAGAGTAAGAGGACATCAGATGTGAGTGTGGAGATGAGGTCCCAAATCTCAGTGTTGTGTTTGCATAATACGAGTGTGTTGAAAAGGACGCATGAAAGTTGATGTTTTTGTTCAGGTTGTGTCTTTGGTGTGTTCGGGGTGGGGCTGGTTGGTGGGCTGGTGTGTGTGCTATGGTAGTGAGTGCAGGTTAAAATTCCTACCTTGAAGCGTGGATCGGTGCAGTGGCGGTGTTCGTTGCGGCATCCGGGGTTGAGGGTGTACAGCCTGGCAATGGTGTATCTGTGGTGGGTGAGTGGGCCAGGGATCGTGGTGCTGGGCGTGGTCCAGACTCAGATGGACTTGCCTTTGGGGCGCCAGCGGTTCAGTTATACTGTGGCCTGCATTTAGTAGGTTCGGGGGTCGGACAGGCTCCGTTGGCAAGAACGATGAGGGGGGAAAACTGGGTGGGAAAACCCGGGCAGCAGCGGTGTCACTTGGTCAAACAGCGGCAACTGGATCAGGCTGGAACAAGACCAGGAGGAAGTGGCAGGCTAGGTGCCCAGCTGCTTACAGAGAGCAACTTGGTAGGCTTCAGTATGTTTAGTAAAGAAGTGCATATTTCTTTTAATGTGTCAGAAGGCAAGAGTGCTTGTAATTTTTTCCCATAGATAACTTGGGCATTTAATTGCTTTATCTATGATGAGATATTTATGTATAATGTTTTTCTGAAAATCATCATACTGTTCTAGCAATCCAGCCAATCCCTCAGTCAGCCAAACGGCTAGGCATGGCACATGCATATGTTGCTTAAGTGTTGCTCTGCAAACGTGGGGATGTGCCGCACTCTTACTCCTTTTATTAAAATTGCTAGCCAGCAAAGTACCCATTGAGGTTTGAATGCTTCTGCTAACTTCAAATATGATTGAGCTTATAATACAGTCTTTTAAACCCCTGTCACTTAATACCCCTTATACTGTAATCTATTGTAACATGAATTGTGGTGATGAGTTCATCTGGAGGAGTAAGTATTGTTATCACCAATACTGTTGTTCTCAACCTCAGTAATTTAAGAAAGGGGGACATCTTCCCCTTTTAAATGTCCTTTATATAATTTTGAGGGTACTTATACTACACTTTGATATTACACAGGAAATCTTGAATATTGTTATTTAAGGGTCTGACAATGAAAGGGAAAACATGTGAAATCCATAGTTGTCCATCTCCATTGTTGTGGTCAATCTCCAGACAAATAATGTTTGATGATTAGTTCCTTATAATTGTAATCTCACTTTTCATGTCCTACAGAGTCCCTGCTTTCTACCAGACACAGTATGCGCCAAGAGTTCAGATTGAGATTTTCAGGACTTAGTCAGTAAGTATAACTTGCCTAATCTTGTGTGTAATCTTGTAGATACGTTGCGCTTTAAGTCTACTCCATGCATGCCATGGCATGTGGCATGGTGGCAGAAGCACATAGATATGCTTGTGTATTGGTGCAGCTGGATGTTGTGACAAAATTGTTTGAACTACTACTTCCTTTGAGGCAGTAGTTCACCAAGCTTAATTTCCAGTAGAAACTTAAACCACACTACACCATACATAATCTGAACTGCTACATACATCATTTTCAAAAGGCATGTTAAATTCAGGGAGAAATATTGCATTCTTAAATAAAGTCACACAGAAATTTTTCAGGCCATAGACGGACCCTTCTTCAGGAAATTACAGCAGTCATCTAGGTGCAGTCTTTTACATTGACTTAAGACACATGTCGTTTTTTAAGGAATGTTGGGGCGAGAATGTCTCCTGTATTGTATTACAGGTGTGCTTCCATGTTCTGAGTGCCCATCAGCATGTATATCTGGTATCCTGACTTCTATTCTGGCACCAGCATCATGCTAATTTAAGCATTTGTTCCTGGCTACATGGTTAGTGGAGCCATCTGACACAACGGCTCCAACAGGCACAGCTCCTACGTAGTGAAGCAAAATACATTCTTGTAGTAACTAGGAGACAGCTAACATTCCAGAATCAACTTGACTCCTAAGAATAAAAGTAACATACATCCAATAAAGTTAACAAGATACTACACATCTTCCCTAAAAAACAAAAAAAATGATAATACAGAAACGAAAACACAAAGAAAATAACACTTTACACAACCAGATTTAGACAGGTTTAACTTTGAAAATAAAACCTTTACGACCTGTATTTAGCAGGCCTGACTGACTCTGGCAGCCCTCCTGAGGCGTACCTGTTGAGAAGACGCTGCACCATCGCAAGGCGAACACTTTCTTCAGTAGATCACTGATAGGCCGCACTACAGACGCAAAGTTTGAAATGAACTTAGGGTAGTATTCGCACAGGCCTAGTAGGGGTTTTACACCACTCTTGTCTACAGGTACAGGAGCATTAACTATGGCCTTTAACAGCCCAGGTCTGGGACTAACCCCACCGTGCGAAATTACATGACGGAGATACTCTAGCTCTGTGCATAAGAGTTTACATTTTTCTTCTTTCAACACTACTCCATACTCTAAATAGGCTAAACACATTGTGAAGGATCCCATCATGAGCATTAGCATCTTTGGCATAAATAAGCACGTTGTCCTGGAATACCAAAACACCCTCTACCTTCTTGAAAATATTCCCCATGATCCTCTGGAATACTGAAGCGGCTGAGGCCAGACCAAACGGCATGCAACGGTATTGACAAGTTCCTAGAGGAGATACAAAAGCAGCCAGGTGACGAGACTGGATGTAATTCCACCTGATGGTACGCGCTTGCCAAGTCAAGTTTAGAAGAAGAATTTGGCTACCTTAGTGGACGTGATCAAATCGCTGATCTTGGACAAAAGGTGAGAGTTTACCCAAATTTCTCTGTCAAGTGACCTCAAATTAAAACAAACTCCGAGCTCTCTACCCCTTTTCAGAGCCGCCACTAAGGGAGAAAGCCATAAGGACGACTCTGTAGGTTCTATGATGTTGTTTGCACAGACCTCTCTCAATTCTTTCTCTAAATCTTCTCTCACACTATAAGGCACACCCCTAAGCTTTTGTTTGACAGGCACAGCTCTTTCTTTTACAATGATCTTGTGTTTAAATCCTTGTATTTTGCCTAACGCCTTCCCAAACACTGAAGGAAACTTGTCCTTCCATACAAGTCCTTCATTGTCACTTCTGACAACTAAAACTTGTTCTTCAGCACCAGGCCTCAAGATCATCCCGAAGAGACCTTGATGGAACCAACCCAGAATATTTAGGCCTTTCACAGCTACATAAATCTTTCCTTTGATCCTCCTTCCCTTGAACTTCAGCTCATCCTAAAAAAAGAACCATCAACTCAATCCTGCGTCCCTCATAAGACACAGGTGAACGGTCAGGTGGTAGTAACAACTGAAACCCTTCCACACTTGCTCAAACAACTTTTGTGTGATCATAGGAATTATCGCCCCTGAGTCCACATGCAACTTTACTGTGTGGTTTCCCACCTCTATGTCTACAATGGGATCCACACATGCTGATGGATCGCCCTCAACTACCCCTTGGTTAGAGACATGGTTGATCTAACTCACATTCTCATCATCGCTATTCCTTACCACTGAAATAACCTCAGCATCGGAATCCTCATCAGACTCGACAGTACATACAGTGAGTTTCCTGTAACCCCTTTTTTTGAGACATACTTTGGCGAAATGACCTGTTATCTTGCAATAATTACACATAATGTTGATAGCCAGACACCTGGCACCTTTAAGATGCGGAGGATTCCCACATCTGTAACATATGTTCCCTCCATACACACCACTAGTGCTTGAATTTTCAGACTAAGATGATCTAGAGGTAATATAAGCATGACTGCGTCCAGGCTTTACTTGTTGTTTCCCTGCCTTATTCATGTTGACAACATTTACAGAGTCCAATACTTTATCATCTAATTCCTTCAAAGAGACCGTCGGGATCTCTATACTCTTTGCCACTTTGATTGTCTCATTCAACGATGTATCTGCCATACTTAACAATTTTTGTCTGATATTTTTATTCTTGCACTGACACAAACTGATCCCTAATCAGATGATCAGTGAAGTTTTCAAATTTACAATCAGCTGCCACTCTACGTAGTGCTGACACATAAGTGTCTATATCCTCTGTATCACCTTGTTTCCTTTTGAAGAACTTATGTCTAAGTACCATTATGCAGTGTTGCTTGTCAAACCTGCTTTTGAGTTTTAGAACAGGCTCTCGGTATTCATCTGCCCCTTCACTTTCTTCTTGCATTAATTGAGGTAGGTGTTTAAATATGGATCTGCCTTCGAAGCCCAAAGAATGAAGTAACAAACATTTCTTCCTGCTGCACTGAATCTTGAGGCACCAATAGCACCCAAATATGTTTCAAAATCATCGTGCCAAATCTCCCATCTAACTGGTGGCTCTCCGGGAGAGTCTAGGAAGGCGGGTGAAGGACTTACCTCTTGCATAGTGCACATTACAATGAGGATGGAAAATCTTTACTTGATAAGCAGGTTAATAGAAGTTGTAGAGTTAGAGATGGTGTAAACCCAAGTAAAATGCAAGCAAGGTTATGAGGCAACAACCGTGGTGTCTCAAATGCGAAAGACTAAATAAGTGTGCATACTCGTGTAGTAGCAAACAAAAAATGTTTTGCAGACAAGAAAGAAAAATTATTTTTTTCCTGGAGGAGAAAATGTATTGAAAAGTTGAAAGGCTGACTTTGTACAGTTATGAGGTGTGCGTGTCACCTTAATCCAGTAGATGAGCACAGAAAACACTGCAAATGGCTCCGTACATGTATTAAAATATTGAATGTACTAACTCTGTTAAAGTTATGAGGTGTGCGTGTCACCGTAATCCAGTAGTCAAGCACAGAGATGACCAATATTGGCTGCGTGGGGTGGGCGCATCACTGTTGTCTAGTCGATGAGCACTTGTGGTTTATTGCCAAATGGTCGATGTACACAAAGCTTTTGCATGGGTTTATTGTGCCCAGAGGTTGAGAAACTATGTTTTCAATGTGATGTAACACGCAAAGTAGACTATTGTCAATGGGAACTTTCCCAATCAGTCAAAATGGCCACTGCGTCTACTTTACGCCAGACATTTTGTAGTACTAGAGTCGGTATGCTTGAAGAAGTAGCTTTATTCCTGGCTACATGGTTAGTGGAGCCATCTGACACAATGGCTCCAGCAGGAACAGCTCCAATGTAGTGAAGCAAAATACATTCTTGCAGTATCTAGGAGACAGCTAACATTCCAGAATCAACTTGACTCCTAAGAATTAAAGTAACATACATCCAATAAAGTTAACAAGATACTATACAAACGCTATTTTGCCATGAACATCAGAGGCCAGGACAACGGCTTCAGCTACCATGGTTATCATTATCCTGGACAGGGACTACAATTGCTGTGATCATCTTAGACCCTTTCACAGACCAAACGCACCTTCCTTTGTCTACCCATGCTCAAAGGGATGCTTATAACATTTTAGCTGTTCTGGGGTAATAAACTCAAATTTGAAACTTGCACTATAGACATGAATGCATGAACGTAGTTTCATTGATAGAATTGTTCTAAAAACATGTTAATGGGCTAGGTTTATTTTCTCTGCCATGACAGCATACAGCCAGGGTTGGGCAGTGCTCTATCTGCAGCAAGTGTTGAGCACAGGGCCTGGCCTTCGAGTCTCATACAAAATGGCAGTTAGTGCTTCCGAGTGTAATGCATACTGACCATGTAGGCAGGGCACAATTTGACCATAATCCCAAGTATGTTCGTCTCAGTTTGAACACTGGAACTCCCCTGATCCCCACATGGCGTCTGCAACGTGAGGCCCTAGACGATGCAGCACTTCGCGAGACTCTAAGCGTGACTTGCACAGAGTTCTTTGAGTAATACAGCAACAGCGTCCACACGCTTGATAGAGTGGGATGCGCCCAAAGTTATGCCAAGGGGTTACTGTATGGGCGCCATCACTGGAATGCAGCTGTTAGACAGATCTTACTAAAGTAGAATCAGGCACCTACATCTTAAAAAGAATGCTGTCTCGTTACTGGCAGGGCCATGCCCCGTTGACGACATGAGGTGGAAACATGCTTTTATTAATCAAATTACTCTAAAAGGAGCATGCAGCCAGGGTTGGGCAGTCGCTCAGCTGCAGCAATCGTTGGGCCCAGGGCCTGGCCTGAGACGTGTACAAAATAGCAGTCAATTCCAGCCTCTAAAATGGCTGCTCACAAGTCAGCTCTAACTCGTGCGTTGTCTGCCTTTTCCAGTGATTTTTTTCCCCCTTCTTTTTCTTCTCTGGACCATTCTCAACTGCCACTGTGTAATATAGATTTTTTTTATGGATTCTTAAAAGACCGACACAGGTGGAGTCAGTGCTGTCAGTAACGCTGCCCATCCAAAACTGCAAATTTGTGTGCGCCTACAGTGCCCTATACTAGTGGAAGCTCTCTTATATTTCCGGCTTGTTTTAAGAGGATTAATGGACACTTGAGGCTAATTTCTAGCGATTCTTCCAGATTAAATGATTCTTTTCCCTTGTAAAGGTACATTTTCAGCCGTTTGTTTTCTCATTCTTTAGAGATAGTTTTGGGCTTTTGTTAGCCCCCGAATTCTAGAAGATTCCTGCCTACCAAAAGGTTTCTTTATAAAACCTGTTTTAGAATACAAAATTAGCTAGCATTCGCGCCAAGAATTTTCAATTCTATTAAGGACACAGAGGTGAGGATTATGCTTCTCTTTCATTTTTATTGCCACTCACAGCAGCCAATGAAAAACGTTTATCACACAAGTAAACTACATTTCCCATGATGCTTGAACAACATCACTTCCTGTATGACCCTATAAGAGCCACCATAGCGCAAAGCTGAGCCTCTTTCTTTGCTAGAACCATAGTCCAATAACATTAACAAAGTCCAAACTGTCATCCTTCAACATGGAAGAACCAAAATCAACTGGAAAGTATATATCTTCTTAACCAGAAGAACTTCTAGTCCATCTTCTTTTTGGAACCTGAAAGGAATGAAACATAGAAACCCGTAATTTCTGCTACAACAGAATATAAATATATACGGGTGGGCAAACATTACAAACATTGTAATATAACTGGGTGGGATAATCCTCGCCTCCGTGTCCTTAATAGAATTGAAAATTCTTGGCGCGAATGCTAGCTCATTTTTTATTCTATTACACGACCGGAGGTTTCGGATTATGCTAGTTTAACGCTTATCAAACACAACTGAAGCTATATCACCCATCGGTTTATAATAAAATTGTTTAAATGTAGACTCAGAAGACCAGTCAGCTGATCGCATAATATCTTGAATGGTAGAACCCAACATGAAGGTTTTAGATGCCATGGCACCACGAACAGAATGTGCCCCAAACATCTGGGTATCAATACCAGCTTCTTGCATGACTGACTTTAACCATCTGGCTATGGTAGCCGCAGACACAGGTTTATAAGGTTTCTGTAATGCAATCAACAATTGAGTCAAACCATCAGGTCGTATAGACCTAGTACAATCTTCATAGGCCTTAAGGCATTGAACCACACATAACTTTGCATTAGTGGGAAAAGCATGATATTCAACACTTCTTGACAATGTCTCAGTCCTGGCAGTAATGTTAAAGGAAACTCCTTCCGGAGTAAATACTCTACCTGTGATATCCACAGCTTTTACATTGGATGAACGTCGACAGGCAGATAGGCATAGCAACATAGCTAGCTTGGACGTTAGTTGTTTCCTAGTTAACAAATTATTATCTGGTCATTTGTCAAATAAGGAAAGAACTAAAGAAACATCCCACAAAGAAGAATACTTTGGTTTGGGAGGATTCGCTACGCGGATACCTTTTAGCAGTTTACAAATTACTGGGTGCATGCCCACAGGTTTGCCATCTACCTGGGAATGACCAGCGGAAATGGCGGACCGAAAATTGTTAACGGAACGGTACGCCAAGCCTTCTGAAGCTTTCTCCAATAAGTAGTTCACAATATGGGGTAAATCGGCCCCCACGGGATCCACGTGTTGTTCCACGCACCAACGAACCCAGCCCTTCCAGGCCGAAGAATATCGTTTCCTGGTGGAAGGAGCCCAGGCTTGGTTAATGAAAGCCGCAGCCTTGTCCGAAAATCCCGGCATTTCCTATTGTTGCCTGAAAGCCTCCAGGCCATCAGGGACAACTGCCCGAAATTACCATCGGATGCACCTCTCCATGAGGGCTCTGGAGCATCCTCGACGACCATGGAATCATCCTGGGGGAGTCGCAGTTCATCTCCAATAGTATTGGGAACCAGGGCTGCGACTTCGACAGTGGGGTTATTAGAATCACCTCCGCCCGTTGGCGGGTTACTTGTGTAGTCACCCTGGGAATCAAGATGAAGGGGGGAAAGGCATAATTCAGACCTTTGGACCAGTCCTGAGACAACGCATCCGTCGCTTTTGCTAACGGATCCGGCCTCCAGCTGACAAACGTCTGCAGTTGACGATTCAGTCTGGACGCAACGAGGTCTATCTCGCATGTGCCCCATACTGCTTGTAACCAACTGAATATCTGGGGCTGGAGTTGCCAGACACTGTAATCTTTGAGATACCGTGAGTTCCAATCCGCTATTATGTTGGATTGTCCCGGGAGGTATTCTGCTATGACCGAAATCTGACGACTCAGGCAGTAATGCCAGAAGTCCTTTGCTATCTCCGCTAGTAGTGACGACCTTGTGCCTCCCAACTTGTTGATATACCTCACTGCTGAGATATGGTCCATCCGCAGAAGGATGCATTAGGAGACCTGTTTGGGAGAGAGTGTCCGGATCGCGAACGACCCCGCTAACAGCTCTAGGCTATTGATGTGCAGTTCGAGTTCGCGCAGGGACCACAGACCTCCAGTGGAGATATCTCCGCAGCGCGCACCCCAGCCCCATCGGCTGGCGTCCGACTCTGACGACTTCTGGCTGAGAGTCGAAGATGCCTCTGCCGTTCCACGCTTCCACGGGGCACAGCCACCACTGTATCTCCTCTCGCACTTCGTGGGAAAGCGGAACCAGGTCCCTGTAGGACAGACCCTTCCGAAGGTGTTGGATCTTCAATCTCTGAAGGGCCCGGAAATATAGCCTGTATGGAGGATGCCAGAAGACCCACGATTCTGTCAATCACCCGCAATGAAGACCGTCTGTTTGGACAACAGTATGGAAAGCTCCATCTTGATATCTCTCAATTTGGAGCGGGGTGGGCTCAACTGGGCCATCTGAGAATTTATGATGAACCCCAGAAAGTTCACAGTCTGAGAAGGGCATAGAGCCGATTTGGGTTCGTTGATCACAAAACCCAAGTTTTGAAGAATAGACATGGTCATGCGCAAATGCTGAGCAGCTAAAGTCGGAGTCTGTGCCATGATGAGTATATCGTCCAGATACACTATCATCCGGACGCCCTGTTCTCGTAAGTGCGCTATCACCGGTTTCATCACCTTGGTGAAGCGCCGAGGAAAGTCCGAAAGGAAGGACCAAATATTCGAACCACCGGTTCCGCCACTGAAACTGCAGAAAACGGCGGTGAGGAGGAAATCTAGGAATCGACAGGTAGGCGTCTTTCAGATCCAACCGGACCATCCAGTCCCCTTCCTTCAGCAAATCTGCCAAGAGATGGATGCCTTCCATCTTGAAATGGTTGTAGGTCATGAATTGGTTGAACTCCTTTAGATTCAGTACTAACCTGTGACATCCGCCTTTCTTCTGAACCAAGAATATATTGCTGCAAGAACTGCGAGGACCATTGTCGCAATATGCAATCGCGTGTTTCTGTAGCAATTCGTCGAGTTCTGCATCTATAAAATCGCACTCTAGTTGGGAAAAAGAGAGTTGCCGGGGTTGAATGTCTTGGCAAGGAGTCTGATAAAAATCTAGGTTAAAACCCTGAATTGTCTGTGGAATCCACGCATCTTGTGATATCAGAGCCCAATTGTGATAGAAAAACTGAGTACGACCCCCCAAGGGTAACAGAAAGCTGTCGGTAGCTCTCACCTGCAGACTCTGGAGCTTGGAAGCCAGCTCGATGTCCACCTCTGTTGAAGCGTCTTCTGCTGAAGCGCTGTCTGGTGGGATAGAATAATCCACCACGCGTGGAATCCCACTTGCCTCGACCGCGGCCGTAGTCTCCTCGCTGAGGACCTTGATAGTACTGGCGGCCTGACGAGCGTCCTCTGCCTCGCTCGGACGGTTAAAAAGGCCTGCCTGGAAAACACGCTTTATGCCAGATTGGGCTTTGTCAAGGGACGTGAATGTACCTACATATTCGGAAACGTCCTTCACAAAGCGTTCACCAAAGAGGTTACCCTCAGCCAGAGGACCAGGTTCTGCCGCTGCAAGCTCCGTCAAGTTAGAGTTCATCCTCACGAGGAGCGATTTACGTCTCTCAGTGGAGATGGCACAGTTGGCGTTCCCCAACAAACAGATCGCCCTTTGGGTCCACCCAGCCAAGACATCGGGATCTACGGGAGCATCAGACTCCTTCGCCTCCAGGGCCATTTCCAAGATTTTGGCTAGTGGCCCCGCCACATCTAGGAGCTTGTCCTGGCAGCCTCGCCAGGCACGATCAATTCCCTTCTTAGGGTCATTAGCAAATTTCTTTAGAAATGTAAGGAGGCTGACGTCTATGTCTGGTGTGTCCGCCACCTTATCAGGGATATTGGGCCTAGGGCACTCGGAATGCAACCTGTTACGCACATCTTTATCGAAGCTTTTGCGCAGGTTGTCGTGGAGGTACGCTGCCACTTCTGGGGCTGGTGCCCAATCCGACGACCTAGGGTGTACAATGTCGACCGGATTAAAAGTAAAGGGGGTGTATGGATCTTGCTCCACAGTCTTTGTCTTCCGTGACCGTTTCTTGGGAGGAGCCTCCTCCTCGGGGGTCTCTGTCCCCGCAGTGTCCGTATCGGTGTCGGTGTCCCTACGTTCCTGGCGCTTAACCTTATCTCCCATGCTAGGTGGAGTGGAAGATTTAGGTAGTGCTGCTAAGGCACCAGCATGGGGCCACGACTCTGCCTTAGGCTCGCCCGATGCATCATCCTTTTGAGGGTCGGCTGGTGCAGTAAAACCATGCCGCTTAACTAACCTCTCCAACTGTTTAGTAATGGGTTTCAACGCAGCGGCCAGTGCCTGCTGCACAGTACGAGGGACTGCTTTCTCTATGGCCTGGTTGACAGACTCTTGGACGGAGGCATCCAGTGCTTCAACAATATTGTCCTCCAGAGAAGTTGCCTGCACTTCCTCCTGATACAGATCATCCTCCTCATATCTGACCCAGTCATCCATGATGTAATCTTTTAGCTATATAAGGTGCAAGAAGGAGGACTAAAACAGAGGAGCAAAGGGGGGAGCCAACCCAATGCACACAAACAGAGATGAGGTACCTAGCTCCTCAGCAAAGCTGTATAACAATTATTGCAGCCCACAGGGCGTAGAGAGAGCAAATCAGTAGATCTATGGAGTGTGTGCTCACTCCAGGGCCCGGCGATTCTTGCAGCCAAGTCAGGCGTATGCTCCGTATAATTTCCCGCAGGCTATTGAGCCTCGGAACGATCGGGGGCGCGTGTGATGTGCGTAGCCCAAAACCTACTAAAAAGTAGCCCAATTGGGCTACGCACGTTGGGACGAGTCAAGTTGTCTGAATTAAACCGCCCGGCAAATGAGGGAAGCCTTCACGGTTAGCACGATGAGCGCGCACTCAATTCAGCAAAAGAACACTGCCGGGAACAGCGCGGTACCCTTTGCTCCCAGCAGGAGCCTGTAAACAATTTAGCCCAAGCGGGCAGAACAGCAAGTGCGTCAGTGCTCCCAGTGGGAGATTCAAAATACACTGCCCGAGCGGGCTGGCAAATAAACATAGCGCGCAATGCGCGAACAATCATATGTGCATAAATACATTTAACATTACAATCGTAATCAAGCGCAAATACGGCAAGGCGTATCAAAATGCAAATCAACTTAACTCTGCGTGAGCAGCAAAGCAAGAGGCTCAGCTTTGCGTTATGGTGGCTCTTATAGGGTCATACAGGAAGTGATGTTGTTCAAGCATCATGGGAAATGTAGTTTACTTGTGTGATAAACGTTTTTCATTGGCTGCTGTGAGTGGCAATAAAAATTAAAGAGAAGCATAATCCGAAGCCTCCGGTCCTGTAATAGAATTATAGATGTAAGTTGGGAAAGATGCTCTGCATTTCAAAGGCTGTTTTCTTTCGTTTGCCTTGTTTTTATTGGTATTTATTTAAAGACCGTAATAAATTGGTAACCACCTTGACGTTCAAGAAGTGGCTTCAACATCACATGCAGAATACGTTCTCCTTGTGACCTAAAAAACGAAAACAGTAAATCTCAACTACTCACACCCCTTTCCAAAAGAGAGAGAAACATAGTAGATTAGGATATCACCAGTGTAATACAGATAAGTGAGTTATTTTTGGTTCGGACTACAAACATTATTCATTTTACAAGGCTCTGTCAAGAAAGTGTAGGGATTGATAATCTCTCCAGTGCCATGATTTCCCTCATCCTTCAGTAAAGCATAGCAATGAATGTGCTGAATATCTTCTCTAATGCCTCGCTATAACTAATTTCTTCACCAGCTTTAGAAATCCGCATACCATAGCATAGTAATGTTGGAACATTATCATCCATTCCCTACTTCTCACCTGGCCTAGGACCGAGGATTGCCATGCAGGGATCCCTTGGGTCTGCGACTCAATTATTTACTTATTTGCTTCCAACACCTCTTTCCAGTTCTTCCAACAGGACTACCATGCATACAGGAGAGTTGTATCATTCTCCTTTGGCTAAAACAGTGGTTTGGGGCTCCCTGGACCATCCTACTCGGCTTATGAGGAGTCTGTGACAAACCTGTCCTAATTGTAATTCTTCGTGTTGGCTTACCAGAGATAAGTTTCATATATCTTCACATAACCTTTTCTAGTCCTCTCTTGACACCTTGCCTAACATAGGTGCCCACGTTTTCATGTATTTTCCATTTTATTTCCCTGAGTGAAATATTAACCATTGTGCATATCCCCCTATACCAGTCTTCTTTGTTCCTTTGGAATGTTGTGATCCAGGTCTTGAATTTGTTTTTCTGACTCACTTCCATTTGCTTGATCCTGGGACGTAGTACTGAATGCCTTGGATTGTAAATGTTCTGTTTCTGCTGCCCTAAACATAATTTTGCAATTTTCAAACGCTTACCTGTTTTGTCCTGCAAGAGATAAGCTGATGTGCAGAACTCACCACCCCTCCGACTGTTCAAATGCGTTTCCATCACTCAGTCGTGTGAAATCTGAGTTCCCGTGTATCGGTGTCATAGGAAATGGTAAGTTGTCAAGAATTGTGCCATTACCACGGAGTCCCATACATCTTATACTGTACTTGTGAAGTGGCTGTAATATAGATTTTAAGACCTATGTCGTCTTGGAAGCCATATCATGTCCCAGGGCAAACAGTGATTTTTTGGTCCCTCAGGGGACCAATGTTCAGAAGTCTTGTATAAGAACCACTCCCAAAGAATGCCTGTAATAATTTTTAACCTCTAAGCCCGAACTCATTAGCCTGTTTGGACACTAATCATTTTTTCAGATTGTTTTACTGTTTATATAGGAAGCTTGTGGTTGGGAGGGTCTCCAGGGATGGTATTCCAGGAGTACCTTGAAAGACCTGTCCTTGTACCCAACTACCATGTTCAGAATAAAAAAAATAAAGACTTGTGTTGCAAAGTAGCCGATAAGAAGTTGAATAAGTTTATTGAGTACAGCAACAGCCCTTAGGCCACCACAACCATCAGATCCTTCACAGTAATTATAGTTCAACTGTCACATTCCACAGAAGCAGGGTTGGAATGTACCAATAGAATGGGGAGGGGAAAGGGGTAATGTAAAGAAGGAAAAAGAGACAAGGGTAAAAAGAATAAGGGAAAATGATAATAGTAATATACACAACATTACAACACTTCTCCCCCCTTTAAATAAAAACAAAGGAACAGGAACATTTCCTATAACAATTGGAACAATAAAAGCTTGAGAATTAGTAAAAACAAAAAGAATTACATGGTACTCAACTTATGCACAGCAGTAGATTAATTACATGGTTCTTATTTAGTGTACAATGTAATCCTCACACCAAGCAGGAAATTTACGCACCCTCTCACAGCGACGAGCAGCATCCCAGGAGGAATGTAGCTGGACACCTCTTATTGTGACCAACTCTACATGAGGACAAGCTGTCCATGGTCCATTGAACATCACATTACCCCCACTTTACCAATCTCCATGGGCTTGGAGAATCGAGTACCATCACTCCTTCTTGACTCAAGAAATTTAACGGATACCTTGTCACCTACTTGCCACTTTTGACACCATGTTTACGATCGTACCATTGTTTCTAGTTCTGTTGAAGGTGTTTTACACAGTTACTCATTTCCTCTCTACACATCCATTTTGGTTCGCCTCCACCCAACCAATTGGAATTTAACTTAGTGCCAGGTAACCTGCCCTTTAGAGCAAGGAAAGGGGAAATGCCAGTGACCGAATTGGGAGTAGTATGATAAACCCAAGCATGTTCTGTGGTGCTTTGCCCACATGTCTACCTGACCTGTGGGCTGATGGGATACATTCTTTAATCATACGATTGACATGTTCCGCCAACCCATTCGCCCTGGGGCAATACAAAGCTGTTCTTAAATGATGTCCTGCCAACTTTTCCAAAAATTCTTGCATTTCTATAGAAGTGAATCGTACCCCATTAGCAGCAATAATGGTGCTGGGAACCCCTTCCAAGAATGACAGTCAAAAAATGTATCACGGACAACGTATTGATTTGGTTGACCACTTTGAATGATAATCTACCAATATGAATTTTCCTTTCCACATTGGAATTTTGAGATGACCAATTATGTCCAACCCGAGCCTATCCCATAGTTTGGGTGGAACACTCACAGGAGATAGCACAGCTGCTCTTGTAATTTTTGACTTATCACTCATAGCACAGATTAAACAGTCTCTGACCATCACTTCTACAATACTATACATGCCTGGGAACCAATAAGAAGCCCTGACTTCAGACTTAGTAAGGCTCCTACCTAAATTTCCTTCGTGAACTAATTCAGCAATTCTATTCCACAAACCCTTAGGAGGTACAAGTTTGTCTCCATGCATGAGTTTATTGTTAACAAGACTCAACTCATGCCGAACTTACAAGAAATCTTTAAGAACATCATCCAGACCACTAGGCTTACCTGGCCACCCTTCAACAATTTTTTCCATAACCTTCTTCAAAGAGGAATCTTTTTCCATGTTAACTTTCCATTCTTCTTCTGAAAGTCCAGGAAAATCCACTAACGGAACTAAATCAGTCAAAACTTCATTTTCCAGTTACGCTTCATCACTACAGGGTAATCTGGACAAACAATCTGCAACTACATTCCTTGAACCTGGAACGTACTCCACTCTGGAATTGAATCCTTCTAACCTCAAAAGCCACCTACTTATGCGAGGAGTGGTACTATCTCTGCCTTTATTAGAGAAAATATGAATCAAGGGTTTATGGTCTGTTTGAACAATGAATGGTAAGCCCCACAGAAAAAAAATTGAAGTGGGAAATGGCCCATGCACATGCAAGTGCTTCACCCTCCACAGTAGAGTAATTACACTCTGCCTTCTGAAGCGCCCTGGAGGCAAATGCCACAACCTTTTCCTTCCCATCGACAAATTGAAAAAAGAGATGCTCAAAGACCTTTGCTGCTAGCGTCAGTGGTTAACACCGTTCTGCGTCTAGTGTAAAAATTGTCTAACGATGGAGCATCAGCAATCGCCTCTTTTATAACAATAAAGGATCTCTGACACTCATCATCCCAAACAAATGGTAAGCCTTTCTTTAACAAATTCCTTAAGGGGTGAAAATATATGCAAAACTTCTTTTAAACTTGGTCATATATTCCACCAACCCCAGGAATTACTTTACTTCTTCCTTATTGACAGGTGTAGGTGCTTCTCTCACCTCTTTCACTAAATCCAGTCTGGGTTTGACACCTTGTTTAGAAATCGTGTGTCCTAAATAGTCCACAGAATCAACATTGAATCTACATTTGTCTTTGCCTACAGTCGAACCTGCCTCCTTCATGTCTCAGAATGGACATATGTTGAATGCTTGATGCCCCATAGATCAAGATGTCATCTTGGAAGCATAGTAGGTTTGGTATCCCCTTAAGAATTTCTTGCATCACTCTTTGAAATCCTGCAGCTGCCGATGCAAGGCCAAATGGCATTCTGCAGTACCTGAATGCTCCAAAAGGTGTTATAAGAGACGTGAGTGATTTGGATTCGGGATGTAGTTCAATTTGATGGTACGCAGAAGAGATATCGATCACACTAAAATGTTTTGCATCACCAATCACACTTAAAATGTGATTTATTCTTGGAAGAGGGAACCTATTTACCCAAATATTCTCATTAAGATCCCTCAAATCAACACACAATCGAATCCCTTTCTCTCCTGATTTTTGAGTAACAACAATTGGAGATAACCATAAATAACTTTGTATGGGTTCAATTATACCTTGGTTTACTAGTTTGTCCAGTTCCAGTTTAAGAGGCTCCTGCGTCCGGCGGGGACCAAGCTGGGAGCAGCACCTCTGCATCAGCGGGCCCACCCCAGCAACCTAGGCCCAAGCCCATGACTGTGGCAGAGGTAGCCAGTCTACTAACGACCAGTGATGTTGAAATGTCATTATCACAAAGTAGTACCCAATCCACGCACTCGCAGGCGGAAACTCAGCAGATAAGTGGGCAACCCCAGTCGCAGCCGCTACCCCAGTCGCAGCTGCAACTCCAGCCGCAGCTGCAACCCCAGCCGCAACCCCAGCCGCAGCCGGAACCACAGCCGCAGCCGGAACCACAGCCGGAACCACAGCCCACAATAGTAGTTGTTCCACCCGAAGTAGGGGCAGTTCAGGAAATCGAGCTTTTTGCAGACGAAGAGGAGCAAGCCACTGTTCCAGAAGATCCATTGTCTTCCAGACCCCCAGCAAGGAAAAGGAGGGTTAGTCCATCAACTTCTTCTTCAAGCCCCGCTTCTGATGATCTAGATGCCACTTGGAAGCCACCAGCTCAGCCTGAGAGTGATGCACGCCACAAGACAAGGCTAGTGAAAAGGAAGGTTCCAGAAAGCCTTAGAGTTATGGAGGTAGATGTAGACGAGGGGGGTGATGATGATGAAGAGCCAGTTATCATGAACATCACTCCTGGGCCTGCGGAGATGGAGACCAACATTATTAGACTATCCAAAATCGCTGCGAGGGATGTAGCACGGATACCACCAACACAGGTAACGCCAACACAACCTCCAGCTTCCATATTTGCTTTTGCAAAGGCCTGGCAGGGACCTACATCAAGCTCAACCACCACCTCAGTAGGTGGTGGTAATGTAAGTGCACAGAGTCAAATTCCAGGCACACCCTCCAGTTCATCTGGTATTGAAAGTGGCACCTCCAGCAGCGCCAGAAAGTTCTCCTTCCCAGTTTGGGACTTCTTTTCGGTTAGCAGTAAGGAGGAGAACATTGCTATATGCTCAATTTGTCAGCAGGCTGTTAGACGGGGTAAGCTTGGTACAAACTATGGTACCGGAGGACAAACAAGTCATCTCAAAAAAACACCACAGTATCAAGTGGGAGGCTCACCTACTTCACTTAGAAAAAAAGTAAAACTGGACCCATTGCTGTTGTTGGGGATGAAGAAGTAGGGGAAGATATGATCGCGGTGGAAGGTCAACAAGAGGGAGACATTTCTAGCCCTACCCCCAGCAGTGTAGTGGTAACGCCCACATCCTCAGCAACATCTCAGTGGCACCGTACTAAGAGTCAGTCTGAAACACCAAGGCAACCGGGCACTGCAATGAGCAAAAGTGCAGCGTTGTTGAGCCTAGCTGGGTTCAAGAAGAAAGGTGCACCACAATGGAAAATATTCCAGCCTACCATTGACAGCATGCTTAGGTCGGAGGGGCAGTACCAACGCAACCACCCAACGGCACGGTTGTACAATGCGAAGCTGGCTAAAATGTTAGCGCTGGACCTTCTCCCTTTTTCATTTGTGGAAGGGGTGGGTTTCCTTGAATTTGTGTCAGCCATCTGCCCAAAATGGAAGGTTCCCAGCCGGTCCTATTTCGCCCGAGTTGCTGTTCCAGCACTACATCACGATGTGCTGGAATTGGTTGGACAAGCTTTGCAGCAGAGTGCTGTTCACAAAATCCACCTGACAACAGACATGTGGACCAGTTGCCAAGCCACTGATTACATGTGCATCACTGCACACTGGGTCTCTTTTGTGGGAGTTAGAGAAAAAGCTATCTGAAGTAGGTGCTGTTGACACAGCTGAGATTTTTAATGCTTCTCGGAAACATGCAACTGTAGCCATGTTCGCCATGGAGAAATCTCATACTGCTGCAAACATTTTGGAAGAGTTTAACAGCAAGGTCTTTGATGGCTGCGCCCCAGAGGGCTTCACATTGGTTTTGTTGCCACGGATAATGGCAGTAATATACTTAGGGCCATGGCGCTTGGTGCCTATTTCAGGGTCCCGTGTTTGGCGCACTGCATTAACATTATAGTTCAAGACTTTCTGAAAAAGAACCCATAGTCAGCAACTTACTGACCACCTGCCGCAGAATATGCACGCATTTCAGCCATTATTTTAAAGCCCGGAAGCAGCTGAGGATCATTCAACGTGACTATAGAATGCCAGTCAAAGCACTCATCCAGGAGGTGGCAACATGTTGGAACTCAACGTATTACATGCTTGACCGTCTGTTTGAGCAGTACAGACCAATCAATGAATATGTCATGCGAAGGGCGGATGCTACTGTGAAAGGCATGACCCTTCAGATGGACCAATGGTGCCTAAATCTCTTACAGAGATGCTTCTTCCTTTCGAGGTCTTCACACGTGAAGTCAGCAAGGAGGACTGTACTATGGGCCAAGCTATCCCATTGTTACACATGCTAGAGCAACAGCTGAAGGAGGTGTCTGAAGCGTACATAGGTGTGGAGGAAAAAAAAGAAGCATATGAGTTGGTGGAGAGCTTATCATGTCGCTTAAGTGAAAATGCAAGGGTGCAAAATAAGATTCTGTCACAAGAACATTACATTTGTGCCACAATTCTGGATCCACGGTACAAATCGGCACTGCACAGTAAGACATTACTCCCTTTTTCAGAAGTGGATGTTGCCCGGTACAAAACTTGGATAGCTGAGGCAGCCAGTACATTGGAAAATGAACGGCTGGTAATTAAAGGCCTCAAACCCACGTCAAGTACTGCAGCAGAGCATCCGGCGTCAAGTTCAACTTCAGAGCCTGTGGGCAGTGCAATTGGTTCACAGCTGTCACCAACACTATCGACAACAGCAAGAACCGGATCATCAGCTACAGTACAAACGGCACAGGATTGGTATTTACAGCAAGGACTTGCTAGGTCCAGTGCTGATGCAAAGACAAAAGAGGCCGAACAAAGTGTAGCACCCCTGAACATTGACCGAATGGTCCAGGCCTAACTGGATGACCCAACAGAGGTCTACATTGATCAAAACCCACTGCGGTATTGGTATGGCAAAAGGGGCCAATGGCCAGTGCTCAGCAGGCTGGCGATAAACTATCTGGCTTGCCCTGTCGCAAGTGTCTCTTCTGAACATGTTTTCAGTGCTGCTGGTTCCATTGTAACAGTGAAAAGGACCAGTCTCTCACCCAAAAACGTAGAGAGGTTAACCATGATCAAAATGAATCAGCAATTTATACCACCGAATTACACAATACATGAATCAACGCAGGAAGATGAGGACAGCGGCTCAGGTGACGGAAGTAGCGTGTTGGATGCTGATTACCTACTTCTGGTTGAACCCCCAGAGTTTGAGGACGAGCTATACTTCCCTGACAACTAGGCTTCCACTTCTTACTGTGGTTCTCCCTTATTTACTTCTATTTGTGTGTCTGTCTTTCTGTTTGGAAACTTCAAATCAGAACAAATCCATCACCACTGTCTTCTTATTTTATTGCCTTATATGAGTTTCAGCTGTCTGCATTTCAGTCCACTCCTCCGAGTCCTGCTCCTCCATCCTCCTGAATCGACCTAAATCTATTGCCCTCAAGCCAGATGATGATTGGATGTAGCATAATCGAAGAAAAACTAAAATCTTGCCTCGTTGAGTCTCTCCAAAAGAAGTGGAACATGATGATGACTACTATAGCTATTCTCCTTTCCGAGCCGATACAGACTGCCCTTTAACTGAAGATGAGAAGGAACAGGTAATGAATGATGACATGCATTGGACGCTGACTGAGTGATTTGTGTTGTTGTTGTTTGTAGTGCATGAAGGTAATTCATTGTGTACTATTATCTAATCTACACACTGGAAACAAACATTGCATTGAGTTACTTTTATTCTTGTTTTTTAATAACAATTTTATACTTCTACTGCAGGCCGATCCATTGCATTTTGAATATGGAAAGGGGACTCAATCTGTACACTACTGCACACTGAGTTGGACAACACACCATGATGATGACCACAGTGACATAATATCTTCGCAGTCACTCAGTACGATCCGAGATGATTGATTGAATAACTCGGGGCGTTTCATGAGTGCGTTAAAAGGTAACCAAGTCAACAACAACCACTGCAGACCTACATGTCTGTGTAGTGGTGGAGTAGAGTGTGGTGGTATGACTGACAGCGGGGCATTGATTTAGTCACTTAATTTGTAAAATGCTATGTTGCTGTATATCTGCTTTGTCTGCCTCTGTCAAAAAAGGTACGCTAAATGGAGGATGGGTCACGGGTGCCATGGGCCTGCTCTGTCCTGTTGTTGTTGGAGGTTAATGCTGGAAACAGACTACAGTAGACGTGATGTATCCATGCCGCCTCTGAAAGTGTTCTTGTTGCACTCCACCGTAATTTAGGCATTTTTTTTCTACTTGATTTTTCAATATCCCTTTTGTTTTCCCATCTGCAATTACAGGCCGGCCCTTACCCTGTGCTACACTGGAAAAAACAACTCTCACTTACCTTACCAATGAATCTACA
Organism: Calotriton arnoldi; assembly: GCA_963921515.1. NCBI lineage: Eukaryota > Metazoa > Chordata > Amphibia > Caudata > Salamandridae > Calotriton > Calotriton arnoldi. The sequence continues at coordinate 3,247,756 of CAWUFW010000282.1, forward strand.
TCTGCCAGGCAGGCAGTGGCGTCACCCAAGATTGATGACCGGAGCGTCCATGGAAGGGAGGACCAAGACGAATGCCGAGATGCAACTCCCCATTTTGACCAGGATAACATACAGTAACAGTATCAACTTTCATCATCTTTTAAATTTGATTCATTTTTTGTCTTCAATCATTACTACTGTGTGTTGTTGTTATGTTTGCTCTCTGCTTATAATTCAATTCATCCCTACAGCTATTTTTGACTTTTCTTTGCTATCTTTAAGCCCGGGACGGTACAACAGAACAGAAACTGTATGTAATTCGGGTCTCTGAGGGCAGACAGGCAAGGCAAATTGCATAATATACTGCAGCCCTGTACTGTCTAATTGTCTAGTAGTAGTAGTTAGTAAGTACTATCATTAACCATCAAGTTATCATCATCATGCATGCATTTCCTTTTTCTCCCTTAAAAGATTTATGGATATGGTTGTCTGCCAAGATTGTGTTTTGTTGTTGTCCATGCGTACTGTTTTTCTTTGTCAAACCTTTCCCCAAAGCCCCCTTCCCAACCATTCATCAAACCCTAACCCTCTTCCCCCGGGCTGTGTGACTTATTGAGGTGTGACTAAATTAAATGTACACCAATAATTTATCACCCGCTTGCCTGGGCGGATGTGGCTAAAGCAACAAAAATTCATTTTCAGGGCGAGGATCTTCTTCTGCTTGCCCACCCATGAGCAGTATAATTGCGAGAATTTTTTTACCAAAGGAACCTAATCCATCAGCATTAATTGCCGGCATAGATTGGATTTGTTGTCATCCTCCGAAACAGCACTAACGGTTACGCTTGTGTCGAGTGTACTGTAGGCCTAGTCGAGTGACTCGACACAGCTAGAGTTTGTAACTCTATGTACTAGGCTATCCCCGCCACCATTATCTTTCCTTGTATTTTGGCATATTATTGTCTGCAGTAAGTTCCGTACTGTATTTAGTTCTACTACTCTTCCCACATCTCTCTCAGGCTACTGACTGTCTCATTTTCTTTTTTTTGCAAATGCTACTGCCAGGGTCTACTACTACTACTACCACCACAACCATGGCATGTTGGGAAAGAGAACCATCATCACCATGCACCCATCGCCGTGCCCAAGTTAAACATCAAGCAAAGGTAAGAGAAGAAGTTTGGGGGAGGCATAATTAATAACGGAATTTTTTCCATTAATTCTATTTCACACACCCCTTTGAGTCCTGTTGCAGAATGCACAGATTAGGAGGAGAGACTGACAGTACTAGTAGGAGAAGTCCCTCAGTGAGGGGTACCGCATCTGTTTGTTTGTGTCTTAGTAACTCAGCCAATTATTTAAATCAAACACTGGCTGTGGCACTGCACCAGCAAGGAAACAGTGTGACATAAAACAGTAGCCCCACCCACAAAACATTAACAACATCGTATATAAAGTCTAAATATGTAATTTAATACCCTAACAAAAATAAACTATGTAAAAAAAAATCCCACAACACCTGACCCACCCCTCTCCCTAACCCCAACCAATGTCCATGTCCCGGAACGAAAAAGTCCAACAAATGTCCAACAGTCCAAAACCCAACGCCCGATTCCCACCCACCAAAATAAGCTATAAAAAGGGGGCAATAAATAAACGGGGTCTCAGTGGGCTCGCCTCTCCAGGACACGGATGCGCTCCTCTAGGCGGGCCACGCGGCACTTCACCACGCAGCAGTTGCATCCACAGGGGGGGGCAGCAGTGCTTCTTGCAGTGTGGCAGCGGGCGGCTGCCAGGCGGTGGCGCCGTAACACTGGAGGGGGTGTCTGGGGCCCGGGGCATTGGAGGAGGCTGCAGCTGCTGCCGCCTCCTCCTCCTCTAGAACCACCAGCCGCTGGTATTCAGCCTTTATGGCCTCCAGCTTCTGGCGCCGGGCCTTGGCTGCCAACTCCTTCCTGTCGACTTTACCTTTGGAAGGAGTAGCTATATCAAGAAGAAAAAACAAGACTACTGTAAAATATACTCTTAGCACAGCAGTCAGACAAATTCATTCTACACATAGTGGCACAGTAGTACTAGCAAGCACAGTGCGTAACATTTGTGGTATGTATCTATCCTCCCACTACCTCGGCCTCGAACATTTGTGGGAGTTTCAGGCATTCCACCATGCATCTGATTCCTATCAGACACCTATGCATGCATCCCACGTATCCTTCTCTGCCAGTCATAAATATAAAATCTCGCCCGTCCTTTCTCCTTCCACCCTTCTTTCCCTTTTCGTTCAACCCATACATCAAGGTCATCTGATCTGACTTTTAGTCTTCTCCATAAAACTTTCACAGATGAGTTGAAGTCCGATAGAAGAGGCCATTGGTTACTCAGTACACTCCCGTCGCTAATGCTATTGCTAATGCTAAGTAAAGGGTGTCTTCTTCAACCGTTCACAACAACTTCTTACTTAAGTCTCAACAGTACAGTATACATTACACCCTTGCAGCGAGTGTAATGTCAATAAGTAAGGATTAGGAATATAACTTACCACTGCCCGCCCCTGCTGCTGGCTCACCCCCTGCAGCTCCTCTTACAACTGCCGCATCGCCTGCACCCTCAGCGGCCGCGTCACCTTCGCCGCTGGCCCCGGTACTGGTGGTCGGTAGTACGCCTAGAAAAAACATTACACATTTTTCAGATGCCATATATACCTCTCCCTATTTTTCACTAGCAAGATTGAAAAAAAAGTTAATACATACATAATACATATACAACATACATCACTAGTACAAATCAGGTAGTAGAGTAGACACTAGTAGTGTTATATGGTCCCTAGGGTCATTCTAGTCTTTGCTAAGTTACCCCGAGCCATGCAAGCATTTTAGCTTTGTGTCTTTTTATTTTTGCGCAAGTTACCTCGCAGCTTGTTGTGAAAGACGCCTTTGAGCCCACATGAGCTCATACTGCTACTGTCTGAGCGCTGCGTACAAGGTCGAAAAACAAGCCACTTTGTTATGGAGTTCTGGTGTTAGTCCATATTGCTTATCTATAAAAATACTACACTTTTTGGCACGACTGAGAAATGCTTGCACTATACTAACGCGCACCATTTTTCTCCTAACAGACGGAAGATTCCCTTATACGAAGAACCAGAGCTTTGCAGAGCTTATGATGTAACCAGTACTAGGTTCTTCTAACTAAGGTGAGGGGTCCCCAGAATTCTCAGATCTCCATTTATAATTTTATATAAACTAGATTCCTACCAAGGGGAGGGTGGTTCTTCCACCACTGTTCAGTTATCATGATCTCGCCTTTGGCTTCTATGAACTTATAGTTGTAAGTGTAACTAAGTGTAACAATGTTTATTGTTTTAATCTTATGCATTTTGCTGTTGCTGCTGCATTATAGAACAACGTACAGAGCTTGTCAGTTGGAAATAAACCTTTTGAACTTACATAGACTCGGTGGTATTTGGTGTGGACTTACACGAGTGAGTGAGCGAAAGGGTGTGCATTGCTTCCGCGACAGAGGTCGGGAGTGTTATGTTCTGGGTTGTCTACTAATTGGGTATCTTGGGGGGGTGGGTTTCGGAGACCTAATGAGACACTATAACTAGTCGGTCAGGGGATTGTGGTGGCTTCTGATTGAGGTGTGAGGAAGGTCCAACCTCCCATCACCAACGTCCTATTTTCTTGTGCAAAGTTATGTATGTGCAGAATCCCTACAACAGTAGTAGTATGTCCTATCCTATCAAAAATTTTAAAATGTGGTTGGGCATTTTCTTGGTGGGAATTGTCGAAAAGCCTCAAGATTAAGAAGACTAGAAGTAGTAGAAGAGGACAACCCAAAGGACTGGAGTCAATGGCTAGAGCTATTGGTGAATCTGAGTTTTATTTAAAATATTTTAAAGAAAGAGTGGCCAACTGGGCAAGCTTAGCTACAGACAGACTAATAGTAGTGGTACAGAGAGTCATAGCAGACGCAGTTAGAGGCAGGGATAACAAGAATTTAGAAACAGATAGTATAGATCAAAGAAGAATTTGTAAAAATTAGAATTAGGATACTGAAATAATAGTTCGGAAAAAATAAGGTGCAGGAAAAGTTTGGGAAATATAATTATTAATATTAACCACTGGAGGACTTACTGGGGCCAGCAGCAGAGCCCTTGATAGAGGAGCGGTCCTGTCCGTGGGAGGCATCTTGGAGATCTTCTTGGCCTGCCGCCTGTGACCCAGTCTTGCCCCTGGGTGCTGATCATGTAAGATTTCATAAAGAAAGAGACAAAAATTAAAGTTTGGTGTGAAATAAATAAAATATTTTCAAATACGCACAAAAAACATTTTTGGTAACAACAATTGCAATAAAATTGACCTATCTAATCTGATCAACTGGTAGTATTGCGAGATTCACGGACCTGACCTGTGGGTCAGCAAATCAATATCTGTTGGTAATTCTGCACACCTAACTACAATTGGAAAACACTTATCTGCTTAGGTGCCATTGATTCTAAATGTCCAGCCTCCCAGTGCATGTATCATAATCAAAATCTCTTCATTTAGAAAGGCTTGGAAACACCACCTGTGCAAATAGGTCCTTTCCTCCTTGATCTGCTCCCTTGATTACTTTTGTTGTAGACCCTACTGAAATGAGGCCTAAAATGTGTGCAGTATAGATGTTCACACTCATAGATAAAATACAATAATAAAATTTTACGATTGACAACATTGTTTCGTATGGCACAAGATGTCTACTTTTTGAGATACTCATTCCCTACATAAGAAACATTGATTGTTGCTAGATATAGATTTAGATAGCAGTAGGAGTGACCGAAAATTGTATAAAATGGCACCTGTTCCCACGTGTCCTCTATTGTGTAACAGAAGGGGAAGTCTATCATCCAGGTTGGTTGAGTTAAATTATGGGTCTTTAGCATATGACCGTTCTCCTTCTGATGATTGAAGTTGCAGTTTGTATACATTTCTCAAACGGTATGTTGAAACCATCTAGAATACCAACAACCAGGGGCATATGTTATTTTACAGTCTTCTGTTAGAACCTTGGAAGTATAAAAACACAAATTTAGGGGCACATGCATGAAAGTTGCATTTTGCAATTACCAAATAGCGATTTTTAAGAAATCACTATTTGGTAAGCGCAAAATGCAATGCAACAACACATACAGCAAATAGCAATTCTCTAATTGCGATTCCTTAAGAATCGCAAATGCACTTAGGGAATCGCTATTTGGAATTGCGACTCCATACTTTCCTATCTGCCGATAGGTGAGAATGGTCTTGCATTACCTAAACTGCAATTACCTAATTGGTAATCGCAAATTAGGTAATGCAAAGGCAAGGGTGTCCGGGGGCCTACGGCCCCCCTGAGGCGCTCCTAACAAAAAAAGATGCACATGTAAGGGCATGTGTGCGCCACATGGCACTTCAAAAAATGCAGTTTTGTGCTTTTTTTAAAGAATGCCATTGTTTAACATCAACTTGAAGTTGATGGCAATTAGCATTTCCTAAATGCACAGTTTGCATGTGCATTAGGGAATCGCGAATTGTGATTCCCTATTTGCATTCGCAATTTAGGTAATCGCGATTACCTAAATTGCAAATGCAAAAAACTTTCATGCATTAGAAAAAGCCATTTTGCGATCACTAAGGGCCGATTTTTGCGAATCGCACTGTTGCGATCACAAAATAGCTTGAGGCATGTGCCCCTTAGTGTTTAAAATTATTCTCCCATTGCCCATGTCTAGGGCCTGTAGAGTATTTCAGAGTTTAATATATTTAAGTGTTAAGGGACTGGTGCTGTTGGTGCAGTACTCTAAATTGGTGAAGTTTGTGCTTGTGATGTTTTGAAACTTTTTAAATGTACAGACACTCAGCAGTTATTCATCAGTAAATGGAACCTTATATCAAAATCCTATTTCTCATTGGGCCCAACTCCAGCAGAGCCACGGGCTCTGTTAACTATAGCATACATAGTAAACACAGCCCCCACACAATTAGTGTGTTTTTCACATAGTGCCGCAGGTCCACTGCTGGCTGTGTACCAGAAGTTGCTTCTTGTATGTTGTGTTGCACTTGAAATGTAGGCATGTCACTTATCCGTGCTAGTATATGTCTTCCTTGAATTATTGGTGGTGAGGATTCCAGGGTGTTCAGTTGGAGCTGGGAACTGAAGGGTGAGATTGTTCCTCTCGTTTGGTGTAAAGTTCTCCAAGACACTTACCAACTGTCTTGTCATTGTTTGAACTTCGTAACACTGGCGACGAGCAGCCTGGGGATGACAGGCACCTAAAATTGCAAACCTCTTCTGAACACAGATCGGAATTCTGGAGAAGAACTCTGCATGTGGCCATCTTGTGAAAGTATGAGGAGCATACCAGCGTAAAATTTACACAAAATTGACGCACCACTTGCAGGTTTTCAAAACACATAAATAAAAGGTATTGTCATTTACAATGCCAATAGCTCAAACTCTCGCAAATGCAAGACCTATTGCATTGCAAATGCTTGTTTATGAATGCTCCAGTTGTCATTCAGTACCCAGACAGAAACACACCCTCTCCCAAATGATAACATGCTCCGGAGGGCTAAGGAGGGGATATTATTGCTTAAGCATTAGCTGTCAGTTAAAGCTTATTTACCATTACAGACTAGCCTTTTACTAGAACCATATTTTTATTTAGCTTGTCTGATTATCATCAGTTCCTTCTAACTCATTTTAGATTAAATTTAATACATCATCTAGTACCAGTTCCATGTGGAAGCTCATATGGTACCGCCTTTATCCCTTTTAGCTGTGACAACTACTCGGCCCATGTCATTTTAAGCTTTACTATGTTTTGCACTTTCTATAAAAGACTAAGAAGGCTTTTTGTTGTCCCCTTGCTCATTGATAAACACTTTGCACAGGTTGTTCTAACCTAGCTTATTTTTTTATCTGGTGCAGTCCGCTTGAGGAAAACTTAATTTGCTGTATGATGTGTATTCTCATGGTCTGTTCCATTTCTGTTTTTAATCTTGTATTTTATTTTTGCTTTTTTGTTATTGATTTTTATAAATTTGTTCTGTATGTATTTTCATTTGTTTCCATGTGAAACCGAATAAAGATCTATGACTGACTGATAGCTAGCTTGTTTTTTTATAGTGCTTCATAACAGATGTTTGTCATTTTGAAGCACTGTAAATAACAGATGTTACTATTTCCCAGTTTAATAATACTCATTCCATCGACGTCAGAAGGATGAAAACCTGTTGACCTTGGCTGATCTGAGCTCTTGGACTGCTGGTGAGTAGCGAGAGCTTAATTCTCTGAGCCATTGTGCCAGCCACAAAGAGCTTCAGTGGCCAGTGGGAGTGCTTTCTGTTTACACTGAAATTGCAGTTTGATATACACGCATAATAGGAAAGTGTATTATTACTAAGAACTACATTTCAGCTGAAGCGCCCAGAAATTTCTATCACCTAATTTTTTGTTGTTGTTAAGGATATCCTGGTTCTCTTCAGTGGCTGCAATTGAACTCCTGTTTGAAAACAATGATTAAAAGTAAAGCATTGCGTCCTTGGTAACACGGAGTCCTATTGGAAGCTTATCTGTAGATTTATTTTACTGTGCATGGCGGCACAAACAAGTGTTGTTTGTTAAGTCAATGGATACCAGTCGCACCAACATATAAATGAGTTTTCTTGCTCTTTTGTGATTGGATTACATAGGGTTTATCTACCTATCTGGACAGACATGTCTTCTGTAGTATCATGTTGGTTAGCATGTGGTTCCTAAATTCGACATGCAAGTGTTATTGACCACACTTCATTAATACACGAAGCAATGTCTTTTTTCTGCAAAAGTACAGACGGTGCAGATACCTCGTGTGGCTGAATAATGCCAACTGAAAACCTAGGCTCAAATCCCAGCGTCCCCGCTTAGCCAAATTGTGTGATCCTGGGCAAACCACGCTACAGCGTAGTGCCTCATGTTTCTTCGCTGCCAAATTTGGGAACAACCAGAAGAGATTCTCTTCAGGTTATGCACTGTAGAAACTCCATTCATATATGTTTAAAAATACTAAAATGTTTCTTTTAATGTTTTAAGATACTAAAATGTTTCTCATTATCTAATGAGGCCAGACAATAGGCTTGGTTAGGCCAGTGACTAGGGTGTGCATATGATTTTCCCAGATTGCCCCACTGTACGGGCACTGTTGTATTTCAAGCACTGTGGAAATGTGTGTCTGCCCCTCTCACATCGTTCTTCTTCATGCCATGCTTGACTGCATCTCACGCACATCATAATAAGGCCCACAAAGACACCCAATAAAACACTGATTCTACCAACCAAGCACAAAAAAAGAGTAGCTGTTCACTCAATTGTCTAAAAAGCGCTCTGTAGCCTCGTTCATCATAGAAAGGGCAGTTCAAAATAAAATGCTAACATAAAAAAATAAGACCGTAATCACCTCTGCTCCTCCATGCAGCACCAGCACATGGCAGGAAGCAGGAGAACCCCCATCAGTAGTGGCAAGCCCCCACGTCCGCCCGCCCGCCCTCCCCATCCTCTGTGGACACTGTGTGGATCGCGCCCCATCGGCCCCGAGTCTGGCCAGTAGGAGGCAGTCCTGCTTACACCCAACACACTGTCCTAGTGCTTTGCCAGACGTGTGCCCTTTGCCGATTACTGGAACAGTGTACACTATGGGGGAGGAGGGGGGTGCCTACCTGTATTATTCGACGGTGGGGGGGGTGCCTCTACCTGTACTATTCGACAGTCACTGGAGGTATGCACACAAGCTGTGCCACTGGGTGTTGAGAGCGGGGGCGTCACTGGCCTGTGCACACCCAGGTGACTTGGTGCAGATCTCCTTTAGGCATATACTAAAGTCACCGGCTAGAAACAGGAGCAAGAGCCGAGTCACGGACAGGTGAGGCACGGACAAGAATAAGGAGCCTGTCCTGTGGCCCAGGGGCAGGGGTTGTGTCTCAAATGCAGGGAGTTTGTCCTGTGCCCAAGAGCAGGAAGACAACCGTCTGTCCTGGCAGTGGTAACACCAGTCTGCACACAAGGACCAGGACACTGACTGTGCAGTGCCTCAAGAGGACTAGCTTTGATGTGTTGTGGCTGTGTAGCGCCTCGCCAGCACTAGCTTTTCTGCGTGGTGGCTGTGCAGCGCCTCAGCAGGACCAACTTAGTTTTGTAGCTCCTCGAGAAGACTAGCTTTGCTGCATGGTGGCTTTGCAGCACCTCGGCAGAACTAGCCTAGTTGTGTAGGACCTCAACACGACTAGCTATGCTGTGGGGTGGCTGTGCACCGCCTGTGCAGGAACATTTGTGCCCCCTCCCAGCTGATTTGGCCAATCAGAAAGGGGATTGTTGCGTCCAAACCAGCAATCAGATTCCTTAACCTTAACTTGTGCAGCTCTTTGTCCACATGTTGCCGAGATCGAGGGAAATGGCGAGCGCGCAGAGCAGCGCATAGATGCATTTAAATCCGAGGAGTTACTCCAGTGTTTCTCTGTGCCTCTTTTTAAATAAAGCCGAAGGAAGGTGCAGAGTGTTAAACTGAGTGCAGCGTTCTTGGCAGGAGAAGGTGTAGGGCAGGGAGAAACTTTCTGGATGAGGTGAGTGAGGCATTGAACCTCTGCACCTCCTAGGTGAGAGAGTTATTAGTTTTGTATGTGTACAGCGTTTGACAGAGTGAACGAGATTCCATGCACTTTCTAACCCAAAACACAAAGTGCGAACACACACACACCCGCAGTAAAGGCAGGCAGGCAGCGCCCTGTGTAACTAGCAATCGCAGCAGGAGCGGGACTCACCCCTGTGATAACGGCACATCGGAAGGCACTCAGCAGCAGGGTGCAGACCTGCAGGGGGCTGCCAATGGCTGGAGCGGAGGTGAAGCTCCCTTCAGAGCTCAGGGCCAGTAAAGCTTCAGCGCCGTAGGAGAAAATAAAGAAAATAGAACACGTGCGGTGTAACAACCAAGTAAAGGGGCCAGTAGCCATGGGAGGTTACAAATGACGACATGGCCGGACTAAGGAGGGACTAACACGCCTATTAAGGAATCAGAAGACCGCATTTAGGAAGGACAAAGACACAAGCCAATGAAAAATAAGGGTGGGGGAGTGGGCGTGGCTTCTCTCCCGCACTGAACTACCACAGATCATTGCCAGAGCAGCGCTTGCAGGCTGACTCTAGGCTCGACCTTAAAACGACTCGCTCATGTCTGCGATCGCTGGGCATTTTTTACCATGCCAGCGCTCGAAGGGAAAAGAAAGATATTGAAAACACCCCTGCAGCACACCGGATACCGCCGCAAAATAGTAAAAGTAAGTTCACTTTTATAACAATTTGGCCATCAAAATGAAACATCACTCTTGTTTGGTCTAGTTCCTTTATTGCTCTCATATTCAGTAACAACAAATGAAGTTCAGAATTAGAATTAGAACTTTAAACATTCTGGAGCTACCTTGAACATGCATATAAGCCTAGAAGCCACAACCATCTTCCTTCTTTTTGCTGTAAATAACTCATGAGTTCAAATCAACCTTGTAGAACTCCACATTTTGTTTGTCCATGCTGTTCTACCATGATATCGACAACTTATCCTCTTTCCATGCTCTTAGACATCTTCTTAACTGACCTGGAAAACAAAAACCACACACATCTGTAGGGTGGGAAAATTATGGGACTGATAATATTAGCCTCTGTCTTTATTAAAATCTAGATTATCTACCCATTAAAAGTGCGGAAAATCTGTATTTTATGACATGTTCAAAACCCATCTATAATATCCTGTACAGCATTCTCCATAAGTTTAAAGTAAAATGTCTTAAACATTGAATCATTAGACCAATCTCCTGCCTTCATATTACTGCTAAGACTGCTGCCCACCATGAAAACCTTATTTGCCATTGCTTCTCTTGCTGAATGTGCCCCAAACTGACACACATTAATCCCTGCCTTCTTCATTACCTCCTTAACCCATCTTGCTAAAGTTGGAGTTGACACTGCATGATGTGACTGCCTAAATGAACTCAATAACTGAGAATTTCCAGCTATGCTTAAATCTGAAGTTCTCTTCTCATATGCTTCAAACATCTAACCCACACATAGATCATTATGCTCCTCCATCCTTGGATAAAAAATGTATTGCAACATAGTCGTGTGCTTTCTTGCATAAAAGCATACACCTTCTGGTTGGTAACATCTTGAAGACACCTAAAGCCCTTACGTCTGATACTTTCTGGAAAGAAACTAAACAAAGTAATGTAGCCATCTTCAAAGATAACAACTTCAAAGAAAGTAATTATTTACTCCCCCAATCTACAATCTCTTTCAATACCAATGTTACATCCATTAATGATTAATACATTGCTGTTGGAGGCCGCGCCACACAACTACTCTCAATTATACTTTTCACTTGAACAAGTTGCCCTACTGGTACTTCATCTACCAAAGCATGACCTGCTGAAATCGCCGACCTAGTTAAATTCACTGTACTGTAGGAGAAACCTTCCTTAAAGACCACTTTCCAATAATTTGCAACCTCCACTACAGATACTGATACACAATTCACACCCCTTGCAGAAAACCAACTACTCAATTTTTTCCATGCGTTCCTATATGCCTACTTTGTACCTTGTGCCCAAGGTTCATTGATTAGTTCCGAAGCTTCTGTCGATAATCCTGACACCTGCCAATTTCTCTTGAAATTATCCAACCCATCAATACTAACTGACCTGTTTCTATTAACTCATGGCTTCCTCCTTCAGTATCCACCAACAGCTGTGGAAAACAAGGTAGTAACATCGGATCGTCTATCAAGTAGATCTGGAATCCGCGACTGCCAAAACAGTTATCAACAAAATATCCGCTCTTTCTCTCCTGACCTTTATATGCACTTTTTGAATCATTACGAAAGGTGGGAAAGCAGAAAGTCTTGCCTCCTCCCTCTTCTGTAGAAATGCATCTATAGCTCTAGCTTCTGGGTGTGATCTCCAACTGTTAAATAATTGGAAGTTGAGCATTCAACCTGTTTGCAAAAAGATCCACTTCTAATGGATCCTACCTCCTGTTAAGCACCATAAACACCTTCCTGTTCAATTTCCAGTCACTTGAATTCTTTAAATGTTTTGAATTCCAATCCACTACTACATTCATTACTCCTGGAATATGCTGCGCCTGAACCATTATATTGTTGCCTAGACAATTCCAAAACTCCTTTGCCATCTCTGCTATGTTTTTAAATGTGGTCCATCCCCCCAATTTGTTGACATATTTGACTGCCGAAACATTGTCCATTTTCAACAAAACACATCATTTTACCTGATCTCTCACAAAACTTTTTATTTTTATTTTTTTATTAGCATTTAAACAACATACATTTGGGTGATATGTAGTCAGTTCTTTTCAAAAGGATCATGCAAACTCATTTGTCATCGGTTTAACAAGACTGTGCTGTTTCAAATCATACTTGTATGACAAAAACTGGAAGCTACATTTAAAGATGCTTTCAAGGAGTAACACATATAAGTCACGAGGGGCAACACGTACAGTGAAGGGGTGAACAGAAAGGGGAGGCGATTGTGGGATATCGCATGATCGAGAGATATTTAGGGCAACATGGTCATGCAGCATACCAGTGCAATGTTGAAGGGGGCATAAAACACAAGGAAGAAGCACTGCATGGGTCGGTATTGCGCACCTGAGGAGACAGGGGCACAGGGAGAAATACAAGGCAACGTGTGGCCCAGTGCACATGAGGGATCAATGAGTGGGCTGGCTGGGGGCGCTAGTGTTGTGTCCGTAGCCAAGAGGGGGTACGGCGCCGGAGAGTCAGGTTGTAAAGTAAGTAGGTAGTCACCAAGTCGGGGCCAAATAACCTTTGGACGCGCAGTGGGAGGTTGAAGAGTGGAGTCAATCTCACTTTGCATGTCGCAATATGTCATGCTGCGGATCTACACCCCTGTCATAGGGCAAATCTGACTACCCCAATGTAGTTCCCTCTTGGCCAATAGTAGGGCAATGTCCACACACCAATGAAGTGCAATTTTCCTCTTGGCCAGTAGTAGGGCAATGGCCACAAACCTGCAGGGGCCGACTGGGATGTTGGAAACATTACCCACCAGGGCTACCATGGGGGATGGGTCAGGGTTGATAGAGACCATAAGCGATAACGTGTGAAACACCGCTACCAAATATGTGGCAATTATAGGGCAGGTCCTGGTCATGTGCGCAAAGTCTGCCTCAAGGCTATGGCATTTTGGGGCACCGTGAGGATTTGGAGGCATCTCAAGGGGGGTGATGTAAGACCTGTGTAAGAATCGGAAATGGAGGAGCTTGTGGCGATGGTTAGGAGACACAAGTTTGATCTGCGCACAGCTGAATACTCAATCTTTGTCTGAAATTGGGTGTCCCAGGTTCTTCCTGCCACCGGCGCCGGGCTCCACCATCAAGTGTGTGTTTTAAAGCTAGGGATGCACGAAAGAGCTTAGCGATCAGGTGAGAGCCTTCCGGATCAGCAGCTAAGAGTGAGCGGAGGGATCTCCTCATGTGATAAAGAGTAGGTAGGCATACAGGATCGCAAAGTACAGTGTAGTCTGGTGAGGATGAACCTGTCAATCTGATAGTTCTGTACCCTGTGTGGTGATGGGGTGCGCCCCGATGCGGCCATCTGGGAAAAGGTCTCCAAAGGTATGGAGGTGTAGTTTCTGCAGAGTGCGTTGTACCAGCCTCTCGGCTGTGAGTGGAAGCAAGGGGTTCAGAGTCGGGGAGTATAGGGCGACAAAACCAAGCACTCTGCTGAGTCTGCGCCAGCCCAGCATGTCATGACGTGGGGCTGAATGTCTGTTGGGTCCAGTCTGATGCCTCGTAGCTACAGTGTGTTAAGGGGAATGGGGCCTGTTAGATCCTGTTCCGGCTTATTGTAAGGAAGGCAGGCATCAGGGTGAAACCAATGGTAAGTGAACTGTGCAACCAGATAATACAGGCGGAGGTCCGGGACGTCGAACCCACCACGTTTGTATGGGAGCTTTAGCGTTTCCCAGGCTATACGCGGTCTATGGTCTGCCCACACCAATCTCAGCAATTGGCTGCGCAGCTGAGCAAAGAATATGTTTGTCAATGGAATGGGGATGTTTACAAATAAATATAAGAAGCGCAGGAGAACATTCAATATCTTGTAGAGGGCTATTCGTTCCGCCATGGAGAGCGGGAGATGAATCCATTGGTTCACCTTAGCAGTAAGCTTATCCATTGCAGGACCAGGGTTGAGGCAGACAATCTGGTCTTAATCACAATGAAGTATAACCCCCAAGTACCTAGTGGTGTCTGCAGCCCAACAAAATGGATAGTTGGTCGTGGGGGCAATGTAGAGTCTGTCAAGAGGAAAAGTTTGGATTTCCCCTAGTTTATGCACAGGCCAGACATGTCACCTAATCGAATGATCTCCTGCACTATAATGTCTAAGTTTTCGGAGGGATGTCTGATGAACAATAGAATTTTGTCCACATACATAGACATCAAGAGAGGGCCGGACCTAAACCGCAAGCCACGGTGTAAATGTTGCCCTTGCAGATGCCGGATCAGGGGGTCCATGGCAATGATAAATAGCAACGGGGATAGCATACACCCCTGCCTAGTGCCCCAGGTGATGGGGAAGGAGTCTGAAAAGGACCCGGGTTTACCCTTAGATGGCCCGTGGGAGATGAATACAAGAGCGCGACCAGGGCATTAGAGCCGCTAGGCACGCTGAGTTTCCGCAGCGTTGCGTGGAGAAAGGGTCATTCAAGCGAGTCGAATGTCTTCTCGGCGTCCAGGAGGGCGACCACTGCAGTCGTCTCATGAGACACACTGTTCAAAACTGAAAAAACAGTCCGCAAATTAAGCACTGATCTATGTGGGATGAATCCCGCCTGGATCGGCGACAGGCTTTGATCCAGGAGAAGTGACCATCTATTGGCTATTGCCTTGCCCAGTATCTTAGTGTCGAAATTAAGTAAAAACAGGGGCCTGTCGGAAGCACATCTGGTGGGGTCCTTTCCGGGTTTCAGTAGCAACGTTATCTCTGCTTCGCGCATTGTAGGAGGGAGCACCCCGCTGTCTGAGGATTACAAGTAAACCTCTAGTAGATATCAGTATCTGTTTGAATGCCTTATAAAAAGCACAGAATAGGCCGTCTAGGCCTGGGGCCTTCGTGCCGTCCAGCGTGTCTGTCACCTGAATGAGTTCCTCGACGGAGAAGGGTTCGCTGAGAAATTGGTTCTGATCGGTGGTGAGGCAGACCATGGCCACCTCCTCTAAATAGGCCTGGTGGGCTGCTGAATCAGGAGGTAATCGGGTGGTGTACAATAATTTAGAGTAAGAAACCAGTTCGCAAATTATATCAGCATTGTCTTATATGAGGGTACCATCCTTTAAACTGAGGCTCGTGATGTACCCCGCTACCCGGGGGGATATGGAGGGTGCACAGGCCAATGTCCTTCCGGGGCTCTCCCCTTCACCATATCTGCACGCTGCTGCTCTCATAAAGCTCTTTAGCAACAGCCAATATTCCTTCTCCTGTATTCCTATCAGACAAGGTTGAACTAATTATACCGTGGAAAAGATGAAAGAACTTATTTGATTGTAGCTATTGGTGGGGAAAAGTTTTCAGCGGTTAGAAAGCAAGGAGTGCTATTCCACAATTTAGGTGTAGTGGGACGTAATATTTATGACAGATGCAAGGTATTTTTTTGACATGTCTTTAATGATGTTGCAGAAAAATTTCAAAGCAAGAATCAATGTGGTAATGGAACACCACAGATTTCTATAAAGCATTAAGTCTTAATGTTTTTTTCCGCTTACAATTTAGCCAATTACGTCTTGATATTTTCTGAAGCATGTTTCTTCACTTTAGATTCGTCCCATTTAAACAAATGGTTGTATTATTCTGTTATAAATATGGCACCTTGTCTACAGGCCACTAGGAGCAAGATGCCTGTTTGTAAATGTGACACTTGGAAAGATAGCATCTGTTCAAGGGGTATCTCTTATGCCACCACAGTGCACAGAAGAAATCTTCCTCTTTGTAGGCTGTACTACAAAAATCTGCTTTCCTGTAAAAATATATGAAGTTTTTCAGTAAAAAGAACAAATGCCTGGCAAAACTCAGAGCCTTTGAACTTGGCTAGCCCTTTTCCTTGAAACCTACGTCAATTGTATTTTCCGTGCAAAAACTCATTGGTTTGAATACAGAAGGTGACACACTCTAGAAGACCCCTTTGCTGCGGCACAGAAATACAAATCCAGTTCTTCTCCCTCCATAATAAACTTTGCGAGAAGAAGCAACTGCGAGTCTGTGCCCAAAAAAAAGCCAGATGCGGTTTGTTTTTCTCAGCCTACAAAAAAAACCATTCGTATCGGGCTTCTTTCTGGGGCACAGAATTGTGTGCGCCTCAGGAAGGATCCAGACACTGATGGGATATTTTTAGTATATTTAAACAAAATCCAAAGAGCATCTGGGTAGTGACTGGGGCACAGGTGTGTCTGTGTCTATCTCCTATCAAGGATCCAGATTCATGGAATTTCCTGTCACAGAAAAGTGAAAAAATTGTGTTTTTTTTACAACTGTGTTTTCATGTTTTCACGTTTAGGTAATCAAGCCTATTGGAATTTGTACAAGTCACATCACCAGAGTCTCTGAATTCCCCTATGTCTTCCCTTTTAGTAATCTCTGGGGTTGGTAGGACTTTGTGAGTGGCAGCCGACCCTGGGCCAAAATATTCTAGACCTCCCTTGTGGGATCTCCTCCATCAAAAACATTTTGTGGTGTCTAGCATCTAGATCCTTTGTTCAAACCCATGGGTGTCGGGCACCCCCTACGTTCACGAGACCCAGGGGAACACAGATGTGGATCAATCCACTTCAGGGCTAGCTTTCTACATGAAGGAAATTTGCATGACAGGTACTTTGACATTTCTCTTAAGTTGCTTTCCTCATTTATTTATTGCCTGTGGGCACCATGACCCCATTTAAAAAACAATTTTGTCTGGTAATGTTGCGTAAACAGAGTCTCTGGCTCAGCTCTACAAGATTCGTTTTCACACCCACGGGTGACACGAGTGATCTTAGTGCACCAACATTGAACATGAAAAACAGGTTATTGTAGCCTCGCAGATCCCCACCCAATATATAAATGAAGTGGTGTCAATGCTTTTGGGTTGCTAACAGTCGTAATCCAAATGATCGTTCATTAATGATTTAAACACTCAAGATCACTAGAAACGGATATGCATATCAATATATTTATTTTAAAATGGTTATTTTAAAACGACGGAATCTAGTACAGATAATATTGGTAACATCACAGAGGATAATAAATTAGCTTTTGAAAAACAGACAAATTTTAACATCAGAATTTATAGCCCTTAAACCCTCATTGTACTGTCTCTAAGCACTATACTAGTGTTAGCTGATGAATAAATGATAAGCTTGAGTTTTGGAGGTGGCACGCATACCTGGACAGCAGGGTTTGTTGTCTGTTTGGAATAGATTGTCCGCTATTTCAAGCACAAGGCCAAGAGCTAGAAGATTGTGTCTGTGCAAGGACAGTCCTGGAACCAGTTCGTGAAGGCAGAATGGAATGCTTCGTTGAGTCTTGCTTGAAACCTGTTCTGTCGAGGTGGAATCTGGTGCTGTTGTTCTGCTAACCTGACTTTAACTTTGCTCCTCATGTCTTTGTGAGGGTGCCTAGCCTACTCTTCCGGCTGGAGAGGGTTTTCCAGACTATTAGCATTCCGTGCTATAGTTATTTTAGGTTTGTTTGATATTTCAAATTTGCATTTATCTTATTGCAAATATTCTTTTGTCTCTTTACCTATCCACTCAATCATGCATTGTTTGAGATGTATTATGAGTTTCTGCTTAATGTTTCTTTTGTGTTGTGATCTATGATTCGAGTTGTATTTGCACTTATTAAGCATTCATAATCACTCTAAAATTAGATAAAAGCTTGTTAATAAGAAATCCGAGTCTGTCATTATTAATGTAAATTTGATCTTAGTGTTTGAATACTTTCTTGATTAGGTCCTCATAAGGTTAGGATTCTGTCAATCATTGTCAATCCCTGTCAACTCTACAAGATTCATCAGCAGCGTGAAAGGGACAGTAAGGTGTTAAATTGGTTACTGATGGTAGAATTGGGAAAAGCCTCTTTCCGCTGCATCAGACCCCTCGGGCCTGCAAGTGTTCGATCACCGGCTTCATAACCTTGGTGAAACACCACGGCACGGATGACAGTCCGAAAAGAAGGGATGTATACTCGAAGAGGAACTGAAGGAGACGTGGATGAGGAGGAAATATCAGGATTGTGAGATAGACGTCTTTGAGGTCCAAGCGAACCATCTAATCCCGGGGAAGAAGGAGATCTCGAAGAAGGTGAATCCCCTCCATTTTCAAGTGCCGATATATCAACCATCCGTTGAATTCCTTCAGGTTGATCACCGGGCGGTACCCCCCATCCCTTTTCTCCTCCAGGAAGAGGTGGCTAAGGAACCCGGAGGGATGGAGTGTGGATGCCACAATGGCCCCCTTCTGCAACATTGGAGGATTTCCTCGTGTATTAAGGCGGTCTGTTCAGGGGAAAAAACCAATGGGCTTCTGAGAGATGACTGGAAGGGGAATCCTGAAAACTCCAAAACCCTTGGATCGTTTGTAGAACCCAAGCATCTGAGGTGAGGAGTCGCCAATTGTCTAGGAAGGTTCCCAACCTGCCCCCCAGTCGTATACCCGCTGAGGGTTGAACTCTCACCTGATGGGTTCTGATGTTGACCATTACCCCTTCCTCTCGAGCCTCGGCCTCGGTGGTAAGTCCTGGTGTTGTAGAAGGTCCCGAACTTATCTGGGTGTGCCATTGGCCACGTAGTGAAAATGCTTTTAAATAGAGGTCTGGGCCTTTTCCAAGGACATGAACGTATTCACAAATTTCCCCAATTCTTTAATGAAAGGATCTCCAAATAAATTCCCCTCAGCAATGGGGCCTGCTTCCGAGGTCGCGAGCTCCCCCAATTTGGGGTCAATCTTAATTAGTAAGGATCTGCCACGCTCAGTAGAAAGAGCACAGTTCGCGTTCTCCAAAAGGATGACTGCCCGCTGAGCCCAGCTAGACAGTGCCTCCGGGGCAATGAGAGACCCAGAAACTTTGGCATCCTCAGCCATATCCAAAATCTTGGAGAGCGGACCCACTACGTCCAGTAGCTTGTCCTGGCAAGAGCACCAGGACTGGTCGATACCCTTTTTTGGCTCTCGCACAAAGTTAGTCAGAAAGGTCACCATTTTAGGATCGATCTCCGGGGTAGCGGCAACCTTGCCATCCAAAGATGGCCTAGGGCACTCGGCCCGGAGGCAATTGCGCACTTCTTTATCTAACGGTTGGCGCAGCCGTCCGGCATGTACGAGGCCACCTTAGGGACAGGCACCCATTCAGCCGAACGCGGGTGTAAAAGATCCTCCGGGTCTAGCATATCTGAAGGCCCTGCTGCTTGATCCCGAAGGAATCATTTTTCCTGGGGTGAGAGCCACTCGAAGGTCGCCAGGGGTGCCCCGAGTCCCCATCCCCATCTGAGGCATTGGGGGAATCTCCTGCATCCCCCGATTGAGGGAAAGGATTAGGCAGGGATGAATCCCCTAATACGTCTGGTAATGCAGAGGGGGCAGGTTGGGACTCCATAAAGGCCTTTTTTAGGTGCTGGAAAGCATCTAGATCTACCCTAACCTCTGCTGGTCGCTTGTGCGGAGTACTAGGATCTGAACCTGGCTGCCCTGGAGGTAAGGGGGCCTGAGACCCGTAGGTTCTTCCCTCTGTTCAAGGGGTCCTGGGCACTGAGCCTGCAATTCTTGTATCTTCCTCTCCAAGGGCACCACTACCTGTGTCACAGCCCTAACAATAGACATGTCCATTAGCTGACAGAAATCGTCATCAATAGGAAGATATTGGACTTCTTCCTCTTCATAATAGTCCCCATACTCTTCCATTCTGAGTCCCAAGAGAGACTAGCTTGTGACCGGGGTTTAAAGTATGGGGCGAACCCAACACCTAATAGGGGGCCGATGGCCTGGGGGACTGATTTTCCCTTGGTTTTTGAAGGGAATGAGAAGGTTACCGCCTGGTCGAACCCCCAAAATAATAGCAATTGTCTTACCCGCCAAAATGATAGCAGTTGTCTTACCCGCTGCTTGGGTGTAACGCTTCCAGGCGGTGCTCTCCAGTTAATGAAAAAACAAGGCCCAGATGCCTATTAAGGCATTGTATTAATTGTCACTCTTCCCCTGTGTGAGCCTGTGATTGCGGCCGGCACCTAACTCGAGCTCCGTACTGATGAAAGTCGGACGAATGAGACGTGCCGGCTGCCAAGGGGTAAGACGCGCAGCGCGTGACATACTAATGCGCGCCCCCCTGCAGATCGAATTACCTCACCGCACGGAGAGCTGTCACAGGAGGGTGCCGTGATCGTGAAGGAGTGGACACCGTTCATGCGATCGAGGCGTCCTCAAATACTGGGCAACACGGCTCCGTACGGCATCCGCAAAGCAGGAAGGCTCTAAACTCGTACCAAAATAAAGGCATGAACTATATACACAAAGCCTGCAAACGAGAAGAAACAAGAGACACTTATCTGGGGCTGCTGGGGCAGCAAAGAAAGAGGAGGCTAGAGCGGCGACAGGGACTGTTCAAGGACTACGGCCGCCCTGATTGGTGGATTGAACTTTTGTGTTTTATCCAATGGTTTGATGGGAAAGGTAGTGTTTACTGATTTTAAAATGGCTGCTGGAGATAATAAAGCATTGAAAGTGCGAGCCTAATCCTCGCCTCTGGTCCTGACAGAATTTCACCGCAAATGTTGCAGTGTATTTATCAATGATGTCATAAGTGATGTTATATGCGTGGTAATTAGCAGTGCATAGCAAGGGTGTGAGTTATAGTTAATTTAGGGCACAAGTTATAGTTACTTGAGAATACTATAACTGCCTAATTTCTATGGTTTTGTCTGTGTAAAATCTGAACCTAACTATAAGTATATATATTGATGAGCA
Organism: Calotriton arnoldi; assembly: GCA_963921515.1. Taxonomy (NCBI): domain Eukaryota; kingdom Metazoa; phylum Chordata; class Amphibia; order Caudata; family Salamandridae; genus Calotriton; species Calotriton arnoldi. Next base: position 3,268,807 of record CAWUFW010000282.1, read on the forward strand.
AATCGTCATGCAGCCTGATAGGGATGTCGTCTTGGCAACCATTTAATAGCAATTAGATCTACTTTACCACCAAAGCGGCGGTAGGTAAAATGAACAGGATATTGTCAATGACTCAGGTTGCAAATAAGAAAAGGAATCGTGTCGAATGATTTTTGAAAAGTGCCATGGATTAAAGACTGCATTATTTATCGTGAAGAGCTACCTAAGTATCAGACTTGTACAGCTATAATGGACAAAAAAAGACTGGTTTTGCACCAAGAAGTTTTATTAATTACCATACATTGCATAATTTTTTTCTAACAATAATTTTTTGAGGGCAGGATGCCTTGGTCAGAAGTAAGAGCAGGAAAATTCTTCAGTGATTGGGACCTATCTTTGGTCTATAAAGAATTGTTTTGCCTTTTGTGGCATTATTTTCCTTAGTGTGCTCTTACGATATCTGCCACTTTAGCTGAAAGATTATGCAATCAATTTCAACTTTAATATTAATTTTGTGCAGTGTATGTATAAATATGGATTAATTTCACCTTTGCATGCAACAGTTTATTAGCGCGCATTTGCAAGTTTCGTTAGCATATAACTCTTCATAATGCCATTAGTGTTAGCCAAGGATGTTGACTACCATGTTGGATTCAGCCGTATTTATGGCTTTTACAGATCTGCTCTATTCTTAGGAGCTATATTTGTTGTCAAGTAAACCTATGGTGTTGGCTAATTATGCTGTTAAACTAAGAAGCAGGTTTGGGAAATGTATTCTGAGATGTGCATTAATACGTTTAAAAGACTGAATAAGTAAATGTGGAAAATTATTGTTAATATGGCGTGCATACCAACAGTGTGTTATCTAAGCTTGTGTGTATATATATATATATATATATATATATATATATAAATATTTTTTTAAATGGCGTTCACCAGGTGACAAGGGCTGTTGTACAGCCGAAACGCTCCCTGTCCGGAGTGACCCGATCGAATAAACCGAGGTGATTACGTTCTATCCCAGAGTGCCTTCTCTTTCTTTAAAGAGGAAGGTTTTGTGATATATATTATCTACTGGCGGTCGCCAGTAGATAGTTATAGTTAGGACCTAGTTTCCATAGGAAAAGCGTTTTTTCTTTTCCCAATAACTTTGGCGCCGGATGACAAATCTTCGCGAAATTTTCAAAACTAGTGGGGCGCTCCGGTCAGCTCCTGTCTTGAAAGTTTCGGGGTGATTCGCCAAGCGGGGGCCGAGAAAAAAGGGGGGTCCCAAAACGTGTTTTCTCCATGTTATTTTCCATAGGAAACTTTAGACACGGCTACAGCTCGAACTGCTGAACGGAATTACAGCAAATTTGGCAAAAAGGTAGCCCTTGGTTCAGAAAAAGCCCTTTTTGTTAAATGGTGTAAATTCGTTTAGTAGTTGCTGACAAAAATAAAAAAATAAAAGTTTGATATCTAGAGGCGCGGTGGATCCGTGGACCCTCCCGACCAGGAGCTTTACTCTAATTGGCTGTCAACACTCCAAACCAGGAAGTGTTGGCAGCCATCTTGTGACTCTGTAGAACCGAGTCACAAGAAAACAGGGAAACAAAGGTGAGAAAGAAGAAAAGAGGGCAGGGTAGAAACACCCTGACCCCCTAGGCCTACTCAGGGGGTCCCACAAGGACCCCCTGCGCCAAAAAAAAAATATATATATTTTTTTTTAAACGGCCGAATACGCGCTGGGTGCGCGAATCTGGACGAAAAATTTTAAAAAACCGAAGGGAGGGCTTCCGCGCTTCGTTAATTTTAAGCCCTTGGGTGGGCCAGGTCCTGGGGGTATTTAAAAAATGTATAGCGGGGACCCACGGGGGCCCCCGCAGCCCCGGGGACCGCCACCTCCCCGGGGCTCTCTTTTAAAAAAAAAATTACCTGTGTGGGGGGGCTCGAGCCCCCCCACATGCCCCGGGGACCACCACCTCCCCGGGGCACTAACTGTGTAAATGCAGGGGGTCCATTATGGACGCCTGAGCCCCGGGGACCACCACCTCCCGGGGCTTTGCAAAGTTGGGAGGGGGCCGTACAGCACCCCTCCTGGAGCCTTCGATGGCCCTGGGGACCGCCACCCACCAGGGCCGGCTCCTGCAGTGTCCCGGGGTGCCCACCACCGGGACACTGCTGTTTGCTATGGTAGGGCGGGAGTACGTCTCCCGCCCTACCGTAGCAAACTCTGGTTTGGATTTTGGAAGAGAGAGCAGGGAAACCTGCTCTCTCTTCCAAAATCCAAAGCAGATTGCTTTTCCACACGGGGAGCTGCATGTCAGCAGTTCTCCATGTGGAAAAGCAATGCCGGCTCCCGCAGGATGCGGGGAGCCGGTGGGACCGTGGGGGCATTGGGGCTCCCCCCACGGTCCCCAACGAAGTGGCCAGGCTCCGGGGGATGGGGTCCCCGGGGTTACAAGTGGCCCGGGAGGGGGGCCACGCGGCCCCCCTCCCCTCGAAAATAAATAAATAAAGGATAAACATGCCCCGGGGGATGGGGTCCCCGGGGCGAATATAAATTAATGGTAGGAGCCGTTTTTTTCCCCGTAAAATTTGGAGTCGCGACCCTAGCGCGGCGCTCAGCGCGGCCCCCTGGTGTGAATGCGAGGGGTGCGCGGCTCCCAGCGCGGCCCCCTGGTGTGAACGCGAGGGGTGCGCGGCTCCTAGCGCCCCCCCTGGTGTAAACGCGATGGGTGCGCGACTCCAAGTCGTGCTGGGTGCGCGACTCCCAGCAAAAATATTTAAGATGTTTTTTATTATAAACCTAGGTTATATGTTAGGATATTGGGTGGCTCTAAAAAGAGCCCTTGTGTTTATTGGGAGATTTTTGTAGCTACATGTAAGTGCCGATGCAGAGTCTTAAGTTGTTGAGAAGGACTCTGTTTCCCTTATCTGTGAAATGTACACCATCACTCCTGTAGATGCCATCCATATCAAAACGCAGATTGTTGTTGTATATGGACCCCATACTATGGTCTCTGAGATAAGCAGAAACAGCTTTATTGACCTCTGTGCCGAAACACAAGCACTTATAAACTCACCCTGCTGTCAACTACCAGCACTCTAACTATCCAGTCACTATCCATGCACTTGTACAATGACTCAGGCATTTAGACACGCAGTGCTACAGTCAAATGTGCACAATCTATGGAGTCCCCTAACCCCCTGCAGACTACTGGTTCACTCCTGCAAAAACCTAGGTAGTAGCCATGCAGTGCAGCAATCACACTGTCTCACTCTGTCCACTCCTGCAATCATCCAAAACACAAGCACTTATAAACTCACCCTGCTGTCAACTACCAGCACTCTAACTATCCAGTCACTATCCAAGCACTTGTAATCACTATGCCACTATTCACTAATCACAGAGACACTGTTCATCCACTAATGTAACAACTCAAGGAATAATGCAGGCCTTACCCATGCAGTCATCTAATCATACAAGCACTACCTATGCACCTATGGAAGCATCTACATACCACTGATGCACTCATGCAATAACCCAGACACTACTGATGCACTCATGCAATCACCTAATCACTACTGATGCACTCATTCAATCACACAAACACTACTGATATATTCTTGTAATACCACAAGAACTAGTTATATACTAATGCAATCACCTAGGCATTTTTCATGCAGTGATGCAATCACCCACGCGTTACTCATGCAGTCGTACAATCATGCAGGCACTACTGATACACTCATCCAATCACCCAAGCACTACTCATACAGTCTTGCAATCAACCAAGGACTACCCATATATTAATGTGATCACCCAGGCATTATGCAAGCTCTCATAGAATAATGCAGGCATTGCCCAAGCATTCGTGCAATCATGCAGGCATTACCTCTGCACTCATACAAGCTCCTATGTAGTACTGATGCACTTATGCAATCACCCAGGCATTACTCATGCACTTGTCCAATCAGAGAGGTAGTATCCATGTACTCATACAAGCACATACGTAGTACTGATGCATTCATGCAATCACACTGGCACTATCTATGCAGTCTTTCAATCACTCAAGCACTACCTATGAACTCATTCAATAACCCATGCACTACCAATACACTCGTCCAATCACACAGACACTAGATGCACTCATGCAATAACTTACGCACTAACAATGCACTCTTTCAATCACTCAAGCTCTACATATGTGCTCATGCAATGATTCACGCATTACTATACAGTTATTGCTCTTTTTTTAACAGATTAGGTAGTTCTGAACAGAACCGTTTTTTTCTTTTTAAAATTTTTAATTTTTTTGTATTTTTAACTTTTGACATTTTTTTGGGTGTTTTTTTAGAAAAAGGAAAAATAACAAAACAAACTGTTGAACTTTGTAATTAGACTCTCATTGCAAGAAAGAATGCAAAAAAAAATTAACAAAAGTGGTGTCTTGCAGCAGCAACAATAGCATCTATAGACTGTTCGCCACAGCATACTAGTCTCTTGCACTGTTGCAGTGCTGTTCCAAATTTCTGAACTCGGGACGGATGTCAAGTCCACGGTTTTGTCCAGAGGTGCTTGGTCCACCAGCCTGGTCTCTTTGCACTCCAGCTTCCTTGGCACGACGATGCTCTTCACGGGCCAGATGTCGAGGGTGTATTGTCCTCAGATGTTTCCACATGCTAGCTGTTCCGCATGAGTATTTTTTGTTTTCACTTCCCCGTGAGAGCACCCTTGGGCATAGAGTGCAGCTCACCTTAGTGGCATTGACCTTTTTCTTCCCCTCTGGAATTGTAAAGAATTTCCAGACAAGGGACTCCTTCTTTTCTTTCACCTCTTCCTGCAACTCTTCTTCTTCTGATTCAATGTTCACATCAGGAGTAGATGAAGCCATTTTTCTTTTTTGATAAACACCAAAAAAATGTTCAAGGCAGCTAAAAAACAACAGGTGTGCCTCCTAGGATGATCTTGAAGCAATGAAAAAAAAAAAGGGAGGGGGTCCTTCACATTCTAGAAAGAAAACTTTGTAAACCAATCGAATGCTTTCTTTTGAAGTCACGTGGGGTGCGCGCACCCGGCGCGACTTCGCGAAAATATGTTTAACAATAATGTAACTTTATTACAAGTAGAAATATGTGATTTTTTTAAGTAGTTTAGATTATCTCTTGCTCTTATATACACTTTAAAGTTATATACATATAGTTTTGAGACATAAAATAATTTGCGGGAGTCGCGCACCTGGCGCGACACCATACGCCTATGACATAACGCCTGGCCCGGCTCCGCGCAACAGTCGCATACGCAACGCGCAGCCGGCGCGACCCCATACGTACATGACATAACGCGCGTCTTCGTACCGCGCACCCGTCGCATACCAAACGCGCAGCCTGCGCAACCCCATACGTACATGACATAACGCGCGTCTTTGTACCGCGCACCCGTCGCATACCAAACGCGCAGCCGGCGCAACCCCATACCTATATGACGTTACGCAGGACGCGGCACCGCGCACCCGTCTCATACCAAACGCGCATCCTTCACGACTTTAGCAATATGGCGGATAGGCTCCGCGTACCGATCGAGCATACTACACGACCAGTACGCGACTCCAGTTTTTTGCCGAAAAAAAAAAAAAAGATATAGATATTTATTCTAGAAGATACAAAACATTACATAATTATAAAAAAGAAAAGAAAAAATTATTAAAGAATATTAGAGTTCCAAAATATGACAACAAAAAAAATAAAAAAAATATAGGTTTTATAAAAAAATGTATCTGAAATTAACATTTAAAAAACCTTAGAAATTCACTGAAAAAACATAGGTTTCAGAAACGTTATAGTTAGAAATCAGCATTTAAAAACCTTAGAAATTCACTGAAAAAACCATAGGTTTCAAAAACGTTATAGTTAGTTGGACATTTCACTCGTACAAAACCAGTGAAATTCGGCCGTTATAGTTAGTTGAGCTAACTATAACTCGCACCCCCGCAATGCACTGCTGATGACGTCACATATTACATCACTCATGACATGGTCAGTGACATCACTCATGACATCACTGATGACATCTCAAATGACATCACTGATTACATCACTCATGACATCATCCTTGTGATAGAGTGGCAGAGCTCCTCTCACCCTAATATAACCTTTGATACACACACACTAAATTTCAAACTAACATTTTCAAAACAATAGACACACCAATACCAGTTACAACATACCTGTTCACTAATTCCAAGATCTACACACACATCCACTCATTCAGCAACAGTCCTATATAGTTACTCATACCTGCACTCACTCGTCATATGTACTCATACACCTATGCATACACTCACACACCACCACTCATCCATAGAGTTACTCACACACAAAGTCACACATGCAAAGAAAGTATTCAACATCCATTTACTTGCGTATACAATTATACATACACCACCACAGTTACTTCTACAGAAACTAACACATACTTACTCTCTCAAACAATCACTAATACAAACACACTCATTTATGCAGGTACTCTTCCAATCTTTCGCTCTCACATATACTCACTTACATACACTAATACTCACATATACTAGTTTAAAACATATGTAGTTACTCATAAAGACACTACTGAGACATTCATTCACTCACCAACACACCCATACACATTGATCCACCCATACAGTCCTGCACACATGCTGTCTTCAACACATACACACAGTGACTCACTCATTCACGCATCTATGCACTAAGTCATACCCCCACCGAACCACACAGACACTCATACTGATACTCAAAAAACCGACTGATAACCCATAGTGACACTCATGTAGCTACTTAGCAACCCATGCAGCCACTTATACACAAAGTGAGAGACTGATACAGATATTTACACATTTACAGATTATTCACTAACCCATACATTCACTAAGATATGCTTAATCAGTCAGTTATACAATCAGTTTCACAGAAACAAAATCATCCATTTAGACACTTATATATTCACATATTCTTCAATCGACCTTGACATATACATATATAAAACATATTTAATTTTCACAGAAACACACATTCACTGGATGATGTCATGAGTGATGTCATGAGTGATGTAATATGTGACGTCATCAGCAGTGCATTGCGGGGCGCGAGTTATAGTTAGCTCAACTAACTATAACGGCCGAATTTCACTGGTTTTGTACGAGTGAAATGTCCAACTAACTATCTCGTTTCTGAAACCTATGGTTTTTTCAGTGAATTTCTAAGGTTTTTTAAATGCTAATTTCTAACTATAACGTTTCTGAAACCTATGGTTTTTTCAGTGAAAATAAATATATATATATATATATATAATATCTCAAAACTATTACTTAAACTTACCTGTGATCGTTTCCTGCTACATCAATTTTTTATAATTTTTAGAAAACAAAATTATTAGTTATTACTCACTGAGGCCCGCAACCTTGACACCCAGCAGGTTGAGCAGGTCCTGTTCTCGATCAAAGACATCTGCCCAGCGGTGTGTCAGCTGCTGCTGGGTGCAAGTGATTCGCTGCATTCGCCCCCACAGCAGTTGACGCTCCCGCTGGGCATAGCCCTTGCCGGGCTTACTGTTAGCATGCGGGGAAGGTGGCGCTGCACCCAAAAAATGAGCACTGCCACCTCCACCTCGCTAAATATAGGGTAGGCTAAATATAGGGCGTGCCCGAACCACTGCCCTTCTGCACCACCCGCATGGTGTGCAGGTGGTGCCCATGTTGCCTGCTTCTGCCATAGAGAGACACAAAGAGAAAGGAACTGAAAGCAACTAAGGAAGGAGTGGGACTGGAGCAAAAAACGGGAGGACAGACATGATAGGCCAATAAAGGATGGAGTACAAAAAAAGATGTAAAAGAATTCAAATAAACACAAAAATAAACACAGGGACAATTTACAATAACAAAGTATAAAAATGTTGGGATGGAGGAATAAGAAAGAGCAGATGGGGTTGGATAGATTAGGATAGAGAAAAGTAAATGCAGCTAGCAAGGGAAGACAAAAGCAAGCAATCACGCCCATGCAGACTGCGTGGTGCCGTTTGTGCTGATTTTCTCAGTGCGGAACGTGCTACTAGCCTGAAAAAGCAGTGCGATTGGTAACGGAGCCGTTTACGGAGTTCCGTGGAATCTCCCTGCGTGTTCTTGGAACTCTGTGGAATTCCGTGGAGCAAAGCTCTGCAAGTTCTGCCCAGACGTACTTAAAACCTCGTTCTTATTTATAAGGGATACAGCCACCTGCCTTCTTTGCACTAGTCTACAAGTTCCCACTTTTAAGGGGTCTGAACTGTTTTACCACTGTATTGCCAGGCGCAGTGCTTTTAAACCTTACCAAACCTTCTTAGAACTTCCCCCACATATCTGCCCCTCCTAGCGCGTCGAGGACAACACACTTTCATGAAACAGAAAGCTTAGCTGCCTGGTAACTCAGTTTTGTTTTTATGTCAAGGTTGTGTGGTGTTTTTTTGTGTCTTGCCTTTCATAGGTGGAAATTCAAACATGTTTACAAAGCCTTTTATCCTCCCAGGATCACTAAAATGGATACAGCTGGATACATGTAGAGCGACAATTATTTATAGTAATTATCTTAAGTTTGACTATAGATTAAAAATGACCGTCTTAATGACTTGTATAAATTAAACCTTGTATTGTCAGAACACCTGGCTGCTTTGGTGCAATGTTTAGCGATGTATACGTGTATCCATTAGTACCTAACAATACAAGATTTTCCAGGACACATGATCCTGCTCATGACCTTCAAAAGTAAATTACTAAACCTCTCTGGGTGCTTACATTAAGTTTGACTTTGAGCTGTGTGCATTCTGGCCACCTTATTTGTTGATATAGTTAAAGGTATATTTTTCCAGTAAATACATTTACCATGTATACCTACTTTGCACACCTAAGGAATACTACTTACATAAAACAAATATAACCATGTACACATTGTATGTGCACGTTTACTGTGTCTGGGTGGAATATTGTGTCTGTAGGTACTGTTTGTTCTTGTTCGATATTTGTTTGTGCTTGAAGGGCGGGGACACATACTGTGTATCTGTGTCTATTACAGGTGTTTTTCAGACCAGCATTTGTGGCGTTGGGTAGATGAGTGCATGGTGTATGGATGCCAGAATGTATATTTGGTCCCAGTGATTTTTACAGAGGACCTGCACCCTCTACAGCAGCAGGGTTTCAGAGTATTTTTTCCTGCGGAAAGGTACTCTTTCAGTGAATAACTGTCAAGCCACCTCGCCTAAGTGAACCGCCTACACAGGAGCATCATGCAATTCGTCCTTTCCTGCACCATTTTTAATATTCAAGTATGTCCTGATAAACCATGGTTTTGTATGTACAGTTTCTTGTTTACAGAAAAAAGATGATAATTCTCACTCTTACCTGCGCTGCCCCAGTTACAAAACTAGCCATAAACTGTGAGTCAGCAGGCATTAGTGAAGGTATAGAACAAATCCATTGAATGGAAGACTTAAGTTAAGATACAGTCTCTGCCACGGTTTTGGGATCACTGGGCTCTTAAGTAGTTGAAGAGCTTCAGCAGTGCTGTTTTACCACATTAGACAGTGGTATATGGCTGCTTGTCATAGGAAATTTCAAGGCGTGTGAAGTTTCTGGCATGAATTATAGGAGCATTTATCAACATATTTAAAGTAAATAGTGCATGACATAATAACATGCACAAAGCAACATAACAAAAGTAAACCAACAGAGCCCATTGCAAGAAAACTGTCAAACATGTACGCATCACAAAACCAACAGAACACATCATTACTACAGCAAAATAGCACACAACAAATATGCACACACATTCTTGTCACACCTTACCTCCTCCAAAATCCTGTTTTCATAATATGGTGGTAAAAGGTACTTGGAGCAAATACTGCTGTGATTTACCACAAAGCACATGAAATTAAGTCACTCACAGAGGTTTTGTGATCAGTCCCTAAGTCTTTTTTGAAGTGTTGTCAGAACTGCTCTCGTTTGGACACAATTGCAAGCCCTTACATGGCTCAAAACAACAGTATTTAAACTTCCTTTACTGCAAATTTCCAAGCAGTTACTAAGAAAGTGTTTCCTTTTTTTTTTTTATTTCTTCCCATTAAAGGATAGTAAAGAAAGATTCAGCGTCATTGTTCACCGGCAAACACCCTAGTTATGAAAGAAATAACACAACCACAATACACTAATCCCCACTTTTATGGGGGCTGAAACTTAGATGCTGCTTATATCCATTCCACACATTTGGACACTAGTTTGTACATTTCTGTGTACCAACTGTCTAATATTGAAGAACACGCAGAGTAGGTGCCTGTCTTTTTGTTATGGGTTAATGCATCAAAAGGTTTATGTTGAGCACATACTGCAGTTCGCACGGCCACTTTTATGCAAGGAATAGCTCCAAGTGTTGTCATTTGAGCTGCCCATTAACCTCAATTCAAACAGAAAAAAATGTCTGCTGTGAAAAAAAAACATTTTTGGGCACCAGCCTCCAGTAGGTATGCTTTAGCAGCTTTATTCATCCAATACTTTAGAGGTGTGATGCTGGAACGCACAACAGTTATGTTGGGAGTGGTTCAAACCTCAGTAAAAATGTGAATGCCAATGTTTATTTCTAACTTACCCCTGCTTAGAACTTTAGTAAATAGATACCAAGCTTTACATCTGTCAAATGAGAGCCACAATTTTCAACAGCATAAAAATTACTAAATGAATTGAATGCCTCACACAATAAAGACTCTAGTTAAACAGACCTGTTTTAAGGAGCAGCTGCGGCGCATAATTACTGCTCTCTTTATCTGCCCGGGTCAATTGCGGAGAGTTCTGATGTTGAATTTCAAAATTACATCCTTCCCTTTCTGTGGCAGCCTACTTAGTCTAAGGAAGGCTTGTCACTGTGCAAAATCCTACTCCTTCCAGAGTGTGGTAGTAAGCTGGAGGTGTCTGAAGATGTCTATGATGGCCAATACATCATACTGTCTGAACATGACACCATATGAAAACTGCAGTAAACATGCTGTGGCAGACTTTCCCAAGTTCTTTAAAGTGCACTCCGAGAAAGACTAAGGTTCAAAGGGATTGGCACACAGCATACTCTACCAAAATGTGGAGCTTGTCTCTTCCCATTTTTTGTGCAGTGCTTTGATTTTTATGCACTCCGGCATGTTCTGACAGAGGATGAAGATGACAAAGTATGAATAGTGTCAGTAGTGGTGAGTGCAGAGATCTCCGTGTTACTTTGACCATCTGCCTTCTACGTTCACACGTTCGCTATGAAAACAAACATAGGCTAAGCTTTTGCTGCCTTGTCATATTTGTTTCTCTTGGTGTTCTGACCGATAATATGCATATGCTGGATAATCCTTAATTAATCTGATGGAGCGAGGTAAAAGAAAAAAAATTTGGAACCCCCAAATAACCATACTAATAAATTGATATTATTAATTGCGTGTCAAATTAATCCCCCAAAAATTTCACCTTTTTGGTAAACACTTGCATGAAGGGTAACAAATTTATGTGCAAAGTTAACCTATTTACAATTGTAAAAGTGAAGTAATACTAATCTAGTGATTTGCGTACTAATTAGAGTGAAATTGCATAATTTGTGCTATGTAGTAAAATTGTTTTGTGGCAAAAGAATGAAGATGGTAAGTAAACATGGCTTTAAATGTCGCTTTTGCTAGGTAACACCTAATTGGGGTACTTAGAATGACGGGTGGGAAACAGAAAGGCTTATTTTCATCGTTTTAATTATGATGGTGTTTGTTTTCATGATAGTTCGTTCGGGCATGCTAGGCCGTGCTGTAAAAATGGCTGCCGAGGCAAATGAGCTCAGTGCGCAGACGCAAAGATGGCCTCTAAGCGGAAGAAAGCCGCAGAAACATGTCACGTGGGTGCGAGTCGAGCACAGAGTGAGAAGTGTCAAGGTCAGGTCGACCTGACCCGAGGTGAATGCCAAGAAAGACTCATCGTGAATCCGTGAGAACAGGGGACGAGCATTAGAGAATAAACAATGGACTGTTTTAAATGAAGTAGCAAAAGGAGAAACATTAGATGAACTTTTAATCGGATTGTTATTACCCAAAGGCCGTGTGAAAGGACGAAATCATAAACAATTACAGAACCGGTTTGAACAAGGAGGGCAATGAGGTGATTCTTGCCACCCCTCCAATGGACCAATTAGCGTGATTCTCGCCCCCAAAGATTGCAACTTTATGTTTAGTAACTTAGTAGTAGGGTATAAGAGGGCCTACTCTTAAGTAGGAGGAGCGCTATTCATGCATAATTTTTGAGCACTGAACATTGATGCTGAAGAAACTGATGCTATTTTCTATAGGCCATTTTCTAATAGAAATTTTCATTTTTGAACTCTAAACTTGACTTGGGAAAGGAACGAGAACGATGCGGGAAATCTGTATAGGAGGTCCGTCGAGGAGGCCTGTTTAGCGGGACAGACAGTCAGATTTGGGAATTCCATGCTGTGATTATCTGCTTTGGTGAATTTTATTCTTCATCTAAAAGGGGTATGCATAAATTTCTTTCTAAAGCTTATTTCTTATAATGATATTGAAATGTATTAAAACGATTAATAAAACTGAATGTTATTCATGCATTTAAAGAAAGTAGAATACCTACTCTTAAGTAGGAGGAGCGCTATTCATGCATAATTTTTGAGCACTGAACATTGATGCTGAAGAAACTGATGCTATATTCTATAGGCCATTTTCTAATAGAAATTTTCATTTTTGAACTCTAAACTTGACTTGGGAAAGGAACGAGAACGATGCGGGAAATCTGTATAGGAGGTCCGTCGAGGAGGCCTGTTTAGCGGGACAGACAGTCAGATTTGGGAATTCCATGCTGTGATTATCTGCTTTGGTGAATTTTATTCTTCATCTAAAAGGGGTATGCATAAATTTCTTTCTAAAGCTTATTTCTTATAATGATATTGAAATGTATTAAAACGATTAATAAAACTGAATGTTATTCATGCATTTAAAGAAAGTAGATAAACTTTATTATAATTAAAACTACGAGTCTGTGGTTCTTTAGCTCAATAATAAGTGTAATGTTTTAATAAGGTTTGGCTGTGATTGAGCTGGTCTTAATCACCATCAACTTATTCTACTAGTTGGTCCATCGGCCAAAGAGCGGAATACCTTGATGTTCCTTGAACTGACAGGATTAAAACTGATTATGTATGATGTTTGAGGAAATATCCTGTTAATTTTTAACAAGGTATCCCGTTCCTCCAGCAACCTCATTCTTCTCTTTGGTAGTAGTGGATGTGACCCAGGGAAACAATTGAGAGAGTGTATGGTTATGCGGTGTTATGGGCCCCACCGTCGTAAGGTATAGTTGCTGTGTGTCATCTTTTACCTGGAGGTTATATCCAAAAGAGAAGAATTTATATTTGTCGCGCTGGATCAAATCCCTCCCCACAGCATTCTTAGGCTCAAGAGGACTGCTCTTTTTTTATGCATCTTTAGTGCACTTGCTGTGCTAGATGCAATTCCTTCTAGTTTGTGGAAGTAAGTTGGGGGTGTCTGAGGATGCATTTCCTTGCCCATTTCTCAGGCAGTCTGAACATAACTATTTGAAAACTGGGGTAAACATGCTGGGGCAGATTCTCCTAAGCTCTCTAATGAGCTGTTTGAGAAAAACTAAGGACTGTACTTGTAATAATGCAGACAGAACCATCTCCATGTTTTGGTGGACGGTGAAGGTGGCAACCAGCCACAGGTAAGACCAATCTGTACCTAAATACTGGAGACAGCAAGGGCACGTTGGTTCAGATCTCATTTAGGAAGCAAAGGACCTGGGTTCATTAAATTCATTCCAAATGTGATGGAACAATTTAAATAGTTACACAGCTAGTTAAGTAATGGGCCATGGAAGATATGTATCTATACTCAGCTATTTGGGGCAAGTTCTGACTCCTAATCTGTCTGCTCCACTTAAGTCAATTACCCAGAATTGCTTGTCGGTGTAGTACAAAGTGAAGCAAATTGAAAAATGAAGGCCACCCTGAGATGGGTACTGTGTACAGTAAGAACTACTCTCCTCCCTCTTTCCTTGCTGAGCACAAACTCTATCTACATCCGCAATATCAACAACTCTTTTGCTACATTGCAAAGTACTGATCCTTCAGCCTTGCAATGTCCCCCACAACAGATGAAGTAGAGTGTATTGCTTTTAAAGAATTTTTTAATAATGGCCAGTTCAAAGAGAAGGAAGGACTTCAGTTTTACTGTGGTGATCTTCGATAGACAACACACCCATTGTAGGTTGCCAACTGGATCAGGTAGGTGACCAACTTCTTATACTATGTGCGTGTTTGACTACTCACATCATGGTCGAAGAACCTCCACCCATGTACTTGTTGTAATCAGGTATACAGGTGGGCTTGTGGACTCAAGACAACTGACCTCCAAACTAGGATGGAGAAGTGCTCTCACTATGAATTGTAGGGAGCATATACTCACCAAGCCTAACGGTTTGTTACACTGCTCTGATCTTTTTGGAGCTGCTTAAAAACACGCCTCTGTGAAATCCTTTTTGGTGCTTTCGAATTCTACCACACTCCATAGTGCCAGCTTTACACACCTCGCTGAACAGCTTGACTCCTGTATAGAAATTATCCACATTACGGTTATAACCTTTATGAAAGATTGATTCTGCAAGCTCCCATACAATCTTCTCGCTAATTCCTAATGTGGAAAGGTAACACTATATCTATGCTCCGGCTATTTACATAACCAGTGGAGCTCTTGCACAGCTTTTGCTTGGTATGTGTTACCTGAAGAGCAGCCACCCTTTTGTATATGATTGACTCGTTGACTGCTATATTCCTCCCAAGAGCATAAATCTTTGGAAACCTGGCAGACAAATGCTTCACGTCGGGCTGAATTCTGAACAATTTGCCGTGCTCTGGATGGTCCCAGGGCAATGCTGCACAATCATCACTGTAATGAAGCATAGGTTGAATAATCAAAAACCTGTATCTCCTCTTGCCTGGTGCAAAGCTGGGTGTTATCCAAACCAAACAAGTACACCAATAGGACCGTCCGGTTGGCTTGTTGACTATTCCCAAGTTGAGCGTAGGTCCCAGAAAGATTAAGAAATATTTTCAATTTCCCAGTTGGAGTTCACTGATGTGACCTAGAATGAGGCCTCAGAGGGCTTCCATCCTCCCCCAAAAACAGTTTTGCATGCAAATTAGTTTGCTGTACAATTTCCTCTAGGAAATGATCATCTACAAAAAGATGAATGTAGTCAGGCCAAAACAATGCAATATTAATTTTACATCTGAATTGAATGGGGGGTATACATGGCTGAACTAAATTGTGTGCTGCCAATCAAGCACACTCACTATGCTCTCTGCGGTACCTGCCTGCAATTTGTATTGAGCTACCATGCCTCTGCCTCTCAGCTTCACAGATTGTGCTTGTGAAGTGACATCACAACTACCATGGGCATGCTCTTCAGAATCACTGGAAGATGAGCCCTCATTGGACGGTACTCCTTCCAGATTCTGCTTGATGATCATCTCCCCCACATCATGTCTCAGTACTAGATCTTACCTTGAAGCTCTCCTCCATTATTTCAGTTAGGGCCTGGAAAGCAGTCACCCTATAAGATCTCATCTCTGTTTTCTTTCTAAAACTGTCTTCCCTACTGTGTCCGAGGTAGAATGCAAAATTACTCTTGGAAATAATTGATCTGTGTGTGTGATCTACTGTAAGTGCGCAATGCAATGCCATCAGATCAAGAATGTAGTAGTCTGATAGCAGTCTCAATAAAAAGAAAACAACTTTTTATCTGAATCCATGCTGTGATGCAAAAAATTTCTCCGAATAAGCTAAAAGAGGAAATCCTACAAAATGGCCTAATCTTATAACACAAATCAAAAAGACTCCGCACATAGTCGTCCCAGAGACAACGTGCTGTGAAAGAGCAGTATGTGTGACACAGTAAAGTTAGGCAGGTGCCCAGCCACCCTGCTTCTGCCCAACACAGCATAGGGCAGAGTGTCAGCCCACATCAGCCATTGATCAAATGTTGTGCTATTCACATTTTACTTACTGACACCACAGCATACTTCATGGGGCAATGAGTGATCCCACTTCAGCCATTGGTTATGTATTCAGCCATTCACATTTACTTCCGCCCCCCACCACAGTATAAGGCAATGCATCAGCCAACTTGAGCCATTGATCAGTTATTGTGCTATCCAGAATTTACGTCCGCCCACCACTGCATATATCATGGGACAATGGGTGAGCCCACTTCTGCTATTGTTAGTTTTTCACCCATTCACATTTTGCTCCCACCCACCACAGCTTCCTAAATGCTTTGAGCATTGCATAATGTCAATTGCTAATAACTGGTCAAAGTCTAAAATGTTGCTGTAGATTTTCCAATCTACAGAGATTGGTCTATAATTCCTGGGGAGTCGTTGACTTCTTTTGGTATACTACCACTGAATGCTTCAGATGTAGTGCCTCTGATCTCACCTGTTATGTGCGAAAATAATTTTACTTGAAATATCAGTTTTCTTATTCATCAAAAAATATAGTTGATGCTCTTTCACTGCATTCAATTTAGGGAATGCTTTACAAATGAGAGGCATTTCATTAAGCTCCAAAGAATACAGATCTCATGCCCTTTATCTGCTCTGAATGTTAGAAATACTTTACTCGTAAGTCACTTCCTATTAAGCTTCAAAGAATATACACAGAAACAAGCCCATTTCGCTGCATAGAGTGCGATAAGATGTTTTACCCATAAACTGTATCTTATTAGTAATGAAAGAATTCCCACAGGAGTTGAGCCATTTAATTGCACCTAATGTGAGAAAATGCTTTAATTATGAGTCATACTGTCACAAAATACACACAAAAGTAAGGTCTTTACATTACATATAAAATGAGAAAAACTTTACTTGTAAGTCTGATGTTATTACTCACTAAAGAATACACACAGGAGTTAGGCTCTGTCACTATACTGAATGTGAGAGAAGCTTTACTCATAAGTCATATTTTATTGCTCGCTCAAGAAGAACACGAGTGATATCCTTTAATTGCGCAGAATGTAAGAAATGTTTTACTTGTATATCTTCTGTTCTGAATCATCAAAGACTACTCATGAAAGCCCATTTCACTGCACTGAATGTGGGAAAGGTTTTACTCGTAAGTCACATAAGAGACCCTGTGAGGTGAACCCTTTCTGTTTCACAGTGTGAGAAGAGGTTTATTCATATGTAGCAGAGGTCTGTTTATTAGACTGAGTTAGAGAAAAGATGTACTCGTAAGTAATACCTTATTAATACCCATAAAAAACAGACACATGACTGAACACCTTTCACCTCACTGAATGTGAGAAATACTTTGGTCACTTGTGTTAATCTCTGAAGAATATACACTGAATTGGGGTTATTCACTGCACCAGGTATGAGAGAATTTTATTCATTAGACATATCTTACACAGGACGTAGGCCATTTCATTGCACTTAGTGTGAGAAAAATGTTTAAGGTTTAATCATGAGTCACATCTTGTTAGTCATCACAAAATAGACACAAGAGAAAGGTTTGTTTCATTGCACCAGAAATGCTTTACTCAGGTCACATCACAATAATGACAAAGTGTATATTATCTATCAAAAAGTACGAGAGACGGGGGGGACTAGGAGCTGGAAGGAGATCCCGTGCTTCTGGGGTTAAGATAAATGCAAAAACTAGGGTCACTGTTCCTAATTAAGAGAGGAAAGAAGTATAAACAGGTTGAACAAAGGTTGGGCACATGTAGAGTGGCAGTCAACAAGACTGTTTCATGTTGCCCTCACACATCCCGAAGGATGTCATGCTTCATCATAGGGCTGTTGCTCCTCGTTGGGCCGGCGCTGCAATGCCCCACAGGTCCCCTGAAGGGTCACTTTGGCGGAGATCTTTTGTTTCGATTGCCGTATGATGAGTGCAAGTAAGAGTCTACGGGGGTGGTGGTGAGTGTGCTATGATGCGAGTTAAAACTGATTAGGGAAATCGCCAAAGCTTAAATAACTTGACTCCCCTATCAGATTAAAAAACCTATCTAGGTTGATGCTACTAATGGGGTCATAATTTACCCTAGTAGCTTGACGTTCGTACCCTCGATAGGGTCAAACTCTGGTCAACATGTTTTGCGCCCCTAGTGGTCAGGAGGATCCGTGGTGCTACTTCAGGACAGAAATAATGGGTGAATTTTCCTACCCCACAATTGTGTTGATAAAGGTGTCCTATAAGTGGTACTCTCTTGTCTCTGTGTTGGCTGGCCAATCTATTAGGAAAGAAAAGAATAAAGCAACAAAATCGTCATGTTTCTGGCATAAGAACATCTTATTGACCAGAATGTCCCTTCTCGTGGACCAAAATGCATGTCTAGAGCTAAAGTGGCTTCCAGACATATGTAAATAGATGCAAGACACAGTAAACATCGTTTACCACGCATGCGAGACAACGCATGCCATTAGAACGTGATGTATCAACGCGGTCGTTGTAACGACCGCGATGTAATGGCATGCGTTGTAAATGCATGCGGACTAACGTGCCATATTCGACACGGTAAACATCGTTTACCACGCATGCGAGACAACGCATGCCATTACAACGCATGTTGGAACAACGACTTGCGTTAGGGGGCAGAAGGTGTTGGATTTAAAATCCAACACCTTCCCTACTGTTGCAGACGGGAGTTGGAATAGTAAATTATACTATTCCAACATCCAGCGCCCCTTACAGCAAGTCGTTGTTCCGACTTGCGTTGTAAATGTATGCGATGTAACAAAACGGTCGTTGTAACGACCGCAATGTAATGGCATGCGTTGTAAACGTGCCATATTCGCAAGACACACAACATATAAGGAAATAAAACATGCGGACATCGTGCAGTTTAAAATCAAGTATATCTCATATTGGTGTTTCATTAACAAGAGGAATCAGCCTGGTTTTTGTAAAAGCTGATGCCCCTGTGCGGCTGATATATAGTCATTAGAATAAATCAATATCGTGCAATTGAAATGCCAAGTACATTCTATTTAGAAATGGCGTAAATGTTTGTCACATTGGTGCCACTGTGCAACTGATACATATTGCCCAGTGAAACAAAAACCTGTTTGTGTAAGTTACATGCCACCGTTTTGCATGCAAAAGAGGTGGTCAGGCATTGTAAACCGGGAGCGTGATATTATTCGTTGCTCCCCTGGTTTAACATATCGGAAAATAATTGTCTTACCTAAGACTGAGAGTAGAGGTGCCCCCCTGGGATGAGGCAGAGGTGCCGCGCTCAGGTGTTCTCAACTAGAGGTATGGGAGCAGGGTAAAAAGATTTTGGACATGACGGCAATACCACACCAACCAATGGGATCCCAGCCACAGTCACACACCAATGAAGAAGCCAAGGTCACCCACAAAGAACACACATAGACAACTACCAACATTGCAGCCCGGACCCTGAGGAGTGCCAGCAGTCACACACACAACGTGTCACAATCACTGACAGGTGTAAACAACAAGTGCCAAGGGGAATCCTGACTGTGACCCATCTGCGTCTGCACACAAACTCAGCCCTGACAGCAAACACACCTATGGGTGACACCCTCATGACCAGTAATGTGCCATGCACCCACACCACAGAGAACCCAGGGAGAAGACTTTGGGGGAACATAGGTCAACTCAGCAAGCATCACAAACAGGTACAACACTAGGGATCCCAGCATGCACAGCAAAACGGAAGTGAACACACAGACATGCTCATACAACACACACCTTGGGCGCAGGCAATGTCACAGGAGTACACACTGCCATGAGGGGACTCCACTCCTGTGTGAGGAAAGCTGTGCCATATGTTGCCTCAGTAGGGCCCCATCATGTCAGCTGAGCACTTGGTCACACAATCAACAATTAGCACCAAATGAAGGCTCCCGTCACATCAGCCTGGTCAGTGCCAACGAAATCATCAGCACAGATCCAACACACTTGTATAGCAATGTTGCACTGACAACACAGATGAGTCCTTCCCCATTGATGCCCAAACCTGCATGTCCAGTGGAGATGGCCACATGGTCAGGGAAGTAGACGAATTGAACAATGGCAGGCACAACAGATGTGCAGGGGTGGAAGCCACAGATGTGAAATTGCTAATGTAAGTAGGAAATCCCATTGCCAAATATTGAAAACATGACACCCTCAGATGCTGCTAAGGATGACATGGATACACCACAGGATAGGACACATTCTCCCTGGACCACATGTGTTCCTGCACAGTAACACTTCATTATCATGAGACCAAATATCACCATCACTGCAGCAAGGGCATGGTTAGCATCATCAACAACATGTACATCAGAAGCAAAAGCACTAGAGAACAGAAAGTTGCTTTATTCAGCATATGTGTGTCCAAAAACTCCGAGAACAGTAATGCTCCAACAAAGGCCAATGGCCAGTCAATCAAGTAAGTCAATACAGGGTGACAGTGGCAGATGTCACCCTACGCATGCCTGCACTGCACAAAACCAGGGACAATCCACTAGGAGGGGCAACCGGGGGGGCAGGCCAGGCACCGCAGGGACAGGATCAGGGCTCACCAGGAGGAGGCAGGGAAGGGGTGGTGGGTGCTGGAGAGCCACTGACAACTGCAGTGGCATGTCTGACATGGTGTGTGCCGGCACAACTGGGGAGCATGACGCAGATGTTGTGGGTGCCGGCACGACTGCAGTGGACCCTGCAGATGGAGTGGACAGGTCCGCCACTGCAGTGCCCAAGTCAGACAGGGTGGTAGTGGACTCCACTGCAGTGCCTACCTCCAGGGGAGGAGAATGGGGAACAGGCAAGGTGGGCTGGACAGAGGGGAGGACACCCTCACTACATCAGTGGCACAGACAAGCGCAGCGGGGGTGTGGTGCCGGGAGAGCAAGTGGCAGGGGGAGAAGGCCGGATCCTCTTGGGGATGGTATATCTGTGGGTGGGGGAACCTGGGGCAGGGTGTGGTGGGGGCACCTGTGGATTGGGGGCCTGAGGGATGGAGGAAGGAGACCTGGTGCCTGAGCTGCAGGGCGGTGGCGGGGTCTTGCTCTTACTACTCCGGGGGGACTTGCGGGTGGGGGCCTCAGTCTGTCTGCGCCTGGGGGAGGGTGTCCGGGGGCGAGGGGCACTCTGCTCCGTGTGGGTGGGCTTCCTCTTCCCCCTGGATGCTGGAGCAGCTGGATCGTAGGGGATGAGGCCGAGGTCACAGAGGAAGAGCCGCTGTGACTTTGGGGTTGCAGGTGAGGCAAGGGAGGGTGCTTTGGAGGGAGAGGCAACTGAGGACTGCGCAGTGCTTGTGGATGCGTGTGTGTGTTCCAGGGCCCCATCCCCTGTGACTCTGGTTTCAGTCCCCTGACTGTGCGTGCGTGTGCGTTTTGTTTGTGGCGTGTGTGTCTGTGTGCTGGACGTGTGTGTGCTGGTGTGTGCCTGTGCCGGTGTGTGTGTGCTTGGGACGGGTAAGGTGCTGGGGAGTGTGGATGGAGCAGAGGCAGGAGGGGTGAGGGACTGTCTGAGGAGGGACACTGCTGCCGTCAGGGAGGAGTCCATGGACCTATTGCCCCTCTGTAGGTCAGACATGCCCGATGAGATGCCCTCCATGAACGACACCAGCTGAGTCAACAGAGCGGTGTGCGCATGGAGGACACTCAGCATGGCTGTCTGCCCTACATGGAGCTGGCGAAGGAGGTACACAGACTCCTCACTCAGGGCAGCAGGGAACACAGGGGCAGGGGGTGCGGTGCCTGGCCCGAAGGAGACACGCTCCCGAACATGGGAGCCTCCACGGACCTGGGGAATGGGAGCCGATGGGAGGGCGGTGGAGGTGCTGGTGGTGGCGGGGACAGCAACACTAGCTGGGGTGTGGTGGCTGCTGACACCCGCCTCCATAAGGGAGTCATCCTCCGAGCCGCTGTGGTCCTCAGCTGAGGTGGATGCTGCTGAGGACTCCTCGGTGTGGCTCCCCTCGCCCTCCGTGCCACTGGGTCCCTCCGACCACTCCTCGGCTGCTGACCCAGTCTGGCTCTCCGGCTCCTCCTGGTCCGTGGAGCTGTCCCCTTCCGTGGCCGTGGATGTATCTGCAATCAATGGGGAAACAGACAGACATCAGTCACCTGCACCAAACGCACACACCACTGTGAGCACAGCACATTACAGAGCAAGCCCTAGGCATCATTAGTTGAACATTGCTAAAAGTGCCCTAACTGAACAGGAGAAGCCAATTGTCAGTCTGATGCCAACCATGGCACTCACATCCCACATGGCCTTGCACCCATCTGTCTGGTGTCTGTTGGATAGCAACACCCCAGTGTGGACACATGCACCACCTACACAGTAGTTGGACAGTGCAGAGGACACGGTGTAGCATGTGGACATGCACACATCACAACTCTTGCCACTGAGTCAGTACAGGTTTCCGGATGAAAGGGATGCCCAGAGTCAAATAGGAAATGCATGTGATGCATACCAGCGACAGACACCATGATGCACCCATGTCCTGATAGCCATCGCCACAATGGTGTGCATGTAGCACATGTCACTCCCCTGCAGGATCACCAATAAGTAGACACATGCCATGGCGGAGGCATGACTGCTAAGTCATACATCACTGTCTCAGTGATGTATGACTTGGCAGCCAGACAACAACACTCTGCACTGTGTCACAATAGTAGGTCATGGGGAATGCAAGTCCTGGAGCTGCACAAGTGCACATGTACATCCCCCACACAACACATCATCTTAACCCTCATCTGTCCAGGTCATACCGATTGGACATATGGGAGACCTGTGACACTACCCTCTGAACCTGAGCCCCTCACAATCTGCTTTGAATGGGAAACAGCTGCCTGAACTTCACATTCGCATACCCCAGTCTGCACGGGCAGCTGATCAAACACCTATGTGACACACAAGTATCGTCTCCTATGGTCACATCTCCAGTGGCATGCTGAGCCCCTACCGAGAAACACCCCAGCAGTCCTGGCAACAGATCCACAGCACACTGACACAGAGGCAGACACCTGAGGGGTCAAATCACTGCGCACAACGTGTCAGCTGATACACGGGAGTGGGAGTACAGGTGTATTGGATGGGCTGGAGTAGGCATGACTGTCCTGCCCCACATGAATGAGGGATGAGCCCTGGACAGTGGATAGCTGGCTATGTATGTGTGACACACGTAATCTGCACACTCCTGGGGCCCAAACATTGTTCCCACCCGCTGCATGGGTGTGTGCCAGATACCCCAGGCACATGTGGTGGCTCAGCTCAGCAAGTGGACCACATGTCAAAGAAACACGCAGATTACATGTCCAAACACAGGCATTGTGTGAACAATGGACCCACCCATGATGCCCACAACAGAGTTAGGGAAACAGATGCTGTCCCCCACCTTGAGTGAAGCAAACTGCAAGGACACAGTCCCAAGTGACACAATTCCCTGAATGTAAGGGCCACACCTGGGTATCAGATGAGGAGTGGGCAGTGCACAATAGAGGGACATGGCTCCTGGACAACATGACTGCTGTACTGTGGCAGTTTAACCAGGCCAGAGGAGGGCACATAGCATGTAATACAGAGTTCACAGTGCAGTCTTTGACTCACCCCCTCCTTGCTGCTGTCTGGCCTTCAGCTGCCCATCCAGGTCTGGAAACACCACCGCCAGGATCTGGAGCATGTGGGGGGTCAGGGTCCGTGTTCCGCCCCTCCTGCGAGGAGGCGACAGCTTCAGCTGGACCCGTGCAATCCTCCGGATCCAGCCCCGAAGGTCCTGCCACCTCTTCTGGCAGTTGCGGATCCGGCGCTTGTAGACCCCCACGGACCGGACAGCCCGGACAATGTCCTTCCAGATCTCCTGCTTCCGATGGGCATTAACCTGTGAGGATGACAAAGTGAAAAGGCCATTACTACACATGCAACATATCCGTGCATGACACAGTTGTATATACATGTCTCAATCACAGGGGCACATGATGTACACAGGCAGTGCAACGCTGCCCATGGACAGTTTGCCAGAAGTCACTACATGGTATCATTGCCTGGGAAGTAAAACCTTGTTCAAATGCACTGTCACTGCACCATACCTGTCCAGTGCATGTCACTACACACTATGGGGGGTGACAACTACTCAGTGAGCCTGCTAGCCAGTGGCGTGCAGCCTTTCAGCCTTGCTAGTCAGACAAAATGCACATTCAGAAAGGCAGTGCACAGAACACTCACCTGCTCCCCTGGTGTCCCATACAGCTTGCTGTACTGTGGAAGTAGGCTGTCCAGCAGGGCCTGGTTCTCCTCAAGGCTGAAGGCTGGGGCTCTCTCCACAGTACGTGCCATTGCAGGGTCCAGAGGGGGCAGAGACAGCAGCAGTGCAGTGGCAGATGTCGTCCTGGAGCATGTAGTGCAGGCAAGTGAGCTCTCAGGGGAACAGCCAGCAATATATATGTGCTGCAGAGGCAGACACTGTCCCATGTGTCCAAAGTGATAGGTCCAAGTCGTTTGCATCTTCTGAATCTGGCCAATCCATGGAATAGCAGCACCAATACACGCCCACAGCATCCTTCAAATCTTCAACTACATGACATACATGATTTTGCAACATTGTTGTGGGTGACCAACTGAATTTCCAGCAACCGACTCGTTCGAATTTCGAAAACGCGTCCGTTGCCAGGCTAGGCCATTGACAATGGGTGCGCACCGATCGGTCCATTGCGGTTCAACGCGTACAGGGGTACAACGCGTACCCGCACACATTGAATGCAATGGGCCGGCCGGGTGCACCGATCGGTCCATTGCGGTTCAACGCGTACAGGGGTACAACGCGTACCCGCACACATTGATTGCAATGGGCCGGCCGAGTGCACCGATCGGTCCATTGCGGTTCAACGCGTACAGGGGTACAACGCGTGCACCGCACACATTGAATGCAATGGGCCGGCCGGGTGCACCGATCGGTCCATTGCGGTTCAACGCGTACAGGGTACAACGCGTACCCGCACACATTGAATGCAATGGGCCGGCCGGGTGCACCGATCGGTCCATTGCGGTTCAACGCATACAGGGGTACAACGCGTACCCGCACACATTGATTGCAATGGGCCGGCCGGGTGCACCGATCGGTCCATTGCGGTTCAACGCGTACAGGGGTCCATTGCGGTTCAACGCGTACAGGGGTACAACGCATACCCGCACACATTGATTGCAATGGGCCGGCCGGGTTCAC
Source organism: Calotriton arnoldi (assembly GCA_963921515.1). NCBI lineage: Eukaryota > Metazoa > Chordata > Amphibia > Caudata > Salamandridae > Calotriton > Calotriton arnoldi. The sequence goes on from CAWUFW010000282.1 coordinate 3,294,072, forward strand.
CGATCGGTCCATTGCGGTTCAACGCATCCCTGTACAAGTGACTGGCATATGTCACCATGCCTGTCTCAGATGAACATATGCCAGCCACAAATAGCTCCCAGGGAGTGAGGGGCACACCTACAACACCACAGCCTGTCCAAACTGTATCATAAGGCATGTAAGGCTGCATTTCCTATTGTGTGTATGTTGGTGTACATGTTGTCCTGTGGGTGTCACCTGGGGGCAGCCACCCCCAGGCTCTGCACGTGTTCATGGGGACAGGATCCTGGGTGTTACGTGTACATGACCACTGTGATGTGCAACTGTTCATATCTGAGCATGTGCCATGGTCACATTTCATGGTGGTGTATGTGTATGTCATGTCACATACCCCGTGAGTCCCATGTGGGACGGTATGTTTGAGCCAGGGTGACCCAGTGGCACAATAGTGATGGTCCTCCACAGTCTGTGTATATGTAGTGTTTACAATGTCTCTGATTTCATGTGCACAATGGGAGACAGTCTCCACATCCACGTTGTGTGTGCATGGACTTTGATGTTGTGCGTGTGTGTGTCACAGACGTCCATGTCTGTCCTGCAGAGGCAAGTGGAACCACTACCTGTGGGGGTCATGGTTGTTTTGCTGTGGTGTATACATGATACTCCATGTAATGCCAGTGTCCATGTGGCAATACAGGGTCCCTGGGAATGTACCTGTCGTTGAGCTGTGATGCCTGGGGCACATCTGTCCTCGCATGTCACTGTGGGGGGTGATTGTGACATGGCAGCAGGAGATGGGAACTGTGACACAGCCTCATGATATCCAATGGGCCAACCTGGGACTTATTGATGCCACTTGTTGAACCGTGATGACAGATGTTGGCCATGTATGTACCATACATGTCCTTACGGAACTGCACACTTCATGTAGTTGTGCCTCATAATGATGTGATATTGAGTGTGTTCAATGCCGCATATGTGGGGTGACTGACAATCTTGCTTTCTTCTCCTCTGCACTGCAGGGCTCCTGCTGTCCATAGACCATTCCCAGACCTGGCAACGATGGTGGAACGGGACAGCATCCGACGGTACCGCTTCACCAGGCAGCTGATTGAGGATTTGGCAGTGCAGTTGGCCCCACATTTGCAGCCTGGCCGGCCGTATCCTACAGCGCTGACCCCCAAGGTGAAGGTGATGGCAGCCCTACACTTCTTTGCCACCGGTACCTTTCAACATACTGTGGCGACTGCTGGTGGGATGTCACAGACCATGTTCAGCCGTGTGCTCCGCGATGTTTTGGAGGCAATGTTGCTATACCTGAACCGGTACATCTATTTCCCTAGACTGCAACGACTCAATGACGTGAAGAGTGACTTCTATGCCCTGGGGAGGATGCCGCATGTCATTGGCTCCATTGATGGGACACATGTGGCTTTGGTACCACCACAGGCACATGAACAGGCCTACCAGTAACCGCAAACACTACCACTCGGTCAATGCACTGGTGGTGTGTCTTGCAGATATGACCATCTCACACGTGTGTGCCCGTTTCCCTGGTTCAGCACACGATGCCTTTGTGATGAGGAGTAGTCGCATCCCCAGGATGATGGCACAGATGCAGAACCAGCGTGCCTGGCTTGTCGGTGTGTACTGACTTTGTGCCATTGTGTGTGATCTGATCTGTAGTATTCCGCCCACTTTTCCAAGTCAGCTAATGTGCACTTGTCTGTCCGTAGGTGACTCGGGATACCCCAACATGCCGTGGTTGCTGACACCCCTCAGGAACCCTGTGACACCAGCCCAGATGCGCTACAATGAGGCACATGGTCGGACCAGGAGAGTGATTGAGCGGACATTTGGTCTCCTGGAGAGCCGCTTCCGCTGCCTCGACAAGACAGGAGGGTCCCTCCCATATGCCCCAGCGAAGGTGTGCAAGATTATCATCGTCTGCTGCATGCTCCACAACCTGGCAGTGCGGAAGGATGACAATGACCAACATCCGCCACCTGTGGAGGATCCTGGCCTGGACCACGATGCCAGTGATGATGATGATGATGGTGATGTCCGCACACAGCTCATCACCAACTTCTTTAGCTGAATGTGAGTATCCTGAGGTGTCATGTCAATGATGTGAGTTGGCATGATATGTGTAGGTGGTGCTCTGGTGCTGTTAGAGTGTGTCCATGGGCTACTTGACTGGATGTGTGTAGCGATGTGTGCTTACAGGTGGTCTGTACTCCCCAACAGTGTTAACATGCTAACTTGGTTCTGGGTGGGTATCTTGTAACATGTATTGTGCATGAGTTTTGCTGTTCTGTCCTGTTCTCCATTGCTTTTGACTGTGTGTCATTTCTGTCCTTCACAGGGTACTTTCAGATTCGTTTGGTCAACTGTGTCCACCGACGACGTCATTGTACTTCGAGGGTGGTAGCTGTTGTGTCCCTACAGGTGATGTGCGCCACACCCATGGACTTCCTACCTTCTACAGTTGTTGACTGTGTGCCCGCTGCCAGGTGGGATTACCTTGCATCTGTAGTGGTTACGACATGTTGCAACTGTGTAATAAACCTGTGCTTCACTTTGTGATGTGCGTTGTCTGTGGTCACACATTTGACTGCCATTTGCTTACTGCACCTGTGGGCTACTTGACTACAACTGGGAATAGGTGTGGTGTCTGTGCATTGCACCGTCTTTCCTGGCAACATCAGTGTAGGCAATGAGTCAGATGGCCTAGGTGTGTATGTGTTGTGTAGCCTTGGTGGTGTGTCTCCCTCATATGTGTCACGTTGCCATTACTCACATGCCTGTGTTGTACTTGCTGTTGCAGTTCGCATACACAGTGTAATTTTGCAGTTCATCATCCCCATGACAGCTCCCACGTTGGAATCACAACAGAGGCAAGTATGGTGTATTAGTGTGTTTATTGTGATACATTTGTGTGAATAGTGCACAGGATGGTTAGTGCTGTACATTTATATTGCAATCAGAAGTTCCTAGATGAATTGAAAGTCCTGGTAGACAAAATCCCCAGTATCGGGCCACAGTTGTCTGAGACATTGGTCCTACTTGTACTCCCCATGTCATGTGTGGGAGTTGTGTTGCCGTCAACAGGGTTGAACAGTTTGCGCACAAAGGCGATCATCCAGAACAGGTTCAGGCTTCCTGGGGGTTGCACTTGGCCATCGGCCTCTCACTTGCCCCTCCTCGGACGACCCCTCTTCTTTGGGGGGGCCTCTCAAGTACAGGCTGCTGCGGTGCAGGGGACTCTCCGCCAGAGTCATCCTCCCTCCCTGTGGCAGTTGCAGTTGTTCCGGCACCAGATGTTGTTGGCACACAGGGAGGTGTAGACTGGTTGCTGGTCATCTGGCGGAGGCATTGTAATATGTCCCTATGCACCGCCGTCATCTCTTGCAGTGTGTCCCACTTGGACTCCACGCGGGACATGTGTGAGTCCAAGCGGGCATGATGGGCAGCCTGCTGCTCTTTGATGTCCCTGAGGAGCCCCACTACCTGGCTGAGATCTCCGGTGCTGGACTGGTACGCATCGGCTATGCGTGCCAGTTGTGGGTCATCATGCACACCAGACACCTCTGCAAGCAGCGACCTCTGTCTCCCACCCCTCCCACCACCCCTGCCGACATGTGCAGTGGCACGCACAGATGACCCTGGTCCCCCTTGGGGGTTGGTGGTGGTGGTGGTGTCCATGGCCCCACGTTGGTCCAGGGTCCCTGTGCTGGTGGTGCTCCTTGTTCTGTCCATGTCGGCAGGGATGGTATTTGTGGTGACAGTCGTTGGAGGGGTGGGTGCAGCTGGTGGTCCTGCTGGTGCTGCAGCTGGTGGTCCTGCTGGTGCTGCATGTTGACTTGCACTGGAGGTGCCAGGTTGGTCTTCTTCATCCGAGGAGGGCAGAGGCTGTTCGACACCAGTGAGCTCCGTATCCTCTTGAGCCTGGGACTGGGACTCCTCAGCGTCTGCTGCTGTGTCCCCATCATCACCTGTTTTTGGGAGACACACACAATGTATGTTATGTTTCTGCAGGCATCAATGGTTGACACACCTGACAGTTGTGACTGTGCCTCTGGGTGCGGGCCTGTACATTGCATTGTCCTAAGTTGTCACAGTCAGGGGTTGATATTGGTGTAGCACATTGTCCTGCATTATTTGTGCATTTCTATGTATTTGTTGGGGTGTGAACATGGTCTGCATTGGTTGTATTTGGTTGACAGCCGGCCCTCCTTCCCAGTCAGTTATCCCACCATGGACTGTGCTTGCATTGCAGGGAGTGAAAGTTGTCTTTCAAGATGTCAGTCAGTGGTGTCGTGCTGTTGGTTGTTGCACAGTTGCCAGCGGGGCCTTGTGCTCCCCACAGCAGTTGCCAGTGTCAGCCATCTTGTCAGTTGTTTTCCACTCCCTGTGATGTGAGCATGGTTCAGGGTGGTGTTGATGGGACAGTTGTGGGGGTGAGCTATGTCTGTGACTATGACTCCCATCATGCTATTGCCTCCACCCCACTTCCCAGCATTCCCATACTTACTTGCTTTTGTGGGGAGTTCAGTGTGTGTGGGTGTGAGAGCAATGGCAAGATGGCTGACAGTGGTGTCCTGCTGTTGGTTGGTGTGCAGTTCCCAGCATGCCCTTGTGCTCCCCACAACACAGCACCAGTGTCAGACATCTTTGATGGGCCTTTCCACTCTCTGTGGGATGTGCATGCGTGAGTGTGAGCTTGCTGGGCCATGTGGGTGGGGGATGTTGAGCTGTGACTACGACTCCCATCATGCTATTGCCTCCACCCCCTTCCCAGCATGCCCATGCTTCCTTCCTTTTGACTCTGCTTCCCTGTGGGGTGGGCTGCCTGTGCTGACAGGATGGCTGGGAGTGTTGTCCTGGCAGTTGTTTGGCTAAAAGCCCCAAGAGTGTCCCTGTGCTTCACACAACATAACCCAGGGTGGTGGTTCTTTGTGGGATCTTGAGTTAGGATGTGAGGCATTGCATTCTCCCAGGTGGGTTATGTGGAGTTTGTGTTGAGGGTGTGTGTGAGGGGAGGTGCTTGTGACTATGGTCAGTGCTGCAAGTCCTCCTTCCCACCCAGCCAGATATCCCACCATGGAACGTGCTTGCATTGCAGGGAGTGGAAGTTGTCTTTCAGGATGTCAGTCAGTGGTGTCCTGCTGTTGGTTGTTGCACAGTTGCCAGCAGGGCCTTGTGCTCCCCACAGCAGTAGCCAGTGTCAGCCATCTTGTGAGTCCTTTTCCACTCCTTGTGATGTGAGCATGGTTGTGAGTGGTGTTGATGGGCCAGTTGTGAGGCTGAGCAATATCTGTGCCTACAACTCCCATCATGCTATTGCCTCCACCCCCTTCCCAGCATGCCCTTCCTTCCTTCCTTTTGACTCTGCTTCCCTGTGGGGTGGGCTGCCTGTGCTGACAGGATGGCTGGGAGTGTTGTCCTGGCAGTTGTTTGGCTAAAAGTCCCAAGAGTGTCCCTGTGCTTCACACAGCATAACCCAGGGTGGTGGTTCTTTGTGGGATCTTGAGTTAGGATGTGAGGCATTGCATTCTCCCAGGTGGGTTATGTGGAGTTTGTGTTGAGGGTGTGTGTGAGGGGAGGTGCTTGTGACTATGGTCAGTGCTGCAAGTCCTCCTTCCCACCCAGCCAGATATCCCACCATGGAACGTGCTTGCATTGCAGGGAGTGGAAGTTGTCTTTCAGGATGTCAGTCAGTGGTGTCCTGCTGTTGGTTGTTGCACAGTTGCCAGCAGGGCCTTGTGCTCCCCACAGCAGTAGCCAGTGTCAGCCATCTTGTGAGTCCTTTTCCACTCCCTGTGATGTGAGCATGGTTGTGAGTGGTGTTGATGGGCCAGTTGTGAGGCTGAGCAATATCTGTGCCTACTACTCCCATCATGCTATTGCCTCCACCCCCTTCCCAGCATGCCCTTCCTTCCTTCCTTTTGACTCTGCTTCCCTGTGGGGTGGGCTGCCTGTGCTGACAGGATGGATGGGAGTGTTGTCCTGGCAGTTGTTTGGCTAAAAGTCCCAAGAGTGTCCCTGTGCTTCACACAGCATAACCCAGGGTGGTGGTTCTTTGTGGGATCTTGAGTTAGGAAGTGAGGCATTGCATTCTCCCAGGTCGGTTATGTGGAGTTTGTGTTGAGGGGGTGTGTGAGGGGAGGTGCTTGTGACTATGGTCAGTGCTGTGAGTCCTCCTTCCCACCCAGCCAGATATCCCACCATGGAACATGCTTCCATTGCAGGGAGTGCAAGTTGTCTCTCAGGATGTCAGTCAGTGGTGTCCTGCTGTTGGTTGTTGCACAGTTGCCAGCAGGGCCTTGTGCTCCCCACAGCAGTACCCAGTGTCAGCCATCTTGTGAGTCCTTTTCCACTCCCTGTGATGTGCGCATGGTTCATGGTGGTGTTGATGGGACAGTTGTGGGGGTGAGCAATATCTGTGACTACGACTCCCATGATGCTATTGGCTACACTGACTTGCCCAGCATACACAGAATTCCTTTCTTTCAGTGGTCTTCACTGTGTGTTGGTGTTGTAGTGGTGGCTACATGTCTGGATGTGTTTGTTAGTTCTATTTGTGCCACTGCCTAGCTGTAGTTGTAGTTGTGTTTGTACATGTGATGACACGGTTAAATGTAACTTTGAGATGGCATGTGTTGTGTTTATCTGACTGACATACACATTTTGGGATGATTCTGTTCTGGTTGCTGTGTAATTGCTAAGAGTGCATGGTTTGACTCTCCCCTTGACAGTGATGTGTGTGTGTATTGTGGCAGAATATTGTGTACATTTGTTGTGTACTCACCAGGCTCTGGGATGTTTTCTAGTCCACAGACGCTCACTGGCGGAAGGATGGCCCGCACCTTCTCCTCCCAGGGCCTGAGGTATACTGGCTTGGCAGGAGGGCCACTGCTGGTGTGTTGGCTCAGGAGGTAGTCCTTCTTCAGCAGCTCCCGTACCCTCCTGCGCACGTCATACCACCTGTTCTGGATGTCAGTCTTTGTGCGCAGACATGGTGATTGTGCGTTCACCCTGTTGATGATCCTCTCCCACATCTTTGTTTTCTGGGAGATGGGTGTCTGTTGGACCAGTGCGCCAAACAGCTGTGGCTCTACCCTGAGGATCTCGTCTACCAGGACTTCCAATTTACAATCTAGGAACTTGTGATTCTTCTTTGGGGGCATGGTGATGGGGGTGATGGTGAGTGATGTGTGTGTTGGTGTGCAGGTGAAGGTGTGTGAGTGTGTGTTTTGCTGGGTGTATGTGAGATAGCTATTTGTTGGTGTGCTGATGGTGTGTGGCTTGTGTGAGGGATGAGCTGTGGGTGTGTGGTTGCTGTCTGTTGAGTGCTGGCAGGTGAATAGCATTTGCAAAGGATCATGGTTGGGATTTGTGTCCTTTATATGGGTGGAGTTGTGGGTGTGTCTTTGTTCTCTGTCCCCACCCCCCCCCCCCAGTATTTATTGGCTTTGTAATTGCTTGTTTGGCCTTTTTTTGTGTATTTTCCCTTAGTACTTTCTGTGCATGTTGGAGACGTTCTTGTGACCGAGTCGGAGCCTGCAGTTGTCTCGTACGGTCTTCTCCGTTTCGTTCACGCTGTGTTTGTGCTATTTTCTATGCTGCGTACGCGTCGGTCGCGGTGTTTTGTGTTACTTCGGCTCGCAGTTTTGTATGCGTGTCGGTCGTACGGCTTGTCCTCCGTACGACTCGGTCGTGGTTTTTGCGCCTTGCATCGTACTTTGCGGTTTGGAGTTTGCGGGTACGTTTCGGTCGGATTTGTTCCGGGTGCGTGTCGGTCGGTTTGATTCGCTTGTTTTTCCGGCCGGATTGCTGTTTTCCGTGCGGCTCGGTCGTTCGGCTTGGGTTCCGTACGTGTCGGTCGGATTTTTCACGCTTTGCATCGTTCTTGGCGGGTCGGGCGCCACAGGTACGTGTCGGTCGGAATTAATTCCGGCTCCGAGTCGGTCGGTGCTTTTTCCGGCCCGAATCGGAATCGACCCCTTAATGTTGGAAGCACTTTATTCATGAATCAAAGCTTATTCATCATCAATGAATACACAAGACTGAGACCCTTTCACTACACTGAATGCGAGAAAAACTTTTCTTACGAGTCACGTTTTATGACTCACTATAGAATACACTAAATTGGGGTCCTCTCATTGCACTGAATGTGAGAAAAGCTTTACTCGTTAATCAAATCTTATTGATCACTAAAGAAATACAAAAGACTACACCACTTTTACTGCACTGAATGTGGGAAAAGCTTTAGTCATGACTCATATTGTGTTAATCACCACTGAGTAATCAGTCCTTTTCATTGCACTGAATGTGGAAAAAGCTTTACTCATGCCAAATCACATGAATCACTAAAGAATATATAGAATTGTGGTCATTTTACCGTATTGAATGTGGGAAAAGCTTTATTTATGAGTCAGATCTTAATAATCCCTAATGAGTACACTGGACTAAGGCTCTTCTGTTGCACTGAATGTCAGAAAAGCTTTACATATGTCAAGTCTTATAAATCACAAATGAAAAGACACAGAGGGGATCATTTTACTCTACTGAATGTGGTAAAATGTTAATCATGAGCTAAATTGTATTAATCATTCACGAATACGCAGGAGTAAGGCCCTTTTTAACTGCTCTGAATGTAAAAGAAGCGTGGCTCATAAGTGACAATTTATTAATTACCATTAATGTATTAGAAGGCCTTGGACAATTGGATGAAAACCATGATAATGTGATCATTGACCCTTAGTACAATCATCATTGTTATTGTTTCATTTTTAACCTTCAAGGTTAGGAATTTAGTGGCCCAAATATTGGCTACTTCAGAAATATTTTAGAGTCTTGTTTTCATTCTGCGTAATAATTTTAATAGGTTGTCATTAAAGTCGATACAAGATATTTTCTGGATTCAGATTTTCAGGTCAGGCCAGTGTTGCTAAGCATCTCTATGGTGCATATATGATTTATGTGGTCTAACCTCAGATTTATATTTTGTTTGTTGAATAACCATTGGTGGTTGAATATCGGTTAGCTGTTTCAGTTACAGCTGTAAACACTAAAACCTCATAAGTGTAAGTTGCTCCTGTCACTATTATATGATTGAATGATGTTCCTGTAAAATCTCACCAATTCTTTATCAGGAATACACATCCGGTTAGTCATCACAGAATAGACACGTGAGAGGTTAATTTAATCTCACCAAGTGTGAAAACAGCTTTACTCGCAGGTGGGGGACCATACCGAGACCTATTCCACTCCACCCACCGTGGCCCCCCCACCCTCAATGTGAAGTGAGAATCTTCCACTAAAATGACAGATACAAGTTAACAACGTTCTTGCGTTTGAGAGTATAGCAAGCCTCTGGCCGTATTTATTACAATCCATAAACACGACATTAAAAACATTTCCATTCTTGCATATTATTTACAATATGTACAGCACTTCATTGGAATAACTAATACATAGAATCTCATAACAATAGCTCTCGAAGGCGTCATGGTTGACCACCCCCCAGGCACCTATGGCATCGACTATTCCAATGTTCGTGGGTCCGTGATCCCCCCCTCCCACAACTTGCAGATCAAAAGGTGAACTCACCTGCTCCTTCAAGATAGTGGGAGCGTGGCCCAGCATGAAATCTTTACCCCCAACAACCATTCCAGAGCCAATCTAAAGAATGGATCCCCCTGGCACCCAATGGGAGATGGGCCTGGGCAGCCATGCCATACCTTGGTCCCCTGACGCAGTCACCATCCCCCTACATCCCCAGGGCAACATAATGGAGTCTTGTGGGAGGCTTTGGACAATCACTGTAGCGGGCGTCCTGAGCCATTCTCTATATTCCGCGGTACCCCAGCCCAGGTTTTAGACAAAGGCTTCCGATTCCATCCTGAATTTGCCTGCACTATTATTCCTGATGCCAAGGTTGTCCACCTGCTTTGTGTCGAAACATGACACCTTCCCTGCCACAGGCCTGGGTGGTCTACTGACCAGTCAGGTCTCCCCCCAAGGTAGTCACTATACCTAATATTGAGAAAAGTTCTGTATTGTATTGCAAAGGCAACCAAATTTTCGACAAAACGTCCATGACCAATGTCCGACAGGTGGACCTTGTCCCTATAGAACAGTGACTCCCCACGAAGGCACCCATGAGAAATAGACCTTAACCATGCTGTATTGAGTAGCTGCTTCATTGTGCTATTCGGACACCTGGTCGACTCATTAAGGCCCTTAGCAGACCGGCCGGACCTCCATACTTGTATAGTATGATGTGGGACCACACAATGACAGAACCTGGGCATCTTGTCGCCAACCAAGAGATTTACACAGTTAAATCCTCAAATAGGGCTCTTCTGCCAATAGTTGCCAAGTCATTGCCCCCTATGTGTAAAATGAGGAGCTCAGGCGGTTGTAGCTGGTGGCGCAAAATCTCCTCGACGAATTGACGAAGACCATCCAGGTGCAGACTACCTTTACCAAACCAATGGAATCGAAAACTCTCTTCCACTGCCTGCACGTGGTACTGGTTAAAAAACGGCGCTGCTCGGCTAACAAAGGCATGCCTGAGAATCCAAACACTGGCTGGAGCCATGTGACCTATGAAAAACTTATTTCATCCAGAGAGACATTACAAAGGCCTACATCCTGTGGAGGCACATGTTGCGCTTATAGCAGCCCGACTTCCACCTGCCAATCCCATTGACTATTTCAACGCTAAGCCCTGCCCGCACTGCTGATGTTGCAGCACCTATCTTAAAGGAGTGGGAACTAAGCTTTCCCTGGATGCCAGCTGCCTGCAAGGCCTTACGCAATACATGAGAAAACCGATATCTCGTGAGCGGAACGCCTGATACATGGACAAATAGGGAGAGTGATGACATGGGGGTGAATCTGTAAAAGTCTGCGAATTGCAGCCACTGTGCACCCAATGAAATCGCCTGCCGCCACAAGAGTAATTGTTCCCCTCGTCCCAACTTGTCCATCTTTGAGCGTGGTATGGTGACGACTAGGTCGCCCCCTCCCCCCTCCCCCAATATAGCTGATTGAGCAAAATTCTCCCATGGGTATCCTGTTTAGATCTTGTCGTGAGTTCAGAGACCCGAAAAGCCTCGTAAAAAGCAAGTGCAGAGGCTGCATTGAACAGGGTCACCTCATATTCTGAATTGCATACCCTGGGCAGAGTCCCTAGGATTCTTTCCTGTTTGGTAAGATCAATGGGGCGCCTCTGATCTGGGATTGCACCCTCCAACTTTTCCCACTCCTTGAGTACCTGCCTAATAATAAAGGCCTGGGAATGATCTGCGCTCCCTCCCAACTTAGTGAAAAAGGTCATGGCCGAGATTTGATGCCTGGCACTTGATACAGATCTACCCTGTACTCACTGTTGCTCAAGAAATTTCAACTAACTATCCAAAGAGGAATGCTGCACTTGGGGGTTGTCAGGTGTATGCCATGTAATTATGAAACTCCTTTTCATATGCCATCCTCGTTTTAGGTGCGAGGCTGGCTGCCACTAGATCCACAAAAGTTGATCTCCAAGAGTCCATAGTTCTGGAAAAAAATGTGGGATCCAACTGTGCCCTTGGGTGGAAGCCCCAAAAGTCTTGTAGCTTGAAACGAGACAGTGCATCAGCTGCGTTATTGAAAATACCTGGTACATGTGTGGCTTTAAACAGAATATTATTCTTTAAGCAGACTAATACCAACTCTTTTAACAAGCTCAGTACTCTTTTTTTGCATTTGGCATGCAGGAAATTAATGCTTTTAACCACCGCCATGTTGTCAGACCAAAAGATAACGGATTGATTGTGAAATTGGTCTACCCATATGTGTAATGCCATCACTATAGGAAATAACACCAAGAAGGTGATATTCTTGATCAACCCTGAAGGACCCCAAGGCTGAAGCCAGGTTTGAGCACACCACCTGGTCCTCAAAATGGACTCAAAACCAATGATGCCTGTGGAATCAGTAAGCAAACCCAATTCCTGGTTGGACGTAAAGCACAGCCATACCCTTGCATCATTAAAGTCCTTGAGAAATACCAGCCACATCTTTAAATCCTGTTTCAGATCGGAAGACAGCCGAGTTCTGTGGTGCTTCTCTTTTAAACTGGACATGGCTAGGTCTGTAGAGCGGGAAGAAAGGGCGACCCATTGGGATTATCCAGAAGGCAAAATTGAGCTGCCCAACTAAAACCTATAACTGGCGCAGAGACCTTTTTTGCCCCTAGACAGGTTTCCTGTTGCACCCTGAAATCATTCACCTTATTGAGAGGTAGTCTACACTCTCACTGAATTAATTTCTATCCCAAGGAAAACCAAAGATGTGGCTTGCCCTGTTGTCTTTTCATGAGCTAAATGTATCCCAAACTCCGTTATTAGGGACTTGAATGTATTCAAAGACTTAGCACACTTGTCAGAGCCCCTCGGTCCCAAGAACAAGAAATCATCTAAGTAATGAATAACCGAGGTTGACCCAGATACTTGTGTAAAAACCCATTACAAAAAGGTACAGAACTTTTCAGAATATGCACAGGAAACTAAGCAACCCATGGGCATACATCTGTCATAATAGATCTTCCCCTGGAACTGGAAACCCAATAAATGGTAGTCCGGATGGACTTGCAGCAGCGGGAAAGCAGACTATATCTGCCTTCACCATGATAGCCCCTGGATTAAGTTGCCTTAATAATGACAGGGCCCCGTCCAGGGATGCATACTTTTTTTTTTTTTAATAAGACAACGGTTCCCAGTTTTATTTTGATTATTTATAATTCATTTTCGTAATCTTCACTTGCTGAATATTGGTTTCTGCTCCTTTTTTCCAAATATTCCTATTTGTTGTTTTGGGCTGACATTTATTTGATTGTCTCTGCAAGAACAGTTGGTCAGGATATCACCCACGCTCGAACGTCCTCTGGCTTCACTATGTGGTATGTAGTTTAATGGAAGAAATTAAATACAAGAAGAAGCCGATTTCCCCATCGATGAAGAGCACACAGAAGAAACTGCTAGATTTCAAGAAGGAGGTGCTCAAGTTCCACTCTGCCAGAGAGGTGCTTCACATGAGCCTCCTCTTCCAGTAGCATCCACAGAAGCTGCATGTGCTCACCAACTGGACTTTGGCGAGGCAGAAGCACTCCCAGGACCTTCTGGCAGTGAACCTCTTAAGTCTCTTAGAACATTCCCCAGGCGTCTGACTGCATCTGGACGTTTTTTGAATCGTAACCCTGCGTGCTGGTAGGTGGCGACGTTTGGCTCCATGTCAGCGTCGTCCGTGCCGGAAGGGACATGGGTGGTACCGCTATAGACACCACCAAAGTATACACAGGGCTTGTAATTAAGGGAAAGCTCTTTAGGTGAAGCCATCAGATTGGCTTTCACAATAGTCACTCAAGAAAGTCGTAGCCTGGACAAGCCCCAAGAGACTGTGGTACCAAAAGGAGTCCTCGCCACGCCAGGATAATATACATTCTGGAGGGATGTTACATTATGCAGACAAACAAGACGATTCCAAAAGGAGTCCTCGCCACGCCAGGATGATATACATTCTGGATGGATGTTACATTATGCAAACAGACAAGATGATTTTTATACAGTGGAGGCCAGGCGGCGGCGGGGGGCCTATGCACTCAGCACTCTACTACCAGCTGCCTTCGACTCTGTGTTCGGCCGGTCTGCCCCAGGGATGCATACTTAACTGAGCAGAGCATTGGGTCAGTGGCATTACTAACAGATGCTCCACGACGGGCTGAGAGGCTGTCTCTTAACCTAAGTCACCAGGGTCCTTTTTTGGTACCAGACCTAATGGAGAGCAGACAAGTTCATCAAGTGGGTGGCTGTCAAATGGGCCCGTAATCCTGTTCAAACACAATTCCTTCTGGAGTTTCCGTCCACCCTTTGCGCAAGAGTAAAGGAGTGTTTTGGTAATTTTTTTTTTTTTTTACAGATTTCAGGCCCCCTTACCCCTGATGCTGGTATTCTAAAGCCATAGCGGCAGCCTCATACAATTGTTTTGCCGCTTCCCGGCATGGATACAAATTTAGCCAAGGATTCAAGACTAGGAGAGACACCGGAGAAGGATCGCCCAAAATCAAGTAAGGGTCGCCCTCACATCTGCCACCTCCCCACCCGCCCATTTCCCTTGATTTCTTGAAGTATTTGAACCCTGGGTGCCCCGCAGTCCCACAAAAGGAATAATTGTGTTTTTTTGTTAAATGCCCAACATGCACCCTTGCAATCCCCACTGCCTGCAGTAGCCCGAAAGGGTGACTGGCCATTGGTCTCAGGTTTCTTCAACATCATACAAATGCAACCATGCATTCACATAAGTCTGATCCCAACACATAGATGGGTTTGTGGCCTTTTTTAACCTGAATGCCTTATCGGAATCCTTTCAGCTGGACCCTCCAAATTCTTCATATGTGCCTACTATTTTGTTCATATAATACAAAGTATGTGGGCCACAATCTGGGAATTTTTCAAGCAAGCTGACTGATAAATGGTGAAACCTTTGATCCAATTAATTATGTTTTCCTTGACCCTAGGTTTCTTCCACTTATGAGTACAATTCTTATTTTCTTTACTATCCTCCTCAGGCGGTTTGACAATGATAAGCTCAAAAAGATCAACATATGCCCCCCTTTTTATCTTTGCCCTTATCTCCTCATACAGGTGGAGGCCTAACTGGTCCCTGGGGGATAGTACCTGGTCATGTGTGCTGCTAAATTGGGTCTTATCCTCACCACTTGGGATGGACCCTCCTACAGACAGGGTAACCAGGGGGACTGCCGTGGCTGAATCGAATGATGCCACTGCCTGAACTTTAGTCACTTCCCAGGTACTAGCTGCTTCTCCCTGTTGCTTGGATCCAACTCCCTCAACCAAGCTTCTTGCAGTAGCCAATGCCACACTCCCCCCTTATCGCTCTATCTGGCTCCCATTGTCTCGACAGCCAAGGCAATACCTTGGCTAAGGTGTTTACTAGGTCTTCTTTGTCAATCTGCTCACTCACTGACCTCGCCTCTTCCTGCTCTAGAACTGATACATCCTCAATCACGGCAATGTCCGTTTGCCTTTCTGCTTGCCCCTGGCTGGACACAGTTTGGTGTAGTGGGCTTCCTCCCACCAACCTTGGGTACAACTTTCTAAGCCTACTTGGGGATGGGAGGAAATGCTGCTTTTGGTGGCCTGCCCTCCTTGGACGATCCTCCCTATCTGCTGGTGTGACTGGGATATTCCTAGGCTGCTGGCTAACCTCCTTCTGCGTTAATGTGGCCAATGCTGGTTGCAGGAGGGCAAGCTACCTATCCATGGTGTCAAGGCGCCCCATAATGTCCTCCATGACATATTTGCGCTTTACTTGCTTGGGAGGTATGCTGACCACTGCTTCCCTGCTAAACCTCCTAACGTTGTACCTGTGCACTGACTGATTATACTGTGCTAAGGTATGAACCTAGTTAAGGTCCCAGTAATACTTCCCTGAGACACACTGCCCCTGGACCCAAAATTTATAAATTAGGACAAATGTCCTATGGATGTGTTGCCCGTTCTGCCTATTAAAATTCACAGACAATGATCAAGGAACCCTAAATTACAAACAACCTCGATGTCCTACCAACATCCTCCCTACCTACAGCCTGTGTTAGATCAAGCGAGCATTGTTCAGTATTGCAAACAAGCATAAAGTTGTAAAAGTTGGTGCGACATCCAATAAAAACAAAACCATGTTCTTTTGTTTGATTAAATAAAGCCCACAGCGCCACCTTATGGGCAATTGCAATAGAAGAAAAGAACAAAGTTAATACAAATCACCCGAGCTACTAAGCAATGGGCACAGTTAATACAATCATCTGGAGCCAAGCAGCTGACTGTGCCCTGCTATCCGCAAGAACGATGTAGGTTGATATTAAAATCTATGCCAAGATATTATCTGGATACGGATTGCCAGATTAGGTCAGTGTTGCTGAGCATCTCTTTGGTGCATATACGATTTAGTGGTTTAACCTCAAATTGTTCTTTGTTTATTGAATAACTAGATGGTTGAATATTGTTCAGTTGTTTCAGTTAAAGCTAGAATAGATATTCATCAGTATAATCCTTTTCTTTCACTATTATATTATTGAATGATTTTTCTGTTATATCTCACTTATTCTTAATCTGGGATGCAACTGGTGCAAAAGCTAATAAAAAGAGGACTGGAGAAAGGGAGTAGCCCTCTCTGGTACCCTGTTTAAGAGGTATGGGATCTGAAATGGTACCTCAGTCTGACTCTAGCTATGCTTTTAATCTAAGGCCATGATAAATGTTGTGATCCAGGATAAATGTATCTACCATTGCTTTCAGAAAATCCCAAGCAGCCTTGTGAAGGCCTTTTTGGCATCCAAGCTTATTACTGTCATTTAGGATCCTTGGTGCTTTTCTTTCTCCAGCACATGACAAGATAGCCTGGCAATGCTGCTAGAAAATCTATTTTTCACGAACCCACTTTGTGTTGAGCCCTTTTGTGAGAGATACAGCAGTGATGCCTCTGGTCTCTCTTTTTGTGTATGAGAAGACTATTTGAAATATCAGTTTTCTTATTCAACAAAGAAAAGAGCAAATGACCTTTCCACTGCATTGAATGTAGGAAATATGTTACACATGAGTGACATTTTAATCTGCAAAGAATACAGATGCTTAATGCTTCTTTAAATGCCCTGAATGTGAGAAAAGTGTTACTCGTACTTCTCTTTCTTATTAATCTCCAAAGAACGTTCAAAGAAAACGCACAAAACCTGTGCAACACGTCTTCTTTAAAACTAAATTTAACACTTATGGCTTTTCCTAGCCCGAATAACAGCCGGGACAGACTGCTCCCCAACAGTCAACACTTTAATGCACAGCTTGTAAAAAGTTCCTAAATTGGAAAATTTAGGAACTTTTTCAGACAGATGTTGAACTTTAGCTGGCACAGGATCACCAGGCGCTACCTGCACTGCACAAGATAATGATGCTTGTGGCGCATCGTGTTCCCTCTCCGCCCGTGCAATCTGGCGAGGATGTATTGCCTTTAAATGTTTGAGCATTCTGCTCTTTCCATGTGAGTACTTCTTGGAAATATTCTGGGAGAGTTCCTTTTCGCATAGATTGCACCTGACTTTTTTTTTTTGCCACAACCTTCTTCTTACCTGTCTGAATGATGAAGAATTGAAAGGCGATTGACTCCTTTTTTCGTGGAAGTTCATCTTCTGAAGAAGAGCTGTGTATCTCCTGCTGTTCTGGAATATCTCCAGATGCCATTTTAATGTTCCGAAAAAATAAACACCAAATGATAAAATTAAGATGCTGTGTGTCTAAGATGTAATTTATCAGAGCCACACCCAAAGGAGTAAAAAACTAGGAGGGTACTTCCTCTATAGAACATTGAGAGGTATTTTAACCAATAAAATCCCTTTTTTGTTCTGTCACATGGGATTCGCGGTGACGTCACCACGAATCCGGAAATGTCTACTAAAACAACCTTATAACGTACAACTACTTATTGGAATATAGGTTTCTATGTGATTTTAGTAAAGTAATTTTCTCAGCATCAACTTTATAGTCTCTATGTATGTTTTTAAGTGTTGTTCCAAATGACGCCTGATCCGCAAAGCTTCAGCGGATCTGGAATGTACGTATCGGGATGGTTCGCGACAGATCTGCAAACCCAAACGCCCCCATCAAAAAATAGAAACATTTTGTTTTATTAATAATTAAAGTTATGTAATTTAATACTTGTTTTAACGTAAAATACTACATTAAATTCACTTGAAAAATTTAACGTTGAAGTAATATTACAGTTAGGTGTGTTTTATTAAAATATCTTTTTTTCAGAACAAAACATAGAAATTCACAAAAAAATTCCAGGGGTTACAGGGACATTATACTTACAAAAATAAATCAATAATACCCTAGAAATTATCTTTTAAAACTAAATGTTACAGGCACATAATACTCAGTGTTGCCAGATTTTGATACCCTTCCCAAGCCCAAAGCTGCTCAAGTATAAGCCCAAATTTAGCCCAACGCAGACCAGTGTCAGCCCAAAGTAGCAAGTCTCAAATTATGCAGAAATAGTCATCAGAAGCCATTTTAAGGATGAATATAAATTCTATTCAATGTACAGATAGTGGGAGGGAGTTAACTGGGCACCTGTCTTAATGCTACTCATTTTCAAGACCAGTCCCCACTGTGACTTTGCAACGTGTAACAGGCACTGCTCAAGTTACAATACTAGAAAACAAAAAGATTAAGAAAGGCAGCATTAGTGTTATGTGACAATTACTGCTCCCTCTAAATTGTATTTTAAGAAAATCTGTAGAACTCAGTGACTAAATTATTCATTACATTACACATTAAAATATACATGGAAAAATGGTCACTCACTTCTCATGATGAGCAGCAATTTGGACAAACTTCTGGTTTTTGGCTTTCGTTTGGCAGCTTTTGACTGGATGTCACTTTGACCAAGCCAGTACACATCAGTCCTCTGACACACCTGCTCACATTGGAGCCCTTAGCAGGAGCCAGTTGGCTTTCTTCCATTTCAAGACAGAAAGCAAGGTCAATAGGCACATCCTATGCCTCGATAGGCTCGAATCAAGTGGTGAGTCAAGTCCCTCTAATGTAAACATGGACGGCACAGGGAAACTACAAATGGCTCATTCAATCACTACTATTTTTTGGATTTCAGGTTTGGCAGCTTTTGGCTGGACATCGCTATGTTCAAGCAAGAGCACATCAGTCCTCTGACACACCTGCTCACATTGGAGCCCTTAGCAGGAGCCAGTCGGTTTTCTTCAATTTCAAGACAGAAAGCAAGGTCAATAGGCGCATCCTATACCTCGATAGGCTTGTTTCAAGGGGTGAGGGAAGTCCCTGTAGTGTAAACATGGCCGGCACTGGGAATATACGAATGGCTCATTCAAACTCTTCTGGTTTTTGAACTTCAGGTTTGACAGCTTTTGGCTGGACGTCGCTTTTATCAAGCACGTGCACATCGGTCCCCTTGACACCCCTGCTCACATTGGAGCCCTTAGTAGGAGCCAGTTGGTTTTCTTTCATTTCAAGACAGACAGCAAGGTCAATAGGCCCATCCTATTCCTCGATAAACTCGTTTCAAGGGGTGAGTCAAGTCCCTGTAATGTAAACATGGCCGGCACAGGGAAACTACAAATGGCTCATTCAATCACTTCTGGTTTTTGGACTTATGGTTTGGCAGGTTTTGGCTGGACGTCGCTTTGATCAAGCACGTGCACATCAGTCCTCTGACACACCTGCTCATATTGGAGGCCTTAGTAGGAGCCAGTTGATTTTCTTCCATTTCAAGACAGAAAGCAAGGACAATAGGCCCATCCTATTCCTCGATAAACTCGTTTCAAGGGGTGAGTCAAGTCCCTGTAATGTAAACATGGCCGGCACAGGGAAACTACAAATGGCTCATTCAATCACTTCTGGTTTTTGGACTTATGGTTTGGCAGGTTTTGGCTGGACGTCGCTTTGATCAAGCACGTGCACATCAGTCCTCTGACACACCTGCTCATATTGGAGGCCTTAGTAGGAGCCAGTTGATTTTCTTCCATTTCAAGACAGAAAGCAATGTCAATAGGCAAATTCTATGCTTTGATAGGCTCGATTCAGGGGGTGAGGCAAGTCTCTGTAATGTAAACTAGGCCGGCACAGGGAAACTACGAATGGCTCATTCAATCACTTCTGGTTTTTGGACTTATGGTTTGGCAGGTTTTGAGTGGACGTCACTATGACCAAGCCAGTGCACATCAGTCTTCTGACACACCTGCTCACATTGGAGCCCTTAGTAGGAGCCAGTTGATTTTCTTCCATTTCAAGACAGAAAGCAAGGACAATAGGCACATCCTATGCTTCGATAGGCTCGTTTCAAGGGGTGAGGCAAGTCCCTGTAATGTAAACTTGGCCGGCACAGGGAAACCACAAATGGCTCATTCAACCACTTCTGGGGCCAGATGCATCAAGCTCTTTTGCGATTGCAAACAGTGCGATTCGCAAAAAACGGGCGTTTGCGATGGCAATATAGCAATAAGCAATGCATCAAGCAAATTCGCAGAATTTCCCAGGTATTCGCAATTTTTTGCGATTACCGATTTTGCGATTTCCAAAACTGCGAATCCTTATTTGCGTCTCGCTATTTTGAAGTCGCAAAGCTATGCATGAAAAATCGCGAATAGGTAAAGAATCGCAAATTACCACCAAATTAAACTAGGTGGTAGCCAGGTGAAAACAATGAAATCAGGTGGGAAACATTTGGGAAAGTATTTAAACAGGCTTAGAAGCCCTCAGAATGTTTCACAATGGCAGCGCTCTACGTCATGGTGAGGAGGATGAGGCTAAGAGCAGCACCACAGAGAAGAAGGAGGATACAGGAGCGCATTTTCAGAGTGCACGTTACTCTGTTGGGGCAGACAGAGGAGGAAATCTATGAGAAGTATAGATTAAATGCAGCAATGATACATGATCTGATTGCAGAATTAGACCCACTACTGCAGTGTCAGACTCGCAGGACACATGCCATCCCCACCCATGTGCAGGTCCTCTGTTCCCTGCACCTCCTAGCGTCAGGTAGCTTCCAGGGGGTAATAGCTGCAGCTGGAGGTGTATCCCAAAGTTCACTGCCGCGTTTCTTTAACGCGTTCCTGGACGCTATGTTGCTGAGGATGCACCACCATATAAGATTCCCAAATACCCCACAGGAATTGCTTGAAACTAAAATGTACTTTTACCAGATAGCCAACATCCCCCATGTAATTGGTTGCATTGATGGGACACGGGTAGCGATATGCCCCCCCTCAGTGAATGAGTACATTTTCAGGAATAGGAAGTGTTATCATTCACTGAACATACAAGTGATATGCAATGCTAAGAACATCATCACAGACATAGTGGCAAGATACCCAGAGAGTACGCATGGTTCCTACATCTTCAGGCACAGCGGCATACATACACGTCTCCTTGGGGGTAAATTTGGTGATGGATTCCTGCTTGGTAAACACATTTCACTCTCATGCAGATCATTTCTGTATGAGATATAGCAGTGACTAATCTATTGGCTGTTTCTCCATAGGTGACAGCGCATATGCTGTGCGCCCATTTATCTTAACACCATACCTGAATCCAAGTACACCAAGTGAACAACGGTTCAATGCAGCACACAGGACAACGCGCAATGTAATTGAGAGGATCTTTGGACTGCTGAAAAGTCGATTTCGCTGCCTACATAAAACAGGCGGCGCATTGCAGTACAGGCCAGACACCTGCTGTAAAATAGTCGCCACTTGTGCCATGTTGCATAACATAGCAACTGCCAGAGGCGTACCACTTGAACTATCGGATAGTGATCCCGACGAGGACGATGAGACATTACAACCACAACAAGCAGGAAGTGCATCGAGGGCATCTGAAGGAAGACAGCGACGTGCAGAAATTACACGGAATTATTTTTTAGGTGGGTATTTATCAAATCCAGCACAACATTGTTACTTTGACAACTAGATTTATTCAACCCAAAATAAAACAATAGTGTTATTGCGCACATGCGAGGCCTAAAAATTATGATGGGTAGACATAAATGTTTGTCATGGTACTTTACATCAGTCCAGACAAATACAGTTTTTGGTTACTTCACCAAAGACGAATCCTGGGGACATGTCCACACTATTTCCTGCATCCTCGCACTCCCATTGCCCATACTGGGTGCTCAGACACATTTCTTTGAGAGCTCTCTGATGCTGGCGTATTACGTGTGCTGCGCCTCCTGCTTTCCGTCACTGGTGCCAAGCTGCTACTGCGGCTGGAGGCATCCTCACTATCCCCCCCACCCATGACACTACTGGCAGCAACAGAATTGGTTTGCATCTGCTCCACAGCATTTGTGACTTGGATCAGTCCCCTGGCGACATCTCCGCAGCAAAGGCTCATTTCCAACTGCATGCCTATTGCATGTCGGGATAGTTGTGCAGTTGTTGTGCTAAGCCGGTTGATGGCCCTAGTATACCCATGCAAGCGTCCAAGAAACTGGTGGTGTCTTTTGCGATGGGACACCCGATCATCTTTCAACACTTTGCATAGGTCCCGGAGTGCAACAGTCATCTCAACAAATTGTTCATTGCTTTCCCTGCGACTTTCCTGCACAGCTGTTGTGAGATGCTTCATACTGTCACTCATCTCCCCCATGTTGCTTGCAAGAGTGGAAAGGTTTGCCTGCATTAACCGCATGTGTTTTACTTGCAGGCGCTGTACCCTTAACATGGCATTCTCTAGACCAGCGGAGGATGTGGAACTCTCGCCTTCGTCAGCTCTCATCATTGCAGCTGCCCTGCGACTCCTGATTCTCATGTTCCTACATTGAAGCTGTACACGTGGTCTTGCTGTGGGTGTATTCACAGGCTGTGCTGTTGTAGGCTCAGGTTGTCCCTCATCCCCTGTTTCAAGTGCAGGCAATGGGGCCACTGTGATCCTGCGTCTTTTTGGAGTTGGTGTTGTGGATGCTGGTGAGACTATGTCTTCTCCTGACTGAGACTCACTCTCTGACTCCTGCTCACGTGCATCTGTAAAATTGAACAGTGCATAACTAGTTAGCATATTTGGACATGTTTTCACTATTGTCCATTGCATTGTTAAATAAAGTTTTTTTGACACACGCAGTGTGTGGAGACTGACTTCCCTGTCACAATTGATTGAAACTATTCTGTTTTGCTACACACCAGCCTTCCATTGGGGATTTGCTGACTGCAATTCCCATAATGCATTTGTGTGTTACAAGTAAAACATGGTCTGGAATACTATGTTCTACACTAAGCCAGATCAGACTTATGCAGTATGTTTGTTAAAAATAAAATTTGGATGTTGATTTGCATGCATCTTACCTTGGGAGGTACTGGGTGGTGCTGAGGAATCTATTGTAGTCACTCCAACAACTGCCTCCGGCTGCAGGGTGGACTCCACAAGGTCCTCCATGGCTGTGGGTGATGTTTGGGTGGATGGCCCACCTCCTGTTTTGTTGGCTTCAGCAAGCCTTTTTGCAACCCTTTCTTTGGCACTACTCCGCAGGACATACCACCTTTTGCGCAAATCCGAAATGCTGCGCTGAGAAACTCCCACTGCATTTATTTTTCTTTGCATTCATAGCCACAATTTTCGTTTTTCAGACTCTGGGACCTGCAGTGACTGTTTCCCCAAACAGTTTTTCATGGCTCCTCACCACTTCTTCTATCAGTATCTCCAACTCCTTTTCATGAATTTCTTTTTCCTTTTGCGCTCCTTCTGTGGTGTTTCTGAAGCCATGCTGGTAACTGCACCGGTTTTAAAGTTCCAAAGTTTTCAAAAATGCTGTTCTTCCACAGTCTGCTTCCTCCTCCTCACACTCAACACACAGCTAACAGCATGGGCGTGGTCACTTCCTGATTCTGACATCATCATGCTGAATGGTATTATGGGAATCGCTATTTGCGACCCCTAATAGCGTATTCGCAAAAATTGCGAGTCAGTATTTCAGAATTGCAAATAGCGATTGCGAATATTACCGACTCGCAAAGAAATAGCGATTTAAAAAAAAAAAATGTATGCATTCCAATTTGCAAATTGCGATTCGGTAAAATTTGCAATTTCAGAATCACAAAACACAATGTTGATGCATATGCCCCCTGGTTTTTTGACTTCAGGTTTGGCAGCTTTTGACTAGACGTCGCTTTGATCATGCACATCAGTCCTCTGACACCTCTGCTGACATTGGACCCCTTAGCAGAAGCCAGTTGGTTTTCTTCCATTTCAAGAGACAAAGCAAGGTCAATCGGCACATCCTATGCCTCAATAGGCTTGTTTCAAGGGGTGAGGCAAGTTCCTGTAATGTACACATGGCCGGCACAGGTAAACTACGAATGGCTTATTCAATCCCTTCTGAAATTTGTATTCCAGGTTTGGCAACTTTTTAGCTGGAAGTCGCTTTGATCAAGCAAGTGCACATCAGTCCTCTGACACACCTGCTCACATTGGAGCCCTTAGTAGGAGCCAGTTGGTTTTCTTCAATTTCAAGACAGATAGCAAGGTCAATACGCACATCCTATACCTCGATAGGCATGTTTCATGGGGTGGGGAAGTCCCTGTAGTGTAAAAATGGCCGGCACCGGGAATCTAAAAATGGCTCATTGAATCACTTCTGTTTTTTGGACTTATTGTTTGGCAGCTTTTGACTGGATGTCTCTTTGATCAAGCCCGTACACATCAATCCTCTAACACACCTGCTCACATTGGAGCTCTTAGTAGGAGCCAGTTTGTTTTCTTCCATTTCAAGACAGAAAGCAAGGTCAATAGGCACATCCTTTTCCTCGATAAACTCGTTTCAAGGGGTGAGGCAAGTCCCTGTAATGTACACATGGCCGACTCAGGGAAACTACGAATGGCTCATTCAAACTCTTCTGGTTTTTGGATTTCAGGTTTGGCAGCTTTTGGCTGGATGTCGCTTTGATCAAGCAGGTGCACATCAGTCCTCTGACACACCTGCTCACATTGGAGCTCTTAGCAGGACCCAGTTGGTTTTCTTTCATTTCAATACAGAAAAAAAGGTCAATAGGCACATCCCAAGCCTCGATAGGCTTGTTTCAAGGGGTGAGGGAAGTCCCTGTAGTGTAAACATGGCCGGCAGTGGGAATATACGAATGGTTCATTCAAATTCTTCTGGTTTTTGCACTTCAGGTTTGACAGGTTTTGGCTGGACGTCGCTTTGATCAAGCCAGTGCACATCAGTCCTCTGACACCTCTGCTCACATTGGAGCCCTTAGCAGGACCCAGTTGGTTTTCTTCCATTTGAATTCAGAAAGCAAGGTCAATAGGCACATCCTATGCCTCGATAGGCTAGTTTCAAGGGGTGAGGCAAGTCCTTGTAATTTACACATGGCCGGCACAAGTAAACTACGAATGGCTCATTCAATCCCTTCTGGTATTTGGATTCCAGGTTTGGCAGCTTTTGGCTGGACGTCGCTTTGATCAAGCCAGTGCACATCAGTCCTCTGACACACCTGCTCACATTGGAGCCCTTAGCACGAGCCAGTTGGTTTTCTTCCATTTCAAGACAGAAAGCAATGTCAATAGGCACATCCTATGCCTCAATAGTCTTGTTTTAAGGGGTGAGGGAAGTCCCTGTAGTGTAAACATGGCCGGCACATAGAAACTACAAATGGCTCATTCGATCACTTCTGGTTTTTGGACTTCAGGTTGCACAGCTTTTGGCTGGACGTTACGTTACTTTGACCAAGCCATTGGAGCCCTTAGTAGGAGTCAGTTGGTTTTCTTCCATTTCATGACAGAAGGCAAGGCCAATAGGCACATCCTATGCCTCGGTAGGCTAGTTTCAAGGGGTGAGACAAATCCCTGTAATGTAAACATGGTCAGCACATTGAAACTACGAATTGCTCATTCAATCACTCCTGGTTTTTTGATTTCAGGTTTGGCAGCTTTTGGCTGGACGTCACTTTGAACAAGCAAGTGCACATCAGTCCTCTGCTACACCTGCTCACTAACCGTGGGCGGTAAAATCCGCTCAGCTCGCGGAGTTTGCGGATTTTTGGCAACTCCGCGTTCCGCATAGAATGCGGAGCTACCAAAAACTCCGCTCTCTGCAGCGTAGCGGAGATTTTTTCTTCTAAGCGCTTTCAAAATGCGTTTTTGCGCGCGCGTTAGCGACTTACCCGGATCCCTGCGTTCGCCGGCGAGATTTCCTATCCGTTCGCTTGCGCCACGAGATTTAGTAGCCGGCCGCACGGCCCCGTGAGAGTGTGCGATCGCGAACACGTCATTCGGACGCGCCATCTGACTTCCGGCGGAAGTTCAGTGAAGCTCGAGATGCCGAACTTACAAAATTTGCAATCTGGAGAAGAATATCTCTCGAGCAGCATAACCTTTTCGAAAATGATGAAAAAAACTCCTCAGATTGACATTTGGCTGTACTTTTTTGTGCAAGGAGTCCTTTTTCTTTTTTTTCCTTTTTTTTTTTTGGAGAGGAAGGAAGTGCCCCAGAGTCTCCAACTTCCTGTTCCTGTCCAGCAGGCTCCTCCCATGCTTTGTCCATGTCCTGTTCACTTTTCATTTGGATTTGGATTTAGTTAGTAAGTACTACTTATCATTAACCATCAAGTCATCATCATCATGCATGCGTTTCCTTTTTCTCCCTTTACAGATTTATGGATATGATGGCCGTATGCCAAGATTGTGTTTTGTTGTTTGTATATGCGTAGTGTTTTTCTTTGTCAAACCTTTCCCCAAACCCCCCTTCCCAACCATTCATCAAACCCTAACCCTCTTCCCCCGGGCTGTGTGATTTATATTGAGGTGTGACTAAATTAAATGTACACCAATAATTGATCACACGCTTGCTGGGGCGGATGTGGTGAAAGCAACACTAATTCAATTTCAAGGCAGGGCAAGGAACTTCTGCTTGCCCACCCATGCTCAGTATATTTGCAAGCCAATTTTTTTTCCAAAGGAACCTAATCCATCATAATTAATTGCCGGCATCGATTGGATTCATCATCCTCCTACACAGCACTAAAGGTTACGCTTGTGTGGAGAGACTCGACACAACTACAGTTTGTAACTTGTTGTACTAGGCTATCCCCGCCACCATTATGTTTTATTTTACTTTAGCATTGCTAATCAGCATTATTATTATTGTTTGGCAGTTATCTTGTGTACTGTACCAGTATGTTACCGCCCTATCTCTTTGTTGGACTCCACGGTGAAGATCATAGGGAGAGTGGTACTAGAAAGATTGCAGGCTTGGGCGGATGACCAGGCAATTTTAAGTGATTTACAATATGGTTTTCGCAAGGGCCTGGGTACTATTGATCAGGGACTTAATCTGTATATTTTACTAGATAAATATATTAGAGCGAAGTAGGAAAGGCTGTTTTTAACTTTTGTAGACCTTACGGCAGCATTTGACTGCGTTGTACATGCTAAATTATGGTCAATTTTAGAGGGGCTGGGGGTGGATGTTTCATTAATCTCTTTTCTAAGACAACTTTACTCTGGGGCAAAGGCGAAGGTGCGCTTTGGGTTGGGCGGGGACTGTACTAAAATTTTTAAAGTAGGTAAGGGAGCAAGGCAAGGTTGTGTTTTAGCCCCTTTTTTATTTACGTTATATATCAATGATCTGGAATCTGTTTTGGTTAAAGAGTGCAGGGATATACCAATGGCAATAGGGCGTTCTATTCCTGCACTCCTATATGCAGATGATGCGGTCCTTATGGCTCGCACCCCGCTCGGCCTACAGAGAGTAGTTGACTCTTTTACTACCTTTATGAATAATCTGGGCCTCACAATCAATTGCTCAAAAACGTTTGTTATGAATTGCGGGAACGGGGGTAAAAAAAAGTGTAAGCCCATTTTTATTAATTTTAAGGTTTTAGAGAACACTAGCACCTTCTCGTATCTAAGAATTTTATTTGATTATACAGGATCCTGGACTCGGGCAGTCCAGGCAAGAAGGCTTCTGTTAAAAAAATCCTTGATAGCACTGTCCAATTTTAGTAGGAAGTTGGGGAAACGCCCACCGGGTGACCTGTTGCAAATCTATAAAGCTAAATGTGTTAGTATCGCCACTTACGGAGCTGGAATTTGGGGCGTTGCTAATGTTAAATCACTCCAGTTGGCAGAAAATTTGTTTTTTAGGTATCTTTTGGCAGTACCTGATAGCACGTCAAACAGGGTTTGTAGTACGGAGGAATCAGCTTTTAACAGACACATAATGAAGGATGCTATGGGGTTGGAAGGGGCCAGCTGCATAAGATGGCTTGAATACGTTAAATGTTTTTTAACTCAACTAGGCCATCAAGAATACTATAACAATCCCCATACCCTGTCTAATGTGTCAAGAAAGGATCTAAAGAGTGTAAGTTTGCAGTTTTTGAGTGACATCAGAAATATGGCTGAAATGAAAAAAACGACAGTCCAAATGCATTACCAAACTCTGGCCACTACAACTGCGCAATCATATCTCCTGCTAGTAACTGGTGATTACGATCGATTTTTGCTAACCCGGTTTAGATTCAATATCTTACATAGGTCTTTGAGTTTCCCCGAACAAAATGATTGGTCCAAAATTCTCTGTAAGTGTCCGTGTGACGATATTTCTGTGCAATCGACGATTCATATTCTGTTTTTCTGTACTTTTTATTCTGCTGCTAGGAAAAGATGGATTAAACCAGTTCTGATGAAGCTGGGATTGAGGCAGTGCCGCCCCGCATTCTTGGCCCTACAATTTTTAGATAATGAATTTATTATTGCCTCAGTCAATGCTTTTTTAAGAAATGTTTTTAAATTACGTAAATCAATTGTAATATAATATTTCTTTTTAGTGGTCTCCTGTATAAACTGTCCAAGTGTTCTTAAATTTGTTCTCATATTATTTTATGTGTTTGATATGAAATGTGCTTTTATGGTTTACATTGTCTGTAACCGAATAAAGTTCTTTTGAATTGAATTGAAATTGTGTACTGTACTGTACTTCGTTCTACTACTCGTCCCAGAGTCTCTCTCAGGCGACTGACTGTCTCATTTTCTTTTTTTGCAAATGCTACTGCCAGTGTCTACTACTACCACCATAACCATGGCATCTTGGGAAACCAAACCATCATCGCCATGCAGCCTTCGCTGTGCCCAAGTTAAACATCACAAAAGGGGATGATGGACGGAACGTTTGAGCCAATCAAACACTCACCCCCAGTCAACTGATCTGGGTTTAATCCATCATCATTCTTTAGCTCACTCCACCACCTCAGTTCAGACATGGCCATATGCAAATCAGTCTGACCCTGTGCCTCATGGGAACAGTCCAGCCCGAACTGCCAAGCCATGTCTTCCCTGGACCGGAAACAAGCATCCTAGGACCGGTTTCTGGCATTTCAGCCGTCATCAGCCAGGCTTGCTTGAATCCAGTGGCAAAGTGAGCAAGGGACCCACGTCTGGGCATACCCCGCCAACTTAGGGCGACCAAAGCGATACAAAAGGGGATGATGGACGGAATGTTTGAGCCAATCAAACACTCACCCCCAGTCAACTGATCTGGGTTTAATCCATCATCATTCTTTAGCTCACTCCACCACCCCAGTTCAGACATGGCCATATGCAAATCAGTCTGACCCTGTGCCTCATGGGAACAGTCCAGCCCGAACTGCCAAGCCATGTCTTCCCTGGACCGGAAACAAGCATCCTAGGACCGGTTTCTGGCATTTCAGCCGTCATCAGCCAGGCTTGCTTGAATCCAGTGGCAAAGTGAGCAAGGGCCCCACGTCTGGGCATACCCCCGCCAACTTAGGGCGACCAAAGCGATACAAAAGGGGATGATGGACGGAACGTTTGAGCCAATCAAACACTCACCCCCAGTCAACTGATCTGGGTTTAATCCATCATCATTCTTTAGCTCACTCCACCACCCCAGTTCAGACATGGCCATATGCAAATCAGTCTGACCCTGTGCCTCATGGGAACAATCCAGCCCGAACTGCCAAGCCATGTCTTCCCTGGACCGGAAACAAGCATCCTAGGACCGGTTTCTGGCATTTCAGCCGTCATCAGCCAGGCTTGCTTGAATCCAGTGGCAAAGTGAGCAAGGGACCCACGTCTGGGCATACCCCCGCCAACTTAGGGCGACCAAAGCGATACAAAAGGGGATGATGGACGGAACGTTTGAGCCAATCAAACACTCACCCCCAGTCAACTGATCTGGGTTTAATCCATCATCATTCTTTAGCTCACTCCACCACCCCAGTTCAGACATGGCCATATGCAAATCAGTCTGACCCTGTGCCTCATGGGAACAGTCCAGCCCGAACTGCCAAGCCATGTCTTCCCTGGACCGGAATCAAGCATCCTAGGACCGGTTTCTGGCATTTCAGCCGTCATCAGCCAGGCTTGGTTGAATCCAGTGGCAAAGTGAGCAAGGGACCCACGTCTGGGCATACCCCCGCCAACTTAGGGCGACCAAAGCGATACAAAAGGGGATGATGGACGGAACGTTTGAGCCAATCAAACACTGACCCCCAGTCAACTGATCTGGGTTTAATCCATCATCATTCTTTAGCTCACTCCACCACCCCAGTTCAGACATGGCCATATGCAAATCAGTCTGACCCTGTGCCTCATGGGAACAGTCCAGCCCGAACTGACAAGCCATGTCTTCCCTGGACCGGAAACAAGCATCCTAGGACCGGTTTCTGGCATTTCAGCCGTCATCAGCCAGGCTTGCTTGAATCCAGTGGCAAAGTGAGCAAGGGACCCACGTCTGGGCATACCCCGCCAACTTAGGGCGACCAAAGCGATACAAAAGGGGATGATGGACGGAACGTTTGAGCCAATCAAACACTCACCCCCAGTCAACTGATCTGGGTTTAATCCATCATCATTCTTTAGCTCACTCCACCACCCCAGTTCAGACATGGCCATATGCAAATCAGTCTGACCCTGTGCCTCATGGGAACAGTCCAGCCCGAACTGCCAAGCCATGTCTTCCCTGGACCGGAAACAAGCATCCTAGGACCGGTTTCTGGCATTTCAGCCGTCATCAGCCAGGCTTGCTTGAATCCAGTGGCAAAGTGAGCAAGGGACCCACGTCTGGGCATACCCCCGCCAACTTAGGGCGACCAAAGCGATACAAAAGGGGATGATGGACGGAACGTTTGAGCCAATCAAACACTCACCCCCAGTCAACTGATCTGGGTTTAATCCACCACCCCAGTTCAGACATGGCCATATGCAAATCAGTCTGACCCTGTGCCTCATGGGAACAGTCCAGCCCGAACTGCCAAGCCATGTCTTCCCTGGACCGGAAACAAGCATCCTAGGACCGGTTTCTGGCATTTCAGCCGTCATCAGCCAGGCTTGCTTGTATCCAGTGGCAAAGTGAGCAAGGGACCCACGTCTGGGCATACCCCCGCCAACTTAGGGCGACCAAAGCGATACAAAAGGGGATGATGGACGGAACGTTTGAGCCAATCAAACACTCACCCCCAGTCAACTGATCTGGGTTTAATCCATCATCATTCTTTAGCTCACTCCAGCACCCCAGTTCAGACATGGCCATATGCAAATCAGTCTGACCCTGTGCCTCATGGGAACAGTCCAGCCCGAACTGCCAAGCCATGTCTTCCCTGGACCGGAAACAAGCATCCTAGGACCGGTTTCTGGCATTTCAGCCGTCATCAGCCAGGCTTGCTTGAATCCAGTGGCAAAGTGAGCAAGGGACCCACGTCTGGGCATACCCCCGCCAACTTAGGGCGACCAAAGCGATACAAAAGGGGATGATGGACGGAACGTTTGAGCCAATCAAACACTCACCCCCAGTCAACTGATCTGGGTTTAATCCATCATCATTCTTTAGCTCACTCCACCACCCCAGTTCAGACATGGCCATATGCAAATCAGTCTGACCCTGTGCCTCATGGGAACAGTCCAGCCCGAACTGCCAAGCCATGTCTTCCCTGGGCCGGAAACAAGCATCCTAGGACCGGTTTCTGGCATTTCAGCCGTCATCAGCCAGGCTTGCTTGAATCCAGTGGCAAAGTGAGCAAGGGACCCACGTCTGGGCATACCCCCGCCAACTTAGGGCGACCAAAGCGATACAAAAAGGGGATGATGGACGGAACGTTTGAGCCAATCAAACACTCACCCCCAGTCAACTGATCTGGGTTTAATCCATCATCATTCTTTAGCTCACTCCAGCACCCCAGTTCAGACATGGCCATATGCAAATCAGTCTGACCCTGTGCCTCATGGGAACAGTCCAGCCCGAACTGCCAAGCCATGTCTTCCTGGACCGGAAACAAGCATCCTAGGACCGGTTTCTGGCATTTCAGCCGTCATCAGCCAGGCTTGCTTGAATCCAGTGGCAAAGTGAGCAAGGGACCCACGTCTGGGCATACCCCCGCCAACTTAGGGCGACCAAAGCGATACAAAAGGGGATGATGGACGGAACGTTTGAGCCAATCAAACACTCACCCCCAGTCAACTGATCTGGGTTTAATCCATCATCATTCTTTAGCTCACTCCACCACCCCAGTTCAGACATGGCCATATGCAAATCAGTCTGACCCTGTACCTCATGGGAACAGTCCAGCCCGAACTGCCAAGCCATGTCTTCCCTGGACCGGAAACAAGCATCCTAGGACCGGTTTCTGGCATTTCAGCCGTCATCAGCCAGGCTTGCTTGAATCCAGTGGCAAAGTGAGCAAGGGACCCACGTCTGGGCATACCCCCGCCAACTTAGGGCGACCAAAGCGATACAGAAGGGGATGATGGACCGGAACGTTTGAGCCAATCAAACACTCACCCCCAGTCAACTGATCTGGGTTTAATCCATCATCATTCTTTAGCTCACTCCACCACCCCAGTTCAGACATGGCCATATGCAAATCAGTCTGACCCTGTGCCTCATGGGAACAGTCCAGCCCGAACTGCCAAGCCATGTCTTCCTTGGACCGGAAACAAGCATCCTAGGACCGGTTTCTGGCATTTCAGCCGTCATCAGCCAGGCTTGCTTGAATCCAGTGGCAAAGTGAGCAAGGGACCCACGTCTGGGCATACCCCCGCCAACTTAGGGCGACCAAAGCGATACAGAAGGGGATGATGGACGGAACGTTTGAGCCAATCAAACACTCACCCCCAGTCAACTGATCTGGGTTTAATCCATCATCATTCTTTAGCTCACTCCACCACCCCAGTTCAGACATGGCCATATGCAAATCAGTCTGACCCTGTGCCTCATGGGAACAGTCCAGCCCGAACTGCCAAGCCATGTCTTCCCTGGACCGGAAACAAGCATCCTAGGACCGGTTTCTGGCATTTCAGCCGTCATCAGCCAGGCTTGCTTGAATCCAGTGGCAAAGTGAGCAAGGGACCCACGTCTGGGCATACCCCGCCAACTTAGGGCGACCAAAGCGATACAAAAGGGGATGATGGACGGAACGTTTGAGCCAAACACTCACCCCCAGACAACTGATCTGGGTTTAATCCATCATCATTCTTTAGCTCACTCCACCACCCCAGTTCAGACATGGCCATATGCAAATCAGTCTGACCCTGTGCCTCATGGGAACAGTCCGACCCGAAGTGCCAAGCAATGTCTTCCCTGGACCGGAAACAAGAATCCTAGGACCGGTTTCTGGCATTTCAGCCGTCATCAGCCAGGCTTGCTTGAATCCAGTGGCAAAGTGAGCAAGGGACCCACGTCTGGGCATACCCCCGCCAACTTAGGGCGACCAAAGCGATACAAAAGGGGATGATGGACGGAACGTTTGAGCCAATCAAACACTCACCCCCAGTCAACTGATCTGGGTTTAATCCATCATCATTCTTTAGCTCACTCCACCACCCCAGTTGATTGGCTCAAACGTTCCGTCCATCATCCCCTTTTGTATCGCTTTGTTCGCCCTAAGTTGGCGGGGGTATGCCCAGACGTGGGTCCCTTGCTCACTTTGCCACTGGATTCAAGCAAGCCTGGCTGATGACGGCTGGAATGCCAGAAACCGGTCCTAGGATGCTTGTTTCCGGTCCAGGGAAGACATGGCTTGGCAGTTCGGGCTGGACTGTTCCCATGAGGCACAGGGTCAGACTGATTTGCATATGGCCATGTCTGAACTGGGGTGGTGGAGTGAGCTAAAGAATGATGATGGATTAAACCCAGATCAGTTGACTGGGGGTGAGTGTTTGATTGGCTCAAACGTTCCGTCCATCATCCCCTTTGTATCGCTTTGTTTGCCCTAAGTTGGCGGGGTATGCCCAGACGTGGGTCCCTTGCTCACTTTGCCACTGGATTCAAGCAAGCCTGGCTGATGACGGCTGGAATGCCAGAAACCGGTCCTAGGATGCTTGTTTCCGGTCCAGGGAAGACATGGCTTGGCAGTTCGGGCTGGACTGTTCCCATGAGGCACAGGGTCAGACTGATTTGCATATGGCCATGTCTGAACTGGGGTGGTGGAGTGAGCTAAAGAATGATGATGGATTAAACCCAGATCAGTTGACTGGGGTGAGTGTTTGATTGGCTCAAACGTTCCGTCCATCATCCCCTTTTGTATCGCTAAGTTAAACATCAATCACAGGTAAGAGAAGAAGTTTGGGGGAGGTATAATTAATAATGGAAATTAATTAATTAATTCACACACCCCTTGAGTCCTCCTGTTGCAGAATGCATAGACTAGGAGGAGAGACTGACAGTACTAGTAGGACAAGTCACTCAGTGAGGTGTACCGCATCTATCTGTTTGTGTGTTACAAAATCGGCAGATTATTTAAATCAAACACTGGCTGTGGCCCTGCAGCAGTAAGGAAACCGTGTGACGTAAAACAGTAACCCCCACACAAAACATTAACATTGTATGTAAAGTTTAAGTATAAATATAATTTAATCCCCTAACAAAAATAAACTATGTAAAAAATCCCACAACACCTGACCCACCCCTCTCCCTAACCCCAACCAATGTCCAACAAGAAAAAGTCCAACCAATGTCCGGTGAAGAAAACCCCAACGCCCAATTCCCACCCACTAATAAAAGGAATAAAAAAGGGGCAATCCAACAGGGTCTTACTTATCGGCGGGCTCTGAGTCGCTTGTCCACCAGGACCTTTACCCGCTCCTCTAGGTACTCCTCTAGGCATGCCATTCGGAGGAGCATGCGGCGCTTGAATGCCCTACAATTGCATCCACGGGGGGGCAGCAGTGTTGGATGAAGTAGTGCGGTGGCGGGTGGCTGCCTGACCGCGGCGCCGTACCACTGGAGGGGCCTGGGCCTGGCTGGGGCCCGGGGCATTGGAGGAGTCTGCAGCTGCTGCCGCCTCCTCCTCCGCCAGAACCCCCAGCCGCCGGTATTCGGTTTGGATGGCCTCCAGCTTCCGGCGCCGGGCCATGGCTGCCAACTCCTTACTGTCCGGTTTCGATTTTCCTTTGGAAGGAGTAGCTATATCAAGAAGAAAAAAAAGATTATTATAACAATATACTCTTAGCAAAACCGTAAGACCAATTAATTCTACACATAGTAGCACAGTAGCACTAGCAAGCACAGTACATAACATTTGTGGTATGTATCTATCCTCCCACTTCCTCGGCCTCTAACATTTGTGGGTGTTTCAGGCATTATACTAGCACTATGGACTCGAGTACACAGTACACCAGTCTTCTTCTTCTCTCATGTTTAGCGAAATTACGTAACCTTGTTGTAGCCAGCATGCCAGCTCAGTCAGCTTGCGCCCAAGACAAACATACTCGTGACGCAGACTCACATTAGTTTTATTTATTACTGTCTGCAGGTGGGGAAGCTGACTACACAATCATCGTATTTTTCTATTATGGGTGGCACTGGCCATACTCTGTTACATCAAGGGCAACTGCTCAATTTCACTTTCACCCTGCCCTAACTACTCCAAAAAGGCAGATGATATCTGATCCAAATGATCATTGCTTATATATGGGACGATATGAGGTACTTTGTTTTGATTGATTGTGTAAACAATAAACATGCAGCCGATAGGCCACCCATGGCAGGCTGACTCAGTCGAAAATAAATTAACATAGGTAGGGAGTGGGA
Organism: Calotriton arnoldi; assembly: GCA_963921515.1. NCBI lineage: Eukaryota > Metazoa > Chordata > Amphibia > Caudata > Salamandridae > Calotriton > Calotriton arnoldi. The sequence goes on from CAWUFW010000282.1 coordinate 3,329,688, forward strand.
GTCGGAGGGAGGCGCTTGATAACAACATACATACACAATATATATGCTCTGCTTGCAAACTACTGTGAGTCAAGGGTGTATTCTGAAAATACAACTTCTATTCTCCTTGGCTTTGCTACTCTGGCTCTGTTTCTTTTACATTCTCTTCAAACTAAGACTCTTCATCTAGTGACAGTCTCCACCTATGCTATCTATGATGAATACCATCCAGGGATCCATCCATTCAAAGTAAACATGTCTATCATTCTTCTTAATCTCTCAACAAACCTTAGTTTGTTTCACCAACAACAAACATTTATTCTTTTTTTTTTTTAAACCACCACCCATGCGTCCTTCCTTCCTTCCTTCCTTGCTTGCCTTGGCTTTGAGTTTGACCCATGAAACACCCCGGAGGATTCTTGCTATCCACCCATACAGTTTCACCCACCCAGGCAGGCATCTTATCTTTCACCTTCCACCCATCCTTCAACCACCCATGCATCTGATTCCTATCAGCCACATATGCATGCATCCCGCGTATCCTTCTCTGCCAGTCATAAATATTACATCTCGCCCGTCCTTCCTCCTTCCACCCTTCTTTCCCTTTTCGTTCAACCCATCCATCAAGGTCATCTGATCTGACTCTTAGTCTTCTCCATAAAACTTTCACAGCTGAGTTGAAGTCAGATAGAAGAGGCCATTAGTTACTCAACTCCCGCCGCTAATGCTATTGCTAATGCTACGTAAAGGGTTTCTTCTTTAACCGTTGTTCACAACAACTTAATCTCTCTCAACAGTACAGTGTACACCCTTGCAGCGAGTGTAATGTTAATAAGTAAGGAATATAACTTACCACCGCCCGCCACTGCTGCTGGCTCACCCGCTGCAGCTGCCGCATCTTCTGCTCCCTCCTTACTGGCCGCGTCGCCTTTGCCGCTGGCCCTGGCACTGGTGGTCGGTACGCCTAGAAAAAATATTACACATTTTTTAGATGCCATATACACCTCCCCCTATTTATTCTTTTTCACTAGCAAGATTGAAAAAAAAGTTAATACATACATATACAACATACATCACTAGTACAAATCGGGGAGTAGAGTAGAGTAGACTAGTAGTAGTATGTCCTATCCTATCAAAAATAGTAAAATATCTGGTTGGGCATTTTGTTGGTGGGAATTGTCGAAAAGCCTCAAGATTAAGAAGACTAGAAGAGGACAACCCAAAGGACTGGGATCAGTGGCTACAGCTATTGGTGAATCTGAGTTTTAAAACCTTTTAAATAAAGAGTGCCCAACTGGGCAAGCTTAGCTACAGACAGACTAATAGTAATAGTACAGAGAGTCATAGCAGAGGCAGTTAGAGGCAAGGATAACAAGAATTTAGAAACAGATAGTCTAGCTCGAAGAAGAATTGGTAAAAAATAGAATTAGGAAACGGAAATAATAGTTCGGAAAAAATGAGGTGCAGTAAAAGTTAGGGAAGTATAATTATTAATATTAACAACAGGAGGACTTACTGGGGCCAGCAGCAGAGCCCTCGGTAGAGGAGCGGTCCTGGCCGGCATCTTCTGCAGCTGCTCCCGCCGACTCCAACGACCCCGTCTTCTTGCCCCTAGGTGCTGATCATGAAAGATATAAGAAAGAAAGAGTCAAACATTGATCATTGGTGTGAAACAAATAAAATATTTTAAAAAGCGCTCAAAAAAACATTAATGGAAACAACAATTACAATAAAATTGACCTATCTAATCTGGTCGACTAGTAGTATCGCGGGATTCGCGGACCGTCTAGTTAATATTTATGAACACTAATCCAGTGTTCCATTCTGATTCCAGAATACTAACTAAGCCTAAGTACCACCTGACCTAGCCCACCTATTCCAGATGGGCCAATTGTTCACTACGTCTGCATTTCCATTTATTTTAGTCCTCAAAAATGCATAGATGGAGGACCCATGCATACATTTTTGCATACACCAAATTGTTGGTTGCTTGCTGCTGATGTTCTGCTAGTGCTAAGCCTATTACCACTCACTAAACAAACTACAAAAGGTTCTACTAAGGACTGGGGTAAGCAGCACTCAGCAGCATGTGACGTAACAGAGGATGCGTCACGCAGACCACTAAAAAATTACCAACTATTACTAATAAGTAACTAAACCTATCAATCCACCACTATCTCTTAGTGACAGGAGGACAAAGGAAGGACTAGAGTCTCTCTAGCATTACCTAACTTAAGTTCTCTAAAGTAAACTCTTACATAATCAGCCCAAGCGAGCGCAAAGTTGCAAACAAGTAAGATTAGTAGCGCTGAGCACCTGTGGCATAACAATCACAGAAGATTTTTAAACGTAATTTACCTGCAATGTAAGCAGCAGCATTCTTGCTGTTTGGAAAGAAATTATATTCGCAATATATAACACAGAGCAGAAGAACACAAAGTAGTAATATTAAATAGCTACTCACCAAGCCCCGGGACCTCAACTCCTAGCAGGTCCTGCTCCCGGTCCAGGATATTGGAACACCGGTGCGTAATCTGGTTATGGGTGTGCCGGACCCCAGAGCAGCGAAACACTGCCCGGCGCACCCTTCCCCACGGGTGGTGACGCTCCCGGAGCCCGTACCCGGACCCAGGACTGCTGCCAGGGTTAAGGGGAGGTGGCGCTGCCCAAAAAAAACAAGTGCAGCCACCTCCGCCTCTCTAAATAAGACCGTGCCTGCACTCCTTTTGGGCGCCGCCTTCCGCAAGGAAGGCGGTCGCGGCTCTGGCTGCGTCTACGAGCCTTGCCCTTTGCCATGGTTCTGGTACTCAGGGGGTGGGGGTGGGCGGAAAAGAAAAGGTAGGAATTAAAAAAGTAAGTAAAAGAAATGAAAAAAGCAAGTAAGAGAAAAAGAGTGAAAAAGTAGTGAAAAACAAACAAAAAGTAGAAAAAAACTCAAAATATAGAATCAGGAAAATAGAGAGATAGATAATAAATAAAAAAGATCAAAAAAAAGTTTCCAGAAACAAAGGATTGAAAAGATAGAGGGAGGATACAAAAGCAGGCCCAGAACTATAGCAAGAAAGTGAAAAACAAGATGGCCGCGCCCATTGCGACCGCATGGGCAAGTTTGCGCGATATTTCCCCCCCCAAGCACGCAAAAAGCGTCACAAACACGCAACACGCGTTCCGGAACAGAAAATACGCATCGCAAACGGGCAGGAACACGCAATACGCGTTCCGGAACAGGAAATACGCATCGCGAACAGGCGGGACAAGTGAGAAACAAGATGGCCGCGCCCATTGGCGACCGCATGGGCAAGTTCGCGAGATATTTCCCCCCGAGCACGCAAACAGCGCCCCGAACACGCAATACGCGTTCCCGAACAGGAAAAACGAATGGGCGGAACAGGCAACTTCGCGTGCTCGCGGAATTCCACGTAGTTTGTTTACCACTTCGCGGAACTCAGCCCAGGGTTACTGCTCACAGAGGAGGCCTTTGTAGGAGCCAGTTGGTTTTCTTCCATTTCAAGACAGAAAGCAAGGTCAATCGGCACATCCTATGCCTCAATAGGCTAGTTTCAAGGGGTGAAGCAAGTCCCTGTCATTTACACATGGCCGGCACAGGTAAACTATGAATGGCTCATTCAATCCCTTCTGGTATTTGGAGTCCAGGTTTGGCAGCTTTTTACTGGACGTCTCTTTGATCAAGCACGTGCACATCATTCCTCTGACACACCTGCTCACATTGGAGCCCTTAGCTGTAGCCAGTTTGTTTTCTTCCATTTCAAGACAGAAAGCAAGGTCAATAGGCACATCCTATGCCTCGATAGGCTCGTTTCAAGGGGTGAGAGAAGTCCCTGTAGTGTAAACATGGCCGACATAGGGAATATACGAATGGCTCATTCAAGCTCTTCTAGTTTTTGAACTTCAGGTTTGACAGCTTTTGGCTGGACGTCGCTTTGATCAAGCACGTGCACATCAGTTCTCTTGACACCCCTTCTCACATTGGAGCCCTTAGTAGGAGCCAGTTGGTTTTCTTCCATTTCAAGACAGAGAGCAAGGTCAATAGCTTTTTTTTTTCTTTTTTAAAAACCTTAATTGAACATTAAGGCATGACACAGTTTCCAATGCCGTCAACATCCATTACAAGCATGAATATAGTTAGCACTTTCGGAGGCATATTGACCAATGCGTACCACAGTGCGCCACAGATATAGGGAAGTTTGGCTGATTTACATATGTGATGTGTGGGTGATCAGTTGAGTGTTAAGAGTCAGTCTTGTCGGGGCCATCTGCTGTAGTCTGAGCATTGGTGACAGAAAATCTTCCAGTGGGTTCTTCAGGCTTGGCCAATCAGTGGAGATAGGAGATGAGAGGGCCCTATATATCGGGAGGTCTATTAGTCTCGGGCATCAAGTCCCAAAATTCGCCCAGAAGTGTCTGGCAGAGGGCAGCGTCAGCAGTCCAATGCTTGGCCTGCGGCGCCGGCTTACGGCTCCAGTGAATTGCCACTCGGCGCTTGGCGAGCACTAGTAGCATTGCGGTTAGTTTGCGGTTGGCGTCAGAAATGTCCTTGACGTGACCCAAAAGGCACAGGAGAGGATCAGGAACTATGCGCTCCAGAGTAATAGCGCTGATTGTAGTGCACACCTCCAGTTAAAAATCGGAAACTCTGGGGCACGACGAAGCCAGGTGCACAAAACTCGCACCAGGAGCCGAGCAGCTTGCACATCTGTCACTGTCCATCAACCCCATCCTGTGCAGTGTGGTAGGAGTGCGGTAAAGTCGGTGTAGATATTTGAAATGAATGAGTCGTAGTCGATAATTGGGGGACAGGCGCTTGGTTTGGTTGCAGCAATATTGCCACTGTGCAAGGGAGAGAGCACCAACCAGGTCCGAGCCCCATGTGTTGCGGGCGCGCTCAGTGTCTTTGGGGGAGGCCGCCAATGTGGGAGCATATAGTCTTGTAACCAGTTTGCGTGGGGAAGCTGAAGAGTGGATGTACTCGAGCGCGGCATTAGGCTGGGGAGCGAGTGGAAATGCAGGATTAATTATTTTACATGTGGCCCTTATCTGATAATAGAGCAATTTGCCAAGTGATGCTGCACCATCAGGGAGAGTGAGAAAATTGTTATTGGGGTAGAGGTCAGCATTGGTGCGGATACCCAAATTTGCAGCGAGCCATGCTGGCAGTTTGCAGCGGGGGGAAGGAGGGGTTGCTGGCAAGCTGCATTGAAGGTGCAAATAGGTCCTTAGCGTGAGTGTACCTGCGAAGTCCATCCCAGGCCCAGGGCACACATTCCACCGTGTCGACCTCGACTCTAGGGTTCCTGTGTGGTAAAAACAGTGCTGTCCGCAGTGGCCAGGGGGAGGCTAGATCCGTCTCGACCGCCACATGTGGCTGGAAAGGCGTTGGGTGGATCCAAAAATGAAGAAAGCTAGCTTGGGCGCACAGCGCGTAGAGCAGGGGTCTCCAACCTTTTGTGTAGTGAGAGCTACTTCTGGTCAGTGAAAATCGTCGTGAGCTACTAAACCCCAAGCAACTTGCGCATTTTTCTGAGAGACCTCCCACGCCCAGTTTCATTGACGTTAGGCCTAATTTCTTCAGAGCCCATACTGTGGTTTGAACACAATACTTAAGAGTTCCCTAGAAACACTGAAAGGAATGACTTTGGATTTGTGTTGTCAAACCGCTTTACGACCTTTCAAATTAATAGCTTCAAAATCAGAACCTTTCAATAGCTGTCACTGAAATAATCATTGTAATGCAGCTCAATTAACAAACAAACAAACAAACAGGAAAAGCAATCTTACCTTCAATGTGGAACTGTATGATGTCCTCTAATGCTGTGTAATCTGGTAGCCTGGCGGGGGCAGTTCCGAAGAAGTCATTATAGTAGTGAAGTAGTCACAGTGTGTGGCAGTCAGCCTGTGCAAAGCTTCGCTGAATCACAATTGCAGATGGATTCTTCTACTGTAGCTTTGACAAGATCGCTGTGTTTTTCAGTTGCCAGATAAGCTGAACTTCAGCTTTGTTTGGATTGGAAAGTACTGATTTTGTCCTCCACTCTGAATTCTTCAGAAGGTTCCGTTTTGACTTTAAGGTTTTTATGGCACCAGTCATGTTTGCAGTTGTATTCTCATTGCTCCCTTTACTTTTTAGGAGTGTCAGTAAACCAGGACTGCAGTACAAATTGCTTTGTTCTTATTCAACTAAAAAGAACTTTGAAAGATGCTGAAGATTCTTCTCTTTAGCTCTCTTTTTTATCTTGATGTCAATACACCAGGCCTCCAGTAAACACTGCTTTTTCTTATCTTGTGCAGCAAATAAACATTTGGAAAGGTGCTGAAGATTCTTCTCTCCAACTACTTTTTTCTTGGTGTCTGAAACCCAGGCGTGATGTACGCATTGCTTTGTTCTTATCTTGTTCAACTACTAACTGTTACTAACAAAAGGAATTTTGAAAGATGCTGAAGAGTCTTCTCTATAGCTATCTTTTTTCCTTGTTCTCAATAAACCAGGCCTCCAGCAAAGACTGCTTTGTTCTTGTGCAGCTAATAAAAATTTGGAAAGGTGCTGAAGATTCTTCTCTCCGGCTACTTTTTCTTGTGTTTGTAAAACAGGCCTGCAGTACACATTCCTTTGCTTTTGTTCAACTAATAAAAAACTGGGGGCTGAAGATTCTTCTCTGCAGCGACTTTAATCTTGGTGTTCGTAATGAAACAGGTACCTAGATTTGGGATTTCACCAGGAACTGTCATTGAACAAGTATTGATTGCGAATGCATTCAAATTATTTCAGTGAGAGACTTGACACTGCATGGTGTCCACTAATCCCTTGTAATCTGGGGTGTAGCTTGAGAGGGCAACTCTTATGGAGTCATTTACATGTTTGTCAGTCAGACGTGTGTGAAACTTGGATTTGATGAAGTTCATATCAGAAAATGCTGATTCACAAAGATAGGTAGAGCCAAATAGGGGAAAAAGTTTCAATGCAGCTGTGTGGATGTTCTTAAACTTTTCAGCATCCACAAGACTCCAGAATTTAACGTCAGATTGCCTTGATTTCAATTCAATGTCATTTTGAAGTGTGACAATCTCCATTTCCATTGTGGCAGAGTCAAGGTTCAAAAGCACACTAATTTTCTCTGAAATGTCACTAACATCCACTTCCATGAAGGGGTTTGAAGTGAACATCACACAGGGCTCCAGTTGCTCAAAATCACTAAATCTGTCACTGAACTCTTGATTAAGCATCATGAGGAGGCTACTGTATTTTTCTATGTCCAGGAGCTCAGCCTCAGCTTTGTTTTCTGAAAGGATTTGGAGCACAGAGGGAAAGTGCTGCATCTTTCTTTTCTGTACATGCTGTATGAAAAGGTTAAGTTTTGATTTGAATGTTTTGACCGAACTTACCATGTTGGTTATTGTCTTGTTTTTGCCTTGCAACTCGTAGTTCAATACATTTAATTTTTCTGTCACATCTGTCAAAAAAGCTAAATCGAGCAACCATTGAGTGTTTGATAACAGTGTGGTATCTTCATTTCTAGACTCCATAAAAGCCTTTACTTCTGGCAATAGCGAAAGGAATCTTCGCAGTATTTTTCCCCTGCTAAGCCATCGGATTTGAGTGTGCAGTAAAAGGTCACCATACTCTGCTGATAGTTCTTCAAGGAACAATTTGAAGGTTCGGTGCTGCTTGGCCTTTGCACGAATTGAATTAATAATTTTAACAACAGGAGTCATCACATGATCAAACCCCATTACCTTGGCACATAGTGCCTGTTGATGTATAATGCAATGGTAGTTCAATAACGGAGGGAAATCTGGGTCTGCTTTATAATTGGCAATGAAGCCAGAATGACGCCCTATCATTGCGGGTGCACCATCAGTGGTTATCGCCACTAACTTTTTCAATGGGACATTTTGTTTCACAAAATAATTTTTCACCTCATCATGGATGTCAGATCCTCTGGTTGTGGTTTTCAGAGGCAACAAAGTTAAAAATTCCTCTTTATTAGTAAAATCTTCAAAAACCATTCTAACGAACATTGCCAACTGCAATATCGCTTGCATCAACAGATTCATCACATTGAAGAGAAAAATATTTGCATGTCTTTAAATCGCGCTCTAACTGCTCTATCATGTTGGCCGATAATGCAGATACCCTTCTTGCCATAGTGTTTGACCCTAACTGCACATCTGAAATGGCAGACATAATTTCAGGGCTATTTTTAAAGTCTTTGAATAAGGAGTTGGCCATTAGAAGCATTGCTTCCTTCACAATGGCTCCATCTGAAAATGTTGCTTTGTGCTTAATCAAGTGATGAGTAACTATGAAGGATGCTTCAGTTGCCGCAGTGGCTTTCTTCGTGGGCTTTGTAAAAAAGATTGCTGTGTCTGCAATGCAGATTTCAGTTTGTTTACTTTTGTGACCTCAGGCTGCTTCCTTTAGGGAACTTCCTCTCAAAATGCATGTGCTTTGTTGAAAAATGCCTCTCAACATTGCCCTTTTTTCCCACTGCAACTTTTGCTCCACAGATCAAACATACACAGTTGTCTTTAATTTGAGTAAATACAAATTTGTTCTCCCACTCTTGATGGAAGTAGTATGTCTTACTCTTTGCCCTTTTGGAGGGACCTGGCTCCTCATCCATCATTAGTTGTTAAGGCTGTAAGCAAGAGTAAAAATGTTGATGAAGTCAACATTCCAATCTATAACAGGCAAGAATACCACGTGGACACCTTTAATAATGTTGTATTTCAGACCATTTGTGAGTAGCAGCCATGCTGGTAAATTAAACAGCACAGTTGGAAAGTGAGATAACTAACTCACCTTAGCTATGTTTAATTATGAACACGGGAGGACTGCCTTTCACAAATGCCCTGAGATTTGATTAATTTTGACCAAAGCATAGTTCTGGGCTTGTATGGTCTTTAGTCGTCTTCTATAAATAGGAAGAGGACTTAAAATTGTACCACACCAAGCGCCAAATTCACAAAGGTGAAGGTTTTGCAAATCAATTTGATTGGGTTCTCCTACATTTGTAGCAAACATTGGACTTTTTTTTAATTAAGACAAGCTTTCAAAATTACTACAGGTAATATTCCATGACAGCTGCAGACTTTGTGACATAGCCCTGTGACCTCAGGCTTATGGTGACTGATATCACCCACACCACACAATATCACCTTCCTAACAATATTAATTCTCCATTTTCTTGGGATTACCCTCTTAAATGCCTGTCCTTACCTGCATTTTTGAGTCAAGAAGATGTCCATACGTAGGCAATGCAAGTAAAAATTTCCCAAATTCATTCAAAGAAGTACATGCGCTTTTTTATATGTCACTTGAAAGCAACAATTACATACAATATACAAGATGTCCTGAATGTCCTAACTGAGTTTTACACCAAACATTACTTCATTGGGTGAGGTGCAACCTATGCCAGGCATATGCATACTCCATCCATCCATGTATTGCACACAGCTGACGGAGGCAGGGAATAATGTTATCTGATTAACACAATATACTTAAGAGTGAAAATGACTCAGTATAATGATGAACAGTTCTTTGACTGGCCCTGTTGCGAAGAGCCAGGTTGTTGAGCACTGCTGCTCTAAACTGCCCCGGTGCTCTGCTCATGTCTAATCTTCTATATAGGCCACAGGTCACAACTCACCCAATGAAGCACTAAAAGTGGCCATGCCATTCTAGGCAGAAGGAGATACCCGAGGTGGGGAACCAGGTTCGAATCTCGGCAGGTGCGCTCAACGTTCTGTGATTCTGGGCAAATCACTTAATCTCCCACCCAGTGCCTAACAAAAATGAATGTGTCTGTTTGTAACGTAACTGCTGTCATGTAAAGCGCTCTGATACCTTCGGGTCTAGTTTGCGCTATATAAAACTCCACACAAAAAAAATGACACTGTTCCCCTGAAAAGTACATTCCCCAGGGCCCAGCCTGAAGAACATCACTCTGCTGTTCAAGACAAGCTGGAATACTATTGCGGCCATACTGGGCTGCATGTGTGAGCCTTGGCTCCTGGCCAATAAGTGGAAATGTAGCCATGACATGCTACATTACTGACATGTGGCACGTACGTCAGACTCACTGACACAACAGTGAGACAACAAACTAAAGCACAAGCCACAACAGTGACACAACAAACTAAAGCACAAGCCGTGAAAGAGGAGGCCACTGCTTGTCGGAATGGGAAAGAAAAGAGGCCTGGCACCAAATTACTAGCCCCATTAGCAAATCCAATCGCTAACAAAAGTGTGCCACATTTGCGAATTAAGTTTATGAGACAGAGATTGCCCATGACAGATACAAGAAGATCTCCATTGGTCTTGCTCTTGTAAAATCTCTAGGAGTGCATCTGGTTCCAGTGCCCTATTCGAGCTCATCCTCTTAATTTCCGTGAGCTTTTCATCAACCTTAATTGGGCATTCCATCTTGTGTCGCTGCTCAGGATTTCATAATGAAAGTGTGACCCATTGCAAGTAATAGTCCACCCCTGCTAGTATATCGTTCCCCCTCATATAGTTGCTTATAAAATTACTGAATGATAATGAGCTTCCCGACTTCATCACAAACTACCATTCCATCTCTCATCCTAATTTCACCCGTGAATCATCTCACTTAGCGTGTGTTCTGAGCCTGTTGGCAAGTTGCTTTTATACCCGGGCTATTCCATGTTCTGTAAAAGGTTTGTTCTGATTGTAATATATATCATTCAGGAGCAAGGAAGTATTTGCTCCACTGTAAGCATTTTAATGTGGGGAGTTAAGACTAATTAAGCATGCTTCGTTGTTTATGTTCACTTTCTCTAACACAGGCCTGCTCGAACATAAAGGCTCAGTAAAGTAATAATTAGCAGCTGGATTCTGGAAAGATAATTACTTGTGGTAGGAAGGCCGAGGCTTTGTGCGAGGGGTTGTGGAAGTAGAAAAGGGCGCAGAAAGGGAAAGATACATTGTGGTAGGATGAGGGCTCCTAGAGGTAGGGGAGTTTGGTGATAGAATGCAAAGACTAGCTCCGGTAACAGCGATGTTGGCAATAGATAGGTAAGGACTTTGTGTGGCAGTTGCAAGGTGGGCGCTATAGAAGAGGAACAAACTGTGGCAGTTGCAGGGTGGGTACTATGGAGAGGTAAATGTTGGTACTATCAAGGGACCTGGGGCTTCATAAAAAGAAGCTAAGTTGGTGCTACATGGGCAGTAGCAGGGGGCACTAGTGTAGTAGGGACTTTGGCATTATTGCAGGAGCACAGGGTGTGAGCTCCACAACGTCATTGGGAAGGCCTTGCCCTTGTCACTGTCTTACACCAATTTATTACTATTACTAAGTGTAAGATTAAACCCGAGGCTTTTTACCCTGTGTAACAACTGAGACCTACTGTACTTGCAACACTAGCCGGCCCTGCAACGATAAATGGGCCAGGCCTCACCCTGACTCCCAAGGCAGCTCTCAGAAACTTGCAGTCACCAACCAACCCATCTCTGAAGTAAACTGAGAGCAGAACCTAAATGTGCCCATGCTTTCAAAGACGCAAGTGCTGGAAAACTGCCGGCTGCATTTCAAAATGTAAGACGTGCACAACACTCAAATTCTTATACATCTGAACAACCAAATATGCCTAATATAGAAATTTCACCCTCTCCCTCAAACCCCAAAACAGAGTAAACCTAACAGTCAGAATCCCGATCTCGTGTCCACCCAAACCACCTACCGACAGGCCAGCCGCCACTCTGGAGAGTCCAAATTCTACTGGTAGTAAAGTGCATAGAGCAGGCCTGGCATAGAGGCATATCAGTGTGACAGGCCGGAATGCAAGTGAGGAAAGTGGCCACAGCCCATGGCAATGGCAACAAACCACATTACACCCCCTAACTCCCGTACCTCTCATAGATATGCCGCTCTTCTCCTTTCCTCTTCCCTCTCTTGTCTGCCTTTCTTCTCATGTCTCTTTTATCCACCTTTCCTGTCTTTTCTCCCTCCCCTCTCTTCTGTCTGCGCTGCCTCTTCCCTTAATGCCTGTTTTTGCCCCATCTCACATGCCTCGCCCCTCGTCATATTTCTTTACCTTGTTTTTCTTTCCACCCTCTTTCCATTGTTTCCCACACATCTGATCCCCGATCCCCCCTCTCAATTGTCTTTCTGTTCCTGACCTAGGGTCATGTTAGCCGCCTCTTGAGTGGTTGATCTTTAACGACTCTCCCCTGTCCACCTCTAGTAACAAGGCACTGTCGAGGATGGGAAGCCTGATCTCACTCACAGCTTTGTTTCCCACAGAAAAAAGGCGCACAGCAAGTGCTATCCCTCTCTAGCCATGTATAATCTGGGGGTCAGTTGACCTCAGGACACGCCTTACCATCTCCCACCCACAGGAAGCATACATGTATAGCAGGCCACGTGGCCCAAGGCAGAGTTGCTTGCTTCCATCCTCCGCAGACTTGCTTTCCAGGCCCCCATGGCTCTCGGTCCTTTGCACTCTTTGACTATTTCCCTGGGTCTGTCTCCTCCGTATTTTAAGGGTCGTTTAGTAAAGTTATGTTATAATCTACTGGCAGAGTGTTGCTGCCAGCCTAAATGTGTGCTGTCACAAGGACTTTGGTGGCAGAGAACCTCTGACCTGTGACCTCATTTAAAGTGATAAGACTGTCAGTAGACATACTCCAGCCCCGCCGTTCACACCTCCTCCAGTGAATGTTGTATCCTACGTGCCTTTGCATGTAAGTCAGATATACAGCAGTTTGTGCTTTCAGATGCTGACGGGGTTGCTGCAGAATGCAGATGCTGACAGTGTCTACTCTGGACTCCGGTTCACCCTTACCGGCTCCATCCTTGATGCACGCACCTCTAGAAATGCAAATCACATACTCCAGTCCAGCAATTAACTGAAACCAACAACCGCCCAGAATCGATGATCATCCGCTGTTCAAAACATGCCCCGAATTGTGGGCCACCTGCATTTATTTCCGTAACAAAGAGTGGCCGAAATAGAGTGTTTTCTTCTTTTCAGACTAGGTGCCTAGATTACAAAATGTGTTCTGTTCTCACCTCAAAAGAATGTAAATCCTGAATCGAGGGTTCTTTCCTATTATCCAATAATCACAAATGCCCTGATTTAAAGGCGCTCTCTTTTTATGCTGAAACAACATATTTAAAGTCTTCCAATGGTTCACAAACGAGTTGTGCTCTCGGGATGCCTCGGAATCTCTGAAATAAAGCTCCCGACAAGCACTCACTGCTAACAAATAATATCATGTCTGCTGCATGTTTGTAAGAGGCTCCTGTGAGAAGCTGCTCTCCCCCTAAGACTCCCGCTACTTTTGGTAAAATTAAATGCATGTTTTGCTGTACGTTGGTGAAAAATCGAAGAAAATAATATTGCCAACAAATATAGTGTTTCATTCATGACAGGACCCTGCATGCTGGAGGCTTACACACAACGGTATGCAGGGTCATTAGCAGGCCTGGTCTTTAGTGTCGTATTTCCAGGTCCCAGGACGGGCGTGCGCCCACGGCTTACCTGCTGCTCTGGTATCGATGGAAATCTTCGGGGGCAGGCTGTGCTGCTGAAAAAGGCAGATGGCGCGGGTCCCGGCAGTTCTATACTGCTTGCGCGACCGGAAAACCAGCTGCTCTGCCCTGCCACGCCCGCTGCAGCTCCGCACTAGCACCCTTCGCACTCGTGACACACAATACAGTGCGGTGCTGGTGAGGGAAAGAGAGCGGGCGGGTAGAGATGGTCACGTCACGAGACACTCATCTGCACGTAGAGAGGAACGTCATCCTCTTCTTCAGCCTGCCCCGCCCCAGCTAAGCTCAAAGCCAATCTGAGCAGCTGGTTTGGGTGAGGGCGGGCAACGGAGCCTCAAAACAGCCTAAAGAGCCCAAACAACACTAAAGGGCTACTAAATTGAACAGCAAGCGCCGCGAGCTACTCACAGGGTCTTTGCGAGCTACCGGTAGCTCGCGATCGACCGGTTGGAGACCCCTGGCGTAGAGCCTGAGATCAGGGGCCCCCATTCTACCACTGGCTAAAGTCAGTGTTAAAACGTCGTAGGCAATACCGGGCTGGCATCCGGCCCAGATCAGTGTAATTATCTTTGAACGTAGTCTTTTAAAAAATTGTGATGTAAGTGGAATGGAAATATTTAAAAATAAATATAGAAATTTGGGGAGCACGACCATTTTAGCAATTGCAATACGACCGGCTGAGAGGGGAAATTTTTGCCAAGAGTGTATCTTGTTTTCAAGCCAATCCATAGCTTTGCCGAAATTGGATTTCCACAGCTCGTCCATATCTTTTGCTCAGCCAGATGCCAAGGTATCTGGTGGGACCAGTCGCCCAAATAAATGGGTAGTCCGTTGGAAACAGCTTGGTTGCATCTGTGAGGGGAAAGAGAACGGATTTGCTCCAGTTAACCTGTTCCCCGGAGTAGCAGCCGAAACGAATCACCTCCCTTGTCAAGTCAGCTAGGTTCTCCTGCGGTTCCCGAATGTATATCGTGACATTGTCTGCATTCATCGAGGTCACTAGGGTGCGGGACGAGAAGCCAATGCACCGTTGTGTGTGGTGCTGGCATAGCCGCGCCGCCAAAGGTTCCATAGCAATGGCGAATAACATAGGGGACAGGGGGCAGCCCTGCCTGGTGCCCCTCGTGATGGCTATGGGGTCGATGACCTGCCCGTTAATCCTAATGCGTGCTGTCGGGAGTGTGTAGAGAAGTTGGATCTTTTGAACAAAGCTCGGACTAAAGCCTAGTCGAGGAAAAAGATAGAAAAGGAAGGGCCATTCCAGCGTGTCAAAAGCCTTAGTGGCGTCCAGCACGGCGGCCACTGCATGCAAGGCGGGGTTAATCTGGTGAATAACCGAGAAAATGGTGCGCAGATTGTGCGAAGTGGCGCGGCCGGGGATAAACCCCAATTGATCGGGATGGGCTATTAGTGGCATGAGAGGGAGGAGACGATTAGCTAACAGTTTGGCATACATTTTGTTGTTGGTATTGATCAGTGATAAGGGCCGGTAGGAATCGCAACTCTCGGGGGATTTATCAGGTTTAAGAAGGAGAGTGATCATGGCCTTGCGAAGAGAAGGGGGAAATCTGCCCAAGGTAAGGGATTCATTGTATATCTCATCCAGATGGGGAACGAGGAGAGAAGCATATTCTTTATAAAATGCGGGGGTGAGCCCGTCTGAACCAGGAGCTTTATCACCTGGGAGTCCTGCAATAACTTTGGTAATTTTTTCAGGGGTGAATGGCTCATCCAGGTATTCACGGTGTCCGTTGCCGAGCCATAAGAGCTCAATCGAATCAAAGTATTGGTCCAGGATCTCCTGAGGCGTTGTCTCACCAGCAGTGTAAAGTTGGGCATAGAAAGCGGAGATCCTAGCGATGATGTCGCCAGGGGAGGTAGTCCTTCCGGCAGTCTCGTCGCTGAGTGCAGTGATGTATGAGGATGCGTGTGGCTGTCTTAATAGGTTTGCAAGGGTCTTACCAGAGCGATCGCCCTCCCCATAGCTGCGAGCACGAGACTCTGCCTAAGTAAGCAACCTCTCTCTCTGCCCCCGCGTGGAATTCGGTGAGTTTAGTTCTGATGGAGGCAAGGGTGGCGGGGCTAAGGTCCTGGGACTGTTGAAGATCGAGTGCTTTGTTGTCTTTCTCCAAGCGCTCGAGGGTTCCTCTAATGGACTTTAGCACCCCAGATTGTTTAGCAATGCATTCCCCCCGGATCACGGCCTTGAAGGCCTCCCAGAGCGTCGAGGGTGTCTCTACGGTGCCGGAATTGTGCTCAAAATAATCTATGATGGCACCCCGAATCTCCTCGCGAAAAGCAGGATTGCGAAGCGATTTGGGTGGTAGGCGCCATGTGAACATGCAGTGAAGGGTGAGCGGAAATCGCAGACACAGGCGCACCGAGGCGTGATCTGATAATGTACGGGCCAGGTGATCCACAGAGGAGGCCCAGGAGGCGACGTCGCGGGTAATAAGCTATAAGTCGATGCGGGACCAAGATCCGTGCGAGCCGGATACGCAAGATCCCGCGTGCATGTCTGGGTGTGCGTGGCACCAGGCATCTAGTAGGGAGTTGTCCTCTAATATTGAGTGTAGTATGGCTGTGGCCTGTGGGTGTTGGATGCGAGCCCCCGAGCGGTCCAGTGCCAGCGAGGGCGCAATGTTGAAATCGCCGCCCTATATCAAAGAGTGGGGCCCCAGAGAGGATATGATTTGCCAAACTTGGGTGAAAAAGCTTGGGTCTTCGGTGTTGGGGGCCGAAGAGCGCCGCAAGTATCAATGGCTGGTTATAAAGGGTTCCGGCAAGGATCACGTAGCAACCCTCAGTATCAATGAAGGATTGCGTGCCATGCCAGGGGAGGCCCTTCCTAAAGAGGATGGTGACGCCGCGCGCATAGTTGGAATAGAATGCAGTGTAAGATTCCCCCAGTGACGGGAACGCAGTCTGGGTGAGGTGGCGGGGAGGAGGTGTGTCTCTTGGAGGAAACACGCGTCCACTTTATGTCTAATAAGATATGGACTTATTCATGTATGAATAAAGATTACAGACAGTTTTTTGAAAACTACTTTACAATTTGTTGCCTTTTCTCAACCTCTTATCAAAAATTTAAAACCTGATTTATTCAGGCACCGCTGTGCCCCGAGGGATACCACTCATTCGAGTGGCACTACTTCAATGATTTACCCTGACACCCGGTCCAGAGGGTGATACCTCAGGTGCACGCTACAACCAGCACCCTAGTACAGCATCTGCTGTGCATCGCTCACCCACTCTTTGATTGCTTATTCTGGATTTTTTGAGCTTTGCACGCCCAGTACCAATCTTCTCAACATGTCTTATGCGGATATTACAAGCCTCACCGATATTCGAGCATAAACCTTCGCCTTTTCTGAAGAAGACGTCAACAAAATATATGCTTTGATACCAGAGGCCACTTCTCATGCAGCCATGAAAAAAAGCAAAGAAAGCAACATCAAACAATTACTATACTTAACTAAAAGAGAGGTCAATCAAAGATTGTGTTGGTGTGTTCGTATTTGTCTTACATAAACTTTCCTCACTGTACTTCGTGAACCTTTCATGTAACCTTCTTGTTACCAGTTTCTTTCCTTACCAGCTGATAAGTACTTTGGGGTTACTTTATTTACACGTGTCTCGTTCCTTCCTTAGTTTATTCTTTGTTAACATTTACCGCACGCCATTGAATCCATATGCTATCCCTATCCATTGGGTCTTAACCTGTCTTTTCTTCTTCTCATTCGCTGATTTATATGCTTCAGTCAGTTTTCGTTAATCTCAGATGCACATTTAGATTTACTCACCGTTTTTATGTTTGAGGTTATTATTCGACTACACTATTTTTCCTTTTTATTTACTTTGATACATGTCAGACCTTAACAGTCTGACCCATTTAAACCACTACAAGATGGCGCTTATTTTCAGTGCCGAATTTACGTTTATGGTTAGTCCTTTCTTAGTTTCTGCACACTGAGCTACCATTTATTGGAGATAGTCGGTTACACTCCGCTTCCTGCTTTCAAGTTCTGAATTACAGTACATTCACATCGGATTCTAGTAAGTTCACCCGCCGGGTTGTACACGTTTGGGTCACTCTAAGTTTTCACTATTCAACTGCTTTTTAACGTTTCACAACATGGCAATGGTATCTATTCTTTTAGATTTGTTTCGTTCACCCATGTTTTTACATTGTGAATTGGATCGCGTTCCACATGGTATTCGCTTAGCTGAAGAAGTATCACTTACACGAGGTTTTAGGGTTTGGGTCATCTTAGTGTTATTTAGAGTTGGCACCTCGATGTGTTTTTACACCGTTTTACGCACCACCACAGGTTTTATTATACGCTTTGTTTTCTAGCACTTTTTCTACACTCCACACTTTTTCAATAATGGGTCTTTCATAATCATTTTCCTTATATCCTCTCACACGCGTGTTTACGCATGCTCAACACTAGCACATCGCGTTGGTATCTTACATAATTTACGTTCATTTCTTCATAGAGAATCGTGACGCTCTGCTTTCTCCGCACTTTTTCAGATTTCTTTCCCTGACGAAGGGCTCGTAAGCCCGAAATGCATTGGGAGAGTTAACATTTGGTTGATGATATTACTTCCAATACATGATTGAATGGACTTATTCATGTATGAATAAAGATTACAGACAGTTTTTTGAAAACTACTTTACAATTTGTTGCCTTTTCTCAACCTCTTATCAAAAATTTAAAACCTGATTTATTCAGGCACCGCTGTGCCCCGAGGGATACCACTCATTCGAGTGGCACTACTTCAATGATTTACCCTGACACCCGGTCCAGAGGGTGATACCTCAGGTGCACGCTACAACCAGCACCCTAGTACAGCATCTGCTGTGCATCGCTCACCCACTCTTTAATAAGATATGTGTGCATGAGGCGTGCCTTTCGATAGTCATTCAAACCCCTTATGTTCCATGTCAGGAAGGTGGTGTCAGTCATGTAGTGGCCAGGAGAAGTTGGTGGTGTAGCGTCTGTGGTCAGGCAGGAGAGACCAGTGTCGTGAAAGGTGAAAAGTTGTGGAATGTATGCAGTCGGTGACATGACAATAACAATACAAGAGTAACAGCAAAACAAAACCCATGCAACAGGGTGCCAGGTGTGGACCCCTGAGTTAAAAACCCGTGACCTCCCCCCACCCACTCCAACCCCCCAAATAGGTTGAGCATCTGAGCCACCCCCACCCAGGGAGCCCGAACTTAAAGAACTAAGGGGTATATTCACAAGAACGTGCGCTAAACATCTCCAAAAAATGTTAACGCAACTTTACACATCGCAGTCTATCGCGGGAAAATGACCCTGTGTTAACTTGTAATTCACAACACGGCAGTACCATGCGATAGTCTCCCGAAAACGCGGACAATGTCCGCGATACAACCACCGCAACAGAGATAAAAACACAAACCCCAACACCAAAAAACGTGCGATGAGCCCATTCGCGATGAGGAAAGCAGCGATAAGCAGTGCCAGGCCCGCGACACACACACGGCAGGCGGGAATAGGCACAACAAAAGCAGGAAAAAGAAAGACGAACCAAACAGAAAACAACAGCGAAGCACAATGGAGGCAATCGGAGCCAGTACACAACCCCACAAGCCCCATTGGCAACAAAACATTCTACATGACAGGCCATCGTGGACAAGGTGAATGCAGCCGGAGAGCGGAGGAGGACAATGGAAGAAAACCAGAACAGCTGGAATGATGCGAAACGCACAAACAAGCAGAAACACGCCAACAACCAGAAGGCAGCAATGCACACCGGAGGTGGGAGTCCAGCGCCACACCAGGAGCCGGAGGTGGGAGTCCAGCGCCACACCAGGAGCTGGATGACATGGAGGAAATGGTGTCCACCACATCAGTCTGGAGATGGTGGCAGGAGTCGGGGACCGGAAACTGCTCAAAATCAACAGACACAACAGCAACAGGGAGAGTAATGACCAGGGACTGGGGGGGAGATGGGCACAATGGCACACATGCACAATTAAGCACAGCACAACTGCAGACAAACCATGCCCAAGAGTAACAACACCAACCAAGAGCACAAGTCACACAACCCGGCAATATCACACCACTGAACAAGCACAGAAGTGAAAACCACACTGCCTGAAAGGGAGAAGGGTGAGCCAAATCAGAGCTGAAGGGACATCTCACACACAATGCAGCACACACACATAGGAAGCAGAGCACCCCAACATCGAACACAATGTGGTACAAACAGCAACATTTGCACAACCGAACACAGGACACAAGTGCACCCGCTTGTGGCCGGTAAATGGCCATACGCATCTGGCAAAGGACGAAACAGGGACATGATAATTCACAAGTACCAACCCACAGCCCTAATGGGGTAGCAATGCATGTATGGCAGGGACCCAGATAGGCCGTGACACACACATTGGCATACAAATCAACACCCAACACAGTTGGAGACAAGTAAAGGTGCGGAAACTTTATCAACAATTGCGTGTCAGTACGGCCAAGAGAAGTGCCATGACATGCAGACCAATGCAGCAGCATGTCTGAATGAGGAACGTTGGAAAGCGCCCATGTCCACCCCGGGGGAGTCCATCACCAACTCAAGTCAGTGCCAACCTGCGTTGGTTGTCCGCGCATGGATCAGGAGTCCAGTCCAATGCAGCCATGTCCACTGTCGTCTTGGGGCATGTGACCAGATCCCCAACATGCAACCAGGCGTCGGGACACGTGCAATGGCTCACATTCAGTTGTGGCTGCAGGTACCTTGTCCCTCGTCCATGAACGCGAGTGCAGCAGCGTAGGCCAACATTTCCAATGAGAGATCGTTGTCCACCACATCTAACATTTATTTATTTATTTTTTAAATTTATATCAGGCGCAACAGCTTCCCAAAAAGGGTTTCCCGGCGCCAGCCAGAGAAGGAGCAGGAAAATAAATTACTGATTGAACAGCCAGGTTTTGAGTGATTTACGAAAGTGCGTGTAAATGGTTTCACTCCGGAGTGATAGAGGAAGAGCATTCCACAAAGAGGGGCCTAGGTAGGCAAAGGAACGACCACCCATGCGGGACATGTCGGCGACGTAACCCATCAGCTGTCCCGGACAGATGTGCTGACTCCACCCCCTCGCCCCAATTTGCACTAAAGCCCAATCGGGGAGCGGCTCAATGTGGTCACTGCACACGACGACTCGTGCAATCTCCCAGGTCCAGTTGCCAGCATGCATGCCAAACATCCAGGCATGCCATAAACGGGCATCACGGTGACACTCCTGGTCGTGGGCCAACAGGGGGCGCACACACACACACGTCCAAATCCAGGTCAGCTACCGTTACGTTTGAGAGGCAGACATCCATGGCCCACTCGAATATGCACGAGCGACAATGCAACACAGGCTGAACGCAGGTGACGTTGGCAAGGCGGAAGCTCAGCCGGTAACTGATCCGCAGCACTGCCAATGGCAGTGCCCCCAGTACATGCAGTAGACGTGCACGGTACAGGTCCACGTGACTGGAGTTGAGCATGTGTCCGGGATGGTCTGCCATTGCATCAGTGGCTCTGCTTGAAGCGGCACTGGCTTGCCCCGCGCAGGTCCTGTGGATGAAATGGCACAGCTCGGAGCAATGAGCAGTGTCTGTGTGCAACGGGTGCAGGCCTGGGGTGGGGTGGGAGTACGTGTGAAGGCCATTTCACGCATGCCAACTACGACCAAGGACTTCTGCGTGTGGGATGTGTACATGTTGGTCTCACGTCTGTCAAGATGCCGATTCACCACGGAGGCAGAATGCTGCTAAACTCCCAATGCCCACTCTCCAGAACACACTGCCAGAAATGCAGCTGCTCCAGAAAGGGGGAAAGGGGATAGGGACAGAGAAGAGACACTCAGACTGGACCTGGACTCTCTCGTTCGGGGAGTCTTCTTCTTCTGACTCACTTGACGGACGTGTAGAGTTCCTAAAGCACAGATGGGGATAGAATCTCTGATTATCCTAATACTTCTACTCTAATCCACTTTTACTTACTACCCTTCATTCTCCCTACTAGATTCCACTAGAGTTTTCGCTCCTCTTCTATTTAGTATGGTAGCGTCAGCAAGAATGTTTCCAAACGCTGAAGGTACCTAATGCACACAGGAAGAATGCAATTTCAAGGTTAACACAGTATAAACCCCATCACCCCTTAATTGGTTTGGTTATGCATTTCTAACCCCTACGTATTATTATGATGAGAGTTCTTTTTACAACAGTCAACATGTAAAATACTGCATACCATTAGTTGAAAGGCTCCTTAACATTAGTTCAATGTTTTCTCTTGAAATAGTTTTCTCTATTTTTTAAGGTAGAAATAGTCTTTTGAAAAGTTCCAACTGTCCGACTTCACAAAAAGGGGGATCGCGCAAAAAGGAACAAGGAAGGAAAGAAAGGTAGGAAAAAAGAAGGAAGGAACGCTAGGGAGGCAAAGGTAATGTGAAGCCTTGCTCAGGAGCACCTTGAATTTCCTCACAGAAGTCTAGACTGTAGCTCCAGACAGTGCAGTTGAAAAAATGGAAATTACAAGCTTACTTGGACTCTGTAGAGTTGGCACAAGGCTCAGGAATTTCTCTCCCTCCACCTGGCACTTGGGCTCGACGATTCACTTACGAGTTATGTGGCAGCTGACCTGCGAAGGTCAAGTTCAAAAACAAATCCGCTTCAAAACAACAGGCTCGTTCTTCTGAGGTGACAGCTCAGTAACCTCAGACTCCGGAACCAAACAAAAGAAACCAAATGCCAAAACGGAAGCTCTATCTTCTGGAAGCTCAAATATAGTCTTCCGTCTTCACTATAAACTCTGAAAGGGGAGACACGTCCTGAAATTTACAACTTTCAGGGGAGCGTCTCGTAGACGAATCTTCTCTGCTCTGAAGTGAATTGAAGTGCGCAGTTGAACGCGCACTCTCGCGGCTTGCATTCTTAAATCACGCGAGATTTCACGTTCCATTAATAAGTCATGATAAACAGGGCGGCCATCTTTTAACATGTCTGAACCTTAAACATTCACCCACAGATTGACACACGAGGGTTTTACAAAGACCCTGCGTCGCTTGAATCTTCTCGCTGTCAGAATGATAGTATTCACTTGATTCTTGACAGTACCCCCTCTCAAAGACCGATTTATCGGTCTTGGTTTTAGAGGATGCTGCAAATGAAAACGTCTGGTAAGCAAAGGAGCATGGACATTTCCGGCTGGTTCCCAAGATCTTTCTTCAGGACCATACCCCTTCCAATCCACTAAATAAAACAATTTTCCTCTGATTCTTTTGGAGTCAAGTATTCCCTTCACTTCATATTCCGGATTCCCCTTTATTATCATAGGAGGTGGTGGTTTGCCTAATCGAATGTTGGATGCAACTTTCTTGAGAAGGGACACATGGAATACTGGGTGGATATCTAGATTAGAAGGGAGTCTGAGTAGGACGGTAACTGGTCCTAACACTTGTTCTATGGAGTATGGGCCCACAAAACGGGGTTGGAACTTCCTATTTCCCTTTAATCAAAGGTGACGAGAGGACAGCCAAACCATATCTCCCACCCGATACTCAGGTGCTATCTTTCGGTATTTGTCTGCCTGCTTTCTGTAATTTACTTTAGCCTTTAGCAAATTAGATTCAGCTAACTTATGAACTGAGGTTAGATCTTTCAAGAGGTCTCTGACTGCTGGCACCCCAAAATCTCCTTGACAAATAAATGGATTTGGATGTCGTCCATAGTTTAGAAAGAACGGGGAATAACCTGTGGAAACATTCTTGGCATTGTTATGAGCAAACTCTGTCATCCAAAGCAAATCGGAGCATTCACCATCCCGAACCAAAAGGAACAACCGAAGGTACTGTTCCAGCTCCTGATTCACCCTCTCGGTCTGACCATCTGTCTCAGGGTGGTAACTGGTCGAATGTCTGACTTCCGCTCCTAATCCTTGCATAAAGGCCTTCCAAAAATGACACACAAACTGGGAACCTCTATCTGAGATCACAATCTTTGGAATTCCGTGTATCTTCACTATGTGTTCACTAAAGTGTTTGGCTAGTTCTGGAGCTGAGGGAACCCCTTTTAAAGGAACAAAGTGACCCATCTTCGTGAACGTGTCCACAACAACTAACACTGTGTTGTAACCTCTACTCTGGGGAAGATCCACAATTAAGTCCATTGTGACAGTGTGCCAGGGCTGATTGGAGGTGGGCAAAGGCTGTAAAAACCCCTGAGGAGCTTGTCTACTGGGTTTCCCACGAGCACAGAGTTCACAGGATTCCACAAATTGTTTGACATGGGAATTCATGCTAGGCCACCAAAAATAACGTTGAACTAGATCTATGGTCTTAAGTATCCCTTTATGTCCGGCTAAAGGTGGATTGTGACAATCTTGTAAGGCTCGCTCTTGAATTTCTTTGGTGGGTAAATACAGTGCGCCATGATGATAAGGCAAAGAGTCTAATATTTCTCTTCCTTCCTCAAGATTCACCCACTCAGACATTTCCTCTGCAGACATATGTTTTCCTACTTCTTCTTTGAAATTGGATAACGAAAGTGAACACACTATCCTTGAATCTGGAATGATGGGTTGTGGGACTACTGAATGTTCTGTGGCCTCCGTCTGAATTCTAGACAAAGCGTCCGCTTTGCCGTTCTTGCTCCCTGGTCGATAAGTGATCACAAAATCAAAGTCTGCAAAATAAAGAGACCAACGCAAGTGGCGAGGAGTCAACGTCTTTGCGGATTTTAGGAATTGGAGATTCTTTTGGTCCGTAAACACCGTTACCGTATGCCTGGCTCCAAGCAAGTAGAGTCTCCACTCTTCAAAAGCACCTTTCACAGCCAATAATTCTTTCCCGGCAATCTTATAATTAATTTCAGCTGGACTCAACTTCCTAGAACGATAAGCCACCGGATGTAATTGTCCAGTGGATTTGTGACGTTGTGACAGTACTGCTCCTATGGCTTGGTCTGAAGCGTCGGCTTCCAGAAAGAAAGGTTCTGCAGGGTCAGCGTGAAGTAGTATCGGAGCTGAGGTGAAACTTTTCTTTAAGTAATCAAAAGCTTGCTCAGCTTCCTCCGTCCAATGGAATTTGATTCCCCTCTTGAAAAGTCTGGTAATTGGTATAATCTGTGAGAATCCCAGGATAAATCGCCGATAAAAATTGGCAAAGCCAAGAAATCTCTGAACCTCTTTTACATCCGTGGGAGATGGCAAGTTGATCACCGATTGAACCTTCTTAACATCCATCATGATTCCGTCTGGAGACAAGACGAATCCCAAAAATTCCACCGTGCGAACACTGAAGGCGCATTTCTCTAGTTTTACATAGAGCTGGTGTATGCGAAGTCTGTTGAGGACCAACTTAACATGCTCAGGATGTTCTTGTGGATTCTTTGAAAATATCAAAATGTCATCCAGGTAAACCACTGCAATCTTGTCCACCAAATCACCCATGATGTCGTTGATGAAGTGTTGAAAGGCCGCTGGGGCATTACCTGATACTCAAATAGCCCATATTTAGTCCTAAAGGCAGTCTTCCATTCGTGACCTTCCTTCCTTCGCATGAGATGATAGGCCACACGAAGGTCTAGGTTTGTGAAGATCTGGGCATCTTTGATCTGATCCAAGAGAACGGAAATCAAAGGCAATGGATAACGTTTTTTTATCGTCACCCTATTTATAGCACGATAGTCAATACACATTCTCAAGGATCCCTCTTTCTCACGGAATGAAGAATAACGGAGAAGAAACTGGAGACTGTGATGGCCTGATGAATCCATTGGCTAAATAGCGGTCTAAGTATTCCTTAAGGTAAATATTTTCAGCTTCAGTTAGGGCGTAAATCCTGCTGCACGGCAGTACAGCTCCAGGTTCAAGATCGATGGTACAATCATAATCTCGATGTGGAGGCAATTTCTCCGCTTCTTGTTCGCAAAACACCTCTTTGTATTCTTGATATTCAGTAGGAACTTCGAATGCTTCAATCACCCCAATGGACTCTCCGCTAAAAGACAATGAGGTGGCCAATGATGGTTCCGGAGCCTCGTTTGCAAGAGGAAAGCAATGTTCCAAACAAAAGTGAGAATTCATGTCAACAGTCCGATTCTCCCAGCCTATAGTGGGGTTATGCAGGGAGAGCCAAGGAAGTCCTAAAATTATTTGGAATTGAGGAGCGTCGATGAGGTTGAACTGGAGAAGCTCCAGATGTCCATTGGATTGAATTAGTTCTACCGATTCAGTGTGATGAGTGATCGGGCGTGAAGAGAGGTTAGTCCCATCCACTGCTCGAACGGATTCTCTTCTTTCCTTGAGTATCGCTTGAACCCCAATTCTTCTGGCATATTTGATGTCACAAAAGTTTCCAGTAGCTCGGGAATCAATCATAATGGCCACTCCGGAAACCTCTTGATCCCGAAATCTTAAGGTCATTTGTAAAATCAAATGAGGTGTTTGAGTCTGGAGGGTATTCATTATATGGTGGGAATCTGGAGTCTTATCCTCAAATGTCGCCATCAGAGCGACCCCTCCTACATATGGTTTTGAGCATTTCCCGAAACACTTACTTTTGGTCTTTTAGGACATTCTTTCACAAAATGTCCTGATCCTCCGCAATACATACAGAGCTTCTTAAGTCTTCTTTGATCCTTTTCCTCTTTACTCAAAGGACCTCGGACTGACACAAACTGCATTGGCTCACACTCGGACGATGTTCCAGAAGTCTTGCCCCCTTCAGATTTGATTCTGTCAAATCGTGGAAAGTTCCATTTAACTTCTCTCATCTTCTTCTCTCCTCTACGTTCAGACCAACGAAAATCAATCTCGAGGACTAGATCCACTAGCTCAGAAAAATCAGTGGGGCGATTCGGAATCTGAGCTAGAGTATCCTTAATCTCATCCCGCAATCCTCGATAGAACAGGGCAGCTCTTTTCTCTTCCGGCCAGTCTCCAGCAATAATTTATTGAACTGAGTCAGATATGTTACTAAATCTTTTGTTCCTTGGCGCAGTTCTAGCAACTCGTTGTCGGTGGCCTGAAAAATCCTTCTTCTGTCAAAAATCCTAAGGAATTTGGTTTTAAAACGTTCAAAATCATAAAGAAACGGGTCATCCTGAGTAACTAAGGGCATGGCCCAATTAGCTGCGTCCCCACTAAAATAGGACAAAATAAATGCCACCCTGGACTGAGAGTCTGGAAAAAGAGTGGGGCGACACATAAAGTGCAACGAACATTGTGTAAGGAAGAGTTGGGCCTTCTGGGGATCCCCACTTAACCTTTCAGAGGGGGCCAAAGGAATAAGAGGGGAAACAGAATGAACTATCTGGGCAACAGTGCGTGGGTTTTGCTCGGGCATGGAACCGCTAGACGAAGCTTGAGGCAGGAGAGGAGTCCCTGTAGCTATTTCACTAACTCTTTGTGTCAATAACATAGTCTCTTGGCGAGAAGCCAACACATCTTGCTTTAGACTCTTATTCTCCTCTCTTACTGCTCCTAACTCTCTCTGAATCCCTTCCAACATTTCCCCTAAAGACTTCAAACTAAATCCTTCCGCCATTCTGCCCGGGTGGAGGAAAATCGCGGGCACTTCAATCTGTCAAGATGCCTGATTCACCACGGAGGCAGAACGCTGCTAAACTCCCAATGCCCACTCTCCAGAACACACTGCCAGAAATGCAGCTGCTCCAGAAAGGGGGAAAGGGGATAGGGACAGAAAAGAGACACTCAGACTGGACCTGGACTCTCTCGTTCAGGGAGTCTTCGTCTTCTGACTCACTTGACGGACGTGTAGAGCTCCTAATGCACAGATGGGGATAGAATCTCTGATTATCCTAATACTTCTACTCTAATCCACTTTTACTTACTACCCTTCATTCTCCCTACTAGATTCCACTAGAGTTTTCGCTCCTCTTCTATTTAGTATGGTAGCGTCAGCAAGAATGTTTCCAAGAGCTGAAGGTACCTAATGCACACAGGAAGAATGCAATTTCAAGGTTAACACAGTATAAACCCCATCACCCCTTAATTGGTTTGGTTATGCATTTCTAACCCCTACCTATTATTATGATGAGAGTTCTTTTAACAACAGTCAACATGTAAAATACTGCATACCGTTAGTTGAAAAGTTCGTGGGAGGATAACCTCCTTAACATTAGTTCAATGTTTTCTCTTGAAATAGTTTTCTCTATTTTTTAAGGTAGAAATAGTCTTTTGAAAAGTTCCAACTGTCCGACTTCACAAAAAGGGGGGACGCGCAAAAAGGAACAAGGAAGGAAAGAAAGGTAGGAAAAAAGAAGGAAGGAACGCTAGGGAGGCAAATGTAATGTGAAGCCTTGCTCAGGAGCACCTTGAATTTCCTCACAGAAGTCTAGACTGTAGCTCCAGACAGCGCATTTGAAAAAATGGAAATTACAAGCTTACTTGGACTCTGTAGAGTTGGCACAAGGCTCAGGAATTTCTCTCCCTCCACCTGGCACTTGCGGTTGACGATTCACTTACGAGTTATGTGGAAGCTGACCTGCGAAGGTCAAGTTAAAAAACAAATCCGCTTCAAAACACCAGGCACGTTCTTCTGAGGTGACAGCTCAGTAACCTCAGACTCTGGAACCAAACGAAAGAAACCAAATGCCAAAACGGAAGCTCTATCTTCTGGAAGCTCAAATATAGTCTTCCGTCTTCACTATGAACTCTGAAAGGGGAGACACGTCCTGAAATTTACAACTTTCAAGGGAGCGTCTCGTAGACGAATCTTCTCTGCTCTGAAGTGAATTGAAGTGCGCAGTTGACCGCGCAGCGCACTCTTGCGGCTTGCATTCTTAAATCACGCGAGATTTCACTTTCCATTAATAAGTCATGATAAACAGGGCGGCCATCTTTTAACATGTCTGAACCTTAGACATTCACCCACAGATTGACACACGAGGGTTTTACAAAGACCCTGCGTCGCTTGAATCTTCTCGCTGTCAGAATGATAGTATTCACTTGATTCTTGACAACGTCGGGCAGTGCGTAGTGTGGGAGTCGCCAGCAAATGCTATTGTATCTGTCAGGGGGTGCTGGGCACATGCAAGTCCCAGCTCGGAGCTGCAGATGTGCTACCGCTTGATAGTTCAGACAAAGGACCTTTCATCCCTACAGTAACTTCACCATCTGCATGCATACAGGAGATGTACAGAGGCCTGTTGTGGGTGGGGTGGGATGTCTGCCACCCAGGGAATCATGGATGATATGCGGAGCATGTGGCACATGAGCGGCCTCACTGTGTGTTACGTTGCCTCACAGCTGCTCCTCCCTCCCACGAGCCCCCACACTTGTGTGCGCTGCGCGGTTGTATCACGTGCACTCCTACGGCACACCATTGTCATGCCTCTCCGCGCATGTCCAGCGGCATGCCAACAACACCTTGAAGCTGGCCGTTGAGGGTGTGCGGCCACGTGAGTGTAGGCCAATGGTCCGGACAGGGCGGACACAGGTGTACAGTCCATGGCTGGCTGTGATCGTGCTGCGATTGAGGCTAGGCATCTGACTCATGCAGCCGCAGGACTGATACACATAACACTTAGCATGCATGTGCCAAGACCCCGAGCGGTCTTGCGCTCCTACATTACCCCGTACGTGCGGGCCCGCCCTCCGGGTGCATGCTACATTGCAACATCGACTACTGTGGCCCTGGTGGCGACAACACTCCAACACAAAGACACACTTACCGCACTTCCTGCTCAAGGCCAGACCAGAGCCACGCCCTGATCCCCCTGCCAAATCAGCACACCCTTGCGCTGACCTGACGTACGCCGGACCAGCACACGCCGCTTGTGCATGCAGGGGGGGCGGGCGAAGCTACATGTCCAAGGTCTCAGCCACTGCTGAGGTGACATGGTATCCTCCGCTGAAGACAGCACACTGTGATGTTGCAGGGCTCGGGCCCATCATGCTGACATAATGACCACACGGACACACTTGCTTAGAATCGTGGGAATGGCTACGGGCACGTGCGCCCAGCCACTTTTATTAGCAGGCTCACATGTCGAGTGACACCTGTGTTGGATGTGTTTGGGGTGTGTGCACACCAGCCGTCATGGAGTGCCTGGTGCAGTCAAAAAACGACAACAGTGTACATCGTTAAGGACACACCCATTCAACCATAAAGGCCCCATGACTTGAGCTGCACAGAGTTAGTGGCCTCGGATGCACAGCGTCCTGCACGGGCCTACCGCCACGGGCCGCTGACTTACGGTGCACTGGGGCAGGGTCACGAGAGCAGAGCAGGTTCTCGTAGATGACAAAGGGGGTTGTCGCGGAGTGTCTCGGTGGACAGTGGAAGGTATGCCCCCAGGGCATGATGCAGAGGGCAGAACCACGCAGAAACAGTCACTATGGTGGAGATGAATGGAACAGACACATGTCGGACACCAAGTCCGGCCCAGCCAGATGATGATGCAGACAACCCCCAGGCCATGGACTCAGACGCCACCAAAGTCCAACCAGAAAGTGCCCATGACTCATTGCGCACAGAGTTAGTGGCACCAGTGCTGATAGGGGATGCCGCCTGCGATGAGGCGTGTCCAATGGTGTGGACTCCTCCATATCTTACCCAAGACACAGTTCCACATGTGTGACCTACTGGACCGCAGTGTAGGCCTGAGGCAACGGTCAGCAGGGGCCATTCACCGAGTGTCGCCGGCTTACGTTGGATGGTCCCACCGGCCTGCGTAGTTCAGGTTCAGTGGCATCACGGGACGCGGACTTGCGGTGAACAGGGTTAGTGGCACCAGGTCAGTTGTTGCTAGTGTTCGGTCACCTCCGTGGCTAGGATCCAGCATTCATCCGGACTGAGCCGCATCTTCCTCTTACTCCTCTCCGTGCGTTCACTGGTATGGACTCTGCCATTCATGAATCACGACTAAGTGCTGGATGTGGGACCTACTGGACCGCAGTGTAGGCCGGGGGCAGCGGTCAGCACGGGCCCACAGACACTTGTCGTGTGCTTGCGATGCAGGGTCTGGGACACTGATCGAAGGGAGTTCAGTGATATAGACTCGGCAATTAACATTTGGTCACTGCCATTCAAGACTCAGGACACAGTTCCACATGTGGTTCCTACTGGACCGCAGTGTAGGCCTGAGCCCTCATCCAAGTGTCGCCGGCTTGTGTTGAACAGGGTTAGTGGCACCACGAGTCGCCGGCTTGCGTTGAACAGGGCTAGTGGCACCACGTGGCGCCGGCTTGCGTTGAACAGGGTTAGTGGCACCACGTGTCGCAGGCCTGTGATGCAGACTTTGGCTTCACTGATTAGAGGGAGTATAGTGATGTGGACGCTGCCACAGACCTTTGGTCACTGCCATTCAGAACTCACGACTCAGTTCGACATGTACCAACAACTGGGCCGAAGAGTACGCCGGTGGAGTATGTCATTGAAAAAGGAGTACTGTGGGCCAGCGCCGTGGAGGCCAGCGATGGTCTGCGGAGGCTGCAGAGGTCACGGGACTGGGGCCTGGAGCTTGCACCGGCACGTGGTGGGCCCTCTTTGACACGTGTCGGCAGGTGAGCGGAGCCTCCTTGGTGCGCTGGGCCACGCATGACGGGTCTGGGGACCAGCTGCCCAGGGTGCAGCAGGCGCACAGGGATGCAGGCCCCGCCGCGCTCGGGGCCGGCCTCGTGGCGGGCTGGGAGGCGCCGCCCTGGCTGACGCGTTGGCCATTCTGAAAGAGAACCACGCCCAGTGCGACAGGCTTTTTATTCACACTCCTACGCAGGCCTGGCGTACGCAGGGCCAACCCACTCCGCCCGCGCATACAGGGGGGGGGGACGTAACATGCAACATTTCCGCGTTCTGCCCCACAGCCTGTGGGGACATGGTAGCGTCCACTGGACACTACACTCCATGCACCAGCAGTTAATGCCCACATGACCATTTCCGTGGTTTGCACACGGAAGTCGGTCCGCCACCTCCACTCCACACCTGGCATTGGGTAGGTTCTCATTCATTAGTCACTTGCCGCTCTCGCACATGCCTGCTCCAAGCCTCTCCTCACATCCTGCTATTGTGTGGCTGTGGTGCCATGTCGTGGCTGGGTTGTGGGCATGGCAAGCCCAGGTTCCCAATGGAGTTGTGTTGTCGTGTCTGGTCGGTTGGCATGTTGTGTGGCATGTTGAATGTAGTTGTGCTGCGTGCCCATTGCCAGTGTCGTGAGTTGCATGACTGTGGGGTGGAGGTGTGTGGTGTGTTCATTTTGGACTTACCAACGAGCACTGCATTTCCATAGGTGCCATCCTGGGAGCGCTGGTTGATGATGGACTGTCTGGAGATGTAGGAATCATGCACTCTGCCTGGGAAGTTGGCCACAACATTGTTGAGGAGTCCCGGGCAGTCCACTATTGCCTGCACATTCATGGGATGCGTTTGCTTTCTGTTGAGGTAGTTGTGTGCAGTGTCGGCAGGGGGCACGAGGGGTGCATGTGTGCAGTTGATTGCCCCCGACATGTGAGGGAATCCAGCTATGGCGTGGGAGCCTTGCTTGGTCTCCAGCTGCTCCTGCGCAGTGTGGGTGGAGTGGAGGTGCTGGGGTACCAGGCTGATGATGGCATCCAGGACAGGTGTGATGAACTTGGATGGGGCTGGCTGTGAGACTCCTCCGACTCTGGCAGTTGTAGGTTGGAAGGTACCAGAGCCCAACATGTGCAGCACAGCCGGCAGCTTTGTCTGCGGAGGGATGTTCGTTGTCCGCTGTGTTGGTACTGTCAGCAGGTGGGCGATGTGGGTCAGGATGCGGGGGATGGATGTCCTTTTGGGCCTGTAGTGGGCAATGTCCTCCTCTGGCGTTCGGTCTGTGCGGCTGGTGCGTTTACGGTGGGTCCGCTGTCTTTGTGTACGCTGCCTCTGTGGTGGTCCGCGGGGGCGGGACGGGTCCTGGGGGTGGTGGCGGGCCTGGGGGTGGTGGCGTTGGGTGTTGTGGCCCTCATGGGTCTTCGAGCTGCATGATCATTGTCTCCATGGCATCTGTGGGTCTTCAGATGT
Organism: Calotriton arnoldi; assembly: GCA_963921515.1. Classification (NCBI taxonomy): domain Eukaryota; kingdom Metazoa; phylum Chordata; class Amphibia; order Caudata; family Salamandridae; genus Calotriton; species Calotriton arnoldi. Next base: position 3,362,226 of record CAWUFW010000282.1, read on the forward strand.
GGCTCTTGGCTGGGCTCTCTTTCATGCAGCAGGTAGTCGTCCTGCTTAACACCAGCAAAAGGCAGGTGTTAATTCCCTGGTGCTACCGCGGCTTATCGCCTGTTTTTGGTTCGCATCGCAGATCTGGCAGTTCGTTGTGAAAGTGGTGTAGTGGTGTTTTCGTGTGTTTTTGCACGGAAACGCCTACTCTGCATCTCATTAGGGTTAGTTGGTGGTGTCACCCGTGGAGGTAAATTTTGCGGCAGTTATCGCGGGAATACTTGCGTTGTCTGCAGTTTGCACCCGCTTGTGAATGGGGCGTTAAATCTATCTCCACTTTTGATGCGTTAAGGTGGCGATAACTCGGCGATAAGTCCTTGTGAATATCCCCCTTAGAGCTGTTGTGGGAATTATCCCTTCAGGGTGCGAGGGCTCAGCCATTTACCCCCTTGCCATAAAGGCAGGGTGGCCGGGCGTTGGAGGTCTCAGAGGGAAGCGACAACAGAAAGATACATACAGCAGTATGCATACATCATTGCAGCAAATAAGATGAACGTGGTGTGCACAGAGTGTCCAATATTCCTGTAAAACGAAGCTGGGCATGCAAAATTCAATCATTATTGGAAGTCTCAGAGGGAAGCGACAGCAGAATAGTACATACAACAATATGCATATATCATTACAGCAAACAAGATGAACGGGGTGTGCACAGAGCGTCCAATGTTACTGTAAAACGAAGCTGGGCATGCAGAATTCAATCATTGTCACTTATACGACTGTCTTCGGAGATAGTACGGCGGTTCCGCGGGGGGGGGGACTTCTGTAGCTGCTTAGCAAAGGTGGGGGTGGCCTTCGGATCAGTGAAAAAGTTCGGCTTCTCCCCAAAGTCAATGCGGAGTTTTGAAGGGTACAACATGGCATAAGTGATGTGGAGCTGCTGTAAAATACACTTGGCGGGAAAAAAGTCTCTGCGGACAGGGTGAAGTCAGGATAGAAGGATGCCTTCATGGTTGATCTCCCCCAGCTCCCGGGCCCTGCGGAGAATGGAGTCGCGGTCACGGTAGTTCAGTAAGCGGGCGATGATGGGCTTTGCAGGGGTCCCAGGAGGGGGTCGTGGACCAAGGGACCTTGTGTGCCCGTTCAGTGATAAAATGTTCGGACAGGACCGGGCCAAAGAGGTCGCGAAGCAGGGACTTGAGGTAATCTTCCATTCTCTCGGTCGCAGTGGACTCCAGAAGGCTAACGAAACAAATGTTATTCCTTCGGGAGCGCGCTTCTAAGTCCTTGTTCTTGGCACGTATGACTTCGAGGATCTTGTCCATTTTGAGGAGTTTCTGCGCGCCCTAGGGAGACTGCCCCCAGGATGGGCCCCCTCAGCTTGAAGGCGAGGGTGTGCTTGAGCCGGAGCGGCAGCCAGAAGTACAATAGGGATGACCAGCCCAGAACACCGGTTGCTGCTAGAAAGGCAGTGAGTGCTGCCAGCTCTAGCAGCACGCAGCTTTAGCCCCGAGCACTGACCAGAGGGGGCAAGCCACTGAGGCCGGAACACCGCTGCCGCCTCGATACGCGCCAGTGGCGGGCGGGAAAGCAGGCCGGGCAGCCGGCAGAGATGGCTTCAGGGTCGCGTGCGGCCTTACTTGTGGGTTCCTTGTGGCTGGGGCCCACCGTCGTCGTCACAAATCTATTCGGGCGGCCGCCGCAGGACGTCTCCCCGCAGCTGCAGGAGCAGCAGGATCCGATACCGGACCAAGCCCCGGAGAAGACAAGGTCTTTGCTCCGCCCAGTGGCCGCGGCACCCACACCGCCAGCAGGCCGGAATCACGGGGGAGAGGCGCCGCAGACGCGAGCCTGCTCCCTGGGAACACCGCTCCAGGTCAGGCACGGTGACACAGCAGAGTGGTGCCCTCAGCAGCAATCGCGGGAGGGGCTCCGCCGAGCAGGCCTGGCCAGCTCAGGCGACTAGGCACTAGCGTGTGTGTGGGCGGCTGGCCAGGCCCTCGTCCAGCAGAGCCCTAGCCGCAAGCCTTTTAGAATCCCCCGGAGCTGTAGTGGGGGTAGGCGAGATCAGGTGCAATGATTAGAGGTCGGTTGCCTCCCTGCTGATGGCGGATGGTAACAGATTTCCCGGGCTTGGCCGGCAGAGCTCGCTCAGCTCACAGCCATGTTGCGGCTGACGAGAACACGCCCCCAGGCTGTACGTCGCTTTGATCAAGGCAGTGCGCATCACTTATCTGACACCTCTGCTCACATTGGAGCCCTTAGCAGGAGCCAGTTGTTTTTTTTCAATTTCAAGACAGAAAGCAAGGGAATAGGCACATCCTAAGCGTCTATAGGCTCATTTCAAGGAGTGAGGCACGTCCCTGTAATGTAAACATGGCCGGCACAGGGAAACTATGAATTGCTCATTCAATCACTTCTGGTTTTTGAATTTCAGGTTTGGCAGCTTTTGGCTGGATGTCGCTTTGAACAAGCACGTGCATATCAGGCCTCTGACCACTTTGCTCACATTGGAGGCATTAGCAGGAGCAAGTTGGTTTTCTTCCATTTCAAGAAAGAAAACAAGGTCAATAGGCACATCCCATGCCTCGATGGGCTTGTTTCAAGGGGTGACGCAAGTCCCTGTAATTTAAACATGGCCTGCACAGTTAGAATGGCTCATTCAATCCCTTTTGGTATTTGGGTTCCAGGTTTGGCAGCTTTTGGCTGGACGTCGCTTTGATCAAGCAAGTGCACATCAGTCCTCTGACGCACCTGCTCACATTGGAGCCCTTGGCACGAGCCAGTTGGGTTTCTTCCAATTTAAGACAGAAAGCAAGGTCAATAGGCTCGTTTCAAGGGGTGAGGCAAGTCCCTGTAATGTACACATGGCCGGCACAGGGCAACGAAAAATGGCTCATTCACTTCTGGTTTTTGGACTTATTGTTTGGCAGCTTTTGACTGGATGTCTCTTTAATCATGCACGTGCACATCAATCCTCTGAAACACCTGCTCACGTTGGAGCCCTTAGTGGGAGCGAGTTGGTTTTCTTCCATTTCAAGACAAAAAGCAAGGTCAATAGGCTCATCCTATGCCTTGATAGGCTTGTTTCAAGGTGTGAGGGAAGTTCCTGTAATGTAAACATGGCCGGCACATGGAAACTACAAATGGCTCATTCGATCACTTTTGGTTTTTGGACTTCAGGTTGGACAGCTTTTGGCTGGACGTCGCTTTGATCAAGCAAGAGCACATCAGTCCTCTGACACACAGACTCACATTTAAGCCCTTAGCAGGAGCCAGTTGGTTTTCTTCCATTTCAAGACAGAAAGCAAGGTCAATAGGCACATCCTATGCCTCAATAGGCTCTATTCAGGGGGTGAATCAAGTACTTATAATGTAAACATGGCCGACACAGGGAAACTACAAATGGCTCATTCAATCACTTCTGGTTTTGGGATTTCAGGTTTGCAGCTTTTGGCTGGATGTCGCTTTGACTAAGCAGTTGCACATCAGTCCTCTGACACACCTGCTCACATTGGAGCTCTTAGGAGGAGCCAGTTGGTTTTCTTCCATTTCAATACAGAAAGCAAGGTGAATAGGCACATCCTATGCCTCAATAGGCTCCATTCAGGGGCGAATCAAGTACTTATAATGTAAACATGGCCGACACAGGGAAACTACAAATGGCTCATTCAATCACTTCTGGTTTTTGGACTTCAGGTTTGGCAGCTTTTGACTGGACGTCTCTTTGATCAAGTACGTGCACATCAATCCTCTGACACACCTGCCCACATTGGAGCCCTTAGTGGGAGCCAGTTGGTTTTCTTCCATTTCGAGACAGAAAGCAAGGTCAACAGGCACATCCTATGCCTCGATAGGCTCTTTTGAATTGGTGAGCGATGTCCCTGTAGTGTAAACATGGCCGGCACAGGGAATATGCGAATGGCTCATTCAAATTCTTCTGGTTTTTGAACTTCAGGTTTGACAGGTTTCGGCTGGACGTCGCTTTGATGAAGCACGTGCACATCAGTTCTCCTGACACCCCTGCTCACATTGGAGCCCTTTGTAGGAGCCAGTTGGTTTTCTTCCATTTCAAGACAGAAAGTAAGGTCGATAGGCACATCCTAAGCCTCTACAGGCTCGTTTCAAGTGGTCAGGCAAGCCCCTATAATGCTGATGACGGCTGAATGGCCAGAAACCGGTCCCAGGATGCTTGTTTCCGGTCCAGGGAAGACATGGCTTGGCAGTTCGGGCTGGACTGTTCCCATGAGGCACAGGGTCAGACTGTTTTGCATATGGCCATGTCTGAACTGGGGTGGTGGAGTGAGCTTAAGAATGATGATGGATTAAACCCAGATCAGTTGACTGGGGGTGAGTGTTTGATTAGCTCAAACGCTCCGTCCATCATCTCCTTTGGTATCGCTTTGTTCGCCCTAAGTTGGCAGGGTATGCCCAGACTTGGGTCCCTTGCTCACTTTGCCACTGGATTCAAGCTAGCCTGGCTGATGACGGCTGAATGGCCAGAAACCGGTCCCAGGATGCTTGTTTCCGGTCCAGGGAAGACATGGCTTGGCAGTTCGGGCTGGACTGTTCCCATGAGGCACAGGGTCAGACTGATTTGCATATGGCCATGTCTGAATTGGGGTGGTGGAGTGAGCTAAAGAATGATGATGGATTAAACCCAGATCAGTTGACTGGGGGTGAGTGTTTGATTAGCTCAAACGCTCCGTCCATCATCCCCTTTGGTATCGCTTTGTTCGCCCTAAGTTGGCAGGGTATGCCCAGCCTTGGGTCCCTTGCTCACTTTGCCACTGGATTCAAGCTAGCCTGGCTGATGACGGCTGAATGGCCAGAAACCGGTCCCAGGATGCTTGTTTCCGGTCCAGGGAAGACATGGCTTGGCAGTTCGGGCTGGACTGTTCCCATGAGGCACAGGGTCAGACTGATTTGCATATGGCCATGTCTGAACTGGGGTGGTGGAGTGAGCTAAAGAATGATGATGGATTAAACCCAGATCAGTTGACTGGGGGTGAGTGTTTGATTAGCTCAAACGCTCCGTCCATCATCCCCTTTGGTATCGCTTTGTTCGCCCTAAGTTGGCAGGGTATGCCCAGACTTGGGTCCCTTGCTCACTTTGCCACTGGATTCAAGCTAGCCTGGCTGATGACGGCTGAATGGCCAGAAACCGGTCCCAGGATGCTTGTTTCCGATCCAGGGAAGACATGGCTTGGCAGTTCGGGCTGGACTGTTCCCATGAGGCACAGGGTCAGACTGATTTGCATATGGCCATGTCTGAACTGGGGTGGTGGAGTGAGCTAAAGAATGATGATGGATTAAACCCAGATCAGTTGACTGGGGGTGAGTGTTTGATTAGCTCAAACGCTCCGTCCATCATCCCCATTGGTATCGCTTTGTTCGCCCTAAGTTGGCAGGGTATGCCCAGACTTGGGTCCCTTGCTCACTTTGCCACTGGATTCAAGCTAGCCTGGCTGATGACGGCTGAATGGCCAGAAACCGGTCCCAGGATGCTTGTTTCCGGTCCAGGGAAGACATGGCTTGGCAGTTCGGGCTGGACTGTTCCCATGAGGCACAGGGTCAGACTGATTTGCATATGGCCATGTCTGAACTGGGGTGGTGGAGTGAGCTAAAGAATGATGATGGATTAAACCCAGATCAGTTGACTGAGGGTGAGTGTTTGATTAGCTCAAACGCTCCGTCCATCATCCCCTTTGGTATCGCTTTGTTCGCCCTAAGTTGGCAGGGTATGCCCAGACTTGGGTCCCTTGCTCACTTTGCCACTGGATTCAAGCTAGCCTGGCTGATGACGGCTGAATGGCCAGAAACCGGTCCCAGGATGCTTGTTTCCGGTCCAGGGAAGACATGGCTTGGCAGTTCGGGCTGGACTGTTCCCATGAGGCACAGGGTCAGACTGATTTGCATATGGCCATGTCTGAACTGGGGTGGTGGAAGTGAGCTAAAGAATGATGATGGATTAAACCCAGATCAGTTGACTGGGGGTGAGTGTTTGATTAGCTCAAACGCTCCGTCCATCATCCCCTTTGGTATCGCTTTGTTCGCCCTAAGTTGGCAGGGTATGCCCAGACTTGGGTCCCTTGCTCACTTTGCCACTGGATTCAAGCTAGCCTGGCTGATGACGGCTGAATGGCCAGAAACCGGTCCCAGGATGCTTGTTTCCGGTCCAGGGAAGACATGGCTTGGCAGTTCGGGCTGGACTGTTCCCATGAGGCACAGGGTCAGACTGATTTGCATATGGCCATGTCTGAACTGGGGTGGTGGAGTGAGCTAAAGAATGATGATGGATTAAACCCAGATCAGTTGACTGGGGGTGAGTGTTTGATTAGCTCAAACGCTCCGTCCATCATCCCCTTTGGTATCGCTTAGTCCCTATAATGTAAACATGGCCGGCTGAGGGAAACTACGAATGGCTCATTCAATCGCTTCTGGTTTTTGGATTTCAGGTTTGGCAGCTTTTGGCTGGACATCGCTTTGATCAAGGCAGTGCACATCAGTCCTCTGACGCACCTGCTCATATTGGAGTCCTTAGCATGAGCCAGTTGGTTTTCTTCCATTCGAAGACAGAAAGCAAGGTCAATAGGCACATCCTATGCCTCGATAGGCTTGTTTCAAGGGGTGAGGGAAGTTCCTGTAATGTACACATGGCCGGCACAGGGAAACTAAAAATGGCTCATTCAATCACTTATGGTTTTTGGACTTATGATTTGGCAGCTTTTTACTGGACGTCTCTTTGATCAAGCATGTGCACATCAATCCTCTGACACACCTGCTCTCGTTGGAGCCCTTAGCGTGAGCCAGTTGTTTTTCTTCCATTTCAAGACAGAAAGCAATGTCAATAGGCTTATCCTATTCCTCGATAAACTCGTTTCAAGGGATGAGGCAAGTCCCTGTAATGTAAACATGGCTGGCGCAGGGAAACTACGAATGGCTCATTCAATCACTTCTGGTTTTTGGATTTCAGGTTTTGCAGCTTTTGGCTGGATGTCGCTTTGATCAAGCAGGTGCACATCAGTCCTCTGACACACCTGCTCCTATTGGAGCTCTTAGCAGGAGCCAGTTGGTTTTCTTCCATTTCAAGACAAAGCAAGGACAATAGGCACATCCTATGCCTCGATAGGCTCGTTTCAAGGGGTGAGGGAAGTCCCTGTAGTGTAAACATGGCCGGCACAGGAAATATACAAATGGCTCATTCAAATTCTTCTGGTTTTTGAACTTGAGGTTTGACAGTTTTTGGTTGGACGTTGCTTTGATCAAGCACGTGCACATCAGTCCTCTGACACACCTGTTCACATTGCAGCCCTTAGTAGGAGCCAGTTGGTTTTCTTCCATTTCAAGACAGAAAGCAAGGTCAATAGGCACATCCTATGCCTTTATAGGCTTGTTTCTAGGGGTGAGGCAAGTCCCTGTAATGTAAACATGGCCGGCACAGGGAAACTCTGAATGGCTCATTCAATCACTTCTGGTTTTTGGATTTCAGGTTTGGCAGCTTTTGGCTGGACGTCGCTTTGATCAAGCCAGTGCACATCAGTTCTCTGACACACCTGCTCACATTGGAGCCCTTAGCAGGAGCCAGTTGGTTTTCTTTCATTCGTAGACAGAAAGCAAGGTCAATAGGCACATCCTATGCCTCGATAGGCTCAAATCAAGTGGTGAGCCAAGTAGCTCTAATGTAAACATGACCGGCACAGGGAAATCAGGAATGGCTCATTCAATAGTGCGCTCACAACGTGACACTCTCTCTCACCCACCACTTCCCATCATCCTTCTCCGCCCCACAACCCTGCCATGCCCAAATATGTTAATATGCCCAAGAATTCTCAAGGCCAGGTTATATTGTCCAAGGCGTAGTATTTATTCACATAATCATGAAATTCTCCCCAATTCACTAGGAGAGAACGTACCAGTATCCTACTTGGATTTATATATATACGATTATACATAGCATCACGCTCAGTATCCTATTTGGATATATATATAAGATTATACATGGCATCACACACTAGCGTCATCATGGGAAGGCAGTAAGGAATTACAAATGACATTGCGGTCACCATTGTATCAAGTGACCGTACACTTGAACGCTCAGCTGTACACATTGCGCCGTCCGGCCCCAACGCGATACAGCACACAGTTATAAATTTTGAATTTCAAATCCAGGGCACCGCATATCGCACCGGCCCTCCGGGGGCACCTGAACACAGGCAGCTTCCCCAAAAATTCACCTCAGTCCATAAGTGCCAGGTTAGGGCAGTAGAGTCGAGGACCACCGTCAGGCCAGTCCCTCCTCCCCACCAACCTACAGCACGCTGCAATCCTACCCCCTCCTGGGGTCCCTCCAGTCACTGAACGACCATTGTTGTGCCTCCCCTTTGTTGTTAACTGTCAGCATTCCGCCGCCTTGCTTTATTGCCGGGTGCGTGGGTGGGTGGTTGCCGACGCTCCTGCAGCTAAATTCAAGGTCCAGGGAGACAAAGAGGACGAGCCCCTCGAGGCACTGCCTTAAATACCCTAAACTTAGGATTCGGTTTCGTTTTCGTCAAAGGTCCATCCCAACCCCTCACGTCACCGACGGCAGACCCCCTCCGTACCGACCCCCAATGGGAGCTCGGTCCCGTGGCGCTACTAAGGGCGCCCCTCCTCTAAACGCGGGGGCGCCTCATCATAGTGCTCGCACAACGTGACACTCTCTCTCACCCACCACTTCCCATCATCCTTCTCCGCCCCACAACCCTGCCATGCCCAAATATGTTAATATGCCCAAGAATTCTCAAGGCCAGGTTATATTGTCCAAGGCGTAGTATTTATTCACATAATCATGAAATTCTCCCCAATTCACTAGGAGAGAAAGTACCAGTATCCTACTTGGATTTATATATATACGATTATACATAGCATCACGCTCAGTATCCTATTTGGATATATATATAAGATTATACATGGCATCACACACTAGCGTCGTCATCATGGCAAGGCAGTAAGGAATTACAAATGACATTGCGGTCACCATTGTATCAAGTGACCGTACACTTGAACGCTCAGCTGTACACATTGCGCCGTCCGGCCCCAACGCGATACAGCACACATTTATAAATTTTGAATTTCAAATCCAGGGCACCGCATATCGCACCGGCCCTCCGGTGAACACAGGCAGCCTCCCCAAAAATTCACCTCAGTCCATAAGTGCCAGGTTAGGGCAGTAGAGTCGAGGACCACCGTCAGGCCAGTCCCTCCTCCCCACCAACCTACAGCACGCTGCAATCCTACCCCCTCCTGGGGTCCCTCCAGTCACTGAACGACCATTGTTGTGCCTCCCCTTTGTTGTTAACTGTCAGCGTTCCGCCACAGTGTGAGAAGCTCCCCGGCGTACTCGCCCTCCCCCCCCCCTGACGCTGACCGTGTTCCATAATAGCCCCCAGTGTAGTGTGAAGAAACAATCTTAACCCTTCCTCCGACAGATGCCCTCGATGGTGTTGGAAGAACTCTGTTCGCCTCGGATGGAGCAACCTGTGACGAATTGTACCCATGGAAGACGACCCCCGCAGGATTTTATGTATTGAACCGTTCAATTTGTGCACGGATTTATTCAGGGCCCTCACTGAATCCCCTCCAACCCAAACCGACCGAGGTATCACTTCAGACCACAATATTGCCATGGCCGGTAGGTACTTTTTAATCCTTGCCAAGACCGAAAACAAGGCCTCCTGCACCCCTCGCCTACCTAGATTCAGCAAGTCATTCCCGCCCGCATGAATAACCAGAATGTCCGGGCGAGGCACTGATTTGGATACTATCGCTTGCTGCAGCAAGCCAAACAGATCCTGTAACTTAAGACCTGGCACCCCAATCCAATGGTGTACAAACCCAGCAGCCACTTGCGCTGTGATGCAGCGCGTCAACTGGACCCACGAAATTGCTCCTCCACTCTGAGAATCAAGGAGTGACCACTCCAACATACATGTACCGGTTTGCAGGAATCAACTGAAACAGATAGAGAATGACTGTTAACGGTATGACAAAGGAGAACCCTGGGCCTCCTTCCACCCACTAAACCAGACTTGGCCGAATATACCGTTCAAAACATGTTGACCGCCAACGCCCCACCCGTTTTATTGCCTCTGCTGGCGTCCCATTGCCGCTGCTGTGGTGGCCGCCCCAATGCGAAAGGAATGGGAGCTAAACTGCGTTGAATCCTCACCTAGGTACACCAGCGCTTTCCTACACACCTTAGTGAACTGATATCGTGTCATTGGCATCCCATCCTTGTGGACTAGAAGCCTCGATGAGATCCCTGGGCGCCCATTAAGGTACTCTCTTGCCAACCGTACTGGACAACATGCGGCGTGGTGCGCCGCGTGCAACGTCACCCATGCACCCTTCCCAAGCGAGTCGGTTTTTGACCGCTTGATCCTAAGATGAATAGACCCCCCCTTCCAGAATGACATCCGCCAGGCCTAACCCTCCTTCAGCAGCATTTTTTGAAGCGGTCACCAACTCCGAGATACGCAACGCCCCAAAGAAGGCGAGCACGTATGCAAAACTAAATAGCTTTACCTCATATTGGGACCGACAGACATGCGGAAGGGTCTCTACCAGTCTATCCAACCTCTCCACATTAATAGGTCGCCGAGTGTCCTGCACTCCCGGAACCATGCGTTCCCAACCCCTGATGGCTTTGCGCACTCTAAAATCTTTGGTGGGATCCTTGACTCCACTTAACCCAGCAAAGAAAGCAATGGCAAATAACTGCCTGCGCACCAACGACAGTGACTTCCCCAGCGCTCTCTGCTCCACCAGAAAACCCAGCACTCCTTCTGGTGTAAATCTATCTTGCTCCCTGCTGGCACTGAACGTTGCGCTGTACACACCCCAAGCCCTTTCGTACATACGTTTTGTCTGTGGTGCCAGTGCTGCTGCAATTAGGTCTGCCGCAATGGGGCACCAAGCTTCCACAGCTCCTCTGGAAACTCCGACATCCGTTCGTCCGCTTGCGGCCACCGTGCCCTGAATTCTGCCAACTTAGATCGAGACAAAGAGTCAGCCACTGTATTTTCCACACCGGGAACATGTTTGGCAGAAAAATGCACGTTATGCAAGAGACACAAACGAATAAGAGTCTTCAGCAGCCGCAGCACCAAACCACATTTCGCGCTCTGGTTATTAATGGCCAGGACTGCCGACATACTGTCCGACCAAAACACTACTCTGGTGTTTGCTAATGAAGCCCCCAGATGTATATGGCGACAATAATGGGAAACAACTCCAGAAAAGTAACATTGCGCGTTAGCCCCGACGCCACCCACTCCGCTGGCCAATGCTTCATGCACCACCTAGAACCCAACACAGCACCAAAACCAATGCTGCCCGCTGCATCGATATAGAGGGCTACCTCACTGTTGCTACGCGCTGGTTGCTGCCACAGTATTGTCCCATTGAAATTATCGAGAAACTCCCTCCATGTCTCTAGGTCCTCTCTGACTTCCGCAGACAACCTTGTGTGATGGTGCTTAGCCCGTAGGCCAGACATCGCTCTCGCTATGTTCCTTGAAAAAACTCTCCCCATGGGAATCACTCTCAAGGCGAAGTTCAATTGGCCCACTAACACCTGCAGCTGATAAAGAGTAACCTTCCTGTCAGCTAGACAGACGTTGACCGCATCCTTAAATGCTCTCACCTTCTCCTGCGGCAACCGACACTCCCCCGCAACCGAGTCAGTCTCAATCCCCAGGAAACACAAGCAGGTGGTGGGGCCCTCTGTTTTTTCCTCGGCCAATGGAACCCCCAACGCCTGAGCAAGCTGACGGAAACCTTGCAGTGCCCTACCGCATGCCAGATCACTCGGGGGACCCATGAACAGGAAGTCATCCAGGTAATGCACCACATTGTCTGACAGCACAAAATCCTTTACTGCCCATTCCAGGAATCTGCTGAATGTCTCAAATACTGCGCAGGCTGTGGAGCACCCCATGGGCATGCACAAGTCGAGGAAGTACTGACCCTCGAAAGTGAAACCCAGCAAGCGCGTATCCTCCGGGTGAACGGGAAGAAGGCGGAAAGCAGACTCTATGTCAGACTTGGCCATAAGAGCCCCCCTACCTAACGTCTGCAATTTTGCAATAGCTTAGTCAAAAGTGGTGTACCGCACTGTGCATAGCGCCTGGTCCAACCCATCATTTACGGACAACCCTGCGGGGTATGATAGATTGTGTATTAAACGGAATTGCCCAGGCTCTTTTTTAGGAACCAACCCCAGGGGCGAGCACACCAAGAATTCACATGGTGGGGCATTGAAAGGACCCGCTACCCGCCCCGCGTTGACCTCCTTCCTAATCTTTTCCCGGACCACCTCCCGTTGTTGCAGAACTGACTGCTGATTCTTGGGTGGGACTGAGGATGGGTGTGCGCGGGAAGGAATGCGAAAACCGTCCTTGAAACCGTGATAAAGCATGTGAGCTTCCTTGTCATTATTGTATCTGCTGAGCAGGTGTGCGAGGACATGCAAGCGAATTGGGGAAGGGCGCTTTTCACTATTGCTTTGGCAGTAGGCTCTTAAAGGGTGTATGCTCTCTCTGCTTGCTTTGCTTTTTGAAACACTTACACTCTGGATGTCCTTGTCCCCCGCAGAAAGAGCAGATGTGTTTAAACTTACAGGCTCCCCCTCTGCTACATTCCTTCGTGTTGTACTGCCAACAGGCCAATTTTTTGTCTCCCAAGCTTTTGCTGAATCTAAAGGGTTGAACCGCCCTCCCAGATGCAGTAGACATATTGAACTCTGCATGCCAAATGTTGATCTCTCTCTGGTCCCAAGCTATCTCCGGCCTAACCGCTTTCATCTGTCTAAATTTGGTGTCATACTGCATCCACGCCGACCCTTGGAATTCGGATGCCGCACCGTGAATAAGGGACATGTACCCAAACAACTGTGGGGCCAACGATGGTGTTTTTTCAGTCAGTATTGCCGCATAAATGGAAAACCCTGTTACCCAGTTCCGCAAGGACCACTCCACCCACACCGATTTAGGCTTCGAATCGCTTTCCTTAGCCGCTCTAGGCCTGCTTGGTACCACCCCTGCATTGATCAAATCAAAAACATTCACAAATTCCCCCCTGTGAATTTTTCTCCTCGTCTCGGATGGAACGTGCCATGAAATTGCTGAAGATGGAGCCAGCACCAGAGACGTAGACCCAAATATCAATGGTGTCACCACTGGAGGGACCTGAACAGCCCCCGTCCCCACTGTCGTCAGTGCGGTCGAAGGCTGTGCTATTCCCAGCCCCATCGTCACTGGCGTTCCGCCAGTTTGTGCCCATACTTGTGCCGCCGCCCCTCCTTGCGGTCCTGTTACTGTGACCGATGCAGGTGGTGGTGGGACCAGAGCCCCCCCAAAAACTCCGGGGGGCCTGCTGGCCAGCAGAAGTCCCATTTGCTTGCAACCCCCGCCGGCACCCCCTGCCCTGGCGCTGGCTGTCCTGCCATACCCCTCCCAAGTGCTGCGGGGCCCCAACGCTACTTGCCGCTTGCGCCACTACTGGTGCTCCTCCCACCTGTGGAGTCCCCACGGATGCTGTTGTTGTGGAGATTGCCATGATACTCTGCCCCACCGCGCCCACAGTCATGTTAAGCACAGGCCCCTGCGCTGCCTGATCTGAGCTGCGGGCGGCCATGCCCTGAGCATTCGACTCACCCCCCACAGTGGCTACTGCTGCGGGCTGCGAGCGCAACGTGTCCTGCTGCCCCTCCCTATATCGAGCCGGGACCTTCCTCTGCCGCTTCGGTGCCCTGCTTTCTGGCTGTTGTGCTGGCTCGCCCGCCAGCTTCTGCAGCGCTGCCTCCATGCCATGCCGCTTAGCCGCCTTCCAGAGCTCGTTTAGTGCGTGGAAATCATCCGGGGTCGCGGCTTTTCCAGAATTGGGGCGTGCACGCTTAGGTGCCATGCTTTGAACCTGCTAGCCAGAAACACAAAACACAACATGTTAGACGCCAATCTCCCCCACAAGATGCAAAACCCCCCAATCCGCACCACCCCTCCACTGGATGGACATGGACCGCACCCCCTGTTGTGTCACGCCTGATCCACCACCCAGAACATAGTGGCGTGCCGAACAGCAATAGGTGCCTTAAACTTGTGTGTTGCAGAGTAAGCGCCCCCCATCATATGCAAAACTCCCCAATCCGCACCACCTAACCACTGGATGGACATGAACCGCACCCCCCCCCATTGCGTCACACCTGATCCACCCCCCAGCACAAAGTGGTGTGCTGAACCGCAATAAGTGCATCAAACTTGTGTGTTGCATAGTAAATGCATTCATATGCATAACTGGCCTACAGAGCTCAATTGATATGCCCAGGACCACCCTATGGCTTGCCAGCGCTGCCTCTCAACCCCGCCTACAGTAGAATTCCTGGCCGCCGTGAAAGCCCTCTTAGGGTCGTCTATCTTTTTTTAATTGTTTTATTTTTTATTGCGTGGAAGGACCTCCCCCCCCCCAGATCAAACACCTAAACACCAGCAGCCTTTGCGTGGAGGGACCCCCCCCAGATCAAAGACCTTAACACACAGATCCCTGCTGTCTATGCCACCCGAATAAAGAGCCCCCCCCCGCATTGAAGACGTTCCTCCAAATGCCGACCTTTTCATTTGCGGGTCGGCAGGCCCTCAGTCAAGGTGCGGGCCGGCGGGAGCTCACCCCACCTTGCAATGCGTGCATTCAAACTTGTCCCACGACGCTGCCCCTAGCATTATCCGGCCAGCGGGAGCTCGCGCCAGTTGCAGGCAACGACCCTGCTAGGATTAACATGGCAGCGATCTGCGCTGCGGCGGCGCTGGAAACGCCGCTCGGCACCCCCTCCGGTGCGCCCAGCGCGGCCACCATGCGAGTAAGAACCTGGCAGCGAACTGCCCGCGGCCGCACCGGAAGCGCTGCTTGGAGCTCTTCCGGTGCGCCCAGCGCTGCCACAGCGGAAGTAATGCCACGGTGCCCGGATATGGGCGTGGCGGGCCCACCCCACCACTTCCCCGAGGTCCATCTGGCCCCTTCTTTCAGGGATTAAGGCGGGCCCATCCCCCTTCCTGACGAGCAATGATGGACCACAACGCGGCCGTTTCGAATCAGCCATCCCGTATCCCCGCCGCAGCCGAGCCTGCTTTAACCTCCGGTAAGCCCATACCACATCGAAGACGCCAGGGGAGGAGGACCGCAATCCTGGTGAGCAGCTGTTAAATCGCACCGGCCCCTTGTCTTTATTTTTATGCAACCAGATGCATTTGAACCACAATGTTAGCTACCTTCAAGAACCACAATGTTAGCTACCTTCCAAACCTTCTGACCTATAACATTACTACGCCACGGCCCCCCCGAACCCACCTTGCTACAATCTCTTCCCGCGTCAGGCACTGTCCGCTTGCCGACGCTCCTGCAGCTACATTCAAGGTCCAGGGAGACAAAGAGGACGAGCCCCTCGAGGCACTGCCTTAAATACCCTAAACTTAGGATTCGGTTTCGTTTTCGTCAAAGGTCCATCCCAACCCCTCACGTCACCGACGGCAGACCCCCTCCGTACCGACCCCCAATGGGAACTCGGTCCCGTGGCGCTACTAAGGGCGCCCCTCCTCTAAACGCGGGGGGCGCCTCATCATTACTTCTATTTTTTGGATTTCAGGTTTGGCAGCTTTTGGCTGGACGTCGCTTTGTTCAAGCAAGAGCACATCAGTCCTCTGACACACCTGCTCACATTGGAGCCCTTAGCGGAAGCCAGTTGGTTTTCTTCCATTTCAAGACAGAAAGCAAGGTCAATAGGCACATCCTATGCCTCGATAGGCTGGTTTCAAGGGGTGAGGCAAGTCCGTGTAATTTACACATGGCCGGCACAGGGAAACTACGAATGGCTCATTCAATCACTTATAGTTTTTGGACTTATGGTTTGGCAGCTTTTTACTGGACGTCTCTTTGATCAAGCACGTGCACATCAATCCTCTGACACACCTGCTCACGTTGGAGCCCTTAGCGGAAGCCAGTTGGTTTTCTTCCATTTCAAGACAGAAAGCAAGGTCAATAGGCACATCCTATGCCTCGATAGGCTGGTTTCAAGGGGTGAGGCAAGTCCGTGTAATTTACACATGGCCGGCATAGGTAAACTACGAATGGCTCATTCAATCCCTTCTGGCATTTGGATTCCAGGTTTGGCAGCTTTTGGCTGGACGTCGCTTTGATCAAGCCATTGCAAATCACTCTTCTGACACACCTGCTCACATTGGAGGCTTTAGCAGGAGCCAGTTGGTTTTCTTCCATTTCAAGACAGAAAGCAAGGTCAATAGGCACATCCTATGCCTCGATAGGCTCGAATCAAGTGGTGATTCAAGTCCTTCTAATGTAAACATGGCTTGCACAGGGAAACTTCGAATGTCTCATTCAATCACTTCTGGTTTTTGGACTTCAGGTTGGACAGCTTTTTCCTGGACGTCGCTTTGACCAAGCGAGTGCACATCCGTCCTCTGACACACCTGCTCACATTGGAGCCCTTAGCAGGAGGCAGTTGGTTTTCTTCCATTTCAAGACGGAAAGCACAGTCAATAGGCACATCCTATGCCTTGATAGGCTCGTTCCAAGAAGTGAGGCAAGTCCCTGTAATTTACACATGGCCGGCACAGGTAAACTACGAATGGCTCATTCAATCCCTTCTGGTATTTGGATTCCAGGTTTGACAGTTTTTGGCTGGACGTCGCGTTGATCAAGCATGTGCACATCAGTCCTCTTGACAGCCCTGCTCAAATTGGAGCCCATAGTAGGAGCCAGTTGGTTTTCTTCAATTTCAAGACAGAAAGCAAGGTCAATAGGCACATCCTATGCCTTGATAGGCTCGTTTCAAGGGGTAAGGCAAGTCCCTGTAATGTAAACATGGCCGGCACAGGGAAACTCTGAATGGCTCATTCAATCACTTTTGGTTTTTGGATTTCAGGTTTGGCAGCTTTTGGCTGGACGTCACTTTGAATAAGCAAGTGCACATCAGTTCTCTGACACACCTGCTCACATTGGAGCCCTTAGTAGGAACCAGTTGGTTTTCTTCCATTTCAAGACAGAAAGCAAGGTCAATAGGCACATCCTAAGCCTCTATAGGCTTGTTTCAAGGGGTCAGGCAAGTCCCTGTAATGTAAAGATGGCCGGCACAGGGAAACTCTGAATGGCTCATTCAATCCCTTCTGGGTTTTGGATTCCAGGTTTGGCAGCTTTTGGCTGGACGTCTCTTTGATCAAGCCACGGCACATCACTCCTCTGATTCACCTGCTCACATTGGAGGCCTTAGCAGGAGCCAGTTGGTTTTCATCCATTTCAAGACAGAAAGCAAAGTCAATAGGCACATCCTATGCCTCGGTAGGCTAGTTTCAAGGGGTGAGGGAAGTCCCTGTAGTGTAAACATGGCCGGCACATGGATACTACAAATGGCTCATTCGATCACTTCTGTTTTTTGGACTTCAGGTTGGACAGCTTTTTCCTGGTCGTCACTTTGACCAAGCTAGTGCACATCAGTAATCTGACACACCTGCTCACATTGGAGCCCTTAGCACAAGCCAGTTGGTTTTCTTCCATTTCAAGACAGAAAGCAAGGTCAATAGACTAGGCACATCCTATGCCTCGATAGACTTGTTTCAAGGGGTGAGGCAAGTTCCTGTAATGTACACATGACCGGCACAGGAAAACTAAAAATTGCTCATTCGGTCACTTATGGTTTGGCAGCTTTTTACTGGACATCTCTTTGATCAAGCACATGCACATCAATCCTCTGACACACCTGCTCATGTTGGAGCCCTTAGCGGGAGCCAGTTGTTTTTCTTCCATTTCAAGACAGAAAGCAATGTCAATAGGCACATCCTATGCCTCGATAGGCTCGTTTCAAGGGGTGAGGGAAGTCCCTGTAGTGTAAACATGGCCGGCACAGGAATATACGAATGGCTCATTCAAACTCTTCTCGTTTTTGAACTTCAGGTTTGACAGCTTTTGGCTGGACGTCGCTTTGATCAAGCATGTGCACATCAGTTCTCTTGACACCCCTGCTCACATTGGAGCCCTTAGTAGGAGCCAGTTGGTTTTCTTCCATTTCAAGACAGAAAGCAAGGTCAATAGCTTCTGGCTGTACGTCGTTTTTTTTTTTTTTTAATTTTTCAAAAACCTTTATTGAACATTAAGGCATGACACAGTTTCCAATTCCGTCAGATAGCATAACATCCATTACAAGCATGAATATAGTTAGCACTTTCGGAGGCATATTGACCAATGCGTACCACAGTGCGCCACAGATATAGGGAAGTTTGGCTGATTTACAAATGTGATGTGTGGGTGATCAGTCGAGTGTTAAGAGTCAGTCTTGTCGGGGCCATCCGCTGTAGTCTGAGCATTGGTGACAGAAAATCTTCCAGTGGGTTCTTCAGGCATGGCCAATCAGTGGAGATAGGAGATGAGAGGCCCCTATATATCGGGAGGTCTATTAGTCTCAGGCATCAAGTCCCAAAATTCGCCCAGACGTGTCTGGTAGTGGGCAGCGTCAGCAGTCCAATGCTTGGCCTGCGGTGCCGGCTTACGGCCCCAGTGAATTGCCACTCAGCGCTTGGCAAGCACCAGTAGCATTGCGGTTAGTTTGTGGTTGATGTCGAAATGTCCTTGACGTGACCCAAAAGGCACAGGAGAGGATCAGGAACTATGCACTCCAGAGTAATAGCGCTGATTGCAGTGCACACCTCCAGTTAAAAATCGGAAACTCTGGGGCACGACCAAGCCAGGTGCACAAAACTCGCACCAGGAGCCGAGCAGCTTGCACATCTGTCACTGTCCATAAACCCCATCCTGTGCAGTGTGGTAGGAGTGCGGTAAAGTCGGTGTAGATATTTGAAATGATTGAGTCGTAGTCGATAATTGGGGGACAGGCGCTTGGTTTGGTTGCAGCAATATTGCCACTGTGAAAGGGAGAGACCACCAACCAGGTTCGAGCCCCATGCGTTGCCGGTGCGCTCAGTGTCTTTGGGGGAGGCCGCCAATGTGGGAGCATATAGTCTTGTAACCAGTTTGCGTGGGGAAGCGGAAGAGTGGATGTACTCGAGCGCGGCATTAGGCTGGGGAGCGAGTGGAAATGCAGGATTAATTATTTTACATGTGGCCCTTATCTGATAATAGAGCAATTTGTCAAGTGATGCTGCACCATCGGGGAGAGTGAGAAAATTGTTATTGTGGTAGAGGTCAGCATTGGTGCGGATACCCAAATTTGCGGTGAGCCATGCCGGCAGTTTGCAGCGGGGGGAAGGAGGGGTTGCTGGCAAGCTGCATTGAAGGTGCAAATAAGTCCTTAGCGCGAGTGTACCTGTGAAGTCCATCCTAGGCCCAGGGCACACATTCCACCGTGTCGACCTCGACTCTAGGGTTCCTGTGTGGTAAAAACAGTGCTATCCGCAGTGGCCAGGGGGGGGCTAGATCCGTCTCGACCGCCACACGTGGCTGGAAAGGCGTTGGGTGGCTCCAAAAATGAAGGAAGCTAGCTTGGGCTCACAGCAAGTAGAGCCTGACATCAGGAGCTCCCATTCTGCCACTGGATATCGTAAGTGTTAAAACGTCGTAGGCAATACCGGGCTGGCATCCGGCCCAGATCAGTGTAATTATCTTTGAACGTAGTCTTTTAAAAAATTGTGATGTAAGTGGAATGGAAATATTTACAAATAAATATAGAAATTTGGGGAGCACGACCATTTTAGCAATTGCAATACGACCGGCTAATGAGGGGAAGTTTTTGCCAAGAGTGTATCTTGTTTTCGAGCCAATCCATAGCTTTGCCGAAATTGGATTTCCACAGCTCGTCCATATCTCTGCTCAGCCAGATGCCAAGGTATCTGGTGGGACCAGTCGCCCAAATAAATGGGTAGTCCGTTGGAAACGGCTTGGTTGCATCTGTGAGGGGAAAGAGATCGGATTTGCTCCAGTTAACCTGTTCCCCGGAGTAGCAGCTGAAACGAATCACCTCCCTTGTCAAGGCAGCTAGGTTCTCCTGCGGTTCCCGAATGTATATCGTGACATCGTCTGCATTCATCGAGGTCACTAGGGCGCGGGACGAGAAGCCAATGCACCGTTGGGTGTGGTGCTGGCATAGCCGCGCCGCCAAAGGTTCCATAGCAATGGCGAATAACATAGGGGACAGGGGGCAGCCCTGCCTGGTGCCCCTCGTGATGGCTATGGGGTCGATGACCTGCCCGTTAATCCTAATGCGTGCTGTCGGGAGTGTGTAGAGAAGTTGGATCTTTTGAACAAAGCTTCGGACTAAAGCCTAGTCGAGGAAACAGATAGAAAAGGAAGGGCCATTCCAGCTTGTCAAAATCCTTAGTGGCGTCCAGCAGGGCGGCCACTGCAGGCAAGGCGGGGTTAATCTGGTGAATAACAGAGAAAATGATGCGCAGATTGTGCGAAGTGGCGCGGCCAGGGATAAACCCCAATTGATCGGGATGGGCTATTAGTGGCATGAGAGGGAGGAGACGATTAGCTAACAGTTTGGCATAAATTTTGTTGTTGGTATTGATCAGTGATAAGTGGCGGTAGGAATCGCAACTCTGGGGATTTATCAGGTTTAAGAAGGAGAGTGATCATGGCCTTGCGAAGAGAAGGGGGAAATCTGCCCAAGGTAAGGGATTCATTGTACATCTCAGCCAGATGGGGAACGAGGAGAGAAGCATATTCTTTATAAAATGCGGGGTTGAGCCCGTCTGAACCAGGAGCTTTATCACCTGGGAGTCCTGCAATAACTTTGGTAATTTTTTCAGGGGTGAATGGCTCATCCAGGTATTCACGGTGTCCGTTGCCGAGCCATAGGAGCTCAATCGAATCAAAGTATTGGTCCAGGATCTCCTGAGGCGTCGCCTCACCAGCAGTGTATAGTTGGGCATAGAAAGCGGAGATCCTATCGATGATGTCGCCAGGGGAGGTAGTCCTTCCGGCAGTCTCGTCGCTGAGTGCAGTGATGTATGAGGATGCGTGTGGCTGTCTTAATAGGTTTGCAAGGGTCTTACCAGGGCGATCGCCCTCCCCATAGCTGCGAGCACGAGACTCTCTGCCTAGGAATGCAACCTCTCTCTCTGCCCCCGCGTGGAATTCGGTGAGTTTAGTTCTGATGGAGGCAAGGGTGGCGGGGCTAGGGTCCTGGGACTGTTGAAGATCGAGTGCTTTGTTGTCTTTCTCCAAGCACTCGAGGGTTCCTCTAATGGACTTTAGCACCCCAGATTGTTTAGCAATGCATTCCCCCCGGATCACGGCCTTGAAGGCCTCCCAGAGCGTCGAGGGTGACTCTACGGTGCCGGAATTGTGCTCAAAATAATCTATGATGGCACCCCGAATCTCCTTGCGAAAAGCAGGATCGCGAAGCGATTTGGGTGGTAGGCGCCATGTGAACATGCAGTGAAGGGTGAGCGGAAATCGCAGACACAGGCGCACCGAGGCGTGATCTGATAGTGTACGGGCCAGGTGATCCACAGAGGAGGCCCAGGAGGCGACGTCGCGGGTAATAAGCTATAAGTCGATGCAGGACCAAGATCTGTGCGAGCCGGATACGCAAGATCCCACGTGCATGTCTGGGTGTGCGTGGCACCAGGCATCTAGTAGGGAGTTGTCCTCTAATATTGAGTGTAGTATGGCTGTGGCCTGTGGGTGTTGGATGCGAGCCCCCGAGCGGTCCAGTGCCAGCGAGGGCGCAATGTTGAAATCGCCGCCCTATATCAAAGAGTGGGGCCCCAGAGAGGATATGATTTGCCAAACTTGGGTGAAAAAGCTTGGGTCTTCGGTGTTGGGGGCCGTAGAGCGCCGGAGGTATCAATGGCTGATTATAAAGGGTTCCGGCAAGGATCACGTAGCGACCCTCAGTATCAATGAAGGATTGCGTACCATGCCAGGGGAGGCCCTTCCTAAAGAGGATGGTGACGCCACGCGCATAGTTGGAATAGAATGCAGTGTAAGATTCCCCCAGTGACGGGAACGCAGTCTGGGTGAGGTGGCGGGGAGGAGGTGTGTCTCTTGGAGGAAACACACATCCACTTTATGTCTAATAAGATATGTGTGCATGAGGCGTGCCTTTCGATAGTCATTCAAACCCCTTATGTTCCATGTCAGGAAGGTGGTGTCAGTCATGTAGTGGCCAGGAGAAGTTGGTGGTGTAGCGTCTGTGGTCAGGCAGGAGAGACCAGTGTCGTGAAAGGTGAAAAGTTGTGAAATGTATGCGGTCGGTGACATGCCAATAACAATACAAGAGTAACAGCAAAACAAAACCCATGCAACAGGGTGCCAGGTGTGGACCCCTGAGTTAAAAACCCGTGACCTCCCCCCACCCACTCCAACCCCCCAAATAGGTTGAGCATCTGAGCCACCCCCACCCAGGGAGCCCGAACTTAAAGAGCTAAGGGGTATATTCACAAGAACGTGCGCTAAACATCTCCAAAAAATGTTAACGCAACTTTACACATCGCAGTCTATCGCGGGAAAATAACCCTGTGTTAACGTGGAATTCACAATACGGCGGTACCATGCGATAGTCTCCCGAAAACGCGGACAATGTCCGCGATACAACCACCGCGACGGAGATAAAAACACCAACCCCAACACCAAAAAACATGCGATGAGCCCATTCGCGATGAGGAAAGCAGCGATAAGCAGCGCCAGGCCCGCAACACACACACGGCAGGCGGGAATAAGCACAACAAAAGCAGGAAAAAGAAAGACAAACCAAACAGAAAACAACAGCGAAGCACAATGGAGGCAACCGGAGCCAGTACACAACCCCACAAGCCCCATTGGCAACAAATCATTCTACATGGCAGGCCATCGTGGACAAGGTGAATGCAGCCGGAGAGCAGAGGAGGACAATGGAAGAAAACCAGAACAGCTGGAATGATGCGAAACGCACAAACAAGCAGAAACACACCAACAACCAGAAGGCAGCAATGCACACCGGAGGTGGGAGTCCAGCGCCACACCAGGAGCTGGATGACATGGAGGAAATGGTGTCCACCACATCAGTCTGGAGATGGTGGCAGGAGTCAGGGACCGGAAACTGCTCAAAATCAACAGACACAACAGCAACAGGGAGAGGAACGACCAGGGACTGGGGACGGGGGAGATGGGCACAATGGCACACATGCACAATTAAGCACAGCACAACTGCAGACAAACCATGCCCAAGAGTAACAACACCAACAAAGAGCACAAGTCACACAACCCGGCAATATCACACCACTGAACAAGCAGAGAAGTGAAAACCACACTGCCTGAAAGGGAGAAGGGTGAGCCAAATCAGAGCTGAAGGGACATCTCACACACAATGCAGCACACACACATAGGAAGCAGAGCACCCAACATCGAACACAATGTAGTACAAACAGCAACATTTGCACAACCGAACACAGGACAGGTGCACCCGCTTGTGGCCGGTAAATGGCCATACGCATCTGGCAAAGCACGAAACAGGGACATGATAATGCACAAGTACCAACCCACAGCCCTGATGGGGTAGCAATGCATGTATGGCAGGGACCCAGATAGGCCGTGACACACACATTGGCATACAAATCAACACTCAACACAGTTGGAGACAAGTGAAGGTGCGGAAACTTTATCAACAATTGCGTGTCAGTACGGCCAAGAGAAGTGCCACGATATGCAGACCAATGCAGCAGCATGTCTGAATGAGGAATGTTGGAAAGCGCCCATGTCCACCCCGGGGGAGTCCATCACCAACACAAGTCAGTGCCAACCCGCGTTGGTTGTCCGCGCATGGATCAGGGGTCCAGGCCAATGCAGTCATGTCCACTGTCGTCTTGGGACATGTGACCAGATCCCCAACATGCAACCAGGTGTTGGGACACGTGCAATGGGTCACATTCAGTTGTGGCTGCAGGTACCTTGTCACTCGTCAATAAACGCGAGTGCAGCAGCGTAGGCCAACATTTCCAATGAGAGATCGTTGTCCACCACATTTAACATGTCGGCGATGTTACCCATCAGCTGTCCCGGACAGATGTGCTGACTCCACCCCCTCGCCCCAATTTGCACTAAAGCCCAATCGGGGAGCGGCTCAATGTGGTCACTGCACACGACGTCTCGTGCAATCTCCCAGGTCCAGTTGCCAGCATGCATGCCAAACATCCAGGCATGCCATAAACGGGCATCACGGTGACACTCCTGGTCGTGGGCCAACAGGGGGCGCGCACACACGTCGAAATCCAGGTCAGCTACCGTTACGTTTGAGAGGCAGGCATCCATGGTCCTATCGAATATGCACGAGCGACAATGCAACACAGGCTGAACGCAGGTGACGTTGGCAAGGCGGAAGCTCAGCCGGTAACTGTTCCGCAGCACTGCCAATGGCAGTGCCCCCAGTATATGCAGCAGACGTGCACGGTACAGGTCCACGTGCTTTGAGGTGAGCATGTGTCCAGGATGGTCTGCCATTGCATCAGTGGCTCTGCTTGAAGCGGCACTGGCTTGCCCCGCGCAGGTCCTGTGGATGAAATGGCACAGCTCGGAGCAATGAGCAGTGTCTGTGCGCAACGGGTGCAGGCATGGGGTGGGGTGGGAGTACGTGTGAAGGCCATTTCACGCATGCCAACTACGACCAAGGACTTCTGCGTGTGGGATGTGTACACGTTGGTCTCACTTCTGTCAAGATGCCTGATTAACCACGGAGGCAGAACGCTGCTAAACTCCCAATGCCCACTCTCCAGAACACACTGCCAGAAATGCAGCTGCTCCAGAAAGGGGGAAAGGGGATAGGGACAGAGAAGAGACACTCAGACTGGACCTGGACTCTCGTTCGGGGAGTCGTCTTCTTCTGACTCACTTGACGGACGTGTAGAGTTCCTAATGCACAGATGGGGATAGAATCTCTGATTATCCTAATACTTCTACTCTAATCCACTTTTACTTACTACCCTTCATTCTCCCTACTCCCTACCAGATTCCACTAGAGTTTTCGCTCCTCTTCTATTTAGTATGGTAGCGTCAGGAAGAATGTTTCCAAGCGCTGAAGGTACCTAATGCACACAGGAAGAATGCAATTTCAAGGTTAACACAGTATAAACCCCATCACCCCTTAATTGGTTTGGTTATGCATTTCTAACCCCTACCTATTATGATGAGAGTTCTTTTTGCAACAGTCAACATGTAAAATACTGCATACCGTAGTTGAAAAGTTCGTGGGAGGATAACCTCCTTAACATTAGTTCAATGTTTTCTCTTGAAATAGTTTTCTCTATTTTTTAAGGTAGAAATAGTCTTTTGAAAAGTTCCAACTGTACGACTTCACAAAAAGGGGGAACGCGCAAAAAGGAACAAGGAAGGAAAGAAAGGTAGGTAAAAAGAAGGAAGGAACGCTAGGGAGGCAAAGGTAATGTGAAGCCTTGCTCAGGAGCACCTTGAATTTCCTCACAGAGGTCTAGACTGTAGCTCCAGACAGCGCAGTTGAAAAAATGGAAATTGCAAGCTTACTTGGACTCTGGAGAGTTGGCACAAGCCTCAGGAATTTCTCTCCCTCCACCTGGCACTTGCGCTCGACGATTTACTTACGAGTTATGTGGCAGCTGACCTGCGAAGGTCAAGTTAAAAAACAAATCCGCTTCAAAACACCAGGCACGTTCTTCTGAGGTGACAGCTCAGTAACCTCAGACTCCGGAACCAAACGAAAGAAACCAAATGCCAAAACGGAAGCTCTATCTTCTGGAAGCTCAAATATAGTCTTCCGTCTTCACTATAAACTCTGAAAGGGGAGACACGTCCTGAAATTTACAACTTTCAGGGGAGCGTCTTGTAGACGAATCTTCTCTGCTCTGAAGTGAATTGAAGTGCGCAGTTGAACGTGCACTCTCGTGGTTTGCATTCTTAAATCACGCGAGATTTCACTTTCCATTAATAAGTCATGATAAACAGGGCGGCCATCTTTTAACATGTCTGAACCTTAAACATTCACCCACAGATTGACACACAAGGGTTTTACAAAGACCCTGCGTCGCTTGAATCTTCTCGCTGTCAGAATGATAGTATTCACTTGATTCTTGACAGTACCGCCTCTCAAAGACCGATTTATCGGTCTTGGTTTTAGAGGATGCTGCAAATGAAAACGTCTGGTAAGCAAAGGAGCATGGACATTTCCGGCTGGTTCCCAAGATCTTTCTTCAGGACCATACCCCTTCCAATCCACTAAATAAAACAATTTTCCTCTGATTCTTTTGGAGTGAAGTATTCCCTTCACTTCATAATCCGGATTCCCCTTTATTATCATAAGAGGTGGTGGTTTGCCTAATCGAATGTTGGATGCAACTTTCTTGAGAAGGGACACATGGAATACTGGGTGGATACCTAGATTAGAAGGGAGTCTGAGTAGGACGGTAACTGGTCCTAACACTTGTTCTATGGAGTTATGGCCCACAAAACGGGGTTGGAACTTCCTATTTCCCTTTAATCGAAGGTGACGAGAGGACAGCCAAACCATATCTCCCACCCGATACTCAGGCTCTATCTTTCGGTATTTGTCTGCCTGCTTTTTGTAATTTACTTTAGCCTTTAGCAAATTAGATTCAGCTAACTTATGAACTGAGGTTAGATCTTTCAAGAGGTCTCTGACTGCTGGCACCCCAAAATCTCCTTGACAAATAAATGGATTTGGATGTCGTCCATAGTTTAGAAAGAACGGGGAATAACCTGTGGAAACATTCTTGGCATTGTTATGAGCAAACTCTGCCATCCAAAGCAAATCCGACCATTCACCATCCCGATCCAAAAGGAACAACCGAAGGTACTGTTCCAGCTCCTGATTCACCCTCTCGGTCTGACCATCTGTCTCAGGGTGGTAACCGGTCGAATGTCTGACTTCCACTCCTAATCCTTGCATAAAGGCCTTCCAAAAATGAGACACAAACTGGGAACCTCTATCTGAGATCACAATCTTTGGAATTCCGTGTATCTTCACTATGTGTTCACTAAAGTGTTTGGCTAATTCTGGAGCTGAGGGAACCCCTTTTAAAGGAACAAAGTGACCCATCTTCTTGAACGTGTCCACAACAACTAACACTGTGTTGTAACCTCTACTCTGGGGAAGATCCATAATTAAGTCCATTGTGACAGTGTGCCAGGGCTGATTGGAGGTGGGCAAAGGCTTTAAAAACCCCTGAGGAGCTTGTCTACTGGGTTTCCCACGAGCAGAGAGTTCACAGGATTCCACAAATTGTTTGACATGGGAATTCATGCTAGGCCACCAAAAATAACATTGAACTAGATCTATGGTCTTAAGTATCCCTTTTTGTCCGGCTAAAGGTCGATTGTGACAATCTTGTAAGGCTCGCTCTTGAATTTCTTTGGTGGGTAAATACAGTGCGCCATGATGATAAGGCAAAGAGTCTAATATTTCTCTTCCTTCCTCAAGATTCACCCACTCAGACATTTCCTCTGCAGACATATGTTTTCCTACTTCTTCTTTGAAATTGGATAACGAAAGTGAACACACTATCCTTGAATCTGGAATGATGGGTTGTGGGACTACTGAATGTTCTGTGGCCTCCGTCTGAATTCTAGACAAAGCGTCCGCTTTGCCGTTCTTGCTCCCTGGTCGATAAGTGATCACAAAATCAAAGTATGCAAAATAGAGAGACCAACGCAAGTGGCGAGGAGTCAACGTCTTGGCGGATTTTAGGAATTGGAGATTCTTTTGGTCCGTAAACACCGTTACCGTATGCCTGGCTCCAAGCAAGTAGCGTCTCCACTCTTCAAAAGCACCTTTCACAGCCAATAATTCTTTCCCGGCAATCTTATAATTAATTTCAGCTGGACTCAACTTCCTAGAACGATAAGCCACCGGATGTAATTGTCCAGTGGATTTGTGACGTTGTGACAGTACTGCTCCTATGGCTTGGTCTGAAGCGTCGGCTTCCAGAAAGAAAGGTTCTGCAGGGTCAGCGTGAAGTAGTATCGGAGCTGAGGTGAAACTTTTCTTTAAGTAATCAAAAGCTTGCTCAGCTTCCTTCGTCCAATGGAATTTGATTCCCTTCTTGAAAAGTCTGGTAATTGGTATAATCTGTGAGAATCCCAGGATAAATCGCCGATAAAAATTGGCAAAGCCAAGAAATCTCTGAACCTCTTTTACATCCCTGGGAGATGGCCAGTTGATCACCGATTGAACCTTCTTAACATCCATCATGATTCCGTCTGGAGACAAGACGAATCCCAAAAATTCCACCGTGCGAACACTGAATGCGCATTTCTCTAGTTTTACATAGAGCTGGTGTATGCGAAGTCTGTTGAGGACCAACTTAACATGCTCAGGATGTTCTTGTGGATTCTTTGAAAATATCAAAATGTCATCCAGGTAAACCACTGCAATCTTGTCCACCAAATCACCCATGATGTCGTTGATGAAGTGTTGAAAGGCCGCTGGTGCATTGCAAAGGCCAAAGGGCATTACCTGATATTCAAATAGCCCATATTTAGTCCTAAAGGCAGTCTTCCATTCGTGATCTTCCTTCATTCGAATGAGATGATAGGCCCCACGAAGGTCTAGTTTTGTGAAGATCTGGGCATCTTTGATCTTATCCAAGAGAACGGAAATCAAGGGCAACGGATAACGTTTTTTTATCGTCACCCTATTTATAGCACGATGGTCAATACACGTTCTCAAGGATCCCTCTTTCTTCGGAATGAAGAATAACGGAGAAGAAACTGGAGACTGTGATGGCCTGATGAATCCATTGGCTAAATAGTGGTCTAAGTATTCCTTAAGGTAACTATTATCAGCT
Organism: Calotriton arnoldi; assembly: GCA_963921515.1. Taxonomy (NCBI): domain Eukaryota; kingdom Metazoa; phylum Chordata; class Amphibia; order Caudata; family Salamandridae; genus Calotriton; species Calotriton arnoldi. The sequence continues at coordinate 3,391,013 of CAWUFW010000282.1, forward strand.
TCAGTTAGGGCGTAAATCCTGCTGCACGGCAGTACAGCTCCAGGTTCAAGATCGATGGTACAATCATAATCTCGATGTGGAGGCAATTTCTCCGCTTCTTGTTCGCAAAACACCTCTTTGTAGTCTTGATATTCAGTAGGGACTTCGAATGCTTCAATCACCCCAATGGACTCTCCGCTAAAAGACAATAAGGTGGCCAATGACTCCGGAACCAAACGAAAGAAACCAAATGCCAAAACGGAAGCTCTACCTTCTGGAAGCTCAAATATAGTCTTCCGTCTTCACTATAAACTCTGAAAGGGGAGACACGTCCTGAAATTTACAACTTTCAGGGGAGCGTCTCGTAGACGAATCTTCTCTGCTCTGAAGTGAATTGAAGTGCGCAGTTGAACGTGCACTCTCGAGGCTTGCATTCTTAAATCACGCGAGATTTCACTTTCCATTAATAAGTCATGATAAACAGGGCAGCCATCTTTTAACATGTCTGAACCTTAAACATTCACCCACAGATTGACACACGAGGGTTTTACAAAGACCCTGCGTCGCTTGAATCTTCTCGCTGTCAGAATGATAGTATTCACTTGATTCTTGACAACGTCAGGCAGTGCGTAGTGTGGGAGTCGCCAGCAAATGCTATTGTATCTGTCAGGGGGTGCTGGGCACATGCAAGTCCCAGCTCGGAGCTGCAGATGTGCTACCGCCTGATAGTTCAGACAAAGAACCTTTCATCCCTACAGTAACTTCACCATCTGCATGCATACAGGAGATGTACAGAGGACTGTCGTGGGTGGGGTGGGATGTCTGCGACCCAGGGAATCATGGATGATATGCCGAGCACGTGGCACATGAGCGGCCTCACTGTGTGTTACGTTGCCTCACAGCTGCTCCTCCCTCCCACGAGCCCCCACACTTGTGTGCGCTGCGCGGTTGTATCATGTGCACTCCTACGGCACACCATTGTCATGCCTGTCCGCGCATGTCCAGCGGCATGCCGACAACACCTTGAAGCTGGCCGTTGAGGGTGTGCGGCCACGCGAGTGTAAGCCAATGGTCCGGACAGGGCGGACACAGGTGTACAGTCCATGGCTGGCTGTGATCGTGCTGCGATTGAGGCTAGGCATCTGACTCATCCAGCCGCAGGACTGATACACATAACACTTGGCATGCATGTGCCAAGACGCCGAGCGGTCTTGCGCTCCTACATTGCCCCGTACGTGCGGGCCTGCCCTCCGGGTGTATGCTACATTGCAACATCGACTACTGTGGCCCTGGTGGCGACAACACCCCAACACAGAGACACACTTACCGCACTTCCTGCTCAAGGCCAGACCAGAGCCACGCCCTGATCCCCCTGCCGAATCAGCACACCCCTGCACTGACCTGACGTACGCCGGACCAGCACACGCCGCTTGTGCATGCAGGGGGGTGCGGGCAAAGCTACATGTCCAAGGTCTCAGCCACTGCTGAGGTGAGATGGTATCCTCCGCTGAAGACAGCACACTGTGATGTTGCAGGGCTCGGGCCCATCATGCTGACATAATGACCACACGGACACACTTGCTTAGATGGTGGGAATGGCTACGGGCACGTGCGCCCGGCCACTTTTATTAGCAGGCTCACATGTCGAGTGACACCTGTGTTGGATGTGTTTGGGGTGTGTGCACACCAGCCGTCATGGAGTGCCTGGTGCAGTCAAAAAACGACAACAGTGTACATCGTTAAGGACACACCCATTCAACCATAAAGGCCCCATGACTTGAGCTGCACAGAGTTAGTGGCCCCGGATGCACAGTGTCCTGCACGGGCCTACCGCCACGGGCCGCTGACTTGCGGTGCACTGGGGCAGGGTCACGAGAGCAGAGCAGGTTCTCGTAGATGACAAAGGGGGTTGTCACGGAGTGTCTCGGTGGACAGTGGAAGGTGTACCCCCAGGGCATGATGCAGAGGGCAGAACCACGCAGAAAAAGTCACTATGGTGGAGATGAATGGAACAGACACATGTCGGACACCAAGTCCGGCCCAGCCAGATGACGATGCAGACAACCCCCAGGCCATGGACTCAGACGCCACCAAAGTCCAACCAGAAAGTGCCCATGCCTCGTTGCGCACAGAGTTAGTGGCACCAGTGCTGATAGGGGATGCCGCCTGCGATGAGGTGTGTCCAATGGTGTGGACTCCTCCATATCTTACCCAAGACACAGTTCCACATGAGTGACCTACTGGACCGCAGTGTAGGCGTGAGGCAACGGTCAGCAGGGGCCATTCACCGAGTGTCGCCGGCTTAAGTTGGATGGTCCCACCGGCCTGCGTAGTTCAGGTTCAGTGGCACCACGGGACGCGGACTTGCAGTGAACAGGGTTAGTGGCACCAGGTCAGTTGTTGCTAGTGTTCGGTCACCTCCGTGACTAGGATCCGGCTTTTATTCGGACTGAGCCGCATCTTCCTCTTACTCCTCTCCGTGCGTTCACTGGTATGGACTCTGCCATTCATGAATCATGACTAAGTGCTGTATGTGGGACCTACTGGACCGCAGTGTAGGCCGGGGGCAGCGGTCAGCACGGGCCCACAGACACGTGTTGTGTGCTTGCGATGCAGGGTCTGGGACACTGATCGAAGGGAGTTCAGTGATATAGACGCGGCAATTAACATTTGGTCACTGCCATTCAAGACTCAGGACACAGTTCCACATGTGGGACCTACTGGACCGCAGTGTAGACCTGAGCCCTCATCCAAGTGTCGCCGGCTTGCGTTGAACAGGGTTAGTGGCACCACGTGTCGCCGGATTGCGTTGAACAGGGTTAGTGGCACCACGTGTCGCCGGCTTGCGTGGAACAGGGTTAGTGGTACCATGTGTCGCCGGCTTGCGTTGAACAGGGTTAGTGGCACCACGTGTCGCCGGCTTGCGTTGAACAGGGTTAGTGGCACCACGTGTCGCAGGCCTGCGATGCAGACTTTGGCTTCACTGATCGGAGGGAGTATAGTGATGTGGATGCTGCCACAGACATTTGGTCACTGCCATTCAGAACTCACGACTCAGTTCGACATGTGCCAACAACTGGGCCGAAGAGTACGCCGGTGGAGTATGTCAGTGAAAAAGGAGTACTTTGGGCCAGCTCCGTGGAGGCCAGCGATGGTCTGCGGAGGCTGCAGAGGTCGCGGGACTGGGGCCTGGAGCTTGCACCGGCACGTGGTGGGCCCTCTTTGACACGTGTCGGCAGGTGAGCGGAGCCTCCTTGGTGCGCTGGGCCAGGCATGGCGGGTCTGGGGACCAGCAGCCCAGGGTGCAGCAGGCGCACAGGGATGCATGCCCCGCCGCGCCCGGGTCCGGCCTCGTTGCAAGTTGGGAAGCGCCGCCCTGGCAGACGCGTCGGCCATTCCGATAGAGAACCACGCCCAGTGCGACGGGCTTTTTATTCACACCCCTACGCAGGCCTGGCGTACGCAGGGCCAACCCACTCCGCCCGCGCATACAGGGGGGGGACGTAACATGCGACATTTCCGCGTTCTGCCCCACAGCCTGTGGGGACATGGTAGCGTCCACTGGACACTACACTCCATGCGCCAGCAGTTAATGTCCACATGGCCATTTCCGTGGTTTGCACACTGAAGTCTGTCCTCCACCTCCACGCCACACCTGGCATTGGGTAGGTTCTCATTCATTAGTCACTTGCCGCTCTCGCACATGCCTGCTCCAAGCCTCTCCTCACATCCTGCTATCGTGTGGCTGTGGTGCCATGCCGTGGCTGAGTTGTGGGCATGGCAAGCCCAGGTTCCCAATGGAGTCGTGTTGTCGTGTCTGGTCGGTTGGCATGTTGTGTGGCATGTTGAATGTAGTTGTGCTGCGTGCCCATTGCCAGTGTCGTGAGTTGCATGACTGTGGGGTGGAGGTGTGTGGTGTGTTCATTTTGGACTTACCAACGAGCACTGCATTTCCATAGGTGCCATCCCGGGAGCGCTGGTTGATGATGGACTGTCAGGAGAGGTAGGAATCATGCACTCTGCCTGGGGAGTTGGCCACAACATTGTTGAGGAGTCCCGGGCGGTCCACTATTGCCTGCACATTCATGGGATGCGTATGCTTTCTGTTGAGGTAGTTGTGTGCAGTGTCGGCAGGGGGCACAAGGGGTTCATGTGTGCAGTTGATTGCCCCCGGCACGTGAGGGAATCCAGCTATGGCGTGGGAGCCTTCCTTGGTCTCCAGCTGCTCCTGCGCAGTGTGGGTGGAGTGGAGGTGCTGGGGTACCAGGCTGATGATGGCATCCAGGACAGGTGTGATGAACTTGGATGGGGCTGGCTGTGAGACTCCTCCGACTCTGGCAGTTGTAGGTTGGAAGGTACCAGAGGCCAACATTTGCAGCACAGCCGGCAGCTTTGTCTGCGGAGGGATGTTCGTTGTCCGCTGTGTTGGTACCGTCAGCAGGTGGACGATGTGGGTCAGGATGCGGGGGATGGTTGTCCTTTTGGGCCTGTAGTGGGCAATGTCCTCCTCTGGCGTTCGGTCTGTGCGGCTGGTGCGTTTACGGTGGGTCCGCTGTCTTTGTGTACGCTGCCTCTGTGGTGGTCCGCGGGGGGGCGGGACGGGTCCTGGGGGTGGTGGCGGGCCTGGGGGTGGTGGCGTTGGGTGTTGTGGCCCTCATGGGTCTCCGAGCTGCATGATCATTGTCTCCATGGCATCTGTGGGTCTTCAGATGTGGCTCTTGGCTGGGCTCCCTTTCATGCAGCAGGTAGTCGTCCTGCTTAACACCAGCAAAAGGCAGGTGTTAATTCCCTGGTGCTACCGCGGCTTATCGCCTGTTTTTGGTTCGCATCGCAGATCTGGCAGTTCGTTGTGAAAGTGGTGTAGTGGTGTTTTCGTGTGTTTTTGCACGGGAACGCCTACTCTGCATCTCATTAGGGTTAGTTGGTGGTGTCACCCGTGGAGGTAAATTCTGTGGCAGTTATCGCGGGAATACTTGCGTTGTCTGCAGTTTGCACCCGCTTGTGAATGGGGCGTTAAATCTATCTCCACTTTTGATGTGTTAAGGTGGCGATAACTCAGCGATAAGTCCTTGTGAATATCCCCCTTAGAGCGGTTGTGGGAATTATCCCTTCAGGGTGCGAGGGCTCAGCCATTTACCCCCTTGCCATAAAGACAGGGTGGCCGGGCGTTGGAGGTCTCAGAGGGAAGCGACAACAGAAAGATACATACAGCAGTATGCATACATCATTGCAGCAAATAAGATGAACGGGGTGTGCACAGTGTCCAATATTCCTGTAAAACGAAGCTGGGCATGCAAAATTCAATCATTATTGGAAGTCTCAGAGGGAAGCGACAGCAGAATAGTACATACAACAATATGCATATATCATTACAGCAAACAAGATGAACGGGGTGTGCACAGAGCGTCCAATGTTACCGTAAAACGAAGCTGGGCATGCAGAATTCAATCATTGTCACTTATACGACTGTCTTCGGAGATAGCACGGCGGTTCCGCGGGGGGGGACTTCTGTAGCTGCTTAGCAAAGGTGGGGGCGGCCTTCGGATCAGTGAAAAATTTCGGCTTTTCCCCAAAGTCAATGCGGAGTTTTGAAGGGTACAACATGGCATAAGTGATGTGGAGCTGCTGTAAAATACACTTGGCGGGAAAAAAGTCTCTGCGGGCCGCCTGGACGGACAGGGTGAAGTCAGGATAGAAGGATAGAACGATGCCCTGATGGTTGATCTCCCCCAGCTCCCGGGCCCTGCAGAGAATGGAGTCGCGGTCACGGTAGTTCAGTAAGCGGGCGATGATGGGCTTTGCAGGGGTCCCAGGAGGGGGTCGTGGACCAAGGGACCTGTGTGCCCGTTCAATGATAAAATGTTCGGACAGGACCGGGCCAAAAAGGTCGCGAAGCAGGGACTGGAGGTAATCTTCCATTCTCTCGGTCGCGGTGGACTCCAGAAGGCTAACGACACGAATGTGATTCCTTCGGGAGCGCACTTCTAAGTCCTTGTTCTTGGCACGTATGACTTCGAGGATCTTGTCCATTTTGAGGAGTTTCTGCGCGCCCTAGGGGGACAACCCCCAGGATGGGCCCCCTCAGTTTGAAGGCGAGGGTGTGCTTGAGCCGGAGCGGCAGCCAGAAGTGCAATAGGGACGACCAGCCCAGAACACCGGTTGCTGCTAGAAAGGCAGTGAGTGCCGCCAGCTCTAGCAGCACGCAGCTTTAGCCACGAGCACTGACCAGAGGGGGCAAGCCACTAAGGCTGGAACACCGCGGCCGCCTCGATACCCGCCAGTGGCGGGCGGGAAAGCGGGCCGGGCAGCCGGCGGAGATGGCTTCAGGGTCGCGGTGCGGCCTTACTTGTGGGTTCCTTGTGGCTGGGGCCCACCGTCGTCGTCACGAATCTATTCGGGCGGCCGCTGCAGGATGTCTCCCCGCAGCTGCAGGAGCAGCAGGATCCGGGCCCGAAACCGGACCAAGCCCCGGAGAAGCCAAGGTCTTTGCTCCGCCCAGTGGCCGCGGCGCCCGCACCGCCAGCAGTCCGGAATCACGGGGGAGAGGCGCCGCAGACGCGAGCCCGCTCCCTGGGAGCACCGCTCCAGGTCAGGCACGGTGACACGGCAGAGTGGTGCCCTCGGCAGCAATCGCGGGAGGGGCTCCGCCGAGCAGGCCTGGCCAGCTCAGGCGACTAGGCACTAGCGAGTGTGTGGGCGGCTGGCCAGGCCCTCGTCCAGCAGAGCCCTAGCCGCAAGCCTTTTAGAATACCCCGGAGCTGCAGTGGGGGTAGGCGAGATTAGGTGCAATGATTAGAGGTCGGTTGCCTCCCTGCTGATGGCGGATGGTAACAGATTTCCCGGGCTTGGCCGGCAGAGCTCGCTCAGCGCACAGCCATGTTGCGGCTGACGAGACCACGCCCCCAGGCTGTACGTCGCTTTGATCAAGGCAGTGCGCATCACTCATCTGACACCTCTGCTCACATTGAAGCCCTTAGCAGGAGCCAGTTGTTTTTTTTCCATTTCAAGACAGAAAGCAAGGGAATAGGCACATCCTAAGCGTCTATAGGCTCGTTTCAAGGAGTGAGGCAAGTCCTTTTAATGTAAACATGGCCGTCACAGGGAAACTATGAATGGCTCATTCAATCACTTCTGGTTTTTGAATTTCAGGTTTGGCAGCTTTTGGCTGGATGTCTCTTTAATCATGCATGTGCACATCAATCCTCTGAAACACCTGCTCACGTTGGAGCCCTTCGTGGGAGCGAGTTGGTTTTCTTCCATTTCAAGACAGAAAGCAAGGTCAATAGGCACATCCTATGCCTCAATAGGCTTGTTTCAAGGGGTGAGGCAAGTCCCTGTAATGTACACATGGGCGGCACAGGGCAACTAAAAATGGCTCATTCATTCACTTCTGGTTTTTGGACTTCAGGTTTGGCAGCTTTTGACTGGATGTGTCTTTAATCATGCATGTGCACATCAATTCTCTGAAGCACCTGCTCACGTTGGAGCCCTTAGTGGGAGCGAGTTGGTTTTCTTCCATTTCAAGACACAAAGCAAGGTCAATAGGCACATCCTATGCCTCGATAGGCTCGAATCAAGTGGTGAGCCAAGTCCCTCTAATGTAAACATGGCCGGCACAGAGAAACCAGGAATGGCTCATTCAATTACTTCTATTTTTTTAATTTCAGGTTTGGCAGCTTTTGGCTGGATGTTGTTTTGATCAAGCAAGAGCACATCAGTCCTCTGACACCTCTGCTCACATTAGAGCCCTTAGCTGTAGCCAGTTTGTTTTCTTCCATTTCAAGACAGAAAGCAAGGTCAATAGGCACATTCTATGCCTCGGTAGGCTAGTTTCAAGGTGAGGCAAGTCCTTGTTATTTACACATGGCCGGCACAGGTAAACTACGAGTGGCTCATTCAATCCCTTCTGGTATTTGGAGTCCAGGTTTGGCAGCTTTTGGCTGGACATCGCTTTGATCAAGCAAGTGCACATCATTCCTCTGACACACCTGCTCACATTGGGGCGCTTAGCTGTAGCCAGTTTGTTTTCTTCCATTTCAAGACAGAAAGCAAGGTCAATAGGCACATCCTATGCCTCGATAGGCTTGTTTCAAGGGGTGATGCAAGGTCCTGTAATGTACACATGGCCGGCACAGGGAAACTAAAAATGGCGCATTCAATCACATATGGTTTTTGGACTTATGATTTGGCAGCTTTTTAGTGGACGTCTCTTTGATCAAGCATGTGCACATCAATCCTCTGACACACCTCCTCACTTTGGAGCCCTTAGCGGGAACCAGTTTTTTTTCTTCCATTTCAAGACAGAAAGCAAGTTCAATAGGCTTATCCTATTCCTCGATAAACTCGTTTCAGGGGGTGAGTCAAGTCCCTGTAATGTAAACATGGCCGGCACAGGGAAACTACGAATGGCTCATTCAATCACTTCCGGTTTTTGGATTTCAGGTTTTGCAGCTTTTGGCTGGATGTCGCTTTGATCAAGCAGGTGCACATCAGTCCTCTGACACACCTGCTCACATTGGAGCCCTTAGCACGAGCCAGTTGGTTTTCTTCCAATTTAAGACAGAAAGCAACGTCAATAGGCACATCCTATGCCTCAATAGTTTCGTTTCAAGGGGTGAGGCAAGTCCCTGTAATGTACACATGGCCGGCACAGGGCAACTAAAAATGGCTCATTCATTCACTTCTGGTTTTTGGACTTTTGGTTTGGCAGCTTTTGACTGGATGTCTCTTTAATCATGCACGTGCACATCAATCCTCTGAAACACCTGCTCACGTTGGAGCCCTTCGTGGAAGCGAGTTGGTTTTCTTCCATTTCAAGACAGAAAGCAAGGTCAATAGGCTCATCCTATGCCTTGATAGGCTTGTTTCAAGAGGTGAGGGAAGTCCCTGTAGTGTAAACATGGTTGGCACAGGGAATATACGAATGTCTCATTCAATGTCTTCTGGTTTTTGAACTTCAGGTTTGACAGCTTTTGGCTGGACATCGCTTTGATCATGCATGTGCACATCAGTCCTCTTGACAGCCCTGCTCACATTGGAGCTCTTAGGAGGAGCCAGTTGGTTTTCTTCCATTTGAATACAGAAAGCAAGGTGAATAGGCACATCCTATGCCTCAATAGGCTCTATTCAGGGGGTGAATCAAGTACTTATAATGTAAACATGGCCGACACAGGGAAACTACAAATGGCTCATTCAATCACTTCTGGTTTTTGGACTTCAGGTTTGGCAGCTTTTGACTGGACGTCTCTTTGATCAAGTACGTGCACATCAATCCTCTGACACACCTGCCCACATTGGAGCCCTTAGCGGGAGCCAGTTGGTTTTCTTCCATTTCGAGACAGAAAGCAAGGTCAACAGGCACATCCTATGCCTCTATAGGCTCTTTTGAATTGGTGAGCGATGTCCCTGTAGTGTAAACATGGCCGGCACAGGGAATATACGAATGGCTCATTCAAATTCTTCTGGTTTTTGGACTTCAGGTTTGGCAGCTTTTGGCTGGACTTCGCTTTGATCAAGCACGTGCACATCAGTTCTCCTGACACCCCTGCTCACATTGGAGCCCTTTGTAGGAGCCAGTTGGTTTTCTTCCATTTCAAGACAGAAAGCAAGGTCGATAGGCACATCCTAAGCCTCTATAGGCTCGTTTCAAGGGGTCAGGCAAGTCCCTATAATGTTAACATGGCCGGCTGAGGGAAACTACGAATGGCTCATTTAATCGCTTCTGGTTTTTGGATTTCAGGTTTGGCAGCTTTTGGCTGGACATCGCTTTGATCAAGGCAGTGCACATCAGTCCTCTGACACACCTGCTCATATTGGAGCCCTTAGCATGAGCCAGTTGGCTTTCTTCCATTCGAAGACAGAAAGCAAGGTCAATAGGCACATCCTACGCCTCGATAGGCTAGTTTCAAGGGGTGAGGCAAGTCCTTGTAATTTACACATGGCCGGCACAAGTAAACTACGAGTGGCTCATTCAATCCCTTCTGGTATTTGGAGTCCAGGTTTGGCAGCTTTTGGCTGGACGTCGCTTGGATCAAGCAAGTGCACATCATTCCTCTGACACACCTGCTCACATTGGAGCCCTTAGCTGTAGCCAGTTTGTTTTCTTCCATTTCAAGACAGAAAGCAAGATCAATAGGCACATCCTATGCCTCGATAGGCTTGTTTCAAGGGGTGAGGGAAGTCCCTGTAGTGTAAACATGGCCGGCACAAGGAAACTACAAATGGCTCATTCAATCAGTTTTGGTTTTTGGACTTCAGGTTGGACAGCTTTTGGCTGGACGTCACTTTGACCAAGCCAGTGCACATCAGTCCTCTGACACACCCGCTCACATTGGAGCCCTTAGCAGGAGCCAGTTGGTTTTCTTCCATTTCAAGACAGAAAGCAAGGTCAATAGGCAGATCCTATGCCTCCATAGGCTTGTTTCAAGGGGTGATGCAAGTTCCTGTAATGTACACATGGCCGGCACAGGGAAACTAAAAATGGCTCATTCAATCACTTATGGTTTTTGGACTTATGATTTGGCAGCTTTTTTACTGGACGTCTCTTGGATCAAGCATGTGCACATCAATCCTCTGACACACCTGCTCACGTTGGAGCCCTTAGCGGGAGCCAGTTGTTTTTCTTCCATTTCAAGACAGAAAGCAAGGTCAATAGGCTTATCCTATTCCTCGATAAACTCGTTTCAAGAGGTGAGGCAAGTCCCTGTAATGTACACATGGCCGGCACAGGGAAACTAAAAATGGCTCATTGAATCACTTCTGGTTTTTCTACTTCAGGTTTGACAGCTTTTGGCTGGACGTCGCTTTGATCAAGCCAGTGCACATCAGTTCTCTGACACACCTGCTCACATTGGAGCCCTTAGTAGGAGCCAGTTGATTTTCTTACATTTCTAGACAGAAAGCAAGGTCAATAGGCACATCCTATGCCTCGATAGGCTCAAATCAAGTGGTGAGCCAAGTCCCTCTAATGTAAACATGACCGGCACAGGGAAATCAGGAATGGCTCATTCAATTACTTCTATTTTTTGGATTTCAGGTTTGGCAGCTTTTGGCTGGACGCCGCTTTGTTCAAGCAAGAGCACATCAGTCCTCTGACACACCTGCTCACATTGGTGCCCTTAGCAGGAGCGAGTTGGTTTTCTTCCATTTCAAGACAGAAGGCAAGGTCAATAGTCGCTTCCTAAGCCTCGATAGGCTTGTGTGAGAAAGTGCCCTCTTTCTTGCATGGTATGCCCCCACTCTTTGCTGAATTGCTGATGTGCTTTGACTGAGTGTGCCCTGGGCTCCTGCCAATCAGGTACCCAGGGCCTGTGTTCCTTCCTTAAACTGCATTGAAGCCTAAACCCAACTGGCATCTCTGGCCACAGGTAGGCCCCTGGTAAATGGTACCACTGGTACCCAGGGCACTGTGACCAGAGAAGGCCTCCAAGGGCTACAGCACTTATTGTGCCACCCTTGGAGGCCCTGTACCCTGACACACACACACTACACTGCCTTTGCAGGCTGCGTGTCTTGGTGCAGAACAAAGTGAAGAGTCGACATAGCACACATCCCTGTGTGCCATGCCCACAAACCACTGCCCTGGCATACATCAGTCACCCCTCTAGCTGGGTGCCCTATGCCAGTGGTGAGGGTACAGGTGCATGAGCCCTCGTACCCCACAGTACCCAGGTCCATTCCTGGGCACTGTGAGTGCAGTGCTGCCATTACAGTATATGGTGCTGGAGAGGTTGTCATTACTGAACTCCACAGCACCATAATGGCTACACTGAAGACTGGGAAGTTGGTATCAAACTTCAGCACATTAAACCCACACTGATGCCAGTGTGGGATTTAATGTAAAATGCACAACAGAGGGCATCTTGGAGATGCCCCCTGAAACTCGACCAACTCCCCAGTGACCTGACTGAGTGGCTGCCGAGGCTGCCACCACCAGACATGTTTCTGGGATTCCCTAGCTCGAGAGCTTGCTGCTCTCGGGGCTCTGAAACAATGCACATCCTGGGACGAGGTGCCAAGCCTCCTCCCCCAGGATGGGCAGGGTTCACAAGGAGTAGCTCAAAGGCATACCGCCTTTGTGAGCCTCTCCAGACCACTTGCTGTACCAGCAACTGGTCCCCACTGGTTCCACCCCCCTTTGGGCGGGAGACCCATGCGGGAAAAACAAAGTGAGGAAGAGAGGTAGTGCCCACCCTCTGCCAACTCCACCCCTAGGGTGGGGGAGGCGAGGTGAAGCACAACCTTGAGTCCCCGCCATCTTGAGGATGGGGGGACCCAGCCAACCAAGGACAGGCTCCTGCCCCCCTCCCACTGGAGAGTGGCATAGTAGGGGGTGTACTCCATTCCCAGGAAAGGGACCCATTGGTCCCTGCCCATTACCTACCTGTAACGCCCCTAAATTCAGTATTTAGAGGCACCCTGAACCTTCCTTCCTCAGATCCCGATTCCGAAACAACAAGAAGAAAGAAGACCAGCCGTGCAGCTGCTAACAAGAGGACGACACCAACTGACTTGGCCCCAGCCCTACCGGGCCTGTCGAACCTGCTCCTGCTAAACCCCGGCCTCTTCAGTGGTCAGCAACTCCTCAAAACCCTGGAGGACCTGACTGCCTTGCTCAACTAAAGACTGGGACTTCCACGAGCAGTGGTTCTGCTCAAAACATCTGCAACCCTAGGCCCCGGCCTGAGACCGCGGATCCTGCCCACTCTGCACCCGCCGAGCCAAAGTGGACAAAGACCATGAGGACGTCCCCCCGGCGACTGTGACCAAGAATCCAGCACCCAAGGACTTCCCTCGACTCTCCTGACGACGCCTGCAGCCTCAACACCAGGGACCCCTCCAACCGCGACCCAGAGGGTAAGATTTTGCGACGCCTAAAGACACCCCTGCACCCGGTGCCCCACGGCCCCCTGTGCCCAACTCCTGGGTGTCTACCCCTCCTATAGCTTCCCAACTTACCTCTCGAAGTGGTGGTCGCACCTGAAGAATCACCGTCCCGGAAGTTTGCAGCCTTTGTTCGTCTTTGCAGCTTTCCCATTGAAATCCATTGGGCGCCCGACGGCCCAAAAGCCCACTGCACCCGGCCGCCCCAGTGCCGCTGAGGGTGCACCAACTACCCTGTTCGACTTCCCCACTTGCCCTGGAGTAAGTGACCAGGAGCTTGGCTCCCACAGCCGCGTGACCCTGCCTGCCAGCAGCCACCAACCAAAGGCCCCCCGCCCGCCATAGGCTAACGTTGGGCCTACCTTCTGCACCCGGCCGCCCCTGTGCCGCGCTGAGGGTGTAACAACAGTACAAACCTGAACCTGGGAGACCCCTGAGTCTTGCCCCAGAACCTTAACTCTGCCAGCCGAGTACTTACCTGAAAGCCGATAACTTGCATTTTCTCCATAGGGTAACATTGACTGGTTTTCACTTGAAATCCTTCATGTCGAGTTTTGGAACTTTCGAAATATTCACTAAAAATCGTCCGAATACCAAAATCGAAATTACTCACCTGTTCTCAGGAGAGGATCCCAGTGCTGGATTTAGGTACCCAGCACTGACTAGAAAAGTGATTACAACTGTGATTTTCCCGGTAACTTGATTTTCCTCATAGGATAACATTGCCTGGTTTTTGCCAGAAATTCTTCTAAGTGTTGATTTTTGCAACCTACAAATATTCCTTAAAAATCGCCTGTGTAACAAAAACGATTTCTTTCAACTGTTTACAGGAATGCACCAGGGCTGAATCCAGGATCCAGCCCTGAGTAAGAAAAACCTTCGTAAAGTAATTCTATTGCAGTTTACTTAAAAATCCCATTGAGCTCAATGTTATAGTATACCAAGTATTGTGTTGCCTATTGCAACCCCTGTACCATATTGCATTTAAAGTCTATTGTTCATTGAAAGTATTCAACAAACAGCATCTTATCTTGAGAAAGTATTTTATGCAAACCTGTGGTTCTAAAATAAAACAACAGTATATTTTTTTATACAAAACAATTGGCCTAGAGTTCAGTTCTTGAGTGTGTGGCTTCATTTGCTGACTGAGTGTGTACATCAAATGCTTTACACTGTCCTCTGATACTGCCTTACTGCTCAGACCAAGCTACCACTTTAGAGAGTAAGATTCTATCTAACTTTAACCTCTGCCAAACCTCTGGAGACCCTTGGACTCTATACACACTGTACCTCCCTTTGGTGCAGAATATATAGAGCCAGTTTCTTACAGCTTGTTTCAAGGGGTGAGGCAAGTCCTTGTAATTTACACATGGCCAGCACAGGTAAACTATGAGTGGCTCATTCAATCCCTTCTGGTATTTGGAGTCCAGGTTTGGCAGCTTTTGGCTGGACGTCGCTTTGATCAAGCAAGTGCACATCATTCCTCTGCTCACATTCGAGCCCTTAGCTGTAGCCAGTTTGTTTTCTTCCATTTCAAGACAAAAAGCAAGGTCAATAGGCACATCCTATGCCTCGATAGGCTTGTTTTAAGGGGTGAGGCAAGTTCCTGTAATGTACACATGGCCGGCACAGGGAAACAAAAAATGGCTCATTCAATCACTTATAGTTTTTGGACTTATGGTTTGGCAGCTTTTTACTGGACGTCTCTTTGATCAAGCACGTGCACATCAATCCTCTGACGCACCTGCTCACGTTGGAGCCCTTAGCGGAAGCCAGTTGGTTTTCTTCCATTTCAAGACAGAAAGCAAGGTCAATAGGCACATCCTATGCCTCGATAGGCTGGTTTCAAGGGGTGAGGCAAGTCCGTGTAATTTACACATGGCCGGCATAGGTAAACTACGAATGGCTCATTCAATCCCTTCTGGCATTTGGATTCCAGGTTTGGCAGCTTTTGGCTGGACGTCGCTTTGATCAAGCCATTGCAAATCACTCTTCTGACACACCTGCTCACATTGGAGGCCTTAGCAGGAGCCAGTTGGTTTTCTTCCATTTCAAGACAGAAAGCAATGTCAATAGGCATCTATGCCTTGATAGGCTCGTTCCAAGAAGTGAGGCAAGTCCCTGTAATTTACACATGGCCGGCACAGGTAAACTACGAATGGGTCATTCAATCCCTTCTGGTATTTGGATTCCAGGTTTGACAGTTTTTGGCTGGACGTCGCGTTGATCAAGCATGTGCACATCAGTCCTCTTGACAGCCCTGCTCACATTGGAGCCCTTAGTAGGAGCCAGTTGGTTTTCTTCCATTTCAAGACAGAAAGCGAGGTCAATAGGCACATCCTATGCCTCGATAGGCTCGAATCAAGTGGTGAGTCAAGTCCCTCTAATGTAATGAATGGCTCATTCAATTACTTCTATTTTTTGGATTTCAGGTTTGGTAGCTTTTTCCTGGACGTCGCTTTGACCAAGGCAGTGCACATCAGTTCTCTGACACCTCTGCTCACATTGGAGCCCTTAGCAGGAGCCAGTTGGTTTTCTTCCATTTCAAGACAGAAAGCAAGGTCAATAGGCACATTCTATGCCTCGGTAGGCTAGTTTCAAGGGGTGAGGCAAGTCCCTGTAATTTACACATGGCCGGCACAGGTAAACTACGAGTGGCTCATTCAATCCCGTCTGGTATTTGGAGTCCAGGTTTGGCAGCTTTTGGCTGGACGTCGCTTTGATCAAGCAAGTGCACATCATTCCTCGATTGACACACCTGCTCACATTGGAGCCCTTAGCACAAGCTAGTTGGTTTTCTTCCATTTCAAGACAGGAAGCAAGGTCAATAGGCACATCCTATGCCTCAATAGACTTGTTTCAAGGGGTGAGGGAAGTCCCTGTAGTGTAAACATGGCCGGCACATGGAAACTACAAATGGCTCATTCGATCACTTCTGGTTTTTGGACTTCAGGTTGGACAGCTTTTGGCTGGACGTCACTTTGACCAAGCTAGTGCACATCAGTCATCTGACACACCTGCTCACATTGGAGCCCTTCGCACAAGCCAGTTGGTTTTCTTCCATTTCAAGACAGAAAGCAAGGTCAATAGGCCCATCCTATGCCTCAATAGACTTGTTTCAAGGGGTAAGGCAAGTTCCTGTAGGGAGGACCTGGCTTGGCAGTTCGGGCTGGACTGTTCCCATGAGGCACAGGGTCAAGACTGATTTGCATATGGCTGGGTTCAAACTGGAATGGCATGGTGAGCAAAAAAACGATGGATTTAGGCCCAGATCTCTGTACTGGGGTGAATGTATGACATTTTTCTGCATTCTGTCCATCAACTGTTGTTTCTGCATTTGTCACCCCGAGTGGGACGGGTATGCCCAGACGTGGGTCCCGTGCTCTCCATGCCACTGGAATCAAGCTATCCTGGCTGAAGAGGGTGAAACCCCGAAACCGGTCCTAGGATGCTTGTTTCCAGTCCAGGGAGGACCTGGCTTGGCAGTTCGGGCTGGACTGTTCCCATAGAGGCACAGGGTCAAGACTGATTTGCATATGGCTGGTTCAAACTGGAATGGCATGGTGAGCAAAAAAACGATGGATTTAGGCCCAGATCTCTGTACTGGGGTGAATGTATGACATTTTTCTGCATTCTGTCCATCAACTGTTGTTTTTGCATTTGTCACCCCGAGTGGGACGGGTATGCCCAGACGTGGGTCCCGTGCTCTCCATGCCACTGGAATCAAGCTATCCTGGCTGAAGAGGGGTGAAACCCCGAAACCGGTCCTAGGATGCTTGTTTCCAGTCCAGGGAGGACCTGGCTTGGCAGTTCGGGCTGGACTGTTCCCATGAGGCACAGGGTCAAGACTGATTTGCATATGGCTGGGTTCAAACTGGAATGGCATGGTGAGCAAAAAAACGATGGATTTAGGTCCAGATCCCTGTACTGGGGTGAATGTATGACATTGTTCTGCATTCTGTCCATCAACTGTTGTTTTTGCAAGTTCCTGTAATGTACACATGGCCGGCACAGGGAAACTAAAAATTGCTCATTCGGTCACTTATGGTTTTTGGACTTATTGTTTGGCAGCTTTTTACTGGACGTCTCTTTGATCAAGCACGTGCACATCAATCCTCTGACACACCTGCTCATGTTGGAGCCCTTAGCGGGAGCCAGCTGTTTTTCTTCCATTTCAAGACAGAAAGCAAGGTCAATAGGCACATCCTATGCCTCGATAGGCTCGTTTCAAGGGGTGAGGGAAGTCCCTGTAGTGTAAACATGGCCGGCACAGGGAATATACGAATGGCTCATTCAAACTCTTCTAGTTTTTGAACTTCAGGTATGACAGCTTTTGGCTGGACGTCGCTTTGATCAAGCATGTGCACATCAGTTCTCTTGACACCCCTGCTCACATTGGAGCCCTTAGTAGGAGCCAGTTGGTTTTCTTCCATTTCAAGACAGAAAGCAAGGTCAATAGCTTTTGGCTGTACGTCGTTTTATTGTTGTTTTTTTTTAAATTTTTCAAAAACCTTTATTGAACATTAAGGCATGACACAGTTTCCAATTCCGTCAGATAGCATAACATCCATTACAAGCATAGAATTTAGTTAGCACTTTCGGAGGCATATTGACCAATGCGTACCACAGTGCGCCACAGATATAGGGAAGTTTGGCTGATTTACAAATGTGATGTGTGGTGATCAGTCGAGTGTTAAGAGTCAGTCTTGTCGGGGCCATCCGCTCAGTAGTCTGAGCATTGGTGACAGAAAATCTTCCAGTGGGTTCTTCAGGCATGGCCAATCAGTGGAGATAGGAGATGAGAGGGCCCTATATATCGGGAGGTCTATTAGTCTCAGGCATCAAGTCCCAAAATTCGCCCAGAAGTGTCTGACAGTGGGCAGCGTCAGCAGTCCAATGCTTGACCTGCGGCGCCGCTACACGGCTCCCAGTGAATTGCCACTCGGCGCTGGCAAGCACCAGTAGCATTGCGTGTTAGTTTGCGGTTGGCGTTAGAAATGTCCTTGACGTGACCCAAAAGGCACAGGAGAGGATCAGGAACTATCCCCTCCAGAGTAATAGCGCTGATTGCAGTGCACACCTCCAGTTAAAAATCGGAAACTCTGGGGCACGACCAAGCCAGGTGCACAAAACTCGGACCAGGAGCTGAGCAGCTTGCACATCTGTCACTGTCCATCAACCCCATCCTGTGCAGTGTGGTAGGAGTGCGGTAAAGTCGGTGTAGATATTTGAAATGAATGAGTCGTAGTCGATAATTGGGGGACAGGCGCTTGGTTTGGTTGCAGCAATATTGCCACTGTGCAAGGGAGAGACCACCAACCAGGTTCGAGCCCCATGCGTTGCCGGTGCGCTCAGTGTCTTTGGGGGAGGCCGCCAATGTGAGAGCATATAGTCTTGTAACCAGTTTGCGTGGGGAAGCGGAAGAGTGGATGTTCTCGAGCGCGGCATTAGGCTGGGGAGCGAGTGGAAATGCAGGATTAATTATTTTACATGTGACCCTTATCTGATAATAGAGCAATTTGTCAAGTGATGCAGCACCATCGGGGAGAGTGGGAAAATTGTTATTGGGGTAGAGGTCAGCATTGGTGCGGATACCCAAATTTGCGGTGAGCCATGCCGGCAGTTTGCAGCGGGGGGAAGGAGGGGTTGCTGGCAAGCTGCATTGAAGGTGCAAATAAGTCCTTAGCGCGAGTGTACCTGCGAAGTCCATCCCAGGCCCAGGACACACATTCCACCGTGTCGACCTCGACTCTAGGGTTCCTGTGTGGTAAAAACAGTGCTGTCCGCAGTGGCCAGGGGGAGGCTAGATCCGTCTCGACCGCCACAAGTGGCTGGAAAGGCGTTGGGTGGATCCAAAAATGAAGAAAGCTAGCTTGGGCGCACAGCGCGTAGAGCCTGAGATCAGGGGCCCCCATTCTACCACTGGCTGAAGTCAGTGTTAAAACGTCGTAGGCAATACCGGGCTGGCATCCGGCCCAGATCAGTGTGATTATCTTTGAACATAGTCTTTTAAAAAATTGTGATGTAAGTGGAATGGAAATATTTAAAAATAAATATAGACATTTGGGGAGCACGACCATTTTAGCAATTGCAATACGACTGGCTAATGAGAGGAGAAGGTTTTGCCAAGAGTGTATCTTGTTTTCGAGCCAATCCATAACTTTTTCCAAAATTGGATTTCCACAGCTCGTCCAAATCTCTGCGCAGCCAGATGCCAAGGTATCTGGTGGGACCAGTCGCCCAAATAAATGGGTAGTCCGTTGGAAACGGCTTGGTTGCATCTGTGAGGGGAAAGAGAACGGATTTGCTCCAGTTAACCTGTTCCCCGGAGTAGCAGCCGAAACGAATCACCTCCCTTGTCAAGGCAGCTAGGTTCTCCTGCGGTTCCCGAATGTATATCGTGACATCGTCTGCATTCATCGAGGTCACTAGGGCGCGGGATGAGAAGCCAATGCACCGTTGGGTGTGGTGCTGGCATAGCTGCGCCGCCAAAGTTTCCATAGCAATGGCGAATAACATAGGGGACAGGGGGCAGCCCTGCCTGGTGCCCCTCGTGATGGCTATGGGGTCGATGACCTGCCCGTTAATCCTAATGCGTGCTGTCGGGAGTGTGTAGAGAAGTTGGATCTTTGAACAAAGCTCGGACTAAAGCCTAGTCGAGGAAAAGATAGAAAAGGAAGGGCCATTCCAGCGTGTCAAAAGCCTTAGTGGCGTCCAGCAGGGCGGCCATTGCAGGCAAGGCGGGGTTAATCTGGTGAATAACAGAGAAAATGGTGCGCAGATTATGCGAAGTGGCGCGGCCGGGGATAAACCCTGATCGATCGGGACGGGCTATTAGTGGCATGAGAGGGAGGAGACGATTAGCTAACAGTTTGGCATAAATTTTGTTGTTGGTATTGATCAGTGATAAGGGGCGGTAGGAATCGCAACTCTCGGGCATTTATCAGGTTTAAGAAGGAGAGTGATCATGGCCTCGCGAAGAGAAGGGGGAAATCTGCCCAAGGTAAGGGATTCATTGTACATCTCAGCCAGATGGGGAACGAGGAGAGAAGCATCTTCTTTATAAAATGCGGGGGTGAGCCCGTCTGAACCAGGAGCTTTATCACCTGGGAGTCCTGCAATAACTTTGGTAATTTTTTCAGGGGTGAATGGCTCATCCAGGTATTCACGGTGTCCGTTGCCGAGCCATAAGAGCTCAATCGAATTAAAGTATTGGTCCAGGATCTCCTGAGGCGTCGCCTCACCAGCAGTGTATAGTTGGTCATAGAAAGCGGAGATCCTAGCAATGATGTCGCCAGGGGAGGTAGTCCTTCCGGCAGTCTCGTCGCTGAGTGCAGTGATGTATGAGGATGCGTGTGGCTGTCTTAATATGTTTGCAAGGGTCTTACCAGGGTGATCGCCCTCCCCATAGTTGCGAGCACGAGACTCTCTGCCTAGGAATGCAACCTCTCTCTCTGCCTCCGCGTGGAATTCGGTGAGTTTAGTTCTGATGGAGGCAAGGGTGGCGGGGCTAGGGTCCTGGGACTGTTGAAGATCGAGTGCTTTGTTGTCTTTCTCCAAGCGCTCGAGGGTTCCTCTAGTGGACTTTAGCACCCCAGATTGTTTAGCAATGCATTCCCCCCTATCACGGCCTTGAAGGCCTCCCAGAGCGTCGAGGGTGACTCTACGGTGCCGGAATTGCGCTCAAAATAATCTATGATGACACCCCGAATCTCCTCGCGAAAAGCAGTGTTGCGAAGCGAGTTAAGGGGGTAGGCGCCATGTGAACATGCAGTGAAGGGTGAGCGGAAATGGCAGACACAGGCGCACCGAGGCGTGATCTGATAGTGTACGGGCCAGGTGATCCACAGAGGAGGCCCAGGAGGCGACATCGCGGGTAATAAACTATAAGTGAATGCGGGACCAAGATCTGTGTGAGCCGGATACGCAAGATCCCGCGCTCATGTCTGGGTGTGCGTGGCACCAGGCTTCTAGTAGGGAGTTGTCCTCTAATATTGAGTGTAGTATGGCTGTGGCCCGTGGGTGTTGGATGCGAGCCCCCGAGCGGTCTAGTGCCAGTGAGGGCGCAATGTTGAAATCGCCGCCCTATATCAAAGAGTGGGGCCCCAGAGAGGATATGATGTGCCAAACTTGGGTGAAAAAGCTTGGGTCTTCGGTGTTGGGGGCCGTAGTGCGCCGCAAGTATCAATGGCTGGTTATAAAGGGTGCCGGCAAGGATCATGTAGCGACCCTCAGTATCAATGAAGGATTGCGTGCCATGCCAGGGGAGGCCCTTCCTAAAGAGTATGGTGACGCTGTGCGCATAGTTGGAATAGAATGCAGTGTAAGATTCCCCCCAGTGACGGGAACGCTGTCTGGGTGAGGTGGCGGGGAGGAGGTGTGTCTCTTGGAGGAAACACACATCCACTTTATGTCTAATAAGATATGCGTGCATGAGGCGTGCCTTTCGATAGTCATTCAAACCCCTTATGTTCCATGTCAGAAAGGTGGTGTCAGTCATGTAGTGGCCAGGAGAAGTTGGTGGTGTAGCGTCTGTGGTCGGTGGTCAGGCAGAAGAGACCAGTGTCGTGAAAGGTGAAAAGTTGTGGAATGCATGCGGTCGGTGACATGCCAATAACAATACAAGAGTAACAGCAAAGCAAAACCCATGCAACAGGGTGCCAGGTGTGGACCCCTGAGTTAAAAACCTGTGACCTCCCCCCACCCACTCCTACCCCCCAAATAGGTTGAGCATCTGAACCACCCCCACCCAGGGAGATTAAACTGAGAGAACTTAGAGCGGTTGTGGAAATTATCCCTTCGGGGTGCGAGGGCTCAGCCATTTACTCCCTTGCCATAAAGGCGTGGTGGCCGGGCGTTGGAGGTGTCAGAGGGAAGCGACAACAGAAAGATACATACAGCAGTATGCATACATCATTGCAGCAAATAAGATGAACGGGGTGTGCACAGAGTGTCCAATATGCCTGTAAAACGAAGCTGGGCATGCAAAATTCAATCATTATTGGAAGTCTCCGAGGGAAGCGACAGCAGAATAGTACACACAACAATATGCATATATCATTACAGCAAACAAGATGAACGGGGTGTGCACAGAGCGTCCAATGTTACTGTAAAACGAAGCTGGGCATGCAGAATTCAATCATTGTCAGTTATTCGACTGTCTTCAGAGATAGTACGGCGGTTCCCCGGGAGGGGTGGACTTCTGTAGCTGCTTAGCAAAGGTGGGGGCGGCCTTCGGATCAGTGAAAAATTTAAGCTTCTCCCCAAAGTCAATGCGGAGTTTTGAAGGTTACAACATGGCATAAGTGAAGTGGATCTGCTGTAAAATACACTTGGCGGGTAAAAAGTCTCTGCAGGCCGCCTGGACGGACAGGGTGAAGTCAGGATAGAAGGGTAGACCGATGCCCTGATGGTTGAGCTCCCCCAGCTCCCGGGCCCTGCGGAGAATGGAGTCGCGGTCACGGTAGTTCTGTAAGCGGGCGATGATGGGCTTTGCAGGGGTCCCAAAAGGGGGTCGTGGACCAAGGGACCTGTGTGCCCGTTCAATGATAAAATGTTCGGACAGGACCGGGCCAAAGAGGTCGCGAAGCAGGGACTCCAGGTAATCTTCCATTCTCCCGGTCGCGGTGGACTCCGGAAGGCCAACGACACGAATGTTATTCCTTCGGGAGCATGCTTCTAAGTCCTCGTTCTTGGCACGTATGACTTCGAGAATCTTGTCCATTTTGAGGAGTTTCTGCGCGCCCTAGGGAGACAGCCCCCAGGATGGGCCCCCTCAGTTTGAAGGCAAGGGTGTGCTTGAGCCGGAGCGGCAGCCAGAAGTGCAATAGGGACGACCAGCCCAGAACACCGGTTGCTGCTAGAAAGGCAGTGAGTGCCGCCAGCTCTAGCAGCACGCAGCTTTAGCCCCAAGTACTGACCAGAGGGGGCAAGCCACTGAGGCCGGAACACCGCGGCCGCCTCAATCTGCGCCAGTGGCGAGGCGGGAAAGCGGGCCGGGCAGCTGGCAGAGATGGCGTCAGGGTTGCGGTGCGGCCTTTCTTGTGGGTTCCTTGTGGCTGGGGCCCACCGTCGTCGTCACGAATCTATTCGGGCGGCCGCCGCAGGACGTCTCCCCGCAGCTGCGGGAGCAGCAGGATCCGGGCCCGAGACCGGACCATGCCCCGGAGAAGCCAAGGTCTTTGCTCCGCCCAGTGGCCGCGGCGCCCACACCGCCAGCAGGCCGGATTCACCCAGCGAGATGCGCCGCAAACACGAGCCCGCTTTCTGGGAACACAGCTCCATGTCAGGCACGGTGACACGGCAGAGTGGTGCCCTCAGCAGCAACCGCGGGAGGGGCTCCGCTGAGCAGGCCTGGCCGGCTCGGGCGACTAGGCACTAGCGAGTGTGTGGGCGGCTGGCCAGGCCCTCGTCCAGCAGTGCCCCAGCCGCAAGCCTTTTAGAATCCCCCGGAGCTGCAGTGGGGGTAGGCGATATCAGGTGCAATGATTAGAGGTTGGTTGCCTCCCTGCTGATGGCGGATGGTAACATATTTCCCGGGCTCGGCCGGCAGAGATCGCTCAGCGCACAGCCATCTTGCCGCTGACATGACCACGCCCCCCGGCTGTACGCCGCTTTGATCAAGGCAGTGCGCATCAGTCATCTGACACCTCTGCTCACATTGGAGCCCTTAGCAGGAGCCAGTTGGTTTTCTTCCATTTCAAGACAGAAAGCAAGGGAATAGGCACATCCTAAGCGTCTATAGGCTTGTTTCAAGGAGTGAGGCAAATCCCTGTAATGTAAACATGGCCGTCACAGGGAAACTATGAATGGCTCATTCAATCACTTCTGGTTTTTGGACTCATGGTTTGGCAGCTTTTGACTGGATGTCTCTTTGATCAAGCACGTGCACATCAATCCTCTAAAACACCTGCTCACGTTGGAGCCCTTAGCAGGAGCCAGTTGGTTTTCTTCCATTTCAAGACAGAAAGTAAGGTCAATAGGCACATCCTATGCCTTGATAGGCTCGTTTTAAGAGGTGAGAGAAGTCCCTGTAGTGTATACATGGTTGGCACAGGGAATATACGAATGTCTCATTTAATCTCTTCTGGTTTTTGAACTTCAGGTTTGACAGCTTTTGGCTGGACGTCGCTTTGATCAAGCATGTGCACATCAGTCCTCTTGACACCCCTGCTCACATTGGAGCCCTTAGTAGGAGCCAGTTGGTTTTCTTCCATTTCAAGACAGAAAGCAAGGTCAATAGGCGCATCCTATACCTCGATAGGCTTGTTTCAAGGGGTGAGGCAAGTCCCTGTAATGTAAACATGGTCAGCACATTAAAACTACGAATTGCTCATTCAACCACTCCTGGTTTTTGGATTTCAGGTTTGGCAGCTTTTGGCTGGACGTCGCTTTGATCAAGTAAGAGCATATCAGTCCTCTTGACACACCTGCTCACATTGGAGCCCTGAGCAGGAGCCAGTTGGTTTTCTTCCGTTTCAATACAGAAAGCAAGGTGAATAGGCACATCCTATGCCTCGATAGGCTCGATTCAGGGGGTGAGTCAAGTCCCTGTAACATGGCCGGCACAGGGAAACTACGAATGGTGCATACAATCACTTCTGGTTTTTGGATTTCAGGTTTGGTAGCTTTTGACTGGATGTCTCTTTGATCAAGCAGGTGCACATCAGTCCTCTGACACACCTGCTCACATTGGAGCTCTCAGGGGAAGCCAGTTGGTTTTCTTCCATTTCAAGACAGAAAGCAAGCTCAAAAGGCACATCCTATGCCTCTATAGGCTCGTTTCAAGGGGTGAGGCAAGGCCCTGTAATGTAAACATGGCTGGTACAGGGAAACTACGAATGTCTCATTCAATCACTTCTGGTTTTTAACCTCAAAGCTATTAACAGTGAACAGACTAACATCATCAGGCATGATTAAAGCTGCTCTAGAACACATTTTAAAGTACTTTCTTGTTATATTTACTGTTAAAGTATGCACTGATGCCGGGGAAAAATACTGTCTTTTTGTGATTTTGCAAATTTTTCTAACGGCCGGCACCTTAAAATACTGCTCATGTTGCTAAAAATCCAACCTGGTGGCAACCCTACTTGTAATATGCAGATCCCAGATTTGTAATGTGTGTGGATCACTCACTAGTTTACTTGGTTTCTCACAGAAATCCCTTAGTTGCTTGGAGTTAATAAGCTAAAATCCTTCTAATGTAGCACAGTGAGCTATGAACTGGCATCAAGGAGATGCATGCAAACTGGAAGACACAGCCTTAGACTTTTTATTTTTTCCCTCAAGCTTTCCTTACTCCCAGGTTGCTAAAAGGGGTTCCTTTGAGTAGCAATAGCATCTAATTGGCACAGGCAGCCATTGCATTATGTCTTAAATACCCACTTTGTGTTTCTCCAGACCAGGTTCTCTTAACCTGTGCGTAATCTCACACTGTGGTTGCTGGTGTGGTCCACCGGCACACATTTTTGGGGACCGTCACTTATTTTTCCTCATCTGATATTGACCGTAAGCAAGAGAGATAAAAACACACAAACTGGAAAGAAGGAGAAAGAGAAAGATGGAAAAATTGTCACAAAGGGAAAAAGCAGGAGCTGACAAGAGTGAAATAAAGGGACCGGAGAGTGTCTGGTAGTAGATAAAAGAAGCCTGAGGTGAATTCCAGAGTACGCAGCCTCTGCATTTGGGGTGCCGATTTTTAACAGCACCTCTGGAGCAGAGATTTGAACACCGGCACTCATTATTTTGAAAATCAAGCACAGCTCTTAACATGTAATGTTATGCATTGCATTATGTAAAAAACTCCGGTACATTGGTTTATACACATGTATCATTTTTTGTCCCTGTATAATATGTTTGTGTGATGTAAAGTGCTGTGACACTCTACATTAGGATGAATAGCTCTATCAAATAAATGGAATAAAAAATTAATTAGTAAGTAGTAATTATATCATTAGTGTAATTACTCATTTCAACATACACACATAGAAAGAACTCGCATTTAGCTCTTTACGGGCGCCTGTAAACACAATTAAGGCAAGCTCCTTTCTATGATATCGTTTAATGCTCGCCACAGCAGCTTCAGCGGTATCAAAAAATAGAATGTATGAATGCCGCCATTTGAAGGGCTAGAATAGAAAGAGATGTGAGTTCCACTTCTGGGTTACCACACATAACCCCGTGACTCCAGCAGTAATTTAGCCTCTAAAATGAATATTATTTTTATGGCTAAAAGGAACTAAGTGCGCCTTTTTAACTATTAGGCACCGTGCACTCACAAGACACTTTTCGTAAGAATTATCTAGCCATACGTATGTGCCACCAACAACGCCCTGCATATGCGTCATGTTGACAAAAAAACGACTTCCATATTCCCACCTTTTAGGATTATAGGGAACTCATGATAGCTCTTTATGGGCTACTGTAAAAACCACTAAGACGAGCCTTTCATAAGCTCGACACTGACCAAGCAATACAACAGCTTAAGCGTCTGGAACTCCTTAAATGAACAGCATGTATCAATGCCGCCTTTTGTATGGAATGAAAAGAATTAAATGCAAGTTCCACTTTCGGGGTACTGCACACCACCTCGTGATTCCACTATGTAATAAGACAGGCTAAACCAAGCGTGCAAGACGATTCCTCTCGATAAACATCACGTGCTTCTGAATAACGAACCCCTTTTTTAGGTCTCGCGTAGGCAGCGCGCATGCGCTGTCTCTCCGAGACCTACAGTAACCTGTATAGCGAGAGTAATCCCGCCTGCTGCTTTCCTGCTTCTTGCAATTGGCTTATTTATGCAGCACTGTTATTTCCGGCGTCCCTATTGGTTGCTGGTCGGATGCATCACTTCCGTTTTTATCGGAAGCAGCACCGACCAACTACAGTTTTATTTCGCTGTAGGGCTTTGTCAGTTTTGTTTAGGGACTACTTGTTTTTAATTGCCATGGCGCCCGCTTCATGGGCCGCTATGCGCATATGTTTAATATGCATGAGCCGCGGCGCCCAGCTTCATCATTAGCCCTCCACATAGGCTTTGCCAATCCTTAATCAACATATTATTCTTGTCAGTTTTACAAAACTCCGAGTAGGGTTTCTGGAGACTAGCCTCGAAATCGGTAGTCTCCCGCGTGAATCGGGAGGGTTGGCACGTATGCCACTTGTGGGTTAGCTTTTAATGGCGGCCGCGATGCCACGTCCTTCATTGACTAGAGGGGATAGCTCTGCTGGTTGATGTGTCTCAGCCCCTTTGGCTGCTGTAGGATAGCTTGTAATAGTTTCAGCGTCGTCTTTACAAAACTCGTCTTTTGTGGACGGCTGTGGCAGTGCCACGGTGGCATTGCGCCATAGGCTGGTGGGCACAGGGATGCTGGCTGCCGGGCTGCTCTCGGATGGAGGAACAGCTCTTCTGGTGCCGCGCCGGGGTGCTCGGAGCGGAGATATATCTCTCCTCTCTCCGCACTGATTTGTGTGATAAGCCCCCCCCCATCCGCAGCCAGCTCCGAAGGTTGTGAGATAAAATGTCGCTTAGGATAATGTAATTGGCCTTAAGGTACAGAAGCTGAATTATTTCCCGTGATTTATAATCTGTAAATTAAGGACTCGCTCATTTTGTAATTTAATTCCATCTTCAGAGGGAAAATGTTCACTCTGAATTAAATGGGCGAATAATGCTTCTAATTCAAATGCAGATGTAATTTCGATTCTGGAAGCAGTTTGGGGTGATTGACGACCCCCCAATGGGTCGTTACAACTTATCTCCTAAACCCTTCAAATTCTGCTGAGTTACGGTAATAACTCGAGCTGTGCAGAAAGGAGCGTGCGGCAATCCGCCACTGCGCTCGCCATATCATTGTTGCTTCGGCGCTGACTCTAAATGCGCTTTTATTACAGATGTGGAGAATGCGGGAGACGGATGGCTCCTTTTAGTGCCCCTCCCCAGCAGATCACAAACTTTTTATTGTGTTTACCGAGGCCCCTCGCCGGCTGGCGAGGGGACGGCCATGGGGCTGCTGCCCGACGGGGCCTGCCTGGGGTTTGGAGAACAGGATTTGGATGGGGTCAGGAGCCAGGGCTGGGGGCTGATGTAGTTAGTGGGGGCCTTGTGTCTACTCCTGTCTGAAATGGCGATAACCTGTATTTAAACACAAAACCAGACAAGATATTAATGAAATTAAAGTAGTATTTGTGGCACCATCTGACTCTGAGTATCGACCTTCTCAGAGACTGGAGAACTGACACCCCCCACCCCGCCCCTCGCTTCTATCTGTAATTGGTGAAAGTGCTGAAGATAAAATACACCAACACGGAGCACCCGCACCTGCCCACACAACAAGCGTAAACATGCAACCGGTTGTAAATACCTTTCTATCCCTTCTCTGCTGAGATAGCTCAAGGATTGGACCCTAACTTGTGTGTTCATTACCTGTGCTTGTACTGATTGCACTAGTTGTTGCTAACAAAAGTAATTTGAAATAGCCCTGTTGTCACCAATTTTTATGTTTGGCTGTGTAATTATCAGCTTTAAGAAAGACACACAGGCGTGGCTAAGCACCGAAGCGTAATGGCCGCCTAACGCTGTAGCTCCGTAAACCCTGTCCCCACACGCCTATCCGCCACACTGATCCGCTCCCCCCGAGGAGGAGAAAAGACACCGGAGGTATACCGGAGGGGATTCCTTCGGACCCCGAAACCAGCAAACGTTTGTGCCCCGAGCAACCGGAGCAAACGGAGTGGGGCCTATCCGCAGCGCTGAGACCGGGGAGCACAGTGCCGGTGAGGCCGCGGCGGTGAGGGGCGGAGCCGCCTTCCCGGCCGTAGCCACGAGCCTGGCGAGGGGCCCTGAGATTCACCCGCGCTCCGCGGCGGCATCGGGTGGAGTGGGCATCAGGCGGTCCAGGCAAGAAGCACCTGCAGCAGCCCTCACCGTCCCGAGGATCGACTCGGAGGCCTGAGACGCCATTGCTCCGCGAGGCAGGACCGGAGCACTGCGGCGTGACCTGGAGGTGAGGCGGGGGGCCCGAGTGTCTTGGGGCGGTGCCCCCGAGTGAAAACATCGGTGGACCTTGTCCTTCCCCCCCCCTCGCTGAAGTGTCCGCAATCAGTTGCGGGTCCTGTTCCCCCCCCCTCACTGGCATACTGTGGGGTGGCGCCGGGACTCATAGCGACAGTCCAGCCGCACAGTCGAAGAGACGGGGAGAGTGTTTGTGCCGGCCGGCCCTGCGCCTATCACCAGTGGGCCTCTGCAATAGCTGGCAGGGTGAAGCGGGCGCTGGGCTCCCCCATCTGATGCCTCCTGAATCAGCGCTGCCAACCATAAAGTGATCTGGGTGCACATGGACCACATACCAAGATCCTACAGTCGTGGGCCCCCCCCCGCCTACACCATTAGACCACTGGCCGGACACATTACCAGTCAGCACCCCCTGACTACCGGGGCCTTAGACGCCTCGCTTAATTCCACCACAAGCCCTTTGTGCGGCGAAGAGCGGGCACAATGGAAAAAGCAAGCCCCCAGGAACGAGAGGGTCTAAACCAACACAGACCAATAAACTCGATCGATACACGATGCCCAAAGACATGCTGCAGGGCCGTCAATCCAGAGGTACACCCTGGGGGACCCAGAAGAAGAGGAGCGAGAACTCTCCCTCAAAGACGTCATGGAGGCCATCACAAGCGTCAAGACCTCTCTTGAACATAAAATGGACACTATCGCAATTGACGTGAACCTAATAAGAGCAGACCTAGCCACATTTAAGGAAAAGGTCAAACAGGTGGAAATCGCTACGACCAGCCTGATGGGAGACGTCGCACAGCTTCAGGGGAGGTCTCGGACCTACAGAATTTCCGTAAATTCACGGAAATGAAATTGGATGATTATGAAGGGCGCCTACGCCGCAACAACCTACGCATTCTGGGAGTTCCGGAACGGGCGGAGGGGCAATCTCCGGACCTCTTCGTGGAAGACCTTATCCTAAAACACCTCCAACCCAAGGGCCTCAGCCGATTTTTTGTTATTGAGAGGGCTCACAGGGTACCGGGGGCGTCCGAAACCCGGGCTCCTCCGCGCCCTATACTGGCGAGAGTGTTGAACTTCCGGGACAGGGATGTAATTCTCCAAAATGCTAGGACAGGAGCTCCACTCCACTATGAAAACGCAGACATCACCTTCTTTCCAGACTTCACTCAGAGGGTGCAAAAGATGAGGCGCACCTTCCTTGTGGTGAAGAGGGAGCTTCGAGAGCGGGGCCTGAGGTACTCCATGTTGTTTCCGGCACGTTTGCGGGTGGAGGCGGAGGGGCGGACGTGGTTTTTCGAGCACCCTGAAGAGACTGCGGACTGGATTAAAAGCAGGAAGATCCCGGGCCCACCGGATAGTCATCCCAGAGAGGAGACTTCGCTGTCCCCGACCGGATGAGACATGGTGGTGGAGAGTGGATGTCAGTGGGACATTTTGGCCCTTAACCGATCTGGGTTAAGCACTGGGCGACTGCGCAGTTGACCTGGAGGGGACTTCTTCGTGACTGTTTAAACTCCAACCCTTGAGGTGTGCCTTTTCCTTGGGGTTACAGACTTTAATTTTTACAGGGGACAGAGATACGGACAGCCACACCCCTATTTTTTCTACCTTTAGTTTTTTGCTAGGGCGACAGGCACTCTGCAAGTTTGAAATGGGCAGTTCTACGCCCAGAGTGCAGGGCAGCAGGGAGGGGGTTGTTGGGTGGGGGAATTTTTGTTTATAATTTGTTGGAAATTTTGCATCGGTGTTAATTATGGTTTCTTCAACAGAGGGGGTGTCGACTTTGTTCCTCCTGTCATTTCAGAGTCTATCAAGTTGTATGACAGATGTGATGGGGGACGGGACAATTAAGGTATTAAGTTGGAATGTCAACGGGCTTGGGGACAAGATTAAGCTGAGTATAGTTCTCCAGTACCTGAAACAGCGATCTCCAGATATTGTCCTGCTCCAGGAGACGCACCTGGTTGGTAATCTGTGTAAAGCAATGCATAGGGGAGGATACAAAATGGTAGCACACGCGGGGTTCACTTCTGGCTCCAGAGGGGTGGGCATTATGATGAAAAACACACTCCCCTCGCTATAAGTTCCACATGGGCGGACGACCGGGGCAGATACGTTGGTATCACGGGAACTTGGGAGGGCCGTCTTATCTCTCTCATGTCCATCTATGTTCCGCCAGGCCTATAGGGCACCACCTTTGCGGACCTGGGCACGGTCCTCCTCTCCATTCCAGACGGCCTTGTGGTCCTCGGAGGGGACTTCAATGCGGTGGTCTCGGGCACCCTGGACCGCCATCCCCGCGTGAGGTGGGGTCCGCTTCCCGCTGGCTACCTGACTTCCTAGAAGCTATGGGGCTAGTTGATGGTTGGAGAACTTACCATCCGGACCAGATACAGCACACCTTTCACTCCGGGGCACACCATACCCTTTCCCGCCTAGACTACTGTTTACTGCCAGCCGCACAAGCATCCCTCATATACGAAATCAAACATCTCGCGAGAGGCATCTCCGATCACTCACCGATATGGCTCCGCATGGTCCTCCATCAGAACAAAGTAGGAAGACTAGCCCCAATTAATCCCTGGTATCTCCACAATCCCAAAATCCGCACAACCCTTATTGAAGCCATGGATAATTATTTCTTAGATAATGAGGGGACGGTGTCCTCATCCAAGTCCCTATGGGAAGCATTTAAGACTGTAATCCGGGGACAGGCGCTATCGCTAATCTCGGGTGCGAAGAAAGAAAAACAGAAAGAAGTTTTAGACATCGAGGCTGAAATCGATAGATTAGAGAGTGACCTGGAGTCTGGGGTGACACCAGAGAAGCTTCACCTCCTGAGCCTGAAGCAGCACAGTTATAAGGCCTTAGTCACAGACAAAGCCAAAAACCTGGGGAGGGAGCGGCTGGGTAGACTCTATGACCTGGGCGACAAAGCAGGGAAGCTTGTAGCATGGCTAGATAAACGGGAGTGGGCGAGCAGGCTGGTGCCAGAGATTAGAGTAAAAGGGGACATACCCGTCACGAATCCACAAGAGATAGTCGATAGCTTTGCCAGCCATTACCAAACGGTCTATATGACAGTGACCCCCTATACGGAGGAGGATTCTCAGGAATTGTTACATGACATCAAACTCCCCCGCCTCTCCTTAGAAAATCGGGACTTCCTGGACAGTGACTTGACCCCAGACGAGATAGCGCAATCGATCCGTTCGTTAAAATCGGGAAGGCACTCGGCCCCAATGGACTCCCCATCGAGCTCTATAAGCTGCGACCCGATAAACTCTCCCCCTACTTAAAATCTATGTTTGAGGAATCACTGGAGACGGGAATGCTGCCCAGGGAACAGAGGATAGCCACCATAGTTACCATCCATAAAGACGGGAAACCCAGAACAGACTGCAGTTCCTATCGCCCAATTTCCCTCCTAAACGCCGAACCAAAAATCCTCGCCAAGCTCCTGGCCAATCGCTTGGTCAAGGTCATCAGTGCCTTAGTACACCCAGATCAATCCGGCTTTATGCCGCACAGGAACACGGCCCTGAATCTACGTCGAGTCCATGGGGTAGTAGCTAGAGCACATACTCTCCGAGAGCCAGCAATGATCGCGTCCCTGGACGCAACCATGGCATTCGACACTATTGAATGGCCTTACCTTTGGGCAGTATTGGCCAAAATGGGTTTTGGCCCTAACTACATAAACTGGGTACGACTCCTGTATAACGAACCCCTAGCCCAAGTGGTGGTCAACAATAAGTTATCAGCTACCTTCCATCTGAGTCGGGTACCCGTCAGGGCTGCCCGCTTTCGCCTCTCCTCTTCGCCCTGGCCCTGGAGCCTTTGGCAGCCTGGATCCGTAGGGATCCCAGGATACGGGGATTAGAATGGTCTCCCAGCTGGGAGGACCGAATCTCCCTCTACGCAGACGACCTGTTGCTTTATCTGGCCCCTCCTAGGAAATCCCTTATAGTGGTCTTAGATATCCTGGCGGTATTCGGTCGATACTCTGGATTCTCTATCAACTGGAGTAAGTCGCTTTTGTTTCCTCTGTGGGGCGATCCACCCGTCCCTCCCAAGAACTGCCCCATACAAATCAACACGGCAGGCTTCAAATATCTGGGGATTTTCATTTCGCTAGATCCCGCAATCCGGTATACTCAAAACCTTCTCCCCCCCCTTCGTAAGCTTAAAAGCGATATTGCCAGCTGGAGGTCGCTACCCCTCTCCCTTCTGGGCAGAGCCGCCCTATTCAAAATGATGTCCCTGCCTAGATTCCTATATACCTTGCAAAACACCCTGGATCCTGTTCCCGCCAAATATTTCAAGGAAATTGAGGGTCTACAGAGAGACCTGTTGTGGGATGGAAAACCTCGAATCGCCCCTGACCAAACTAACACTGAATTGGTATGACGGTGGTATTAGCCTCCCAGATATCAAGAAATACTACTGGGCGGCTCACCTAGCAGCCATCAACCACGGCATGTATGGCCGTGCAGACGATCCCGGATACGCCATGGATAAATGGCTCCTCCCAGGTAGTAATTATAACAGGGCGCTATACTCACGGCCCAGACGATACACCTTGACTGGCCCCACCAAACATTCTGTCCAGATTTGGCATGACGTTACAGCCTCACTGGGATGGAAAAACACGCTGACATTAGCCACTCCACTTTGGGACTCAGAAAGATTGGGCGACTTATGGAAATCGAAGGGTTTTGACAGATGGGACCTTATCGGTATCTCACACATTAGGGACCTTTGGGGGGCTGGAGGGGTCAAATCCTTCGACACGCTCCAGGCGGACTACGATCTGGCAGCCACCGAGTATTTCCGCTACCTGCAGGTCCTGCACTCACTGCAATCTTCGCTGCCTAAGGGGACTTTCCCTCCAGAGGCCTCTCCGCTAGAGGACAGAATATTAGACGGCCACCTTCCCGAGAAAACCATCTCCCTGATTTACAAAAAGTTAATTAACAACATGGAGAGTCCCCTTCAATCACTCCGTGAGAAATGGACCCAGGATGGGGTGGAGGTGGATGATGAGGACTGGCAGATGGCGGTGTCTTCCCCCAGAGAGGTCGCTATCCCGGCACGTTTGAGGCTGGTACAGCTTAAAATTCTCCACAGAATTTATATGACAGGACCCCGTTTGGTACACATGGGATGGTCAGATAATGGGAACTGTAGGCGGCGATGTGGTCACGTGGGGACATTCATACACATAATTTGGGAGTGCGAACATATCATATCCTTCTGGCTCAAGATCCATGACACTATTAATGCGGTACTACAGATTCACCTCCGCCCAGAGGCAAGACGATGCCTCCTCAATCTGTGGGAACCTACGGATCTCAACACAAATCAGACACGGTGGGCTACACTGGGGTTCATGCTGGCAAAACGCAACATTGCTCAACTATGGGGGGCCACACTACCACCCACACTGGCAGCATGGGAGAAGAACCTTGACTGGTGCATGTTTCGGGAGAAAACAGTCTACCTGGCAAGAGGGTGCCCCAAAAAATGGTCCCGGATATGGAGCCCCTGGAATGCCTACCGGGGAGAGATCTGTGTGCCTCCTGATTGTCACGAACAAAATGACCCCCACACCCTGTAACATTCCTCTACCATGTAGAAATCCGACGTATTTCCTCCTGTACCGACTAATGTATGATTTGGCTAACCCTCTGCAATGTTTATTGGAACCGATGTATGTTTAATAAAAAGAATTATAAAAAAAAAAAAAAAAAGACACACAGTAACTCTTTGTACACGTTTAGGTGCCTGTGCATGTGCCTGCATTGCTAAATGTTTCTTATATTTGTACTGACTATAAGGTTGGTAGCGTAAACTAGTCTTAGCCAATGTATTTTGTTTTTGTAAGTAGCTGACATTGATGGACAGTTGAATTATTATCAAAGCCATCATTGTGGGAACACCACTGCCACCTCATTGCTCTGATTGTTTTGGTTGCTTATTCTATGCGTCGCTTTTTGTACATCTCCCATTATTAAAAAAAAAGAGCACTTTACAATAATGCAAGCATTTGCAATGCAATAGGTCTCGCATTTTAGATACTTTGAGTTATTGGTATTGTAAATGACAATGCCTTGTATTAGTTGCTTCAAAACACAGAAATAAAAGGCATTGTCATTTACAATGACAATAGCTCAAAATCTCGCAATTGCGAGACCTATTGCATTGCAAATGCTTGTTTTCTAATCCTATTGCTTTGGACCAATAAAGGAACGTGTACTAAGCATTTTAATGGCAATCCCTAGATCACTGAGATGAGCACTTTTGGGTAGTGATAAACATTCACATCAATATAAAAATCCCAGCGCTCTTTCAGACAATAATACTCATACAACACCATTTCTCGTGCGTTAAGCGCGTTGCAACAATCTTACTATAGTTTGAACCCTATTGTATCTTCCAGCTTCACCCAGGTATTCCTACAAATAATGAGTAGTATCGCACTAAGATCGCAATGTACAACATGTATCTACGATTTTTTGTCTATATTGTCTTTAATGTCTCCCAGTTATAGGCAGGCCCGTAGCCAAGAATATTTGGTTGGGGGGACCTGGCCCCTGTAATGACAACATCATGAGTAAGTTCCGGCCAGGTTATCTTGCCTTAAAGTTTTAGAAAAACATCTGCTATATTAATGTGATTTCAAAGCAGATGACATATTTTATTTGCATTTTTGGTTGATTATAATTACACTTCCCTGAGGATTTTTGGTGAAAATTTGCAACAAATTATGTATTTTAAAGCATGTTAAGTAAGAATTAGGATAGTTGCACAAGTTACTAACTTGTGTACGATATATCTGTAAGAGACAGTAGTTAGTGACAGATTCCTTACCTTAGAATATCCCCAGGCGTCAGGCTGGATCCGGAAAAGTTTTTGCGTAGCAGTACCCTTGCGCGCTGGTAGGCGGCGTCATGCGGCTCCGCGTCCGTCGCCGGCGTCGTGATCGCCGGGATGACGTCGCGGGCAGTACTTAGACGCCGCCCCTGCGCGGCTGACGTCAGTTCTGTACACGACTTTCCGCGCCAGGAACGCAGAGCCATGCAAGAAGCTGACATAGGTGTCTGAAAAATACTAGGGCAATGAAAGGGATGTCCTTAACCCTAGAAATCAGTTCGCAGAACGGGGAGGATGGTGGGCGGTAAGGAATCTGTCACTAACTACTGTCTCTTACAGATATATCGTTACACAAGTTAGTAACTTGTGCATCTGAAAGAGACACGTTAGTGACAGATTCCTTACCTTAGAATAGATACCCCAGCAATACCAACCCCGGTGGTGGGTCTGCGAACAAAGATCAGACAAGGAAGTCCCGGAGGACAGAACGGCCAAAGAAGCCGTCCCTCCGGACCTGACTGTCAAGGCAGTAATGCTTGGTAAACGTGTGCAGCGAGGCCCACGTAGCTGCCTGACAGATATCCTGCAGCGGAACACCGCGGCCTAAGGCCGTGGTAGCAGCCGTTGCTCTGGTGGAATGGGCACGCAGCCCAACAGGAGGCTCTTTCTTAGCCAAAGAATAGCAGGCTTTGATACACAAGGTGACCCAGCGGGAGATGGTTCTCTTGTGCACCGCCCCGACCTTTTGGCGCCCACGTAGCCAACAAAGAGCTGGTCATCCACCCGGAAGTGTTGTGTGCGGTTGATATAAAAGGAAAGCGCACATTTTGGGTCCAGACGGTGGAGCCTCTCTTCCTCTCTGGAAGGATGCGGAGGCGGAAAGAAGGTGGGCAAAGTGATGGTCTGCCCAATGTGGAAGGCAGTAACCACCTTTGGCAAGAAGGACGGACGCGCCCTAAGAACAACCTTGTCTGGATGGACAGACAGAAAGGGAGGTTTGCATGATAGAGCCTGGAGCTCACTCACCCGCCGAGCGGAGGTGATGGCCACCAGAAAGGCTGTCTTCAAAGTAAGAAGACGAAGAGGACAGTTATGTAGAGGCTCAATGGGAGCGCACATTAAAAAGGTAAGAACCAAGTTTAAGTCCCACTGAGGCATGACAAACGGAACAGGAGGGAAGAGGTGTGTAATGCCTTTTAGAAACCTGTTAACATTAGGGGACTTAGAAAGAGAGGGCTGATCAGGGAGCCTGAGGAAGGCCGAGATCGCACAAAGATAGCCCTTGATGGTACCCAGGACAGAACCCTGTTAGGCCAGAGAAAGAAGGGACAGAAGAACCTCAGAAAGAGGGGCAGAGAGGGGATCCACAGCCTTTGCTGTGCACCATGCCACAAACTTGTTCCACCTGCAGGCGAATACCACCTTAGTGGAGGGACGCCTGGCTGCCAGAATCACATCACAAACTTCGGGAGGCAAGTCGAAAGGAATCAACTGCTGCCGCTCAATCTCCACGCAAGCAGGTGTAGACTGGACAGGTTCGGGTGGAGGACCGTCCCCTGGTGCTGCGACAGAAGATCCTCCCGAAGAGGCAGACGGATCGGGGATCGACGCTCATACTGAGTAGCTCGGGATACCAAATCTTCGAGCCCAGTCCGGAGCCACAAGGATGACTTGGGCCCGGTCGCGCCGAATCTTCTTCAACACTCTGTGTAGAAGTGGTATAGGCGGAAAGGCGTACAACAGACCGGCAACTCCACTCGCGACGAAAAGCGCCGCCGAGCGAGTGCTGCCTTGGAAATTCCAACGCGCAGAACTGATGACATTGCGCGTTCTCTTCGGTGGCGAATAGATCTAACCAAGGCTCTCCCCACTGTAGAAAGAGTCCTTGCGCCACTTCCGAGTGAAGACGCCATTCGTGATCCATCATGCACCTGCGGCTGAGTTCGTCCCGCCCTGGCGTTCAGGGAACCTGCCAGGTGTTGAACCATCAGGAATATGCCCTGATGTTCCAGCCATGTCCAAAGGCGCAGAGCCTCCTGACATAGGGTCCACGACCCCACCCCGCCCTGTTTGTTGCAATACCACATGGCGGTGGTGTTGTCTGTGAACACCTGCACCACCGTCCCTTTGACAGAGGGAAGGGAATGCCTTGAGTGCAAGTCGGATCGCCCGGAGCTCCAGAAGGTTGATATGGAGCCGGGACTCCGCCCGAAGACCAGAGGCCTCTGATCTCCTCGCCTCTCCCATGTGGCCGCCCTATCCCAGAAGGGACGCGTCCGTCACAACTGTGTGCTCTGGCTGGGGAAGGGAGAGGATCTGCCCATGACCCATTGCCGGTTCGGAGAGCCACCACTGCAACTGTTTTGCAGTCCCCTCCGAGATCTGGACGTGATCGGACAGGTTGCCCTGGTGCTGCGCCCACTGGAACTTCAGGTCCCACTGCAGAGCCCGCATATGCCATCTGGCATGATCGACCAGCAGGATGCAGGAGGCCATGAGGCCCAGCAGCCTCAGGGTCATCCGTACCGAAACCCAGGATAAAGGCTGAAAGATCGGAATCATAGCCTGAATATCCCGGACTCGCCGTTCGGGAGGATAGGCCCGAAACTGCGTCGTGTCCAGAACTGCTCCGATGAAAAGGAGCTGTGGAGAAGGAATCAGATGCGACTTCGGCACATTGATGAGAGAACCCCAGCGAGTGCAGGAGTTCGACCGTAGTCTGGAGGTGGGAGACGACTGCCTGGGACGAGCCCGCCTTCAGCAGCCAGTCGTCGAGGTAGGGGAAGACTGAAACCCCTGCCCGGCGCAGATGAGCTGCGACCACCGCCATCACTTTCGTGAACACCCGAGGGGCACTTGTAAGGCCAAAGGGGAGCACGGTGAACTGAAAATGCTCGAGGCCTACCGTGAACCGCAGGTAACGCCGGTGGGCCGGCAGGACGGGGATGTGAAAATAAGCGTCCTGCAAGTCCAACTCTACCAACCAGTCTCCAGGGTCGAGGGCAGTCAAGACCTGAGCTAGGGTGAGCATCTTGAACTTCTCCTTCCGGAGGAAGCGATTGACGTTCCGGAGGTCCAAGATAGACGCATGTCCTCCTTGTCCTTTTGGGCACCAGAAAGTAGTGGGAGTAGCAACCACGTCCTACTTCTGGGGTCGGAACATGCTCGATGGCCCTCTTGGCCAAGAGGGCCGTGACTTCCTTCTGCAGAAGCACCAAGTGATCCCCTGACATGCGGTGGAATTGAGGTGGCATGGCTGGGGGGGGTGGTCTCGAAGGGGAGGGAGTAGCCCCTTCGGACAATGTCCAAGACCCACCTGTCCGAGGTGATGGCACGCCAGTGGTGAAGGTGATGGCGGACCCTGCCCCCTACTGGCGTGCTGTGCACCTGAAAGGAAGGACTAGGAGGGCTTGGAGGCCGCGGACGGGGCGGATTTGGTGGCCTGACCCGCACGCTGGTTGCCCGAACCGCCACAGCAGTAGCCACGTCCTCGGCCACGCGAAGATGCTTGCTGCGCGGGCCGGTGGCTGGGCAGCGGACGTGACTGGGCGCCCCTTCCGTGGCCACGAAAGGGGCGAAAAGCAGAGGTTAGCGGAGGGTGCACAACAGAAAGGCCCAGGGACTTGGCAATAGCCCGTGAGTCCTTAAAACGCTCCAGCGCATGGTCTGCTTTGGAACCAAAAAGACCGACTCCATCAAAGGGCATGTCCATGAGTGTATTCTGGACATCATCCGAGAAACCAGTTGTTCTCAGCCAGGCGTGGCGACGCAGCGCCACCGTCGTTGCAAGCGATCTGCCCAGCGAGTCGGCGGTATCAAGGCCACAACGTATGGTGTACTTTGCCGCATCCCTACCTTCCGCAATGGTGCGGGTAAGCAGTGTTCTGGACCTCCTCAGAACACTGGGGCAAAACAGCCGCCACCGAATCCCACAGGGAGTGGGTATATCGGCCCAAAAGGCAAGCAGTGTTGACGGACCGCAAGCCAGCACTGGAGGAAGAAAAAGCCTTCTTCCCAAATTGGTCCAGGCGTTTGGATTCCCTATCCGGAGGGGCGGTAGGGAAGGCGGTTTGGGAGGCAGAGGCTTGGACAACCAAGCTCTTGGGGGTGGGATGTTGAGAGAGAAACAAGGGGTCGCCTGGAGCAGGGCGATGGCGTCGGGCCACGTTCCTATCCACAGGAGCCCCTGTGGTGGGCTTGGACCAGGTGCCCAAAAGAACGTCAGACAGTGCATCATTAAATGGCAGCAATGGCTCCGAGGAGGAAGCTGCCGGCTGAAGCACTTCCGTCAGGAGATTTGTCCTGACAGCCACAGTAGGCAATTGGAGGTGCAAGGCTCCAGCTGCTCTACGCAACACCGTTGCGAAATTTGCTCCCTCCTCCGTATCCATGGGAGGAGACAGCATGCCAGTGTCAGGGGAAGTGTCTAGACCACTGGCATCCCCAAGTTCCTCTGCCCAGTCCTGATCATACTCACACTGCTGTGTGAGAGGGTCTTCCGACCCCTCCCAGCTCTCCTGGTCCTCCTCTGGCTCAAAATATGGAGGAGGAGGGACATCTGGGACCCAAGGTCTCACTGGGGCCGGCGTCGAGCGACGTCGGTCCGGCGCCATGTCCGGAACCGGAGAGAACCGGGGAACGATGCCGCCCGGAGCCCCGGGCGGCGTCAGGAACGGCACCGGGGACATCGGCGCCGGCGGAGGCGTGGTTAGGTCAACCGGCGTCGATCGGGGTTGCGGTACCACCGGAGCCGGGATCGGGGCCGGAGCCGAGGCCGGGATCAAGGCTGGCGGAACAGGCGACGCCGGGACCGGAGTCGTCGGCGACGCCGGAGCAACCCCATCAGGGCCCGCGGGGCCCGAAGGCGCACCGGAGGGACCTTGAGGCCCGAAGAGGCGGGCCATGGCCGACAGGAATTCCTGTATCTCGGCCGGAGTCTCCCCCGAACCCGGGAAGGACAGGTAATGCGGGGGCGGCGCCACAGGCACATCCGGAGCCGCGGGGACGGTGCCGACAGGGGCCTCAGCCGAGTCGCGAGACCGGCGAGGCGAAGTCTTAGAGCGATGGTGCTTCTTAGACTTCTTGTGCTTCGACTTACCCGAGGAGTGCGAAGACTTGGACTCCGACGACCGGCGGGGGCTCCGCGACCGGCCCCTCGACCTCTCACGGGACCGGGTCTTGGTGCGGCGCGGAGCCGACTGCCGGACCTCGAGGAGCTTTCGAGACCGCTCTCGCAAAGCCTTCGGGTGTAAGGCCCGGCAGTCAGGGCACGACTTTGTGTCGTGGTCTCGGCCGAGACAGTAGAGACACTCTAAGTGCGGGTCTGTGATCGACATCATTCGACCACAGACGTCGCATGGCTTGAAGCCGGGCATCCCTATCGACACCTAGGAGTCGAGAAGACTCGAAAAGAAACAGTGAAAAAATCACCCAAAATTTAGTCAAAAATTGACTAGGGCACTGCTCTTCCCGGATCTGCGCTTACTGGCGCGGAAAAAGAAGAACTGACGTCAGCGCGCAGGGGCGGCGTCTAAGTATTGCCCGCGACGTCATCCCGGCGATCACGACGCCGACGACGGACGCGGAGCCGCACGACGACGCCTACCGACGCGCAAGGGTACTGCTACGCAAAAACTTTCCGGATCCAGCCTGACGCCTGGGGATATTCTAAGGTAAGGAATCTGTCACTAACGTGTCTCTTTCAGATTTATATTACAATATTACAGGGTGAGGCGGGATGGTCAGGTTTTCCACAAGAGTTTTTGGGAACATGAATGTGCAGTTGTGTACATTTGACATTTGTAAGGTTAGCAGCCCTGGTCAAAATGTTTTAAGGCAACTTTGGGAATGCCACCCTATTATGCACTTTGTAATCTGCATAGCACAGTTCACATGTTGCATATGTGAAGAGAGGCACGCAGCGAGCTGCAAACTACACATTTGACTCAGAGAGAAAGACGTCACACTGCAGCGCTAGTGTGACCTGAGCCAGTGAAAGGCAGCAGCAATGCAAGCTGCAGGCTAACCAGGATAACATGTGCAAACTCCAGGATAACCTGTGCAAACTCCAGGATAACCTGTGCAAACTCCTGGATAACCTGTGCAAACTCCTGGATAACCTGTGCAAACTCCTGGATAACCTGTGCCGTCTCCTGGATAACCTGTGCAGTCTCCAGGATAACATGTGCAAACTCCTGTATAACCTGTGCAAACTCCATGCTAACCTGTGCAAGCTCCAGGCTAAAAAGGCTAACGTATGCGATGTCCAGGATAACCAGTGCGAACTCCTGGATAGCCTGTACAAACTTCAGGATAACCTGTTCAAAGATCCTGGATAACCTGTGCAAACTCCAGGACAACCTGTACAAAACTCCAAGATAACCTGTACAAAACTCCAAGATAACCTGTGCAAACTCCTGGATAACCTGTGCAAACTTGAGCAAACTCCAGGGTAACCTTTGCAAACTCCAGGGTAACCTTTGCAAACTCCTGGATAACCTGTGCAAACTCCTGGATAACCTGTGCAAACTTCTGAATAACCTGTGCAAACTCCATGCTAACCTGTGCAAGCTCCAGGCTAACCAGGCTAACGTGCGATCTCCAGGATAAACTGTGCAAACTCCTGGATAACCTGTACAAACTTCAGGATAACCTGTGTGAGAAGTTGGCCTGGTATATGCTGTGCACTAGTTAT
Organism: Calotriton arnoldi; assembly: GCA_963921515.1. Taxonomy (NCBI): domain Eukaryota; kingdom Metazoa; phylum Chordata; class Amphibia; order Caudata; family Salamandridae; genus Calotriton; species Calotriton arnoldi. The sequence goes on from CAWUFW010000282.1 coordinate 3,433,462, forward strand.
AGTGGGCACCAGTCCAATCGACCTTTATTGATGATAGGTTTAAAGACAACCTTTTTTGAAAGCTATCCTAGTGGTAGCTATGGAGAGCAGCCTTCAGGCTAAGTCTTGAAGGAGTGTTAAGCTATTGTTTTACCAGTTATAATCTCATGTATGACCAAATGAAAGGAGAACCACACCAGGTATATATATAAAATATATGTATTTATTACTAATCACTACCCAATAGTCTCTTTATGAGGCTAGAGGTGAAAGTACACAAGTTACAAGTCAAATAGCACAGTAAAATAGTACCATATACGATTAGCCCTAGGGGCGTACCAAACCATATATTAAGAAAGTGGTATAAGAACCACGACTTAAGTAGACACAAGGCCTAGAGCCTGTAGAATCGCTTGGGACCCCAAGGAACCACCCAAGGTAGTGACACAGGGGACCCACGGGGGCTGTGTGCAGTGTGTGAACACAGCCGCGAGCTCCGTTAAAGTCTATGGGAAAGTCGCGGTAAGAGTTTTAGAGTTTAAGGACACTTAGAGATGGACTAGGACCAAACCCTCTTGGACTTGGACAGTTCTGGGGTCAACACCCACGGGAGCACCGGAGTACTCGAGTTAGCTCACCCAGGGAAGCCGGGTGCATAGGTGTCAAATGGTGTCGGGTCGCGTTGTCGTTTTCAATGGCAGTCTGCAGAGAAGTGCTGCTGCCGGGAAGATGCGAAGTGTCCGAAGAGATCCAAGCCTGGATCGTAGATGAGAAGAATCTGAAAGCAGAGGGGACAGAGTCTGGGTCACTTGCCAGTGACCAGGGGCACGATAGTCGAATGCCCACCGATGTCGGGTGCTTCAGGTGAAAGAGGTGAAGCTTGACTCTTCAGCCACGAGGACCAGGAGGCGTCGACGACGACCAGGAGCTGAATTCGAGCTGTCCCACGAAGGATGTCGAGTGCTGCAGCGTTGGTGTCCGGATTGAACACAACAAGCCTTGGCAACAGCAACCCACGCAGAAAGGAGAAAGATGCTTCGGTGCAGACCAGCAAGGTCTGAGGGACTCACCACTTGGTGGGGAGCAACCAGAAACGCCCAAAGAAAATCAGAGTTGCCTTCACAGGGACCCACCAGTCGACGGACCAGGGATCGCGAAGGAGACTCGAGCGGAAATGCAAGGAGCGGGCCCACGGAACACTCGTGGAGTGTAGGCTCACAATCTTCGGTGCAAATGGTGCTTGGGGCCTGGGCTACAAGTAACCCAAAGCAGGACTTCAAGATTCGTCGAGGACTTCAAGAGTCGTTGAGAAGTCGATGCACTAGCAAATGTACACGGTGTCCAGGAGTTCCGGTTCCACGTCACTCGTGAGGGCTGCGGGTCTCAGCTTTGCTGGGGACTCGGGTCGGCCTCTGAAAAGTCTGGAAATCCTCTTCCTGGGCTGCAAATACTTCAGAGTCCGGCGGGAGCTTCGGAGATGCAGACCGGCAAATGCTTCGTTGGTGCCTGCCAAGCAGGGGAGTCACTCCTTAACCCCAAGGGAGATTTCTTCAGTCCTCTAGTCTTGAGTAGAGCATCGAAGTTCCAGGATTCAGTTGCAGAGTTTCGTCCAGGGATATCTAAAGTCCTGTTGCCAGGGGTTCCTTACTTATACCTAAGAAAGGGGTTGGACTAACTCTGGGGACCCACCTATGGGAGGGTTTGGAAAGAGGGGTGGCTACACCCATTTCCTTTGTCCAGTTTTGCGCCAGAGCAACCGGTTTGAACTGGGGTATGCACGAGGACACCAAATGTGCCCCCAGTGCAGGACTTCAAAGCACTCTTGGAGTGCACCCACCCAGCCCCAATCCACTAAGGCCTGTCTGGGAGGTGGTAATACCTCCCTGAGACAGGAAACCTATTGTCCAGGCCTCCCCTGCTGGAGTTTCGGTCAGCAGCAGGAGGCCAGACTCGTGTCTGTGGCTGCAGCATCCATTTTGTGATGCCAGGGCTCTGTTTAGCTGGTACCGGGTATACCGATGCTGTCATGTCTTTCCCTCTAGAAGGGTGGGACCATACTCCCACACCAGTTACTGGTGTGGGGGTATGATTCCAAGGTGTTTGACACCAAACACGACATGTTTCCGTGCAGCCATCCCAAAGTTAGCATTTACCGCGAGGATATAATGCACTTAAGAGTATATGGTCAGGCTGCACCACTGACAACCCCGGAGGATATATTCCGAAGGCTGCAGGGGTGCTCTGCTCATGCATGGGCACCCTCTCACATATAACCAAGCACCCTGCCTTCAGGATTGATAAGGCCTGCCATAGGGGTGACTGATAGGTTTCTATGTGCAGTGATAGGTGAGATATAGGGAACCCATATCTCTGTAAGGGTTGCATGCACCACCTCACTCAGGCTGCAGTAGCAGTCCTGTGGTGTCATTTTGGATGACCTTCCAGGGGTGGCACAATACATGCTTCAGCCCCTGGTAGGCCTCTGGGGTACCAATGCCCTGGGTACATAGTATACCATATACTAGGGACTTATAAGGGCACCCCAGAATCCAATCTGAAGTGTACTTAAGGTACATGGAATCAATTTAGAGAGGAAGCAGCTAGGCTGGGGTCCTGGATAGCAGGGCCCCAGCCAGACTAAAGTTGAAAAACAGTGAGACATCAGCAAAAAGTGGGGGTAACCATAAGAGGCAGATCCTACTCTCCTACAACCTGTGCAAACTCCTGGATAACCTGTGCAAACTCCAGGACAACCTGTACAAAACTCCAGGATAACCTGTGCAAACTCCTGGATAACCTGTGCAAACTCCAGGGTACCATGTGCAAGCTCCAGGCTAACCTGTGCAAACTACAGGATAACATGTGCAAGCTCCAGGATAACCTGTGCAAACTCCTGGATAACCTGTACAAACACCAGGCCCCTGGCTAACTTGTGCAATCTCCAGGCTAACCTGTGCAAACTCCGGGTTAACCTGTGCAAACTGCAGACTAACCAGTGCAAACCCCTGGATAACCTGTGCAAACTCTTGGATAATCCGTGCAAACTTTAGACTCACCTGTGCAGACACCATGCTAACCTGTGCAAACTACTGGGTAACCTGTGCAAACACCAGGCTAATGTGTGCGATCTCCAGGATAACCTGTGCAAACTCCAGGATAACCTGTGCAAACTCCAGGATAACTTGTGCAAACTCCAGGATAACTTGTGCAAACTCCAGGATAACAATTGCAAAATCCAGGCTAACGTGCAAACCTTATGATAACCTGTAGAAAACCCTTGGATAACCTGTACAAACTCCAGGGTAACCTGTGCAAACTCCTGGATAACCTGTGCAAACTCCTGGATAACCTGTGCAAACTCCTGGATAACCTGTGCAAACTCCTGGATAACCTGTGCAAACTCCATGTAACCTGTGCAAGCTCCAGGCTAACCAGGCTAATGTGTGGGATCTCCAGGATAACTTGTGCAAACTCCTGGATAACCTGTACAAACTTCAAGATAACCCGTGCAAACTCTTGGATAACTGTGCAAACTCCAGGCCAACCTGTACAAAACTCCAGGATAATCTGTGCAACCTCCTGGATAACCTGTGCTAACTCCAGGGTAACCTGTGCAAACTCTAAGGTAACCTGTGCAAACTCCTGGATAACCTGTGCAAACTCCAGGATAACATTTTCAAACTCCAGGATAACATTTGCAAACTCTAGGATAACATGTGCTAACTCCTGGATAACCTGTGCAGTCTCCAGGATAACATGTGCAACCTCCTGGATAACCTGTGCAAACTCCTGGTTAGCCTGTGCAAGCTCCAGGCTAACGTGTGTGATCTCCAGGATAACCTGTGCAAACTCCTGGCTAACATGAGCAAACTCTAGGATAACATGTGCTAACTCCTGGATAACCTGTGCAGTCTCCAGGATAACATGTGCAACCTCCTGGATAACCTGTGCAAACTCCTGGTTAGCCTGTGCAAACTCCTGGAAAACCTGTGCAAACTCCTGGATAACCTGTGCAAACGTGCAATCTCCAGGCTAAACAGGCTAACATGTGCGATCTCCAGGATAACCTGTGCAAACTCCTGGATAACCTGTACAAACTTCAGGATAACCTGTGCAAACTCCTGGATAACCTGTGCAAACTCCAGGACAACCTGTGCAAAAATCCAGGATAACCTGTGCAAACTCCTGGATAACCTGTGCAAACTCCGGGGTTACCTGTGGAAACTCCTGGATAACCTATGCAAACTCCTGCATAACATTTGCAAACTCCTGGATAACCTGTGCCGTCTCCTGGATAACCTGTGCAGTCTCCAGGATAACATGTGCAAACTCCTGTATAACCTGTGCAAACTCCATGCTAACCTGTGCAAGCTCCAGGCTAAAAAGGCTAACGTATGCGATGTCCAGGATAACCAGTGCGAACTCCTGGATAGCCTGTACAAACTTCAGGATAACCTGTTCAAAGATCCTGGATAACCTGTGCAAACTCCAGGACAACCTGTACAAAACTCCAAGATAACCTGTACAAAACTCCAAGATAACCTGTGCAAACTCCTGGATAACCTGTGCAAACTTGAGCAAACTCCAGGGTAACCTTTGCAAACTCCAGGGTAACCTTTGCAAACTCCTGGATAACCTGTGCAAACTCCTGGATAACCTGTGCAAACTTCTGAATAACCTGTGCAAACTCCATGCTAACCTGTGCAAGCTCCAGGCTAACCAGGCTAACGTGCGATCTCCAGGATAAACTGTGCAAACTCCTGGATAACCTGTACAAACTTCAGGATAACCTGTGTGAGAAGTTGGCCTGGTATATGCTGTGCACTAGTTATAGTGGGCACCTTGCACCAGTCCAATCGACCTTTATTGATGATAGGTTTAAAGACAACCTTTTTTGAAAGCTATCCTAGTGGTAGCTATGGAGAGCAGCCTTCAGGCTAAGTCTTGAAGGAGTGTTAAGCTATTGTTTTACCAGTTATAATCTCATGTATGACCAAATGAAAGGAGAACCACACCAGGTATATATATAAATATATGTATTTATTACTAATCACTACCCAATAGTCTCTTTATGAGGCTAGAGGTGAAAGTACACAAGTTACAAGTCAAATAGCACAGTAAAATAGTACCATATACGATTAGCCCTAGGGCGTACCAAACCATATATTAAGAAAGTGGTATAAGAACCACGACTTAAGTGAGACACAAGGCCTAGAGCCTGTAGAATCGCTGGGACCCCAAGGAACCACCCAAGGTAGTGACACAGGGGACCCACGGGGGCTGTGTGCAGTGTGTGAACACAGCCGCGAGCTCCGTTAAAGTCTATGGGAAAGTCGCGGTAAGAGTTTTAGAGTTTAAGGACACTTAGAGATGGACTAGGACCAAACCCTCTTGGACTTGGACAGTTCTGGGGTCAACACCCACGGGAGCACCGGAGTACTCGAGTTAGCTCACCCAGGGAAGCCGGGTGCATAGGTGTCAAATGGTGTCGGGTCACGTTGTCGTTTTCAATGGCAGTCTGCAGAGAAGTGCTGCTGCCGGGAAGATGCGAAGTGTCCGAAGAGATCCAAGCCTGGATCGTAGATGAGAAGAATCTGAAAGCAGAGGGGACAGAGTCTGGGTCACTTGCCAGTGACCAGGGGCACGATAGTCGAATGCCCACCGATGTCGGGTGCTTCAGGTGAAAGAGGTGAAGCTTGACTCTTCAGCCACGAGGACCAGGAGGCGTCGACGACGACCAGGAGCTGAATTCGAGCTGTCCCACGAAGGATGTCGAGTGCTGCAGCGTTGGTGTCCGGATTGAACACAACAAGCCTTGGCAACAGCAACCCACGCAGAAAGGAGAAAGATGCTTCGGTGCAGACCAGCAAGGTCTGAGGGACTCACCACTTGGTGGGGAGCAATCCAGAAACGCCCAAAGAAAATCAGAGTTGCCTTCACAGGGACCCACCAGTCGACGGACCAGGGATCGCGAAGGAGACTCGAGCGGAAATGCAAGGAGCGGGCCCACGGAACACTCGTGGAGTGTAGGCTCACAATCTTCGGTGCAAATGGTGCTTGGGGCCTGGGCTACAAGTAACCCAAAGCAGGACTTCAAGATTCGTCGAGGACTTCAAGAGTCGTTGAGAAGTCGATGCACTAGCAAATGTACACGGTGTCCAGGAGTTCCGGTTCCACGTCACTGCGTGAGGGCTGCGGGTCTCAGCTTTGCTGGGGACTCGGGTCGGCCTCTGAAAAGTCTGGAAATCCTCTTCCTGGGCTGCAAATACTTCAGAGTCCGGCGGGAGCTTCGGAGATGCAGACCGGCAAATGCTTCGTTGGTGCCTGCCAAGCAGGGGAGTCACTCCTTAACCCCAAGGGAGATTTCTTCAGTCCTCTAGTCTTGAGTAGAGCATCGAAGTTCCAGGATTCAGTTGCAGAGTTTCGTCCAGGGATATCTAAAGTCCTGTTGCCAGGGGTTCCTTACTTATACCTAAGAAAGGGGTTGGACTAACTCTGGGGACCCACCTATGGGAGGGTTTGGAAAGAGGGGTGGCTACACCCATTTCCTTTGTCCAGTTTTGCGCCAGAGCAACCGGTTTGAACTGGGGTATGCACGAGGACACCAAATGTGCCCCCAGTGCAGGACTTCAAAGCACTCTTGGAGTGCACCCACCCAGCCCCAATCCACTAAGGCCTGTCTGGGAGGTGGTAATACCCTCCCTGAGACAGGAAACCTATTGTCCAGGCCTCCCCTGCTGGAGTTTCGGTCAGCAGCAGGAGGCCAGACTCGTGTCTGTGGCTGCAGCATCCATTTTGTGATGCCAGGGCTCTGTTTAGCTGGTACCGGGTATACCGATGCTGTCATGTCTTTCCCTCTAGAAGGGTGGGACCATACTCCCACACCAGTTACTGGTGTGGGGGTATGATTCCAAGGTGTTTGACACCAAACACGACATGTTTCCGTGCAGCCATCCCAAAGTTAGCATTTACCGCGAGGATATAATGCACTTAAGAGTATATGGTCAGGCTGCACCACTGACAACCCCGGAGGATATATTCCGAAGGCTGCAGGGGTGCTCTGCTCATGCATGGGCACCCTCTCACATATAACCAAGCACCCTGCCTTCAGGATTGATAAGGCCTGCCATAGGGGTGACTGATAGGTTTCTATGTGCAGTGATAGGTGAGATATAGGGAACCCATATCTCTGTAAGGGTTGCATGCACCACCTCACTCAGGCTGCAGTAGCAGTCCTGTGGTGTCATTTTGGATGACCTTCCAGGGGTGGCACAATACATGCTTCAGCCCCTGGTAGGCCTCTGGGGTACCAATGCCCTGGGTACATAGTATACCATATACTAGGGACTTATAAGGGCACCCCAGAATCCAATCTGAAGTGTACTTAAGGTACATGGAATCAATTTAGAGAGGAAGCAGCTAGGCTGGGGTCCTGGATAGCAGGGCCCCAGCCAGACTAAAGTTGAAAAACAGTGAGACATCAGCAAAAAGTGGGGGTAACCATAAGAGGCAGATCCTACTCTCCTACAACCTGTGCAAACTCCTGGATAACCTGTGCAAACTCCAGGACAACCTGTACAAAACTCCAGGATAACCTGTGCAAACTCCTGGATAACCTGTGCAAACTCCAGGGTACCATGTGCAAGCTCCAGGCTAACCTGTGCAAACTACAGGATAACATGTGCAAGCTCCAGGATAACCTGTGCAAACTCCTGGATAACCTGTACAAACACCAGGCCCCTGGCTAACTTAGTGCAATCTCCAGGCTAACCTGTGCAAACTCCGGGTTAACCTGTGCAAACTGCAGACTAACCAGTGCAAACCCCTGGATAACCTGTGCAAACTGCAGACTAACCAGTGCAAACCCCTGGATAACCTGTGCAAACTCTTGGATAATCCGTGCAAACTTTAGACTCACCTGTGCAGACACCATGCTAACCTGTGCAAACTACTGGGTAACCTGTGCAAACACCAGGCTAATGTGTGCGATCTCCAGGATAACCTGTGCAAACTCCAGGATAACCTGTGCAAACTCCAGGATAACCTGTGCAAACTCCAGGATAACTTGTGCAAACTCCAGGATAACAATTGCAAAATCCAGGCTAACGTGCAAACCTTATGATAACCTGTGAAAACCCTTGGATAACCTGTACAAACTCCAGGGTAACCTGTGCAAACTCCTGGATAACCTGTGCAAACTCCTGGATAACCTGTGCAAACTCCTGGATAACCTGTGCAAACTCCTGGATAACCTGTGCAAACTCCATGTAACCTGTGCAAGCTCCAGGCTAACCAGGCTAATGTGTGGGATCTCCAGGATAACTTGTGCAAACTCCTGGATAACCTGTACAAACTTCAAGATAACCCGTGCAAACTCTTGGATAACTGTGCAAACTCCAGGCCAACCTGTACAAAACTCCAGGATAATCTGTGCAACCTCCTGGATAACCTGTGCTAACTCCAGGGTAACCTGTGCAAACTCTAAGGTAACCTGTGCAAACTCCTGGATAACCTGTGCAAACTCCAGGATAACATTTTCAAACTCCAGGATAACATTTGCAAACTCTAGGATAACATGTGCTAACTCCTGGATAACCTGTGCAGTCTCCAGGATAACATGTGCAACCTCCTGGATAACCTGTGCAAACTCCTGGTTAGCCTGTGCAAGCTCCAGGCTAACGTGTGTGATCTCCAGGATAACCTGTGCAAACTCCTGGCTAACATGAGCAAACTCTAGGATAACATGTGCTAACTCCTGGATAACCTGTGCAGTCTCCAGGATAACATGTGCAACCTCCTGGATAACCTGTGCAAACTCCTGGTTAGCCTGTGCAAACTCCTGGAAAACCTGTGCAAACTCCTGGATAACCTGTGCAAACGTGCAATCTCCAGGCTAAACAGGCTAACATGTGCGATCTCCAGGATAACCTGTGCAAACTCCTGGATAACCTGTACAAACTTCAGGATAACCTGTGCAAACTCCTGGATAACCTGTGCAAACTCCAGGACAACCTGTGCAAAAATCCAGGATAACCTGTGCAAACTCCTGGATAACCTGTGCAAACTCCGGGGTTACCTGTGGAAACTCCTGGATAACCTATGCAAACTCCTGCATAACATTTGCAAACTCCTGGCTAACATGTGCAAACTCCTGGATAACCTGTGCAAACTTCTGGATAACCTGTGCAAACTTCTGGATAACCTGTGCAAACTTCTGGATAACCTGTGCAAGCTCCAGGCTAACGTGTGCGATCTCCAAGATAACCTGTGCAAACTCCAGGATAACCTGTGCAAACTCCAGGATAACCTGTGCAAACTCCTGGATAACCTGTGCAAACTACAGGACAACCTGTACAAAACTCCAGGATAACCTGTGCAAACTCCAGGGTAACCTGTGCAAACTCCAGGGTAACCTGTGCAAACTCCTGGATAACCTGTGCAAACTCCTGGGTAACCTGTGCAAACTCCTGGGTAACCTGTGCAAACTCCTGGAAAACCTGTGCATACACCTGGATAACCTGTGCAAACTCCATTTAACCTGTGCAAGCTCCAGGATAACCTGTGCAAACTCCTGGATAACCTGTGCAAACTCCAGGACAACCTGTACAAAACTCCAGGATAACCTGTGCAAACTCCTGGATAACCTGTGCAAACTCCTGGATAACGTGTCCAAACTCCAGGGTTACCTGTGGAAACTCCTGGATAACATTTGCAAACTCCTGACTAACATGTGCAAATTCCAGGATAACCTGTGCAAACTCCTGGATAACCTGTGCAAACTCCTGGATAACCTGTGCAAACTCCATGCTAACCTGTGCAAACTCCAGGCCGCAGGCTAACTTGTGCAATCTTCAGGCTAGCCTGTGCAAACTCCTGGTTAACCTGTGCAAACTGCAGACTAACCAGTGCAAACCCCTGGATAACCTGTGCAAACTCTTAGATAATACGCGCAAACTTTAGACTCACCTGTGCAGACACCATGCTAACCTGTGCAAACTACTGGGTAACCTGTGCAAACTCCAGGCTAATGTGTGCGATCTCCAGGATAACCAGGCTAACGTGTGCAATCTCCAGGATAACCAGTGCTAACTCCTGGATAACCTGTACAAACTTCAGGATAACCTGTGCAAACTCCTGGATAACCTGTGCGAACTCCTGAATAACCTGTGCAAACTCCAGGACAACCTGTACAAAACTCCAGGATAACCTGTGAAAACTCCTTTATAACCTGTACAAACCTCAGGGTAACCTGTGCAATCTTCTGGATAACCTGTGCAAGCTCCAGGCTAACCTGTGCGATCACCAGGCTAATGTGTGCAAACTCCTGAATAACCTGTACAAACTCCTGGATAACCTGTGCAAACTCCAGGACAATACCATGTGCAAGCTCCAGGCTAATCTGTGCAAACTACCGGATAACATGTGCAAGCTCCTGGATAACCTGTGCAAACTCCTGGATAACCTGTGCAAACTCCTGGATAACCTGTGCAAACTCCTGGATAACCTGTGCAAACTCCATGCTAACCTGTGCAAACTCCAGGCCGCAGGCTAACTAGTGCAATCTTCAGGCTAGCCTGTGCAAACTCCTGGTTAACCTGTGCAAACTGCAGACTAACCAGTGCAAACCCCTGGATAACCTGTGCAAACTCTTAGATAATACGCGCAAACTTTAGACTCACCTGTGCAGACACCATGCTAACCTGTGCAAACTACTGGGTAACCTGTGCAAACTCCAGGCTAATGTGTGCGATCTCCAGGATAACCTGTGCAAACTCCTGGATAACCTGTGCAAACTCAAGTATAACATTTGCAAACTCCAGGCTAACCTGCAAACTGTAGGATAACCTGTCCAAACTCCTGGATAACCTGTGCAGTCTCCAGGATAACATATGCGAACTCCTGCATAACCTGTGCAAACTCCTGGATAACCTGTACAAACTCCAGGGTAACCAGTGCAAACTCCTGGATAACCTGTGCAAACTCCTGGATAACCTGTACAAACTCCTGGATAACCTGTACAAACTCCAGGCCAACCTGTACAAAACTCCAGGCCAACCTGTACAAAACTCCAGGCCAACCTGTACAAAACTCCAGGCCAACCTGTACAAAACTCCAGGCCAACCTGTGCAAACTTCTGGATAACCTGTGCAAACTCCTGGATAACCTGTGCAAACTCCTGGATAACCTGTGCAAACTCCTGGATAACCTTTGCAAACTCCAGGGTAACCTGTGCAAACTCCAGGATAACCTGTTCAAACTCCTGGATAACCTGTGCAGTCTCCAGGATAACATGTGCAAATTCCTGGATAACCTGTGCAAACTCCTGGATAATCTGTGCAAGCTCCAGGCTAACGTGCGCGATCTCCAGGATAGCCTGTGCAAACTCCTGGATAACCTGTACAAACTTCATGATAACCTGTGCAAACTCCTGGATAACCTGTGCAAACTCCTGGATAACCTCTGCAAACTCCTGGATAACCTGTGCAAACTCCAGGACAACCTGTACAAAACTCCAGGGTAACCTGTGCAAACTCCTGGATAACCTGTGGAAACTCCATGCTAACCTGTGCAAACTCCATGCTAACCTGTGCAAGTTCCAGGCTAACGTGTGCAATCTCCAGGATAACCTGTGTAAACTGCTGGATAACCTGTGCAAACTCCTGGATAACCTGTGCAAACTCCTGGATAACCTGTGCAAACTCCAGGACAATCTGTACAAAACTCCAGGATAACCTCTGCAAACTCCTGGACAATCTGTGCAAACTCCTGGATAACCTGTGCAAACTCCAGTATACCATGTGCAAGCTCCAGGCTAACCTGTGCAAACTACAGGATAACATGTGCAAGCTCCAGGATAACCTGTGCAAACTCCTGGATAACCTGTGCAAACTCCTGGATAACCTGTGCAAACTCCTGGATAACCTGTGCAAACTTCAGGATAACCTGTGGAAACTCCATGCTAACCTGTGCAAACTCCATGCTAACCTGTGCAAGTTCCAGGCTAACGTGTGCAATCTCCAGGATAACCTGTGCAAACTCCTGGATAACCTGTGCAAACTCCAGGACAATCTGTACAAAACTCCAGGATAACCTCTGCAAACTCCTGGACAATCTGTGCAAACTCCTGGATAACCTGTGCAAACTCCAGTATACCATGTGCAAGCTCCAGGCTAACCTGTGCAAACTACAAGATAACATGTGCAAGCTCCAGGATAACCTGTGCAAACTCCTGGATAACCTGTGCAAACTCCAGGCTAACCTGTGCAAGCTCCAGGCTAACCTGGCTAACGTGTGCGATCTCCAGGATAACCTTTAGCAAACTCCTGGATAACCTGTACAAACTTCAGGATAACCCGTGAAATCTCCTGGATAACCTGTGCAAACTCCAAGACAACCTGTACAAAACTCCAGGATAACCTACGCAAACTCCTGGATAACCTGTGCAAACTCCAGGGTAACCTGAGCAAACTCCTGGATAACCTGTGCAAACTCCAGGTTAACATTTGCAAACTCCTGACTAACCTGCAAACTCCAGAATAACCTGTGCAGACTCCTGGATAACCTGTGCAAACTCCAGGGTAACCTGAGCAAACTCCTTGATAACCTGTACAAACTTCAGGATAACCTGTGCAAACTCCTGGACAACCTGTGCAAACTCCAGTACAACCTGTACAAAACTCCAGGACAACCTGTGCAAACTCCTGGCTAACCTGTGCAAGCTCCAGGCTAACATGTGCGATCTCCAGGATAACCTGTGCAAACTCCATACTAACCTGTGCAAGCTCCAGGCTAATGTGTGCGATCTCCAGGATAACCTGTGCAAACTCCTGGATAACCTGTGCAAACTCCTGAATAACCTGTGCAAGCTCCCGGCTAACCTGTGCAAACTACAGGATAACATGTGCAAGCTCCAGGATAACCTGTGCAAACTCCTGGATAACCTGTGCAAACTCCTGGATAACCTGTGCAAACTCCAGGATAACCTGTGCAATCTCCAGGATAACCTGTGCAATCTCCAGGATAACATGTGCAAGCTCCTGGATAACCTGTGCAATCTCCAGGATAACATGTGCAAGCTCCTGGATAACCTGTGCAAACTCCTGGATAACCTGTGCAAACTCCAGGATAACCTGTGCAATCTCCAGGATAACCTGCAAACTCCTGGATAACCTGTGCAAGCTCCAGGATAACCTGTGTAAACTCCAGGCTAACCTGTGCACACTCTAGGCTGACCTGTGCAAACTCGAGGATAACATGTGCAAACTCCCAGCGAATCCAGGCAAGCTCCTTGATAGTCTGTGCAAACTCCAGGCTGACCTGTGCATGTTCTTGGATAACCTGTGCGAACTCTAGACTAACCTGTGCAAACTCCAGGCCCCATCTAACTTGTGCAATCTCCTGGCTAACCTGTGAAAACTCTTGGTTAACCTGTGCAAACTGCAGACTAACCAGTGCAAACCCCTGGATAACCTGTGCAAACTCCTGGATAACCTGTGCAAACTCCTGGATAACCTGTGCAAACTCCAGGACAATCTGTACAAAACTCCAGGATAACCTCTGCAAACTCCTGGACAATCTGTGCAAACTCCTGGATAACCTGTGCAAACTCCAGTATACCATGTGCAAGCTCCAGGCTAACCTGTGCAAACTACAGGATAACATGTGCAAGCTCCAGGATAACCTGTGCAAACTTCTGGATAACCTGTGCAAACTCCAGGCTAACCTGTGCAAGCTCCAGGCTAACCTGGCTAACGTGTGCGATCTCCAGGATAACCTTTAGCAAACTCCTGGATAACCTGTACAAACTTCAGGATAACCCGTGAAATCTCCTGGATAACCTGTGCAAACTCCAAGACAACCTGTACAAAACTCCAGGATAACCTACGCAAACTCCTGGATAACCTGTGCAAACTCCAGGGTAACCTGAGCAAACTCCTGGATAACCTGTGCAAACTCCAGGTTAACATTTGCAAACTCCTGACTAACCTGCAAACTCCAGAATAACCTGTGCAGACTCCTGGATAACCTGTGCAAACTCCAGGGTAACCTGAGCAAACTCCTTGATAACCTGTACAAACTTCAGGATAACCTGTGCAAACTCCTGGACAACCTGTGCAAACCCAGTACAACCTGTACAAAACTCCAGGACAACCTGTGCAAACTCCTGGCTAACCTGTGCAAGCTCCAGGCTAACGTGTGCGATCTCCAGGATAACCTGTGCAAACTCCATACTAACCTGTGCAAGCTCCAGGCTAATGTGTGCGATCTCCAGGATAACCTGTGCAAACTCCTGTATAACCTGTGCAAACTCCTGGATAACCTGTGCAAGCTCCCGGCTAACCTGTGCAAACTACAGGATAACATGTGCAAGCTCCAGGATAACCTGTGCAAACTCCTGGATAACCTGTGCAAACTCCTGGATAACCTGTGCAAACTCCAGGATAACCTGTGCAATCTCCAGGATAACCTGTGCAATCTCCAGGATAACATGTGCAAGCTCCTGGATAACCTGTGCAATCTCCAGGATAACATGTGCAAGCTCCTGGATAACCTGTGCAAACTCCAGGATAACCTGTGCAATCTCCAGGATAACCTGCAAACTCCTGGATAACCTGTGCAAGCTCCAGGATAACCTGTGTAAACTCCAGGCTAACCTGTGCACACTCTAGGCTGACCTGTGCAAACTCGAGGATAACATGTGCAAACTCCCAGCTAATCCAGGCAAGCTCCTTGATAATCTGTGCAAACTCCAGGCTGACCTGTGCATGTTCTTGGATAACCTGTGCGAACTCTAGACTAACCTGTGCAAACTCCAGGCCCCATCTAACTTGTGCAATCTCCTGGCTAACCTGTGAAAACTCTTGGTTAACCTGTGCAAACTGCAGACTAACCAGTGCAAACCCCTGGATAACCTGTGCAAACTCTTGGATAATCCGTGCAAACTTTAGACTCACCTGTGCAGACTCCATGCTAACCTGTGCAAACTACTGGGTAACCTGTGCAAACTCAGGAAGAACATTAATCACATGAGTTAACCTTATCTTGACATTTTGTAGTTGCTTGAGAATTGCTGGAGGAAAGGACCGGGGCAGCAGGTGCTTTAAGAACATAAAAAACACTTGCAAAATGCAAACACGGGCCCCCCAGAACACAATATAGTTGCCAGAAATATCACCACAGCTCAGCTTGCCCAGAATCCGTCTGTTAGCCATTCCTTTTGTGTGGAAAACCAGGCCTGTAGAAAACTATTGGGGAGAAATCAAAGCAGAGCAGTTGACTCTTCAATAATTACCTTTCTCCTTTTATTCATTTACTTACTTGATGAGCAAGCAGCAGATACAAGTCTGGCTGCTGATTCCACCTTCTGAGTCCCCACTCCCCTCCGAGGAAATGCCTCACTGCCTGTAGCTGTTGGCCCCTGGAGCCTGGACACTGGTGGTGCTGATGCAGCAAGCCTTTCAAGTAGCAGCAGCAGATTGGAAATCCATGCTTATGCTGGCTCCTCTGAATGGAAACTTCCTGAGCTGAAGACACATGTTCAGGCTGCACCTGGCTCCGAGGATGATTTCATTGTGGGCTGGGCTGGCAGAGTCAAGCAAGGGTCAGGGTGGGCACACCCCACAGCCCCTCCACTGCCTCCCTCTTATTAATTTACTTTCATTCTAGGGGCCTCCCGGGCCTGGCCTAAATGCAAAGTTTAGAAACCTGCGTGCATCACTGCACCGACCCAAGCACAAATTAAAATTATAATATGGCTGTTGTGGCACATCAACACAAACAGCAAGTATAAATGTAATATTTGGGGGGGCGACAGAAAAATATAGGCTGGCCTGGCCACGCTGGCCCCCCCCCCCTAGTTACGGCCCTGGTTATAGGCAGTAGTACCAACTATAGCTCATACATAAAGATGAGCGAATGGGCTCAGTGGTGAAGCAGGGGGGAGTAAATTTGCTTACTCTCTACAAGCTACCTCGAAGGTTGCTAACTTCATTTTTGTCCTGAAGAAGGCCCACAGACCAGTGAGGGCTACCAAGGGCTGAAACACGTCGACCTATTAAGACCTACAACCAGGTGCAGTGGAACATTGACACTTCCACCACAGCACCATCAATCCACCTTTTTAATCTTGCCCCATCCTTGACAAATAAAGGTTCTAATTGAGGACAGGAGGCAATTTTAACCTCACACTTCACTACACACCTTCGCAGTCACCCATCACAACTGTAGTAAAACCAGACAGTCTACCTCCAGGTGGAGGATAAGGAGATCACTTGGAGAACCGAGCACTCAAGGGATAAAAGAGACCCCACAGCCCTACCCCCACTTCACCCAGAAAGCATGCAAAACTGGTCATGACCCAGCATCCTGTTGCACATGTGCAATGCTACTGTCATTTCCAATTGGAATATATATGACCATCGATCTGTGAACTCTGCAGAGAAGCCAAGGAGTGCATGTGCATTTAGTCTAAAGTCTTTAATGACCCACTGGCAGGCACTGTGAGAAACCTGTACTGTCTTCATATTCAGGGCTCTGAATCGTCCCCATCATGGACACCCACCCAAAATCTGAACTTATCAGACACCGACTCATGGGACTTAGGTCTGAATATGTACTAAATAATATCATATGTTGCATGAAAATAAAACTCCAGAAACACAACATCTGGTAAAGCAAAGCACATTTTCTTATGGATGAGGTTAAGCATGTGAAATGTAAACAGGGACTGCTTTGCTGCCATGGGTTAACTTGGGCCTTTTACAGTTATTGTTGAGAAATTGATAACTGCTTTTCTCTTTAAAGTTAAGAACATGAATGCAGGTATCCATTTCAAAGTGAGTTTTAGTACCCACACCATGTACATCCCACTGTGGGTGATTGGTATAAAAGAAGCTGCACAGGCTCATGAGATTGCTTAGGTCAGCGGTTGTGTCATAGCGGGACAGCCCTCATGATGAAGTGGAAGGATAGGCATGGGACAAGAACAATGATGCGATTGTCAACGGTGTTGAGGGAGCGTCAATTTCCAGATGTTGGGGAGAAGGTGTTGCCGAACTTTCTGAGAAAAATGGTCTGTTAGACACCAAACCAATACACCTGCTTCATGCCAAGACTGCAAGCGTTAGCCTAGGTTTTGCTGCAGCATAAAGACAACAACACGTCTTGTATAACTCAGTGCTAATGTATCTGATTATGATGAAGGACTTTGAAGTGAAGGGCAGAGAAGGCAATTGGTCAGCGTAGGGTAATGTCTCTTCAGGCCTTTTCAGTACATTTTAACTGAAGGAACATGGGCTTCTCATCTTACTGCGGCTACCTTCGCAGCTCCCAAACAGGACATTTCTCCTTTTAGTCTTTTTAGTTTTCACATGGTCGCTTCGTGTTTAAACACACTTGTTACTTGTCTGCCTCAATGTTAATTTTTTATTGTTGTCCTATACTGCCATGAATGCCCTGTAAAATATGCTTTTTGTATGAATATCTTCAGACAAATAAATTTGTTTCAAGGGGTGAGGGAAGTCCCTGTAGTGTAAACATAGCCGGCAGAGGGAATATACGAATGGCTCATTAAAATTCTTCTGGTTTTTGAACTTCAGGTTTGGCAGCTTTTGGCCTGAACGTCGCTTTGATCAAGCACGCGCACATTAATCCTCTCACACTCCTTGAGCACAAAGAGTGAGAGAGGCATTATTGTGAAGACAACACTCATAGGGTTTAATCCCAAAAACACAGAGAAAACGATGATCGAAATAATTGTTTTTTCTCTAGATGGTGTAGTAGATCCTATTATTCATTATTTTATACAGAACAGCCAACGCGTTTCACCCTTGCGGGCTTCTTCAGGCCGAGTAAACGGTCCACAAAGCAAAAAAGATTCCACAGGGTATTAGCCCAGATAAGTAGACGGTTTCATTAATTGATTCCTGATCACGGGATCTGAGAAAGAGTATTCTGTGATGTCCGTGGTTCACACTAGTTCCAGTCGAGAACTAGGCCGCATAATGTGTCGCGCTAGGCCGCAGGCCTGTTAAGCAGCCATCAAGGAAACTCCTGTCATATCAGTTTTTCACACTCCTGTTCACATTGGAGCCCTTAGCAGGAGCCAGTTGGGTTTCTTCTTTTTCAAGACAGAAAGCAAGGTCATTAGGCACATCCTATGCCTCGATAGGCTCGTTTCAAAGGGTGAGGCAAGTCCCTGTAATGTAAACATTGTCAGCACATTAAAACTACTGATCCAGCGCTAACAATAAAAATAATTTCTCCTATTATGCTTTTGGTCATCCAGGTGCAATTATTTCTCTAACACACACACTATATCCATATGACGGTGGGGCCCATAACACCACATATACATTCACTTACTCATTCTGTTCCCTGGATTTCCTCCGTCATGAAACCTAGGAGAAAAATGATTCGCTGGAAGGAGACGGGATACCTCTTTTATAATGACACAATAATTCTCATTTTG
Organism: Calotriton arnoldi; assembly: GCA_963921515.1. Taxonomy (NCBI): domain Eukaryota; kingdom Metazoa; phylum Chordata; class Amphibia; order Caudata; family Salamandridae; genus Calotriton; species Calotriton arnoldi. Next base: position 3,451,910 of record CAWUFW010000282.1, read on the forward strand.
CTTTTAAGGTATTCCGCTCATTGGTCGATGGACCAACTAGTAGGAATCAGTTGATGGTGATTAAGACCAGCCCAATCACAATGAACTCTTTTACCATTTCATTATTAATCATTATGCTAAAGAAAATCACTGAGTCATTTGTTTAAAGAATAATAAAGTTTATATAAAGTTTGGAATGCATGAAAATTAGATTTAAGTTTATTATTCAGATCATCGCATTTATCATCATTATAAAGATGGTTAGAATTGCATGGCACTTTTATTAAATGAAAAACGAGATTATTATTCTAAAACTCTATAGATCAACCTATCTATCTCTCTGGGAAAGCCTAATAATTCTAATAAAAATCTATCAAATAAAAGTTCTCCTAAAGCAGCATCTTATACTCAACTGAAAAAGGAAAATAACAGCAGCAGCATCAGCTCGTCAGCATCAGCAACCGCAAACTCTCCCATCTACAGCATCTAATTTCTTCAGCATCTCCCGCAGCATCCCGCAGCATCTACTCCAGCATTCTGACCCCTCCCACCAAGAGTAGGTCTTCTTATACCCTAATTCTAGCTTACAGCATAAAATGTTTCTTCTTACATGGCGCGATTCATTCTCATTGGTCAAAAACTCAGGTCCCTATACATTTTAATCAAACTTCCTGGTCTTAACCAGTTCCGTGTGGAATGTCCATGCAAGCATCGTTTCCACAGTTCATGCACTTGCTCATCCGTTTTCGATCAGTCCAAATTGTATCTTTTTCTGCTACATTTTGTATAACACAGTTCCTTCTATTGATTCAACCAGGCTTCTCACGCTTCTTGCTGATCATCTTGCACACATCTGCTCAGAAGGGTCACAGCAGCCTTGACCATACTTTCATCTTAGCCCTCTCGGCATCAGCACGTGATCATCCCTTTTCCACAGCCTCTCTCCTCTATCACATGGTCTCATCCGCTCATGCGCACTCTAGTAACTCGCGGCCATTTTATTTTGCTGCTCGGCAGGCCTAAGCGCACTATTTTCAAAGAAAACAAAATGTTATTAAAACAAAGAAATATAAACCCTTTCGTTTCCCTCCCGTCTTTCTACGTACCCCAATTAGATATTACCTAGCAGAAGCAACATATAAAGCTGTCCCTTACTTACCATCGCTTTATTTTGCAACCACACGTTTTATTTTAAAGCACAAAATCATGCATTTATTATTAAATTAGTACGCAAATTTTATGTTATGTTAGAAACGTAAACAATTATAAGTCAATTAATTTGCACACTGAATTGCGTAGTTACCATTAACCCTTTAACATACATTGTTGGTTATTTACTTAAACGAACATGTTTATTAATATTGTACAAGAATATTAGGAGGTTAAAATTTTTATATTTACCCTGCTCCATCACTACGAATTGCTCATTCAACCACTCCTGGTTTTTGGATTACAGGTGTGGCAGCTTTTGGCTGGACGTCGCTTCGATCAAGCAAGAGCATATCAGTCCTCTGACACACATGCTCACATTGGAGCTCTTAGCAGGAGCCAGTTGGTTTTCTTCCATTTCATGACAGAAAACAAGGGAATAGGCACATCCTATGCCTCGATAGGCTTGTTTCAAGGGGTATGGGAAGTCTCTGTAGTGTAAACATGGCCGGCATAGGGAAACTATGAATGGCTCATTCAATCACTTCTGGTTTTGGATTTCAGGTTTGGCAGCTTTTGGCTGGACGTCGCTTTGATCAAGCCAGTGTACATCAGTCCTCTGACACACCATTCTCACATTGGAGCCCTTAGTAGGAGCCAGTTGGTTTTCTTCCATTTCAAGTCAGAAAGCAAGGACAATAGGCACATCCTATGCCTCGAAAGGCTCGTTTCAAGGGGTGAGGAAAGTCCCTGTAATGTACGACTGGCCGGCAGAGGGAAACTAAAAATGGCTCATTCAATTACTTCTGGTTGTTGGACTTATGGTTTGGAAGCTTTTGACTGGACGTCTCTTTGATCAAGCATGTGCACATCAGTCCTCTGACTCACCTGCTCACGTTGGAGCCCTTAGCGGGAGCCAGTTGTTTTTCTTCCATTTCAAGACAGAAAGCAAGGTCATTAGGCACATCCTATGCCTCGATAGGCTCGTTTCAAAGGGTCCCAACAGCGCTGGGATGCCTGGCTTCACCCTGGGGGTGCCCAGGAGTGGACATTTCACAGGGAAAAGCCAGGAAGGGTTCCACAGCGGTATGCGTACAGCGCCTGGACACCCCTTTGGGGGTATGGGTGCGCTTTACAAGTACAAATTTCATTTCATTTCATTCATTTCATTTCAAAGGGTGAGGCAAGTCCCTGTAATGTAAACATGGTCAGCACATTAAAACTACGAATTGCTCATTCAACCACTCCTGGTTTTTGGACTTCAGGTTGGACAGCTTTTGGCTGGACGTCGCTTTGATAAAGCCAGTGCACATCAGTCTTCTGACACACCTGCTCACATTGGAGCCCTTAGCACGAGCCAGTTGGTTTTCTTCCATTTTAATACAGAATGCAAAGTGAATAGGCACATCCTGTGCCTCGATAGGCTCTTTTCATGGGGTGAGGCAAGTCCCTGTAGTGTAAACATAGCAGGCGCAGGGAAACTACAAATGGCTCATTCAATCACCTCTTGTTTTTGGACTTCAGGTTTGGCAGCTGTTAACTGGACTTCCCTTTGATCAAGCGAGTGCATATCAGTCCTCTGACACACCTGCTCACATTGGAGCCCTTAGCAGGAGCCAGTTGGTATTCTTCCATTTCAAGACAGAAAGCAAGGTCATTAAGCACATCCTATGCCTCAATAGGCTCGTTTCAAGGGGTGAGGCAAGTCCCTATAGTGTAAACATGGCAGGCACAGGGAAACTAGGAATGGCTCATTCAATGACTTCTGGTTTCTGGACTTCAGGTTTGGCAGCTTTTGGCTGGACGTCGCTTTGACCAAGCCAGTGCACATCAGTCCTCTGACACACCTGCTCTCATTGGAGCCCTTAGCACGAGCCAGTTGTTTTTCTTCTATTTGAAGTTTGAAAGCAAGGTCAATAGGCACATCCTATGCCTCGATAGGCTTCTTTCAAGTTTTGAGGGAAGTCCCTGCAATGTAAACATGGCCGGCACAGGGAAACTATGAATGGCTCATTCAAACTCTTCTGGTTTTTGAACTTCCGGTTTGACAGCTTTTGGCTGGACGTCGCTTTGACAAAGCCAGTGCACATCAGTCCTCCTGACACACCAGCTCACATTGGAGCCTTAGTAGGAGCCAGTTGGTTTTCTTCCATTTCAAGACAGAAAGCAAGGTTAATAGGCACATCCTATGCCTCGATAAGCTTTTTTCAAGGGGTGAGGCAAGTCCCTGTAATGTAAACTTGGCCGGCACATTAAAACTAGTAATTGCTCATTCAATCACTCCTGGTTTTTGGATTTAAGGTTTGGGAGCTTTTGTCTTGACGTCTCTTTGATCAAGCAGGTTCACATTAGTCCTCTGACACACCTGCTCACATTGGAGCTCTTAGCAGGAGCCAGTTGGTTTTCTTCCATTTCAATACAGAATGCAAAGTGAATAGGCACATCCTATGCCTCGATAGGCTCTTTTCATGGGGTGAGGGAAGTCCCTGTAGTGTAAACATGGCCGGCACAGGGAAACTACAAATGGCTCATTCAATCACCTCTTGTTTTTGGACTTCAGGTTTTGCAGCTTTTGGCTGTACGTCGCTTTGATGATGCGAGTGCACATCAGTCCTCTGACTCACCTGCTCACATTGGAGCCCTTAGCAGGAGCGAGTTGGTTTTCTTCCATTTCAAGACAGAAAGCAAGGTCAATAGGCACATCCCATGCCTCGATGAGCTTGTTTCAAGGGGTGGCGCAAGTCCCTGTAATGTAAGCATGGCCGGCAGGTAAACTAGGAATGGCTCATTCAATCCCTTCTGATATTTGGATTCCAGGTTTGGCAGCTTTTGGCTGGACGTCGCTTTGATCAAGCAAGTGCACATCAATCCTCTGACACACTTGCTCACATTGGAGCCCTTAGCGGGAGCCAGTTGGTTTTCTTCCATTTCAGTACAGAAAGCGAGGTGAATAGGCGCATCCTATGCCTCGATAGGCTTGTAATAAAAGAGGCGCTCTTGTGATTTGGCACCCTATGATGACCCTCAACTACCACCATTTTAACTGACCAGTGTTATTATACCTTAGCCTGGATATATGAGACTGTTCTGCATATGCCTGCTTCTCTTCTGTCTTGTAATCTTGCTGTCTTTTAGTGAGAGTTGTCACGGAGTAGAACAGTACATTTATATTATAAGTGCTTACTATTGGCTTTGACATGGCCTCATGTCATCTTGCTTTCTGACTGTGCCTTGCTTCTGCGTGCACAGAATTATGAGTTCTTACTATTGGCTTTGACATGGCCTCATGTCTGACTTTGCCTTGCTCCTGCCTACAAAGCAGTGCTTGCGATTCATATTCAAGGTCTTTCTGCTCCTCACTTGTTTTTCGCACCTCACTGACCAGAGTGAACTGGATATTATCTGTGGAATGTACAACTCTGTCTCAGAGTCAAAATACAGAGGCTTGGCCTGCCACTGTCTTGGCCTTGACGCAGACTGGTACAGCCTGCTCGGTTTTTTCCAATGAGAAAGGGGCAGGGTTTTCTAGAAACTTCGCCTCACGTTGAATAATGATACTTAAGCTGGAAACTTTCGTGGGTCAGCTGGAAGTTCACCACAGAATAGACGTATTGCTGTGGAATGGTGACGGAACTTGAGTCCTGACTGACACTCCTACCTGGGCTGTTGAAAGGGCTTCCCCAGCTAAAGAGCGGGCAAGGATGTTGCAGAATCAGTCGGTGAGGTGTTCCTAACCACACTCTCTCTCTCTCTCTTGTATATATTTTCTACTCTTTGCTTTTTGTATATACTGCATTTTATTTTAATTGTTTATTTTACTTAGTTGGTATTTGAGAATCTGTATTTACTGATATATTTGGCCTACCGTTTCAAATTGTTTCATTAATAAACTTGTGTGTGTTATTTTAAATACACTTGAATTTGGTTTCTTGCCTCGCCTAACGGGGTGCTGTGACTTTTCCTCACCTTAGGGGGTGCTGCTCAAAGTATATGTTCTAAGTGCACCTGAATTTGGTTTCTTGCCTCGCCTAAGGGGGTGCTGCGACTTTTCCCCGCCTTAGGGGGTGCTGCTCAAAATATATGTTCTAAGTGCACCTGAATTTGTTTTTTTGCCCCGCCTTAGGTGGTGCTGCTCAAAGTGTATTATTAAGAGGTGCAGTGGTAAGTTTGCCTCCCAGGTGGGAGTGCAGGGTTTGGGTGTGTCCTTTTTGTGAAAAGCACATTCATTACAAGGCTCGATTCAGGGGGTGAGTCAAGTCCCTGTAATGTAAACATGGCCGGCACAGGGAAACTACGAATGGTGCGTACAATCACTTCTGGTTTTTGGATTTCAGGTTTGGCAGCTTTTTGCTGGATGTCGCTTTGATCAAGCAGGTGCACATCAGTCCTCTGACACACCTGCTCACATTGGAGCCCTTTGTAGGTGCCATTTGGGTGTCTTCCATTTCAAGACAGAAAGCAAGGTCATTAGGCACATCCTATGCCTCGAGAGGCTCGTTTCAAGGGGTGAGGGAAGTCCCTGTAGTGTAAACATAGCAGGCGCAGGGAATATACGAATGGCTCATTCAATCACCTCTTGTTTTTAGACTTCAGGTTTGGCAGCTTTTGGCTGCACATCGCTTTGATGAAGCGAGTGCACATCAGTCCTCTGACTCACCTGCTCACATTGGAGTCCTTAGCAGGAGCGAGTTGGTTTTCTTCCATTTCAAGACAGAAAGCAAGGTCAATAGGCACATCCCATGCCTCGATGAGCTTGTTTCAAGGGGTGACGCAAGTCCCTGTAATGTAAGCATGGCCGGCAGGTAAACTAGGAATGGCTCATTCAATCCCTTCTGGTATTTGGATTCCAGGTTTGGTAGCTTTTGGCTGGACGTCGCTTTGATCAAGCAAGTGCACATCAGTCCTCCTGACACACCTGCTCACATTGGATCCCTTATACGGAGCCAGTTGGTTTTCTTCCATTTCAAGACAGAAAGCAAGGTCAATAGGCACATCCTATGCCTCGATAGGCTTGTTTCAAGGGGTGAGGGAAGTCCCTGTAGTGTAAACATGGCCGGCACAGGGAATATACGAATGGCTCATTCAAACTCTTCTGGTTTTTGAACTTCAGGTTTGGCAGCTTTTGACTGGACGTCTCTTTGATCAAGTACGTGCACATCAATCCTCTGACACACCTGCTGACATTGGAGCCCTTAGCGGAAGCCAGTTGGTTTTCTTCCATTTCAAGACAGAAAGCAAGGTCATTAAGCACATCCTATGCCTGGATAGGCTCGTTTCAAGGGGTGAGGCAAGGCCCTGTAGTGTAAACATGGCCGGCACAGGGAAACTAGGAATGGCTCATTCAATGACTTCTGGTTTTTTAACTTCAGGTTGGACCGCTTTTGGCTGGACGTCGCTTTGACCAAGCCAGTGCACATCAGTCCTCTGACACACCTGCTCTCATTGGAGCCCTTAGCACGAGCCAGTTGTTTTTCTTCTATTTGAAGTTTGAAAGCAAGGTCAATAGGCACATCCTATGCCTCGATAGGCTTCTTTCAAGTTTTGAGGGAAGTCCCTGCAATGTAAACATGGCCGGCACAGGGAAACTATGAATGGCTCATTCAAACTCTTCTGGTTTTTGAACTTCCGGTTTGACAGCTATTGGCTGGACGTCGCTTTGACAAAGCCAGTGCACATCAGTCCTCCTGACACACCTGCTCACATTGGAGCCCTTAGTAGGAGCCAGTTGGTTTTCTTCCATTTCAAGACAGAAAGCAAGGTTAATAGACACATCCTATGCCTCGATAAGCTTTTTTCAAGGGGTGAGGCAGTCCCTGTAATGTAAACTTGGCCGGCACATTAAAACTACGAATTGCTCATTCAATCACTCCTGGTTTTTGGATTTAAGGTTTGGGAGCTTTTGTCTTGACGTCTCTTTGATCAAGCAGGTTCACATTAGTCCTCTGACACACCTGCTCACATTGGAGCTCTTAGCAGGAGCCAGTTGGTTTTCTTCCATTTCAATACAGAATGCAAAGTGAATAGGCACATCCTATGCCTCAATAGGCTCTTTTCATGGGGTGAGGGAAGTCCCTGTAGTGTAAACATGGCCGGCACAGGGAAACTACAAATGGCTCATTCAATCACCTCTTGTTTTTGGACTTCAGGTTTGGCAGCTTTTGGCTGTACGTCGCTTTGATGATGCGAGTGCACATCAGTCCTCTGACTCACCTGCTCACATTGGAGTCCTTAGCAGAAGCGAGTTGGTTTTCTTCCATTTCAAGACAGAAAGCAAGGTCAATAGGCACATCCCATGCCTCGATGAGCTTGTTTCAAGGGGTGACGCAAGTCCCTGTAATGTAAGCATGGCCGGCAGGTAAACTAGGAATGGCTCATTCAATCCCTTCTGGTATTTGTATTCCAGGTTTGGCAGCTTTTGGCTGGACGTCGCTTTGATCAAGCAAGTGCACATCAGTCCTCTGACACACCTGCTCACATTGGAGCCCTTAGCACAAGCCAGTTGGTATTCTTCCATTTCAAGACAGAAAGCAAGGTCAATAGGCCCATCCTATGCCTCGATAGGCTTGTTTCAAGGGGTGAGAAAAGTCCCTGTAGTGTAAACATGGCCGGCACAGGGAATATACGAATGGCTCATTCAAACTCTTCTGGTTTTTGAACTTCAGGTTTGACAGCTTTTGGCTGGACGTCGCTTTTATCAAGTACGTGCACATCAGTACTCTTGACACCCATGCTCACATTGGAGCCCTTAGTAGGTGCCAGTTGGGTGTCTTCCATTTCAGTACAGAAAGCGAGGTGAATAGGCGCATCCTATGCCTCGATAGGCTTGTAATAAAAGAGGCGCTCTTGTGATTTGGCACCCTATGATGACCCTCAACTACCACCATTTTAACTGACTTTAGTGTGTTATTTTACCGTAGCCTGGATATATGAGACGGTTCTGCATATGCCTGCTTCTCTTCTGTCTTGTAATCTTGCTGTCTTTTAGTGAGAGCTGTCACAGAGTAGAACAGTACATTTATATTATAAGTGCTTACTATTGGCTTTGACATGACTTCATGTCATCTTGTTTTCTGGCTTTGCTTTGCTGATGAGTTCTGACTATTGGCTTTGACATGGCCTCATGTCATCTTTTCTTTCTGACTGTGCCTTGCTTCTGCGTGCACAGAATTATGAGTTCTTACTTATTGGCTTTGACATGGCCTCATGTCTGACTTTGCCTTGCTCCTGCCTCACACAGCAGTGCTTGCGATTCATATTCAAGGTCTTTCTGCTCCTCACTTGTTTTTCGTGACCTCACTGACCAGAGTGAACTGGATATTATCTGTGGAATGTACAACTCTGTCTCAGTGTCAAAATACAGAGGCTTGGCCAGCCACTATCTTGACCTTGACGCAGACTGGTAGAGCCTGCTCGGTTTTTTCCAATGAGAAAGGGGCAGGGTTTTCTAGAAACTTCGCCTCACGTTGAATAATGATACTTAAGCTGGAAACTTTCGTGGGTCAGGTGGAAGTTCACCACAGAATAGACGTATTGCTGTGGAATGGTGACGGAACTTGAGTCCTGACTGACACTCCTACCTGGGCTGTTGAAAGGGCTTCCCTGTAGGAGAGTAGGATCTGCTTCACATGGGTACCCCCACTTTTTGCTGATGCTTCACTGTTTTTCGACTTTAGTCTGGCTGGGGCCCTGCTAATCAGAACCCCAGCCTAGCTGCTTCCTCTCTAAAATGGTTTCCATGTGCCTTAGGCACATCTCTGATTGGAATCTGGAGTGCCCTTATAAGTCCCTAGTATATGGTATACTATGTACCCAGGGCATAGGTATGGTCAGAGGCCTACCAGGGGCTGCAGCATGTATTGTGCCACCCCTGGAAGGCCATCCAAAATGACACCACAGGTCTGCTACTGCAGCCTGGGTAAGGTGGTGCATGCACCCCTTACAGTGGTATGGGCTACCTATATCACTACTTCATTGCACACACATATAAACCTATAAGTCACTCCTATGGCAGGCCTTACCAATCCTGAAGGCAGTGTGCTTGGTTTTTATGTGAGAGGGTGCCCCTGCATGAGCAGAGACCCTCTGCAGCGTTCGGAGTCCCTCCTCTGATGCTGTTTGTGGTACAGCCTGACCATATACTCTAAGTGCATTATATCCTCGCTGTACAATGCTAACTTTGGACTGGCTGCACCAAAACATGTCGTGTTTGGTGTCAAACATCTTGGAATACTACCCCCGCCAATTCTGGCGGCGGGGGTAGCATTCCACCCTTCTAGAGGGAGAGACATGTACACACCCGGCTACCCGGTAACTTCTTTCCAGAGCCCTGGCATCACAAAATGGATGCCGCTGCCACAGACACGGGTCTGGCCTCCTGCTGCTGACTGAAACTCCGGCAGGGGAGGCCTGGACAATAGGTTTCCTGTCACAGGGAGCTGTAACCACCTCCCCAGACAGGATAGTGTGTATTGGGGCTGGGCGGGAGCACCCTCTGGTGCTTTGAAGTCCTGCACTGGGGGCACTTTTGGTGTCCCTGTGCATATGCCAGTTTAAACCGGTTGCAGGGGCTACCTGCCCCTGCTCTGGCACGAAACTGGACAAAGGGAATGGGTGTAACCACCCCTCTTCCCTGACCCTCCCATAGGTGGGTCCCCAGAGTATGTCCAACCCCCTAACTTAGTATAAGTATGGGACCCCAGTCCTTAGGACTTTAGATTACCCTGGACGAAACTCTGATGCCGAATCCTGGACCTTCGACGCTCTACTTCAAGATTAGAGGACTGAAGAATCTCCCTTGGGGTCAAGGAGTGACTCCCCTGCTTGGCAGGCTCCTAAGAAGCAATTGTCCGGTCTGCATCGCTGAAGCTCCCGCAGGACGCCGAAGTCTTTGCATCACCAGAGGTGGATTTCCAGACTTCCCCGAGGCTGCCCTGAGTCCCCAGCAAAGCTGAGGCCCGTAGCTGTCGTGGGTAACGTGGAACCGTGACCCCTGGACACCGAGTACTTTTGTAAGTGCATCCTCTTCCTGGTCTCCCACGAAGTTGTGCTTTGGGCTCCCAGTAGCCCCCGCCTCCAGCACCGACTGCACCGAAGATCACTGGCCTCCACTCCACGAGTGTCCTGCAAGCCAGCTCCAAGTGCGTCCACTCGAGGCTCCTTCGTGGTCGCTAGTCCGTTGGCTAGTGGACCCTCCCGAAGGCAACTCTTCTTCTGCTTGGGCTTTCCTGGTTGCACCAGACGTGCCCTGACGTACCCTCGCTGGGTGAGTCCCCCAGACCTTGCTGGTCTGCAACATCGTCCTTTCTTTGTTTCTACGAGACTTGCCGTTGCCAAAGCTTGTTGGGTCCAATCCGGTCGCCGACACCGCAGCAATCGACAGACGTCGTGGGACAGCTCAAATCCAGCTCCTGGTTGTCGTCGACGCCTCCTGGACCTCGTGGCTGAAGAGTCAAGACGACCGTCAACCTACCTGAAGCACCCGTCATCGGTGGGCATCTGCTCATCGCCTTCCTGGTCACTGGCTAGTGACCCAGACTCTGTCCCCTCTGCTTTCAGGTTCTTCAGATCTTCGATCCATCCTTGGATCCACCCGGACACTTTCGACTTGGTCGCCAGCAGCACTTTGCAGCAGATCGCCATTGAAAACGACGACGAAACCCGATCCCGAAAGACACCTATGCACCCGGCTCCCCTGGGTGAGGTAACTCGAGTACTGCGGTGCTCCTGTGGGTATAGACTCTAGAACCACCTAGTTCTAAAAGGGTTTGCTCCAAGTCCTCCTCTAAGTGTCCTTTTCTTTAAAACTCCAACCGCGACATTCCCCATAGAAGTCAACGGCGGCTCGCGGCTGTGTTCTCACTCTGCACGCGTGCCCCCGTGGGTCCCCTGTGTCACTACCTTGGGTGGTTCCTTGTGGTCCAAGCATTTCTACAGGCTCTAGGCCTTGTGTCTAGCTCCGGTCGTGGTTCTTATACCACTTTATTGGTATATGGTTTGGTACGCCCCTAGGGCTCAAACGTGTATTTGTGCTATTACTGTTGATAACTGACTTGTAACTTATGTACTTCGAACTCTAGCCTCATAAAGAGACTAGAGGGGTGTGTTTAAGACTAAATACATATATTTTATATATATACCTGGTGTGGTCCTCCTTCATTTGGTCACTCAAGAGATTATAGACTGGTAAAACAAGCTGCTTTACATTCCTTCAAGACTTAGCCTGACGGCTGCTCTCCATAGCTACCACTAGGATAGCTTTCAATAAAGGTTGTCTTTAACCTATCTCCAATAAGGGGTTGTTTGGACTGGTGCAAGGTGCCCACTATAATTAGTGGACAGCATATACCAGGCCAACTTCTCACATCCCCAGCTAAAGAGCGGGCAAGGATGTTGCAGAATCAGTCGGTGAGGTGTTCCTAACCACACACTCTCTCTCTCTCTCTCTCTTGTATATATTTTCTACTCTTTGCTTTTTGTATATACTGCATTTTATTTTAATTGTTTATTTTACTTAGTTGGTATTTGAGAATCTGCATTTACTGATATATTTGACCTACCGTTTCAAATTGTTTCATTAATAAACGTGTGTGTTATTTTAAATACACTTGAATTTGGTTTCTTGCCTCGCCTAAGGGGGTGCTGTGACTTTTTCTCACCTTAGGGGGTGCTGCTCAAAGTATATGTTCTAAGTGCACCTGAATTTGGTTTCTTGCCTCGCCTAAGGGGGTGCTGCGACTTTTCCCCGCCTTAGGGGGTGCTGCTCAAAGTATATGTTCTAAGTGCACCTGAATTTGTTTTTTTGCCTCGCCTAAGGGGTGCTGCGATTTTTCCCCGCCTTAGGGGGTGCTGCTCAAAGTGTATTATTTAGAGGTGCAGTGGTAAGTTTACCTCCCAGGTGGGAGTGCAGGGTTTGGGTGTGTCCTTTTTTTGAAAAACACATTCATTACAAGGCTCGATTCAGGGGGTGAGTCAAGTCCCTGTAATGTAAAAATGGCCGGCACAGGGAAACTACAAACGGCTCATTCAGTCACTTCTGGTTTTTGGACTTCAGATTTGGCAGCTTTTGACTGGATGGCGCTTTGATCAAGCAGGTGCACATTAGTCCTCTGACACAACTGATCACATTGGAGCTCTTCGTACGAGCCAGTTGGTTTTCTTCGATTTCAATTGAGAAAGCAAGGTGAATAGGCACATCCTATGCCTCGATAGGCTCGATTCAGGCAAGTCCCTGTAATGTAAACATGGCCGGCACAGGGAAACTACGAATGGTGCGTACAATCACTTCTGGTTTTTGGATTTCAGGTTTGGCAGCTTTTTGCTGGATGTCGCTTTGATCAAGCAGGTGCACGTCAGTCCTCTGACACACCTGCTCACATTGGAGCCCTTTGTAGGTGCCATTTGGGTGTCTTCCATTTCAAGACAGAAAGCAAGGTCATTAGGCACACCCTATGCCTCAATAGGCTCGTTTCAAGGGGTGAGGGAAGTCCTTGTAGTGTAAACATAGCAGGCGCAGGGAATATACGAATGGCTCATTCAATCACCTCTTGTTTTTGGACTTCAGGTTTGACAGCTTTTGGCTGTACATCGCTTTGATGAAGCGAGTGCACATCAGTCCTCTGACTCACCTGCTCACATTGGAGTCCTTAGCAGGAGCGAGTTGGTTTTCTTCCATTTCAAGACAGAAAGCAAGGTCAATAGGCTCATCCTATGCCTCGATGGGCTTGCTTCAAGGGGTGACGCAAGTCCCTGTATTTTAAACATGGCCGGCATGTAAACTACGAATGGCTCATTCAATCCCTTCTGGTATTTGGATTCCAGGTTTGGTAGCTTTTGGCTGGACGTCGCTTTGATCAAGCAAGTGCACATCAGTCCTCCTGACACACCTGCTCTCATTGGATCCCTTATACGGAGCCAGTTGGTTTTCTTCCATTTCAAGACTGAAAGCAAGGTCTGTAGGCACATCCTATGCCGCAATAGGCTCGTTTCAAGAAGTGAGGCAAGTCCCTGTAATGTAAGCTTGGCCGGCACAGGGAAACTACAAAGGGCTCATTCAATCAATTCAGGTTTTTGGATTTCAGGTTTGGAGGCTTTTGGCTGGATGTCGCTTTGATCAAGCCAGTGCACATCAGTCCTCTGACACACCTGCTCACATTGGAGCCCTTAGCATTAGCCAGCTGGTTTTCTTCCATTTCAAGACAGAAAGAAAGGTCATAAGGCACATCCTATGTCTCGATAGGCTCATTGTTGTACAGTGTAAATGACAAGGAAGAAAACAAGGCGAGGCTATGTGAAGAATCTTCTTTATTCAGCCATCCACTCTCCGACTCCAACTGACAGCTACAACATTCCAAGGAGAGCTTCCTTGGAATGTTCAACATATTGAAGATACAGGGGGGTGGGGAACGTACCAAGTGACAGAACAGATAATACAGAGGCAAGATACAACACACCTCCCTTATATCATAATGAACAACAAATTAAGTCTCTTTGCTTTTGAAAATCCTATCAGAACTCCAAAGCTGACCATTCTCAAGCAACACTACATTGTTGTAAGCTTTAGACACATGACATGGAGAATAAACCTTACTATGGTTTGTTGATCTGTAGTGTTCCTTCTAACCTGTACCCAATCACCTTCCTTCCATGGGTGAATTTTCACTCCATTCTTCTGATGATACCATTTTTTATATTTGCTCTGATGTTGTTCCACCCTTCTCATTAGTTAAAGATTTATGAGAGCTAACCCTAAACACCTCTACCCAACCATAAGGGGTTCATCTTGGTACAAGGTTCTCTTCCCCTGAGGGAAACAAATGGCGAAATGCCTGTGACAAGATTAGGAGCTGTGTGATATGCATAAAGACAGTCAGGTAAGGACTGTTCCACGTCATGACCATTTACTACAGCTAGTTGGATATGTTCCTTGATAAGCCGATTGGCTCTCTCAACTAACCGATTGTCCTTAGGGCAATACAACGCGGTCTTCTCATGGTTGATGTTGAGGTTATGCAAAAAATCATTCATCTGTTGTGATGTGAACTGGACACCATTGTCGGTAACAATGGTAATGGGTATTCCTTCTTTGCTGAAGGCATCTTTGAGGAATTCTAAGACAATATTAGTACTTGTGCTTTGCACTAGTTTGTACATGATCCAGTGCGAGGTGTAATCAATCAAAGCTAACATAAACTTTTTGCCCATACTAATGTTATTCATCGGTGCAATTATATCCATGGCAATTTTACTCCATGGTTTCTCAGGTACAACCACAGGAGATAAAGGTGACTTGTGTATGCATTTAGTTTTGTCACTCTTAGCACAACTGAACCAGTCTTTTACAGTTTGCTCCACTAATGAATCCATTCTAGGGAACCAGAAATTTGCTCTGACTCTTTTCTTTGTGATGCTCCTACCAAGGTGTCCCTCATGAGCTAATTCAATTATTCTTTTTCTTAAATCTATTGGGGGCACTATGCTATTGTTGCGACACACCTTGCCCTCCATAATGCAATGTTCAAATCTTCCCAAAAATCCTTGATCTCCTCTGCTACTTCACTGCACTTGTCTGGCCAACCCTTGACAATCATTTCCTTTATCATGCTTAAACTAGTGTCTTTCTCCATGCACTGTTACCATTCTTTTTCAGATAATGCAGGTTCGCGAATAGCTAAAATGGGACTGTCTAAATCCTCTGCTTGCGATTCAACTTGTAATGGAGCCCTTGACAAAAAATCAGCAATTTTGTTCTCTCCGCCTGGGACATACTCGACATTGAAGCAAAAATGATCGACCCAAAATCCATTTGGATATGCGTGGGGTACTGTTACCCATGCCTTTGACAGAAAGCATAAAAGTGAGGGGTTTATGATCAGTGCGAATGGAGAATTTTAAACCCCAGAGGAAGAACTTAAAGTGTTTGACTGCCCAAAAACATGCCAGGGCCTCTTTCTCAACAACTGAGTAATTTCTCTCAGCTTTAGTAAGACATCTGGATGCAAAAGCGATAATCTTCTCTTCCTTACCATCTTTTTGTGAAAGAGTAGCACCTATGTCTTTGTTAGAAGCATCCGTTGTGAGAATTTATTTTTCCTTGGGTCAAAGTTGCATAACGCTGGAGAATTGATTATTTCTTCCTTTAAAGAATCACCAATAATTTTATGTTCATTTCGCCACACAAATTCTTTATTGTTTTTTAAAAGATCACGTAAAATTTCACATTTTCTCAAAAAATTCTTAATGTATTTTACTATGTATTCTAACAATCCTAGCAAGGATTTCAGTTTGTCTTTATTCTGAGGATAAGGGGCTTCCCTTACTGCACGCAGTAGACTATGTTTAGGCCTGAAACCCTCTTCTGAAATCGTGTGACCTGATTAATCCACTGACTTTACTTTGATCTGGCACTTGCTATGTTGCACAGTTAACCCAGCATCCATCAATTTTTTTAAAACACATCTAAGTGTTTGGTCATGAGATTCTACAGAAGGCTCATAAACCAAAATATCGTCCTGGAAGCAAAGTGTGTTGCTTACATCCTTTAAGATTTAGTGCATCATTTTTTGGAACACGGCGGTGGCTGATGCCAGCCCAAATGCCATTCTCAGAAACATGTATGCACCATGAGGTGTAATGAACGCTGTGAGGGGTCTCGAATCAGGATGGAGGTCCACTTGGTGGTTGGCCATAGAGAGGTCAATTAGACTGAAAAATTTGGCCTAACCCATCGTACTAAGCATCTCGTTTATGTGTGGAACCGGGAACCTTCCAACCCAGATGTTCTCATTAAGGCTACGCAAGTCCACACATTAACAAATGCCTTCTCCATTGGCCTTGGATGCAATGACAATCGGAGCCAACCACTCTGAAGAATCAATAAGCTGAATGATACCCTTGCTACACAATCTGTTCAATTCTTTTTCCAATGGCTCTTTCATAATATACGGGACTGGGCGGGATCTATGCACTACAGGCTTTGCCCCCAATTTTAACTTAATCTTGTTCTGGAAATCACGAAGTTTTCTGTAAATAATTCAGGAAACTCACCACATATTCGTGCTCCACTATTGTCTTCATTCATTACAAGAACTTGATCCTGGTTATTGGGATCTAGAATTATCCATAATTCCTTTTGGTGTTGCCATCCCCAAAAATTTGAGCCCGTTTCAACAATGGAAATCTTCCCCACGGTAGATCTCCCTTTAAATTCAATGATTTCCTTCATGCCTACAAGTGGAATGGGTTCTTTAGTATAACCTGTAGGAGTAATATCCGGTTTGACCAACATTACGTCATCTCTAACATTCATATTTGAAAAAGCTGAATAATTCAACAAAGTGAAAGGTGAACAAGAGTCTGCATACATGGTCACAGCATTTGTGTTGAGAAATACTTTACATTTAGGATAAATCAGATTCATCTTAGCTTCATCGTCCTTTACTTCAAAAATATATTTATTTTCATTGGATGCACCCCAGTTAACTTCTTTGACTTGATCATGCTCTTTCTCTCCCTTTCCCCTGTTGTTAAATTCACCCTCTCTACAAACTCTCACAAAATGTCCCCTTCTATTGCATCTCTTACACGTTACATTTTTTGCTGGACATTGTAAATTATTCGCTAAGTGATTACTACTGCTGCACCTGAAACACTTAAGCTTTCTTTCACCCGGGTTTGGTTTATTAGGAATCATCTCCTTATTCTTGATTTTACAGATTTCTCCCTCGCCAACACTTTCTTGCACATTCGCTACAATATCAAAAGTAATTTTCATCTCCTTGATGCACTTGGCTGTGTGCTCTGTGGTATTCCAGGCAGAGGACTGCCCGGTTGCCAGATGGGGTGGGCCACCGAGAGGGTTTCCCTGAGGGATTGCGGTCGGGGCTACGACCGTCTTCTAGGGAATGTAAGGGGAGGCCTAACTACAGACGGCAGCGCAGCAGTAAGGGACGTCCACATAGATACTCGGTTCGTGCCGTCGGCCACGTGCGACGACGTCACCCTTTATTAAATACTCCCCGGTCCGAGCCCGGCCCAGGGAGTTGACTGTGATACAAACTATAGTAGCGGCCGGGTGGCTCACTACATCCCATCCAACCTCCCAATTTGAGCTAAACTTGTAAAAGCAATGTCACTCGGTCAGCTGACAGGAACCACTCCCGGAACCGGTCCCATCAGCACTGAACTTGGGCGGCGTTCCTCCCGGAGCCCCTAACACACAAAGTCTCGCAACCTGGTGCTTGGTGCTGGATTGTTGCGCAGCCCATAGCGATGATGCCTACTCCGATCTTCTTCCTGCTCGGCACCCTGCGGGTTGCTGTCATGACTCGGGTTGTCCTCACTTCGTTCGACCCCCTCCCTGGGTCTTTCGGGATTAGTACTGACTGGCGGGCTTCCTGCCCTTGGTACTTCGGCGTCTCCTTCCTCCCACTCTTCCATTTCGGACTCCGGACCCGCCTCACTCGGACCAGGAGCTTTCTTGAACCACGACATGTTCCGGGCTATGCGTTGATGTCCCTTCTCCGCAACCACCAGAGTCCCTTTGATCTGCACCACCTTCCACAGATCACACTCGAACGGGGTGCGGAACTTGGACCCTGGATGGCGATCTTTGCCCACCACGTAGTCTCCCTCCTGGATGTCGGCCGGCCGAGCCTTTCTTTTCTTGCTGGCTCGTTCATTGTTGTTTTGGCGGCGGGCCTGAGATCGCTCGACATCCAAAACCGCCGGAGTCCATGCTGCACTGCTGGGTATCCCATCACGCACAGCCCTTCTCAGCAGAAGATCATGGGGTGCACATTTTTTCGTGCAGTGAGGCGTTTGACGGTACGCCCTCAAAAACTGATGCAGGCAGGTCTCCAGATGGTTACCTTGAGCCACCCCAATCCACAGTGCTTTGTTCAGTGTTCTCATGAAGCGCTCTACGTCCCCGTTGGCTTGGGGCCACTGAGGTGTTATTTTCCGATGCCGTATGCCATGCTGGTCCAGGAACTCACGGAACTCCTGTCCGTGGAACGGCGGCCCATTGTCTGTTCGAATCTCTTCTGGCAGTCCCAACAGGGCAAAAGTCTTTTCCAGCGCCGGCTGTAGACATTTGAAAGCTGTGGATGCAACTACTTCCACCACGGAAACTTGGAATGACTGTCCACCAACACCATCATTTGCCTCCCATCGGGGAAACTCCCAAAGTCCAAACTCACCCTCGCCCAGGGTGACCGGCTCGGACCCTCCGTCAGGATTGGCACTTCTGGCGGGTCCGCCCCGTTATCAGACACGCATGGCACTTCCGTACTTTGTCCTCCACAAGCCGATCCACCCCGGGGAACCACACCTTTGTTCGCAGACGGGCTTTAGTTTTCTCTACCCCCTGGTGTCCTTGGTGCACCAGATCCACTATCCTGCCTCGTAGTGCGGCAGGTATTACAATGCGCGGACCCCTCAGGATTATGCCATCCCCTGTGGCACTCAGCTCTTCTCGACACTTCCACAGGCTCTCCCAGTACTCTTTGTCATCGGCCGATCTTCGGTCATTTCCACAAAGGAACCACTTCCACTGGTGGTCACGTAGTGTTCGGGCTACCGCCTGTAAACACTCATCTTGCAGCGACCCTTCCGGATATCTTCTAGCAGCAGAGCTTGGGGGCGGGCCTCTTCCAACAGTTGCCTCACAAATATCTCTGCGCCTTCATCCACCTCCGGCCCCTGGACTCCATTCGGCGCCTGGGGGTGTCGCGATAGATAATCAGCCGGGTTGCTTGCCCCCGGGCTGTACACCACCTCGAACCGGTATTGTTGAATTTGCACTGCCCATCTCTCAATTTGCGGAGGTCCATTCCTCGCCGTTCATGCAAAAAGTGGCACCAGCGGCTTGTGATCCGTCACCACCGTAAACGTGTGTCCACACAAATAGATGTGAAAGTGTTGACACGCCCACCGGTTGGCCTCAATCTGTGCATAGCGTGTCTCCACGGCGGTGAGCGCCCAACTGGCATACGCGATGGGCACCAATTCATCCTGATCGGTCCTCTGTAAAAGCACAGCCCCAAGCCCAATGGGGCTCGCATCCACGATCAACGCCGTGGCCGCTCCCGGCTGAAAGTAGGACACCGTTGCCCCCTTCAACAGGGCCTCCTTCACATCGGCAAACGCCTGTGCCTCCTTATCGGTCCACTGCCACACTATGTCTTTTTTCGTGAGTTGTCTTAAAGGTTCCGAGATAGTGGCCAAGCGAGGAATGAATCGGCCACAGTAGTTGGCCATCCCTAAGAAACTCCTCACCTACGATGGCGTCTGAGGGATCGCAGCCGTCCTGATGGCTTCCACTTTAGCAGGATCTACCTGTAACCCCCGGGCCGAGAACCGATATCCAAAGAACTCAACCTCCTTAGTATAGAACTCGCACTTATTTTGGTGAAGAGTCAGTCCTTGCTCCACCAATCGTTTCAGAGTGGCCCTCAACCTCCCATGGTGTTCCTCCAGTGATTTCGAGAAAATCAGAATGTCATCGCTGACATTGATGACTCCCACTAGGCCCGATAGCGCTTCTCGAACTGCCTCCTGGAACACCTCCGCCGCCGATGACACCCCAAAGCTCAGTCTTTTGAATCGACGGAGTCCCACATGGGTGGAGAAAGTTGTGATATATCGGCTTTCTTCTGCCAGCACCAACTGGTGGTATCCAGAGTTCAAATCCACTTTCGTGAACCACTGTGCCCCATTTAAGTCGGTCACAATCTCGTCAATGGTTGGGGTTATGTGTCTCTCTCGGCGGATAGCCTTGTTCGGCAGCCTCATATCCACGCACAGCCTGATGGCCCCAGGCTGTTTCGGCTTGGGTGCTATCACCAACGGCGACACCCACGGCGTGGGACCGGACACCTCAATCACCCCATCACGCTCCAGACGGTCCAGCTCTGCTTCCACCAGTGGTCTCAGATGGAATGGCACCCTACAGTGGCAGAGCGCCACCGGTTTGACAGACTCATCAATGTGAAGTTGGACCTCTACTCCTTTCAGGCAACCCAGCCCCCGGAACAGTTCCGGGAATTCTTCAAGATTCCTGTCCGCCTGTGATTGGTGTATGTGCTTCGCAAACATCACCAGCCCCAAATCCTCAGCCGTGTGGCAGCTTAGTAGCGAGCCGGCTGATCGCAGGTGACATAGAGCCGCGTAGCAGTGACTCTGTCCTTAGTATTTCACTTCTGCATCAATGATGCCTTGGAGTGGAATCGCGTGCTTCCCCCATACTTGAGAATTTTAGCGGTAGTCGGCATTAACCGCGGCCTCGGGTTGCTCTCCTCCTGTATTGTGCAGCGTCCAGTATGTTCACAGACGCCCCAGTGTAAATCAGCACCCGCACACACGACTCCCATATCCACACTTGGCATGTAGGCGGTGGTCTCTTGGGGGTATTCACCCCCCTTATATGTGAGATGACAAACACATTGTCCTCCTCATCCTCAGTGGCCGACGATGGCTGCTCGCGGTTGTTCCCATCCTCCACCTCCTGCACGGTCTTGGCCGACTTCGATAGTCTCTGTCCTGGGGGCTTGCTCCCCCCCCTGCTGTGTTCCCCTCTGGCACACTTTTGCAAAATGTCCATACTGCATTTGAGGCACTGTCTCCCTTGGGCCAGACACACTCTGGGAGCATGTGCCCCCATGCCACAGTTCGTACATTCACGCCTTTGGCGCCTCTCATCCTGTTTAGCGCCGGCTCCAGCCCCTCGTCCTTATGTTTGCTTGAGGGCCTCGACCCTCTCTTCCTTAATGGGCATCGGGAACACCGGCTGCGCACCCGCCGACTTCCTCGCCAATGCCACCTCCATGTCGCCGGCGCGCACATCCGCCAGTTCATGTGATCTTCCTAATATGAGTATGTCGTCCAACGTAATCCCTGGCTGGCGTAAGATCAGCTTGCGCAGCTCTATTGACTTGCACCCCGCAATCAGCTGGGCCCGTGTCTCCAAGGCTCGATCGACCCCCACGCACGTGCTGGCCAACTTCCGCAGTCTCGCAAAGAACATGTCGACCGACTCATCCGCTCGCTGTTTCGCCTGCCTCAGCTTGAAATGTTCAAAGTCGGGATTTACCTGCGGATCAAAATGGCGGTTCAGGGCCCGGACCGCCTTCTCATAGTCGTCACTTTCACCCGTGTCCGCCAGGTCCTGAAACAGGTCATAAAGCTCATCGCCCCCCATCAGCAGCATTAATGATCTCTTCACTGCATTGTCAGTCTCTCGGGTGCCCCAGCCACTTCTTCCAACGCGGGGTCCGCAAGCTGACTGAACTCCGGGAGGGACTTCGCAGCCTCCCTCCCTGGGAATCAGGCATCCCCGCTGGGCGCTACACACCGCGCCGCCGGGGTAGGCAGGAGCTGATGTCTCGACGGCACTCCGGCTTCACCAGGCCACGCTCCCCCTCACGGTGTAGGCCCCACACAACGCCCACCACTCGGTGCTCCTCGGCGTGCACCACTTCCTCCGCCTCTAGCCAGGCGTCCACCACCGACTCCGGCCTCCTGCCGACACTCACCAGCCCAACTGAAGGCAAGGCCAACCTACGCACTAGACACGTGGCTGCCCGCGGGGCTCGATCTCGCCCTCGTCGCCAATGTGGTATTCCAGGCAGAGGACTGCCCGGTTGCCAGATGGGGTGGGCCACCGAGAGGGTTTCCCTGTGGGATTGCGGTCGGGGCTACAACCGTCTTCTAGGGAATGTAGGGGGAGGCCTAACTACAGACGGCAGCGCAGCAGCAAGGGACGTGCACACAGATACTTGCGGTTCGTGCCGTCGGCCACGTGCGCCCGACCGCCACCCTTTATTAAATACTCTCGGTCCGAGCCCGGCCCAGGGAGTTGACTGTGATACAAACTATAGTACCGGCCGGGTGGCTCACTACATGCTCCACAGAATGTGCAATGGAAACTGCTTCTCTTAGGCTAGGATTTTTAGCTAACAACTTTTCTTGTATACATTCGTTATTCGTGCAACGTACTAGCTGATCCCTGTTTAATGAGCCAGTGAGATTACCAAATACACACAACTTACTCAAACCCCTCAAAGCTGCAATGTAATTGGTTATGGATTCTTGTTTCCCTTGCATCCTACAAAAAAACTTGTGACGTTCTAAAACCACATTTACTTTGTCACCAAAATGTAATTCTAACGTCAACAATGTGGTAGCATAAATATCCACCACTTCTTGCTCTCCTTCACCCCCATTATCTGGTTCAGGCAGCGTTTCATAAATCTTCCGACCCTGTACCCCCAAATTATGTAGCAAGATGTGTTGTTTACGTAGGGCGGTGAATCTTTCCCCCCCTATAGCAATCACATAGGATTAAAACAGTTTTACCCTGTCTTTCCAATGCACATCTGGTTCACCTATCTCATTGAGAAATGATGGAGGCTGGCACATACTTGCAGCAGCCATCATGGTGAAGACCTGGGGACGGAGATCCGGACGTAATAAATATCTAAACCAAAAACAAAAAAATATTAAAGTTCAACTGTTGAGTAAAGGAGGATGAGTACTGTTTATGAGACCCAAAAAGTCTAAAACTCTAGAGACAGTTACAGGATTACAGAATAGATATTAGAGACACTAGGTTGTCTGAAGTCAAAATGTGAATTAATAATTACAAGTGCCTCTCACAGTTCCGAGTTGTGATGCGGAATTCCTTTGAAGTTCAATGTGCTTGCATCTTGGGTTCACAATATACGTGACGATTAGTATAGACAAAAACACAGCTGTTAAATTTTCCAGGAAACTTCAACTGTCATTTTTAAAACACTTATTTTTGTCGATCAAAACTGGCAGTTACTTGATGCAATTTCCAAAGGAAAGATATGCTGTCACTCTATTAATTCTGTTATAAATACTTAGGTGACTCACATATCACTTGCGCTTCCGTTCATTTCCTCAACAAAAGCACTAAATCGCCCAAGAGCAATGGATCCGAGGAGTGCTTCCACAGTGTCGATTTTGCCACTTGCACTTTTACAGGAAAGCATCAAGGAAAACTTTAGCACTCACTGGATCACTGAATTTTTGTTCATGCACATAATAAGAAGACGGACAAATACGTGTAGCGTACTTACGAACCAATTCTGACCCGTAGAGTCAATGCGCGCTGTAAAGATGAAGCGTCTCTTCAGAGTATAATGACTCCGAGAAGTGCATGTGCACCAGCAACTTCCCTTTTTTTCTTCTTGGTATGAACGTAACTTGCAAAATCATGCGCAATGACAGGAGACTGAACTTTTGTTCATACGCTTACACATGTGGAAGGCAGATCCACCAGGGCTCATGTGCACCTTCTTTCCAACGAAACCCTTTAAGATCATGCGCTCTTCACAGAATGAAACGCCTCCTCAGAGTTATTGCGCACAGATATTGTGAGATGGGGTTGAAACGTGCAACACTCCGATTAGGCTGCACTCAAGACGACTCTATTCGTCTCACACAACACAGCTGACGCGCTCGGAAACCCCGCTGGATCTTAGGAGTTCCGATTCTCTTCAGCGATCCAACTGCACCACACAGCGGTCCAAATTTAGGCGAGTCGGTATTCCGTGACTTATTCTTAAATGAAGTCCACAAATCACGAGATAAATTGCAGACAAATGTAGATTAGCGTTTTTTAGGAATCTCCATGCCAAACTTCACGTGAGGTTCAGAATCCTTGTAACTGTGATTCTGACCAGTAATGATAACCAGTGGTATGCTGCAACCAGTATCTTCGAACATGGAGAGAACACACAAAGGGGAGATGGCTGTGCTGCCCCCTACACAGCTGATCGTCGCCAGTGTTGTAAAGTGTAAATGACAAGGAAGAAAACAAGGCGGGTAAAGAAGCTTCTTTATTCAGCCATCCACTCTCCGACTCCAAATGTCAACTGACAGCTACAACATTCCAAGGAGAGCTTCCTTGCAATGTTCAACATAGTGAAGATACAGGGGGGGGAGGGGAACATACCAAGTGACAGAACAGATAAGACAGAGAGGCAAGATACAACACTCGTTTCAAGAAGTGAGGCAAGTCCCTGTAATGTAAACTTGGCCGGCACAGGGATACTACGAATTCCTCATTTAATCACTTCTGGTTTTTGGATTTCAGGTTTGGCAGCTTTTGGCTCGACGTCGCTTTGGTCAAGCAAGAACACATCAGTCCTCTGACACACCTGCTAACATTGGAGCCCTTAGCAGGAGCCAGTTGGGTCGCTTCTATTTCAAGACAGAAAGCAAGGTCGATAAGCACATCCTATGCCTCGATAGGCTCGATTCAGGGGGTGAGTCAAGTCCATGTAACCTAAACATGGCCTGGACAGGGAAGATACGAATAACTCATTCAATCACTACTGGTTTTTGTACTTCGCTTTGATCGAGCCAGTGCACATCAGTCCTCTGATACACCTGCTCACATTGGAGCCCTTACTAGGAGCCAGTTGGGTTTCTTCCATTTCAAGACAGAAAGCAAGGTCAATAGGCACATCCTATGCCTCGATAGGCTCGTTTCAAGGGGTGAGGCAAGTCCCTGTAATGTAAACATTGCCGGCATAGGGAAACTACAAATGGCTCATTCAATCACTAATGTTTTTTGGATTTCAGGTTTGGCAACTTTTGGCAAGACGTCGCTTTGATCAAGCAAGTGTACAGCAGTCCCATGACACACCTGCTCACATTGGAGGCCTTAGCAGGAGCCAGTTGGTTTTCTTCCATTTCAAGACAGAACGCAAGGTTAATAGGCACATCCTAAGCCTCGATAGGCTCGTTTCATGGGGTGAGTGAAGTCCCTGTAGTGTAAACATGGCCGGCACAGAGAAACTACAACTAGCTCATTCAATCACCTCTTGTTTTTGGACTTCAGGTTGGACAGATTTTGGCTGGACGTCGCTTTAGTCAAGCAGGTGCACATCAGTCCTCCGACACACCTGCTCACATTGGAGCCCTTAGCGGGAGCCAGTTGGTATTCTTCCATTTCAAGACAGAAAGCAAGGTCAATAGGCCCATCCTATGCCTCGATAGGCTCGTTTCAAGGGGTGAGGGAAGGAGGGAAGTCCCTGTAGTGTAAACATGGCCGGCACAGGGAAACTAGGAATGGCTCATTCAATCACTTCTGGTTTTTGAATTTTAGGTTTGGCAGCTTTTGGCTGGACGTTGCTTTGATCAAGCCACTGCACATCAGTCCTCTGACTCACCTGCTCACATTGGAGCCCTTAATAGGAGCCAGTTGGTTTTCTTCCATTTCAAGACAGAAAGCAAGGTCAATAGGCACATCCTATGCCTCGGTAGGCTTGTTTCAAGGGGTGAGGCAAGTCCCTGTAATGTAAACATGGCTGGCGCAGGGAAACTACAAATGGCTCATTCAATCACTTTTGGTTTTTGGATTTCAGGTTTGGCAGCTTTTGATCAAGCAAGAGCACATCAGTCCTCTGACACACCTGCTCACATTGGAGCCCTTAGCAGGAGCCAGTTGGTTTTTCTTCCATTTCAAGACAGAAAGCAAGTTATGTTATGTTATACTTTATTTGTAAAGCGCACGTACACCAAATTGGTTTCATGGCGCTACTCTAAAGGGTGTTTAGTCCTGGGATGTTACTCGTATGCCTGTCTAAATAACCATGTCTTTAGGAGCCTTCGAAAACTCATGAGGTCTGTGCAGGATCTGATTTCTAGAGGGAGGGAATTCCAATATCTGGTGCCTAGTATGGCAAACCGTGTTCCACCGAAACGCTTCAATTTGAAGGAAGGTAGAGTCAGGAAATGCATATGGGCAGATCGCAGATTGCGGGCCGGAGTGTATCTTTCAATAATACTTTCAATGAATTTGGGGCTTCTACCATTCAGGGACTTAAAGATAATGTATCCCACATTAAAGGCGCATCTCTGAGTTATGGGGAGCCAATGCAGCTTCCTCAGAAGAGGGGTGTGATGCAGCGCGTACAATAAAAACTATTCTCCTCCCAGGTTACTTATAGGTCATCCAGGGGCAAACTATATTTCTCATATCCACATGACGATGGGGCCCATAAACATCGCCTAACACACACACACTCTCCTGGATTTCCTTTACGAAAATCTGTACTCCTAGGAGAAGCATGAGAACTAAATGGAGAACACTATTTTATGTACCGCTGGAAGAGCCAGGATATCTTATTACCTTAATTTGTCACTTTCTTTTAGTTATTTCTTAAGATATTCCTGCTCATTTGTTTTGTCGATGAATCATTCATTTAAGAAATTAGTTCATAGTGATTAAGACCAGCTGAATCACAATAACCAATTACTGATGTCACAATCATTTAGGAAAATAACCACTGAGTCATTTTGGGTTTAAAGAATCTTAAATTTTATATAATTTTTAAAAGCATGAAAGGAATTTTAATACTTTATTCAATTATTCATTCTTAAATTCAAATATTTATTAAGCATAATCATTTTATTGCAGAAAGGAAATTTTGTCATGAAGCCAAAACCCTAATTACCTGCCTAGCTTCCTAATTTAGCCTAATGATTTCTAACCTAAGTTAGGAATTAGAAATAGCCTGATTCTCATACTCAACTGGAAAATTAAGACAGCAAACAGCAACTTCAGCTCGTCAGCATCAGCTACCTGCAACCCGTCTCATCTAACAGTCTTTCAGCATCTCCCGCTCAGTAAGGGATCGATCAGGACCACCCAGCACTGGAAGCCACCAACACGACTCTTCAACTCCTCTCCTGACTGTGACTGCAACCGCGACTGACATCAATTGACCCCCTCCCACTAAGAGTAGGCCCTATTATACCCTAATTCTAACTTTGCTAACTAACTGTTGCAACATTAATATCACGCTTTTCTTTCATTGGTCCATGCATGTCAGCTTATTCATTCTTTTAATCAAGTTCTCTTGGATTCAAGGGTCCTTGGATCATTTCCTTTCCCATACGCTTAAACATTTTCATCCGATTCGATCAGTTCATTTGTAACTTCTTTCGACACATTTGAGAACTCCGTAGTCATTGTCCTTTCTCTTGAACTTGTTTCCCACGGGACTCTTGCTGATCATCACGGCACGCTATCAGTTCAATTAGGTCACATCAGCCTTGACCATTACTTGCATCTTAGCCTCTCTGTTAAACCACGAGCTCGCTTTCTCCCATTTCATCACGTGTCATGTGTTCCCTTGCGCCTGCGCTACATCTTCCCACTGGCGGCCATTTTATCTCGCCACTCGGTTATACTTTTGAAGCACTAATTTGAGGCAAACAAAACATAATTAAAATAGAGAAAAATAGCCCTTTCGTTTCCCTCCCGTCGTCTACGTACCCCAATTAGTTGTTACCTAGCAGAAGCAACATTTAAGCTGTACCTTACTTACCATCACTATTTGTTTTTGCAACGACACATTTTATTTCTATGAAGCACAATAACATGCATTTATTTTTATTAGTACGCATTTATTTTTACGTTATAATTAGACACACGGACATTCATTAATAGATTATTTAGCACACACATTGGCATATTACCATTCCCACACATACAGTGTTGATTAATACATTTAAACGAACATTTTATTTAATTAATTATAAAATTTGTTAGGGGTTAAAATTTTTTATTTTTTCCTGCTCCATCAGGTGACATGTTGACGCCTATTTTCCTGAAGAATCAGTCTAGCTGCCTGATTCTGTACCAGTTGAAGACTGTGCGTGAGATAAGCAGGAATGCCAAAGTATAGAGAATTGGCATAATCTATATGGGATATCACCATGGCAAGGACTGCCTGTATTTTTGCTTCCTGTGTAAGGAACCTACTAATTTTCCTTATTTTTCTCAACTGGAAAAAACATGTTGAGATTACAGACCCTATTTGAGTCTTCATTGTGAGGTCATTATTAATTATGACCCCCAGTGTTTTAGCAGATATTGAAGGGGTAGGGGGCTGTCCCAGCTCTTTAGGCCAGAAATGGGGACTCCAAGGATTTAAAGGACCTCCTGTTAAAATCACTTCCGTCTTATCTGTATTTAACTTCAGATGGTTGCTGTTCATCCAGTCGCGGATGAACAGCATCGTAGTCTGGAATTCATGGATGGATGTAGGAGAATAACTGATGGAAAACACAAGTTGGAAATCGTCCGCGTAATTAAAAGTGTGAACTTTCCTTTCTTTCAGGGCATAAATCAAAGGAAGAAGGTATAGGTTGAACAAATGGGGGGAAAGTGAGGAGCCCTGAGGAACACCGTGTGAGAAGTTGGCCTGGTATATGCTGTCCACTAATTATAGTGGGCACCTTGCACCAGTCCAAACAACCCCTTATTGGAGATAGGTTAAAGACAACCTTATTGAAAGCTATCCTAGTGGTAGCTATGGAGAGCAGCCTTCAGGCTAAGTCTTGAAGGAATGTAAAGCAGCTTGTTTTACCAGTCTATAATCTCTTGAGTGACCAAATGAAAGAGCACCACACCAGGTATATATTCAAAATATATGTATTTATTGCTAAACACACCCCTCTAGTCTCTTTATGAGGCTAGAGTTCGAAATACATAAGTTAGAAGTTATTTAAACACAGTAATAGCACAAATACACGTTTGGGCCCTAGGGGCGTACCAAACCATATACCAATAAAGTGGTATAAGAACCACGACTGAACTAGACACTAGGCCTAGAGCCTCTAGAAGTGCTTGGACCACAAGGAACCACCCAAGGTAGTGACACAGGGGACCCACGGGAGACGCGTGCAGTGTAAATACACAACCGCGATACGCCGTTGACTTCTATGGAGAAAGTCGTGATCGGGAAATTAGAGAAAGGGACACTTAAAGAGGACTTGGACCAAACCCTTTGAGATCTAGGACTTTGAAGAGTCTCTACCCACGGGAGCACCGGAGTACTCGTGTTACCTCACCCAGGGAAGCCGGGTGCATAGGTGCCTTTCGGGGTCGGGTTTCGTCGTCGATTTGAATGGCGATCTGCTGCAAAGTGCTGCTGGCGACC
The DNA here is from genome assembly GCA_963921515.1 of Calotriton arnoldi. Taxonomy (NCBI): domain Eukaryota; kingdom Metazoa; phylum Chordata; class Amphibia; order Caudata; family Salamandridae; genus Calotriton; species Calotriton arnoldi. The sequence goes on from CAWUFW010000282.1 coordinate 3,481,015, forward strand.
AAGAGAAAAGTGTCCGGGTGGATCCAAGAGTGGATCGGAGTTCTGAAGAACCTGAAAGCAGAGGGGACAGAGTCTGGGTCACTAGCCAGTGACCAGGAAGGCGATGGACAGATGCCCACCGATGTCGAGTGCTTCAGGTGCGTTGACGGTCGTCTTGACTCTTCAGCCACGAGGTCCAGGAGGCGTTGTCGGCGACCAGGAGCAGGATTCGGGCTGGTACACGATGTCTGTCGAGTGCTGAGGTGTCGGCGACCGGATTGGACCCAACAAGCCTTGGCAACGGCAAGTCTCGATGCAGAGGAAGATCGTCGATGGTGCAGACCAGCAAGGTCTGGGGAACTCACCCAGCGAGGGTAAGTGAGGGCAGGCCTGGAGCAACCAGGATGCCAAGTTAGAAAAGATTGGCCTTCGTTAGGGGCTACTAGCCAACGGGCTAGCGACCGCGAAGGAGCCTCGTGACGCCGCACGTGGATCTGGCTTACAGGACACTCGTGGAGTGGGGGCCAGTGATCTTCGGTGCAGTTGGTGCTGGAGGCTAGGGCTACTCGGAGCCCAAAGCACGACTTCTTGGGAGACCCAGAAGAGGATGCACTTGCAAATGTGCTCGGTGTCCAGGGGTCACGGTCTCAAGTCACCCACGATAGCCACGGGCCTCAGCTTTGCTGGGGACTCAGGAGTAGCCTCGGGAAGTCTGAGAATCCACCTCTGGTGATGCGATGACTTCGGCGTCCGACGGGAGCTTCAGAAATGCGAACCGGACAGATGCTTCTTTGGTGCCTGCCAAGCAGGGAGTCACTCCTTGACCCCAAGGGAGATTCTTCTGTCCTCTAATCGTGAGTAGAGCGTCGAAGGTCCAGGATTCAGTTTCAGAGTTTCGTCCAGGGATAATCTAAAGTCCTAAGGACTGGGTTCCTATACTTATACTAAGGATAGGGGTTGGACTACTCTGTGGCCCCACCTATGGGTGGGTCAGGGCAGAGGGGTGGCTACACCCTTTCCCTTTGTCCAGTTCGCGCCAAAGCAGGGCTGCAAGCCCCTGATCCGGTTTGAACTGGGGTATGCACAGGGACACCAAATGTGCCCCCAGTGCAGGACTTCAAAGCACCCGAAAGTGCTCCCGCCCAGCCCCAATACACATTATCCTGTCTGGGGAGGTGGTCACACCTCCCTGGGACAGGAAACCTATTGTCCAGGCCTCCCCTGCCGGAGTTTCGTCCAGCAGCAGGAGGCCAGACTCGTGTCTGTGGCAGCAGCATCCATTTTGTGATGCCAGGGCTTTGGAAAGAAGTTACCGGGCTAGCCAGAGTTAACATGTCTTTCCCTCTAGAAGGGTGGAATGCTACCCCGCCGCCAGAATTGGCGGGGGGTAGTATTCCAAGATGTTTGACACCAAACACGACATGTTTAGGTGCAGCCATTCCAAAGTTAGCATTTTACCGCGAGGTTATAATGCGCTTAAGAGTATATGGTCAGGCTGCACTACAAACAGCATCAGAGATGGGTCTCCGAACGCTGCAGAGGGGCCCTGCTCATGCAGGGGCACCCTCTCACATAGGAACCATGCACTCTGCCTTTAGGATTGATAAGGCCTGCCTTAGGAGTGACTTATAGGTTTATATGTGTGTATGTATTTAGTGATATAGGTAACCTATATCACAGTAAGGGGTGCATGCACCACCTTACCCAGGCTGCAGTAGCAGACCTGTGGTGTCAGTTTGGATGGCCTTCCAGGGGTGGCATAATACATGCTGCAGCCCCTGGCAGGCCTCTGAGGTACCTATGCCCTTGGTACATAGTATACCATATACTAGGGACTTATAAGGGCACTCCAGATCCCAATCAGTGATGTGCCTAAGGCACATGGAAACCATTTTAGAGAGGAAGCAGCTAGGCTGGGGTTCTGATTAGCAGGGCCCCAGCCAGACTAATGTCGAAAAACAGTGAAGCATCAGCAAAAAGTGGGGGTACCCATGTGAAGCAGATCCTACTCTCCTACACACCGTATGTAGTACTCATCTTGGGGGTTGTGAACTGGCCTAGGCGGACCGCCTGAAATCGGTTTCCTAGAAAGGAGCGGATCCATTCAAGGGCTGAGCCTTGGATTCCTGCTTCCTTGACACGGTCGACCAGTATATTATGGTCGACCGTGTCAAATGCTGCGGAGAGGTCCAGCAGCACCAGGGCCTGCGGAGAGCCCCTATCAGCCTCCTCCCAAAGGGTGTCCAATACTGTCAGTATAACTGACTCTGTGGAATGGGCTGGACGGAACCCAGCTTGATGGGCGTCCAGATAATCGGACCACTCCAGAAAGGCCGATAGACTTCTGGCCACATGGGCTTCGAGTAATTTGGCCAGGTAAGGTAACAAGGTAATAGGGCGGTAGTTGGTTAGAATTTTAGGGTCCGCCCCTGGCTTCTTCAGGAGGGGGATGACAATAGCCTCCTTAAAGGTATCAGGTACATAACCCTGGGACAGTGACTCGTTCAGAAGGGACATAGCTGGGCCAGGGAGAGCAGTAAATGCTTCCCTTAGGATCCAAGGGTGGCAGCAATCCCTAGGTGAGCCGGATTTTACTTTTATCAACAAGTCCAAAAATATTTCTTGACTTATTACTGGAATCTGTTCCAAAGTGCAGGAATTCTTAGGTGTTGTTGGACATGCAGGGCTCGAACATATAGGGATACTAGCTTTAATGGCTTTGATTTTATCGATGAAGAAGTTATTTAGAGAGTCACATAGTGTCTGCGAGGGTGTGGGTTTTAGTGTCACTCTGTCGGGGTTAGATAGTTAATTAACTATCGAAAAAAATTATTTTGACCGATTTGTGGAGGTAACAATTTTTGAGGAGAAATATGCGGCTTTCGTGATCAGGATAGTTTTTTTGTAATTTCTAAGTGCAGCTAAGTAGGTGCTTTTATCATCAGGCAAGTATTTACACCTCCTTGCGGCTTGTCGCAGAGCTAATTTTAATTTCTTTAAATCAGGGGAAAACCATCTCTGGGCCTCATGGCGACATGCTCGATGTACTCTCCTAAGTGGGGCATGTTTGTTGCTAGCTGTCAGTAGCCAATCGAATAGGTCTTTCTCACTATGGTTGATAGAAGATTAGGCAGGCGGAATTGTGTTGGTCAGTGTCTCGAAGAATTGACTTTTATCAATAGTGTTCCAACTCCTAACTGATCCAACATCAGGTGAGGGTGTTTTAGACCTGGTGAGATTATTAATAACAAATTTGATTAAATGATGATCGGACCATATGCAGGGAGTGACCACTGGGTTAGTCATAACCAGGTTGGCTGACCATGCCTGGTCAAGTATGTGCCCTTTAATATGTGTAGCAGCAGTAATATGTTGATTAAGATTGAGACCCGTGAGTAAATCCGTTAGTTCAGCTGAATGGGGACCACCTGATGTTTCGTTGGCCCAATAATTAAAATCACCAATCAACAATATTTTTGCATGGTTTGTTATTAAATGTGCCAGCTGTTCACCCAGGGACTGTGGGAACAGTGGCATGTTCTGGGGTGGTCTATAGAGTAGGACACAGACCAAAGGGGCAAAATCAGATTCCAATTTGATCACCAGGTTGTCTACTAGTGGTAAGTCAAGAGAAGTTAGTGCTGTAAATTTAAAATCCTGGTGTATTATGGCTGCTACTCCCCCCCCCACCCCCACCTTCCCCTGAAGGCGGTTGGCTTGGAGGATGTAAAAGTCACTAGGTAGAGCCGCTAAAATATCAGGGGAGGAGTCCTGTGATAGCCAGGTTTCAGTCACCAGCAGGTGATGTATATCCAGTTGGTGTTTTACCATAGAACGGGTGTTAAGATAGATAACTGATAGGACCTGATTTTTGTTTCTATCCTGGAGCTCAGTGCAACTTACAGGATGGCTAGGGTGTAGAATTCGGGAAAGAATGATCTCATTTCCATTATCCCGTTTATAGCCATGCTAGTGCGCGTGAGAGGGTTTGATGCCAGGTCCTTTGAGTGGAGCAGTTTCAATTCGGTAGAAGAATAAGTTATAAATTGGGCATAGTGACTTGCCCCTTGCCCCGTTCGGCCGCAGACGGGCTTGCCTTTGGCGCGCCCGCTGCGCGCGTCCGCTGCGCTTCCGCGTTGCTACTGGCATTAATAGCCGTAGTCAGCCTTAGCTCCTCCCCCTCCTCGCTGATTAGCGCCCTGAATGGGCGTTACACCAGGAAGTGAGTAGAGCCGATAGCGCAAAGGAGATCAGCAGCGCTGTAAATTTCTCAACAATTTCATTTTAAAAACAGTGCAAGCAATTCAATTTTTAAGTTTCAAGCAATCAATGTTTAAAAAAGACGCTATGCGTTTCGAGCAGGGCAGCGGCACCTATCTTAGAATGGTCAATGCAAGGTCAATAGTCACATCCTATGCCTCGGTAGGCTAGTTTCAAGGGGTGAGGAAAGTCCCTGTAATGTAAACATGGGGGGCACAGGGAATCTATGAAGACAAAAGCAGGGCCAATATGCACCCCTGCCTTAATCCATCAGGGGTATCTATTTTTCTCGTTAATGCACCATTTCCCCCCAATTCCACTCTGGTCCATGAGCCTTCATGTAATTGGTTAATCAGTTTTAGCAGACCTGATGAACACTACAATTTCCTCATCTTCTCCCAAAGTAAGTATCTATTAATGGTGCCAAACTCTGTTGATAAATGAATATATGACACGTACAAAGGTTGTTTTTTTTTTTAAAAGGCTTAATTTTCAACTAAAAGATTTAGTTTAAGACAACCGTCCGTTGTTGAATAACCTTTTCGAAACCCAATTTGGACTCCCAGGAGAATATTAGCTCCGCTTATACAATCCTCTAACAACCCTAGGAGGTGTTTTGCATATATCTTACTAGAAATATAAAGTAGCATTATCATACGATAATTTGACGGTAGGTCCTGTTTCCCTTTTTAAAGAAAGGCAACCTTATACTTCCTTTCCAGGTTTCTGGAATACCCTGGCTTTTTATTATAGCCCCAAAAACCGGAACTAATACTTGAGCCCACAATTTTGAATCAATTTTAATTATATCGGAGGAGAGGCCATCTGGGCCTTTGAACTTTGTAGCCCTATTATAATGGTTTCTATCTCCATAACTGACGGAATCCAGTTGCAAACCTCTTCCCCTTGCTCCGACTCCTGAACCCACCCACTCTTTACGCAATCCTTCTTGGTCTCTGTAACTTTATACAACTCCGATAAGTAGCTTACCCAAGTTTCTTCGAGTACCAAGGCTGCTACAATACTTTTTGTCACCCCCAGCACTAAATTTACTATGGTCCATAAACGTTTGTATTTCCCCTCTCAACAAAACTATTGCTTTAATCTATGTATTATCCTTCTCTCCCCAAGCAATTCTTCTAATCTTTTTAATATAAGTTCTCTTGTAGCCTTTAATTAAATGCTTCCTGTTTACCCCACCTCCTTTAAAAGCTTCCCTTATGTTCTTATTTAATTCTACCTTAGCCTGTTTTTTGCACAGTCCATCGGATCCTTCCGACCCCTTCCACCTTTTATATCTTCTGCTGCCATATTGCTTATGGAGGTAAGTAAGGTCTCCTACTTGGGTGCCATAAGCTGTGGCGTTAGAGAGGATTGTACTTGCAATATTTCCTTTTATTCTATTTTGTGTCGGTATGCCAACTTGTACCAAACGATAATTCTTTTAAATCCTTTGCTGACCTTTGTCTTGAATTTGGCCTACATAATGGGAATAGGTGGCAGTACCAACAACTCCGCAGTAGCCGTAAGGGCAGATTAGGTGCACAGCTAGGCATAGTCCTCGAATCACCAATCATGCACTAAGTAAAGGATAGAACTTTCTGAGGATTTCTATAATGGGTCTATATAATTTGCTCATCCACAAGGATTTCTCTGACTCCTCATTAGAGTCCATGAGACACTTCTGGAAACCTATTCTGGGTCACACATACACACCTAGAAGGTGGGCGAGCCCTCTGAATACACATGACCCACTGGTCAGGGAATTACATACTAGTTCAAACTTCTTAATTATTGGTATTGGTTGCCATTAGAACTATGTAAGGCCCGACTCTTACCAAACTCGAACTGTTGAGATGTAATATGGTAGGATGCAATATACTGCGTATATTGTGGAGCTGCCCCAAAATTATTTATTTCTGGTCTGAGGTGTGGGAGACATTAGGGTCACATAAGGATATAGACTTAACACCGTCCATATGTGGTTTATGTGACCAGCAGATTGGAGGGTTTAACCACAAAGGCCGTTGGTGCTGTTTTGATGTGGGCCATGACGTCTTGCCTGGCCCCACCCCTCTGTTTTCATCTTTTTTTTACCGGGGTCTAATAGACTATCTGCCCTTCCTCTAGGGTATAAATTGGCTAATCCAAGAATGGGAGATTATATTTATAAATAGGTCCCTATTTGGTGGTACCTAGAGTAATTAGGGCTTGTATATTAAATGTTGATTATGGGCTTCAGTACTGGTTGAGCCAACCGTGAAATGGCAAGTATAGATTTGGTGCTTGGCCTGAAATGCAGCCTAGTTGACATATTAAAAGGATACCCCGATTCGTTTAATTCTAATTGCCAAAGTTAACTAACTGTAAGTCCTTAATTTAATGTTGTGCCTGTAAGTTAAAGTGTCCCCAGTGATTTAATGCAGGTAGGTGTGCACGACTGAGGTGACAAGTGAAATCGTAAGCCCAGGCCTGCCTTGCAGTCTGGCATAACAGATGACACGGTCCGATTGGACTTCGAAAGTAAACCCACTTGCCAAGGTACAAACTTAATTTTATTACCTTACAGATGCCCTACAGTCTTCCCCATGTGCCAAGAGGGTAGGGTGCCTGGTTTTAAAAAAACAAGGTGTGTATAAATTGTGTTTGACTTGACCTTGTAGGGTGAAATCTCCAAAGTCGTTTTTCCCAATTGTAGGCTATTCGCCCCATACACAACCATGGGAGATATATGGGAGGAAAATCTATAATTTTCCACATGGAGCTTGCTTTAAAAGTTGTGTAAAGTGTCAATTGTATAGTTCCATTAACTCCAATATTGGATTTAATATAGCTATTTTTTTTAAAGTAGCTTTAGAAGCTTACTTTTTAGGTTGCATTAAACATATCTTTAGTGGCCTTATCTGATTTTGTGTTACAGGTTCAACGCTGAGGCACACAAGTAGATATTGTGGGAGATGTGTTAGAAGGGGATGGTAAGAAATATGCTGTTCTCCCAGATTCCAGTACTTTCTCTTATAGAAAAGTTAGGAAAATATGTATTTTAGCCAAAGTTTACAAGGGCCTATGGGTAGAAAACACTTGCAAAGTCCACGCTAGTCACACTACCTGGACTGTGCTGGATGTCTAGTTTACAGAACTGTGTTTGTTACATTACCCTGAATATCAGCCAATCACAGACTCGAAAAACCACAGTTTGAAAAAAACTAGTTTTGGGATGGGAAAAATTGATGTTCAATGTTGTGGTGTGTGCCTTTTTCAATCGCAGTCTTTAGGACCACCCACACAAATGGGGAACCATTTTAATTTGTGGGGATGTTGGGTAGTTTGAAAATTGTTGTTTGCAAAAGATCCATAATTTGCCATCACAAAATTTAAAGAGCATCTGTGATTTTAGCCAATTAGGCAAAGTATGAAGTTTGAATGGCATTGTGGGAAAATGAGTGGATCAATGCTATTACATCACCCCGGACACCTAAGGGTGTTCAGTTGTAATAAATGTGAGGGGTGGTTGTTGTTCCTTTAGGGGCCCGTGCACCACTGAGGTACAGAAATAATATTATCAAAATATTGAACCCATGACTATTGGAGTTGAGCAGTAAATCCATGTCATGTCAGCAACCAGTTTACGTGACATTCACATATTGACATTCACATGCCAATTCCATTCACAATGCATATCTACAGATGCTGGGTAAGGCCGTCCTAAATTTGCTAAGAGCATGTCCCAAACTTGTAAGGATGGTACGTTTTTGCCCAAAGGGTTCTTTGTGACAATGTGTTGCATGTCCCATATGCCATTATTTGCAGGACTGTAAGTGTAATGCACTTGTCATATGGGGGATTAAAAATCTAGCACGTTTTGACAGAAGATGAAATGGCTATCAGTTAACAAATATGAACCATATGTGTAGTTTTGAGTGCAGAATTCTGTGTAATGTTATTGAGGCTGCAGTTGGGAAGGTAGCCATCAATACAGAATAGTAAAGATAGGACAGCACCAATGAGGGACTCATTAGCAAAGCACATTTACTTTGGGTAATTACTAAATCAGCTTCAGGCCTTCAAAATGTGACTGAGGCTTGTTAATTGTAGTGCTAAATTTAAACAAACCTTCTACCCTAATCAAACTCAATATGTCTTGTGAGTATTCTGCAAATTCTAAACTTAGTTACGTACTTTTGGATTAACACAGCAAGTGCTTAGTCATTAACTTGTTACATGTCTGTGAATTAATGTGAGCACTTTAATCATGTTTGTGAATATGAGCAAATGCACGCACATGTGTAATGTATATAAGGCAACATCAATTAAACATTAACCTAATAGCAAATTAAAGTGCATTGGGCAGTTTTGGGGGTTCACTTCTACTGTTGGGAAACACCTTAAATCCTTCAATTTTTTCCTGCTACTATTGCACTAGAAAAATATGCATCAGACCTGCATCAGCACTCTCAGCCTATGTACATCACCATTATATCTCTCAATCACCATCTACATTTTAATAATTTAGGGATTTTATTTCAGTGAAAGTTTTCAAATGTACTTAGGAAAGACACTAAATAAAAGCCAAACTCATGTTGGTTGCACCGTGTTACAGTTGTCATGGTTCTTATGTAATTCTTAAGTCTGTGTGGTTGGATTAATAAACACCATAATGCAATGACAGTGTCTTTAACATTAGTTGTGAATGTTGTATCCGGTTGGTACACAATCCCACATCCTAAAACAAATCCATCTGTGTAAAGAATGCTTTCCAGTAACCACAAACAGTGTCAGACTTTCTTTCTCGGGGATGTTGAGAAATTGGACTTTGTCCTTGCATGTCCATAATGATATATCCAGGTCTGTACAAAGGAATACAACAAAAAGTTATTTTTCAAATGTTTATTGTAATTTTTTACTCTTGTACATAAAGTGTGCAGCAATTTAGACAAACATGAAATAAAACTGTTACTAATGAAGCCAGAACTGTGAACAGCACACATATTTCTATCACTGTGAACACATTATGATAATAGCGCCTATCTATCATAATAACTCTATTCACTACACTGAGAGCATAATGGGGTTATCCATCTGCCTTTTGGGCCTGTTATGAAGATCCCCTACATACTTTTGCACAGCCAGCTGTGCTTTCTTCAACCATGGAACTTGTGCAAGTCCCTTGTTCTCAGATTGAAAATATGCACACTTTTTTGTGTAAAGTTGTGCTGGACTTCTTTCAAAATACTGCTTTCAGGCCTGCAGGGCTATGTAGGACATCCGCTGGTTCGATGTGTGTGTTGTGATAGCTCCTGGATGAACGACATCTCAATGTCTCGTAAGATGGGCCAGTTTATCTAATACAATTTTCACCTACTCTCGCCCACAGAGTGATGATAAGTGCGTGCTTAGACAGTCAATTAGTCTAGCTTTTATTGAAAGTCACCTCCTTCCGAACACATATCATTTCCAGGCATTATGTTTTCGTACAAGGTCTGCACACATTGGCATGAGACTTTTCGGCAGCCAGTTCAAAATCAATTATAAGAATATGTTGATGTTATGTGTGTGAAGCACGGTCGTGTTAACTGTGCAGCTCTGAAAACATTCACTTGCGCTAATTTATAAAACAGAAATCAAAATTGAGAGGGGGTACAAGACACTTGACACAATGTTTTTCTGTTATTATGTGTGATATCTTCAGTTAACCTTGGCTTTTTTACCCAACTTAACTCTACTGGTGGGTTTTTGATTGTGTAAGAAAAAGTTACTTCCCTTTGGCAATGATCTTTCTGGTGGATACACCATCTACCTGCAGATTCCTCACCTGTACAATGATCCTTGACACCATTTTGGATCCGGAAACTTCAAAGTTCTCTAAGCATTGGTAGGGTGTGCCTGACGATTTAAATGACATGCCTGATTTCGTAAAGAATGGATCTAGCAAAGAAACTATGTGGACGTACTCCAACATCTAGGTTAAATGCTTTGCCTAACATTGTAATGAAAAAAAGAACAATTGATGGGCAGAATGTTGAACAATGTCAAACATTCACCCCAGTACAGAGATCTGGGCCTAAATCTGTTGTTTTTTGCTCCCCATGGCCTTCCAGTTTAACCCAGCCATATGCAAATCAGTCTTGTCCTGTTCCCCATGGGAATAGGCCAGCCCAAACTGCCAGGCCAGGTTCTCCCTCGACTGGAAAACAAGCATCCTAGAACCGGTTTCAGGGTTTCACCCCTCATCAGCCAGGCTAGCTTGACTCCAGTGGCATGGAGAGCACGGGATCCATGTCTAGGCATACCCGTCCCACTCGGGGTGACAAATGCAAAAAGAACAATTGATGGACAGAATGTTGAACAATGTCAAACATTCACCCCAGTACAGAGATCTGGGCCTAAATCCATTGTTTTTTCCCCCCCCATGCCATTCCAGTTTAGCCCAGCCATATGCAAATCAGTCTTGTCCTGTTCTCCATGGAAACAGTCCAGCCCGAACTGCCAGGCCAGGTTCTCCCTGGGCTGGAAAACAAGCATCCTAGTGGCAAAGTGAGCAAGGGACCCACGTCTGGGCATACTCTGCCAACTTAGGGCGAACAAAACAAACACAAGGAGATGATGGGCGGAGCGCTGAAACTTTTCAGACACTCACCCCCAATCACAGATCTGGGTTAAATCCATCATCGTTCTTTAGCTCACTTTGCCACCCCAGTTCAGACCCAGCCATATGCAAATCAGTCTTTGAAATAGTTGGTTTAAGCTTTGATTGGCAATAGACTGAACTATTACAACACATACAAAGGTTACAGCATCTTTTGGACATAAACTGCAGATTATCCAGAATTCTGCAGCAAGAGTGCTTCTCATTATGTCCAGGTCAGAACACATCACCTCAGCACTTTACTTTGGCTGCCCATCAGGCAGAAATGCCTGATAAAGGACGTCTGCTGTGGTCACAAAGCTTTACACTCTAGTAAACATCAAATATCTATTTAACTGCATACATTAAGCGCTAAATGCCCTCTGAATCCCTTTGTTCTTCATCAGCCTTTCTAGTTCTAGTTCCCAGATTCAGACAAACACAAATGGGAGAGAAGATTTGTCACAGATAATGCTTGAAATGTGCGTCCCCTCCCTCTTCGAGGGGAAACGAGCTTACTGCACTTTCGTAAACTGATAAAAACGTATGTTTTCTATTGCTTCTTCATCTCTGTTGCATTATGGAGCGCTACCGCCAGGATACACTTGAGTACTGAAAATGTTTCCTAGCTATCGTAACAGAAAGTTTCAATTCTATAAAGGACTCTGAGGCGAGGATTACGCTATTCTTTCTTCACTTTATTGAATAGCAGCCATTAAAAGTAAACACAAGAAACTATCATTCCCATGAGTCCTTGGGAATGTCACAAAACACACAACAATAGAGTCCAACAGGTAGACTGTCGACTTTCAACCAATCAGGAGACTCCAGCCGTATCATAGTCCCTTGTCACTGGCCTTCCTCCTCTTTCATCGCGCGGGATCAGCCTCCATCAGCAATTGATGAATCCTGTTTGCTTGCGTCCATTCCTGAAATCAAATGACATATTTTTAGGACACAGCCATGGCTAATGATTAGCCCTGAAAGGGAAGGTGGCACAATCATGAATCCATGAGTAAACGACATAGTTACAATAAAATACAGAACAGATATATACTTGAAACATTACTTACTCCACAACGAGGGTGGGGAGGTTCCAGATGTAGGCAAACCTTGGGTTGGATAATCATTGCCTCCGAGTCCTTAATAGAATTAAAACTTACCGTTACGATAGCTAGGACATTTTTCATTCTATGTCCGAACCGGAGGCGAGGATTATGCTAGTTTAAAGCTTACTTACCACCAAGTGGGCCATCTGCAGAACCGGTTTGAAGTAAAACCGTTTCAATGTAGAGTCCGAAGACCAGTCTGTAGCATTTAGTATATCTTCCAGACGAGCCTCTAGGGCAAATGCTTTAGAGGCTATCGCCCCTCTGGTAGAATGAGCTCCGAACACCCTCAGGTCAATGCCTGCTTCCTGCATCACCCACCGTACCTACCGAGCAATCGTGGGGGAGAAAACAGCTCTGTGTGGTTTCCGCAGAGGAATGAGGAGCTGCTGTGCGCCCGGGGGGGGGGCGGAATTCCTCTGACATCTCTTCTTAGGCCTTGAGACAAGACACCACACACAACTTGGGGAAATCCGGAAAGGCCAGATACGAGATGGATTTCGTTCCACATTTGGTTCGTCTTCTGATCGTGAAAGTAACCCCAGAGGGGGAGAAGATCCTATCGGAGACATCCAGGGCTCTGACATCAGATACCTGCCTACAAGAGAGCAGGCAAAGGAGCATGGCTAATTTTGCCGAAAGTTCCTCCCTGGAGAGGAATCTATTCGGTTGCCAAGAAAGGAAAAGATTGAGAACCAGGTTCACATCCCAGAGAGCTGAGTATCTTGGCTCCGGGAGTAGAGAAAGTCTTATCCCCCGCAGGAGGCAGCTGATGCAGCGCGTACAATAAAAACTATTCTCCTCCTAGGTTACTTATAGGTCATCCAGGGGCAAACTATATTTCTCATATCCACATGACGATGGGGCCCATAAACATCGTCTAACACACACACACACTCCTGGATTTCCTTTACACCTTTGTGAAATTCTGTATTCCTAGGAGAAGCATGAGAACTAAATGGAGAACACCTTTTTATGTACCGCTGGAAGAGCCAGGATATCTTGTTACCTTAATTAGTCACTTTCTTTTAGTTATTTCTTAAGATATTCCTGCTCATTGTTTGTCGATGAATCATTCATTTAAGAAATTAGTTCATAGTGATTAAGACCAGCTGAATCACAATAAACAATTTCCTATGTCACAATCATTTAGGAAAATAACCACTGAGTCATTTTGAGTTTAAAGAATCTTAAATTTTATATAATTTTAAAAGCATGAAAAGAATTTTTAATACTTTATTCAATTATTCAATCTTAAATTCACAATTTTATTAAACATAATCAATTTATTGCAGAAAGGAAATTTTTGTCATGAAGCCAAAACCCTAATTACCTGCCTAACTTCCTAATTTAGCCTAATGATTTCTAACCTAAGTTAGGAATTAGAAATAGCCTGATTCTCATACTCAACATGAACCAACTGTAAAATTAAGACAGCAACAGCAACTTCAGCTCGTCAGCATCAGCTACCTGCAACCCGTCTCCTCTAACAGTCTTTCAGCATCTCCCGCTCAATAAGGGATCGATCAGGACCACCCAGCACTGGAAGCCACCAACACGACTCTTCAACTCCTCTCCTGACTGTGACTGCAACCACAACTCTCGAACTGCCTGGAACTTGTGTACCCCTCCCACTAAGAGTAGGCCCTCTTATACCCTAATTCTAACTTTGCTAACTAACTGTTGCAACATTAATATCACGCTTTTCTTTCATTGGTCCATGCATGTCAGCTTATTCATTCTTTAATCAAGTTCTCTTGGATTCAAGGGTCCTTGGATCATTTCCTTTCCCATACGCTTAAACATTTCCATCCGATTCGATCAGTTCATTTGTAACTTCTTTCGACACATTCGAGAACTCCGCAGTCATTGTCCTTTCTCTTAGACTTGTTTCTCACGGGCTCTCTGCTGATCATCATGGCACACTATCAGTTCAATTAGGTCACACCAGCCTTGACCGTTTCTTGCATCCTAGCCTCTCAGAGACATCACGAGGTTCCAGATTTCTTCAATCTCATCCCGTACCACGTGTCCCCTTGCGCCTGCGCATATCTTCCCACTGGCGGCCATTTTATATCGCCACTCGGTTCTACTTTAGAAGCACTAATTTGAGGCAAATAAAACATAATTAAAATAGAGAAAAATATCCCTTTCGTTTCCCTCCCGTCTACGTACCCCAATTAGTTGTTACCTAGCAGAAAGCAACATTTAAGCTGTTCCTTACTTACCATCACTATTTGTTTTTGCAACGACACGTTTTATTTCTATGAAGCACAATAACATGCATTTATTTTTATTAGCACGCATTTATTTTTACGTTATAATTAGACACATAGACATTTATTAATAGATTATTTAGCACACACATTGGCATATTACCATTCCCACACATACAGTGTTGATTAATACATTTAAACGAACATTTTATTTAATTAATTATAAAATTTGTTAGGGGTTAAAATTTTTATTTTTTCTGCTCCATCAATCCCCCTTTGGTGATTTTTAAATCACCACATAAAACCCAAGTCATACTTCTTTTCAGGCAGCATGTCTTTCATCCTTTGCCTTCTGTTATTTATACATCTGTTTCTTCTTCATCTTGCCTTTTAGTCTCTTTGTACATGCTTTCTTTCATTTTCTCCAGCTCAATTTCACCCATTTCTCTCTCTCTTTCTCTTATTATTCTGTTATTTCTTCTTATCTTATTCTGTCTTACTTTTCTCTTTATACATGTTATTACTATTTTCAACATCATTGCTAATAATATTATTATAGTTGCTACTATTATAACTTTCCCTATCACTAGTCTACTCATCCTAGTTAACCAATTCGCTACTGAGGAAAACCCTCTACCAAGTTTTCCCAAAACACTTTCAACCTCCAGTGGAACTAGTTCTTTGTGCAAACTTGTAATATTTGTAATATACTTCTGTATATTTTCACTGTTATCAGGAATGTAAGTACAACAATGTTGGACTTTCAACATTCCACAGACTCCACCCTCTTTTGCCAAAAGAATATCAAGGGCAAGCCGATTTTGCATCACCATAGCTCTCATGGCAACCATTTCGGTATTTACCATTAAGAACCCTCCCGCAGTATCTGTAGATAAACGATCTACTACTGTGGATAACTTCCGAATTTTAAATGCATTCAAAGATATTCCCACTGCTGGTATCAATGCTCCAAAAATATCACCTACAATTTCTGAAAAACTTTCCCTCTTTCTACGTGTAAATCTATTAATCATCTTGTATGTTCCCTTTTCTTCTCTGTCCATGTGAAAATTTTTGGAAAGACCAGGCCTACATAGCAAGTTCCATACCAATGGTCCGGTAACCTGTAATAAGCTCTATTCCCACAAATATAATAGATACCTGGAAATATTGGGTCCTTTCCACCTTTGAATCCCCAACCTCCTAGAATTTGATAATTGTCATGGCAGATACTGGAACCTACAAAGTAATTGTCATAGACTGTCTTATTTCTCCTAATGCACAACTTTCCTGTTTGCGGCCAGTCTAAAGTCATTGCTGCATTTATCTTTTTCCCTTCATGATTTCCTTCCTCAAACGTCCATAAGCGTTTTCCTTCCTCTTTTATTGCTTCTTTCTGAAACTTCATTCTTCTTTCTTCAACCATATCTAAAAATACCTTTTCTTCTTTCTTTAACTCACAGGTAAGGTTGTTACTAACTATTTCTTCTAACGTTAATTTTCTATGTTCTAAAAGAATTCTCCTAAAACTTTTGCTGGTTTTACTTTGTTAAGTTCTGGTACTACTGGAATGTTTGCAAAAATCTTATCTATATCAGTATAATAAGATTCTAATCTACCTGTTTTATAAAATAAACTTGCTATTACACTACATGTTATTCCATAAGTCAAAGGTAGGTGATGATAAGTCACACCTTCGGATACTGATGCAGGCAACTGCATACAAACATAACAATCTCTTACGTCCATTGTTTTTACGTACTCATACAACAACTTTGTAAAAACATTCTTTGAGAAATCTGTTACTGACCTATCCTTATGCAACTCTGCACTACTTCTTAAAATAACTGGTTCTTTAATATTAGTTTCCTTTTCTGGTTTAGTATCATTCTTTGCTTCTATCACAGCTACACTAATAAGAATTGTGATTGCTAAAACTATCCATATGGTCATTAATAATCCTGTGCAAAAGCAGCACATTTTGCACCATCTCTTTATAAATTCACATTTATCTTTTCTATCCCTATTATTTTCCATTTTTCTTTTTCTATTTGTTAAGTTTCAGAAAATTGTGTCACTACACCTCAGAAATGACTTAGATGCCACTCTGCTTTCAAAAGTCTTTGCTTGGTACTTTCTTTAATTCTCTCCAGAATTCTTTCGTTGTCACATCCGGTGATTTGTCACATCCAGTAAATTTGTCACGTCCGGCAGAAGCACTATAAGTCTTCACTTCAGTTTTGTTGCATCTCACCTTTTCCCATCCGACTTCTCAGTCTCTGGTTTCCGTGAGTGTTTTCTTCTTCTTCTTTGTAATCAGTTAGTGCAATATACAGCCACTCAGGTGACTTAAATTTTGAATTCACTTTCTTTGTCCTTTTGGACTTTTGTAATCTTTTTCCACTGGGTTTTTCTTGTCCCTTTTGACTTGTTACTTCATTTACTTGTTCAGCATCTTCGTCTTCCGCTCTTATTATTCTATATCTCAATTTTCTTACATAGCTGTTGGGCCAATTATCTCCTTTTCTTGGCCTTTTGGCTTCACCTTCTCTTTCTTCTCTTTCTGATTTCCAATTTCTTTTTCTTGATTCAGTCTTTGCTTTTTCCTCTCCTCCACTTTCTTCGTTTCTGTTTCAACTGTCTCACTATTGTCTCTTATTTTGAAACTTATAATCTCGTCATCTCCTACTGGTGGATCTGTCTTCTCCTTTTTGTTTTCCCTTATTACTGTCCCTCCTCGGGGTTCTTCCGATTTGGTGTTTTTCTCCTTTTCTGTTTCTAAATTTCCCTGTTCTCCTGTTTCTCTATCTATCCCTACTGCTCCTCGGGGTTCTTCTCGATTTTCTAACTTTTTGTGTACTTCTTTCCCTACTTCATCTATTAATATTGTTTCTGAAGGATTTCCACCATAACTTGTACTTGGTTGTTCATCTAACTCAATTTCTTGCTCAGTTTCTTCTCTAATTGGTTTATAACCCCAAGTTCTCTTTCGGAATTCTTCCCAGTTTGCAGCTGAATCATCAGATCCTGAAGTTGTGTCAGATATTTCCAGATGTCGACTTACAGGTCGATCTTCAAGTTCTGGAACTTCTGAATTTCTTTCTTCTTCTTCTTCTTGTTCCTCTTCTTCTCTAGAGGTGTTTTCCGTTGGGGTTTCCAGATGTCGACTTTCAGGTCGATCTTCAAGTTCTGGCACCCTTTCTTTTATCTTGGTTGTCCCAGCCGTTAAACTTTTATCCCACACTTCCAGACGCCGACTCACATGTCGATCTGTAGGTTCTGGAATTCTGATTGTGTGGCTGGCATGAACCCAGTTCTTCACTCCTGCACACTTGACAGCAGTCGTTGTCACTAGGATTACCTGTCTTGGCTCATCCCAACGTGGAACTAGACAGTTTCTTCTCTTGTGGACTTTTATGCGGACCCAGTCTCCTGGATTCAAGTCGTGGGCTGGTTTTCTTTCAAGAGTGGTCGCATCCGGTCCAACCTGATGAAACACAGAATGCACCACATCAGCCAGTCCCTTGCAATAATCCAGTACTAGATCATCAGTTATAGTTAATAACTTGTTGACAGGTACGTGTGCTTGTCTCATTGCTCGTCCCATGATCATTTCATGAGGACTGAGTCCCGTTTTCTTTTCTGGGATGCTTCTGATGGTCATCAGAACAAGAGGCAGTGCATCCGGCCATTTGAGTCCTGTAGCTTGACACATTTTTCCTAATCTGTTTTTAATTGTTCCATTAATCTGCTCTACTACCCCAGAAGCCTCTGGTCTGTAGGCACAATGCAATTTTTGTTTAATACTCAGAGCTTCACAAATCAATTGGATCAACTCATTTTGGAAATGTGTTCCTCTATCTGTCTCAACCGTGACTGGAAAACCATACCTTGGAATGAACTCTCGCAGCATAAGTTTTGCCACTGTTGTTCCATCATTCCTTCTTGTGGGGTATGCCTCCACCCAACGAGAGAACAAACAGACGACCACTAGAACATATCTTAATCTGTTACTAGGGGGCATCTCAATAAAGTCCATCTGTATTCTTGTGAATGGACCTCCTTCTCGTCCTATTGTTCCTAGACTCACTACGGTTTTTCTTCCTGGGTTAAACTGTTGACAAATAAGACATCTTTGACAAAGACTTTCAGCAATGGCTCTGAATTTTGGGTTATACCAGGTCTGTCTAAAAGTCTGATCATTGCATCTCTCCCAATATGAGCTTGTCCATGGTACATCCGTGCCATGTCTGCAATCATGCTATCAGGCATAACTGGTCTTTCATCTCTGTATACCCACACACCATTATTTTCCTGTCTTCTACATCCTGCTTTTATCCAGTAATCTTTTTCCTCATCTCTTGCTGTTTCTTGTAACTGCCTTACTTCATCCCATGTTTCAACAGTATTAGTGAAAAGCAAAGGACAAGAGACATGCTCCCTTTCTCTATTTTTGTTCAGGGACGCCATGTTTTCCGCACAATATCTAGCGATCTCATCAGCATAATTATTGCCGACCGCTATGTAATCTTCGTTTTCTTATGCGCCTTGCACTTCACTACAGCTATTTGTTTAGGCAACTGTATCGCCTCAAGCAGTTTTTTAACATACTCTCCATTTCTGATAGGTGTTCCTGCAGATGTCAAAAATCCTCTTTGTGACCAAATCTGACCAAAATCATGTACGATGCCGAAACCATATTGGCTATCGGTCACAATCGTGATTCGTACATTTTTCCCCAATTTACATGCTTGAATCAAAGCAATTAGTTCCGCAACTTGGGCAGACCTAACTCCTTTCAGACAAGACGCTTCCATCACAGTTGCCACTGTGCATACTGCGTAAGCTGCGCTTAACACTCCTTCTTTTGTGCGTAAACATGAACCATCTACAAACATGACATAATCCGATTCCTTTAATGGTTCATCTTTTATGTCAGCTCTTTGTTTTGTGCAATATTCCAGCACATTCAGACAATCATGATCTACTTCGTCTTGTTCAATTATACTCTCTTCATCTGGCAATGATGTAGAAGGATTTACATTTATGCATCTATCTATGGTCACATTTTCAGCACTCAAGATGACTTTTTCGTACTTAGTCAGCCGACTATGTGTCATGTACTGTGTTTTTGTTCTTGTCAAAAGAATTTCTACTGAATGGGGAACATACACTCTCAGTGGATACCCCATCACTATACCTTCACTTTGTTCCAGACTTACACAAGTAGCAGCAACTGCTTTCAGACACCCAGGCAATGCTTTTGCTATAGGATCTAAAACAGCTGAGAAGTAAGCGATAGGCCTCTTCATGGTCCCGTGTTTTTGTACCAGTACTGAAAATGCACATCCATCTCTTTCACTGCAGTATAACTCAAAATCCTTCTCATAATCAGGCATGCCTAATGCAGGGGCCTCACACAGTTTCTTTTTCAATTCTTTGAAAGATTTCATTTCTTCTTTGTTTAACTCAAAAGGGTCTTTTACATCTTTCTTTGTCAATTTTTGTAAGGGTTTTGCAATCAAAGAAAATCCACTTATCCACTGTCGACAATATCCAACCATTCCCAAAAACATTCTTACCTCTCTTTGAGTCATTGGTGCTCTCATTCCTTGAATCATTCTTACTCTTTCTGTCGCTATTTTCCGCACTCCTTTCTCAATTTTATGTCCTAAATACTGGACTTCTTTCTGACAAAACTGTAATTTTGAAGGAGACACTTTATGTCCTCTTTTCTCTAAATGGTTCAGCAAAGCAATTGTGTCACTTACACATGCTTCTTTGGTTTTCGATGCCACCAATAGGTCATCGATATACTGCACCATCACTGATTTTTCTGGCATCTTCAAATCTTCCAGAGATTTCTTTAGAATCTGATTAAAAATTGAGGGGCTTTCTGTATACCCCTGTGGAATTCGGCACCATGCCAAAATACGCTCTCCGAAACGGAATGCAAATAATGGCTGGCTATCTGGATGCAAAGGAATAGAAAAAATGCGTGACACAAATCTATCACAGTGTACCACTCAGCTTCATGCGGAATTTGATATAGAATCACTGCAGGGTTTGGCACTATTGGACAGCATGGTACAACTATTTTGTTTATCTTTCTCAAATCCTGTACTATTCTATATGTTCCATTTGGCTTTTTCAGTCCCATAATAGGTGAATTACATGGACTGCTCATGATTTCTTTCAGAATTCCTTGTTCAATCATTTTATTTATCACAGGAGTTATTCCTTCAATTATTTCTGGAGTTAATTTGTACTGTGGCGTGTTTGGATAAATTATCCCTTCTTTCACTGTCACTTTTACAGGATCAACTTCTCTCATTAACCCAATGTCTTCACCTGTAAAATCCCACACACTTTCTTTTACAGCACTTTTTAGTTCTTCTGGAAGTTTTTCTGCATCAAATGCAGGAAACAAACCATTCGTTTCAGGTTCTTGATTCATCAAAGTTACTTTGTACAAAACATCTTCATCTGAAGTCTGAAAACCTATTCCATCTGGCGTACAATAAATTGTGCAATTCATTTTACACAAAAGGTCCCGACCTAAAAGATTTACAGGACTACAGTCGCACACTACAAATTTATGCATTTTGCTAAAAGAACCAATTTTTACTTCTACCAATTCAGTAAGTGGGGTTTTAATCTGCTGATTGGCTACTCCTACCACTTGGATGTATTCACCTGAGAGAGGAAGGTTCGGAATTTCCACTGACCTAACAGTAGAACGGGTAGCTCCAGTATCGACAAGGAATGTTACGTTTGCACCATTCACTTCTCCATCCACAAAGGGACCAGACTGATCTACCTCTAGAGTTGCGCCAAGCACGCACTCTTTCCCCTCTCCTGCGCACCGTCAGAAACTTTCATCCGGGTCATCCTCACTCTGACGCAACCAATACTGAGAAATGTTAGCTGCTCGCGGCAACTGTGTTACCTGCTCTCCTCCGTAGAATCCTGTTTCTGTACTGTATCTTTGCTGGTTAACAATGTTGGGAAGTGGTGGTTGTGGCACCTGACATTGTTGAACAACTACCTCATTCTGCACCTGTGGAGTTAATGATTGATGTTCCGGATTAGGTTTAGGTGGGAACTTACACTCATTCCTCCAATGCCCTAATTTTCCGCAATTATGACATGGCCATTTCTTCTTTGCCTCTTCTAGACTCACCTGTCCTTTTCCTTTACCTATGTTTGGTCGCATCTTATTCTGTCCTGATTCATTTCCATTATTATTGTCCAATTGGGCTTCTTGTTTTTCTGCCACTTTCACTTGTGCCCACATCGCCTTTTCTTTCAATTTACGCTGTTTACTTTCTATTTCATCACTACAATACTTAGCATACCTCAACACCTCATCTACACTTCCATTTTGCCAGTTTATCATATGTTGTTTAATCATATCGCTTATTTCTTGTTTCAGGCCAAACACAAATCGGTATACAAAATGACTCATGTCCTTTTCACTCAATTCCTCATAACCGCTATACTGCTTGAAAACCAATAACAAACGTTCATAATATGCATGTACAGACTCCTTACTTTCCTGTGTAGTTCTATCAATCTTAACCCAATCTGTCTCTTTGGGAGGAATCTTATTCTTCAAAAAGGTAATCACTTTGTCGTATTTCTTCATCACATCTGGTCCTGGAGCTCCCGTCTTAGGATCTCGTGGATATTCTGTAGTTGGCCAGTCAACTGTAATCTTACATTCTGACCACAGATCCGTTGGTACCACTATGTCAAACAATCCATCCAAATCTATCCACAACACTTTTGAGACCTTTACAAACCTTTCTACCTGTCGGTACCATTCAACTGGCTTCTCTCTTAGTTTTGGAAAGTCATTTGTAAATGACAGGATGTCCTGCCTAGTCCATGGAACATGCACATAACTACCACCTGGAGTTTCTCTCATAGGGTATTCTTTAACAACAGGTTCTTTTTCTGTTATCATAAAAGCCAATGAACCTTTGTCTATACTTTTCTCATTCTTCTTTGTCCATCTAACCTTCCATCTGTCCACATCACCCCATTTTCTCAACAAAACAATCAACTCTTTTATCTGTGTCAGCCTTCCTGCTGTATTCAAATTTTCAATATCTTTTTCACAAAAATCCACTCTGTATGGTTTCTGCAATGTTTTTACTTTTGCAAAATCTATTCCAATCTCACTAGCCACTTCTTCTAGTTTGTCATGTAAATTCTTTGCCCTCCATGTTATACTTTTACACAGAAACATTATTTCATCATCCTGATAATTTTTTATCTTTTCAGTACCAATCGTTCCTAGTATTAATTCTTCCATGTCAATTTTTAATCTGATCACATCTAATGGTTTTTCTTCCGTTTCTTTTATTTTAAAGGCTTTTATCCACTCATTTAATTCATCAGGAGTCGGACCTATGGGAGTACTATTTATTTCTGTCCAATTTCCACTCTTTTCAGGTGTTACTGTTGCAGATTCAGTTACCATAGGTATTTTCCTACCATTACACTCATTTACTGTTAAATTTTCAGGTGGACTTGGTCTGCAAGCACTAGCCAAATTGCTTGTACCTGGACTTGTTTCCACTCTTTCCTTTTCTCTCTGAAATTGTGAACTCAAGGGAATCACCAAAGATCGCTCATCAATTTTCTGATTCTCAAAAACTGGTATTACTGGACCTATTGTTACAGGCACAGTAACTGCTTCCATATTTTTCGTTAATTCTCTAATTTTCTCAGTTAGTTCTTTTGTTGTCCTTGCCAATTCACTTGCATTGTCGCTTTCTATTCCCTCATTTTGAGAAGTTCTCATTTGTTTTTGTGACCTATTTACTTCATTTCTCTTTTCCGGACTTTTATTTCGCATAGTCTCTATTGGTGGCGCATTTGGTGTCACCACTGTAGAACTCTGCTGATACGGAGGTGGATTTCTATTTAAAATATCTTCCAGCAATTCGTCATCCGTTTCGCTCTCATGCATATACTTTTCTCTCTCTATATGTTTCTTTTTCTCAGTCCGTTTTTCTTAGTCCCTTCCTCAACTGTAAAAGCTGGAAACAAACCTCCTGTCATGTTAGCACATCTCCATCGTTTTATTCTGTCCTCATGATTCATTCCCCACAATCTTCCGGGCACAAACTCATAACCTTTCATTCCTCTGAACCTTTCTCGCTCGTACATCTCATCTTCCCATTCTGTTAAAGCCTCAAACTGTGTCGGTCTAGGTCTAGGTTCCAATTTAAACATTTTCTCTCTTAGATTCCGTAAAACCGCTACATTAAAAGAACCATTTTCAGGAAAAGCCAATGCTCCATCATTCTTTGTATATTTTACCCAATTGTCCAACCATATGCACGTATGATATCCATATTTCAGCATCATATGTGAAGCTGCTGATTTCGAGCGGAGGAATTACTTGTCCCTCTCTAGTCACAACCTTTTTGTCTTTCTTAAAGAAATTCTTCAATTTCGTCGTCCATGACGTTCTCTCCCTTTCATACTCGTAATACGGCATGTTTTCTATTTGTTTTCTCTTTACTCTAACGCTGTTTCTGTGTACGGAACTTCGTCCAATTACAGCGCGATTCACACTAACGTACCAATCAGAACAATTTCCTCCGTCCGCGAACCAACCAATCTTAGCGCGGCACTTCTCTACGTCACTCCTGCTCTGTGTTCACGTGACTAGTGCACTAACCAATCCTAGCGCGGCACTTTTCCACGTCACTTCTACTCTTTACCCCTCCTTTACAAAATTTATCGGCAATTTTTCTTTTTACTGTTTTCTTCGTTAGTTACAACAAATAAACAATTCCATAGTCTGATTCGCTAAACAAAGTGACAGCTTTATCCTTTTACACAAGAATCCTGTTTTTCCAGTAGGCAGCGCTTACCTCTACCCTACCACAGAATTATTTACTTTCGCCGATAAAGTAGCACTTCCCTCTACCTTACCCTTCTTTCAAACAAACAATTTACTCGTTTCTCTGGGGATAAGACACATGTGGAGACTAGGCTCCTGAGAATTAAGGCCAAAGTTTCACAAGTAAACGTGATTTGCTATTTCAATTACACACTTTTCACACAGAAATCCCTAACATAACACAACCTGCGTTATAATCCAAAAATAATGAATTCAGACCATGTACCAAATTCCATGTGACTTCTCTTGTCACACGTGTTCCACTTCCTACATCCCAGAAGCGTGAAAACTTACATATAACATAACGTGACTCAACATATATTGTTAGTCATCAAAATAATCAATAACAAATAATCACTAAACTAATCTATAGAAAACCATAACTCTGCTACCAAGAAATCTGATGCAGCGCGTACAATAAAAACTATTCTCCTCCTAGGTTACTTATAGGTCATCCAGGGGCAAACTATATTTCTCATATCCACATGACGATGGGGCCCATAAATATCGTCTAACACACACACACACTCCTGGATTTCCTTTACACCTTTGTGAAATTCTGTATTCCTAGGAGAAGCATGAGAACTAAATGGAGAACACCTTTTTATGTACCGCTGGAAGAGCCAGGATATCTTATTACCTTAATTAGTCACTTTCTTTTAGTTATTTCTTAAGATATTCCTGCTCATTGTTTGTCGATGAATCATTCATTTAAGAAATTAGTTCATAGTGATTAAGACCAGCTGAATCACAATAAACAATTTCCTATGTCACAATCATTTAGGAAAATAACCACTGAGTCATTTTGAGTTTAAAGAATCTTAAATTTTATATAATTTTAAAAGCATGAAAAGAATTTCTAATACTTTATTCAATTATTCAATCTTAAATTCACAATTTTATTAAACATAATCAATTTATTGCAGAAAGGAAATTTTTGTCATGAAGCCAAAACCCTAATTACCTGCCTAACTTCCTAATTTAGCCTAATGATTTCTAACCTAAGTTAGGAATTAGAAATAGCCTGATTCTCATACTCAACTGTAAAATTAAGACAGCAACAGCAACTTCAGCTCGTCAGCATCAGCTACCTGCAACCCGTCTCCTCTAACAGTCTTTCAGCATCTCCCGCTCAATAAGGGATCGATCAGGACCACCCAGCACTGGAAGCCACCAACACGACTCTTCAACTCCTCTCCTGACTGTGACTGCAACCACGACTCTCGAACTGCCTGGAACTTGTGTACCCCTCCCACTAAGAGTAGGCCCTCTTATACCCTAATTCTAACTTTGCTAACTAACTGTTGCAACATTAATATCACGCTTTTCTTTCATTGGTCCATGCATGTCAGCTTATTCATTCTTTAATCAAGTTCTCTTGGATTCAAGGGTCCTTGGATCATTTCCTTTCCCATACGCTTAAACATTTCCATCCGATTCGATCAGTTCATTTGTAACTTCTTTCGACACATTCGAGAACTCCGCAGTCATTGTCCTTTCTCTTAGACTTGTTTCTCACGGGCTCTCTGCTGATCATCATGGCACACTATCAGTTCAATTAGGTCACACCAGCCTTGACCGTTTCTTGCATCCTAGCCTCTCAGAGACATCACGAGGTTCCAGATTTCTTCAATCTCATCCCGTACCACGTGTCCCCTTGCGCCTGCGCATATCTTCCCACTGGCGGCCATTTTATATCGCCACTCGGTTCTACTTTAGAAGCACTAATTTGAGGCAAATAAAACATAATTAAAATAGAGAAAAATATCCCTTTTGTTTCCCTCCCGTCTACGTACCCCAATTAGTTGTTACCTAGCAGAAAGCAACATTTAAGCTGTTCCTTACTTACCATCACTATTTGTTTTTGCAACGACACGTTTTATTTCTATGAAGCACAATAACATGCATTTATTTTTATTAGCACGCATTTATTTTTACGTTATAATTAGACACATAGACATTTATTAATAGATTATTTAGCACACACATTGGCATATTACCATTCCCACACATACAGTGTTGATTAATACATTTAAACGAACATTTTATTTAATTAATTATAAAATTTGTTAGGGGTTACAATTTTTATTTTTTCTGCTCCATCACAGCAAACATAAGGGTGTTCCCCCAACAGGGATCCATCCACAGCTACATGCTCTGCTGAGATGGCGGATCTGAATGTGTTGATGGACCTGTAAGCCAAACCCTCCTCAGCCAGGGAGGCCAAAAAATTCAGGATGTGAGTCACATTTGCTGCCACGGGATCGAGGTCCCGTCGCATACACCAACGGGACCATCTTCTCCAAATTGATTTGTATTGTTTGACTGTGCTATCCACCCAGGCCTTGGACATGAATTTCTCAGTCGCGCCTGAAAGGCCTGGGACTGACCATTGTCCCCTGTAATTCGCCACGTCATGAGGGCTAGGGACCCTTGCAAGATGAGTGGGTGAGGCTGTTGAGCCAGATTGAATAGGAGTGCTGGGAACAGGGGGAGAGGGATTAAAGAATCTCAAGAAAGTTCCAGAAAAATCGGAAACCAGACTTGCGATCTCCAATTCTGGGTAATCCTCACCACGTCCACCGCCTGTCGCCGAACTTGGGCCGAGGCTCGGGTGATCATAGCGAACGGGGGAAAGTGATAGCCTTGTTCCTCCTTCCAGTTCTGGAAGAATGTGTCTGTGTTCTCCGCCAGGGGGTCCGTCTCCAGCTGAAGAACCTGGGCAATTGGTGGTCCAGGCGGGAGGGAAAAAGGTCCACTGAAAAGGGGCCCCATTTGTATTGGAGGTCCGCGAACACTCCCGCGTGCAGCTTCCACAGTCTCACGACCGAGAAGTGGCGTGACTGGAAGTCTGCTGCTTGATTGTCCTGCCCGGGCAGGTATTCCGCCGTGACCGAGATCTAGCGGTCCAGGCAATATTCCCAGAAGTTGGTGGCGAGGTTGGAGAGGGCTTTCGAATGCGTGCCCCCCAGGTGGTTTATGTATCGGACCGCTGACTCGTCCATCTTGAGGAGGACGCAGGATTGGATCGAGTCTTTGATCCAGCATTGGATTGCAAAGGAGCCTGCAAGAAGCTCCAAGCAATTTAAATGTAAACGTTGTTCTAGTGGTGCCCACACACCTCCTGTGGTGACCTCGCCACACCTTGTTCCCCTGCCTAATCTGCTGGCGTCGGACTCTATGACAATATCTGGCGCGGAACCGAATATTGCCCGCCTGTTCCAAGCCTCCATGTTGGCAAGCCACCAATTTAGTTCTTCTCTGGCCTCCAATGTCATTGTCACTTGCTGCGAGTACGAGAGACCTCTGCGCAGGTGAGCGGCCTTCAGCATTGAAGGACGCGGTAGTGCAATGGCCCTGGAAAAATGGCCTGGATTGATGAAGCCATGAGTCCCACAATGCGGGCCACCTGCCTGGGAGAGATGCGCGGTTTCGCGTGCGCCCGCCGGATCTCGTAGCGGATTTTTGTCTCCTTCCTGGAAGGGAGGCTGAGAGAAGTCTCAACAGGGTTGATCGAGAAACCCAGAAAAGTCACCTTCTGGGAGGGAACCAGGGTGGATTTGGATTCGTTGATCACGAAGCCCAAGCCCTGCAAGAGATCGACCACTGTTTAAAGTTGCTGTGGGAGTGCCCGGGGGCACTGGGCCATTATCAGAATGTCGTCACAATGGAGCCGAGGATAGGCCGAATAGCAGAGTGGTGAACTCGTACTTCCTGCCCTCTCAAATTTAGGAATCTCCTGTGTGAGGAAAGATGTGAATCAAGAGGTAGGCGTCCTTGAGACCCAGACGTGCCATCCAATCTCGTGGTCTCAAAATATCCCGGAGAAGGTGAATACCCTCCATTTTGAATTGGCGATAGATCAGGCACTCGTTGAATTCGTGCAGGTTGATGACCGGGCGCTGACCACCGTCCACCTTGTCCACCAGGTCCACCAGGAAAAGGTTGCTGATAAACCCCCTGGGGTAGGGAAGGGTTTGAGAGATTGCTTCCTTGGCTAGGAGAGACTACATCCTGGTCTACTAGGGCGGATGGGCTACGGGCTGGGTGGGATTCCCATAAAACTATATCTGGAAGCCCTGAATCGTCTGGAGAACCCAGGCTTCCCCTGTGATGGAAGTCCAAGCCTGCGAAAAATTTGCCATACGTCCCCCTACCTTTAGAAGGGAAGAAGGTAGGACACTCACCGGAAGTGTTGGAGGCGCCCTCTGGCTCCTCTGTGTCTGCCACGCCTTCCTCTAGTGGGGTAGACGTTCGAAATCTGGCGTGGTCCTGGTATTGGCCTTGATGGGAGCCTTGTCCTCTGGGAGTGTATTGATTAGGGCGGCCAGTCGAGCGGCCCCTTTCTCGACCAGCCCCACGGAAAACCTGGGAGTGAATAGCGCCTTATCTAGGGAGGTAAAGGTGTTCACGAACTTCTCCAGCTCTTTAATGAAGGGTTCCCCGAAGAGGCCACCCTGCGCAATTGGACCCGCTTCCGAGTTCGCCAGATCCCCAAGTTTGGGATCCACCTTGATAAGCAAGGACCTGCGCCGCTCGGTAGACAAGGCGCAGTTGGCGTTGCCCAAGAAAATCGCAGCACGTTGCGCCCATGAGGACAGGGTATCTGGGGAGATGAGGGAGCCCGAAGATTTTGCCTCCTTTGCCATGTCCAGGATCTTTGTGAGTGGGCCCAGAGTGTCCAGCAGCTTGTCCAGGCAAGCCCGCCAAGACTTATATATCCCATTTTTGGGGTCCTTAACGAACTTTTGCAGGAAGGTGGCCATTCGTGGGTCTATATCAGGTGTTAGGGCCACTTTGTCCTCCAAGGATGGGCGGGGGCATTCCGCCCTTGGGCAATTGCGGGCGTCCTTCTCCAGATATCACCAAATGCAGCTCGCCATGTATCGAGCAACTTTATCTGACGGAGCCCGTTCCGAAGACCTCGGGTGGAGGATCTCATCCGGATCCAGCATGTCTGCACATAGGCCCTGGTTGTCATGAGCAGTAGGGGGGCGAGTGGGGGGTGGAGACGACGGGAGCCAGGGTTGGGAGGGACCTGCGTCGTCATCTGTGTTCCTGTTTAAGCCTAGCGAAAGCATCCAGGACTACTCCTGTATCATGGGGACGTTTCGCTGGCGGAGGCTGTGAGTCAAGGGGGAGGTGCCTTTGGCAGCACTGGGGCTGCGGGCCCGGAATTAACCCTGCAAATTTGTCACAAGCCTGTGCGATTTGACTCGAAACGCGCTCTTCCAAAGGGGCCATAGCCTCTGAAACAGCCCTATATATTGATGCGCCTACTGCATCGTAAAACTCATCATCCCACGGGAGTGCGCTAAGGGGCTCCTCCTCCTCCCCTTGGTCCTCAATGTAGGGTTCCATGGTGGGAGATATGCCCTGCCGCCCTTGAAATGTAATACTGCAGCTTAAAAGGCTGTTAGATGGGCAAGATCTCAAACAGCAGGATATGTCTGATGGGAGGGCTGGGTGTCGGCCTATGCTCAATGCGGGCAAGCCTCACCTTTAAGAGGTCCAGAGCCCGGGACCCTGCAGCCCTGGTGCACAAGATAAGGAGCAAACCCGTCTGGGAGACGATCCCAGCAGGAAAGGAGCCTGCTAAAGTACATACTCCCTCGCGGGGAGCGTTGAAAGCCTATTTCAGTAATACAGACCCTGAGAACAGGGCGTAACAATTTATGTGCCAGTACGGCATTCCCGACCCGCTTACACAGGCGTAGACTCTCCATACAGACCAGGCTTACTGCGGAACGTGCGGCGTGGGCGAGTGGCACCAATTGGGCACCCCCTGGCGGCGGGAGGACCATACTGCCGAGCCTGCACCATACAGACGTGGCCTCAAAGGAGCAGAAAACACTCCTGTGGCCGGAATCGGGCCAACCCGAGTAGCGGGAAGGCCCGAGAGAAAAACGCTACTGGGTCGCAACTAGGCACAGAAACAATAGGAATACAATATCGCATAAAAGGATCTGAACACAATCGGAGCATATGCGAAAATGCGAAGTGGCAATAATGCGCTTAACTTAAACGCTTGTTTTAAGCAAAGCAATTACAACAAAACACCTACTGACAAGCTCAATGTGAGGGAATGAAAGGCACACTTATCTCTGGCTGCGAGCGCGAAGAAAGAGGGGGAAGGGCCAGTGGCAAGGGACTATGATCCGGCTGGAGTCTCCTGATTGGTTGAAAGTGGACAGACAGTCTACCTGTTGGACTCTATTGTTGTGTTTTTTGTGACATTCCCAAAGACTCATGGGAATGATAGTTTCTTGTGTTTACTTTGTATGGCTGCTATTCAATAAAGTGAAGAAAGAATACCATAATCCTCGCCTCCGGTCCTGCCATAGAATTGTGCGCTTTATCAATTGAATGAATGATCCACCTTGATAGCACCCTTTTAGGCACTGCTTTACGTTTCTTGACTTCAAAGTCCCCATTGAAAAAACGGTCATCTTGTCTGTTTTTGGTATGACCCAGGTAGAATTTGACCGCCTGCCTATGATCTAACCTATGCAGTTTCTCCTCCTCCTTCGTGGGGCGAGTGGGAGGATAGAATGTTGTTAGGGTGACAGACTGACTGAGACAGAAGGGGGTCATCATCTCATGGTGAAAAGCAGACCTGGTTTGCATCACCCACTTTACCAGATATAACGAAGTAAAGGAAGAATGCACACTCTAGGCTTGCAACTCACTCACTCTTCTGGCCTAAGTGACGGCCTCCAAAAATACAACTTTAAGGGTTACAAATCTTCAATTGCAACTGTGAAGGGGCTCAAATGGATTCCCCATAAGTAATGTCAAAATGAAATTCAGATCCAATTTTGGAACTACTAACAGAGTTGGAGTATCCAAGACCTTCGGAAAACTAATGACAGAAATAAGGGACTTAAAGAGGGAAGGCTTATCAGGCAGACATAGGAACGCTGACAAACCAGCTAGGTACTCCTTGACAGTACCAGCCACACAGCATCTCTGTGTTAACAACAGAGCAAACTGCAACACTTGAGACAACTTGGCTCTCAAGGGGGTCCACATTATTAGTAGCGCACCATACTACAAAGTTATTCCAACTGCCCGATTAAGCTGACTTTGTGGAAGGGCAAAGTGCTGAAAGGATAACATGGCAGGGGAAAGGAGCTCAGATGTCCCTGCTCAATCTCCAAGCAGGTAGGTGGAGGCTCCTGATATTGGGATGCAGCACCATCCCCTCCAACTGCGAGAGAAGTGGTCCTGTCTTGATAACAGCTTGAGCGAGGGACAGAGAGAGAAGTGCTGGAGATCTGTGTACCTCACCCTCCTAGGTCAATCCAGGGCAATCACTTCCTGTGCGACAGCAGGATCGGGATGTTATAGTATGCATCCTGCGAGTCGCGGGACTCCATCTAGCTTCCAAGCTCTAATGCCAGAAGCACTTGAGTTGGAATCTGCATCTTGAACTGGCGGTGGAGGTGGCGTTGGAATATGAGCCAAAGGCGGTACCGGTATAGGGTCTGCTGGTAACAGAGCAGACGGTGCTGAGAAGTTGTAGGTGAAGTCTGGCCCGTACAGTCTTATGGCCACAAATATCAGCTGTCGACCATGTGGCATACTAGCCCTTCTAAAAACCTAGTACAAGGCATGAAGAAATGCAGCTGCATCTGTGGCCGATGCCGGGAACTCCGGGTAGCTAGGGTTGCCGCGCCAGAGGAACCAGAAAAATTGGGTGCCGAAGGAATCCGCGTCTGAGGGAGCAGTGGAATTTGCACAGATGGCTCAGAAGGAGGTGCAGAATGCTACGCCAAGTCCAGGAGAGATACATGCATGGAGCCGGGCTCCTCAAAGGCAATCAAGTCCAGCTCAGGAAGAAGATCGTGTGAGAGACTGAGGTCGAGGAGTGGACTTAACTCAGTGATTCCAATGTTTCTTCCTCTGGTTAAGGTATGGGGAGCGAGAAGTCGACTTCGACCTCAGCCTCAAAGGACATCAGAGGCTACTAGCATCTTAACAATGCCAAGAAGAACTGCACCTCCCTCCCCAGAAGGGTCTTCGGATGCATACTTTGACATGACAAACAAGAGTGGGTGTAGTGATCGGAACAGAGACACCACAAACAGCCAGAATGGGGACAGTCAGTTGACGTCTGACCCTCACAATGCCTACAGGGCTTAAAGCCTGGCCTCCCGATTTGGAAAGACTCATCTTAAAGACTCAGCACTTGAATACATTTGTTAAAAAACAAATTTGAAAGTGAGGACAATTTTGGTGATTGAGCTTGAGCTCCAGATCTACAACGAAGTTACGGAAAAAAGGGTTGTGATGTCAGTATGGCGTTGGTGGGTGCTTTCTGGATTCAGGTGTCTCTACCAACGTTACTTCCAGCGTCTGATCAAGTCTAGTGCCCCCTAGAAGTGTTTGGATTGCTTTTAAGTTTCCGGGTGCATGGAGCATGGTGAAGAGAAGAAGTCCATAGATTTCTGCAGCTACAATGGCATTGCTGTTTAAATTAACATTGAAATGGCCTGAGTTAAGATTGGTTGATTTTCCCATGTTTGGTTTACAGCTCAACGAATATTTATCAATACATTTTCCACAATTAAAACCTTTTTCCTCTAGTAACGTTGCCTCATCTGTTTGAATGCATAATAAATGTATCCACCTGAAGCATTCATGACATAGTACCTGTTGAAAAAGAGAACAATTTAAAATTAAAAAATATTTTAGCCACTTTGCTTATTATGCAGAACTATAGTTTTAGCTTTGTCAATTTAGTTATGTTTATGAAGTTCTTAAAAAATGCCCCTTCAAAATATGTAGTATTTTCCTATTGTTCACTTTTAGATTAATAAGGGCTGTTCACAAGGGGAAGGATGTCCGACTAAGGCACAACCAGTGCGCATCCAGCGCCGACCGACGTAAAGCAGCGCTGTCTCTTTGGTAGGACAGGACAATCGGTTTTTCATCGATGGAGCTTCCCCTTGTAACTTTCTGAGAGCAATTCCTTGACTTGAGGAAGAACAGACGATGAGTAGACATCCTGTCCATGACCTGAGAGGAGCACTGAAGGACTGTACCTGTTCCGTTTTTTACACAGGACAATGACCTGCCCTGGACACTGCTCATGGCCTCTTCTGGAGTGTGTCCACCTATCCCCCTCCCCCCCATGTACTTATTCCAGGATCCTGGAACCCATGGATGTCTGGCTGTACTTTTACACCCACACATGAAAACCTGAAACTTGGAAACGTTTTCAACATCTTAACCTCTAGTGGACCAGGACAAACCTACTAAGTATATTCGTAACATTATTACTATGGTTGTACCTATAACATACTTCAAAATGCAGACTGTGAATTGGCTCCTTAATGTATAAGCCAAAAAAAGTTACAAAATTTAGAAAACGTTAATGAGAGGAAACTCTACATCTGGTAATGAGAGTTTTACAATACTATGTTAAAATGGATGCGGGTAAAATTTCTATATTCAAAATACGCTTGGATTGTGCTTTTAGTTACTATTTCTGGGACATTTGTTATATGTTTCTTAATAAAATAAATGTAGTTATTTACCACAATTTTTCCAATGTTCATCTTCGTAGATTTTTCATTACACACTCCACAGAAGTCTTCCCCTTAATCTTGACAAAATATTGAGATAGATTAGGAGTGACATTTCAATGGCAAACACAGGCAAAGTGTAACTTATCTGCAACATCAGGTACATGAAATTAACTTTTCTCAAGCAAGGGATTCTACTCATAGACACCTTTACAAACCACCAGCTCAGTTCAGTTCATAACTTTTTATTCGATGTGTACAGACAAAAACATTTCAACATATATCTTCACAAACCATTACATTTCTTCATAAATATTTAAAATCCAGAACCAAAAAGCAAACTAGAAAAAAAAACAATAACAGAATCATTGACTTCAATTAGAAAATTTCGACATTTATAAGATCTAAGACATAACACATCATTTAAGATATCTATCTAGAAAAACATCTTGCCGAAGTCATAAAAATATAGCAGCATTATGATCTAAAACAGAGGGACAAGGGTTAACCGACCTAATATCTTGCGCTAAAAACTCTGTTCAAGTACCACAACACATTAAAACACATTTTAGATGTAGAAAGAAGCTATAAATATAAAAAAGCAGGTCTAGCCTGTCTTATGTCTGTGGGTAATAAAAGTGGCCGTAAAAACGTATGGCAAAGCATATTGTATTTAGGACATATAAAAACTATATGCATAGTATCACAGATTGAGCCTTGGTCAGAGGTTTAAGGCAGTAAATCAGTTATTTTGTGCCAGGTACCTTTTATAAACAGCAACTGATGAAAAATACCCAGCTTAAAATATGTCAGTAAATGCCGTTGATTGTTAGACATTTCTAAAAGGAGATATGATTCTATCCCATGCACTGATTTTACCAATGTATGCTGATGAAATGACTGTTTGGATAGAGCAAAAGCCTCTCTCTTGGCTACCACCCTAAGATAAAAGGCCTACTTTACCCAAACCACATCTTTTTTTACGATGCTCTCGGAGTTAAAAAATAAATCTGGTCTCCCAAGGGCTTTAAAGTTTTCTCTCATATAATGCAGCCAGGGTATATGGAACATATTATCCAGTTTCAGATAGTCTCGAATAATCAACCTGTTAAGGCTTAACTCCTCCTTGAGCCAAACTGCACACCAAAATAAAATGGGACGCAGACGGATACAATCTGCGATATAACTCTTGCCAAGCTCTTCATGTACGATGTCTGAGGAAGTACCTTGGCTTACTCCTAAAAGACCCCTCAGAAATGTATTTTCCTCTACAAGGATTGGGGCAATGTTGACAAAGCCCCAGTTCTCACAACCAAAAGTTGATATAGTGATACACTATGCTTTGTAAACTTCTTACGGAGTTTTCACTGGCTTCTGTCCAAAGCGGGAAGAAAAATCATTTAAACTAGCAATAGCCTTGTTGAGAAACCCTGTATTTTTTTCAATAAAGGCTACCAGCTAAGACCAGAGTCTATTAAAATCCTTAAGTAAGTCAAAGTGTCCACCTTGCTTAGAACCTGACCCTGCGCTGAAACGGTAGAGGGTTTTGTGCTTTTAGGCCCCAAGACCATGACATGGGATTTCTTAAAATTGGTTCATAAATCCAGACTGTCCATCAAATCAATAAAAATGTCTAAAAGCCGCTGAAGACTTCTGGCAGTGCGTGCAATCAAAACAGAATCATCTGTGTATAAAAGGGTAAGGATCTGTCTCCCACCAGCTCTTGGGACATCTACATCCTTGGCAGAAAGCACCCTCTCTAAACAGTTGATATACATAATAAACAGGAAGGGTGCCAGAGCCCTGACAGACACCCCTCCTTAGATTAAAGTGCTTAGTGAATTCCCCATTATTCCCAAATCTAACCGAACCAGTCAAACCACAATGAAGGTCCTTTGGATAATTACCAGCACAAGTTCCACCTCCATGCACCCAAGCTCAGCCCAGAGCATAGCTTTATTCACCTTACCAAAGGCAGAGCTAAGGTCAATGAAGGCACGATGTATCGACTCCTTTTTGGCCGTGGTGTATATGTTAATTAGAAGATGCAGGTTAGAAATCTGCTCTGCTGTTCCCCTACTAGACCTAATCCCATGCTGAAGGTCAGACCATCTATTAGCTCATCTGCCCAATGGGTTAGTCTCTCTAGGATAATTCGGCCAATAATTTTTACCTCAGTATCAATTAGCGAGATGAGTCTATAGCATGCAGATTCTTCCTGTCCCCCTTCTTGAATACTGGCACTATCACAGGATGATGCTGCCTTTGGCAAAGAGCTACTGATGGATGCGTTAATGTGGAGGGTGAGGAGAGGGGCCCATAGGTCCACTAGAGACTTAAACAAGTCCTCAGGGATCCCAGTTGCACCCGGCTGAGGGAAGGGACAAAATTGCCTTTTTTTTATAATCAATTTTATAGTTTTTTCATGAACATAAACAACAGCATGATAGTTCCTTGTATTTCAACATAAGTTACAGACAGTTCTCAGTAGACTTGCCTCATGTTAAATTATTGATTACCATCAATTCTAGCCCTAAGATTTAACATCAGCTCATGCATATTACAGTACCTGTTCCTGCCATTTACCCCATAAACGACCATGTTTGGCAGGACAACCTCTTGCCTCATAGACTAGTTTTTCTTGCGCAGCTCATCAGTCCACACATCTGCGCCATTTAGCTATGGGAGGGGGCAGGGTCTTTCCAAGCAGCCACAATGTCTTGTTTGGCTACCATAGTAGCCGTCCCTAGAAAGATTTTGTCCATTTGGGAACCATCTAAGCCTTCCATCACTCCCAGGAGAAGGGCTAGGGGGCTCAGCAGGACCTCCCAGCCTAATAGGGTGCTCAGCTTGGACGCTATTGCTGACCTATATGGAATGAGGATGGTGCAAGACCAGACCATGTGATACAAGTGTGCGGGCTCTGTCATGCATTTTGGGCAGGCGGGGGCGGGCAGAAAACCTGCATGGTGCAGGCGGACGGGGGTGAGGTACGCGAAGTGGAGGTAACACAATTGGACCAACTGGTGCTTGGCGGAGATTGTGTTCGCTCGGGAGTGGGGGGTATCATGGCATCTCTCCAGTCCTCTTCTTTGAGAGGGCCGAGCCATAGTTCCCATCCGTGTCTGAGGGGGGTCTAAGGAGGTTGGGGGATTGTTAACTAGTGAACGATATATCTGAGATATCCCTCCTTTCCCAAGGGTCTCCATCAGGATTTTGGCCACAAGGGGGCTGAATTCTGGGAATGTGGTGTCTGCAGGTGCGCAGGGGGTGAGGGTGTGTCGGAGTTGTAGGTATTTATAGAATTGGGTGGGGTGGAGTGAGTAGGTGTTCCCTTTCCACACATCCCCCAGGTGCGGGATCCCGATCAGGTCCCACCTCCGAAAGCCCTCCAGTGCTCCCACCTCGGCAAAGTCAGGTGCCATGCCACAGGAGTGTCTGTAAAGTAAGTTTAGTTTCCCGTTGTGTGTGTCACAGCGCCGAGCGCAAGGCTGCCCGAGTCACTGCAGGAAGTGTGTGGGGGATCGAGGCTCCATAGAGCATCGCCTGGATCCGGGAGAACCCGAGGTTCTCCAATTCCAACCAGTAGGCCATGTCTGACCATCCTCCTGTGAACCAGTCATGTATCACTAGGAGGCGAGCGGCAAGGTAATATAGGAAAAGGTTGGTCATCTCCATGCCCCCTTCATATGGGGCCCTTTGACAGTGGGTGAGGGCCAGGCTTGGTCTCGAGTTACCGCAGAGGAATGTCGTGGCTATTCTTTCTAATTCCCGGAACCATCTGCGAGGGAGATGGAGTGGGAGGTTCTGGATTATGTAAATGAACCGGGGAGTACCATCATCTTGAATAAGGCAATCCTACCCAGGGGGTTGAGTGGAAGGGAGTGCCATCTGCGAAGGTTCTCTCTTGTTTTGTGGGTGAGGGGGTAAATATTGAGCGACCAGGTAAGCTCCGAGAGTAGCGCAACCCAGATGCCTAGGTACTTAAAGGTAAGGTGTCATATGGGGATGTTCGTTTGCCAATTTATGCACTCTCGCGACACATGAAGAGGCACCAGAGTTGATATAGTTGCGTTCAGGCTCAGGCCAGAAGTCGCTTCAAATGAGCGAAGGAGTTGGAGGCATCTTGGGCCTGAGTGAGCCAAGTTTGCAAGGAAGAGTAGAACGTCATCAGAATGTAGCGGGATGCGGTCTTCATGATCTCCCTGCCAATGCCACCCCTGGATCTGCGCATCTGCACGGATAAGGCAGGCTAGCGGTTCTATCGCTAGAGGAAAGGAGACAGAGGGCTTCCCTGTCGCGTTCCTATTCGGACAGGGAAGAGAGAGCCCCATTAATGAAAACCCTTGCGGAGGGATTGGAGTATAACACATGCACCAGCTTTCGGAAATGCAGCCCAATGCCCGCAGTCTTTAGCACATCCTCCAGATACCGTCAGTCGACTGCGTAGAATGCCTTTTCAAAGTTAATCAGTAGGAAAGGTAGATATGGGGTAAGGATGTGGTGGTGAGCCAATGCTAGGTGAAGGCGCTGTAGACAGTGCCTCGTGCTACGGAGCGGCATGAAGCCGCAATGGTCCGGGCAGATGAGGCTGCTGAGGACGGATTTACTGCGCGTGGCAAGGATTGTCGCATACATTTTCACTTTGTTATTTATAAGGAAGATCGGGCAGTAATCTGAGCAGGAGGCCAATGGGGGTTGTGTTTTGGGTATGACCACTACAGTTGCCATGAAGATTTCTGGGAGGAAGGCGCTTTTCTCCACCACCTCCTCGTACAATGCATGGAGGTGGGGTATCAGGGTTTCCCGAAATGCTGCATAGTACTCCACTGGGAACCCGTCTGGGCCGGGTGTCTTCCCAGATGCGACTGAGGAAATAGCCGCCTCTATCTCTTCCTTTGTGATGGGCTGGTCCAGGTGGTTAACCTCTGGATCCGTCAGTCTAGGGAGTGGATAGTATCCAGGAGGTGAGAGATGGGGGCTGGCGCCTTAGACCGATCTGCTGAGTAGGGCAGGGAATAGTACTCAGCAAAGACCTGTGCGATTGCAGCTGGTGCATAGTGGGCGTGTCCATGGTTGTCCAGGATCTCCAGAGCTATCTGTCTCGCCAGGGGCTGCGAGGCCAACCAATGGAGTAACGTACTATGTTTATCCCCCCCAGCCATAGACGTGGGCCGTGGAGGACCTCCATAATAGTTTTGCCAATTCGAGCGATAAGTGTTTTATTTCTTCCCTTATCAGCTCCAGTTGCTGGCGTTTACTCTCCCCATTTGCCGTGGTTATATTCTGCTCAAAGCAAAGGACCTGGGCCTGCAATAGGGAATGACGGCTCTCCTGCCCTAAGCGCTTACTTTTGAGATACCCTTTGGCGTAGCCTCTGATTGTGGCCTTGCCTGCCGCCCACAGCGTACCCTGCAATTGGACTGTGCCTTGGTTTATCTGAAAGTATTGTTTGAGTTCTTCCTCTAGGGTCTGCTGGAAATTATTAGCCTGGAGAAACCAGGCATTAAGTCTCCAAACAGGGCGTAAGGCCCCCATAGGGCCT
Organism: Calotriton arnoldi; assembly: GCA_963921515.1. Lineage (NCBI taxonomy): Eukaryota > Metazoa > Chordata > Amphibia > Caudata > Salamandridae > Calotriton > Calotriton arnoldi. Next base: position 3,520,201 of record CAWUFW010000282.1, read on the forward strand.
CCCACTTGGAGAAGGAGGGGAGAATGATCGGATGTGCTACGGGAAGGATACGGATATCAGTTACCGTACGACAATCGGGGGCCGGCATGAACAGCAAGTCGATGCAGGCGTGGGTGTGGTGCGTGGCGGAGGTGTGGGTGTAGGATTCCATGTTCTCCAAACATCGCATAAACCTAGCTTGGATGCCCAGTCTGTTAAACGCGTGGCGTGTTGTGTCCTGTGCAGGGATGGTGTTTTCCGGTGGCATCTTTAGTCGGCTATAAGACTGTGTTAAAATCGCCCCAATCACCATCAGGCCTAGGGAAGGGAGGAGATGGTGTCTATAGTAGCCCACAGGGTGGGTGTAAGTGTCGCTAGAGGCAAGTACAGCAACACCAAGTTGATGGCAGCTCCCCAGGGTCCCGGTGAGGGCCACGAAGCGGCCTCGCGGATCTCTGATTGCACGGGCAGTGGTGAAGGGAAGGGAGCGTCGCAGGAGAATCACCACCCCCAGGGATCCTGCACGAACCCCGAGTGCCAAACTCTGTCAAACCCTTGGCGCGTGCAGTTTTTATTGAACCAACCACATGGGGCTGAAGTACAAGACAACCCCGACTTAGTAAGAGCAGACTTGATATGGTCACATAGCATGTTAGAAGCCCTTAGGATGATATCCTGGGAGGACTCTTCGTCCAGGCAGATCTGAAACTCAGATTGTCCAACTCTGCATTAAAAACCTCCGGAATAACCATATCCCACTTTAATCTCCGTACCCGATCTTTAAGTGTAATTAAGGTTTTTAAAAAGGGGGTATGAATCCAACGGCTTCTTTTCCCAGTAGAAACTAGCAGAGAGGCAATTGTGATCGCTGAGGATGTTCAGTCCAGTCCACTGAAAAAGTATACAGGGAGGAAACATATGAATAATCAATGTAAGACCTGGTACCAGGTCCTTTAAATGTTGGGGCACTACAATCTGAGAGCACAGCACTTACGCTCATGGTTGATCAACTTAAAATGTTAAGATACATAATTAATCAAATCCCCCTGTGCCATATGTTTAAGATGGATTTGTTCATCATTGCTATCCTCTTGGCCCCACCTATACAAATAACAGCCTCCACAGGGATGAAGGTTAAAATCTCCAAGTATCACCAGTGCAGTATATTTAGTGCAGTGAGAAGTATAGAAGGATATACATTAATACATAACAGTCCAAAATTATTAGCGAATGAGAGCAGAACCCCAAGAGTATGAGAGGAATTCACTGTTACCATTTCCATTTTATAGATCAGATCAACAAAAGTTGTTAAGCTCCCATTGCTCTCTGCTGGGTGATGGCATTGCATTAATAGTGAAAGTAGCGTAGCCATCCAGATAGAGGCCCCCCCCCCTATCGTGTCCCACATTTTCTGTAGAAATGAAAAGGGGGGCCAGCCTGCTCACCTGCCTGCTGGACTCAAGCTTGCACTACTTTTTTTGATATACAATTGTTCAAACAATTATTTAATGTACATTTAACTAATAATTCTTCAAAAACTCTTTTTGATAATTAAAATTTTTTACTCAATGGTAACCCAATTAATGAAAATTAATGCAATACTTGTATCTTATACAGTTCATATCATTTAACATGACCCAAAAATATTCTTGAAAGAAGATCTGTACACATTTCAACGTAGATGAATTAAGCCCAATGCATTTTGGGACTAATCTGTCCCTTCTTCAGGGGCAACACTGTAAGAACAAAAAGTATAAAACATGCGTCATATATATTGCACACTATTGTGTCTCTTTCAACACCATTCCCCATGTGAAAGAGTTAATCAACTTGAACAGAACTCCAAATGACATGATTTTTTGGTAAAATGATACCTGTTATGTGAGTGACCCAATGTGAGAGAAAAGGTAAAAAAGAAATGTCAAAGTAAAGAAGAAACAAGACAAAAGAAAAGAGATAAAAGAAATGCAAGCAACCATCACCAAAATAAATAATACTCAACATTTCTACTCACTCTATATGAAACTTTTAAGTCAATGCGACCATACGGACATACGCTACCTAAGTACGTGGGGAATTCACTGCAAGAAACAGTTTAAAAATAGCCAGAATTAAAATGCTGATGCCTCATTACTTTAAACGTGCCGCGTTGTGTATACAAACAAGACAACGATCTCTTACCCGCTGATGCCGTCTAAACTTAACCCCGTGTTCCTAGAACAAAAGAGGAATCAAAAATAAGCAACTTCTTTGCCCAAAGAAATTATAATAAAACGAAACTAGACGAAACCCTCAACAAATTGTTCTTACCGCTCTATGACTGAGACAACACTGCCAAATTTGCGCCAACTCCACGAACAAAGCCTTCCGCCCGGTCTTCTCCATAAGCAATAGTCACATGACAAAAAGACGTCAGTACGTCAATCTCTTATTCTGACAGGCTATTTAGAGTCACGCTCTAAATCACATGACGAGGGATTCCAACCTCAACTTTTTTTACGCACGAACTTTATAGCAATGATGTTGCTAGGACAACCACGGACACCGCAATACTCGGTATTCGAACTCCCGTCTTGACAAGAGACAATTTGCCTAACTAAAATGAAAATAGAGCATCAGGAAGTACGTGAGCAGCTCTCTCATTGGCTGTAAATTAATCACTATAATAAACAGAGATCATTCAAGTCCAAATTAACTTCCATATGAGAGTGTAAACACGAAGAGCGCGAAAGGATGAAAAGATGGAGCGAGAAAAAAGGAAGAATAAAAAAACAAAGAGATGAGTAATGAGAAAACAATAAAGAATAACGATTCGATATGATTTAAGCAATCAATCAGCGTGACATTGGTATCATACTTTGGATGAAATACTCAAAGGAAAATATTCATGTCATTGTTTAAGAAAATCTACTACATACATGATATTCTATCACATCACTGGTCAACTCCCTTACAATATATTATAAAAAACAACTCATTTCTATTCGGTCATTAAGACCTCCTGGATTAAGTGTACCTAAGCGTTTTATCCAAAAAATCTCTTTTTGAAGTAAGCGTTTATTCACATCCAAACATGGAATTTCTAGAACTTTTTCAACTATCTAGAATTGAATCTGGGCTATTGTATGATGGTTATCAGACCAATGTGTCGCTAAAGAGGAAGTTGTGTTTTTATTACGTATTCTGCTTTTATGTTCAGAAATACGTGTTTTCAATTTTCGCCTATATATAACATACCACACGGGCACTTGATTGCATATATTACATTGTCCGTGTTGCAATCACCTGTATAATGAAGCTGCACTCGTTCGCCTGTGTATGGATATGAGATCATATTTCCTGGCATTACATTATTGCAATGTACACAATTCAAACATTTTCGCATTACTGCGACAGCACTTATCTGGGTGGTGTTTTTTTTGGCAAGAATCTCTTTGATATTCTTAGTTCTAGTATAGGCGAATAAAGGTCTTGTTGCAAATATACCATGAAAGTCAGGTTCTTGCTGTAAAAGTTCCCATCTTTTGCAAATAATGTTACGTGTTTTCTGTGAATTAGTTGTAAATTTGGACACAAAAACAGGTCGTTGAATTTCAATTTTTTGTTTTTTCTTTAGTAGCGCTCTTCTGTCTTGTGCTAGTGCTTTTGTTGCCGTCTAATAGTTCTGCTGGATAACCACGTTTTGCGTATTTCTTTTTAAAATCCAGGATGCTCGCAAAGCATTGAGTGTCTTCTGAAACTAAACGCTTAATTCTCAAAAACTGTGAATATGGAAGATTTTTGAGCAACGAGGATGGATGAAAGCTTTGGAAATGAAGCAAACTATTTCTGTCTGTGGGTTTTTGATACAAGCTGGTGTAAATACCTTGTTCACTGATGCCAACCCAGACAATCAAGAAATGAAACCTTAGTTCTACTCATCGTATGGGTAAATTGAATCCTGGGGTTCTTTGTGTCCAGTTGATTGATGTTCTCTATCAGTTTACTTTCTGTGCCACTCCAGATTAGAAATATGTCATCTATGTACCTACAAAAGAACCGCAGGTGTTCCGTCCAGTCTGGTTGTTGAAATGAGTTCATCCTCAAATTTGGCCATAAACGTGTTGGCATACGATGGGGCACCTGCAAACCCCATTGAAGTTCCGTTTAATTGTACGTAAAATTTGTTTGCCCATTCAAAATAACTGTGATGTAGGCAGAAATGCGTCAGTTCCAGTAAAAATATTTGATTTGTTCCAATTTCAGTTTGACGAAGTAAAGACCATTCTAAGGCTTCAAGACCTTCTGAATGAGCTATTTATGTATATAAGGCAACTACATCAATCAATCGTGCATAGTATACATTCATTCATTGATGTCAAATCTGAATATTCAAGTTTCATGATAAAGTCTGAAGTATCCTGTATATACGTATGCCAAGATTGGACCATCGGTTGGAGAAAGAAATCAATGAATTTACCTGCTGGTTCAAATAGAGATCCACACCCTGACACAATAGGTCGGAATGGCGGGTCCAACAGATTTGTATGTACTTTTGGTAGCATATACAGTTTTGGTCTGCGTGGAAATTTTGTAGTCGGATATCTGGCCGTGTTCTCTTTTATCCACTTCATGTCTAAAGCTTTATCAATGATGTTTTTGAGAAGTTTTAATAACTCAAGTGTCGGATCTTTGTCCAGAAGCATGTATGTATTTGTGTCATTGACATGCGCGTTAACTTTCATTTCATAGAAGTCAGTATCCATCAGAACAAGTGCCCCTCCTTTATCTGCTTTTTGGAAAGTAATTTCCTCCCTTTTCGCCAATTGGGCTAGGATGCTTTTTTCTGCTCGACCTCATCTAGTAACTTCAGTCTTCTTTCTCTTGTATTTCAATTTTTGAAGATCTTTGTGTACTAATGATTCAAATGGATCTAAAGTCTTATGCGATACTGGGGCCTCGAAATTACTTTTGGGTTTAAACTCCTTCGTATGTTCTTCCAGTCGATCTTGTGGAGGAATAATATTGTCAAAAAAGTTCCTGAGTCTGAGAATCCTCAAAAATGTATATAAAGCTATTTCATTTTCAAATAAGGAACCTGAGTAAGTAGGAACAAACAAAATCCCTTTGTTTAGGATGGTAATTTATTTTGTCGTCAATGTATGGGACGATATGTTGATTATGAGGGTTTGGTTTGACTCCTCAAGCCTTTCTTCCCCTTGTCCTTTTCTTTGTCCTTGTCCTTTTCTTTTTCCTTGCCTTGTTTTCTGCTTTCTTTCATGACGTTCACGTCTGGTGGATGGTCCAAATCTGGTGCCTGAGACAAAAAAGAAACTTGTTGTCCTGAAGATCCTGCTTTGTCCATGGTACCATCACTTATGGGAAATTGTGAGCATTTTACTGGCATTCTAGCCGTATCTGTATCTCTGTCAGTTGCTATACTCTCTTCTGACGATGTATTTGGTCTTCTAGTAAATCGACGCTGGGCATACACCTCTGCCCAGGTGTCTGCCTCATTGAGCTTGTAATCTATTGTGTCGCGCTTAAATTTGCGCAGCTTTGTTTCTTGAAGTTCTTTGCCATATACATCTAATTTCATGTTTAATTCGTCTAAAAACTTCTTCCACTCATCTTCCGGCATCCTAGTAGACAAATCAGTGCGGATGCTTACTATTTCCTCATTCAATTCTACAATGGTTTTGGCTAGTTCCTCCACTATGAGAAGGATTACATCTAAGGAGCATTTGTTAAGTATTTGATACCACTTTTCCATAAATTGAGGGTTGTGTTGTAAGCGATATAGAATGGGTTTAATTGCCAACCTCAAACCTCGTGGAATCCTTTTGACCTTATGGTATTGTATTAATGTGGATGCATGGAGCCTTTGGTTAAGTTCACGTCTGGTAATGAATTCGAGTTGTTTTAGTTGGTGACTGATAGATCCACTGTGTGCATTCAAGGTATTGACTTCTTGGATAAGTCCATAAATTTCAGATGCCTGTTCTGACGTATAGGCTCTTGTTGTGGCTCTGTTGTCTGTAATTGTTGCTATAGATTCAAACAACATTGTAATCTTTGGGTGCTACAGTCCAAGTGAGGGTAAAGAATACTAATAAACTGATTGTGGGCTATGCACACCTATTTTCTGTAAACATATACAATCAAAAGAAGTGAGCTTTTTTAGCCAGTCTGGGTCATCAAATTTCCCTTGCCCCCCCTGCGATGCTCCAGCTTTTAAGGCCCTAAGCTCTCTGGCTGGGGATGGCACCTTTACAGGATCCCTACTAGATTTTACCATCCCCAGTCAGTCTTGATCATTAAGCCCACTCAACTATTCATAGCGATTGGACATGGTAAAACTGGAAGGAACCCTGTTTTGGGACGTGGACAAGAGCAGGCACCAGTCTAACCCCTTGGCAAGGACTCCTCTAACTATTCTGCCTCAGATTCATAGGCTTATTTTAAAAAAAGGTAGCACTGAAATTCTGCTGGATAATACTGGGCCAGTCTGGAAATTAGTCACAATGAAGCCTGCCCTATGAGAAATAGAGAAATTAACAACTATACAATCCCCCACCCGTGTTTTCGGAGTGCTGCTAATCCACCCCACTCTTCAGACCATTATGATTTTGCCAAATAAAGACTGTCTATCATTAAAAGGTACTCTCCCAGCAAGCGAATGAACTACCTTATTTTTACGTTGCTGAAAGCTTTCTTGGCCAGGTTGCAATAGCAGTGGGATGTTGGCTAGGACAAGGACATTTGGTGTGCAAGCAGGGATAAGCTGAAGGAGAGCGTGGAGGTTGTTGGGACGTAGGAGGCCTGAATGGGGCTTGCTGAGCACACCTTGGAATGTTAAGTTCTGAGTCTGTGGTACAGGAGCTAACCCTAGGCTCTAAGTCTGTGGCACAGAAGCTGACGCTCGGTCCTCGCCCTACCGCCGCAATAGCATACCTCTCCAATACTAGGGGAATCGTCTGTGTTGAGGGTGCAGAGCAAGTAAGATTGCATGTGGGGGTGCCTACAGTACCCAATATACCTACATTACAGGATCCTGGGGCACATGAGGATGTTATAGGATATAAACTGTTATAACCAGCTTTACCAGAGGAAGAGTTCTGTCCAGAGCTGGCATTTATCAGGGTATTCATGGAGGTACATAATTTGGCACAAAAGTTTTCTCCAACATATCAAATCTGCAACCTAAATTCTCAAGTGCAAAAAGCATTTTTGTTTCCAAATGTTCTTCTTTATAGGACAATTCTACGGAACAACAGCCATTTGCCCCCTTTTAGGTCTCCTAGTGGATTTATTGCTAATTGGTAGAGAATGCGGAGAAGACCCCCTTTTATTTTTTGGCCTGGTCCCACCCACCCCTCCATCCCTACCTAGCTGACTTTGCGTGATGGCCTGGGCTTGTGTGTTAGAAAGACCATCCATGGATTGTATATCCTTAGCGTCTGTAAGAGACCGAATGTTAGAGCGTTCCCGAGCATCCAGGGCAAATCTTGAATCTTTTATCGAGCTGTCCCCTTCTTCTGCTGTTAGATCAATACCCTGGCATGATTGGGTCAGCTGTTCCTCGACACGTGGTTCATTCAGTAGCGTTGTTTAAAAAAGATAAAATAGTGCAACTGGTTCTTGACTGTTTATCAGGCGTGTTTTTTGCCTGCTCTTTCCTTTTCCCCATTTCACAAATAAAACGGTGATAGTAAAAAAACAAAGCAACCTGTGTCAGAACAAAACAAAGCTGGAGACTAAAGTCCCCACCCTAATGCAAATTCAGGGGTATGGGTTTAACGAATAGCCAGGGGAACCCGTGGAGAACGAATCTCTACTTTACTGCCTTACAGCAAGCCAATCACTCAGCCGCTACTGAGCCCAACAGGTAGCATGCAGCATGGGCCTCACCCTGCCAAGAGAGACAGAACACCACAGATCTGAATCCAACCTTTAACGAAGAAGGCGATCCGGTACCTTGTGTTTTAAGCCTCCCCTGGTTGAAATATGATTAGGCTTCCTTCAACTTGGGGTATCTTATCGCAGCGACCCAGAAAGTGACATGACACAGAGGAAATAAACTAAACAGCAAGAGGAGAAATAAAAGCTGCTTATTTTTTACTGCCAAGAGGGGTGGCCCAGCCCATTCTCTTTTGGCCAATCACCGGGCATGTGCCTGGGCACTTACCATGTGTGTCCTGCTTCTGAGGGCACACGCCGCACTAAAGAGCGCTCGCCTATGTGGCCCGCCTCCTTTTGGGCCGGTGAGTTCTGGGGAATGCAGTTCTCCCCTGCCTATGCAACCAATCAGTCCAGAATGGGCTGAAAGTGCGTCTGCGGGAACACACCGCGCTAAAGGGCGCTCACCCTGTGGCCCTGCCTCCTCCTGGGCTGGTTAGTACAGCGGAGTGCAGTTCTCTCTGGCGACACAGCCAAACAGTCCAGAACGGGCTGAAAGTGTGTCCTGTGTCTGCGCAAACACACCGCACTAAAGAGCACTCGCTTGTGTAGCTCTGCCTACTCCTGGGCCGGAGAGTTCTGGGGAATGTAGTTCTTCCCCTCCTATGCAGCCAAACAGTCCAGAACGGGCTGAAAGTGTGTCCCACTAGAAAGTAATGAAATATCGGATAGGGGGAGATTTGAAATTTGCATCCATAACTACATATTCGCAAAGAACTATTGTCCCAACTGAGCATCTTCATTTGCATCTAAATTAAGACATGCAACGAAATAAACATGTCTGCTACTACATGTACACATTCATTGCTACAAGTATCTTCAACCTTGCTCTTACTAACTAAGGATCTTCATGGCAATATTCCATAGGGAAATGGAGTCAAATTAGTCTAATCTTGCAGTTCGCCTACTAACATTACATAACAGTCCAAAGTTATTAAACTCAAGCACTAAATGTTTGTATGTACTTATAAATCAAGTGTCTTGATATTATAATTCAGTTAACAAAAGTTATTGTCCATAAATACACCATCCTCCTTCAAACTTAACTTCTCCATATCTTCAGAATTGGTTGAAATGCCTACCACAGACTGTTTTCTGAGGTATGAATCTGCAAACTGTGAATACAGTTGAAATAAATATTCCCTAAACTAATAGTAGAGTGACATTTGAATTTTATCAAATGACCAAGTTTAAATTTAATGGCTAATAAAAAACTGTGTTTTCAAATGTTTTACCATGACACAAGAGACAATGTCAGTAGTGATTGGGAATTTGCCTAGCTCTAGTACTGGTAAGTTCCAATTCTATTAAGGACACGGAGGCGAGGATTATGCCTTCTTCCTTCGCTTTATTTTATACAGCAGCAAATTTCAGAAAAAAACACTCAAACTACTACTCCCATGAACACTCGGGAGTAGACAAGCAAAGTCATTCGAGTCAATCGACGCTGTCCATTAACCAGCTTCCACAAGGTCCCTCCTCAGTACTTCCTCTTCCTTCGCGCGAACAGCCTCTATCGGAACGTCACGCCTTCTGCTTGGACCCATCGTTCCCTGCAAAGAACAGGTCACATTAGAACCAAGTCCGAACAAAGCAGGCAACAGAAACAACTGAGGAAACATTGCTGACCCACCGAAGGGCCCAACAGACTATGACCTTAACCCACAATGAATGACATTTCAACCAGAAAAATCCTTCCAAAGAGCAGTACTTACTCCAGAACGGGGAGGGTCCGCAGGTCCATCAGACGCTGGGAGGGATAATCCTCGCCTCCGTGTCCTTAATAGAATTGGAACTTACCAGTACTAGAGCTAGGCAAATTCCCATTCTATGTCAGAACCGGAGGCTCAGACTATGCCAGTTCAAAGCTTACCCACCACCAGCTGAGCCACTTCCAATACTGACTTAAAATAAAACCTCTTAAAGGTTGAATCCGAGGACCAGTCGGCTGCACGCATGAGGTCTTCCACCCGTGCCCCGAGTGCAAATGCTTTAGAGGCCATAGCACCTCGCGCTGAATGAGCTCCAAATCTTTTGGTATCAATCCCCGCCTCCTGCATCACCCAACGCACCCACCGGGCTATAGTTGGAGAAGACACCGCCTTGTATGGCTTGCGGAGCGCAATAAGCAATTGTCTTTCACCGGGAGGACGGACCTCCTCCGTCAAGTCTTCATACGCACGGAGGCATTGCACCACACACAATTTGGGGGATTCTCGAAACGCCGGGTAGGATATCACCCTAGTATGGCATTTAGTCCGTCTACTGACCGTAAAAGAAACCCCATCCGGGGAAAAGACTCTGGCGGAGACGTCAAGGGCCCGTACGTCGGACACCCACCTACAAGAGATTAGACATAAGAGAGTCGCCAATTTAGCCGAGAGTTCCTTGCGAGACAAGAACCTATTCGGCTGCCAGGAAAGAAAAAGATTCTAAACCACATTCACATCCCACAAAGCGGAGTAGCGCGGCTCCGGCGGGTGGGACAGGCGAATGCCTCTCAAAAGTCTGCACACAAAGGGATGCTCCCCCACGGGGAACCCTGAACAGGGATGTGGCCTGCAGAGATCGCCGAGCGGAAGGTGTTGATAGAGCGGTAAGCCAACCCCTCCTCCGCGAGGTCTGCCAAGAAATTGAGGATGTGAACTACCTCCGCGCCCACGGGATCGACACCCCGTCGCAGACACCAACGGCGCCACCTGTTCCAAGTGGAGCGGTATCTCTTTGTTGTATTGTCCGCCCATGCCTTGGAGAGCAAGGACTCAGCGTGTCCCGAAAGGCCCGGGAGCGACCAGCGATGCCGCAGATCCTCCAGGCCAACAGTTGTAGCGACCCGTCCACCACCATGCGGTGGGGATTGAGGTCCAGGTCCAGAAGAATGTGAGGAAAGTGGGGGAGTCGGATAGGAAAATCCCAAGAAAGTTCCAGAAGAACTGGAAACCACACTTGAGACCTCCAAAGAGGGATGACTAGCACCATCTCCGCCTGCTGGCGACGCACATGAACGGACACTCGCGTGATCATGGAAAATGGGGGGAACGCATAGCCCCGCTTCTGGTGCCAGTCCTGCATGAACGCATCCGTCGCCTCCGCTAACGGATCTGGTCTCCAGCTGAAAAACCGTGGTAACTGATGATCCAGCCGTGTTGCAAAGAGGTCGACCGAGAAAGGGCCCCAGCTCTCCACTATCTGAGAGAACACCAGGGGATCCAGCTTCCAAACGCTGGCATCCAGCAGGTGGCGAGAGTGCCAATCTGCCACCTTGTTCGCCTGACCCGGAAGGTATTCCGCCGTGACAGACACCCGATTGTCCAGGCAAAAATTCCCAAAATCCTTGGCAAGATTCGACAGAGCGCGGGACCAGGTACCACCTAAACGGTTGATATACCAGACCGCAGAGACGTTGTCCATCTTGAGGAGAACGCATGATTGCACTCTGTCCTTAGTCCAGCATTGCACCGCAAAAAAGCCCGCCAGAAGCTCGAGACAATTGATGTGCAACGACTGTTCGGGTTCTGACCAGGCCCCACCGGTTGAAAAATCCCCGCATCTGGCACCCCAGCCTGTTCGACTGGCGTCCGATTCTATCACAATATCTGGGGCGGACCCGAAGATCGCACGCCCATTCCACGCCTCCATGTGGGTGAGCCACCACCTCATCTCCTCCTTCACTTCCGCCGAGAGCGGGACAGACTGCAAATAAGTTAGACCTCTCCGGAGATGGTGCGCCTTGAGCCGCTGCAACGCTCGGTAGTGCAGAGTACCCGGAAAGATGACCTGAATCGAAGAGGAGAGGAGCCCCACTAAGCGGGCCAGTTGACGCAGTGAGGTATGAGACTTGGCCAAAGTCTGGCGCAACTCGTGCCTGATCTTCGCCATTTTCTTGGCCGGCAGGCTCAACATCGATGAAACGGAATCTACTGTGAAACCCAGGAACGTAGCGTTCTGCACAAGAGCCAGGAGAGACTTCTTCTCGTTGATTACAAGCCCCAGCCCTTGAAGCAGGTTGACCGCCACCTGCAGCTGTCTGGAGAGGGTCTGGGGACACTGGGCCATCAGAAGCATGTCATCAAGGTAAACGATCATACGAATGCCCTGAGGAATTCCACTGCCGGCCGAAGGACCTTGGTGAAGCACCAAGGCGCTGAGGAAAGACCGAAAGGCAGAGTGGTAAACTCGAACACCTGACCGCCCCAAGCAAACTGCAGGAAACGGAGGTGTGGGGCAAAAATCGAAACTGAGAGATGCGCGTCCTTCAGATCCAACCGGACCATCCAGTCGGGAGGTCTCAGCACGTCCCTGAGGAGGTGAATCCCCTCCATCTTGAAGTGGCGGTACACCACCCACTCGTTGAACTCCTTAAAATTGATTACTGCTCTCCGGCCCCCGTCGGGCTTGTTGACCAAGAAGAGATTGCTGAGAAAGCTCTGAGGGTGTTCCCCTGTGCAACAGATAGCTCCTTTTTGGAGGAGAGCTGAGACCTCTTCACTTACCAGCTCTGCATCGCGCTGCGAGAAAGAAATGGGGCGAGGCCGGGACGAGTGCCAAGGGCGGCCATGGAACTCCACTTGGAAGCCCTGAACCGTCTGCAGCACCCAAGCGTCGCTCGTGAGCGAAGCCCATGCAGGGAGAAACTGCGCTAAACGACCACCCACTCGCAGGCACGCCGAAGGTAGCACACTCACCTTTGCCAGTATTGTTGGCTTGTCCCTTGAAACCTCCACGACCTCGGAACTTCTGTCCTCTTGTGGGGTAGAAGGTGTTGAAGCGGGACCCATCCTGGTATTGCCCTCGTCCAGAGCCTTGCCCCCTGTCGGGGTTGTGGTAGTTTGACCGGCCGGTCGTGCGGCCCCTGCCACGACCGGTCCCCCCGAAAACCCGAGGGGTGAAAACCTTGCGGATATTGGGCTGGGCCTTGTCCAAAGACGTGAAGGTGGCCACGAACTTGCCCAGTTCCTTCACGAAGGGATCGCCGAAAAGGCCTCCCTGGGCCACTGCACCCGCCTCCGAAGAGGCGAGGTCCCCCAACTCAGGGTCCACTTTAATCAAGAGTGACCGGCGTTTCTCTGTTGAGAGCGCGCAGTTGGCATTCCCAAGGAACACAATAGCCTGCTGCGCCCAGCCGGAAAGGACTTCAGGGTCGATTATAGATCCGGATGTCTTCGCCTTCTTGGCCATATCGAGAATTTTGGTGACCGGCCCAATGGCATCGAGGAGTTTGTCCTGGCAGGAATGCCAGGACCTGTCAATACCCTTCTTAGGGTTCTTGACGAATTTGGCGAGAAAGCTTGCCATCTTGGGGTCGATGTCAGGGGTAAGGGTGACCTTATTCTCCAAACAAGGGCGAGGGCAGTCCGCCCGGAGGCGGTTGCGGGCCTCCTTTTCCATAGGTTTACGCAAGGGGCCCGCCACGTACTTCGCCACTTTGTCCGCCGGGACCCAGTCCGTAGACCTAGGGTGGACGATGTCGTCCGGATCCTGCATATCAGAACTGCTACCTGGGACAGGGGTGGGGGCGGGAAGCCAAGGTCTAGAAGGACCTGCCTCATCGTCGATATCCCCAGGGGAGTCCCCGGTGTCTAGGGAATCGGGGGTTGCTGTGCGGGGAGGGGTTTGGGGGTCATCTTGGGGGCCGCCGGGGTCGGCACTTGCGCCAAAAATGCCTGTTTCAAACACGCGTCCGCGTCCACCCCGTCACTACGCTGCTTCTTAGCTGGTGGAGGACCCTCCCCTTGCAGAGCCTTAGGGGCTTCAGGACGTTTCTCTCAGGGCTTTATCCATTTGGCGCACTCCCGCGCAATTTGCGACGAGAGGCGCTGCTCGAGAGGCTCCATGGCATGGTTCACGGCCCTATATATGGAGTGCCTGGTAAAAATCATCATCCCAGGGTAAGTAGGACAAGTCATCTCCCCCCTGGTACTGATCCTGGTCCTGCATGCTGCAATTACTGTCCCAGCGACCAGTAGGCGGTCCCTCAAGAAATGCCAGGAACACTGGTGGTATGGGTGACGCACAAGCGCCAAAATTTGAAGCTGGGAGTGAGCCCAGACAAGTATTGGTGAACCAGAGGCTCACAATGCATGGGCAGAGCCCTGGAGACACTCACGCCCTGTCAAATCAAACGGGCCAATTATCCCCCGAGACTAGTATCTCCGCGGCTAAGACGCCGCCAATACAACCCCGCAGGGAAAAATATACAGACCCCAGCTGGGGCGTAGCAAACAAAGGAGGTGTACAGACCCACAACTCTGGGCATAACTCGGGAGATCAGGACGCAAGGCTCCTCACCGGGCAGTTCCCGTCAGCACTCTATCGTTAGTGCTAGCACGCGCTGCCCGGGAAAGTGCCCACAGCGCCCCCGCGCGGTCGGAGAATCCACCGCAATGAGGGGAAATTGCCGCGTAAGGTACGCGACAGCATCCCGCGGCAGGGAATCTGAAAGGGAAAAAACCCTTGACAAGTAACAGTGCACATACGATCCCCAAAGCAAACAACAGCCTAACAAACTATGACTATAATTACCCCCAAGCAGAGAGAAAAGCAAAAAGTGACTTATCTTGCTGCTGAGCAGTGAAGAAAGAGGAAGAGGAAGTACTGAGGAGGGACCTTGTGGAAGCTGGTTAATGGACAGCGTCGATGGACTCTAATGACTTTATTTGTCTACTACCGAGTGTTCATGGGAGTAGTACTTTTTGAGTGTTTTTTCCTGAAATTTGCTGCTGTATAAAATAAAGCGAAGGAAGAAGGCATAATCTGCGCCTCCGGTCCAGACATAGAATTGCCTCCCCCAGATTGTTTTTATTCAAAGGCTATTAGAATAGTCCATACCATTAGGTAGAAATTTATAAAATGTCTCCCTGGAGAATATCGTCCGCTAACCATAATTATAAAACAAAGTAGTTTATTTTAATGTCTCATTACCAGCATGCCAAAAAGACCACAGTTGTAGCTGTCAAGTTGCTTTGGGTTTGACTGAATCATGAATTCCCATAGCTGGTAATCTGGATGCTTCACAGCCTGTAGGAAAGCCCTTTTGAAACATGTGAATGGATATATGAAATATTAAATATTGTCCATCTAAAGTAATTAATGAGTATACAACATTGTCACAAATAACATTTCAATTTAAAAAAACAACTTCAGTGTGCTCTCAGTTGTTATTTTTATGCAATCTGGGAACACAAAATAGGTAATGGAATGTTTTTTTGGGAAATTGTCCCTCCAAATGATCAAGAAGTTAGTGTTGGTGTGAAGGTTTCCCGTCATGGAATCAAAAACTAAAATTTTCTTTGAAGTAGGTTTTAGTATCTGTTAAAAGTAAATAAAAGTAGTGGGAAAACCCCACGGGCCAGACAGTTATATTGTGCTATGAACGCAACTAATTACCACATAGTTGAGGAAATTAGATAAGCATTAATTTCACTTTGAAAATGTATATACGTAATA
Source organism: Calotriton arnoldi (assembly GCA_963921515.1). Classification (NCBI taxonomy): domain Eukaryota; kingdom Metazoa; phylum Chordata; class Amphibia; order Caudata; family Salamandridae; genus Calotriton; species Calotriton arnoldi. The sequence continues at coordinate 3,535,564 of CAWUFW010000282.1, forward strand.
AAAAGCACAAGAGAAGTAATTGAACATAACATGCTTGTACTCTGGCACTGTTAATATTAGCCTTTGTGCATCATCCTGCCATTAGTACCAACTTTGCCTCGCCAGACTTTTCAATAATTAAATTGCCAATCTTTTGATAGAGGTGTAAACCCTCTCTACAGTTCAAAAGACAATAGGGCATAGACTTGACCCTTTTTTATATGAAATATTCCAATTAGGCCTCTCCTACTGTTACAAGCACTCACATATTGCAAATTAATAATGTTCTAACCTCCCTCTAATAAAAAAATTGAAAACAATATCTCCTTATTAAAAGAATCCAATGAATGCCAGTATTGGTTGGACAAAGAACAGTTTCCATATTTTCGAATGGTACATGCACATGATAGTAAGAGTTATTCATGACCATATTCTGTCATCCAAACTCCATAAGCAAACAGTTTCTTTTCAGAACACAAGTACACAGATTCATGGAATAGCAGAACGTGAAATGTTGCCTATTGTGCTCATTATTATGTAAATTTTCATTTTTGAAAATGTCCTTTGCCATTCAAAAGCAAATCAGACAGTTCTATTACCGACTGATTGGAATCTGACAGTGTGAAAATGTACATATGATAATCATGTAGATACTATCATGTAGAAACTCGAAAAACCGACAATCGATAGTAGGCCAGGAAAATAGCAGAAGATACCAATGAGGAAATGGCAAGCAAAAATAGAGACTGAGTGAAGAAGAACACCTTTTAATAACGTGCCCAAATCACTACATAATCCCCCTATTCCTTCATAGAGGACAAGACTCTGTGGCCCAGGAAATTATCCAAACGTTCCAGACCAGCAATCCGATAGTGGTGGACAAAAGTGGAAGGGGAAGACCAAGTTGCCACCCTACAAATTTCCACCAGAGGTACCCTGCAATTCAGCCACAGTAGCCGCCATACTGCGCATAGAGCGCCCCTGCACCCCCACTGGAGGATCCACCCCTTTAACCGCGTAAGCCAAAAGGACCAGAGACCGAATCCAACAATTCAAAGTAGACGTGGATGATTTTTCTCACCTTCTTAGCAGGACCAAAATTCACAAACAAAGCGTCCCCCTTCCGGAAAGACTCCACCACCTGCAAATACCACAACAAAGTCCACAGCACATCCAAACAGTGCAACTGACAGTCCTCAGCCGAGGAAGGATCAGGACAAAACTCGGGCAAAATCAACTCCTGATTGAAAAATAAAGCCGAATTCACTTTAGGGACAAAAGACAGAACTGACACCAGCCCACCCAGTTGGAAAAGATCTTACAGAAAGGATACTTACAGGACAAGGCCCCCAACCCCCTAGCAGACGTGATGGCTACAGAGAAACAAGCCTTGAAAATCAAGAGCTTCAACTCCAGCCCCTCAAAGGGGTTCAAAAGGACGACCTGACAGCACATCCAATACCAACTGTAAATTCACACACGGTAAAGAACGAACAGGCAGAGGAAAAAAGTTCAAAAGCCCATGAAAAAACCGAGGCATCAGATCCCAGTCATCCTGCAAATTGCGCCAGGAACCTCTAAACACCTGAATGGCCGCCCACTGCACCCACAGCGTAGCAACCGACAAACCCAACTGAGCACCATCCTGCAGGAACTTCATAACCAAAAAGAGATCATCCACAGTAGGATCAACTTGCTTACTAGCACACCAGGGCGAAAAAGCTTTCCAATGCCTGGTATAAGAGAGTAGCCTGCAAGGTCACAGCCAACTGTTCAGGGGCCCCCAAACCCGCTAAGCCCCTCCACTCATCCGCCATGCCGTTGATGGAGCAGGGTAAATGAAAAAATTTTAACCTCCTAATAATTTTCGTAAAATAATTAATAAACATGTTCGTTTAAGTAAATAACCAACAATGTATGTTACATGTGAAGGGTTAAAGGTAACACGCTATTCCATGTGCAAAATAATTAACTTATAATTGTTTACGTGTCTAACATAACCTAATATTTGCGTACTAATCAAATAATAAATGCATGATCTGTGCTTTTAAACAAAACGTGTGGTTGCAAATTAAAGCGATGGTAAGTAAGGGACGGCTTTATATGTTGCTTTTTGCTAGGTAATACCTAATTGGGGTACATAGAAAGACGGGAGGGAAACGAAAGGGTTTATATTTCTTTGTTTTAACAATATTTTGTTTATCTTTGAAAATAGTGCGCTTAGGCCTGTCGAGCAGCGATATAAAATGGCCGCCGTTTGCTAGAGTACGCATGAGCAGGGAACCATGTGATAGAGGAGAGAGGCTGGGGAAAAGGATGATCACGTGCTGGTGCTGAGAGGCTAAGATGGAAGTATGGTCAAGGCTATTGTGACCTTTCTGAGCAGATGTGTGCCAAGATGATCAGCAAGAAGCGTGATAAGTCAAACTGAATCAATGGACAGAACTGTTAAATCTAAAAAGTAGCAGAAAAAGATACAAATTGGACTGATCGAAGCGGATGAGCAATGACATGAACTGTGGGAAACGATGCAAGCATGGACATTCCACAAGGAACTGGTTAAGACTAGGAAGTTTGATTAAAAATGTATATGGACCTGAGTTTGACCAATGAGAAAGAATCACGCCATGGAGATGTAACATTTTATTCAGTAAGCTAGAATTAGGGTATAAGAAGACCTACTCTTGGTGGGAGGGGTTAGAGTTGTTGGAGAGGAGCTGAGGAGAGGAGTTGCTGGAGTAGATGCTGGAGAAGTTAGATGCTGTAGATGGGTAAAGTTGCGGTTGCTGATGCTGACGAGCTGATGTTGCAGCTGCTATTTTTATTTTCTAGTTGAGTATAAGATGCTGTTTTTGGAGAACCTTTTTATTCCTGATCAATTTTTCATTTAAAACTATTAGATTTTTCCAAGACAGATAGATTGATCATTTAGAGTTCTTGCTATGATAACCTTACTTTTCCGTCTAATCGATATGCATTGTAATTTCAATTTATTCTTATAATGATGATAAATGTAAAGATCTGAATAATAAACTTAAAACTTATTTCTTGCTTCGAAACTTTACATAAACTTTATTATTCTTTAAACAAATGACTCAGTGATTCTTTAGCTCAATGATTAAAGTAAAATGATAAAGAGTTTATTGTGATTGAGCTGGTCTTAATCACCATCAACTGATTCCTACTAGTTGGTCCATCGACCAATGAGCGGAATACCTTAAAGCAAATGAGAAACATTATGTCATGTTAAAAGAGGTATCCCGTCTCCTTCCAGCGAATCATTTTCTCCTAGGTTATTGACGGAGGAAATCCAGGGAATAAATGAGTAAGTGAATGAATATGCGGTGTTATGGGCCCCACCGTCATATGGATATAGTGTGTGTGTTAGAGGAATAGTTGCACCTGGATGACCAAAGCATATAGGAGAATTATTTTTATTGTTAGCGCTGGATCAGATTTCTTGGTAGCAGAGTTATGGTTACTATAGATTAGTTTGGTGATTATTGATTATTGATTAGTGATTATTGATAAGTTTATGTCTAACACTTTATGTTGAGTCGCGTTATGTTATATGTAAGTTTTCACGCTTCCGGGAAGTAGGAAGTGGAACACGTGTGGCAAGAGAAGTCACATGGAATGGTGCATTGTCTGAGTTCACATTGGTGATAACACAGGTTGTGTTATGATAGGGACATTTTCCGTATAAAAGGTGTGTAAGTAAAATAGCGATCGGTTTTCTTGTGAAACTCTGGCCTTAATTCTCAGGAGCAGTATAGTCTCCACATGTGTTTTATCCCCAGAGAAACGGGTTTACTGTTTGCTTGAAAGAAGGGTAAGGTAGAGGGAAGTGCTACTTTATCGGCGAAACTGAAAATTCTGTGGTAGGGTAGAGGTAAGCGCTGCCTACTGGAAAATACAGAGTTCTTGTGTAAATGGTCAGAACTATCTCTTTGGTTTAGCGAATCAGACAATGGAAATGTGTTTTAAATGTTGTAACTAACGAAGAATTGTTGAAAAAGAAATTGCCGATAAATTTTGTAAAGAAGGGGTCAAGAGCAGAAGTGACGTAGACAAGAGTCGCGCTGGGATTGGTCAGTGCGCTAGTCACACGGAAACAGGAGCAGAACTGACGTAGACAAAAGCCGCGTTGGGATTGGTCAGTGCGCGGTAGACAGAAATCGCTCTGATTGGAGTGTTGGTGTGAGTCGCGCTAGGATTGGTTGGAATAACCTAGTGACGTGGAAGACCGTGATTGGAGTGTTGGTGTGAGTCGCGCTAGTATTGGTTGGAATAACGCATACAGAACAGTGTTGAATTGCGGATCGTTTGAAGAGGAGAAAAAAGCGATTGTGAATCATGTCGTATTATGAGTATGGAAGAGAGAAAACGTCATGGATGACGAAAGTTAAGAATTTCTTTAAGAAAGACAAAAAGGTAGTGACTAGAGAGGGACAAATAATTCCTCCGCCGAAATCACCAGCTTCGCATATGATGCTGAAATATGGATATCATACATGCATATGGTTAGAAAATTGGACAAAATATACCAAGAATGATGGAGCATTGGCTTTCCCTGAGAATGGTTCATTTAATGTAGCTGTATTACGGAACTTGAGAGAAAAGATGGCAATGTTAGAACCTAGACCTAGACCGACACAGTTTGAAGCTTTAACGGAATGGGAAGATGAGATGTATGAACGAGAGAGATTCAGAGGATTAAAGAATCATGAGTTTGTGCCTGGAAGGTTATGGGGAGTAAATCATGAGGACAGAATAAAGCGTTGGAGATGTGCTAACATGACAGGAGGTTTGTTTCCAGCTTTTACAGTTGAGGAAGAAGCAAAAAGAAAGTGTGCAGAGAAAAAGAAACATGTAGTGATAGAAAAGTATGTGTATGGTGGTAGTGAAACGGATGATGAATTGCTGGAAGATATTTTAAACAGAAACCCACCTCCATACCAACAGACTTCTGCGGTGGTGACACCTAATGCACCACCAATGGAAACTGGGAGGAATAAAAATCCCGAAAGAAGAGATGAGACAAATAGGTCACAAGATCAATTAAAAACTTCACAAAATGAAGAGATAGAAAGTGACAATGCAACTGAATTAGCAAAAACAACAAGAGAATTGACTGAGAAAATAAGAGCATTGACAAAGAATATGGAAGCTGTAACTGTACCAGTGACAATAGGTCCAGTAATGCCAATTTTTGAGAATCAGAAAATTGATGAACGTTCTTTAGTGATTCCCATGAATTCACATTTGCAAAGAAAAAGAGAAGGGATGGAACTGAATAATGAAGGTGCACACAATTTGGCTAGTACCTATAGACCAAGCCCACCTACTAATTTGACGATAAATGAGAATGAGATTAGGAGAATGCCTATGGTGACGGAGTCCGCATCAGGGACACCAGAAAGAAGTAGCAATTGGATAGAATTAAATAGTACGCCTGTAGGTCCGACTCCAGATGAGTTAAATGAATGGATGAAAGCGCTAAAAACAAAAGAAACGGAAGTGAAACCCTTAGATGTAATTAGGTTGAAAATAGACATGGAAGAATTGATTTTAGGAACAATTGGTACAGAAAAATTAAAAAATTATCAGGATGATGAGATTATGTTTTTGTGCAAAAGTCTCACATGGAGAGCTAGAAATTTACATGACAAATTGGAAGAGACAGCAAGTGAACTCGGAGTGGAGTTTGTAAAAGTGAGAACGTTGCAGAAACCATACAGAGTAGATTTTTGTGAGAAAGATATAGAGAATTTGAACACATCAGGAAGACTGACCCAAATAAAAGAGTTAATTGTTTTATTGAGAAAATGGGGTGATGTGGATAGATGGAGAAATAGATGGTCGAAAAGGAATGAGAAAACAACAGATAAAGCATCTTTGGCTTTTGCAGTGACAGATAAGGAACCAGTTGTAAGAGAATACCCGATGAGAGAAACTCCAGGTGGTAGTTATGTGCATGTTCCATGGACTAGACAGGATATACTGTCATTTACAAATGACTTCCCGAAGTTGAGAGAAAAGCCAGTAGAATGGTACAGACAAGTGGAGAGATTTGTGAAAGTTTCAAAAGTGTTGTGGATAGACTTGGATGGATTGTTTGATATAGTAGTGCCAGCTGATTTGTGGACAGAATGTAAGATTACTATTGATTGGCCAACTGTAGAATATCCAAGGGATGCTAAAACAGGAGCGCCAGGACCAGAAGTGATGAGGAAGTACGACCAAGTAATTACCTTTTTGAAGAATAAGATTCCACCTAAAGAAACAGATTGGGTAAAAATAGACAGAACAACGCAGGAAAGTAAAGAATCAGTGCATGCTTATTATGAAAGGCTGTTGTTAGTTTTCAAACAGTATAGTGGTTATGAGACACTAAATGAGAAGGATATGAGTCATTTTGTATATAGATTTGTATATGGATTGAAACCAGAGATAAGTGAAATGATTAAGCAGCATATGATTTGTTGGCAGAATAGCACAGTGGACGAGGTTTTGAGATATGCTAAGTATTGCAGTGATGATATTGAGAGTAGACAGCGTAAATTGAAAGAAAAGGCCATGTGGGCACAGGTGAAAGTTGCAGAGAAGCAAGAAGCTCAATTGAGTAATACCGGAAATGAAACAGGACAGGTTAGATCCCGACCTAATATAGGTAAAGGAAAAGGACAAATGAGCATAGATGAGGCAAAGAAAAAGTGGCCATGCCACAACTGCGGAAAGCTAGGACATTGGAGAAACGAGTGTAAGTTTCCTCCAAAACTTAATGTGGAAAATCAATCATTAAATTCACAGGTGCAGAGTGAGGTAGTTACTCAACAAGGTCAGGTGCCACAACCACCACTTCCCAAGAGTGTTAACCAACAGAAATACAGTGCAGAAACAGGATTCTACGGAGGAGAACAGGTAACACAGTTGCCGCGTGCAGCTGCAATTTCTCAATATTGGTTACGACAGGATGAGGATGACACGGATGAAAGTTTCTGACGGTGCCTAGGAGAGGGGGAAGAGTGCGTGCTTGGCGCAACTCTAGAGGTAGATCAGTCTGGTCCATTTGTGGATGGAGAAGTGAATGGTGCAAATGTAACATTCCTTGTTGACACTGGAGCTACCCGTTCTACTGTTAGGTCAGTGGAAATTCCAAACCTTCCTCTCTCAGGTGAACATATCCAAGTAGTTGGAGTTTCAAATCAGCAAATCAAGACGCCTCTTACTAAATTAGTGGAGGTAAGAATTGGTCCATTTAGTGAAATGCACCGATTTGTGGTATGCGATTGTAGTCCCGTGAACCTTTTAGGACGCGATTTATTGTGCAAGATGAATTGCACTATCTATTGTACCCCAGACGGAATTGCATTTCAGACCCCAGATGAAGATGTGCTGTATAAAATGACAATGGTGAATTTAGAACCAGAAGTAACTGATTTGTTTCCTGTATTTGATGCAGAGAAAATCCCAATTGAATTGAAAAAGACAGTGAATGAAGACGTGTGGGACTTTACAGGAGAAGATGTAGGATTAATGAAAGGAGTAGATCCCGTTAAAATAACAGTGAAAGAGGGAACGAGTTACCCAAATACGCCTCAGTATAAATTGACACCAGAAATAATTGAAGGAATAACGCCAGTAATAAATAAAATGATTGAACAAGGGATTTTAAAAGAAATCATGAGCAGTCCATGTAATTCGCCAATAATGGGACTGAAAAAGCCAAACGGAACATATAGAATTGTACAGGATTTGAGGAAGGTAAACAAAATTGTTGTGCCTTGTTGCCCAATAGTACCGAACCCTGCTGTGATTCTATACCAGATTCCACGTGAAGCAGAATGGTACACAGTAATTGATTTATGTCATGCATTTTTCTCTATTCCATTGCATCCAGATAGCCAGCCATTATTTGCATTTAGGTTTGGAGAGCGTATTTTGGCATGGTGCCGAATTCCTCAAGGGTACACAGAAAGTCCCTCAATCTTTAATCAGATTCTAAAGAAATCGTTGGAAGATTTAAAAATGCCAGAAAAGTCAGTAATGGTTCAGTATATTGATGACCTACTGGTGGCATCAAAAACGAAGGAAGCATGTGTCAATGATACAATTGCTTTGCTGAATCATTTAGCAAAAAGAGGACATAAAGTGTCCCCTTCAAAATTGCAGTTCTGTCAACAAGAAGTCCAGTATTTAGGGCATAAAATTGAGAAAGGAGTGCGAAAGGTAACGACTGAAAGAATAAAAATGATTCAAGGAATGAGAGCTCCAATGACGCAAAGAGAGGTAAGAATGTTTTTGGGAATGGTTGGATATTGTCGACAATGGATAAGCGGTTTTTCGCTGATTGCTAAACCGTTGCAAAAACTGACAAAGAAGGATGTTAAAGATCCTTTTGAAATGAATGATGAAGAAATGAAAGCATTCAGAGAGCTGAAAAAGAAATTGTGTGAGGCTCCAGCATTAGGAATGCCTGACTATGAGAAAGATTTTGAGCTGTATTGCAGTGAAAGAGATGGATGTGCATTTTCAGTTTTGGTACAGAGACATGGAACTATGAAAAGACCCATTGCATATTTTTCAGCTGTTTTAGACCCTGTAGCGAAAGCGTTGCCTGGATGTTTGAAAGCAGTTGCTGCTACTTGTGTGAGTCTGGAACAGAGTGAAGGCATAGTGATGGGATATCCACTGAGAGTATATGTTCCCCATTCTGTGGAAATTCTCTTGACAAGAACGAAAACCCAATACATGACACATAGTCGGCTGACTAGGTATGAAAAAGTAATTTTGAGTGCAGATAATGTGACCATTGACAGATGTATGAATGTGAATCCTTCGACATCGTTACCAGATGAAGAAAGTATAATTGAAATGGATGAAGTAGATCACGATTGTCTGAATGTGCTTGAATATTGTACAAAACCAAGGTCTGACATACGAGATGAGCCTTTAAAAGAATCAGATTATATTCTGTTCGTGGATGGCTCATGTTTGAGAACGAGTGATGGAGTTCTAAGTGCAGCATATGCAGTTTGCACAGTAGCAACTGTAATGGAAGCATCTTGTCTGAAAGGGATACGGTCTGCCCAAGTCGCAGAACTGATAGCTCTGATTCAAGCATGCAAGTTGGGAAGAAATGTACGGGTTACGATTGTGACAGATAGCCAGTACGGTTTCGGGGTGGTGCATGACTTTGGTCAGATTTGGTCACAAAGAGGTTTCTTGACGTCTGCAGGAACACCCATTAGAAACGGAGATTTTGTGAAAAAGTTGCTTGAGGCGATACAGCTGCCTAAACAGATTGCTGTTGTGAAGTGCAATGCACATAAAAATGGGGAAGACTACATAACTGTTGGTAATAAATATGCTGACGAGATTGCACAGTACTGTGCGAAGAATGTGGTTTCTTTAAACAAAAGTCGAGAAAGAGAGCATATTTCTTGTCCTTTGCTTTTTACTAACCCTGTTGAGACATGGGATGAGGTGAGACAGTTACAGGAAGCTGCAGATGATGAGGAAAAAGATACATGGATAAAAGCAGGATGTAGAAAACATGAAGAAAATGATGTTTGGGTTTACAGAGATGAAAGACCAGTTATGCCTGATAGCATGATTTCTGACATGGCACGGATGTACCATGGACAAGCCCATATTGGGAGAGATTCAATGATCAGACTTTTTAGACAAACATGGTATAATCCAAAATTCAGAGCCATAGCTGAGAGTCTTTGTCAGAGATGTCTCATTTGTCAACAGATAAATCCAGGAAGGAAGACAGTAGTGAGTCTAGGAACAATAGGACGAGAAGGAGGTCCGTTCACTAGAATGCAAATGGATTTTATTGAAATGCCCCCTTGCAACAGACTAAGGTATGTCCTAGTGGTCGTCTGTTTGTTTTCCCGTTGGGTGGAAGCATAACCAACCAGAAGGAATGATGGAATAACGGTAGCAAAACATATGCTGCGAGAAATCATTCCGAGGTATGGTTTTCCAGTGACGATTGCAACAGATAGAGGAACACATTTCCAAAATGAATTAGTTAAACTGATTTGTGAAGCACTTAGTATTAAACAGAAACTGCATTGTGCATACAGACCAGAGGCTTCTGGAATAGTAGAGCAAGTAAATGGAACAATTAAGAACAGGTTAGGAAAAATGTGTCAAGCTACAGGACTCAAATGGCCAGATGCCTTGCCATTAGTTTTAATGACAATCAGAAGTATTCCGGAAAGGAAAACTGGACTCAGTCCCCATGAGATAATTATGGGACGAGCAATGAGACAAGCACAAGTACCTGTCAACAAACTACTGACTATAACTGATGATCTAGTGCTGGATTATTGCAAAGGATTGGCTGATGTGGTGCGTTCTGTGTTTCATCAGGTTGGACCGGATGCGACCACTCTTGAAAGAAAACCAGCTCACGACTTGAATCCAGGAGATTGGGTCCGCATAAAAGTCCACAGGAGAAGAAACTGTTTGGTTCCTCGCTGGGACGAACCACGACAAGTGATCCTGGTGACAACCACTGCAGTCAAGTGTGCAGGAGTGAAACACTGGGTGCATGCCAGTCACACCATCAGAGTTCCAGAACCTGAAGATCGACATGTGAGTCGACATCTGGAGGTATTGGATAACAGTTCAGCATCAGAAGCAGAAGAAGAAAGAAACAGGGTGCCAGAACCTGAAGATCGACCTGTAAGTCGATATCTGGAAGACCCAACTACAAGTGCAACGACAGAAGAAGTAGAGGAAATAACTGAAGTTCCAGAACTTGAAGATCGACCTGTAAGTCGACATCTGGAAATATCAGATACCAGTTCAGAATCTGATACAGATCATTCGGATTGTGAAGAAATTCTAAAAAGAAATTGGAAATTTGAAAGCATAAGAGAAGAAACTGAGCCAGAAGATAGTAACAGTGAGCAACCAAGTGCAAGTTGTGGTGAAAATCCTTCGGAGATAATATTAATAGATGAAGAAGGGAGAGTTTCAAGCAGAAAAGTAGAAAATTCGGAAGAACCCCGAGGAGCAATAGGGACAAATAGTCAAACAAAAGAACAGGGAAATTTAGAAGCAGATAGAGAGACTGACACAAATTCGGAAGAACCTCGAGGAGGGACAGAAATAGGTGAACGAAGGAAGATAAGAAAAGAACCACAAGTAGAGGAGGAAAATGAAATTATAAGTTTCAAAATAAGAGACAATAACAAAAGAATTGAAACAGAGTCTGAAGAAAGTGGAGAAGAAAGAAACCAAAAACAAGAGTCAAGAAAAAGAAATTGGAAAACAGAAAGAGAGGAAAAAGGAAGTGAGGCAAAAAGGCCAAGAAAAGGAGACAATTGGCTTAATGAAGTAAGAAAATTAAGATACAGAATCATAAGGTTAGATGGAAAAAGTGCTGAACAAGTGAATGAAATAACAAGTCAGAAAGAGCAAGAAAAACAAGGTGGAAAACACTTGCAGAAAACGAAAAGAATAAAGAAGGTAAATGCGAAGTATAGATCACCTGAATGGTTGTATCTTGCTTTGACTGATTTCAAAGAAGAAAAGAACACTCACGAGAACCCAGAACCAAGAAACCTAATGGGTGAAGGTGAGGTGCGACAAACTTGAAGAAATTTAAATAATTTCTACCGGACTTGACAAAACACTGGATCTGACGAATTTCTACCGGATTTGACAAAATACGGATTTTGACAAAGAAGGAATTCTGAAAAAGAATTAAAAGAAAGTACCAAGCAAAGACAAAACATTGGAGTACAGAGTGGCAAATAAGTCATTTCTGAGGTGTAGTGACACAATTTTCTTGAAAATAAATAGATAAAGGTTATAAAACAAAATGGAGAATACTAGAGATAGAAAATGTAAATGTGAGTTTTTAAGTAGATGGTGTAAGATGTGCTGTTTTTGTACAGGATTATTAATGACAGTATGGGTGGTTTTAGCAATCACTATTCCAATTAGTTTAGCTGTAGTAGAAACGACAAATAACACTGAGAAAGAAAAAGGAGCTAACACTCAAGAACCAGTTATTTTAAGAAGTAGTGCAGAATTACACAAGGACAAATCGATAGCAGATTTTTCTAAAAATGTTTTTACTAAATTATTATATGAGTATGTAGAAACAATGGATGTAAGAGATTGCTATGTTTGTATGCAGTTGCCTGCATCTGTAGCAGAGGGTGTGACTTATCATCACCTCCCTTTGACGCATGGAATAACATGTAGTGTCTTAGCAAGTTTATTTTATAAAACAGGTAGATTAGAATATTATTACACTGACATAGATAAGATTTTTGCGAACGTTTCTGTAGTTCCCGAACTAAATAAAATAAAAGAGGGAAAAACGTTTGGTGAATATTTTTTAGAAGATAAGCTTTTAACACTAGAGAATATAGTTAAAAACAACCTTACCTGTGAGTTAAAGAAGGAAGAAAAAGTATTTTTAGAGATGGTTGAAGAGAGAAGAGTGAAATTTCAAAGAAAAGTGATAGAAGAGACAAAAACACCTCTTTGGGCGTTTGAGGAAGACAATCATGACAAGAAAAAGACAATTGCAGCTATGACTCTGGATTGGCCCCAACAGGGAAGGTTGTGCATTAGAAGAAATAAGACAAGATATGATAATTATTTTGTGGGTTCCAGTATTTGCCATGACAATTATCAAATTTTAGGTGGATGGGGATTCAAAGGGGGAAAAGATCCAATATTTCCAGGGATCTATTATGTTTGCGGGAATAGGGCTTATTACAGGTTGCCGGACCATTGGTATGGGTCATGTTATTTAGGCCTGGTCTTTCCCAAAAATTTTCATATGGACAGAAAAGAAAAAGGAGCACACAAAATGATAAATACCTTTACACGTAGGAAAAGGGAAAGTTTTTCAGAAATAGTAGGTGATATTTTTGGAGCATTGATCTCCAGCAGTGGGAATATCTTTGAATGCATTTAGAATTCGGAAATTATCCACAGTGGTAGATCGTTTATCTACAGATACTGCTGGAGGGTTCTTGATGGTAAATACTGAGATGGTTGCCATGAGAGCTATGGTGATGCAAAATCGACTTGCCCTTGACATTCTTTTGGCAAAAGAGGGTGGAGTCTGTGGAATGCTGAAAGTCCAACATTGTTGCACTTACATTCCAGATAAAAGTGAAAATATACAAAAGTATATAACAAATATTACAAGTTTGCACAAAGAACTAGTTCCACTGGAGGTTGAAAGTGCATTGGGAAAACTTGGTAAAGGGTTTTCTTCAATAATAAATTGGTTAACAAGAATGAGTGGATTAATAATAGGGAAAGTTATAATAATAGCAACCATGATAATAATAATAATTTTAGTGACTGAAGCTTATAATAACATGTATAAAGAGAAGAAGAAGACAGAATAAAATAGAAAAAGAAAATATGATAAACAAGGAAAGAGAGAGAGAGATGGGTGAAATAGAATTAGAAGAAATAAAAGAGAACATGTACAAGAAAACGAAGAGACAAGTTGAAAGGGATACAGTTGTGTAAACTAACAAAAGCAAACGGATAAAAGATATATGCTGTCTGAAAGAAATGTATAACTTGGGTTTTGTGGTGATATTAAAAATCACCAAAGGGGGGAGTTGATGGAGCAGGGTAAATGAAATTTTTTTTACCTACTAATAATTTTCGTAAAATATTTAATAAACATGTTTGTTTAAGTAAATAACCAACAATGTATGTTACATGTGAAGGGTTAAAGGTAACACGCTATTCCGTGTGCAAAATAATTAACTTATAATTGTTTGTGTCTAACATAACCTAATATTTGCGTACTAATCAAATAATAAATGCATGATCTGTGCTTTTAAATAAAACGTGTGGTTGCAAATTAAAGCGGTGGTAAGTAAGGGACGGCTTTATATGTTGCTTTTTGCTAGGTAATACCTAATTGGGGTACATAGAAAGACGGGAGGGAAACGAAAGGGTTTATATTTCTTTGTTTTAACAATATTTTGTTTATCTTTAAAAATAGTGCGCTTAGGCCTGTCGAGCAGCGATATAAAATGGCCGTCGTTTGCTGGAGTACGCATGAGCAGGGAACCATGTGATAGAGGAGAGAGGCTGTGGAAAAAGATGATCACGTGCTGGTGCTGAGAGGCTAAGATGGAAGTATGGTCAAGGCTATTGTGACCTTCCTGAGCAGATGTGTGCCAAGATGATCAGCAAGAAGGGTGAGAAGTCAAACTGAATCAATGGACGGAACTGTTAAATCTAAAAAGTAGCAGAAAAAGATACAAATTGGACTGATCGAAGCGGATGAGCAATGACATGAACTGTGGGAAACGATGCAAGCATGAACATTCCACAAGGAACTGGTTAAGACTAGGAAGTTTGATTAAAATGTATATGGGCCTGAGTTTGACCAATGAGAGAGAATCACGCCATGAAGATGCAACATTTTATTCAGTAAGCTAGAATTAGGGTATAAGAAGACCTACTCTTGGTGGGAGGAGTTAGTTGTTGGAGAGGAGTTGCTGGAGTAGATGCTGGAGAAGTTAGATGCTGTAGATGGGGAAGTTGCGGTTACTGATGCTGACGAGCTGATGTTGCTGCTGCTATTTTTATTTTCCAGTTGAGTATAAAATGCGGTTTTTGGAGAACCTTTTTATTCCTGATCAATTTTTCATTTAGAACTATTAGATTTTTCCAAAACAGATAGATTGATCATTTAGAGTTCTTGCTATGATAACCTTAGTTTTCCGTCTAATCGATATGTATTGTAATTTCAATTTATTCTTATTATGATGATAAATGTAAAGATCTGAATAATAAACTTAAAACTTATTTCTTGCTTCGAAACTTTACATAAACTTTATTATTCTTTAAACAAATGACTCAGTGATTCTTTAGCTCAATGATTAAAGTAAAATGATAAAGAGTTTATTGTGATTGAGCTGGTCTTTATCACCATCAACTGATTCCTACTAGTTGGTCCATCGACCAATGAGCGGAATACCTTAAAGCAAAGGAGAAAGATTATGTCATGTTAAAAGAGGTATCCCGTCTCCTTCCAGCGAATCATTTTCTCCTAGGTTATTGACGGAGGAAATCCGGGGAATAAATGAGTAAGTGAATGAATATGCGGTGTTATGGGCCCCACCGTCATATGGATATAGTGTGTGTGTGTTAGAGGAATAGTTGCACCTGGATGACCGAAGCATATAGGAGAATTATTTTTATTGTTAGCGCTGGATCACCGTCAAGTGCAAGTTCCTTAAGGTGCCCAGGGGAAGAGCCGGAAAAACTAACGGAGACAGAACCACTGGAAGGACTCACTCCAGGTCGCACCTCAACAGGTCCAGGAGAGGAAGCCAATTCGCTCAAGGCCACCTGGGCGAAATCACCACCACCTGGGCGAAATCAACACCACCTGGGCGAAATCAACACCACCTGGGCGCAATCAACACCACCTGGGCCTGCTCCCTCCGGACCCGAACCAGAAAAGCCCTGACCAGTTCGAATGGAGGAAAAGTGTAGAGCAGGCCCTGATGCCAGGGACAGGTCAAGCCGTCTATCCCCCAAGCCCGGGGACACCGACCCAGAGAGCAAAATCGCCCCCCTTGGCATTCCCTGGACCCGCAAACCAGTCCACCACCAGAAGACCCCAACAAACCACCAACTGGCGGAACAAACTGGGAAGGAGGGAGAGATCCCTGGATGAGGGAATGTCCCTGCTCAACAGATCGGCTTGGACATTCTCCACCCCCCAAATGTAAAGAGCAGTCAGCCCCAGAACCCAGTCCTGAGCCCACAGGAAGATGTCTCTGGCCACCAAGTTCAGTGACCTGGACCTGGTCCCCCTTGCCTGTTGACATAGGATTTCGCCACCAGATTGTCTGTCCAAACCACCACCATATGTCTCCGCAGAGCATCCTGAAAATGGAGCAGAGCGAGCCAAATCGCCAGCAACTCCCTCCAGTTCGAAGACTTCCGGGAGTCCTGCAGAGACCAGCACCCCTGAACCTGCTCTGACCCCAGCCACACCCCCCCAACCGGACAGGCTGGCATCCAACGTCATCACCAGCAGAGCCGGGAGAGACAAGGAGACCCTGGTCAGGAGATGCCGCTGGCAGAGCCACCAGGAGAGGTCCTCCCAGACTCAGTCCGTCATCCATAGCTGAGCCAACAGATCCTGGGCCCTTGGAGACCACAAAGCCAGAACCCAGTTGGCCAGGCAAAGAAGGTGAAACCGGGCACAGGGCATGAGAAACACCACCGAAGCCAAATGCCCCTGCACCCTCAACCACTCCACCGCCAGAGGAGCCTCCTGAGACACCAAGACCTGAACCTGCACCTGCAATGAGACCAGTCTCCTTTCGGATAGAGTAACACGCTTTTGAGAGTCTGAAACATAACCCTGATGAAGACCATGTCCTGAGAGGGGCCCAAAAAAGATTTCCCCCAATTTACCAAAAATCTGTGTCCCTGCAGAACCTCCAAGACCCTTTCGACCTGAGCGACCAATAGAGACTCCTCCGCCGCATGAAGCAAGAGATTGTCCAAATAGGGATGAACTATCACCCCCTCCTCTTGAAGGATAGCCATCAGTAGCGCCAGGACCTTCATAAAGACCCTTGGAGAGGACTTGAAGCCGGAGGGGAGAACACAAAACTGAAAATGGGCATCTCTCACCGCCAACCTCAGGAATCGCTGAGAGGAGGCTACGACAGGGACGTGGACATAAGCTTCCTCGAGATCGAAAGAGGCCTAAAAATCTCCTGGCCATACTAGAAGAATAATCGCCTGAATAGTCAACATTCTGATGTGAACAGCTTGTACCAGGAGTTGACCCACTATAGATCTGGAACGGGCCGAACCCCCCACCTCCCCCCTCCCCCGAGAACTTCTGAACCAGGAACAAAATGGAATAGGCCCCTGTGCCTACTTCTGAGACTGGCACACTGCA
Organism: Calotriton arnoldi; assembly: GCA_963921515.1. NCBI lineage: Eukaryota > Metazoa > Chordata > Amphibia > Caudata > Salamandridae > Calotriton > Calotriton arnoldi. Next base: position 3,552,494 of record CAWUFW010000282.1, read on the forward strand.
AATGGCCTTTTTTGCCAGTAACTCCTGGACACCCTCCTATAGTGCCAACCGGACAATGAAGGTTAAAACCAAGGCAGGCCGCAGGAGGCACCACAGTTGACCCAGAAGCCCTTGGGGTAAAGCCTGTAAAAGCATGCATCTTGCCCACGCAAGCGTAAGGAAGCATTTAACAGGCCCTCCGAAAAAGAAGATTCACAGCGCGGAGGGGCAGCTCTCTTCTTGCGAGGCAGCGTGCCTCGCAGCACCTGATATGCCCAGGGTATCCCACCACTCAAGGAGCGCACGCCCGGTGAGCTAAACATAGCACCAAGGTCCGAGCGGCGAGTGCTCCGCTTCCGGCTTCCAAAAACCCCCACGTCAGTTGTTGAACAAGCGGCGCTAAGCCCTCAGGGCAAATACTGCATGCGCTACCAACGATGCTAGAAACACAAACAAAATGGTATGATGAGCATAAAAAAGAAGTACTTTTCTTTGCAACAGCAGTTGCAAAGAAAGAGGAATGAAAATGGCGCCAGAGTGTCTTATCGGCATAGTTGTGGCCTGATTGGTGGGATAGTGGTGACGTCATATAAAGAGAGTGTTGGAAAATGTAGTTTTCAAATGTTGCATTTTAATTGGCTGCTGTGGAAATTTCTAATAAACAGCGAAGAAAGGGTAAAGCATAATCCGAAGACTCTGGTCCTGACGTAGAATTGTTGCTCGTAGCGCAAGTGTACATTAGATTTGTTACAAGTAATAATATTGGTTAATGTATCTGATGTGGTTCTGGCAGCCCTGGGCTTATAGTGGTTTTCTATGTTCACAGTTGCCTCTTGGGTGCTGTTATATTAAATGCAAGATAAGAAGCATAATAAAATCATTGTCATTGTTGACAAAATTAGGCAGCCATTTTCCTTATGATGCAGCTATAGAAAACACGTATTCTATCTATATTAAAGACTTATATTGATTCCCACAATCTAAAAGCTGAATCTTTATCCGACAATCGATAGAAGGATAGGAACAAGCATGCAAAAGAAAAGTTTTCATTTTTTTTTCTGTGGAATATGTTGGATGATTCAACATGAAGGAATAAAGGCAGACTGTTCCAAACTGAAGAAACCATCAAGAAGAATGTCCACTCGCTCGTTGACGATGAGAGTATGGAATCCAGAGATGAAGATGAATGGAAGAAGAGCATAGGCAGAGTGCAATCAGGGATATGTATATATTTTTTTTTAAGTCCGCTAACATCTCTGTATGAGACCATACAGGGAGCTGTGAAAAAGTATCACATTGGTGCATAAGGTACCATCACATTATTGAAATGTGATGAAATTTACAGCTGATTTTAAACCATCAAATGATGGCTTTTTAGTAATCTTTTGGATGTTTGAATTAATGGATGTGACTTTACATTTTGACTGTATCTTTGTCCATACTTCTATCTGCAGGAGATTAGATCATCAAATGGCTTTTCAATCTCTAGGGAAATAATTGCCTCCGGCTCATTCATGTTCTTAATCATCTGTATGACATCGCACAGTTTACTGATGTTATCATGGATATATCTAGCTTTAGAGGTGTTGATTCAGCCAGACTAGCACTCTCCCTTTTGGGCTTCAATTTATGGAGCTATCTCTCTCGCATATGAGAGTACCTCAAATGACTTAATAATGCTAGTGGACCCCTAGAGAAGTGGCTATATGGATGGATTTCCGACTAGTCCAATTAGAGATCCTCCACTCTTCCTACTGCGCCCAGACCACACTGGTGAAAATGGGTAAAACAACCAATTAAAGCTTCCGTAGAGGCTGTGGAACACACTAGCACCTTTTACCATACACTATGCGACTGTCTGATACTTTGACGCTTCTGGGTGGCAGTGGTTGCATGCATGGGCGAGGTGTGTGGAGGCCCCCTCACTATCTCTGCAAAGTGGCATCTCCTGCATGTCTGGGAGGGGGTGGGTCGGCTCTGCATGGAACACATATTGCTCACCCTTGGATTGACTGTCGCTAAATGAAATATTGCTAGATTGTGGGGGAGGAACATGTACTGCAACTGGAAGATTGGAAATATGATATGGATTGGTGTATTCTGGCAGAAAAGGTAGGGGGCAAAAAGGGGGTAACAATTTGTGGACACTGACGCCAAGAGCAATGTGTGTACCAATCTCACCTCTATCAACTTGTAAGAATTGCCTTCTGTTGTGATTAAGTCATTGTCTGCTAGTGGCTGTGGTGAGGGGGGTGAGAATGGGGACGGACAGGATTGATGCTTCGATTACAACAGAGTTGGGTGAACTTAGCAGCGCACTGTTTGATCCTTATACTTGTTTTTGTTGAAATGCCAATAAAAAGATTTATAAAAACTAAATAATGCTAGTGGGACACCAGTGGTACAGGATGTGCCAAGTGTGATAACTTTTTGCGTCCCACTCTGGCCTGTGATCCATTGGTTAAATGGAGACAGTATCAAGAAGAACAGGGAATTCTGATAAGTAGAGAAGAGCAGTTGAGTGCTGCCAGCAACAAGGAAAGAATATTACCAGGGTAATTAGAGACCAGCAACGATTCTCTTGTCCAGAGATTAAAACAAGAAGGGATGAGTCCCGATTGCCAACCAAAGGAGCAAAACTGGAGCCAGGGTGCACGAATCAAAACAAGGAACTAGGATCCAACAAAACTCATCCATAAAACGATAAAGGGAAAAATGTCACTGGTTAAGTAGTGCAGTCTCAATAGGGCAGAGGAATGGCAGGGGCAAGATCCAGTATCACTCACCTGAAACAGCACGGTCCAATGAAGGGTCAGTGAGCAAGTCTGCTTTTTTGCTGCAAGCAAGAACCAACCAACAACCTTGCACTCACTTCAGAAGAAGACCCCTTTCTTCCCACTTTTGTTTTCAGGCCCCAACAGCTGGACTGGAGTGGAGGACTTGTAAAATAAAATGTCACCATTAAATCTATGCCCCCTACATCCCATCAGTAACCTTACAACCCAACCCCTCGTTACTAAGGAACAAGTGACGAAACTCATCTTTCAAAATTGTAAGCAGACTCTTGTAAGTTTTGGTATGTGTTGCTTATCTTAACCCTACAAATGTTCCTGCTCACTTCTTTTCTGCCCTCACACAATAAACCACTGTTGTGAACAACATAGGGCACCAGTGCAGGGTTTGTGTACCCATATCTAGGTCTGTGGTCCAGAATATAGGTCCACAAACACTGTACCTAAGTCTGCAAGCCCTGCCGGCAACCTGCAAGGCTGATTCCTGCTGGGAGTCTTAAGGAGCTAGCTAAAGGTTCTTTCTGGGGCTGTGCTGCCCCAGAAGTGGAGTAGTTTCTGGGGAAGTAACTGAGGGCGATTGGATTGCAAGCAAAGGAAAATGACAGACCTCAAGTCTTGGAGGTTCAAGAACATCCAGGCCAAAAGGAGACTGCTGACCAGTTCACAGGATCCCAGTTAACTGGTGTGCTACTGTGGGGACTATTGAAGATGTGTACCAGTGGAGCATTCTATAAAAGGCCCTAAGGCCAGTGCAGAAAAAGCAACTCAACACATTTACTTAAGAATCTACAATGTGTTTTAGAAGCTTTATTTTTGTCAAGTCCTGGGTCTAGAGCTCACATCTTCTCTACCCCGGGATTGTCAGAAGAAAGGGCAATTCTTTTCTGTAGTTGTGATGTTAGCAACAGAAATTGAAATACTAGAGTATAGGCAGTGGTAGAGGTACTGGAGTATATGTTATGTGGTAGTATCTATATAGTGCTTCTGTACCAATGGTTTCATGGTGCTAGGTTGTCATTCATAATTAATGGGGTTATTCAAAGCAGCAAAAAACACTCACTACTGTGAGCAGAGGGAAACCTTCTTTGTTAGGTTTAAGAAAAATAAATTATTCATTGAGTTGCAAATTTCTCAATTGGCATGTAGTAAGGGAGAAATGCTAGAGTGGTCTGAAAGTTCTTTCGTCATTTAAAAGAACAGCTTTCAAGGGTCGGATGCATACTACTACTACTGTACTGTATGACTCTCATAGAGTCTCGAGCATGAATAACCAAATAAAAATTAATTTTATTCTGCTCAATTCAAAAGTTGCTTCTCAGTGTTGTGATGTTTCCAGGGGAAGCACCTGTTTCACAGCTTCTCCCAGGTATATGGAGTTCTGATCTAAAGAGGCAGAATGGCAGCTGCTGGCCATGCCCACTTCACTTGCCTCTTCCAGGTCTCCTTAGACCTGAAGGAGGCAAGAGAAGATGGGTGTACACTGCAACCAACAACTGCTGCAGTCTCTTCTCAGCCCAGGTGTCTGCAGACTTGGACTGATGGGTAAACATGCCATACTTACAGGTTTGGGCTGTGAGTGGAAGGAAAGGAACAGAGGATGGTGTAGGTAGGTAGCAGGAGATCAGGTATTTTCTCAGTTTGGGGGAGGGGGAGGTAATGTGCAGCAAATGCTGGAAATTGATGGCAGGACGCCAAAAATATTTTCAGTTTAGGAATGTGGGAATTTGCAGAGAGTGTTTGAGATGTGTAAAAGGGGAGCAGGTATTTTGTTTTATGTGTAGGAGGGGAGCAGGGGCATTGATGAGCAGGTATTTGGGGTGGATGGCAGGACATCAGGTTACTTTTACATTTTAGTGGGCTGTGGGGGTAAATGAAGAGGGTGGTGATGGTTGGGTATCAGGAGGCCAAGGATTTTTTGAATTTGGATTTATAGAGTGCAACATATGCCCGGAGGCGTCTTGGCGCTGCCCATTAACAGATGATTTGGCAAACAGAAATGGCAAATCATGACTAAACAGTCAGGTCTTGAAAGCTTTCCAGAAACCTAGAAGAGAAGTCGCTGCTTTAGGCTCCCGGAGGGAAACAATTCTAATTTTGAGTGTTGCAGATGACAAAGCTCCTACTTCCCCAGGAAGACCGTTTACACGAGGGAACTAGCAGATTTTTAGCAGGTATGGAGCAAAGGGCCCTTCCTGGCTTATACCATCTGAATCTTTTTCTCTGGTAAGCAGGACCTAGACCATGAAGTGCCTTAAAGGCAATATAAAGGCCCTTAAAGACTATGCGCTTCTTTACGGGTTACCAATGTAGTCTGCTAATAGCTTGTGAGGCCGAACCAAATCTAGGGACCTTTAAAAGCCTCTGGGCTGTGGAGTTTTGCAGAATTTGCAATTTGTTCAGAGTTTTTTTATAGCGATTTTGATACAGCCCATTACAATAGTTTACTCTAGATAAGACTATTGCAATGACGACAGTCTTTATCAAAGCAAAAAGCAGAATTTGAGCAATTGACTTCACAATTCATAGGGAGAAAAAGGATGCAGAGATGACTTTATTGACATGCTCTTTAAACGTTAGTCTGTCGTCAACCCAGCCTCCGAGGTTTTTAACCTTCTTAATCGTCATCTGGAGGAAGCCTAACTTGTCTGGCCACCATAAAGGGAAACAGAAGGAGGCATTGTTGCCAGACAGAATAACTTCTTCTGTCCTAGAAGAATTCAGTTTTAGGCAATTTTTGTCCATCCATTGGCTCATTGGACTCTGTTCCGAAAGATGTCGCTCATATTAAGACTCTATTTAGAAAGCAAAACTATAATCTGGGTGTCGTCAGCATAGGAGACTAACAACAACCTAGAAGACTTGATTAAGGCTGCCAAGGGGGGGGTGACATGAAGATTAAACAACATTGGGCTTAATGATGAGCCCTGTGGTACCCCGCAAGGTAGCAAAAAGGGCTCAGATGTAAAGTCTGCAAAGGGGACAGATTGGATCTGGTCTGTCAAAAAAGAGCTAGACCCTCGATTCCTAAACTCTGTAGCCGGTCAATCAGAAGGTCATAATTGACCATGTCAAATGCTACGGATATGTTGAGGAGGATAAGGGCAGCGACACCACCCTTATCCACTGAGGCCCTAATTTCCGCTGTGGCCACAAATAGTGCCGACTTCGTGCTCAAACCACCTCGGAAGCCAAATTGAGTCCCATCAAGCAAACAGTTATTTTCCAGAAACATGGCCAGTTGGAAGAACAATGTACTGACATGTATGGCTCCCCCATTACTTCCCTGCCGCTGTGTAGCTGTTGAAAAGAGAGTCAGATTATTTTGGAGGGCAGTACATAACATAAAATGGTAGATGAGTAAAGGGTGAATAACACAGATGTTTTTCAACTCTGCATTCGGAGTGACATCATAAAATACTTGATCTTCACTCTTGTCTGTTTGTTGTCACTCAGTACCTGCCATTGAAAAAAGTACCCGTTATTTGTGTTACACTTCTATATAATTCTATGTTGTATAGCCAGCTTTCTTGCTTTTCTTTCTAAAATTAATGTTCTTTTTATTGTTTTGAATAGTAAGTAGTTTTTGAAATCATCACCAATGTGGCTCTGTCTAATGAAGGACAATTTCAGCTATAGATGTTCCCTCTATGAACCAGAAGATAGGCTTTGGAATTTTGTTGACAAATGTCTTGCATTAATCTGTGGCTTAAGTTACCCAATTGAAATGTACTACTTTTTAGTTGAATAAGAAGCCACCCACAGTCCAACTGAATTGTTGCCAGGCATTGTCAAAGATAATTGTAGAGGTTTACTGTAGAGGTAGGGTTAGCGGTACTTTGGTATGGGTAAGGCAACTAGGGTCTATAGTAGGGGGTCAAGGTACTATGAAATAAGGAGAGGTAAGGGTTATTAATATTAGGGAATGTGTGGTACAGGGGCATAGGTAGAGGTTAGAGAAGCTTGAGTATGGGTAAAGGATCTGAGGAATATGCAATACTAGAGATACTAAGGTATTAGCAGGATTGGAGGGTCTGGTTTTAATGGAGTTCCAATGACCTATGTAGGGGTAGATGTAGTAGGATATAATTAGTGGCTAAAGTACAATGGTGTAGGCACCAGTTAAACACACTCAATTATAGTTTGTAGCAGAGGTCCAAGGTTGTAGGTAAGATGGGGGAGGAGTGTGTGGGGTTATATGAAGAATGTTGATGAGAGGAAAAAAATAGGTGAGAAGGAGGGTATACACAGTGGGGAATTTTAGAGGTTTTTTCAGTTCAGGAAAATCATTGGGGTTTTTAAACTCCGGGTCAAACATATTTGGTTGTGCCTCTGTTCTGAATAATTTCAAATGTATTATACATTTTATGCTCTTTCACATCCTGTTCACACCAAGCAATGTGGAATTATATGTTAAAATTTCTGAAATTGTAAAAGAAAGAAGGCTATTTGCACCTATTTATATAAAATGCTGGAGTGATTATCTGTGTTTAAACCACACCCTGGAGCAAGGGATGGTTGCAGCGTCCCCACTGCTGCCTATGTGTGCTATGCCACCATTTCCAGTTGGCTATCGCATGCACTGAAGGTCAAGTTATGAAAATATCAAAATAGCCGATGTTCACCACCTGGTTAGAATTCAGTCGATGTGTGGTTTGAAGTTATTGTTTTTCATGAATTTCAGATCGAGGAATGGAACCTTCCTTAGTTTCACTCTTTCCAGTGGTATTCTTCTCATTGTTGTTAACATTCAATGATTCTTGACTCTGTTATGTTCAGAACATCATCTGTGATCTCTACTTTTTTTAGTGCATTGCAACCAGTTGATTCTTAGAGGTCCTAAAGGGATACAGGACAAAGAACGGCAGGACAGAGTATCGGTGTTCTAACTTTCTTTTTGTTGCATTAAGTGGTTGGTGGCAAGTTCTTATACAGAAGATAGCATAGGCTAAAGAGTTCAAGTCAGCAGTTACCCTTGTTGGACTCCTCCTTTGTCCTCAATATGTCTCTCCTCAGATGTTGTTGCTCATACCTGACCTGCGTAGTACTTGTGTTGTAGAGTTCTATTCTGTTGTTAAGGTAGTTAGCAGTAGTACAGCTGTTTTTTGCAGGTTTTGTCAAAGGTGTTGTCTGTTGACTGGATCGACGGTGTGGATGAAGTCTTAATAAGATGCAGAAAGTTGAACTCCCTGAGAACTGTTACCAGTACTTTTTTAAAGCCCACATGGATTTTGTTTAGGATATCACATTTGTATGCACCGTCCTGGAAATGCCTTGGCATGATTTTGGTGGACAGTGTTAAATTATTTTCAATAGGACTGATAGATCTGTATGTTGAAGGGTTGTTCAGCCATGCTTTATTTATATAAAAGTTCAAGGACATTAGTGAACTAAAATTGTCAATTTGGATTCTCTTCCTAAGGATTTGGATATCTTCTGTAAGACCATCAGCCATCTGGTTTGGGAATTGTCTGAAGCATTCAGTGGGTAACATGTTGATCCTAGTGCTATTCTTATGTTTGAGGTGGTGATTCCCTCAGTGTAGGTTCTTACTAGATAAGATGTTGAATACTTTCTCTGTTCTGTTGCACCCATGTAGTTTTCTTGATCTGGCAGGCACTCGTTTTTTAAAAATTGTTTTGTAGTTGGAGATTGATAGATCAGAGAAAAGTGGCAGAACTCTATCCATTGTTTGCAGTTTTGACAGCAATGTTGGTCACATATATTTCTTTGTCATTTTGCTGTCACTGTCTAAATTGATTTTGTTCTAGTGAGTGCTTTCCATTGGTCTTTCTGTTTTTTTTTTCTCATATAAGGTTAAATGCTACGGATACCTATGGTGCTGTCTTTACATAGCATCTCTGATCTTCTTAACTGTGAAATTAGAAGTTAAATATCTTCAAGTACATTTTGAGGTAAGGAGATGGTTTCTCTAGAGACAAATTGTCAAATAATGTTTTTAGAAACCATTTAATTTTAAAGCAAAATAACTAGAACAATGTTTCAATACTAATGGTTGAGAATACTTTTAATATTAATTTCTGTAAAATATGGTTTCAGGTGCAAAGTTAGTATGATCCTTACATCATCTCTAGTGGACTATTGAGCCACCTAAGATACTCCAATTTAAAGTACACCTTTATTTCTGAATTTACATGCAGTAGACATATTTATCAGATGGGGAACTTGGTCTGGCGAGTTGCATTCAACTACCTGGCTCATTTTTTTAGCTCTTTTTACACATGACCTTTCATAGTTGCAGTTTATGACAAAAATACTTGCGTAATTTCAACAGTGGTGAAAGTGTTATCTAGGTTGACACTTCATTTTCTTGAAAGGACAACACATTGACATTGTTGCATTCTATGTTAAAACTGCTGACATTCAGTGGGAGGTCTGATTTTTTCCCAGTTCTATCTAGTACTGAGAAAGTCAGTAGGGGTTCATGTTTCTGAATTCTTTGAAGAAGCCAAACCATTTTTTTATGCCTCTTGGTGCTTCACTTTACGATGGTAAATCATTTATCTCTGCCTCTATGTCCTGTAAGTACACAAATACGTTTTTATTTATTTATCTAATTTTTTTATTTTTATGAATTTTCTTTTGAAACATGTAACAAACACAACAAAGCCATGCCATATATTCCCATTACAACACACAGCCCTTATACATCGTATTTTTACTTCTATGTCTTAATGATCTGTATAACTGTCTTTGTCTTGGACATTTTGCGTTTGCACATCAATTGTGTCCAAAATATCAGGATGCTCCAGCAAATACATTGTGAGTGGTTCCCAAAAGTCCTTAGGCCTTGACGCCTTAGGTAGTTCCTCTTCGTATGTTTTTAGCGTGTCCCTGCAGTATATCATGTCAGTTATCCATCTCCGGCAAGTGGGGATAACTCTGCTGTCCCAGTGCATTGACACTCTTCTTTTTGATTACAACAGCGCTATCGCTACAAATTTGTGTTTTACCGGTTGCAATCGGTTTAGTAGGCCCAGCAGGCATATTCTTATTGAACATTCCAGATTACATTCTGTTATGCAGCATAATATTTTCATGACTTGTTCCCAGTATAACCGAACCTTCCTACAGTTCCATGCTAAGTGCAAAAAGTCGGCATCCGGCATCCCACATCTACGACATTTTGCCTCCTCACGTAACTCGTATCTTTGTAATTTTGCGGGTGTGTAATACATCTGGTGCAAATATTTGTAGTGTATAATGCGAAGATTCCCATTTGGGGTTAGCATTTCCGTTAATTTGCAGCAGAATTGCCATTCATCCGTGCTTAGGGGTGTATCTAGTAAAGTGCTCCATCTCTCTTGTGCCTTACTAGTACCACTTGCTATTTCAGTTTGCATTGTTTTATACAATTTTGTGACTGTGTATCATTTGAGTCACTTATTATCATTTGTAATGGTGTCCGTGTGGGTGGCTCATTCAGAAAGGTTGGGTATAGTTCTTTAATTACTGCCCGTAGTCTATAATATGTGGATCTAACTAATGGCGATTGGTTGCTTACATAGGCCAGATCTGCAGCTTCAAGAAATCTTTATATAAATCTCCCATTGTTCACAGTCCCACCAGCTGCAGCATTTCCATACTGCCCCTATCTTGTGTTACTGAGAGAGATGGGTGCTTTTCTAATGGTAGAGCTGGCGCGTATAGTGGTAGTTTGCGTGCCAGAGTTCCCATGCGGTGCCATGCTGTGACTGTTGTTTGTATCATGCTTATTTCATTCTTGGTCTCCTGTGCACGTTGGTGTGTCAATATGCTTTTGAGTGGGATAGGATATGCATCTCCATCCTCTGCCGCCAGATGCGGCATGTAGCGTACTGGATGGTACCAGTAATGTGCATATTGTGCTTGTGTAAAGCAGCAAATCCGGCGCTGCAAATCCCCCCTGTTGCTATGGCAGTATTCATTTTTTCAAGTCAACTCGTGGTTGTTTCCCAGGCCAGATTAGTTTGATCATGCAAGTTTTTAGTCTATTGAAAACTTGGGCTGGTGGGGTTATCGGAATGTTAGTGAACAGATATAAGAATTTGGGTAGTACAACAATCTTCATGATGGACACTTTGTCTGCCAAGAATAGCAGCATCTGAGTCCATCTATTGATTAGCGTTTCTAATTTATCTATCGCCACCCCGTAGTTTGCACTTATTACTTCAGCTGGGTCTCTGTGGATCCATATTCCTAAATATTTGATCTGGCCCTCCTGCCAAGTTAGAGGGAATTCTATTGGGTGATTGTTGGTGATCTCAGTTAATTGGAGCACTGTAGATTTGCTCCAGTTTATATTGAGCCCAGAGTGTCTCCCGAATTTAATATATTCTCTTAATAATGATGCTAAATTATGTTTAGGGTCTCGAACATATATCACCATATCATCCGCATACAGGGATATACCTAATGGGCGTAGGCGGAATTTTAGCGCTGTATCTGCATGTTGTTGTCTTATTTTGCATGCAAGGGGTTCAAGTGCAATGGTAAATAGTAGAGGGGAGAGAGGACATCCTTCTCTCGTTCCCCTTTGTATTTGTATTGTTTCAGATATGTCTGTTTACCTTAATCCGTGCCACTGGCCTGGTGTAGAGGAGCTTTATCCACTGTATCAATACTACTGGCATTCCTGTTCTCTGCAAAATCGCGAACAAATAGGTCCATTCTAGCGAATCAAAAGCTTTAGCAGCATCGAGTAGTACTGCCGCCGCTTCCAATTTGGGGTTTAGTAGGTGTTGTAATGCAAAAATGGTGCGTATATTATGTGATGTGGACCTTGCTGGTATGAATCCTGACTAGTCTCGCATTATAAGGTTTTGCATTAATGGTTGCAATCCCGTAGCTATGATTTTAGCTAGTATCTTATTGTCCGTATTAATTATTAATGAGTTATAGCGGCCAGTATGAGTCACATCTATCTAGATCTTTGTCAGGTTTTAATAGCGCAATTATCATAGCTTCTCGTAGTGTGGGTGGTAAAATCTTTTTGTTGTATGCATCGTCATATATTTCCACCAGGTGGGGACTTAAAAATTCTGCATATTCTTTATAGAATTCTCCTGAGAACCCATCGGGCCCAGGGGCTTTGCCATATGGCAGCGCCTTAATGGCTTCTTGCACGTCTTGTTATGTGATTGGCTGCGATTAATATTCCCTTTGACCCTCTGATAGCCATGATATGGCTGTGTCGTCAAGATATTCTGCAATTTCTTGCATTCCCGTTGTTCCGCAGGATGGGTAGAGCTTGCCATATGCCTCTACAAATGCTTCTAGTATCTCTTTAGTGTCGTAATGTATTGTATCTTTATTGTCTGTTATTTTTATGATTGCCTGTACAACGTTTTCGGCTCGTATTTTATGCGCCAGCGTGCAGCCGGGTCTGCCCCCCTCGCCATAGGCTCTAGCTTTCTGTCACTTCGCCATATATCTAATTTCGCTATCCGCAAGATCATTATATAGAGTGAGTTGTTCCCTAATGGCGCCTAGTATATCTGCATGGTGTGTGCGATCATACTCTTCTTCCAACTTCTTGAGAGTATTTTCCGAGTTCTGCAGTTGTGTGCGTATGTCCCTCAGTATTCCTGCATTTGTATTAATGCAGACCCCACCCCACCCCGTATGGTTGCTTTGAATGCTTCCCATAGCATACATGCATCCTCCACTGAACCTTTATTCAATTGGAAGTATTCTTCCACAGCTTCCCTAATTGTTTTACTGTATATTGCGTTTAGAAGTGCTGTGGCGTTGAAGCTCCCTGTGTGTTGTGGAGGTGTATAAGTTGGGATATCTAGGTTCAGTAGCACTGGTTTGTGATCTGGTAGTGTTTTTGGGAGATCTTGTACCCATGTACTGGCCCCACCCGATGCTAACCAGTAATCAATCCTGGACCAGCTCCTGTGTACTGTAGAGGTGTATGTACTTTCTTGCATCTGTGGGTTACGCAGTCACCATACGTCCACCGTATGGAATTCTTCCATGCCATTGAGTATTGCCTTAGCTGCTTGTTTGTGATGCTCTACCGCTTTGGGCGACCTGTCATTAGCAGCATCTAGTGTCACATTTAGATCCCCACCCCATAGTATTTCCATACGTGGTAGCTCTCTCAGTTAATTCCATATGCTTATGTAAAAGCCCGGATCGTCTACATTGGGCCCATATGTGTTAATCAACCCCACTCTGGAGCCTCATAGTATTCCAGTAACGATTATGTATCTTCCTTGATCGTCCGTGATTGTATGTCTTTTCTAAACTGCATCCCCTTTTTAATTAGGATCATGACACCTCTTGCATATGAAGAGTAGGATGAGGCTATTATTGCTTCTGCCCATCTTTTCCCTACTCCAGTTTCAGTGGTCTTTTTAAGTTTTAAGGGTTTCTTGAAGCATAGCTATCTCTACCCAGTGCCTATCCAGATATGCCAACACTTGACGAATTTTCCTAGGGTTGTTTAGCCCTCTCACGTTCCAGGTGATCAGTTGCACTGGCGAAACTTGGCCTTGATTATGCATACATACGTTTATGGTGCATAAGTGTACGCCTGTTCAGTCTGGCTTGTGTGTGTTCCATGTTATTGTGTAATCTATGGGTGTGAACAACAATGGCTAACAATACAAACAGTCCCCCCTCACACTCCCGCATCCCAAACATGCTGGAGAAGATCCCGTAAAACAAAACATAACTTATCTGTGTGTCGATTAAGATTGCAGCGTTGAAATTCCATATCAACTGGTAACTTAACAGTTCAGGGCATACCCATTGTGGGGGCACACCAGAGTCCCAACACACACCCCCACTAGGCGAGGGGCGGGTCGTGAGCGTTCGTTATGTGTGAACAGCCGACGTATCTATATTTAACTCTTTTCTGTCCGCATTGTTCAATGTCTACAACAGTTTTCTAGTCTGTCAGCTACTGGCTGAGTGTCCTCTTTCCTTGTATAGTGTGTCTTGTACCCGGCTTTGTCTGCTGGGAGCTCTAGTACTTCAGTCAGTCTTCTTCAGTGCGTTGCCGTCTTTGCTTGTTGCCAGCTATCAACATATCTGTGTAATCCATAGCTGCTTTTGGCATTTAGAAAATCCTTTCTTTGCCTTTATACATTATTTTTAATCGAGCTGGATATAGCATGGCATAGGATATTTCTGCGTGTGGCAAACGTTTCTTCACTTGGAGGTATTCTTTCCTGGCTGCTTGTACAGCTATCGTGAAATCTGGAAAGAAGAGTTTGCAGACTTTGCTGCATATCCGCTAGTGTGGTCGCAAGTGCAGCCAAGGAGTGACTTTGCTCATCCATGTCTGGTGTTGTTTCCCTGGTTGCCCTCGTGGTCTTTCTTGGTTCGAATGTTAGCCTGGGTTGGGCTTTATCCGTTTTTCCCATTTGGTTGGCGAGGAGTGGGATAGGGACTTGCCTTGCTAGGTGCGTGATTCTTGTTTGCACGTTCGTCGCGCGTTGTGTGATAATAGTTTCTGACAGCAGTGCTTTTGGCCCTCTAGACTTGAGAATAGGGGCTACTCAGCTCTCTTTGCTGTTGCTGTCCCTTTGTGCTATACTGCGTAGAGCCAGTATACTGCAGTGTCTGTGGTTGCACTTTCCTTTGTCTGTCACTTTCTGTTGTGCAACTAGTCGTATTTTGTGCTTCTGCTGTGCATATATGGGGGCTTAATTACACACACTTCCAAACGGTTATGGCAGTTCTTTTTCCCCCCTAGCAGCACGGCTCTGCTATCGCGGTTATCTGCTCCCTCCACTTTGTATGGACAGGGATTCGTGCTCACCCAGGAACAAGCACTGGGATCCCAGTTCCGCGCTCACCTTCAGCCTCAGTGGCGAACACTTCCTGAGCGCCCAGCAGGCCTGACAGGACACTCTTTTGTTACTGCGCTCCCGCCGGCAACCTTCAGCCAGCCAGCTCCGCTTTCCCGCCTGCCGCCGCAGGCTTGGTTTACGTGCGTTACGCCTGGGCCTATACCCGGCTAAGCGACTGCGTTAGTTGCTGCCTATGATTGCGGCAGGACTTGGCGGCTGGGGAAGCCAGTACAGGTGATGCAGCCCACCGCGTACACACGCGACCATGGCACTGGTGTTCCGGTAAGCAGCGCTGTGGACGCTCTCACAATACGGACGCAGTTTCACAACGGGCGGCGCCGCTATTTTATCCGGCCTCACCTGCCGTGTTGCTCGGTCTTTAGGGCTTAGAGCGGCGATATCTTCAGTGTATTTTCAACTATTCCAGTTTCCACTTGTTCCGTCAGTGATATCCAGCGTTTTTAGCCCATTTCCATCAGTTGTTGGCAGGATATTGACGGATCATATGCTCACGGCCGGCTGAGCTGCACTAGGGTGCGGCCATCTTGCCGTGGGCTCTTTAGCGCCCCCACAAGTACACAAATACGTTAAATTTGTTGTAACCTTCATGTACAATGTCACAAGCAGGAGCATCAAAGTGAGTTTGACAACAGCTGTACTGTTATCATGGTCACTGTAATTGGCATTTTTGCCTTGCAGCTATAGTCGTAAATTGGCCTCACAACTCATGGTCATAAGACTTTTTTAAGGACATTCACTTATGATATCTTTTAGTTGTGTGTCTTCATTTGTCACTGACTCGAGAGTAGTTTGGATTTTTTCATAGCCAGGAGACAGTTCATTGACGGCATCTACATTTGCTGCTGTGTTATACAAATGTTCAACAAAGTCAAAAACTGTTACGTGCTTGCTGTGCTTAGCAGCCTTCACACCGACTAGATTCAAGGAATGTCCCGTATCTGGAACATAAACTGTGAAGTCATTGATCTTTTTTAGCCTTGCCTGTAAACCTGTATACTAACAAGACAGTTGATGCATTATCATATGACAAGCCATGGTATAGTCATTAGGGAATATCTGCTCTGTCTTAGGAACTTCACGTCAGCATCTGCAAAGTACTCTGCTGCAAGACCATGAATGGGAATACATTCCAGAAGCTGCTCCTTTGGCGCTTGACCCTATATATAGTACACTGTGTAAGTCAACTGATTGCATTGACACACATCCAGATGGATTGCAGGGAAAATATTCCTGCTCAGTGTAATAAACTCTTCACAAATAGTTGCTCATACATAAAAGGGACTGCTCCTTCCAGAATTTCATTTTTCTGGAAGTGTTCTTTAAGGAAAGGCTCAAGGTACCAAATTGGCTTTCAGTTTCAAAAGCCCTAAATCATTTTCATTGTGCAGTGATCTTGTTCTCAAATTTTCTCCCCAGGATGACAAGGTATATATAGACTGGCATAATTCTTTCTAGCATATCTTGCCAATACATTTATTAATGTTTTATCTGTTCCTTTAATTCAGATTTAATATTGACACAATCTTTTGACAGATGCTGTATATTGCAATCCACTTTTCAGTCATTAATACCAGTTATAGTGAAAGCAAAATCTATACTGGAAAACAGTTTAAAAAAAAGCCATGTCTTGCTTAGAAAATTCATGTCACCGTTCCTGCTTGAAAGTAGCATCTGATATACTTAATTTGTGTTTCTTTGCACCCAGTTGATCAAGAGTTGCTAATCTGGAGAAAAACAAATCGTTTTTGCAACTGTGACAGCTTCAAATAATCAATCAATTAATGGCATTTGTAAAGCGCTCATCTGCTTCGACCGAAGCGTCCCAGCGCTCAAAAGCAAAGACAGAGAGCGATAGCCGGTTTAAACTGACCACTTTTGGTCAAAGAGCCAGGTTTTTAATTTTTTCCTAAAGCTGTGTTCCGACTCAGCCATGCGAAGTTGGATTGGCAGGGAATGAAAATTGTTCCTAACTCTTGTGTAGGAAAGTTTAAATTCTATTAAGGACGCGGAGGCGAGGCTTATGCTTCACTTTAATCAACAACAGCAGCTTATTTTAAAACAACTTTTCTTCAAGCTTCACATAAAGCGAAGGAAAACGAACAGTCCCAGGAGTCTCTGGGAATGACATCATAACACAGCCAATGGTAGTCCAACTGTAGTCCATTTCACAACCAATCAGGATCCACATATGCGTGGACCAGTCCTTCCTTTGCTCTGATCCCCCTCTTTCTTTGCACGAGTTATGCCACAGTAATGTTCCTACTGGTCTGATTTATATCCATCCGAACCTAAGAACACAAGAGACGGATCAGAGGTACTCTGGGAACAATAATCATATCTCAACAAGTCACATAGTTCTCATATACAATACTCATCTTAGATTCGTAAATTATCTCTAAAACGCCTTACTTACTTCTTAGGGCGGACTTCTTTGGCGAAGAGTGACTTCTCGCCGGGAGGGATAATCCTCGCCTCCGCGTCCTTAATAGAATTGAAACTTTCCTACACGAGAGTTAGGAACAATTTACATTCTATGTCAGGACCGGAGGCGAGGTTTATGCTGGTTCAAAGCTTGTTCACTACCAAATGGGCCATATCCAGCACCGGCTTAAAGTAGAACCTCTTAAAAGTCAAGTCTGTCGACCAATCAGC
Source organism: Calotriton arnoldi (assembly GCA_963921515.1). Lineage (NCBI taxonomy): Eukaryota > Metazoa > Chordata > Amphibia > Caudata > Salamandridae > Calotriton > Calotriton arnoldi. The sequence continues at coordinate 3,569,742 of CAWUFW010000282.1, forward strand.
GGCATTCATAATGTCTTCCATTCTTGCCCCCAAGAAGAAGGCTTTGGAGGCCATCGCTCCCCTGGTAGAATGGGCTCCAAACATGGTCAAGTCAATGCCTGCCTCTTGCATGACCCATCTAACCCATCTTGCAATTGTGGGTGAGGAGACCGCCAAATGCTTTTTTTAATGCAATAAGAAGTTGTCTTTCGTACAGAAGGCGGTATTCTTCTGACATTAGTTCATATTCTTTGAGGCATTGGACCACACAAAGTTTTGGGGAGTCAGGAAAAGCAGGGTATTCCATAACTCTTGTGTTAGTCTTAGTCCTTCTAGTCACTGTGAAAGATACCCCAGAAGGTGAAAAAATCCTGCCGGTTATATCCAAGGCCCTCACGTCGGAAACTCTCCTGCAGGAGATTAAACATAGTAACATTGCTAATTTTGCTGACAACTCTTTGCATGACAAAAACCTATTTGGTTGCCAGGAAAGGAACAGGTTCAAAACTCTATTAACATCCCAGAGCGCCAAATATCTTGGCGATGGGGGTAATAAGAGTCTGATTCCTCAAAGCAGCCTACACACAAGAACATGTTCTCCTACCAGAATTCCTTCTACCGGATTATGTCCAGCCGATATTGCTGAGCGGAAAGTATTGATGGACTGATAGGCTAGTCCTTCCATTGCTAACTCCGCTAAAAAATTGGCTATCTGGACTACCTCAACGCCCAAGGGATTGAAACCCCGTCTCAGACACCAACGTGTCCATCTGGTCCACGCTGACTTGTATCGCTTGACCGTGCTGTCCGCCCAGGCTTTGTCAAGGAGGTTCTGAGCCGAGCTCGAAAGTCCCGGGACCGCCCATCTTCCCCTGTAATCCTCCACGCCATCAGCGTGAGAACGCCGCTGAGGACTAGCTGGTGGGGAACCTTGTCCGGGTTGGGAAGGAGATGATGAAACTGGGGGAGTTGGATTGGAAAATCCCAGGAAAGTTCCAGAAGAACTGGAAACCATACTTGAGACCTCCAAATCGGGGTGATCAAAACCACCTCCGCTTGCTGGCGCCTGACCTGAGCCGTCGTCCTGGTAATCATGGTGAATGGAGGGAAGGCATACCCCCTTTGAGCCCAATCCTGCAAAAAAGCATCAGTTGCGGTCGCCGCGGGTCCGGTCTCCAGCTGAAGAACCGGTGGCAGCTGGTGATTTAAACGGGATGCAAAGAGGTCTACCGAGAACAGACCTCATTTCCGTTGTGTGCTCGCAAACACCTCTGTGTCCGGTTTCTACGAACTGGAGTCCCTCAGGTGGCGCAAATGCCAGTCCGCCACTTGATTTTCCTGACCTGGGAGATACTCCACTGTTACAGAGATCTAATGTTCCAGGCAGTATTGCCAAAAACCGGTTGTGAGGTCTGAGAGGACCTTGGAGCGTGTACCTCCGAGATGATTGATGTATCTGACGGCCGACACATTGTCCATCTTGAGCAACACGCAAGATTGCGCTCTGTCTTTTGTCCAACATCGAACTGCAAAGGAGCCCGCTAGGAGTTCTAAGCAGTTGATGTGAAACTATTGTTCTTGAGGAGACCATGATCCCCCTGTGGAAAAATCGCCGCAGCGAGCGCCCCAACCGGACCTGCTGGCATCCGATTCTATGATAAGATCCGGAGCCGAAGATTGCTCTCCCGTTCCACGCTTCCATGTGGGAGAGCCACCAAGAAATTTCTTCCCTCACCTCGTCTGTGAGTTCCACCATCTGGGAATACGTGAGACCTTTCCGGAGATGAGTCGCTTTGAGGCGCTGCATGGCCCGATAGTGCAAGGGCCCTGGAAATATGGCCTGGATCGAAGAAGATAGAAGGCCTACGAGGCAAGCAATTTGCCGCAGTGAGGTGTGAGGTTTGGCCAACGTGCGGCGCAGCTCGTCTTATTTTTGTCATTTTCCGAGACGGTAGACTGAGGGTGGCGGTTACGGAGTTGATTGTAAACCCCCAAAAGGTTGCTGACTGGGCCGGAACCAGAAGGGATTTCTTTTCGTTTATCACAAACCCCAAACCCTCTAAGAGGTACACCGTGGTTCGCAGGTGACCTAATAGTTGAGTGGGGGATTGAGCCATAAATACAATGTCGTCCAAATAAACGATAAGGTGGATGCCTCGCGCTCGAAGATGTTCCACCGTGGGTCTGAGAACCTTGGTGAAGCCCCAAGGAGCCGAGGATAACCCAAAAGGAAGACTTAAAAACTCGAACACCTGATGGTGCCACAGGAACTGCAGGAAACTCCGATGTGGCGGAAAAATTGGTATCACTAGATACGCATCTTTGAGGTCTAGTCGGGCCATCCAATCAGAGGGCCGTAAGACATCTCGAAGGAGGTGAATTCCCTCCATTTTGAAATGGTGATAAACCAGCCATTCGTTGAATTCCTTCAGATTTATCATCGGTCGTCGTCCGCCGTCGGTCTTGTCCACTATGAAGATGTTGCTGACAAAACCTCTGGGATGAACTGTTGTGCATTGAATAACATGTTTGGCTAGTAAGTCCTGTATCTCCGCATCTATGAGACTCATCTCTTCTAAAGAGAATTGAATTGGACGGGGCCTGGACCTTTGACAAGGAGTTCCATAAAATTATATCTGAAATCCTTGTATGGTTTGCAAAACCCACGCATCTGACGTTAGCTCGTGCCATTCTCTGATGAAGCCAACTAACCGTCCTCCCACCTGGACCCCGGAAGAAGGTTGTACACTCGCCGGCATTATTGTTGGCGGATTGTCCCCTCTGACCTCTTCCGCGGAAGCGCTGACCTCTGGTAGGGTAGAAATTGTCGAATCGCGTTTGGTCCTGGTAGCCGTTACCGTGCCTGGAGCCTTGCCCTCTGGAGTAGGGCTGGGAGTTACCCCGGCCAACCGAGCGGCCCCTGCCACGGCCGGCCCCTTGGAAAACCCGAGGGGAGAAAACCTTCTTGATGGAGGTCTGGGCCTTATCAAGGGAGGTAATTGGGTTTACAAATGTTCCCAACTCCTTGATAAAAGGTTCTCCAAATAAACCCCCTTGAACTACTGCACCTGCCTCCGACGCGGCTAGGTCCCCAAGTTTCGGATCCACCTTGATAAGCAGCGACCTTCCGCGTTCTGTGGACAGTGCACAGTTGGCATTACCTAAAAGGATAATTGCCCTCTGTGCCCACCCCGAGAGCGCTTCCGGGGAAATCAAGGTGCCCGAAGCCTTGGCGTCCTCCGCCACGTCGAGGATCTTTGTCAGGGGCCCCACAGCATCCAGAAGCTTATCCTGACAAGCTCGCCAAGACTGGTCTTTTCCTTTCTTCGTGTCTTTTACGAACTTTGCCTGGAAAGTAGCCATCTTTGGATCGATGTCTGGTGTCAGTGCCACCTTCCCGTCTAGCGAAGGTCTGGGACATTCTGCCTTGAGGCAGCTGCGCGCTTCTTTTTCAAGCGGTTTACACAGCCAGTTGGCCACATATTGCGCCACCTTCTAACATGGAACCCACTCTGTCGAACGGGGGTGCAGGATTTGGTCGGGGTCTAACATGTCTGAGAGGCTTCAACTGGTACCTCAGTGTGGGTGGGGGACGGTCGCCAAGGTCTGGACGAGCCTGCTTCCTCATCCGAGGGATCGTCGTCCTGAAAATCTGGGGATAGAGGGGAGGGGTCGGTCCCTTGTCTGAGGTTCTGGTTCTGTTGGTGAAACAGTAGGCAGGGTTTTGGCCATGAGGACTTGCCTTAGGCGCTCAAAAGCGTCCATATCCACTCCTTCCTCTCTAGGGCGTTTAGCTGGGGTTCTGTCAGAGGGAACTGGTTCTGGTGGGGTAGGAACTGGATTACTTATGCAAGGGTTGGCTGGTTTCTCTTTGCGCACTCAGGCGCTATCAATTGAGCTAGGCGCTCTTCCATAGGGGCTATGACTTCATCTACAGCGCGGTAAATGGAAGCATCCACCGCGTTGTAGAAGTCGTCATCCCATCGGATATTATCCAAGGGGTCCCCATAACCTTCCTTTGTGGTCTCCATACTATTCTTGTAGGGAAAGGAACAATACTAACACACCCTGACAATGCTTTAAACTACTTTCTTCCCACAAGGGTAGGATTTTGCTCAGCCCCTGGCTGGAGTTTTCAACACTGAGGGGTCGATTCCGATTCGGGCCGGAAAAAGCACCGACCGACTCGGAGCCGGAAATTATACCGACCGACACGCCAAGTACGATGCAAGGCGTGCAAAATCCGACCGACACGTACCGAACCCAAGCCGAACGACCGAGCCGCACGGAAAACAGCAATCCGGCCGGAAAAAAAACGCGAATCGAACCGACCGACACGCACCCGGAACAAATCCGACCGAAACGTACACGCGAACTCCAAACCGCAAAGTACGATGCAAGGCGCGAAAATCACGACCGAGTCGGACGGAGGACAAGCCGTACGACCGACACGCATACAAAACCGAGCCGAAGCAACACAAAACACCGCGACCGACGCGTACGCAGCATAGAAAACTGCACAAACACAGCGTGAACGAAACGGAGAACAGCGTACGAGACAAATGCAGGGTCCGACTCGGTCACAAGAACGTTTCCAACATGCACAGACAGTCCAAAGGAAAAATCACACAAAAAAGGCCAAACAAGCAATTACAAAGCCAATAAATACTGGGGGGTGGGGACAGAGAACAAAGACACACCCACAACTCCACCCATATAAAGGACACAAATCGCAACCATGATCCTTTGCAAATGCCATTCCACTGCCAGCACCCAAGAGACAGCAACCACACACCCACAGCTCATCCCTCACACAAGCCACACACCATCAGCACACCAACAAATACCTACCTCACATACACCCAGCAAAACACACACTCACACACCCTCACCTGCACACCAACACACACATCACTCACCATCACCACCCATCACCATGCCCCCCAAGAAGAATCCCAAGTTCCTAGATTGTGAATTGGAAGTCATGGTAGACGAGATCCTCAGGGTAGAGCCACAGCTGTTTGGCACACTGGTCCAACAGACCCCCATCTCCCAGAAAACCAAGATGTGGGAGAGGATCATCAACAGGGTGAACGCACAATCACCATGTCTGCGCACAAAGAGCGACATCCAGAACAGGTGGTATGACGTGCGCAGGAGGGTACGGGACCTGCTCAAGAAAGACTACATCATCAGCCAATACACCGGCAGTGGCCCTCCTGCCAAGCCAATATACCTCAGGCCCTGGGAGGAGAAGGTGCGGGCCATCCTTCCGCCAGTGAGCGTATATGGACTAGAGAACATCCCAGAGCCTGGTGAGTACACACAAATGTACACAATATTCTGCCACAAAACACACACACATCACTGTCAAGGGGAGAGTCAAACCATGCACTCATAGCAATTACACAGCAACCAGAACAGAATCATCCCAAAATGTGTATGTCAGTCAGATAAACACAACACATGCCATCAAAAAAGTTACATCCAACTGTGCCATCACATGTACAAACACAACTACAACTACAGCTAGGCAGTGGCACAAATAGAACTAACAAACACATCCAGACATGTAGCCACCACAACAACACCAACACACAGTGAAGACCACTCAAAGGAAGGAATTCTGTGTATGCTGGCCAAGTCAGTGTAGCCAATAGCATCATGGGAGTCGCAGTCACACATATTGCCCCCCCAACTGTCCCATCAACACCACCATGAACCATGCGCACATCACAGGGAGTGGAGAAGGACTCACAAGATGGCTGACACTGGCTACTGCTGTGGGGAGCACAAGGCCCTGCTGGGAACTGTGCACCAACAAACAGCAGGACACCACTGACTGACATCCTGAGAGACAACTTCCACTCCCTGCAATGCAAGCACGTTCCATGGTGGGATATCTGGCTAGCTGGGTGGGAAGGAGGACTTGCAGCACTGACCATAGTCACAAGCACCTCCCCTCACACACCCCCTCAACACAAACTCCACAGAACCCACCTGGTAGAATGCAAAGCCTCCCATCCTAACTCAAGATCCCACAAAGAACCACCACCCTGGGTTATGTTGTGTGAAGCACAGGGACACTCTTGGGACTTTTAGCCAAACAACTGCCAGGACAACACTCCCAGCCATCCTGTCAGCACAGCCAGCCCACCCCACAGGAAGCAGAGTCAAAGGAAGGAAGCATGGGCATGCTGGGAAGGGGGTGGAGGCAATAGCATGATGGGAGTCGTAGTCACAGCTCTACATCCCCCACCACATGGCCCAGCAAGCTCACACTCACGCATGCACATCCCACAGAGAGTGGAAAGGCCCATCAAAGATGTCTGACACTGTTGCTGTGTCGTGGGGAGCACAAGGGCATGCTGGGAACTGCACACCAACCAACAGCAGGACACCACTGTCAGCCATCTTGCCATTGCTCACACACCCACACATACTGAACTCCCCACAAAAGCAAGTAAGTATGGGAATGCTGGCAAGTGGGGTGGAGGCAATAGCATGATGGGAGTGGCAGTCACAGATATTGGTCACCCTCACAACTGGCCCATCAACACCACCCTGAACCATGCTCACATCACAGGGAGTGGAGAAGGACTCACAAGATGGCTGACACTGGCTACTGCTGTGGGAAGCACAAGGCCCTGCTGGCAACTGTGCACCAACAAACAGCAGGACACCACTGACTGACATCCTGAGAGACAACTTCCACTCCCTGCAATGCAAGCACGTTCCATGGTGGGATATCTGGCTGGCTGGGTGGGAAGGAGGACTTGCAGCACTGACCATAGTCACAAGCACCTCCCCTCACACCCCCCCTCAACACAAACTCCACAGAACCCACCTGGTAGAATGCAAAGCCTCCCATCCTAACTCAAGATCCCACAAAGAACCACCACCCTGGCTTATGTTGTGTGAAGCACAGGGACACTCTTGGGACTTTTAGCCAAACAACTGCCAGGACAACACTCCCAGCCATCCTGTCAGCACAGCCAGCCCACCCCACAGGGAAGCAGAGTCAAAAGGAAGGAAGCATGGGCATGCTGGGAAGGGGGTGGAGGCAATAGCATGATGGGAGTCGTAGTCACAGCTCTACATCCCCCACCACATGGCCCAGCAAGCTCACACTCACGCATGCACATCCCACAGAGAGTAGAAAGGCCCATCAAAGATGTCTGACACTGTTGCTGTGTCGTGGGGAGCACAAGGGCATGCTGGGAACTGCACACCAACCAACAGCAGGACACCACTGTCAGCCATCTTGCCATTGCCCTCACTCCCACACACACTGAACTCCCCACAAAAGAAAGTAAGTATGGGAATGCTGGGAAGTGGGGTGGAGGCAATAGCATGATGGGAGTCAGTCACAGACATAGCTCACCCCCACAACTGTCCCATCAACACCACCCTGAACCATGCTCACATCACAGGCAGTGGAGAAGGACTCACAAGATGGCTGACACTGGCTACTGCTGTGGGGAGCACAAGGCCCTGCTGGGAACTGCACACCAACCAACAGCAGGACACCACTGTCAGCCATCTTGCCATTGCCCTCACACCCACACACACTGAACTCCCCACAAAAGCAAGTAAGTATGGGAATGCTGGCAAGTGGGGTGGAGGCAATAGCATGATGGGAGTGGCAGTCACTGATATTGGTCACCCCCACAACTGTCCCATCAACACCACCCTGAACCATGCTCACATCACAGGGAGTGGAGAAGGACTCACAAGATGGCTGACACTGGCTACTGCTGTGGGGAGCACAAGGCCCTGCTGGCAACTGTGCACCAACAAACAGCAGGACACCACTGACTGACATCCTGAGAGACAACTTCCACTCCCTGCAATGCAAGCACAGTCCATGGTGGGATAACTGACTGGCTGGGTGGGTGGGAAGGAGGGCCGGCTGTCAACCAAACACAACCAATGCAGACCATGTTCACACCCCAACAAATACATAGAAATGCCCAAATAATGCAGGACAATGTGCCACACCAATATCAATCCCTGACTGTGACGACTTAGGACAATGCAATGTACAGGCCCGCACCCAGAGGCACAGTCACAACTGTCATGTGTGTCAACCATTGATGCCTGCAGAAACATAACATACATTGTGTGTGTCTCCCAAAAACAGGTGATGATGGGGACACAGCAGCAGACGCTGAGGAGTCCCAGTCCCAGGCTCAAGAGGATGCGGAGCTCACTGGTGTCGTACAGCCTCTGCCCTCCTCGGACGAAGAAGACCAACCTGGCACATCCGGTGCAAGTCTACATGCAGCACCAGCAGGACCACCAGCTGCAGCACCAGCAGGACCACCAGCTGCACCCCTGCACCCACCCCTCCAACGACTGTCAACACAAATACCATCCCTGCCGACATGTACAGAACAAGGAGCAACACCAGCACAGGGACCCTGGACCAACCTGGGGCCATGGACACCACCACCACCACCAACCTCCAAGGTGGACCAGGGTCATCTGTGCGTGCCACTGCACGCACTGCACATGTCAGCAGGGGTGGTGGGAGGGGTGGGAGACAGAGGTCGCTGCTTGCAGAGGTTGCTGGTGTGCATGATGACCCACAACTGGTACGCATAGCTGATGCGTACCAGTCCAGCACCGGAGACCTCAGCCAGGTAGTGGGGCTCCTCAGAGCAGCAGGCTGCCCATCATGCCCGTTTGGACTCTCACATGTCCCACGTGGAGTCACACATGTCCCGCGTGGACTCACACATGTCCCGCGTGGAGTCCAAGTGGGATGCACTGCATGAGATGACGGCGGTGCACAGGGACATTTTACAATGCCTCCGCCAGATGAACAGCAACGAGTCCACACCTCCCTGTGTGCCAACAACATCTGGTGCTGCCCAAACTGCAACTGCCACAGGGAGGGAGGATGACTCTGGCGGAGAGTCCCCTGCACCGCAGCAGCCTGTACTTGAGGGCCCCCCAAGAAGAGGGGTCGTCCGAAGAGGGGCAAGTGAGAGGCCGATGGCCAAGCGCAACTCCCAGGAAGCCTGAACCTGTTCTGGATGTTCACCTTTGTGCACAGACTGTTCACCCTGTTGACGGCAACACTACTCCCACACATTGCATGGGGAGTACAAGTTGGACCAATGTCTCAGACAACTGTGGCCCCGATACTGGGGATTCTGTCTACCAGGACTTTCAATTCACCTAGGAACTTCTGATTGCAAGATTTATGTACAGCACTACCCATCCTATGCACTATTCACACAAATGTATCACAATAAACACACTAATACACCATACTTGCCTCTGTTGTGATTCCACCGTGGGTGCTGTTATGGGGATGATGAACTGCAAAATTACACTGTGTATGCGAACTGCAACAGCAAGTACAACACAGGCATGTGAGTAAAGGCAACGTGACCCATATGAGGGAGACACACCACCAGGGCTACACAACACATACACACCTAGGCCATCTGACTCATTGCCTACACTGATGTTGCCAGGGAAGACGGTGCAATGCACAGACACCACACCCATTCCCAGTTGTAGTCAAGTAGCCCACAGGTGCAGTAAGCAAATGGCAGTCAAATGTGTGACCACAGACAACGCACATCACAAAGTGAAGCACAGGTTTATTACACAGTTGCAACATGTCGTAACCACTACAGATGCAAGGTAATCCCACCTGGCAGCGGGCACACAGTCAACAACTGTAGACGGAAGGAAGTCCATGGGTGTGGCGCACATCACCTGTAGGGATACAACAGCTACCACCCTGGAAGTGCAATCATGTCGTCGGTGGACACAGTTGACCAAACGAATCTGAAAGTACCCTGTGAAGGACAGAAATGACACACAGTCAAAAGCAATGGAGTACAGGACAGAACAGCAAAACTCATGCACAATACATGTTACAAGATACCCACCCAGAACCAAGTTAGCATGTCAACACTGTTGGGGAGTACAGCCCACCTGTAAGCACACATCGCAACACACATCCAGTCAAGTAGCCCATGGACACACTCCAACAGCACCAGAGCACCACCTACACATATCATGCCAACTCACATCATTGACATGACACCTCAGGATACTCACATTCAGCTAAAGAAGTTGGTGATGAGCTGTGTGCGGACATCACCCTCATCATCATCGTCACTGGCATCGTGGTCCAGGCCAGGATCCTCCACAGGTGGCGGATGTTGGTCATTGTCATCCTGGATGAGAGGCAACTCCTTCCGCACTGCCAGGTTGTGGAGCATGCAGCAGACGATGATAATCTTGCACACTTTCGCAGGGGCATATGGGAGGGACCCTCCGGTCTTGTCCAGGCAGCGGAAGCGGCTCTTCAGGAGACCAAATGTCCGGTCAATCACTCTCCTGGTCCGACCATGTGCCTCATTGTAGCGCATCTGGGCTGGTGTCACAGGGTTCCTGAGGGGTGTCAGCAACCACGGCATGTTGGGGTATCCCGAGTCACCTACGGACAGACAAGTGCACATTAGCTGACTTGGAAAAGTGGGCGGAATACTACAGATCAGATCACACACAATGGCACAAAGTCAGTACACACCGACAAGCCAGGCACGCTGGTTCTGCATCTGTGCCATCATCCTGGGGATGCGACTACTCCTCATCACAAAGGCATTGTGTGCTGAACCAGGGAAACGGGCACACACGTGTGTGATGGTCATGTCTGCAAGACACACCACCAGTGCATTGACCGAGTGGTAGTGCTTGCGGTTCCTGTAGGCCTGCTCCTGGGCCTGTGGTGGTACCAAAGCCACATGTGTCCCATCAATGGAGCCAATGACATGCGGCATCCTCCCCAGGGCATAAAAGTCACTCTTCACGTCAGTGAGTCGTCGCAGTCTAGGGAAATAGATGTACCGGTTCAGGAATAGCAACATTGCCGCCAAAACATCGCGGAGCACACGGCTCAACATGGTCTGTGACATCCCACCAGCAGTCGCCACAGTATGTTGGAAGGTACCGGTGGCAAAGAAGTGTAGGGCTGCCATCACCTTCACCTTGGGGGTCAGCGCTGTAGGATACGGCCGGCCAGGCTGCAAATGTGGGGACAACTGCACTGCCAAATCCTCAATCAGCTGCCTGGTGAAGCGGTACCGTCGGATGCTGTCCCGTTCCACCATCGTTGCCAGGTCTGGGAATGGTCGATGGACAGCAGGAGCTCTGCAGCGCAGAGGAGAAGTAAGCAAGATTGTCAGTCACCCCACATATGCGGCATTGAACACACTCAATATCCCAACATACATCATTATGAGGCACAACTACATGAAGTGTGCAGTTCCGTAAGGACATGTATGGTACATACATGGCCAACATCTGTCAACACGGTCCAACAAGTGGCATCAATTAGTCCCAGGTTGGCCCATTGGATATCATGAGGCCGTGTCACAGTTCCCATCTCCTGCTGCCGTGTCACAATCACCCCCCACAGTGACATGTGAGGACAGATGTGCCCCAGGCACCACAGCTCAACGACAGGTACATTCCCAGGGACCCTGTATTGCCACATGGACACTGGCATTACATGGAGTATCATGTATACACCACAGCAAAACAACCATGACCCCCACAGGTAGTGGTCCTACTTGCCACGGCAGGACAGACATGGACGTCTGTGACACACACACGCACAACATCAAAGTCCATGCACACACAACGTGGATGTGGAGACTGTCTCCCATTGTGCACATGAAATCAGAGACATTGTAAACACTACATGCACACAGACTGTGGAGGACCATCACTATTGTGCCACTGGGACACCCTGGCTCAAACATACCGTCCCACATGGGACTCACGGGGTATGTGACATGACATACACATACACCACCGTGAAATGTGACCATGGCACATGCACAGATATGAACAGTTGCACATCACAGTGGTCATGTACATGTAACACCCAGGATCCTGTCCCCATGAACACGTGCACAGCCTGGGGGTGGCTGCCCACAGGTGACACCCACAGGACAACATGTACACCAACATACACACAATAGGAAATGCAGCCTTACATGCCTTATGATAAAGTTTGGACAGGCTGTCGTGATGTAGGCGTGCCCCTCACTCCCTGGGAGCTATCTGTGGCTGGCATATGTCCATCTGAGACAGGCATGGTGACATATGCCAGTCACTTGTACAGTGATGCGTTGAACAGCAATGGACCGATCGGTGCCCCCGGCCGGCCCATTGCATTCAATGTGTGCGGGTACGCGTTGTACCCCTGAACGCGTTGTACTGCAATGGACCGATCGGTGCCCCCGGCCGGCCCATTGCATTCAATGTGTGCGGGTACGCGTTGTACCCCTGTACGTGTTGTACTGCAATGGACCGATCGGTGCCCCCGGCCGGCCCATTGCATTCAATGTGTGCGGGTACGCGTTGTACCCCTGTACGCGTTGTACTGCAATGGACCGATCGGTGCCCCCGGCCGGCCCATTGCATTCAATGTGTCTGGGTACGCGTTGTACCCCTGTACGCGTTGATCAGCAATGGACCGATCGGTGCCCCCGGCCGGCCCATTGCATTCAATGTGTGCGGGTACGCGTTGTACCCCTGTACGCGTTGATCAGCAATGGACCGATCGGTACCCCCGGCCGGCCCATTGCATTCAATGTGTGCGGGTACGCGTTGTACCCCTGTACGCGTTGTACTGCAATGGACCGATCGGTGCCCCCGGCCGGCCCATTGCATTCAATGTGTGCGGGTACGCGTTGTACCCCTGTACGCGTTGTACTGCAATGGACCGTTCGGTGCCCCCGGCCGGCCCATTGCATTCAATGTGTGCGGGTACGCGTTGTACCCCTGTACGCGTTGTACCACAATGGACGGATCGGTGCGCACCCATTGACAATGGCCTCGCCTGGCAACGGACCCGTTTTCGAATTTCGAACGAGTCGGTTGCTGGAAATTCAGTTGGTCACCCACAACAATGTTGCAAAATCATGTATGTCATGAAGTTGAAGATTTGAAGGATGCTGTGGGCGTGTATTGGTGCTGCTATTCCATGGATTGGCCAGATTCAGAAGATGCAAACGACTTGGACCTATCACTTTGGACACAAGGGACAGTATCTGCCTCTCCAGCACATATATATTGCTGGCTGTTCCCCTGAGAGCTCACTTGCCTGCACTACATGCTCCAGGACGACATCTGCCACTGCACTGCTGCTGTCTCTGCCCCTCTGGACCCTGCAATGGCACGTACTGTGGAGAGAGCCCCAGCCTTCAGCCTTGAGGAGAACCAGGCCCTGCTGGACAGCCTACTTCCACAGTACAGCAAGCTGTATGGGACACCAGGGGAGCAGGTGAGTGTTCTGTGCACTGCCTTTCTGAATGTGCATATTGTCTGACTAGCAAGGCTGAAAGTCTGCACGCCACTGGCTAGCAGGCTCACTGAGTAGTTGTCACCCCCCATAGTGTGTAGTGACATGCACTGGACAGGTATGGTGCAGTGACAGTGCATTTGAACAAGGTTTTACTTCCCATGCAATGATACCATGTAGTGACGTCTGGCAAACTGTCCATGGGCAGCTTTGCACTGCCTGTGTACATCATGTGCCCCTGTGATTGAGACATGTATATAAAACTGTGTCATGCACGGATATGTTGCATGTGTAGTAATGGCCTTTTCACTTTGTCATCCTGACAGGTTAATGCCCATCGGAAGCAGGAGATCTGGAAGGACATCGTCCGGGCTGTCCGGTCCGTGGGGGTCTACAAGCGCCGGATCCGCAACTGCCAGAAGAGGTGGCAGGACCTTCGGGGCTGGACCCGGAGGATTGCACGGGTCCAGCTGAAGCTGTCGCCTCCTCGCAGGAGGGGCGGAACACGGACCCTGACCCCACACATGCTCCAGATCCTGGCGGTGGTGTTTCCAGACCTGGATGGGCAGCTGAAGGCCAGACAGCAGCAAGGAGGGGGTGAGTCAAAGACTGCACTGTGAACTCTGTATTACATGCTTTGTGCCCTTCTCTGGCCTGGTTCAACTGCCACAGTGCAGCAGTCATGTTGTCCAGGAGCCATGTCCCTCTATTGTGCACTGCCCACTCCTCATCTGATACCCAGGTGTGGCCCTTACATTCAGGGAATTGTGTCACTTGGGACTGTGTCCTTGCAGTTTGCTTCACTAAAGGTGGGGGACAGCATCTGTTTCCCTAACTCTGTTGTGGGCATCATGGATGGGTCCATTGTTCACACAACGCCTGTGTTCGGACATGTAATCTGCGTGTTGCTTTGATATGCGGTCCACTTGCTGAGCTGAGCCACCACATGTGCCTGGGGTATGTGGCACACGCCCATGCAGCGGGTGGGAACAATGTTTGGGCCCCAGGAGTGTGCAGATTACGTGTGTCACACATACATAGCCAGCTATCCACTGTCCAGGGCTCATCCCTCATTCATGTGGGGCAGGACAGTCATGCCTACTCCAGGCCATGCAATGCACTCTGTACTCCCACTCCCGTGAATCAGCTGACACATTGTGCGCAGTGATTTGACCCCTCAGGTGTCTGCCTCTGTGTCAGTGTGCTGTGGATTAGTTGCCAGGACTGCTGGGGTGTTTCTTGGTAGGGGCTCAGCATGCCACTGGAGATGTGACCATAGGAGACGATACTTGTGTGTCACCTAGGTGTTTGATCAGCTGCCCGTGCAGACTGGGGTATGCGAATGTGAAGTTCAGGCAGCTGTTCCCCATTCACAGCAGATTGTGAGGGGCTCAGGTTCAGAGGGTAGTGTCACAGGTCTCCCATATGTCCAATAGGTATGACCTGGACAGATGAGGGTTAAGATGATGTGTTGTGTGGGGGATGTACATGTGCACTTGTGCAGCTCCAGGACTTGCATTCCCATGACCTACTATTGTGACACAGTGCAGAGTGTTGTTGTCTGGCTGCCAAGTCATACATCACTGAGACAGTGATGTATGACTTAGCAGTCATGCCTCCGCCATGGCATGTGTCTACTTATTGGTGATCCTGCAGGGGAGTGACATGTGCTACATGCACACCATTGTGGCGATGGCTATCAGGACATGGGTGCATCATGGTGTCTGTCGCTGGTATGCATCACATGCATTTCCTATTTGACTCTGGGCATCCCTTTCATCCGGAAACCTGTACTGACTCAGTGGCAAGAGCTGTGATGTGTGCATGTCCACATGCCACACCGTGTCCTCTGCACTGTCCAACTACTGTGTAGTTGGTGCATGTGTCCACACTGGGGTGTTGCAATCCAACAGACACCAGACAGATGGGTGCAAGGCCATGTGGGATGTGAGTGCCATGGTTGGCATCAGACTGACAATTGGCTGCTCCTGTTCAGTTAGGGCACTTTTAGCAATGTACAACTAATGATGCCAGGGCTTGCTCTGTAATGTGCTGTGCTCACAGTGGTGTGTGCGTTTGGTGCAGGTGACTGATGTCTGTCTGTTTCCCCATTGTTTGCAGATACATCCACGGCCACGGAAGGGGACAGCTCCACGGACCAGGAGGAGCCGGAGAGCCAGACTGGGTCAGCAGCCGAGGAGTGGTCGGAGGGACCCAGTGGCACGGAGGGCGAGGGGAGCCACACCGAGGAGTCCTCAGCACCATCCACCTCAGCTGAGGACCAGAGCAACTCGGAGGATGACTCCCTTATGGAGGCGGGTGTCAGCAGCCACCACACCCCAGCTAGTGTTGCTGTCCCCGCCACCACCAGCACCACCACCGCCCTCCCATCGGCTCCCATTCCCCAGGTCCGTGGAGGCTCCCATGTTCGGGAGCGTGTCTCCTTTGGGCCAGGCACCGCACCCCTGCCCATGTGTCCCCTGCTGCCCTGAGTGAGGAGTCTGTGTACCTCCTTCGCCAGCTCCATGTAGGGCAGACAGCCATGCTGAGTGTCCTCCATGCGCACACCGCTCTGTTGACTCAGCTGGTGTCGTTCATGGAGGGCATCTCATCGGGCATGTCTGACCTACAGAGGGGCAATAGGTCCATGGACTCCTCCCTGACGGCAGCAGTGTCCCTCCTCAGACAGTCCCTCACCCCTCCTGCCTCTGCTCCATCCACACTCCCCAGCACCTTACCCGTCCCAAGCACACACACACCGGCACAGGCACACACCAGCACACACACATCCAGCACACAGACACACATGCCACAAACAAAACGCACACGCACGCACAGTCAGGGGACTGAAACCAGACTCACATGGGATGGGGCCCTGGTACACACACACGCATCCACGAGCACTGCGCAGTCCTCAGTTGCCTCTCCCTCCAAAACACCCTCCCTTGCCTCACCTGCAACCCCAAAGACCCAGCGCCTCTTCCTCAGTGACCTCGGCCTCTTCCCCTCCGATCCAGCTGCTCCAGCATCCAGGGGGAAGAGGAAGCCCACCCACACGGAGCAGAGTGCCCTCGCCCCCGGACACCCTCCCCCAGGCGCAGACAGACTGAGGCCCCCACCCGCAAGTCCCCCGGAGTCGTAAGAGCAAGACCCCGCTGCCGCCCTGCAGCTCAGGCACCAGGTCTCCTTCCTCCATCCCTCAGGCCCCCACTCCACAGGTGCCCCACCACACCCTGCCCCAGGTTCCCCCACCCACAGATATACCATCCCCAAGAGGATTCGGCCTTCTCCCCTGGCACTTGCTCTCCCGGCACCACACCCCCCGCTGCGCTTGTCTGTGCCACTGATGTGGTGAGGGTGTCCTCCCCCTCTGTCCAGCCCACCTTGCCTGTTCCCCATTCTCCTCCCCTGGTGGTAGGCACTGCAGTGGAGTCCACTACCACCCTGTCTGACTTGGGCACTGCAGTGGCGGACCTGTCCACTCCATCTGCAGGGTCCACTGCAGTCGTGCCGGCACCCACAACATCTGAGTCATGCCCCCAGTTGTGCCGGCACACACCATGTCAGACACCTCCACTGCAGTTGTCAGTGGCTCTCCAGCACCCACCACCCCTTCCCTGCTTCCTCCTGGTGAGCCCTGATCCTGTCCCTGCGGTGCCTGGCCTGCCCCCCCGGTTGCCCCTCCTAGTGGATTGTCCCTGGTTTTGTGCAGGCATGCGTAGGGTGACATCTGCCACTGTCACCCTGTTTGGACTTTTACAATGGACTGGCCATTGGCCTTTGTGTTTTTTCTGGACTTTGTTTTCATTACACACATATGCTGAATAAAGCAACTTTCTGTTCTCTAGTGCTTATGCTTCTGATGTACATGTTGTTGATGATGCTAACCATGCCCTTGCTGCAGTGATGGTGATATTTGGTCTTATGATAATGAAGTGTTACTGTGCAGGAACCCATGTGGTCCAGGGGGAATGTGTCCTATCCTGTGGTGTATCCATGTCATCCATAGCAGCATCTGAGGGTGTCATGTGTTCAGTATTTGGCAATGGGATTTCCTACTTAGATTAGCTATTTCACATCTGTGGCTTCCACCCCTGCACATCTGTTGTGCCTGCCATTGTTCAATTTGTCTACTTCCCTGACCGTGTGGCCATCTCCACTGGACATGCAGGTTTGGGCATCAATGGGGAAGGACTCATCTGTGTTGTCAGTGCAACATTGCTATACAAGTGTGTTGGATCTGTGCTGATGATTCCGTTGGCACTTCCATGACCAGGCTGATGTGACGGGAGCCCTCATTTGGTGCTAATTGTTGATTGTGTGACCAAGTGCTCAGCTGACATGATGGGGCCCTACTGAGGCAACATATGGCACAGCTTTCCTCACACAGGAGTGGAGTCCCCTCATGGCAGTGTGTACTCCTGTGACATTGCCTGCGCCCAAGGTGTGTGTTGTATGTGCATGTCTGTGTGTTCACTTCCGTTTAGCTGTGCATGCTGTAATCCCTAGTGTTGTACCTGTTTGTGATGCTTGCTGAGTTGACCTATGTTCCCCCAAAGTCTTCTCCCTGGGTTCTCTGTGATGTGGGTGCATGGTACATTACTGGTCATCAGGGTGTCACCCATAGGTGTGTTTGCAGTCAGGGCTGAGTTTGTGTGCAGACGCAGATGGGTCACAGTCAGGTTTCCCCTTGGCACTTGTTGTTTGCCCCTGTCATGTGATTTCCAGTTTGTGTTATCTTTCAGTGATTGTGACACGTTGTGTGTGTGACTGCTGGCACTCCTCAGGGTCCGGGCTGCAATGTTGGTTGTTGTCTATGTGTGTTCTTTGTGGGTGACCTTGGCTTCTTCATTGGTGTGTGACTGTGGCTGGGATCCCATTGGTTGGTGTGGTATTGCCGTCATGTCCATGTACAGCGTAGTGTGCAGTGTGTCAGACATTCAGGAGTCTTGTTGAGTGGCCATGTGTTTCTGCACCTTGGTTCCCACCCACCACCCTGGAATAGTCATGGGTGCATGTGCAGTGTCACCAGTGCATCTGTACTTCACTGCTGCACATTGTTGGAGGTCGAGGGGTGTGGTGTTGAGTGTGTGCAGATGAGAGTTGTTGCCCGGCTAGGCCCCTGCCTCCATGTTGGCCTTGGCTTACTGGCCATGCTGATTGATTTGTGCTTGTGTAGGTGTGATGGTAGTTTGTTGCTCAGGACACATGACTGTGGTTCACAGTGTGAACCACATTTAGCTTTGTCATCACAGTGGGATTAGTAATGCAGCCCAGGGTCACCACATTGTGGGGGCCCTGGGGGTGGTGCTGTGGTGTGTCTGTGTCTTGCTGTGTCAGTTGCTGTTCCTACGTGCCTGTGTGACATGTGTGATTTGTGCTCCCTCTCATCTGACAATGCCTGCTTGCCCACATAGGGGATTTGGATCCATGAGTTACCTTTGTGTGGCACTGTATGCACATCTGTATGATTGGTATTCAGGTCTCCTCATGTGTTGTGTGGTTGCCTGAGGGACACTGGCACCCCCCTCACCTGTTGTGTATGATGTGCAGTGTGGGTCTGCCGGTTTGTGTTTGTGCATCTGCACCACTGCATTGGCATATCTTGGGTGTGCCATTGGCTGTATGTAGTTTGGTGGGTTTCCTGCTGTCCCTGGGACTCCTAGGTCATCGGTCAGCACAATGATCATGGTTTGTGTGTCCCATTGCTGCCATGGTATGGTATCTGTTCACCGCACATCTGCAGTCTCCACAGGGTATCTGCATTTGTGTGCCCATTGGTGCAAATATGTGGGTCTGCATTCTGATGGTCACTTCTGTCATTGATGAATGTTGACAGTGTCAGCCCCCATGGGTGTTGTTTGTCTGCACATGGCCAAAGGTATGTCTTATTTGCACTGCAGTATTTGGCTCACCCAATTTATGTTGCAATGGGACACATACACTACTTTGCCACTGATGTGTTTTTTGTTCTGTGACCAGGAATCATCCATGCAGTTTGGCAGTTGCACCTCTTTCTTTGTCAACACTTACCTTTTGGTCACTGTGATGATGGGGGTTTAGACCCCATTGCCACAATGTTCAAAATGTGCTTCAGCTATGGACCCCACACTTACATTTTGCTCACTGTGATGATGGGGGTTTAGACCCCATTGCCACAATGTTAAAAATGTGCTTCAGCTATGGACCCCCACACTTACCTTTTGGTCACTGTGATGATGGGGGTTTAGACCCCATTGCCACAATGTTCAAAATTTGCTTCAGCTATGGACCCCACACTTACATTTTGCTCACTGTGATGATGGGGGTTTAGACCCCATTGCCACAATGTTCAAAATGTGCTTCAGCTATGGACCCCACACTTACATTTTGCTCACTGTGATGATGGGGGTTTAGACCCCATTGCCACAATGTTCAAAATGTGCTTCAGCTAAGGACCCCACACTTACATTTTGCTCACTGTGATGATGGGGGTTTAGACCCCATTGCCACAATGTTCAAAATGTGCTTCAGCTATGGACCCCACACTTACATTTTGGTCACTGTGATGATGGGGGTTTGGACCCCATTGCCACAATGGTCATGGCCTGCTTGCATTGTGGGTGCCACACACATATGTGTGGCACATGTGCTAGGGGGTCACATTGTATGTTCAAAGTCATGTTCGGTGTTGTAGGCATTTGACACAGTCTACACACGCTTGTCATGGTGTTGGGGGATGTCTTTTTCTTGCATTCCCTAGGTTGTGGTGTGCTGGTTGTGTCATGCATTGTCCATCCTATGAGTGGGGGTGGTAGTAGTGGTAGGCATCCAGCCCCCCCTGGCTAAGGGGGTAGTAGTGGTAGGCATCCAGCCCACCCTGGCTCAGGGTGGTAGTAGTGGTAGGCATCCAGCCCCCCCTGGCTAAGGGTGGTAGTAGTGGTAGGCATCCAGCCCCCCCTGGCTAAGGGTGGTAGTAGTGGTAGGCATCCAGCCCCCCCTGGCTAAGGGTGGTGGTGGGCATCCAGCCCCCCTGGCTCAGGGTGGTAGTAGTGGTAGGCATCCAGCCCCCCTGGCTCAGGGTGGTAGTAGTGGTAGGCATCCAGCCCCCTGGCTAAGGGTGGTGGTGGGCATCCAGCCCCCTGGCTAAGGGTGGTGGTGGGCATCCAGCCCCCTGGCTAAGGGTGGTGGTGGGCATCCAGCCCCCCCTGGCTAAGGGTGGTGGTGGTCATCCAGCCCCCTGGCTCAGGGTGGTAGTAGTGGTAGGCATCCAGCCCCCCTGGCTCAGGGTGGTAGTAGGCATCCAGCCGCCCTGGCTAAGGGTGGTGGTAGGCATCCAGCCCCCCTGGCTAAGGGTGGTGGTAGGCATCCAGCCCCCCTGGCTAAGGGTGGTGGTAGGCATCCAGCCCCCTGGCTAAGGGTGGTGGTAGGCATCCAGCCCCCCTGGCTAAGGGTGGTGGTAGGCATCCAGCCCCCCTGGCTCAGGGTGGTAGTAGTGGTAGGCATCCAGCCCCCCTGCCTCAGGGTGGTAGTAGTGGTAGGCATCCAGCCCCCCTGGCTAAGGGTGGTAGTAGTGGTAGGCATCCAGCCCCCTGGCTAAGGGTGGTAGTAGTGGTAGGCATCCAGCCCCCCTGGCTAAGGGTGGTAGTAGTGGTAGGCATCCAGCCCCCTGGCTCAGGGTGGTATTAGTGGTAGGCATCCAGCCCCCCCTGGCTCAGGGTGGTAGTAGTGGTAGGCATCCAGCCCCCCCTGGCTAAGGGTGGTAGTAGTGGTAGGCATCCAGCCCCCCTGGCTAAGGGTGGTAGTAGTGGTAGGCATCCAGCCCCCCTGGCTAAGGGTGGTGGTAGGCATCCAGCCCCCTGGCTAAGGGTGGTAGTAGTGGTAGGCATCCAGCCCCCCTGGCTAAGGGTGGTGGTGGGCATCCAGCCCCCCTGGCTCAGGGTGGTAGTAGTGGTAGGCATCCAGCCCCCTGGCTCAGGGTGGTAGTAGTGGTAGGCATCCAGCCCCCCTGGCTAAGGGTGGTGGTGGGCATCCAGCCCCCCCTGGCTAAGGGTGGTGGTGGCCATCCAGCCCCCCCTGGCTCAGGGTGGTAGTAGTGGTAGGCATCCAGCCCCCCCGGCTCAGGGTGGTACTAGTGGTAGGCATCCAGCCCCCTGGCTCAGGGTGGTAGTAGTGGTAGGCATCCAGCCCCCTGGCTAAGGGTGGTGGTAGGCATCCAGCCCCCCTGGCTAAGGGTGGTAGTAGTGGTAGGCATCCAGCCCCCTGGCTCAGGGTGGTAGTAGTGGTAGGTATCCAGCCCCCCTGGCTAAGGGTGGTGGTAGGCATCCAGCCCCCCTGGCTAAGGGTGGTAGTAGTGGTAGGCATCCAGCCCCCTGGCTAAGGGTGGTGGTAGGCATCCAGCCCCCCTGGCTAAGGGTGGTGGTAGTGGTAGGCATCCAGCCCGCCCTGGCTCAGGGTGGTAGTAGTGGTAGGCATCCAGCCCCCCCTGGCTAAGGGTGGTGGTGGGCATCCAGCCCCCCCTGGCTCAGGGTGGTAGTAGTGATAGGCATCCAGCCCCCCTGGCTCAGGGTGGTAGTAGTGGTAGGCATCCAGCCCCCCTGGCTAAGGGTGGTGGTGGGCATCCAGCCCCCTGGCTAAGGGTGGTGGTGGGCATCCAGCCCCCTGGCTCAGGGTGGTAGTAGTGGTAGGCATCCAGCCCCCCTGGCTCAGGGTGGTAGTAGTGGTAGGCATCCAGCCCCCTGGCTCAGGGTGGTAGTAGTGGTAGGCATCCAGCCCCCCTGGCTAAGGGTGGTAGTAGTGGTAGGCATCCAGCCCCCTGGCTAAGGGTGGTAGTAGTGGTAGGCACTCCAGCCCCCCTGGCTAAGGGTGGTGGTAGGCATCCAGCCCCCTGGCTCAGGGTGGTAGTAGTGGTAGGCATCCAGCCCCCCTGGCTCAGGGTGGTAGTAGTGGTAGGCATCCAGCCCCCCTGGCTCAGGGTGGTAGTAGTGGTAGGCATCCAGCCCCCCTGGCTAAGGGTGGTGGTAGGCATCCAGCCCCTCCTGGCTAAGGGTGGTAGTAGTGGTAGGCATCCAGCCCCCCCTGGCTAAGGGTGGTGGTGGGCATCCAGCCCCCCCTGGCTAAGGGTGGTAGTAGTGGTAGGCATCCAGCCCCCCTGGCTAAGGGTGGTAGTTGTGGTAGGCATCCAGCCCCCTGGCTCAGGGTGGTAGTAGTGGTAGGCATCCAGCACCCCCTGGCTAAGGGTGGTAGTAGTGGTAGGCATCCTGCCCCCCCTGGGTAGGGGTGGTGGTGCGCATTCAGGCCCCTGTGTGCATATGTGGCATTGGTGATGGGCATCCCGCCCCTATGGTGCTGCTGTTGCTGGTGTAAGTATATTCTGCATCCCTCTGTGTGTGTGATGTGTCGTGTACGTGTTTTGTGGTTGGTGTCTGACTTACCTTCTGCGCCGTACGCGTCCGTGCCTGTTCCGGTAGTAAATGTAGAATATTGGTATGATCGGGACGAAGGGATTCATGGTTGGTTCGTGTCGTTCGTCCTTCTCGTTGCTTCGCGTCGTCCTCGTTGCTTCGCGCCGTCCTCGCCGCTGGCGTGTCTCGCCTCGTAGCCGTGGATCGTGTTGTGGCGCGAATCGGAGCTTATGTGCGCCTCTCCCGGATGCTTTGACGTGCCGTGCGTAGCGACGGGTTCGGCGCGTACGGGAAGCGCATCGTACTTGTTCGGCCGGACGGAGCTACATTTTCCTTCCGTGCGACTCGATTCAGCGTTTCCGGATTCGCCTCGGTCGGAGAACAGGACCTGGTATGGGTGAGTACGGCTCGGCCGGATTCTGTGCTGTTGTGCGCATCGTACTTACTCATTCGGTGTGCTGTACGGATCGGTCGGGAAACAGGCTTTCGCATGGCTTTTTTCCCGACCAAATGGTATTGGGTGCGCCTCCGACCGAGATCGGAATCGGCCCCTGAGTTTAAGTGGACTTGTTTGAGGTGGGCAGAACCGCACAGGTTTTACCCCAGGAACACTGCTCCCCTGGTGCAATTAATAATGGGGGATTATAGCCTGGGGACTCGTGTTCCTGAAATGACCCTCGCGGTCAAGTAATCATTAGAAAAACGGCCCGGTCGGGATGTAAGTAATACGTACCTTGTTTAATTCAAGGCGTTTAAAAGAGCACAATACAGACCCCTTTGAAGGGGCGTCAATCTTCCAGGCAACAGAAGGCTCACAGCGGTCTGGCTCCGTACGCGCGCTCCAACCCGGCAGTTGAAACTGACAGGAATCGTGCGCGTCAGGAGCCGAGAACCATCGGAGTCCCGCGCCCCCTAGCGGGCGGAGGACCGAACCGCAGCGCAGCACCAACAGTAACGCTCGCGAAGGAGCAAGCGACGCTCCTGCGATCAGGTCAATTTCAGCAAACAAGATGAAATAGATACAATTTCAAATAGGCAAACAACAAGCTGCAATATCTTAAGCAATAAATGTAAATTTTCGTGGAAGCCCCATAAGAGAATAAATGTAAAGGCACTTAACTGGAGCAACGAGCAGCGACGAAAGAGGGGGATCAGAGCATGTTACACGCATGTGGATCCTGATTGGTTGTGAAATGGACTACAGTTGGACTACCATTGGCTGTGTTATGATGTCATTCCCAGAGACTCCTGGGACTGTTAGTTTTCCTTCGTTTTATGTGAAGCTTTGAAGAAAAGTTGTTTTAAAATAAGCTGCTGTTGTTGAATAAAGCGAAGAAAGTGAATCATTATCCTCCCCTCCGGTCCTGACATAGAATTCCAGCTTGAAGGGCCTGTTTGAATCCAATGCAATCATAATTCAGTAATTATAGGATTCCATGACATAAGGTCGATTGCGAAGCTCAGTATTGTTGGTTGGAATATTTGTGAACATTGGTTGTTGTCTTTTTTGTCTTGAGGGGAACTTACAGGTACAGTTTTTAGATTGCTAGTGCAAGACAAAGTGGAATCCGATACACCGTTTTTTACTAGCACCTATTCATGCTATGGCTGTCCCTTAGTAGGAGCACCACACGATCTTGATTGCACTAAGATAAATGAAGATACTTTTTGAAGCTTTTCTTTCCGTTGGTCTCCTTTTGGAGACCTTCAAATGGGGGTGATCATGGCCACTTCCGCCTGCTGCTGGCGGACCTGAGCCGAAGCTCTGATGATCATCGAGAAGGGGGGAAAATGCATAACCCTTCTCCTGATGCTAATCCTGCAGGAACACCTCCATCGTCTCCAACTGAAGAACCGAGGCAATTGGTGATCGAGGCGAGATGCAAACAGGTCGATCAAGAATGGGCCCCATTAGTTGGCAAGCCCCCAAAAGACCTGATGGTACAGCTTCCACAAGCTGGAGTCCTGGAGATGCCTGTAATGCCAGTCCGCAGTCTGGTTCGCCCGCTCGAGTAAGCATTCCACCATGTCGGAGACCTGATTCTCCAGACAGAAAGCGCAAACGTCTTTCGCAATCTCCGCCAGAGGCGCCCGACCTGGTACCACCCAGGTAACTGATATAGTGCACCGCAGAGACATTGTCCATCTTCAAGAGGACTGAAAACTCAATCTTGTCTTATGTCCAGCACCGACCAATGAATGTCCCTGCTAGGAGCTCCAAGCAGTTTTGAGTGGTGACAAACTGACGCCTGTGGAGAACTCCCCACACCTTGCGCCCCAGCCTGACCTGCTGGCGTTCGATTCTGTTACCAATTCTGGAGCAGAACCGAAGATTGCTTGTTTGTTCCACATCTCCATGTGAGCCAGACACCATTCTATCTCTTCCCTGGTCTCACCGGACAATGGAACCAACTGGGAATATGTGAGGCCTGTCCTGAGGTGATGCGTCTTTAGGCGCTGTAGAGCTCGGTAGGGTAGAGGGCCTGAAAAATTGATTGTATTAACGATGAGAGGAATTCCACCAGCAAGGCAATCTGCGTTAGGGAAGTGTGGGACTTGGCCAATGTTTGGCGCAGTTCGAGTCTGATCTTAGCCATCTTTCGAGATGGAAGACTCAGGGATACCGAAGCAGAATCGATGTTGAAACCTAAAAATGTTGCTGACTAGGACGGGACAAGAAGGGACCTTTTCTTGTTTATCACAAAACCTAGGTTTTGCAGAAGACTGACCAATTTCTGAAGCTGAGACACCAGCATCCTGGGACAGAGGGCCAAGATGAGGATGCCGTCCTAGTAGACAATGAGCAGAATTCCCTGAGGATTTCAATGGCCGGCTTGAGAATTTTCGTTAAGCACCAGGGTGTCGAAAACAGGCTGAAGAGAAAGGTGACAAACTCAAGTTCAAGATACCACATGAATTGCAGGAACTGGCGATGGGGGTAAAACACCGGCACCGTCAGGTGTGCATCCTTCAGGTCTAGGTGAACCATCCAGTCGGACAGGAGCAAAACAGCCCTAAGCAGATGGATGCCTTCCATTTTGAAATGGCGGTATACCAGGCACTTGAAGTCGCAGAGGTTAATAACAGGGTGCCGACCTCTGTCGGACTTTTCAACAAGAAAGAGGTTGCTGGTGAAACCATTTGGGTGTATCACTGAGCAACAGATTCCCCCCTTTTGAAGGAGGGCCTGGACCTCCTCCTCTATGAGCGCTGCATCGCGGGAGGAAAAAGCCATGAGATGTGGGCAAAAAGCCTGGCGGGGGGGGACCCATAAAATTCAATGTGGAACCCTTGAACAGTCTGTAAGACCCAAGCGTCAGAAGTCATCGCCACCCATTCTGGAAGGAAGAGCAGGGCATGAAGACGCGCTTGATGTTAGATTGCTCCTTATCCAATGATGTGAACGTTGCCACTAATTTCCCCAACTCCTTCACAAAGGGATCCCCGAACATCCCCGCTTGTGTGACAGCCCCCGTCTCCGAGGAGGCCAGATCCCCCAACTTGAGATCCACTTTAATTAAAAGGGAGCAGTGCCGCTCAGTAGAGAGCACGCAATTTGCATTTCCCAAGAATACAATCGCTCACAGGGCGCAGTCGGACAGGATGTCCGGAGCGATAAGGGAACGGAAGGCCTTGGCCTCCTCAGCCATATCCAGGATCTTAGTTATTGACCCTATGGCAAGGAATGTTGCCATCTTGGCATCAATGTCAGGCGTCAAAGCTACCTTCCCCTCTTGGGATGGACGGGGGCACTCTGCCCGAAGGCGGTTGCGGGCTTCCTTCTCTAAGGGTTTGCTGAGCCACTGCGCTACGTAGTTGGCCACCTTTTCGGCTGGGACCCACTCTGTTGACCTGTGGTGGATAATGTTGTTATGGTCCAACATATCTGAGGTGGCGGGACAGATGCTGGGCGCCAGGGCCTGGAATGGCCTGCGTCATTGTCGGTGTCAGGGGAGTCTCCGTGATGCTCCTGTGAATTAGACTAGAGGGGCACCAAATGGGGCTCTGCAGACTCAGCGGGGACGTCTTGGGATGAGGTGCTGGCTAGGAATGCATGCTTTAGGAGCTTGAATGCATCTACATCAACCCCTTTGACACTTTCCCTTTGGGGGTGGGGGCCCACTCTGGAGGGGCTGCTGCTAGGACTCAACTGGCGCAACTGCTTTACTTTGGGCAATCTTCGCGCACTCCCTAGCTATTAGGGCGGAGAGGCGCTGCTCCATAGGGCCCACTAGATCATTTATTCCCCTATAAATGGAGGAATCTACGGCTTCATAGAAGTCTTCAACCCATTGGAGGCACAATGAGTTGCCCTTCTCATACATGTCTTGCTGGGTTTGAATGGCTGGGAAGCAAAATAAGAAGAGCGCTGCGCGCTAGCAAGGTGTAATAGGCAGGTAACCAGGATACAGAGGCCCGAAGCCTGAATGAGAGAGGGCTGGGATGCCCCTTATTAGGCACACGCAAGCGTGAGTGAATTTAAAGCTGAGAGGGCGCCCAGGCTATGTGGGTGGCCGGGGGCACACAATTAAGAGGGTGCAAGCCTTGAGGAAACAACACTCTTGGGTTATGGAGGGTAAAAGCTGCCAGGGAACGTGTCCTCACCACAGCCCTTACTTACCTCAATACACACTCCGCAGGGCATTAAGGCACCTTAATACAGACACAAAAGGGTGTCAAATATAAATTACATGGAAACCCAGACCCAGCGCTAAGCTGAGTGTCACCCTTTGGCAGCGGGACAAGGTTTGACCACTTTGGAAGCTCAGATGGCGCGTGCTGCACTCCCAAGATGAGAGGTGTGCGCCACGGAGCCAGAGTGTCTTTCTCGAATAGAGCGCCCTCTAGGGCCCTTGACCCACTGACGGGAAAAACCAGTCACGTAAGCAGCGGAGTAGGGTTCCCGCAACCAGAATACAGTTGAACATGGAACCTTTGGAAAAAACAAGGTAGCACTAGTATAAATGAAGACCAACACGCAGGAGCCACACAATACCCTGTTGAAACAGCAGCACTAAGCTCAGAATGTAATATTGAAGCAGGCACAAGTGACAATACCATACAAGTAGCAGCACGAGTACAGTGCAAAAGAACCTGCCCAAACCAAGCCACAAATGCACAGAAAGCGCCCCAGAATTGCAGAGAAATAAATAGATAATAAAACACTACTTAACTGGCTGCTGAGCAGCGAAGAAAGAGGGGGAATAAGCAGCAACAGAGAACTATGTGAGGGCCTGGCTGCAGAGATTGTGAAAGGACTTATAAATCTGTGTTCATTCCCTGGTGTTCATGGGAAAAGTAGTTTTTTTGATGTTTTAAATGGCTGCTGCGTTTAATATGTTATGGATTTATTTATTGTAGCGTGCACAGCTACTCCAAGGAGTGTCCCGGCACGTGCCCTGTGAGGTGTTTTGACTGATCACAGAAGACTATTTGAAAAGTAGGGTCTTTAGTCTCTTTCTGAAAGCCTTTGGGTCACTCAGAACGCGAAGCTCCACTGGGAGTTGATTCCAGGCCACGGCCCCCATCCTTGACAGAGATCTGCCACCTGCCTCCAGTTTGAGGAACCTGGGGATGCATGCCATTAGCTTGGTAGAAGAACGTAGTTGCCTAGCTGGTGAGTAGAGGCTAAATCTTGCTCTCAAATAGGCCGAGCCGTGACCATAGAGGACGGAGTGAACTATTAGCAGGGATTTAAATTTCTCCCTCTCTTTCACCGGCAACAAGTGGAGGTCACGAAGATACTGCCTTCCGCTCATCCTTTTAGGGAGATTAAGTAATAATCTGGCCGCTGCATTTTGAATCACGAAAAGTTTATTTAGGAGGTAACCAGACTGGCCGACATATAGCACGTTGGCATAGTCGATGAGTGATGTGATCAAGGCTTGGGTGACCGTTTTCCTTGCATTAGTAGGGAGCAGCGGTAAGATTTTTTTAGTGTCTTCAGGATAGCAAAACATGTTCTCGTAATTTTTGATCTGAGGACCAAAGCATAGTTTTTCATCGAACCATATCCCAGGTTTTTTGTTGGTCCACCGTGGGGTGACAGCAGGGGGACTCGTCTGGCCAGAAAGAGCGCCAGTACTGCGGGGGAAATTTCCGAAAAGGAGTGTCTCTGTCTTGTCCTCATTACATTTCAGTCGGGCTAGCGCTAGCCGATGACAAATCACGGTCAGGCAGGTTTTGGTATGGGCACAGCTAGTCTCACTTTCATTCAGGGAGAAAAAAAGAGCTGGGTATCATCTGCATATGAGATGACTTTGACTCCGAGTTCATCCGCTAGCTGAATGAGGGGAGACACATAGATGTTAAACAACAAGGGGCTCAATACCGAGCACTGAGGAACTCCAGTGGCCAGTTTCTGAGGGGTAGCCGCATTTGTTGGGTTCTGTCCTCCAGATAGGATTTAAGCCAGTTCCAGGCTGACCCTTCCACGCCGAGTTCCCGAAGGCAGGCCAGGAGCAGGGCATGCAGGACCGTATCAAACGCAGCCGATAGGTCCAAAAGGATCAAGGCTGCCCTGCCCCCCTGAATTTAAGGTTCCACGTATTGCCTCAGATATTTTAGTCAGCGCCGTTTCAGTGCTGTGTAAATATCTGAAGCCTGATTGAGGCGGATGAAGAAGTTCATGCCGTTCCACAAAACCAGATAATCGATTGTTAACCTGCTTTTCCAGGACCTTGCCCACTGCTGGGAGAAGGGAGATGGGGCGATAGTTAGAAGGTAAAACAGGATCCAATGAGGGTTTCTTTAGCAAGGGAATAATCATGGCCTGTTTCCAGGCAGAAGGTACCCTGGGAGAGTATAGAGATAAGTTGAGCAATGTATTAACCACAGGGTTAATAGCCTCAGCTGCGGCTGCCAGTAGTTTAGTCGGGCAGGGATCATTAAGCGAGCCAGATTTAAGCATTTTTAAAGCTGCAAGGGAGTCACTCAAGGATATGGCTTCAAATGCCTCTAATTTAGCCTGTGGGGTAGGGTTCCTTACAGGCTAAATTACAGGAGGGAACTCCACCACCAACTTCTGGCTATCAAAGGCACCAAAATTAGCTTGGATGGCACGAACCTTAATAAAGGAACCTGCAAGTTCATCGCACCAGTCCTGCGATGATGCATGGACACGAATCTCATCTTTGAGGGCGAGAAAGCCTTTAACAATTGCAAAGATTTCTTTGGCATTGTTGCCAGAATGGGCAATACGTTCCGCATAATAGAGGCTTTTAGCTTTGGAAACGGAGGCATAATACCTCTTTTGAGCCCTTTTGAAGATCTCTCTATCCTTTGGACTATTCTTGTCTCCACTTGCGTTCTAGCTTCTTGCACTGTTGTCTCTCCAGTTTTAAGGGGCCGGAGAACCAAGGCTTTGAGTGGGATTTCCTACCTTGATTAAACTGGACCGAGGGGCGAGTTGGTCAGCCAATTTATTGATCCAGCTGTTATAGCTCCCTAGTGCTTCCTCGATTTCCCCCGACAGCAAGGGAGTAGACTCGGCTAACGCCTTTCTAAATTCCCCGGGGTCGATCTTAATGACAGCTTTCCCCTGCTGCTTATTGCCCTTAGTAGCCTGCATCGGCTTATTCTATATTTGCCAGGTGAATTTAATCAGGAAGTGGTCCAACCAAATCACCGGAAGGGGGTCCTCCACTAATAGTGGCTTATTAGAACACGCTATATCCAAAATATGGCCACCTCGATGAGTGGGGTGCGTGGCAAATTGTTCCAGGTGGGCTTGGTTCATAGAATCAGGAAACTCCAGCGTATCCCCAGCTTCTCGGTTATACGTGTGAATATTGAGATCACCAAGGAAGATAAAATGAGAATAGCGTAGCACCAGAGGGGTAATCACTTCATCCAGGGCTTTAAGAAACGTGCCGGCAGGACCAGGGGGGCCTGTAAACCAGGACTCCCCCCAAGGCATACTGAGGGGAGAAGTTAATACTAAAACCCACTGCTTCAGCTCCCACCATTTCTGCTAGCTCATTCCATTGACAATTCCAATGTTCCCTTAGCACAATTGCGACTCCCCCACCATGCCCCAGCTTCCGATCCACCCTGACGATTTTGAAACCGTCCGGAATAGCCATCTCAGTCACCAGACCAGAGCTCTCAGACAGCCCAGTTTCGGTGAGAAAGAGCAAATCAAGAAGCTCCTCGTTAAGCATATCAAAGAAATCCTGTGTATGCTTAGGAACAGAGTGTGCATTAATCAGAGCTGTCTTAAACGCATGCTTGTGCTAACTAGCTTTAAAGCGAAGAAGGAAAGCATAATCCTCGCCTCCGGTCCTGACATAGAATTTTAATTTTATCATGTTCCT
This sequence comes from Calotriton arnoldi, assembly GCA_963921515.1. NCBI lineage: Eukaryota > Metazoa > Chordata > Amphibia > Caudata > Salamandridae > Calotriton > Calotriton arnoldi. The sequence continues at coordinate 3,600,758 of CAWUFW010000282.1, forward strand.
CGTAGTTTAATGTTAGACTCCTATGTCTTAAAGGAGGTGACAGCATAACCTTCTATTTAACAAAAAACATTGGTAACTAAAGATGCAATGTATGAACCAAACATAAGTATAATTATACTTTTGTATAGAAAAGGTAAACAGTCACTCGCAGTGAGTGTTTACCAAGAAGTGATTTTTCCTTTTTGAAATAAATATTGCATGTTCATACAAGGCAGTATTAGTGATTAAAAAAGAAATGTAAACAGCACAAACATGTAGACATAGTCAGTGTTTGGTTGCACGAATTTCATACTGGAGCTTGAGGGACAGAAGGAGTCTCAGACAAACCAAATGGATCGGAAAGTGAGAGAGAATAGTGATTTTCCAAATTTAATGCCAAGAGAATCTGAATTTCATTAAAGACACTGAGGCTAACAAACAAGTTACTTACCTTCGGTAACAATATATCTGTACGAGACATACATTAGTTATAGATTCCTTACTTTAGAATTCCCCCAGGCGTCAGACTGGATCCAGAGAATTATTCGTCAGCAGTACCCCTGCGCATTGAAAGGTGGCGTCGGTCAGCTCCGCGTTCGTCGTTGGCATCGTGGTCGCCGGGATGACGTCGCAGTAGCTACTTAGACGCCGACCTTGCGCGCTGACGTCAGTTCTTTTACATGACATTCCACGCCAGAAGCGCAGAGCCATGCAAGACACTGACCACTGGTGCACAAAACTAAGGCCCTGAAAGGGATTCCCTGACCCTAGAAGTCAGTTCGCTGAACGGGGAGGATGTGTGGGGCGGTAAGGAATCCATAACTAATCTATGTCCCTTACAGATACATCGTTACCGAAGATAAGTAACTTGTTCATCTGAAAGAGACAATTAGTTATAGATTCCTTACCTTAGAATAGATACCCAAGCAATACCAACCCCGGAGGTGGGTCTGCGAGCTAAGTTCATACCAGAAAGTCCTGGAGAACAGAACGGTCAAAGAAGCCGTCTCTCTGGACTTGGCTGTCCAGGCAGTTGTGTTTTGTGAACGTGTGCATAGATGCCCACGTAGCTGCCCTACAGATGTCATTGAGGGGGACTCCCCGTCCCAAAGCAGTGGTAGCTGCCATAGCCCTGGTGGAATGGGCGCGCAGTCCCACTGGAGGCTCCTTCTTTGCCAAAGAGTAGCAAGCTTTAATTCACAAAACGACCCACCTAGAGATGGTCCGTTTGTGCACGGCCCAACCTTTTTTGGCGCCCACGTAGCCAACAAAGAGCTGGTCATCCACCCGGAATTGCTTGGTGCGATCCAAATAAAATGAAGGCGCACGTTTTGGATCCAGATGGTGGAGCCTCTCTTCCTCCTTAAAAGGATGCGGAAAGAAGGTGGGCAAAGTGATGGATTGACCAATGTGGAAAGAAGTAACCACCTTGGGAAGAAAGGAAGGCCTGGTTCTGAGGACGACCTTGTCCGGATGAACAGCCAGAAAAGGAGGTTTTGAAGAAAGGCCCTGCAGCTCACTCGCCCTGCGAGCAGAGGTGATGGCAACCAGAAAAGCAGTCTTTAGAGTAAGAAGTCTGAGAGGACAGTTATGAAGTGGCTCAAAGGGAGCCCACATAAGGTAGGTAAGAACCAAGTTCAAGTCCCACTGAGGCATTACGAAGGGAACAGGAGGAAAAAGATGAGTAATACCCTTAAGGAAGCGATTTACAACAGGGGACTTGAAAAGAGAAGGCTGATCAGGAAGCCTAAGAAAGGCTGAAACGGCTGAGAGATAGCCCTTAAGAGTGCCCAGAGCAAAGCCCTGCTGGGCCGAAGAAACAAGAAAACCTCAGAAAGAGGGGCAGAAAGGGGATCCACAGTCTTTGCTGCGCACCATGCCACAAATTTGTTCCATCTGCAGGCGTATACCGTCTTGGTGGAGGGACGCCTGGCTGCCAAGATAACATCACAGACTTCGGGAGGAAGGTCGAAGGCTGTCAACTGTCGCCACTCAATCTCCACGCAAGGAGGTGGAGGCTGGACAGGTTCGGGTGGAGGACCGTCCCCTGCTGCTGCGACAGAAGATCCTCCCGAAGAGGCAGTCTGATCGGAGGATCGATGGTCATGTGTAACAGCTCGGGATACCAGACACTTCGTGCCCAATCCGGAGCCACAAGAATGACTTGGGCCCGGTTGCGCTTGATCTTCTTCAGCACTCTGGGCAGAAGTGGTATAGGCGGAAAAGTGGATAGAAGACCGCAACTCCACTTGCGACGAAAAGCGTCGCCTAGCGAGTGCCATCTTGGAAATTGCAACGCGCAGAATTGCTGACATTGCGCGTTCTCTTCGGTGGCGAATAGATCTAACCAAGGCTCTCCCCACTGTTAAACGAGACCTTGCGCCACCTCCGAGTGAAGACGCTATTCGTGATCCATCATGCACCTGCGGCTGAGTTCGCCCGCCCTGGCGTTCAGTGAACCTGCCAGGTGTTGAACCACCAGGGATATGCCCTTATGTTCCAGCCATGTCCAGAGACGGAGAGCCTCTTGACATAGGGTCCACGACCCCACCCTGCCCTGTTTGTTGCAGTACCACATGGCGGTGGTGTTGTCCGTGAACACCTGCACCACTCTTCCCAGGACAGAGGGAAGGAATACTTTTAGTGCAAGACGGATCGCCCGAAGCTCCAGAAGGTTGATGTGGAGCCCGGACTTCGTCGGAGACCAGAGGCCTATGATCTCCACCTCTCCCATGTGGCCGCCCCATCCCACAAGTCATGCATCCGTCACCACCGTGTACTCCGGTTGGGGAAAGGAGAGTGATCTGCCGTTGACCCAATCCTGGTTCGTTAGCTACCACTGCAATTGACTTGCAGTGCCCTCTGAGATCTGAACGCAGTCGGACAGATTTCCCTGATGCTGTGCCCACTGGAACTTCAGGTCCCACTGCAGAGCCTGCATATGCCACCTGGCATGATCTACCAGCAGGATACAGGAGGACATGAGGCCCAGCAGCCTCAGGGTCATTCTGACCGAAACCCGGGTTAAAGGCTGAAAGATCGGAATCATAGCCCGAATATCCTGGACTCGCTGCTTGGGAGGATAAACCCGAAACTGCGTTGTGTCCACAACCGCTCCAATGAAAAGGAGCTTCTAAGAGGGAGTCAGGTGTGACTTTGGCACGTTGACGGTGAACCCCAGCGAATGTAGGAGGTCGGCCGTAGTCTGGAGGTGAGAGACGACAGCGTGGGGTGAGCCCGCCTTCAACAGCCAGTCGTCGAGATAGGGGAAGACTGGATCCCCTGATCTGCGCAGATGAGCTGCAACCACCGCCATCACTTTCATGAACACCCGAGGGGCGCTGGTAAGGCAAAGGGGAGCACAGTAAACTGAAAGTGCTCGTGGCCCACCGTGAACCGCAGGTAACGCCGGTGGGCCGGCAGGACGGGGATGTGAAAATAACCGTCCTGCAAGTCCAACGCTACCATCAAGTCTCCAGGGTCAAGGGCAGACAGGGCCTGAGCTAGCGTCAACATTTTGAACTTCTCCTTCTGGAGGAAGCGGTTTACGTTCCTGAGATCCAAGATAGGACGCAGGCCTTTCTCCTTCTTGGGCACCAGAAAGTAGTGGGAATAGCAAACACGACCTACGTCTGGGGCAGGAACTCGCTCCATGGCTCCCTTGGCCAAGAATGACGAAACTTCCTGTTGGAGAAGGGCCAGATGATCCTCCGACATGCGATGGTGCTGAGGTGGTATGGATGGAGAGGTAGTCTCGAAGGGGAGGGAGTAGCCCCTTCGGACTATCTGCAAAACCCACCTGTCCGACGTGATGGTGCGCCAGTGGGGGAGGTGATGGCGAATTCTTCCGCCCACTGGCGATTGGTGGCCCTGAAAGGTTGGACTAGGAGGGTTCGGAGGCTGCTGCAGAGGGGGCAGTGGTGGACTGGCCCGCTCGCTGGCCCCCAGACCCACGGCGGTGGGTCCCACGTCCCCGGCTGTGCAGGGGCTGAACAGCTTGCGTCGGCTTGTGGCTCTGGGCGGAACGTAGCGGGGCACCCCTTCCGTAGTTGCGAAAAGCCGACTGCGCAGGGTGGGTGGTGGAAAGGCCCAAGGACTTGGCCGTAGCCCGAGAGTCCTTAAAGCGATCTAGCGCGTTGTCTGCCTTGTCGCCGAACAGGCGACGGCCATCAAAGGGCATGTCCATAAGGGTAGCTTGGACATCCCCTGAAAAACCAGTCGACCTCAGCCAAGCGTAGCGTCGAAGGGCTGCCGACGTTGAAATCGTCCTGCCTAGCGAGTCGGCGATGTCCAGTCCACAGCGAATGGTAAACTTGGCTGCGTCTCTCCCCTCGGCAACTGCACGGGAGAGTACGGCCCGGGCCTCCTCTGGGAACTGGGGCAGCACCTGCGCCACCGTATCCCACACGGAGTGGGTGTAACGTCCCAACAGACATGCAGTGTTTACCGACCGCCGTCCCAAGCTGGAGGAAGAAAACCTGGTCCAGCTTTTTGGATTCCCTATCAGGTGGAGCGGTAGGGAATGCTCCTTTGGACGTCGAGGCTTGGACCACCAAGCTCTCAGGGGAGGGATGTTGGGAGAGGAAAGAGGGGTCGCCCGGAGCCGGGCGGTGGCATTGGGCGATCATCCTATCCACAGGAGCCCCTGTGTTGGGCCTGGACCAGGTGCCCAAAAGGATGTCAGTGAGGGCTTCATTAAACGGCAGCAGGGGCTCCGAAGAGCTCGCTGCCAGTTGAAGCACCTCTGTCAGGAGGTTAGTTATGACCGTCGTCGTAGGTAGCTCGAGGTTGAGAGCCTCGGCCGCCCTACGCAACACCACTGCGTAAGAAGCTCCCACCTCCGTAGCCACGGTAGGAGGAGACAACATGCCACGGTCTGAAGAAGTATCCAGACCACTGGCATCCCCCAACTCCTCTCGCCAGTCCGGATCATATTCCAACTGGTCAGTTAAAGGGTCTCCAGACCCCTCCCAGTCCTCCTCACCCTCCTCTGGTTGCCAATCTGGCCGAAAAAAAACCAGGGTGGAACAGGGGCACAAAAGTACCCGTTGGCGCCGTATCCAGCATCGGTCAACGTCTGGGTGGAGGCCGGGGTCGACACCGGCTGGGGAAACGACCGGCGTCGGCTGCAGACGTGGTGCCGGTAGAACCGGCGCCGGGGGAGGTGTTATCAGGTAGACCGGCGCCGATCCAGGCCTGGATCCAAGGGGACCCTGCGGGGCCGAAGCCGCCGCCGGCGTCGAAGGCCCAAGCCCCGCAGCCGAGTCCGTGGGGCCTGAAGGCGCGCCAGCGGAGTCGGGCTGCCCAAAGATGGCATGCATCGCTTCGTAAAAGCTGCGAAGCTGGGCAGGGGTCGCTCCGGGTCCTGGAAAGGGGGAGGGGGGGGACTCTGAGTCAACCCTTCGGGCTTCGCACCCGGAGCCGTGGGAGGGGCACCACCCGCATCACTCGTCGCGTCGGCCAACAGACGGGGAGAAGTCAAAGAGCGATGATGCTTCTCCGACTTCTTCTTGTGCTTTGACTTGCCTGAGGATTGCGAAGACTTCGAGGACAAATGGTGGTGGTGGTGGTGGTGGTGGTGGCTCCTCGACCTCCCGCGCGACCGGGACCTCGAACTGTGCGGAGCCGACTGCCGGGCCTCGAGAAGCTTTCGGGACCGCTCACGCAAAGACTTCGGATTCATGGTCCGGCAGTCAGAACACGACTTGGGGTCGTGGTCGCGTTCCAGACACCACAGGCACACGTGGTGCGAATCCGTCACCGACATCAATTTTCGGCAGGGACCACAAGCCTTGAAACCGGGCATCCCTAACGTGCACCAGGAGTCGAAGACTCAAAACAATGTCGACAAAAGTTGGCAAAAAGTCCGTCAAAAAGTGACTGGAGGTACTGCTCTCTCCGGAACTGCGCTGGCTGGCGCAGAAAAAGAAAGAACTGACGTCAGCGCGCGAGGGCAGCGTCTAAGTAGCTACCGCGATGTCATCCCGGCGACCACGACGCCAACAACGAACGCACAGGGGTACTGCTGACGAAAAATTCTCCGTATCCAGTCTGACGCCTGGGGGTAATTCTACGGTAAGGAATCTATAACTGTCACTTTCAGATATAATGCATTAATCATTTAATGCCACTCCCCGAGGCACTTGAAGGAACATTACATCATAAAACCAAAGGCAACCTCGAACTGAACATTCACAACATATAAATGGCCCATGCACAGAATAATCCTCTCTTTAGAATGCGCAACTCGTTCTCCCGAACTTGCTCCACTATCCTTGGATAGATCAGGAGTGTAAAACAGCCTTTGCGAAACACTCTAGAGAAACTGAATTCCTTGGTATTATCTGAAAAGAAAAAGGAACTGTTAATTCGGTTCCACAGGACATGAAAAAGGAAATACACTTGTAACAAATAATTACCACATTACAATCCACTTTCCTTATACAAATCCATATATACTTTATTCTTATTCTTATTTCTATTTTATTTTATTTATTTTTTATGTTAAGGAGTCAATCCCACCAACTGGGATGGGAGGGTGTGGTGGGATAATGTTAGCCGCTGTCTCTTTAATGAAATCCAGATTCTCTTGCCATTAAATTTGGAAAATCGCTATTTCATTACAAGACCGGAGGCTACCATTATGCTTAGTGGTAACCCTCCAGTACCACATCAGACTTGTGCTTAATAGGTTTACAATAATGTTTACCAAACATGGAAGCATTAGAACAATCAGCTGCTCTCATAAAGTCCTCCAATCTTCCACCTTTCCAAAAGGCTTGATTAGCCTTACCACCTCTCAAAGTATGAGCACGAAATTTTAGTAAATCAACACCAGCCTGCTGCATAGTACATTTCACCCACCTTGCAAGAGTTGCTGTGGTAACTGCTTGAAAGGGTTTGACAAAAGAAATCAGTAATTGTTTAACACCATCAGGTCGAAATTCGTTCATACAAGAATCATATTCCTTCATGCAATCCATTACACACAACTTTTTGCACTGGTCATATATTGGGTAAAAGATGGAATCTGACATAGTCTTTGTTCTTTTAGTAATATCAAAAATTATCCAAAAGGGATAATAGAACCTGTAACTTTACCTCCAATGCCTTAATGCCAGAAACGATACAACAAGAGATGAGATACAGTAAGGTTTCTAGTTTCATACTAAGTCTTTTTGGATCCAAAAATCTATTACCTAGCCATGGAGAAAACAGGATCCGAACTAAATTAACATCCCACAAAGTCTGATATCTTGGTCTAGGCAGCCTCCGTAACCTGATGCTCTTGAGCACTCTACAAACCAAAACATTCTCCCCTATGCTCCTGCTATTAATCATACTGTGACCCACAGAGACTGCAGATCTGTAGCAGTTAATAGTTCTATAACTAAGGACCCTATCAAACTTCTCTACCAGGAACTACTTCAACTATAGGAGCCTCCACAGGATCCAAGTTCCTTTCCATGCACCAATGCACCCAGGTCCTCTAAATCGCCTTATACCTGTATCAGGTTCCTGGAGCCCAACATTCGTTAAGGAGCTCCTGAGCTCTTCCCAAAAGGCCGGACATCTCTCAAGAGCGCCTGATACTTTCCATGCAAGAAGGTTCAAAGTACCTGTCTGGACCAGAGGATGTTCCTCTCCATCTACGTCTTTTAGCAGACCCTCCATAGCAGGAAGAATAAAATGGAATGTCGAAAGCAAGTTCCAAAGTCATTGGAAACCATGCCTGCGAAACCCAAAACTGAGTTGTGAGAAAAAGGGCTCATCTCTCTTGCCTCCCTTTCTGAAGGACCACCTGAAAGGTGGTGGGGACGGGTAAGCATTCGTCCTCTTCCAACTTTGAAGGAATGCATGCGCTGGTATCCAACTGTAGTACTTTTTCAGTTGAAATGTCAGTCTGCTCGCAAATAGCTCTATCTCCAAAGGACCCCAGACCTTGACTAGTTTCCTGAAACATTCCTTGTTCAGCTTCCAATCGCTGTAAACCCTTAAAAATCTTGAATTCCAGTCTGCAGTTGCCTTTGCCTACTCAGGCAAATACTCTACCCTCAAGCTGATTTTGTGTTCTAGGCAAAATTGCCAAAGCATCTTGATTAAATGTTTCAGAATCAAGGATTTCGCTTCTCCAAAGCGATTTATATAGGTTACTGCAGACGCATTGTCCAACTTCAATAAAACTGCTCTGCCTTGCAAGCAATGTCTGAAATTTAGGAGAGTACAGAGACCTGCTGTCAATTCCAAATAGTTTGTGATGCAACCTCTATGAATTTTTCCACAATCTACCAGTTTCCTATACACCCAAGCGTGCACCCCAACGAGTTAGACTCACATCTGATTCTGGAATGAAGTCTGGCGAACATCCAAAGATTTCCTGGCAATTCCAGGCATCTAAATTCTCCAACCACCAAACAAATTCCATCTTCGCTTCTTGATCTAGTGATACGTTGTCCCCATACCATAGTTCTCCCTGAAGGGCCCTTGCCTTTATCCTTTGCTAGGTACAATAGTGTAAGAGGCCTGGAAAAATTGATAACTCCTTCAGTTAAAGAATCCTGTTCAAGGGCATAACTTATTTCTTTCCGAATCTTGGTTATCTTCTTTAAGGGAAGGAGCAGACACACATTAACTGTAGCTATTGTGAAACCTAAAAACCTAGAGAGCAAGAGGGGATAAGAATGGAGTTTTCCTTGTTGACTATGAAACTCCAAATTTCCATTAGGGACATGACCATGCCCAAGTCTCACAACCTGAGATTGGCATTGGGACATGATCAGTATGTCGTACAAATAGTGGGCGCCCCTTTCTCTTGGGTAGGAAGCTACAGCTCTCATTACCTTGGTTATGCACCAAGGTACTGAAGAAAGGGCAAAGGGAAGTGAACAAAATTGGTAAAGACAACCCCGCCAGGTGAATTGAAGGCAAGATTGGCAGTCCTTTGCCATAAGGATTGTGAAGTAGGTATCCTTTGGATTCAACTTCATCAATCAATCATCCTTCAGCAACATGTCTCTTAACAGATGGATCCCTTCCATCTTGAAGTGTCTGTACACTTGGAATCTGTTCAAGTTCCTTAGGTTTATAACGGGTCTCCAACTCTTGCCTTTCTTCTCTATTAGGAAAAGAGTACTTATGAAGACTCTGCTTTCTATCTTCACTTCTACTGTAGCCCCTTTTACCAAGTTTGGCCTGAGGTTTTTTCCCTCTCGCCCAATGATAACGGCCTCTTTTGGATAGAAGGTGGATGCAGCACCTGCTTGATATTAACTAGCATTATCTCCTCTTTGTCTATAGTTCTTGAACTGGGACTTTTGGAAGCCTCGGCTGGCAGAAAGTCCCCTTCAGCCGGCTCGGCTAAAAACACCTGCGCTGAAGATCCTGCGCATGTTGTTCTGGGCTTTGTCAAGGGCAGTGAAAGTTGCGACATACTCGCCAAAACTCTTGTCTGTATGTTTGCCGAAGAGTAGGCCCTTGGAGTTTTCTATGGCTTCCTTCTCTGCTAAAACCCCTAATTTGGGGTTGATTTTCATTAGGACTGCCTTGCGTTATTCAGTCCAGCATTCACGTTCCCAGGAGAATCATAGCGCACTGGCTGCAGCCTCTCAGCAGGCCCCTTTATATATGCCTCTTTGGACATGTCAATTATCCTAGCCAGACAGCTGATAACGTTGAGGAGGCGATCCTGGCAAAGTTTGAGGGACCTTTCACGCCCCTTCCTGGGATCTCTGCCCATCTTGAAGAGGAAGGTAATAAATTCTGGGTCCAGGTTCGGAGTAAGGCATAGTTTGTCATGAATGACCGGCCTTGAACATTCAGCCTTGAGGACATTCCGTGCTTCTCTCTACAGTGGATACCAGATCCACCTTTTAATAAAATTGCCCAAGTGTTCGAGGGGCCACCACTCGGCTCTTCTGGGATGTTTAATACTGTGGGGCGAAAACATCACCTCTCCTAGAGGCTTCTTAATCAAATCTTTAGAGAAAGAGGGAGCCGCATCTTCTGTGAAGAGGTCATCCCCATCGATATCTTCTTGATCGAGATTGAGTACATACTCATCATATATCTCCCTATAATCATTCTGGATGTCCTCTTCCACAAACTCAATCTCTTGAGTGTCCAAGACGTGTGTGCTGCTGGTGTCATCCAAATCCATTGTGCCGCAGCAGACATCTCTCTTGTTTTGTGCAGCATAGGGCACCAATCCTTTTTGAGGTGCATAGACCTCCCATCATCTTCTGAGGGCACAGACCCCGTCTTCATGTGTTTGGTCTTCTTTCTTTTCTTACCTCCTTTATCCCCAGTATTGGAGTCTCCCTCCAAAACAGACCAATTCTCATTATCTCAGTCCTTGTTGCGTCTTTTCTTATTCATTACGTGGTCAGTTGTCTCGAATACACAGTTACGCATTTCGCATTGTATTAATTTCTTAATAAGTTCTTCATTAATTGTCCCCTCTTGGGTCAGAGGAGATTCTCTCGCCTTCTCAGGCATTGTGCATGGGAGGTATAATTAGAGCCTAAATAAGAAAAAGCAAGCTTGTAAGCAAGGTTCTAAAATATTACATTCACAAAATTCCATTAGGGATAGCCAGGGGGATTACAAGCCAAATTCTGGAGTAAACAGGGCAAAATACCAGATTCAAGCCTTGAAAAAAAGGCACAGATGTGGTAAACTGTTCACAGGTGTTGCTGGCAATCAGCTGTCCCAAGAGATATGGAACTGTCAACTGCCGGCATGACGTGTTACAGTATTTCTGGGTGGCAGCGTAATCCTGTTTAAACCAATGGGCTTCAGCCCAATCCAAAACAGCGGCTAATCTTGAGATGGGATGGCAAACAACGTTGCCCAACACCTTTTTGCAATCCCTGCCGCATGTGTCGGTGTAATTGGGGGACGCATGTGGGAGGCCTGTGGAGGAGTGAAGGAGTACCCCACCTCTGCCTACCAGAGAGTTGCAGCGTGGCAAGGGTAAAACTCTGGTAAGCCTGCGAGGCCGCACACAGGTTGGAGAGGCCCATGGCCCCGAGGCACTCACACAGACCAGAGGGACCCGCAGCACAAGGAAGACCTCACCAGGAAGCCCAAACGGGTGTCGGCTGGCAGGAAACTAAGTCAATAGCAAGCCCCTTGGGCGGCAAGCATAATAAAGGGGATGGCATCACAATGGGAACAGATTACAAGTAAGACTACAAATAAACCGCAAATGTTTCCGTAAATTGGAAACCAGGGGGCGAAAATGGCATAAAACAGTCACTATACTTAAAACAAAGGGTATAATTATGAAAGCGGTATAAAGGTTAAAGGAAGCAAAGTGCTACTCACCTGAGCGAGGAACAGCATTCAAAAGGAGGATCATTCTTTTTCATGGGCCATTTATATGTTGTGAATGTTCTATTCTAGATTGCCTTTGGTTTTATGATGTAATGTTCTCTCGAGTCCTGCGTAGAGTGACATTAAAGGATTAACGCACAATGGTAGCCTCAGGTCTTGCAATGAAATTGAAAAATTGGCAGTCGTTAAAGTATATGCATGAAAGCGTTTTTGAAAGAAAAGGTTCAGCTAAACAAACCATAAAAGGCGTGCACAGAAAAGGCACATTATGCCAAACGAGGTCCACAGAAACATGTAACAATGTGATAGTAAATAAATTCTACATTTTTTTTTTTGCAGAGTTTTATATAGCGCGAACTTGTCCCGCAACCGGGTATCAGAGCGCTTTACATAGCACCAGTTACGTTACATGAGGACACACATTCATTTTTGTTAGGCACGGGGAGATTAAGTGATTTGCCCAGAATCACAGGATATTCAGCGTCATTACCGAGACTCGAACCCAGTTCCCCAGGTCCGAGGTCGAACGCCCTAGCCGTTAGGCCAACTCCTCTTAAAAGACTGCCTATGGAAAAGTTGAAAATAATTAATATAATTTGAAGTTGATGTGAAAAAAACATGCAGTTGCACACAGTGCAAAACGATAATCCATTGAAAAGTTCTTTGAACCTTTAAGGTTATTGTTTTCAATTAAATGTGCAAGTTTTTTTTTCTAAGTCAACCTTCTTTTAGCATTCTTAATTGAAAAATTAGCTGTGCAGTGTTTACAGTTGGTAGCAGAGATAGGAAAATCCTTTTAAGCAGCAGTGTTTGTAAATGTGAAATGTCGCAGCTTTAGTGTAAATAAGTTATATTAGAACATTGGAATGTTGGGAGCTCCATTGAAGACAATGGAGTTGCTCTGGGCTTATAATGGCTGGTATAAGCCCAGCGCTCCAACATTCCAATGTTTGTCTTTTTGTTTCTCCATTTTTAATTTAGAACATTCTACCCTTAGTGGGTGGAATGTTCTAATAGCCTTATAGCCCTTCTGCCTCAGGCCTATAACTCGGGATCAGGGCCTTTAACAGCCGGATTAGCCCTCGGCAGCGGGCTATAAGGCTATATTAGAATGTGCTTCACTAAGTTTAGCAGTTATTTGTTTTGTCTTGAAAGAGACAGATAAGAGAACATCTGTTTCTAGCAGTACACTGTATCAAGGGCTTTGGTGCAGAGAATAAAGGAGCGAGATGCAGCCTGAACACCTGAGTTTCTAAATAGGTAGCCGGGTTTGAGTCCCGGTGACGGCTCATCATCCAGTTATCTTGGTAAAATGAATTATTGTGATGTGTAAGACCCACCAATTTGCAACTCGCAAATTGCGTCGCATTTGCGACTCGCAAAGAGGGATGTACAAGTGTCTCAGACACTGTTAGCGATTCCTAATGGGGTTGCAAATTGCATGCCTCATGAATATTAATGAGGCTGTCGCAATTTGCGACCCCATTAGGAATTGCTAGTACTCCCAGGGATGGTGGCCTGCTGAGGTCAGCAGATCACCATGTCTGGGACTGCTTTTAAATAAAGCAGTTTTTTTTTTAAATGCAGCCCGTTTTCCTTAAAGGAAAACGGGATGCATTTAAAGAAAGAAAAATGAAACTTTTCCGTTTCATTTTTTTAAGGGCAGGCAGTGGTCCCTGGGACCACTGCCTGCTCTTAAAAAACATTTTCTCACATACTCACAACGGGAAAGGGGTCACCTGGGGAACCCTTCCCGTTTTCAAGTGGTTTACCACCTACTTGAAGTAGGTGGTAACCTACGAGTGTTTTGTGGCCGCAAATGCGGTTGGAAAAAGGAAGGGACGCCCCTTCCTAATAGTGGGAGTCGCAAATGCTATTTTGCGAGTCAGTGACTCGCAAAATAGCATTTGTATATGCCATTACCCTTTTTTGCGGTTGTAAACGGGAGGATCTCTCGTTTGCGGCCGCTAAAAAGAGTTGTACATCTGGCCCTTAATCTTATGCAGTGTAATCGTTGATCATATGAAGTACTGCAATACATTTGAGTTGAGATCGTACTATATGTATTTTAAAAACAATTAAAAGTCAAACTTTGAATGAGATAGGCGTATTGTGGTTTCAATAAGTATATACTACTTAAAGAGTTAGTTGACTGTTGTGGAAATGGTTGATGGTCATGTAATGATCTATAGTGTAGTTATAGAGACATTAATTATAAGATCCATGTGTGTCCTTGTGCAGAGGAAGGCGACGAAGGTGGAGGCAGCAAGTGAAAGAGCCATAAAATAAAGAAATAAATGGACTATGTGTTAGGTGCAGGTTAGATTAAAAGCTGAAGATACCGATAAATAAAGTGTCCTCCACGATAATCGTCTGGTGTGTGCTTACCTTAAACTGTACAAATTTGAAAACATACACTACCTATGTTTATAGGAAAAAAATGCTCAGGAAATGGTTGAGTGCACTCAAAATACTGTTTTTTATAATCCAATTTTTATTGTTTTCTTTATAAGTTATTACAGTCTATTGTACCCATAACACAGCAATAGCTTCAATATACCCTCCAGCATCTCCCCTATCATAAATCGGTCACCTGTCATTTTCCAACACATAATATGACCACCATTTGCCCCAGATCTTAGTGTGTTTCTGTGGACACCTACTTGCATGGTAAATCGGTTGTTCCATCTTGGTGCACCAGTCTACCCCCATCCGCCATTCTGCCAAGGTGGGAAGTTGTGAGTATTGCACTTGCGAGCAATGTCTTGTTTGGTCACCATCGTGGCCACCCCCACTATTATTCGCTCATAGTGGGGACCGCCAAGATCTTCCAATATACCAAGTAGTCCCACTTTCTGGGTTAAAACCACTTCTCCTGTCCAAAATGCAGGTTAACTGCCTCCCAGTACCCTGCCAAAGCCTTGTACTCTGGAACAGTTCCCAACTGTGTGGTAAAAGTCAGCATCTGTTTGAGCGCACTGAAAACAAGTCGGTAGGGACAATGTACCAGGTCTCGACATGCACCAGGGTGTGAAGTATGCAGCATGGAGATAGTGCACTTGGACCAGGCGCATCCTGGAGGAAATAGCTATGTCATAGGGAGCCATCCAGGTGTCTCACCAGTCCTCATTCCCCAGTGGACCAATCCATCCTTCCCATTTCTGCCAAAATGGTAAGAACTCCTCTGGTGTGTTTACCAATGTGCGGGATAGGGATGATACTATGTCCTTACCAAGACAGCCCATCAGCTTTGAGAGGGCAAATTGCTCTTTTAAAGGTAAAGAAAAAAAAAGATACAGATAAGTAAAGCATCCTCTGCTCAAATCATCTGGCATGTACCTATAGTAAACTGCACTAACTTAAAAACATATGCTGCCTTTGTAGGGAAAAAAATGATCAGAACATGGGAAAGGTGCATTAGAAAATGCTGTTTAAAGTAAAAATAAAAGATAACCATACGAGGAGAATCCTCTGTGCAAATCATGTGGCATGCACCTACCGTAAACTGCACAAATTTGAAAACAAATGCTGCATTTGTAATAAAAAAAAATGCTCAGGACATAGCCAAGGTGCACTAGTAAAACTGCTTAAAAGTAAAGAAAATAAAATGCAGGATGTGTCTAGATGCACTACAGATAAAAAAGAAGGTGGAACGAGCCGACCACAACCAAGCAGGCATCGGGAATGTTTAAAGCACAAGAATGTGGCCATGGTGCACTCACAAAGACTTGTCCAAGCTAAAGAAAAAGGTTGCTCCCCTAAAGAAGCAGTGGGAAAACACAAGTATTTGAGCCATTCTCCATCAGAGGGTTCAGCACTTGAAAAAGAGATCAAGCTGTCACGCACTGACCAAGCAAGCATATAAGAATAACAACGAAGGTAACTAAATAAAAAGAAATGGGTGATTTTAAACAAAATGTCTCAAAGAGACAGTGTAGGCAAAACCTAAAAAGTAGTTCTGTAAAAATGAGCAGTGGAAGGACACAAGTAAAGAGACTGTGCTCGAGGGGAGGATCAGGCACAAGCTGCCAAATAAAAAGCAAGCAAATGAGAATGACAATATTGCCAACTAATTGTAAGCAATGGGCGGCCTTAAAGCCCACTGTAGGATCTGGTAAGCTTACGAGGTCTTTTGGGAGAGAGGGGGGCAGACCAGACTAGAAACCATTTTGGGTGTGAAAAAGTCCGCTTTATTGAACCAGGTGCACATTACAATACCATACCTGGCAACTGCCTTACAAAACTAAAACCTCGCTATACATCCGATATCTAACACCTGACCCAGCCCCCGCCCCTAAGATCCCCTCAACATGGCCCCCACCCTGTCATTAACATATTACCAACATTACAATGTATTGCAGTTAAAATATACACTTTTATTAAACCAACATCCTATGCCTGCCTTTCTGGAACTGTAAATAATCAAACGTCTATAACTGAACCTTAGACTACCTGCCTACCCTTTCCCTGGCCATGTTCCCAACTTTCAACACTAACCAAACTTCTGCCAACCCCTGGCAAACTTTTCAAACTCATGCCAAGCACCTGTTCCCAGCGACAATGCAATTTAACCCTGCACACCCGTCCCAATCAAAGCGTGCCAAGAAAAAACCCAGACCCCAAAAATGCCCCTACAAACCCCTTAAAAATGGGGATGGGAGGAAGAAAAACTTGCTACACTACTCTTTACTCCCAGCCACCAGGTCACCAAACCTAAAATGGTGGCTAGGAGCCCAACCTACGCTGTCCTTATACCCATTGGCCTAACTTTGGGCTACCTTTCCTAGCCCAAAACAAAATCACATTATCAAAATGGCGGGCCACTCGGCCTGCCCCCACCCCTCCAAATCTGCCCGGGTGGCAATTCTCCCTCCGGTCGGCTGCCCCCCAAGCCCCCTTTGGGAGAGAGGAGGGCAGACCAGACTAGAAACCATTTTGTGTGTGAAAAAGCCGCTTTATTAAAACAGGTGCACAATACAATACCATACCTGGCAACTGCCTTACAAAACTAAAACCTCGCTATACATCCGATATCTAACACCTGACCCCGTCCCTAAGATCCACTCAACATGGCCCCCACCCTACCATTAACATATTAGCAACATTGCAATGTATTGCAGTTAAAATATACACTTTTATTAAACCAACATCCTATGCCTGCCTTTCTGGAACTGTAAATAACCAAACATCTACAACTGAACCTTAGACTACCTGCCTACCCTTTCCTGGGCCTTGTTCCCAACTTTCAACGCTAACCAAACTTCTGCCAACCCCAGGCAAACTTTTCAAAAGCCCCGCCACCCAGAAAAGTGGGGAGGGGGTAACCCATACCCCTTTTTCTGCCTCCCCTGTTCTGTTTTATCCAACGGGCCCTCTGCCCCTGTGTCCTTGTACGTTCAACGTCCTAGCCAACACTTCTCTGACCTCCAAAAGGTATAAATCCATGCCCATTCTGGAAAGATGAACGCCATCATCCCTAAAAAATTCCACCGTATTGAAACGTATCTGTTAGTGGCAAATCCTGCCGAAACCCAAACCTCTGCAAAAACGGGCCATCTTGGTATTCGCCTTCCGCATTGCCCTATCTACCGCACCTGGATTAACTGCTCCTCGCCACTGTCAGGGCCTATCCGGGACTATGTGGGGAACACAGTCAGGGACTTGGGTAAGGACTGGGAACAGGGTAGAAAACAAACACAGAGAGGAGTACAGCGCTGCCCAGGATCACACAGGAAGACAGAGGAGAAAAGGGATCCAAAGGGGAAGCCTGTAGAGGTGAACAAGAAGGGTGAGACTTAGAAAAGAAGGGCACTCATGAGGCGGCTCAGCATTCAGAATCACTAAACCCAGGACGGATGTGCAATACAATTAAACATAAAACAACATTAACAATAAAGGGGATGTGTGGGGTAAAGCACTCAGGAGCTCCACACGGTAAGACTGAAGCTCAGTAAGTTCCTTACCCACAATTGCTGTTACAGACACTAACTGGAAATACCCACATATAGGATATGTATGCAAAGGCAGGGTCTGTGGAGCTTATACCTATGGTGATGTTATAACAGAAACTCAAAGACAATACTCACAGTGAACAAGAAACACCACCTAGGTAGTCAGCTGTGCCCACGGATCCTGGCGATCAAACAGGAACACGCAAGGCAGTAACAGCAAAGGGGTAGAACTAAACACAAGCACAATAGACAAGGAGCTAGCAAGGAGGAGTGCTTAACAGGAAAGGAAGGAAATCATAGGGCACACTTGGCAGAAAGCAGGTCTCAAACATACAAGGTAACAGAAGTAAGACAGCAGAATAGAAAGATAGCAAACTAGAATTGGAACCAAGGAGCTGGGATGAAAGGCAGGGACTGGAAAAGGATATACAGAAAGGGAGGCTACAAGGGTGTACTAGAATAGTGCAGGGTTAGGAAACCAGAAAACAAAGTAGCATAGGATGCAGAGCTGGGGCAGGAATTGAGCAAAGGCTCAGGGGTCAAAGTAGCACTACAGGTCAGGATCAAGGAAACGTAAAGGCTCAGGAATCAAGGAAGCACTGCAAGCAGTGCTGGTTCAGGAAACAGGAAAATGGCTACAGCTCAGGAAACAAGGAGTCAAGAGCGAACTACAAGCAGTGCAAGTCAGGCACAAGAAAAATAGCTATAGCTCAGGAACTTAGGAAACCAGGTAGCACTGCAGGCAGTGCTAAATCAGGTACAAGGAAAATAGCAGCAGGTCTGGAAAAAGGCAGGACTAAAGCTCAGGAAATACTGGAAACAATAGCAAAGGCTCAGGAAGCACTGGAAACAAGGATTGGTCTCACCGGTAAACAGCTTACAATGACCAACACTGGGCTGAAGGGAGCTGGGGCTTAAAAGAGCTCACAGTAATCATATGCAGCTGGTGTGAGCAGGCTAGCAGCAGCCAGCCACAGGTGATCTGAATTCCTCCACCCATCCTTGGCCTGCAGGGGTGGAGACTAAGCAGTGAGCAGGGAATCCTGGGTGATGGAGTTTTCAGGCATGAGTAGGCTGGCTTCACAAAACCCGGCACGGACTGGGAATGGATGTTAGTTCCCAATAAATGTCCAAATGGCTGGAAGTCAGGCTTTGCATGCAGGGGAGGGTCTGGAAGTTTATTAGAGGACTGGAAAGTCCCCCAGTTCAGCCCCTGGTGGTGGACACGGGAAAGCAGGGAGCAAGTCGTGACAGTACACCCCTCCAAAGACCCTCTCCCTGAATCTGGAACCGGATACAAGGCCATGGCTCCTAAGAAGTAAGTCCATTTCCCTCATAGATGCGGTGCAAGATGCCAGCGGACTGCAGAAAAATGGTGACGTTCTGGAAGGTTTAGTCTCTGATGCTGGTGATTCAGTCTCTGGATGTATAGGTACTGAGAACTCTGGAGGCTGGCAAACTGGAAATCCAGGGTCTAAAAGTTGGAAGAATAGAGGTTCAATTGCTGTAGGCAGGGAGCCCGGCGGCTCTGGTGCTGAAGGCAGGGAGCCCGGCGGCTCTGGTGCTGAAGGCAGGGAGCCCGGCGGCTCTGGTGCTGAAGGCAGGGAGCCCGGCGGCTCTGGTGCTGAAGGCAGGGAGTCCGGCGGCTCTGGTGCTGAAGGCAGGGAGCCCGGCGGCTCTGGTGCTGAAGGCAGGGAGCCCGGCGGCTCTGGTGCTGAAGGCAGGGAGCCCGGCGGCTCTGGTGCTGAAGGCAGGGAGCCCGGCGGCTCTGGTGCTGAAGGCAGGGAGCCCGGCGGCTCTGGTGCTGAAGGCAGGGAGCCCGGCGGCTCTGGTGCTGAGGGCAGGGAGCCCGGCGGCTCTGGTGCTGTGGGCAGGGAGCCCGGGCGGCTCTGGTGCTGTGGGCAGGGAGCCCGGCGGCTCTGGTGCTGTGGGCAGGGAGCCCGGCGGCTCTGGTGCTGTGGGCAGGGAGCCCGGCGGCTCTGGTGCTGTGGGCAGGGAGCCCGGCGGCTCTGGTGCTGTGGGCAGGGAGCCCGGGCGGCTCTGGTGCTGTGGGCAGGGAGCCCGGCGGCTCTGGTGCTGTGGGCAGGGAGCCCGGCGGCTCTGGTGCTGTGGGCAGGGAGCCCGGCGGCTCTGGTGCTGTGGGCAGGGAGCCCGGCGGCTCTGGTGCTGTGGGCAGGGAGCCCGGCGGCTCTGGTGCTGTGGGCAGGGAGCCCGGCGGCTCTGGTGCTGTGGGCAGGGAGCCCGGCGGCTCTGGTGCTGTGGGCAGGGAGCCCGGCGGCTCTGGTGCTGTGGGCAGGGAGCCCGGCGGCTCTGGTGCTGTGGGCAGGGAGCCCGGCGGCTCTGGTGCTGTGGGCAGGGAGCCCGGCGGCTCTGGTGCTGTGGGCAGGGAGCCCGGCGGCTCTGGTGCTGTGGGCAGGGAGCCCGGCGGCTCTGGTGCTGTGGGCAGGGAGCCCGGCGGCTCTGGTGCTGAAGGCAGGGAGCCCGGCGGCTCTGGTGCTGAAGGCAGGGAGCCCGGCGGCTCTGGTGCTGAAGGCAGGGAGCCCGGCGGCTCTGGTGCTGAAGGCAGGGACCCCGGCGGCTCTGGTGCAGTGGGCAGGGAGCCCGGCGGCTCTGGTGCAGTGGGCAGGGAGCCCGGCGGCTCTGGTGCAGTGGGCAGGGAGCCCGGCGGCTCTGGTGCTGTGGGCAGGGAGCCCGGCGGCTCTGGTGCTGTGGGCAGGGAGCCCGGCGGCTCTGGTGCTGTGGGCAGGGAGCCCGGCGGCTCTGGTGCTGTGGGCAGGGAGCCCGGCGGCTCTGGTGCTGTGGGCAGGGAGCCCGGCGGCTCTGGTGCTGAGGGCAGGGAGCCCGGCGGCTCTGGTGCTGAAGGCAGGGAGCCCGGCGGCTCTGGTGCTGAAGGCAGGGAGCCCGGCGGCTCTGGTGCTGAAGGCAGGGAGCCCGGCGGCTCTGGTGCTGAAGGCAGGGAGCCCGGCGGCTCTGGTGCTGAAGGCAGGGAGCCCGGCGGCTCTGGTGCTGAAGGCAGGGAGCCCGGCGGCTCTGGTGCTGAAGGCAGGGAGCCCAGGAACTCGGGTCCTGGAGGCAGGGGGCCTGGGAGCTCGGGTCCTGGAGGCAGGGGGCCTGGGAGCTCGGGTCCTGGAGGCAGGGAGCCTGGGAGCTCGGGTCCTGGAGGCAGGGAGCCTGGAAGCTCTGGAGACCTTACATGAAAACAAGGTAAGGGCAAAGTTACACATGGTTCATAGCCTTTCAGCTCCGTGAATGGTGGTAGGCTGTAAAAGGTAGATTCGCTGCTGTCAGTAGGGACTTCTGCTGCTACCAAGATTTGCAAAAATTCATTTTCATCCAGCAAGTCACTGGCTGACATCAGATGAAGATCAGGGTCACAGATTGAATAAAAATCCAACATAGAAGGATCAGCCAACCACAGGGAATGATATTTAGCACGTAAGAGTCTGTTTTGTTCCAGGGCTTGATCTCTAGGGTTTAAGGGCTTTCTGGTTCTGTTGCTAAACATCGTGGCAAGAACTGACAGTGTGGGTTAAATAAAAAATAACTAACTGACCGCAAAATAAACCTCACAAGTGACCCTGGAAATGTGGGTTGGTCATTCTGTCAGGGCCTATCCGGGACTATGTGGGGAACACAGTCAGGGACTTGGGTAAGGACTGGGAACAGGGTAGAAAACAAACACAGAGAGGAGTACAGCGCTGCCCAGGATCACACAGGGAGACAGAGGAGAAAAAGGGATCCAAAGGGAAGCCTGTAGAGGTGAACAAGAAGGGTGAGACTTAGAAAAGAAGGGCACTCATGAGGCGGCTCAGCATTCAGAATCACTAAACCCAGGACGGATGTGCAATACAATTAAACATAAAACAACATTAACAATAAAGGGGATGTGTGGGGTAAAGCACTCAGGAGCTCCACACGGTAAGACTGAAGCTCAGTAAGTTCCTTACCCACAATTGCTGTTACAGACACTAACTGGAAATACCCACATATAGGATATGTATACAAAGGCAGGGTCTGTGGAGCTTATACCTATGGTGATGTTATAACAGAAACTCAAAGACTTGGCAGAAAGCAGGTCTCAAACATACAAGGTAACAGAAGTAAGACAGCAGAATAGAAAGATAGCAAACTAGAATTGGAACCAAGGAGATGGGATGAAAGGCAGGGACTGGAAAAGGATATACAGAAAGGGAGGCTACAAGGGTGTACTAGAATAGTGCAGGGTTAGGAAACCAGAAAACAAAGTAGCATAGGATGCAGAGCTGGGGCAAGAATTGAGCAAAGGCTCAGGGGTCAAAGTAGCACTACAGGTCAGGAACAAGGAAACGTAAAGGCTCAGGAATCAAGGAAGCACTGCAAGCAGTGCTGGTTCAGGAAACAGGAAAATGGCTACAGCTCAGGAAACAAGGAGTCAAGAGCGAACTACAAGCAGTGCAAGTCAGGCACAAGAAAAATAGCTATAGCTCAGGAACTTAGGAAACCAGGTAGCACTGCAGGCAGTGCTAAATCAGGTACAAGGAAAATAGCAGCAGGTCTGGAAAAAGGCAGGTCTAAAGCTCAGGAAATACTGGAAACAATAGCAAAGGCTCAGGAAGCACTGGAAACAAGGATTGGTCTCACCGGTAAACAGCTTACAATGACCAACACTGGGCTGAAGGGAGCTGGGGCTTAAAAGAGCTCACAGTAATCATATGCAGCTGGTGTGAGCAGGCTAGCAGCAGCCAGCCACAGGTGATCTGAATTCCTCCACCCATCCTTGGCCTGCAGGGGTGGAGACTAAGCAGTGAGCAGGGAATCCTGGGTGATGGAGTTTTCAGGCATGAGTAGGCTGGCTTCACAAAACCCGGCACGGACTGGGAATGGATGTTAGTTCCCAATAAATGTCCAAATGGCTGGAAGTCAGGCTTTGCATGCAGGGGAGGGTCTGGAAGTTTATTAGAGGACTGGAAAGTCCCCCAGTTCAGCCCCCTGGTGGTGGACACTGGAAAGCAGGGAGCAAGTCGTGACAGCCACATCCTGCGAGGCACAAACTCGGTGCATAAGACAAAACAACCTGACCACTGCTCCTTTACCAAAGCCAAATCCTTCTTCATGCCCCGCAACAAACCCTCCCCCTTTTCTTTGCACAGGTCATTCTCTCCCAAATGTAGCACTAAAATATCTGGGCACCTGCTGCCCACCATCATTCTATTTAAACAGGGGACCAACTCTTTCCAACGCATGCCCACTTTTCCATTCCAAACAACTTTAAACATTTGCTCGTTAATGCCTAGGTTTTGCCTGAAGTAGCTCTGACGTGCCTGCACGTGTGCCCCTTTTGCAAACGAGTGCCCCATGACCCAAATTAACATCTCCTCCGCCTGGGGCCCAGGCACAGCACTTGCAACGAGAAAATTCAGCATGAGATTTATACATTATCACCCACTGCGCGTGCCTCCCCTTCGTCCCGTCTCACTGAGCGCCTGCAGCAATCCGACGACCAGCGTCCCAGACGCATAATTTGTTCCTGCCCCCACCCTCTATTACTTGTCTCTGATGCTGCCCCAATGCGGAAGGAGAGAGTTCCGAAACCTGTCCCGTCCACCCCTCTGTGTTGCAAAGCTTTGCGCAAGACTGCCAGCAGTTGATTTGCAGTTACCCTGTCCCCCACTTGCATGCTTGAATACCGCTCCCCTTAAAACTCCCGACAAGCGGGACCATTGTAACGCCCACCTAAGAGGGCATGTCGATGGGGGGACCACAGCCTGTAACATGACCCATTTTCGCAGGCCTCTCTGGTCTGTTTTAGACCTGCCCAACCATATCTGCACCCATGTCCTGTGTGTGACCACGTCCTGCCAAACTAAACCCCCCTTTCCTATTGCCCAATAGTTCCAAAACTCTGAAAGCCCCGAAAACGCCAGACCATCAGCGTTTAAAACAGGCATGTTTCGAACACATCTATGCATATCACCGGCAGTACCACCAGAACCTGGCTCCTCATCCTCCACGACAGCGTTTTCTGAAGATTCTGCCCCGGGCCTTGCTCCCTTGCCCGCCCTTCTAAAATTCTCGCTCTTAATTCCCCTGCCACTGGCGGGTAGCCCCATAGTAGCTTACCTATGAAGGCAATACCTGCTAGCTTCCCGGCGATTGTGACCCTCGACAGACCTTTGTCAATGAGGTCCAATATAATTGAATGACATCCTCTGCCCTCCGCCAAGGCACAGCGCGCCGCTGGGCGCCTGATCGCAAAAACTCCTTCCAAGCTAACGTGTACGACACCCTCGTAGATTCAGCTAATGGTATTACCACCAATTGCAGCATCATACGTTGCCTATGTAGCACAGATACGGCGGCATTGGCGTCGGGGTCCTGTCGGCGTCCTTGGCTAGCCCGCGGAATCTCCCCCACTGTGAACGAGACAGAGCATCCGCTATGTCCTTGTCCACACCCGGAACGTGTAATACCCGAAAGGCTATATCATGTCTCAAACAGCCCAAAACAAATACTCTAAGCAATTTCAAAACCTGCTCATCCCTTGTGGACTGTCGCTTCACAACCTCCACCACTGCCATATCGTCTACCCGGAAACGAACCGTTCCTTCCCCCACAGTGTCACAGCTAGCCCTAAGGGAAACAATTCCAGGAAAGCTATACTCCTGCCACCGTCTCTCCAGTGTTCGGGCCATTGTTCTGCGCACCACTTTCCCTATCAAAACAAGCCAAACCCCAAAACTGCTTGCTGCATCTGAAAATATTTGCACGTCCCATGTTAAGTCATTGTCTCTTGCCAGCGTAATCCCATTGAAGGACTGTAGAAAAACCTTCCACATCCTCAAGTCTTCCTTCACTCCAGCTGAAAGCCGAACGTGATGGTGAGGTAAGTGCTGTCTTGACAATGCTCGCCCTAATCTCCTACAAAATGTCCTCCCTGCCCTCACGACTGCATGCAAAGTTGAGGTGTCTAAAAGGACATGTATGTCTTTGACTTTGACTTTTCCTGGTATAACATGCCCCGCAACAAATCCAACATTTTCTCCTTTTTATCCTGTAGCAAGCACGCTTCCATTGCCTTAGAATCAATCTCAATCCCCAAGAAAGACAGCGCCGTGCTGGGGCCCCTTGTCTTTTCTGGAGCCAACTGCACCCCCAGCAACCCCATCAGCTCTTGGAAACTTTCTAGTGCCTTCTGGCATTCTGCGGAGCCCACGAAGAAATAATCATCCAAATAATGCGTCACCAACTGGTGCCCTGTGTGCCGTGAAAATAGCCACTGTAAAAATGTGCTGAAGCATTCGAACAAAGCACACGAAATAGAGCATCCCATCAGCAGTGCTTTGTCCACGTACCATTTTCCTTCAAAATGTATACCCAGAAGATTCCAGTCATCTGGGTGGACTGGAAGCAACCGAAAAGCCGATTTTATGTCACATTTCGCCATAGGTGTGGGTGTGCCCGCAGTCACTAGCAGTGACATGGCCACGTCAACCGATGAATAGGATACAGTGGCTGCCTCCTCATCGATAAAATCAATGACTGAAATCCCTTCTGGCCATGACAAATGCTGTATCAGCCTGTATTGCCCCGGCTCCTTCCTTGGCACTACCCCATTGGGGAAAATGATTAACTTCTCCATGGGCCAGTCCTCAAAAGGCCCCGCCATCCTGCCCTCCCTGACCTCTTTATATCTAGTTCTTCTTGCACTATCTGTGTTCAGCGGCTGATCGCAAATTCTCCGCCCCTCTCCTATGTCTTGGACCTGTGTACCCTAAAGGTAACCCCCATCTGAACCCTTCTCTCACAACCTGTGCTGCTCCCCGTAGCCCCGCTTCCACTTTCTCCAGTTTAACCGGAGTACGAGCCTTTTGGTCCAGGCCCCTGTGGTCCCTTACCTCGCCGGGAACCTGGAAACTGTTGCTGGTGCCTCCCAGTATTGCCTCTTGCTTGTTGCCATTGCTGGCCTCCTTGATGATAGCCGCCCCCCGCCCGAAGCAGTTAACCAGTGCATGCCGCCCTCCACACTTCGAGCATTCATGGCGGAACTTACAGAACTCGCGTGTACACAAACCTTTGTTGAAATCCCAGCCAGACTTTTCCCTGTGTCTCCCACCCCTCCCCAGATGAGCCTCCCCTGAAAGGGCCGGTAAACTATGGGCAGACCGCTAGCTGTAAATATGATCTTCCCCCCTTTTGCTGCTCCCATTGTATGTTGTCATAGGTCCGTGTCAAGCTCCCCCCATTTTGCTTCAGGGGTCCCAAGCCAGGCGCTCTCCAAATTCCTCATCGCATTGGGCCCTTGCATATCCCCCTTCCGTGATTTGCGCCTTTCTAATCACGTCCATGTATTTAAATAACGCCACACAGCACTCGGGGTATTTTCATAATATACGCTTGCGTACATCAAGAATGCTGCTGTCCAATTCTATATTGTCAACAGGACCCTCGGCCGCTTGGCGAACTCGTATTCTTCTTCTTTGGACCTCACCTCCCTATGCAGCAGCTTAAGCCCTTCCACATATTCCCCTTTCCCAGTGCTCTCTTTTGTTGCTAACATCAAATGCGCCCCCAACGGCTTCGTCACTCCCATGTATGGGAGGTTTTTAATTTTCAGCTCTTTACTCTCTGGCCCTTCTTTCTTGTCCCCTTTTTTCTCACCGTCTTCGGACACCTTCTTGGTGTTTGTGCTAATTTTCATTTTCGTTGCCTTTGCGTCCCCTGCCTCCCTTGTGCCTACCCCAATGTCCGTGACGTACTTCCTTTTTCTTAGCCTACCCTCTCCTCCCTCCTGCTCTTCCCACCGCCCCGTACCCACTGACACCATTTTGGGCTTTTTATTGAAGTAGAGAAGAACGATGACAGGAGCCTCGAAGTCTGGAAGGTAGGTTTATTAAAGCTCTTCAGCACGGACGGTGATCCCAGCCTGCTTCATCCCACAACCGCCTCTCAGAGAATGCCCGGCCTCCCTGGAATGCCAACCGCATTCTACGGAAACCACAGCAACCCCACGAGACACGTTGGCACAAAGCAAAGAGGCTAAATACACATCACAACATATCCACTTACTTTACAAACAAAAGCAAAATAGAAATGTATGTTGAGCACAGAGAATGTAAAACACAAAGCAACCCAAACATGACAACCCAAATGGAAAATAAAACTCCAACCCTGCCCCTTAATAAAATCATTAAATAGAACGTGAGCGAGGAAGTCTCTCTTCTCTAAATACAACACCTCGCACCGACTTCATGCCTCCATCCTGACTTGATGGAACTGACCAGCTCTTTGTAATCATCATCGTTCTTGACTGCTTCATGCCACTCATCCTTGGTCACAGATTTGAACTAATTTTCGAACACATCTTCTACACTAGCTACGATACATACCATTTCCTCCTCATTCTTTTCACTCTCTTCCACACCAAGCGGTAGTCTAGATAAATAGTCCGCCTGATCATTTTTCCATCCTGAGAATATACTCGAGTTTGTACATGTACTCTTGTAGCCTGGACGCAAACCTCATTATTCACGAAGTGCCCTTACTAGCCCCACTAGGACTCAACATTCTGATAAGAGGTTTGTGGTCGGTTCTTAAGGTAAAGTGTGCACCCCACAAATAGGTACGAAAATATTGAACGCCCCATGTCGCAGCTAAGGCCTCTCTTTCAATGACTGCATAATTGCGTTCAGATTTACTAAGTGTGCGTGACGCAAACGCCACTGTCTTCTCTACACCACTTTTGATTTGCGATAAAACTGCACCAATACCATGGGCACTGGCATCAACAGTAATGAAAGTATCCTTACCAGGTTCAAATGGAGTAAGAATACCAGCATTCACTATTTCATCCTCAATATTTTGGAGTGCTTTTTCCTGTGCTACACTCCAATTAAATGGAGCGCCTTTCTCAACAACTCCCTCAAAGCCTCGATTTTGTATGCAAAATTAAGAACGAACTTTGAATAATACTCAATTAATCCCATAAAGGATTTGAGTTGATCTTTAGTAGTGTGAGTGTACACCGTTCTCCGAAATGGTATACTCCAAGTAATCCACCTCTTTCAATAAAAACTTTCATTTATCCTTCCTTGAGGTCAGACCAGCTCTATCTAAAATCTCCGCTGGAATACAATAGCGGCCGATGCGAGGCCAAAAGGAAGCCTCTTGAATTGGAATGCCCCTCCATGGTAAGAAAAGCAGTTAATTTTCTTGAATCCTGAAGTAACATAACTTGATGGTACGCTGACCTTAAATCTAAATCTAATGTAGAGAAGAACTTGGCTTTGTCCATCAGTAGTTCCATCTCTGATATGTTTGGCAAAGGGAAACTATCCACAAATATGTTTTGATTCAGAGACCTGAGATCAACACAATAACGAAGTTTAACATTCCTCTTCTTACTGACGACTACCGGAGAAAGCCACTCTGAGACTTCTACGGGTTCTATAACGTCTTGTTTCTGCATGTCACTCAACATTTCCTTAACTTCATCCCGAATGGGAATCTTCCTTAATGCATGTCTGACTGGCTGAGCATTATCCATAAGTTTGATCTCTTGCACATACCCTACCAATTTTCCTAAAGCCACCCGAAAAACATCTTTGTACTTGGATAGGATGGTATCAAGCATAACGCAATCCTTCACCACCATCACTTGTTCGGTAGACCTGGGATCTATGACCACATGCAAATCATGCTGTTGTACCCAGCCTAAAATAGCAGGGCCATCATTCGAAACATATACTCTTTAAGCCTGGGCGTAAAATCCGCTCGCGGAGTTTGCGGATTTTTAGCAACTCCGCGTAGAACGTGGAGTTACCGAAAACTCTGCAGCGGGGCGGAGTTTTTTTTGTGTTTGCGATCTCAAAATGCGTTTTTGCGCGCATGGGAGCGACTTACCGGGATGCCTGCAATCGCAGACGAGATTTCCCATCTGTTCGCGAGCGCCACGAGAATTGGTAGCCCGCCGCACGTTCCCGGGAGAGTGTGCGATCGCTAACACGCCATTCGGGCGCGCCATCGGACTTCCAGCGGAAGTTTTGCGAAGATCGCTATCCCGAACACGCAGAATTTGCAATCTGGAGAAGAATCTCTCTCGAGCATCAACAAAACCTTCTTGAAACGGTGATTCTGATTAAATAAACTCCTCAGATTGACATTTGGCTGTACTTTTTTGTGCAAGGAGTCCTTTTTCTTTTTTTACTTTTTTTTTTTAAGAGGAAGGAAGTGCCCCAGAGTCTCCAACTTCCTGTTCCTGTCTTGCTGGCTCCTCCCAGTGCTTTGTCCATCTCCTGTTCACTTTTCATTTGGATTTGGAGCTGGAAGGATCACTCTTTGTGGCGGCTGCATCATATATCATTGGATTTGAGGACTTTTGAATCTGAGATTTCACAAGTAAGTTGGAAAATTAGTGTTGTTTGTTTGATTGGGGCATTGCACCTACATATTTTTTGTACTTTTCATCGTTTTTTAAAAATTTATTGTGGTGGGTGGCCTGTAGTTCAGTAGGAGCCTAGTTGTTTCTTTGTAAGTAATTTTTCATCTTTTATAAAGGAAACATGGTGCACAGTTCACTGCATTTTCTCCAAATTTTGAAATTAATTAATTTGCAATATTTATTTAATTCACTAGCCCAGTAGTCTGCCAATACTATAGGCCTTTCAGCCAGTAGTCCCAGACCTACTCATGGGTGCATCAAACAACTGTTTCTGTGGTGTCTGTTGAATTTAAACATCATTTAGGGCCTGGATGGCATTGGATTGAATAGCAAAATGTGTTTTTTGGGGGAATTTCACTTTTTTCGTGTGTTCAATAAATGCCTTTGTTGGGTGTGTGTGGTGTAGTTGTTTAGTGTAACTTGCAAACCTTTTTTAGCTCTGTGTTTTTTTTCGCTTTTTGCATTGTTGCATTAAAGCTGTGTTGTTTAGCATGCCTCCTTTGTCTGGCCATATGGGGCCTGCTTGAGTATATTGTTTACCAGGCCTCCTGCTTGTTGTGACTGTGAGTGACCATGTGGCTGGTGGCCATTTTGTGGTGGTACTTAGTGTGCTGCTTTTTCCATAGGCCTGCATGTCTTTCTTTTGTTCCTCTTGGCTTCTTCTTGTTGTTGTGGCCTGGCCATGTGGCTGACGGCCATTTTGTGCAGGCAGCCAGTGTGCTTTTGCCATAGGCCTGCATTGTCTGTCTACCTTTTCTTGTTGTGGCCTGACCTTGTGGCTGGCGGCCATTTTGTGAAGGCAGCCAGTGTGCTTTTGCCATAGGCCTGCATTGTCTGTCTTCCCTTTCTTGTTGTGGCCTGGCCATGTGACTGGCGGCCATTTTGTGAAGGCAGCCAGTGTGTTTCTGCATTAGGCCTGCAAGCCTTCTTTGTGGTGCCCATGCCTTGTTGTTGATTTGCATGCAATTTTTTCTTCTTTTACCCAGCAAAAAATGCATCACAGTTCAATACATTTTCTAATACATTTGCAATATTATTGATTTGAATTGATTCACTATGTGGCCTAGTCTGCCAATGGGTTTTCCAAGCAAGAGGCCCAGAGTTACTCATGGGTGCATGAAGCAAATGTTTCTGCGGTGTCTGTTGAATTTAAACATCATTTAGGGCATGGATGGCATTAGATTGAATTGCAAAATGTGTTTTTTGGGGGAATTTCACTTTTTTCGTGTGTGTTCAATAAATGCCTTTGTTGGATGTGTGTGGTGTGGTTGTTGTGTAATTGCAAACCTTTTGTAGCCCTGTGGTTTTTCGTTTTTGCATTGTTGCATTAAAGCTGTGTTGTTTAGCATGCCTCCTTTGTCTGGCCATATGGGGACTGCTTGAGTTCATTGTTTTCCAGGCCTCCTGCTTGTTGTGACTGTGAGTGACCATGTGGCTGGTGGCCATTTTGTGGTGGTAGTACTAGTTAGTGTGCTGCTTTTGCCATAGGCCTGCATGTCTTTCCTTTGTTCCTCTTGGTTTACTGCTTCCATCCCCATTGCCAGCTACAGCTCCATGAATGCTGCATCCCACGTGATGCACAATGCCAAACAGGTTCCATTACATTTTATTTTTTTCTTCTTTCCTATCCTTCCTGACTGTACACAGTACACCACAAAAGCCCTTGTTGTCAGTCTCACAAATGGCTACACTGTTGTTATGTTTTGTTAATAACTAAACTGAGTTAATAAAATTTAATAATATTAATAATAACACTAACAAGTGTGACCACACACTAAGTTATATATGTTTGTTTGTACTAGTACGAATTGAACCACAACAACAAATGCCACGTTTCACTGATGTTCTTCTGGCTTCTTTACTTTTAGGTGCACAAAAGACTGAGGAGGAGGTGTCATCATCACCCGTTGTACTGCCAGACAGAAGTCCTGCTGCGCACGACGTCACGTGACGTGTGACCACAGACAGACATCTCTTCAACTTGTGCCACTGCGTGCTGCTGACATCTGAAGAAGATGGCCCCAAAGAAAGGTACCAGGTCCTCCAGTACCAAGAAAGTTGCCAGTGAGAAGAAGGAACTGCCACTTACCAAGACTGGTGTGCAGCCCAAGATGTTTTTTTGGGAAACAAAAACTGCGCCTGCAGCAGCGGTGTCCGGGGAGCAAGCTGGGAGCAGCACCCCCGCATCAGTGGACCCATCCCTTAAACCTAGGCCCAAGCCCATGTCTGTTGCAGAGGCAGCCAGTATAATCACGACAACGCCGACGAGCAGTGATGTTGAAATTTACTTATCATTATCGCAAAGTAGTACCCAATCAACGCAGGAAACTCAGATAAGTGGACAACACCAGCCACAACCACCGCCCACAATAGTAGTAGTTCCTCCCGAAGTAGGGGCAGTTCAGGAGATAGAGCTTCCTGCAGAGGAAGAAGAGCAAGCCACTCTTTCAGAAGATCCATTGTCTTCCAGATCCCCAGCAAGGAAAAGGAGGGTTAGTCCATCAGGTTCTTCTGCAAGCCCACCTTCTGATGATCTAGATGCCAATTGGATGCCACCACCTCAGTCTGAGAGTGAGACACGCCACGAGAGAAGGCTAGGGTAAAGGAAGGTTCCAGAAAGCCTTGGAGTTATGGAGGTAGATGTAGAAGAGGAGGATGATGACGAGCCAGTCATCATGGACATTAGTCCTGCCCCAGTGGAGACCGACATTATTACCCCATCCCAAATTGCTGTGAGGGATGTGGCATGGATACCATCAACACAGATAACACCAACACCACCTGCAGCTTCCATATTTGCATTTGCAAAGGCCCGGGAGCGACCTACATCCAGCACAACCACCTCAGGAGAAGTAGGTACTGCGTCTGCAGAGTCAAACTCCACCACGCCCACCTTCCAGTTCATCCGGCATTCCAAGTGGCACCTCCAGCAACACCAGAAAGTATACCTCCCCAGTTTGGGACTTCTTTTCGGTTAGCATTAAGGAGTAGAACGTTGCTATATGCTCCATTTGTGGACAAGGTGTTAGTCGGGGTAAGCTTGGTACAAACTATGTTACCGAAGGCCAAACAACCCATCTGAAAAAACACCACTTGATCCAGTGAGAGGCGCACCTTAAAGGCCAAAAAACAGCACCCATTGCTGTTGGTGGTGATGAAAAAGTAGAAGATACGATCGCGGTGGAAGGTGAACAAGAGGGAGACATTTTCTCTGGAACACAAAGTAGCCCTGTCCCCAGCAGTGCAGTGGTACCGCCCACATCCTCATCAGCCTCAGCAACATCTCAGTGGCACAAGAGTAAGAGTCAGGCTGAGACACTAAGGCAAGAGAGTACTGCAACGAAAACACGTGCAGCTTTGAGCCTAACAACATGTGGCACCAAGAAGTCGCCCGCATCAGTGGCACCAGAAAAGAAAAAAATCCAGCCTACCATTCTCAGCATGTTTAGGTCAGAGGAGCAGTACGAACGCAACCACCCAACAGCATGTTTGTACAATGCGAAGCTGGCTAAAATGTTAGCGCTGGACCTCCTCCCTTTTTCTTTTGTGGAAGGGGTGGGTTTTCTTGAATTTGTGACAGCCATCTGCCCAAAATGGAAGGTTCCCAGCCGGTCCTATTTTGCCAGAGTTGCTGTTCCAGCACTACATCAGGACATGGTGGAATTGCTTGGACAAGCTTTGCAGCAGAGTGCTGTTCATACTTTCCACCTGACAACAGACATGTGGACCAGTTGCCAAGCCACTGATTACATGTGCATCTCTTGTGGGGGTTAGAGAAAAGATATCTGCAGGTGTTGACCCTGCTGAGATTTTTAATGCCACTCGGAAACATGCAACTGTAGCCATGTTCGCCATGGAGAAATCTCATACTGCTGCAAACATTTTTGGAAGAGTTTAACGGCAAGGTCTTTGAATGGCTGCACCCAAGAGGGCTTAACATTGGTTTTGTTGCCACGGACAATGGCAGTAATATAGTTAGGGCCATGTCCAATGGTGGCTATTTCAGGGACCTGTGTTTGGCGCACTGCATTAACATTATTGTTCAAGACTTTCTGGAAAAAGAAGACCGAGTCAGCAATTTACTGACCACCTGCAGAAGAATCTCCACACATTTCAGCCATTCTTTTAAAGCCCAGAAGCAGCTGAGGATCATTCAACGTGAGCCAGATAAAGCACTCATCCAGGAGGTGCCCACACATTGGAACTCAACTTATTACATGCTTGAACGTCTGTTTGAGCAGTACAGACCAATTAATGAATATGTCATGCAAAGAGGGGATGCTACTATGAAAGTCATGACCGTTGAGATGGACCAATGGGCCTAGTTAAATGCCTGACAGAAATGCCACTTCCTTTCGAGCTCTTCACACGTGAAGTCAGCAAGGAGGACTGTACTATGGGCCAAGCTATCCCATTGTTGCACATGCTACAGGAACAGCTGAAGGGGGTGTCTGCAATGTACGCAGGTGTGGAGGAAAAAAAGAAGCATATGAATTGGCGGAGAGCTTAACTCTTCGCTTATCTGAAAATACAAGGGTGCAAAGAGAAATTGTGTCATCCACCCGTTACATTTCTGCCACAATTCTGGATCCACGGTACAAATCAGTACTGAACACTAACACATTGATTCCTTTTTCAGAAGTGGATGTTGCCAAGTACAAAACTTGGATAGCTGTGGAAGCCAGTTGCTTAGAAAAAGAACGGCCGGCAATTAGAGGCCCGCTACTCCAGGCCACAAGTACTGCAGGGCAGCCGGCGTCAAGTTCAACTTCAGAGCCTGAGGTCAGTGCGGTTGGCTCACAGCAGCCAAAACCACCAAGAACAACATCAATAACAACAAGAACAGGAGCATCGGCCCCACCAAAATCGGCACAGGAATGGTTTCTACAGCAAGGGCTTGTTAGGTCCAGTGCTGAAGCTAAGGCAAAAGAGGCTGAGCAAAGCGGAGCACCCCTGAGCATTGAGCGGACGGTCCAGGCCTATCTGGATGACCCAACAGAGGTCTACATTGATCAAAACCCATTGCTGTATTATTATGGGAAAAGGCGCCACTGGCCAGTGCTCAGCATGCTGGCGATAAACTATCTGGCTTGCCCTGTCACAAGTGTCTCTTCTGAGCGTGTTTTCAGTGCTGCTGGTGCCGTTGTAACAGTGAAAAGGACCAGTCTCTCGCCCCAAAACGTGGAGAGGTTAACCATGATCCAAATGAATCAGCACTTTATACCACTGGATTACAGCATACCTGAAGTAGCACAGCAGGAAGATGATGACAGTGACTTAGGTCATGGAAGTAGTGTGTTAGATGACCTACTTCTGGGTGAACCACCAGAGTTTGAGGACGAGCTCTACTTCCCTGACAGTGACAACTAGGCTTTCATTTCAACTTGTTACTTTCTTCCTTATTTACTTTTATTATTTGTGTGTGTCTCTGTCTTTCTGGTTCCAATCACAACAAATCCATCACCACCGTCTTAAGTCCACTCCTCCAAGTCCTGCTCCATCCTGACTCGCCCTAAGTCCATTTCCCTCAAGCCAGACATTGGATGGAGAATAGTACAAGAAATGTGTGCCTGTCTCGTCGAGTCCCTCCAAAGAACATGACTATAGCTATCCTCCTTTCCGAGCCGAGAGGGACTGCCCCTTAAGAACAACAGGTAATGATGGATGGCATGCATTGGGCGCTGACTCTGAGTGATTGGTGTTTGTGTTGTTGTTGTTGTGCATGAAGGGCCTGATTCACAGAACTAACTTACGTCAAAATCCTAAACTTACAACAATTTTGGTATTCACAGAATGAACTTACACATTTGGGTATTCACAGATTGAACTTACACATCCTAACTTTATGTCCGCACTCGGGCCGGAATTTCCGGCCCAGTGGCGGAGATTCCGGCACAATGGCGGAATCTCCGCCTCCGGCTCGGAATGTCCGCCTCCGGCCCGGAATCTCCGCCTCCGGCCCGGACTCTCCGCTCCCGGGACGGAATATCCGCATATCGGCCGTTTGAGCATTACCTCAATGCCATACACCTGTCCAACTGCCTACCATCCCCCATGATGAATCATCTGACACACTGCAGCCAATCCCAGCCCTGCTGCACATATGAAAGCAGAGCAGACACACAGAAACACTTTCAACATGTCGCTGAATGTATTTGTTGCTCTGCCCCTTGCCATGCAGCAAGAAGACTTGAGGAGGAGGAGGAGAGAGAGGATCTTCAGACAGAGGATCAACATATTTGGGATGTCCACTCAAGAAGTAAGGGCCAGATACCGCTTCCCTCCAGAAGTCATCTTGGAGCTGGTATGTGATTGGGAGGAGGAACTTGACTCGCCTACATGCTGCTCCCATGCCATCCCAGCCTATCTGAAGGTCCTTTCTGCCCTCCATTTTTTCGCTACGGGGTCATTCCAGAGGGTCACAAGTGATGTTGTGGGCATCTCCCAGGCTAGCCAGTCCCGGTGCCTGCATCAGGTACTGTGCTGCATCAATTCTAGAGCCCACCTTCACATACGAATGCCCCATACACTGGCCAGCAGACAAAGGGCAGCTAGGGAATTTTTTGGCATCTCCGGCTTCCCACGTGTGCTGGGTGCAATTGACTGTACCCATGTGGCCCTTCAGCCACCCCGCCACATTGCACACATATACTGCAACAGACACCGATGGTATTCCATCAATGTGCAGGCTGTCTGTGATGCCAGTGGGAGATTCTCAGATGTGCATGCAACGTTCCAGGCAGTACCCATGACAGCTTCGTATTCCGTATGTCACCTCTTGCCCGGCGGTTGGCTGCGGGAGAATATGGCAACATGTGGTTACTGGGTAAGTACCAAGTACTAAAAAGAGTGATGTGTGCTTATGAAAGGGCTCAGTTACAATACCCTTGCGCTGCCAGTACGTCACTGTATCACATATGAAAAGTGACTCACTGGTGGCACAAGGGGCCTGTCAAGAAGCCCAGTAATGAATGAATGCCACCTTATATCAACAACCATTCTACAATAAGAATCACCAAGCCACATACACGGTCACAACAGACACTGCATGTACTAAGTAAAGATCATGTTCTGTTCAAATTTCATTTGGAAATGTAACCTATTGCCCTATCTTCCCTCCTTAGGCGATGCTGGCTATGCACTCTCCCCTCAACTCCTCACACCGTACAGACATCCAACCACTGTACCTCAGCGTAGGTACAATCGGGCACACATACGAACTCGAGCCATCATAGAGCGCACTTTTGGTCTGTTGAAGTCGCGTTTCAGATGTCTCAGCCGTACAGGGGTGTGCTGACGTACTCCCCTGAAGTTGTGTGCAAGATCATTATGGCCTGTTGTGTGTTGCACAATATTGCTGTAACACATGGCTTACAGATACCTCTTGAACCTCGGCTAGCTCTGAATCCGGGCAACCGGGCCATTGCACATAACCGAGGTCAGGGTATGCAAGTCCGTGATCAGCTGGTTGCCACGTTTTCACGTGAGCAACCTGATGTGTCATGGACAAAATGTGGTTTGCTGTCTATTGTCAATGATGAAAAATGTATATTTACCACTCTGTCCAAAAAATCCATCCTGAGACAACTTTGCAAACCACACTAACTGTATGTCAGCCACAACTGTTGACATGAGTCAAAAGATTGACCGTGCTTCAGGTCATGTGCCAATGTCAGCAATCAGTGTAGTGGATTTCACAAGGAGTCTATTGACTCTGAGGATGAGATGTACATGTTCTGAGAGACCCTCCTGTACCTTTTGACAATGGGAGTCTGTATGTAAAAAGTGCATGACTATAGGATTTTTGATAGTTGTCCCCCAAATGATTAGCATACACCAATTATGTTGGTCCCACAACGTGAGTGATGATGTTGTGGCTGAATATGCCACTATGTGTCTGGGTAGTACAGCACTGCTACCCCTAATACACTGTAACACAACAGACAACTCTTGTGTTGATCACTAAATATGGACTACATGTACCATAATGCAAAGCATTTGAGAAGTAAACTGGGGTGTGATGTTGTGCCAGCCCCCTCCCCCCTTGTCCCAGCCCAAATCTCATTACATGGTCTGTTCTCCCTTTTTGTTTCATGTGTAAGAATTAATCTTACACAGTAATCAAATTTTTATCTGCGACAGAATAATAGGATGGTAGTGGATTTGTTCTGTGGTTGTGGATGACTCAGAATGAACACAAAATGGCTGACAACTACTTCCTGTGATGTATTTCCTGTCTCCCACTTCCTGTATGTGATTTCCTAAATGAAAATTTGGGTTCTGGGTAGTTTTCGGAGTTTACGGCCCGAAAACGCAATTTCCGCATGTGCAGCGGACGCTGCGCATGCGCAACGTAATCTGCGATAGCGTAGCATACTTTGCGCATGCGCAGAGTACTCTGCGATAGCGTTGTGTACTTTGCGCATGCGCAGAGTACTCTGCGCATGCGCAGAGTACTCTGCACATGCGGAAAGTACGTTCGGGCCGTAAACTCCGAAATTTAACCAGAAGCCTAATTTTCATATAGGAAATCACATACAGGAAGTGGGGACAGAAATACATCACAGGAAGTTGATGACAGACATTTAGTGTTCATTCTGAGTCATCCTCTCTCACCGATAAGATCCTGTGACATCCTGCTGCTCTCATCAACCTCATTTCCCCCAAAATGGCTGAGGGTTATGAAGAGAAAGCACCCCCTTTCAGTGAAAGGGAATTGGACATGCTATCTGAGGGGTGATAGAGAAATATCCTCAGCTATATGGGGGCCAGAGGAACAGCTGAGCAATGCAGCGTGGACCAGATTGTGGGCCAGAATTGGTGAGCGCTGCAGTACAGTGGGTGTGCACACCAGGAACGCGAGGGCATGCCGCAAGCGCTGGGAGGACCTGAAACGCTGGGCCCGGATCAAGGCTGAAGAGCTACTGGGCCAGTCTTCCCAGCACCATGTGCATCGTCCTCGCCTCTCGCCAATGTACAGGAGGGTCCTGCGTGCAGCTCTTCCGACCCTCCATGCTCAGCTGGAGGAGCAAGAGCAGCAGAGACATGGTAAGTGCATTATAGGCTAAATGTGTCTGGAAGTATGATGCAAGTGCAGACAGAGCTGTAACATTCTGAGTCCCATGCCTCCAGTCTCCTAATCTGTGTGTATGCAGCACTCATCATGCAGCAAAAAGCTCAATGTAGCCCATTTTCTGGACTTGGCTGAGTGCATCCTGGGACTTGTGGTGTCATCATGACAATTGGGGATTTGAGACACACATTTGCATTACTGATGAAAGTTCCACTGCCAGCACCACTAACTGTGAACCAAGGGAATCATGACTGATGTGTACATTGGATGATGTATGGTACAGACACTGTCCAGTGTGTGTTTGTGAGGCCAATGGGAATTGTATGCTGTGACTTACATTGCTTTTGCTGAGTTTGGTTTCTGATAGAGACAGATCATCATGTGCCATTGAGTCAAGACAGACTTTGAGAGCCTTGCCACACTCATAAGTGTTGCAAATCTAGACAAGTGTGTCCACAGACACACGTCGTACCCCCAGGAGATTGAATGCCATTTCCCATGTACAGGTCGCTGTAACCACGAGCCACTACTGTTCATCAGTGCACAGCACTACCTGCTCAGCCTCCAAAGGCAATATGTGGCAGTGGATTGTCAGCTTGTGAGAGAGGATATCAAAAGCTCAGACTCACAACTTAACAAACATATTTACCCAGACCCTAAATGGATGTGTTACCCCCAATCGGCCTTAGTGTTGTACCATCCAATACTACACAGCAGATAACATATGTCCAGACGTGAAAGTGCAGACACTCCATATCACAGGCTTTTTCCAATTTCATCTGGACTCTCTCTGAGCTCCTTTAGTGGACAGTGTTGTAGAACCTGCACATGTCGCAGTGACAGGACACACAGGTCACAACAATGCCATAACTGAGGGTTGGCAGTACAGACGTGCTAACCACCAATGATCTTGTGAGGTGTCCATGTCAGACTCAAATCAGGAGATGACAGTGAACATGCACGTAATTTAAGTTTGTAAACACACACAACTCGATAGTGTGATCAGAGGAGAACAAAGTCTGACCTTGGCTCATCTTGATATGTGTTTGAAGTTGAGTTTATTGTACAGTTAATTAACACCTTTACAATCATGCATTACATTATTTGGCATTTTCTATGACTTAAAACAGATCAGTATTAAAACAACATAAAATGTCAATAATATGTGGCCCACAAGTGATGTAAAACAGCTGAAAAAGAAAATTATAAAGTGAAGTGCAGAGTGCAAGGCAGCAGTTGTTGCCTCTGCTTGATTCTTGTTAAAGTCAATAGTGTTCTACTTGTCTAACGGCAAAAAAGGAATACTGGTCACTTACTTGCTGAGGTTTTACTGTGTAGTAAAGCGATGTACGCGTAGGGCCATGGGGTGCTTGGGGGAGCTGAGAGCTGGGCGGCTATGGCTGTGAACTTGCTATGGAGAGAGACAAGGGAGCAGTGCATGCTTTAAAGGCAGCGTAGGTTGCCTGGCTACGTTGGTCTAGTGCCAGGCAGCGAGTTAGAGTGGAGGGGCGGAGATGGATAAGTTGCTTCGTGCAGATAGAAAGTGGAAAGTGCTAGGCATCTGCAATGTGTTGTTGAGGGACGTCAGTTTTCAGCCTAACTAGCAGCAGAGTAAAGTGCTGAGTGCTGGATGAGTGCTGAGAATACTGTTTTCCAGATATCTCACAGTAGGGTAGGAAACAGTGCGTTAATTGGAGATTGTTGGATAATAAATGCTATGATATATACAAGGACTTACAGTAGGATAATGGGACTTTGGGTGTTGGAGGAGGGTGATTTGAGCATCATAAAAGGGAGTTGAAGAGGGCTTTCTGCCTGGTGCAAAACCCTGAAAGTGCATGGTGTGCCAGTCTTTGACATTAATCAAGGTTCCCATTTGCTGCGCCTGCTCAGTTCTTTAAGATGCGTGAAGTACCAATCTTGACATGCTAAAATTCCCGTATAGGGCAGCAGCACAGGCAGTGACTAATAAGAATTCCTTCAAAGAACCATAGTCCGTTCAGCTGTAGTGCAGTCTGCTAACTGGATGGCCTGCCTTTTATGGTAGTTACTGCATCGGATAGGTATTTTACCAGCCGGCAGGTTAGTTGAACATCCTCGCCAGAAAAGGATGCTAACACTGCTTGTCTGCAAGTTCTAATGGATGTCGTATTGAAGAGGGGTCTTAGCAAGATCCGTCATTCCCCTTTTAGGGCCTTGCAAATAGTCAGCAGGTGCACTATATCCTCCTTCCCCTCCCCGCAGAGTCTGCAGATTGCTGGCATCTGTGGGCGTAGCCAGGGCGGCATGTGATATGCAGATTGTAGTATGACTAGGCGGAATCTCAGGAATTTCTCTTTTGTTGCACTGGAAAAGCTGGTAAGAAGATAGGCTTGCGGTGCTACCTTGCTGTAAGTCTGCAAGGTGACCCAGCCATGAGCGCGCTGTCAGGGCAGCTTTGTCCTGTATGAGTGATTCTTTTGTGATCACATCATTTACTATTTTTTTTAAGCTGAGGATGGTCGCTGGTAGCTACCAAAGTTCCTGCAGTCCCAGTTGATTAAGTGAGTTGTCCAAGTAGCGTTGGGCTGGACATGCCACCTTACTGTTCAGTTCTTCACACAGATGCATGTTTAGTGTCAGGTGGACCCCTTTTGAATTTGATCCAACTTTTGATGAATGGCCCTTTGCTGGCAAGCTCTTGCCTTTGTATCCCGAGCTCCAGACTTCATTGTGTGGGGGATGTGTATCCTGGTAGGCCAAAATATCATTTGAATTGCTCTTGTTATTGTACGAACCAGATTTTCAGTTTCTCTCCCTCGCATAGCTTCGCTTACATAACTGATGGATGGTATAAGTTTTGCCTGATTCACTTTGCTTAAGGGGAGAAGATTTGGACCAGAGATATTAATCTTGAGGTTTCTTAGTGCCACAGCGGTCGTTACGCTTGAAATGTGTCTTAACCTGATGTGTACACCAACTGCATAATGATTTGTCTCACATTTCAGTGGACTCAGCTGGCCAAGAGGACCGGGTTCGGAGCAGGACATCTGTGGTGCGCCGGCGGCTACGACCTCTTTCCAGTACTGAGGAAGAGGACGATGAGGCGGGACCCTCAACATCAGCAGGCATGGGGATTGCGCCCACCTGGACTGACCATGAGGACAACTCTGGTGCCACAGACCGGGTGGAGGCTGAGGACAGTGAAGGGGGGGGGGTGATGAACTGGACACCACTGGCCAGGCTGGGGTGGAGAGCCACTCACCCACGGACCATGCAGAACATATTTATTCCGAGGTGTCCACAGGGCAGGCCACTATGCAACCTGGTCCTGCCTTCAGCCCCTCCCTAACTGCTGAGGCCCCCATTCGATGGGGGCCTCCAGCTGCATCCTCTGCAATCTCTCCCCCTCATCATAGCTGCCAGGTCGACACCCACATTGACTCCGAACCTGAGGCACCAGACCCCCCACGTGCGACCCAAAACCCTCCCTCTGTTGTTCCGTCTGCGGCTGTACCAGAGGACTTGATATGGGCATGTGAGGGTCAGCCAGACATGTCCTCTCGCATCTTGCTGCAACTGTGTCTAGAGGTGCGCATGATGCGAGAGGAAATTTTACGCGCTCTGGCCACCCTCACTGCCGGTTTCACTTCTCTGAGTGCAGTCATGTCTTCTGTTGTGTCCCAACTCCCTCCCACACCACCGTCAATGTCTCCCCCTGTCCGTTGCCCCACACTCTTTCCCCCTACTCCTCATGTATCCCGACCCCGTGTGGTGCCTGTCCATGCACCGGCCAGCCAGGAGCAGGCATGTGATTCACAGGATCTGGACATTGTGGTCCTAGAGGATGACCAGAAGGACAATTGAACAGTTTGACAGACACTCTGTTTTTGGACAATGATTTACTTTTCCCCTTGTAAATAGACTGGTTTCCCTGACGCTCCCTGACGTGTTATATTTATGTTGCTCCACCCCAATCCAAGTTCCCTTCTCCTTCTGCAGTAAGGATATCATTTGTTTTCCTTTCTCCCTTCCAGACGGACTGTTGTTTTATTTCTATCCTTACATATTTGTTCTTTAAACACTTATTTTTATTCATACATTGTCTATCTTGTTTTGCTTCATTGTGAATGTCTTGTACAAAAAATGCCAAGGTATTTGGGTACTCCTCTGCTCTGCACATGAGGGCTTGCTGCAATGATGGGGTTAAACTTGCAGATGTGTCACACACACACACACATACATCCTCTCATCTCTACGCCAACTCACTTGGTGAACATTAGTCTATCAGGACACGATACACAACAGAGATTTTACTTGGGATCTGATATTTTTTTATTTAAACATATTCACACTGGACAACAAGTTCCTGGGATGTGGTCACTGGGGATTGTGCTTTTGACTTCGCAATTTCCGGGGTGATGATCGCTGTGAGGGATTAAGTCTGGGTTGACGCCGAGGTGCAGGTTGGTCTCCGGCATGTGCCTGTACAGGGTGAAGTCCATGTGCAGGGGCGGATTGTGTCTGTACACTTGGTGTATGTGCATGGACAGGGTGTTGTTGTGCAGGTGGTGGTAGTGCCTGTTCAGGGGGTGGTGGTGGATGTGCATGTGGGGGGGCTAGATGGGGGCGGTGGTGGATGTGTACCCATGCTGTGGTCCTGTGCAGTTTGTGGTACAGGTGTGTGGGTGTGATGTGCTGCAGGCATATGTGATGGCTCCCCTCCCTGCGTTGCCCGTGAAAGTAGACTTTGGAACACTGTCATCATGCCGTCCATCATCTTCATGGCCAAGGAATGGTGTCTTAAACTCTCTTCCCTTTGGAAAGATATCATGTCTCTGATATTCTTGGACATGTCTTGCAAGGTTCTATCCAACCTATCCAAAACATGGGTCTGTCGGTCCACCACCTGAGGGAATTGGCGCAGGGCCTCAGACATGTCTGACAGGGTGGCCCCTATGGCACGTATGTCCTGCCTCACATCTGCCTGCTGTTGGAAGAAGTCCTGCTGCCACTGGCCACCACGGACATGTGCAGGCCCTCCATGCAGGGCCCGGCCATGGATGAGTCCACCAGGTCCAAGAGCAGGGGGTGTTGGCATGTGGAAGCCTGTGGACAGGTGAATGGTGCCCAGGGGATGCCTGCACCACAGCAGGGTTGGTACTTCCCTCAGATGGTGGAGATAATGCCTGGGATACACTGTCTGGGGAGGAGTGTGTAGGGTAACCACCATGTCTGTCCCGGATGTGAGGGCTGTGAGGGAGTGAGGTGTGTGTTGGGGTGGGGCTGAACTGTGGCTGGTTATCTCTATGCTGGGGACAGGCAACCTTTTTCATTGCACGAGGCTGACACACTTTGCTGGGGGGAGGGTGTGCGGCCTTGCTAAATGTGGGCGATCGGTGCAAATTACTGTCCATGGCATCAGATTCTCCATCCCCTGAGTGGATGCGCAGACACTCACTATCGTCCGATACTTCATCCTCCTTAGGTAGTTCCTCCTCCTTCTCCTCCTCTTGCACATGACTTGCAGCTGACATCACTGCCTGGAGGAGCAGTGGATTCTCACCTCTAATTGCCCGTCGCCCAACACTGGTGGAAGGTCCTTCCTCCTCATCGTCATCATCACCTGGAACACAGAGGTAGCAACAGGATAAGTAATTGACTGAGTATGAGATATCGTGAAACACAAGGGTTGGTTCTACTGTACTTTGCATCGACAGATGATGCACATGTGACCTGGTTTTGGTACCCCTGCAAGTGACAGCTCACACAATGGCACTGAGGTGTGAAACGTAGATGTACACTCAAAAAGCACTTACCAGCTCCATCCACAACTTTGTGTCCTTTTCTGCTCCCCCCTGTTGTAGGTTTTGTTGACAAAGTGGTCCCCGATCCAGCAGCTGTAGTGGGAAGTGACACCAATGTCAATCATCTGCATTACCAATTTACAAAGAGGCACATGTGACACTTATGATATGGATGGAACTTTGTTAACAACAACTGCAGGTTATCTGCAGAAGGGGATTTTCATCTTTGTCATGGTTTACATAGGGTAACACTTCACACCACATTTACCTGATGTACATGTGCGAGCGGATTTCACTGCTGCAGCCAGGATGTCATGCATTCCCCGGGATGATGTTGTACGCTGCACTGGCGTCATTCTCTCCAAAGCTGTGTTGAGACATACATATCCATATTTCAGTACACCAGATAATAGCTATGAGCTAACATGTATATGTCATTGTCAATGACCACTGATAGGATATTCCTGGACAATGTGCAGCATGTTTACCTCATGGACTTTACATGTGTGCCCCTGCTGACATGCAGCAGTTGCCAGCTGTTACATGCACACAGCACTAACATCAATGAGATGACACATCAACAGACAAACGTATATGAGAAGGTTACTGATATAGGAAGGGAGGGAAAAATGATCTGGACGCCAGCATATTGCAATGCTTACACCTTCACCGTTAAGAATAATATGTCTCATGAG
Organism: Calotriton arnoldi; assembly: GCA_963921515.1. NCBI lineage: Eukaryota > Metazoa > Chordata > Amphibia > Caudata > Salamandridae > Calotriton > Calotriton arnoldi. Next base: position 3,644,992 of record CAWUFW010000282.1, read on the forward strand.
TATGATGTTGTGTGTTGACAAGTTGAAAGGAGTGTACATCCACAGGCTGAGCAGTTTCACATTTGCACATCAGTTCAAACATTGCATAGCAGAGTTCATATGTGAGATGTGCAATAATCACGTACATTTTGCTTCCCTACCAATGGATTCACAAAGCTCATTTTGGCTTGAGAGATCACACATTTGTTATGTCCAGCATTTGAGTGTCATCTGTTCCCATTATCCATTTCCTACATCATGGTTGAACTAAGCTGACAACGGATGATGTTTTGTACAGCAGACATCCTTACCTCACATACCATACACTCAATTATATAGGTGGACACAGTAGAAGAGGAGGCAAGGAGAATGCAACAATTGATTAGGATAACACATTGTGGTTAAGTTGTGAATCTTTCATGGTTGACGCCTACACTGGATTTGGTTTTGGCCTTTCAGCCACGAGATCTTGGACTGTGACTTCCTGATGATTCACCTTGGCAGCCCATACATCCATCACAAATGTACAGAACTGGCATCATTGTAAGCATCATCCACACCAATTTCAAAATGTTTTTGTCCTTTGGAATTCTGCTACGGAGTTATCATATCATTGATTTACAATCCAGTTGTGTCTAGTACACTTCATGTGACACTATATACTATTTTTATGTCCATTCTACACTCACTTGTCATATGTTTTGGGACATCCTTTCACTAGCCACCATGGTGTGACCTGGTATATGTTTCAATGCCATATGGAGGCATATTGTGATGCAGGAAAACAGTTATGTGATACACATACAACATACAGCAGATATTAGAGGCACATTCATGGGCATGGGCATTCAGGTTCATTGTTCCTGAGTTTCCTTACCATGGCCCCGCACCTGCCTAGTGTGTGGTCCCCGACCAGATGTCACAGGCAACCTTGTAGCAGAAGTCAATGTGTGTCTTGGACTCTGGGAGGACATCATTGGACCTACAATGCTAAGTGTGTTTGCAACTTTACGTACCGGCTGCCACATGTGAAGCACTCAATTTGAGGCACAAAGGATGAGCACAAGCAGTGTGGGCACTACCGTTGCAGACGTGTCTACCACAAATTATAATGAGTGATCCCATATTCAACTTATTATGGCCCCACTGCCTAGTAGCAACGTCTATCAAATTGACACAACAACAGTTCCTGGCGTAAGGTCCACAATCATGTTTTGTTATTGGACCAGAAGACATACCCTACAATTATGACATCTATGACCAGCTGGTTGGACTTGACAGATTCATGTATGGAAAAGGAACTTTGTAAGTTGGACAGAGGACGCATACTCTATTACTGATTTATGAATCTCACTTCTTGTTCATCATTGTCATATTTGTTCTCATTGGATTTTTTAAATTTAGTCTACTGATATTTTTGCAATTTAGAGGTGGATTCCACAATCGAGTTCCCAGTCCTGGAGCAGTTGGTGGAATACATGTAATGTTCATAACACACAATGACATAAAGAGCCTAGATATGTTATAATTTTTATTTTGCTATTCCCAGATCTATTTTGCTGAAGGTAAATGTCCTTTGAGGATTCCTATAGTTGTAAGGCTAGTTTTACCTCTCCAGTTGCCTTTGAGATGCAGACCACCATGGTCACTCCTAGGAGACTCATCCCTCCTGGCTGGCCCCTGACCCACTGGTTCTTCCACTGGGGACTCTCACCCCTCAATCTGGACTTCTGCACCCTCCACTTAGGAGTGGCACTGCCAGACACCAGAACTGATGGAGGCCTGCTTACAGACACTCCACGTTCTCCTGACACTAGGAGATCCCCCTCAAATGGACTACTAGTACAGCTTAGGCTCCCTACCTGGTGTTCCCTTAAGGAACCATCCAGGCCCTGAGACTGAGGTTGGGCACTATTGGGACGCATCCCAGTCTCACTCCCTCTCCTCGAAGACAGGACGTGAGGCCCTACAACCCTCCCACTACAACGGGACCAAGCTGGGTGTCGCGGGATAAAGGAACTTGCGAGGCAGGAGGATATAGAGAAGGGAGTTTATTAGGTTAACAGAGGGTGTGGGGTAAATAGCAATGTCCAGGTCAGCGCCGTCCGCGCTCTCGTCAACGGGGGAGTTAGCTCTTCGGGGTTCACGTTGTCGTCACGGACTTCCCACGTGGTTGTATGCAAACAAAAACAAAAGAGAGCAAGCCTTAATATCAGGCGGGTTTATGGCAATGAGGGAGGGGTTAGTGAGGGAGCACCAATATGCCGGGGACGTGAGGAGGTAGGGGGAAGCCAATCACCGAGACACGGGGGACTACCCAGTACGCAAGGCTATGGACGCCACCCACGCTCAACTGCCGCCCGGGAAGGAGGTAACCGCCCGTCTCCCAGACCCCGGAGTCGGTCACGAACCTGTTGGAGCCACGAACCTCCAGGTCCGTGGCTGGGCGCTTGGCGGGGAATGCCTCCTGGCTCCTCGTCGGTCTGTCCGGCGCCGAGGCGAGGTTCCTCCGTAGTCGTACTGTGTCCTCTGGATTCCGCTGGTCCTGAGAGTGTTTCCCTGTCTTCTCCACCGTTCGACTCTCTCTCTTCCTGTCGGAGGGTCCAACCTTTATGCGCCGTCGAATCCTGATCTGCGATGTCATCGGGGGCGGGGCCTGGCTGCAAGCTGGCTCCGGAGTTAAAGGGCCAGAAACCCGGGATATCCGGAGTCCTAGGGTCGTCAATGGCAACCTCAGCGTCCGGAAGCTGAAAACAAGAAAAGGGATCCGGCAAAGGTGAATCCCGAGGTCGCTCCAGGGGAGCGGGAGGGGACGAAACCCGACATACCCCTCCCCAAGAGTAGTCCCGGTCGGGGACATATGGCATTCGGGAGAGAAAGTCCGCATTAGAGTTGGCCGTGCCCTTCCTATGGCGGACCTCAAAAGTAAAGGGTTGGAGGGAAAGGAACCAGCGCATAACGCGGGGGTTGTTAGACTTATTCCGGCTCATCCATACCAACGGGGCATGGTCCGTATATAGCAGGAAACGGTTGCCCTCCAGATAATACTGCAGTTTTTCTACGACCCACTTCACTGCCAGGCATTTCTTCTCGATAACCGGGTATCTCTGCTCTCGGGGGAATAGTTTACGGCTAACGAAAAGGACGGGTCTCTCACTACCATCAGGTGTTACTTGGGATAGAACGGCTCCAATGCCGAGCTCAGAGGCGTCTGTTTGCAGGATGAATGGCTGACTGAAGTGTGGGGATACCAACACAGGCCCACTAGTAATCGCCGTCTTCAGTTTCTGTATGGCTTCTAACACCTGAGGGGAGGGATGTAGGACTGCGTCCCTGGGGGCGGTTTTCTTTAAGAGATCTGTCAAGGGTGCTGCTATCTCGGAGTACTGTGGGACAAACCGTCTATAGTACCCAAGGAGGCCTAGAAAAGCCCGGACGTCCTTCTTTGAAGTGGGAATCAGTGTTTCGGTTATAGCCTTGATCTTTTCTTTCTGTGGTTCGATACAACCGTTCCCTAGCAGGTACCCAAGGTATTTCACATGGTGAAATCCCACACGAGACTTCCGGGCGTTGATGTGTAGACCTGCGGCCTGCAACTCCTGCACTACTAGACGACAGTGTTCGAGGTGTTTCTCCCATGTGGGGCTGAAGATCACTATGTCGTCTAGGTAGGCAGAGGAGTAAGCTTGATGGGAACGCAAAACCTTATTCATCAAGCTCTGGAAGGTCGCGGGGGCACCGTGTAAACCAAAAGGCAAAACAGTGAACTCGAACAGACCGTCCGGGGTAGAAAAGGCAGTCTTTTCCTGATCACTGCTACGCAGGGGTACCTGCCAATACCCTTTGGTCAAATCCAGAGTGGTGATGTACCGGGCGTTCCCTAGTTTTTCTGTTAGCTCGTCTACTCTGGGCAAGGGATATGCGTCTAGTTTGGAGATGGCATTGACTTTCCTAAAGTCGATACAGAAACGGATAGAACCATCCGGCTTGGGTACGAGGACTATGGGGGAAGACCACTCGCTCTGTGATGGTCTGATTACACCCATTCGTAACATTTGACGTACTTCGTCTGATATGGCTGCCCGCCGGGCCGCCGGTAGTCTATAGGGCTTTTGTTTTACTACTTCGCCTGGTTTTGTCTCTATGTGGTGTTCCACCAGGCGGGTTTTTTCAGGACTGTCCGAGAAGAGGTTTTTGTGGGGGACAAAGAGGTCTAACAGGTCTGCGAGCCTGTCATTAGGTAGATCATCGTTGACCACTAGATGTTCAAGGGTACAGGGATAGGCTTCCTCTGGAAGGGATATCTGAATGTTCTGTGGAGGGGTCCCTATCCATTTTTTCAACAGGTTAATGTGATAAGACTGGGTTTTATGGGGACTGATCTGAAGACGATAGGTGGTTCTTCCTATGGTCCCTACCACTTTGTAGGGGCCCTTCCATTCGCTCTTTACTTTGGACAGAGAGGAAGGTAACAGAACCAAGGCCCAATCGTCTACCCGTAAGAAGCGCCATTTTTTTCCCTTATCATAATGGTGTCTCTGCTTCTCCTGACTCTTTTCTAGGTTCTTATGGGCAAGGTCTCGTAACTTACCGATCCTGGACTTCAAATGTAGGGAGTAATCTAGGAGGTCCTGGGTGTTGTTTTCTTCCTTTTCCCAGGTCTCTCTCGTCATCTCTAGCAGAGTTCGTGGTTGGCGACCATAGAGGAGCTCAAATGAAGAACATCCCAAGCTGCTCTGGGTCTGCCCTCGGATGACAAAGAGAGCCAGGGGAAGGAGACGGTCCCAGTTCTTCCCTTCACTCGCCAACATTTTCTTTAGGGTTAGTTTTAGTGAGCCGTTGTATCTCTCGACTAAGCCGTCTGTTTGTGGATGATAAACAGAAGTCTTAAGGTGTTTAACATCCAGTATCTTACAGACTTGGGACATTAGTTTGGAGACGAACGGCGTCCCTTGGTCCGTTAGTATCTGTTGGGGAAAACCCACCCGGGAGAAGTACTCCAGTAGTTTGTCCGCAATAATCGCGGTCGTAGGGGCCCTGAGGGGAAAAGCCTCGGGGAAGCGGGTACAATAATCAACCAATACCAAGACGTGTTGGTACCCCTTAGAGGATCGGGGTAGGGGACCTATGAGATCCATGCCTACGCGTTCAAAGGGGTGACCTATAATGGGCATTGGCTGTAGAGGAACAGGTGGGGGCCGGTAGGGGTTTTTTAGCTGACAGACGGAGCACTCCTGGCAGTACTTCTTTATCTGCGCATATATACCGGGCCAGTAGAAGAACCGCAGGATGTTCTCTGTTGTTTTCTGGGCGCCTACGTGTCCGGCTAACAGGTGTGAATGGGCAAAGAATAAGATTTGTTCCCTAAAGTCCGTGGGTACTAGGAGTTGGGGAGGCACGGTAGGACCAGCGGCCCTGTAGAGGAGGCCATTCTGAATCAGGAAAGTGGGATATGACGGGTTTCGGTCTGGAAGGATGTTTCTGGCCTCTTTCCAGGCATGGGAAAGGTTGGTATCATTTGACTGAGCCCAGCGAAAGTTTTTGTCGATCTTCCAGGGTTCCTGAGTCAACAGGGCCGGGACACTGTCCTCATTGACTGTCCTGCGTATAGTGTCCAGGAAGAGAAAAGAAATAAGGGTTGTCGGTACCCAATATTATGTCCTCAGGGAGACTAGACATGAGCCCTACGAAGACAGTCGAGGGACCCCTTTTCCCTTGGCAGTAAATGGGTACCCTAGCTGTGGGATAGACACGCACGTCTCCATGGACGCACCGTATCGCTACCTGTCCCCCAGGGATCCTTTGTTCAGGCCTAATCAAGTGCTGTCTAATCATTGACTGTCGACAACCTGAGTCTAAGAGAGCTATGACGGGGTGAGAGTTGACAGTGACACTTACGTAGAAGCAGCGCCCCATTTCAGCCGTGTACATAAGGTTGCGTGGCACGTAACTAATGTCCATGGGTTCATCCACTTTTCTTCTGGGACAGACCCTGGCGATGTGGCCCCATTCACCACATTCAAAACACTGGGGCTGTCGAGGAATAAGGGGCTCTGGTTTCATTGCTCTGACCCTCTCTGGTTCCTTGATAGGTCTGAGCGGTTGGCTTTTATTCCTTTTTCCGGTTCCCAGGACATGGCGCGGGGCTGTGCTCTGACAAAGGAGGTGGCCATCTCGACTGCTCTCTCCACGGTCAGGCCTGCATGCTGTCTCAACCATCTTTGGTTGGCGTATGGGAGGGCTTCCAGGAATTGTTCCAGTATGATCGAGTTCATGATATCCTCCTTTGTCTGATCAGTGGGTTTTAGCCATTTCTCAGCGGCCAGTTTGAGTTTAAAGAATAGGGTTTTTGGGCTATCACCGGGGGCTCCCTTTTCGCGACGGAACCTAAGGCGATAGGCCTCCGCATCCATACCTAGATGATCGAGTATCACAGCCTTTACTTCATCATAGGGGGTCACCCCACCCGCATTGGCCACCTGGTAGGCTGCTTGGGCTTCTCCCGTCAAGAGGGGTGCCAGGAAGAAAGGCCATTTTGACACAGGCCAGCCGGAGGCTCGAGCGGCTCGCTCGAAGTTCAACAAGAATGCATCCGGGTCATCGCCAGGGAGATACTTATGTAGGGACACTGCGGGGGCAGCCACTGAGGTCTTCGTGTGTTTATGAGTGGTCTCGGTCGTGGGGGCCTCCTCCGCGACGCGCAGGAGCGCATCCATCTGGGCCTTCATTTGGTCCCTAAAGGTATCCCTGTCCGCCTGGGCACTATTGAGCTGGCGCTCTACGGCCCACTCCAGCTTCTTCTGCCCTTCCACCAGGTGCTGAATTAGCGCCTCCATTTGTGTCCCTCAATGGAGTCTAGTGTGCCCGCATTCTCCACCATATGTCGCGGGATAAAGGAACTTGCGAGGCAGGAGGATATAGAGAAGGGAGTTTATTAGGTTAACAGAGGGTGTGGGGTAAATAGCAATGTCCAGGTCAGCGCCGTCCGCGCTCTCGTCAACGGGGGAGTTAGCTCTTCGGGGTTCACGTTGTCGTCACGGACTTCCCACGTGGTTGTATGCAAACAAAAACAAAAGAGAGCAAGCCTTAATATCAGGCGGTTTTATGGCAATGAGGGAGGGGTTAGTGAGGGAGCACCAATATGCCGGGGACGTGAGGAGGTAGGGGGAAGCCAATCACCGAGACACGGGGGACTACCCAGTACGCAAGGCTATGGACGCCACCCACGCTCAACTGCCGCCCGGGAAGGAGAGTAACCGCCCATCTCCCAGACCCCGGAGTCGGTCACGAACCTGTTGGAGCCACGAACCTCCAGGTCCGTGGCTGGGCGCTTGGCGGGGAATGCCTCCTGGCTCCTCGTCGGTCTGTCCGGCGCCGAGGTGAGGTTCCTCCGTAGTCGTACTGTGTCCTCTGGATTCCGCTGGTCCTGAGAGTGTTTCCCTGTCTTCTCCACCGTTCGACTCTCTCTCTTCCTGTCGGAGGGTCCAACCTTTATGCGCTGTCGAATCCTGATCTGCGATGTCATCGGGGGCGGGGCCTGGCTGCAAGCTGGCTCCGGAGTTAAAGGGCCACACCGGGATATCCGGAGTCCTAGGGTCGTCAATGGCAACCTCAGCGTCCGGAAGCTGAAAACAAGAAAAGGGATCCGGCAAAGGTGAATCCCGAGGTCGCTCCAGGGGAATGGGAGGGGACGAAACCCGACACTGGGCTACTCTGAACCTCTTCCACCACTCTGGGCTGGAAGATACCTGAGCCACTCCTCTTAGGGTCACTCCCAATGCCTCTTCAGAACCTCTAGTAACCACCCAGAGGTCTGCCTCCTGTGCAAGCTCCCTGGGATCAGAGAACTCACACTCCAACAGGTGTTGGCTCAACCCCAGAAAACAATTACTGAACATGTGCTCTCTGACAACCAGATTGAACAGCCCTTCAAAATCATTTGCTGTGCTACCCATCACCCAATCCTCCAGTGCATCACAACACACATCCACAAACTCCCCCCAAGACTGGTGAGACAGTTTTCTACTGCCCCTGAACCTCAACCTGTACCCCTCTTCCTGGGAACTAGGCACCATACTCTGGGATCTAGGAGTGACACTTCCTGCACTGGACTCCATATTGCTGCCCCCACTGGACCCCACCCTCACTGGTGAATCCAGACAACTAAAACTGTACTCGGGGGATAATCTACCCTCCAGAGCTAGTTTCTCCCTGACGAAGGCCCTCTCTGCCTCCGCCATCCTCTCCTGCGCTAAGACCCTCTCAGTCTCTACCTTTTTCTCTTCAAGGCCCAACGCCTTGAGACTCAACTCCTGGGCCAACAAGGCCTTTTCCTCCTCTAAGGCTAACTTCCTATTCTCCAACTCCAATTTCTGAGCCTCCATGTTCTCATGGCTCTCCTTCTGGAGCTTCTCTAAAGCCAGCTGATGCTCCCCTTCTTCCCTCCTATCCACCCACTCCTCTGGGGACAGAGAAAGGGATGTGGCACTCCCCCTGGCACCGGACCCAGCAAGGGACTCCCTATCTATGGGGTCCTCACTCTCTACTGGCGTCCCTGCCCTCCTCTTCAGACTCTTCAGGCCCTATCTCAAAACCACCACTTTGGTATGCAGAGGGATAATCAGACAGGTCCCCGCCACACGCTAAGGGTTCTCCCCTAAGGAGTGCTTCATAAAGTAAAAGCTTTCTGAGGATGTTACCCACTATTGGTATCCCCTCTCTCTGCAGAATTCCTCTAACTCCTCCCGGGTGTACTCCCAAAGGTCATCCTCATTATAGATTACTCCCATCTTGGCAGAATACACAACCACAGTGCAACACAAGAGACCTAGGCGTCTGAGCTGAAGCAGGAATACACAATTCAAAAATGACACTTTTAAGAAGAAATAAAACTCAGGAAAAATAATCCCTAAACATGTGATTTCTCTAAATGCAGAGTTTGTAGTGCAACCAGTTGTCGCTGTGGTACTGCGTAAACGCAAGTCCTATCCTCACCGCTCACAACTAATGTTAGAAATGGGATTTCTGGTTGGCTAGAGCTTGCGCCTAAGCCAGGCAGAAACCACCACTCTAGTCAGGGCAAGGGAGTTACACACTGAAGATAACCCCTGCTGACCCCCTTGGTAGCTTGGCACGAGCAGTCAGGCTTATCCCAGAGGCAATGTGTAAATCGTTTGCGCAACACACACATACAGCAGCAACACACTAGGCACACCACAAAAGAAACTCCACACAAGGTTATATGAAAATAGCCTTTGTATTATCCAAAACACACTAGAATCATAATCACACATGTACACTGTGCCAACTGGCACTAGGCAATATTTACAGGGGATTATATACAGGACAGGGCCAATCGGGCCACTGTCAGAACCTTTAGAAAGCACTAGTAGCACACATAAAACACAACCAGTGACTACTGGTAAAATACTGTACTTGGCAATATCTCTAGCAACATAAACGCATTATGTCTGCATCACATTAGGCATCAAACTCATATGCATAATCACATTAAGCAACCTCTGTAGGCATGAACACACTATGCAATAGGCATCATAAACATATTATGCAATAACTCACAATTAGGAGGGCACCTTAGTGACACTCCCCAGGTGCATACATCTCCTTAGGGCCTTGCGCCCTATCACCACCATAAAGCTGAACCCAGGCCAACTGCCCTTTCTAGGGGGCCCAATGCCCTTTGTCCATAATGTCAGGGCTTGTACTGGGGCCTTCCACTGGCCCTTTTGCTGCCAATGCAGCCAAAACCATGGCGGGCAATGCACTGGGGCAGGGGGTATGTATCTCACTCCCTCCTTGTTCCTCCAGAAAGGCTAGTTTTTCCTCTCCAGTTGCCTTTGAGATGCAGACACTATGTTTCGCCCTCTGTTCTCTGCTGCCTATGTATGCATTTTGACCATCTCCTGCCACGTTTGACTTACCAGTTAGTGAGGGTGGTCCGCGTTGCTCTGGATGATGTCTCCTCCCAGAAGATGCTGGGACCTCTGCTACTGTGGCTGTCTGTACTCTGGCTGAATGTGTAAATGGGTGAGAAGAGATACACATCAAAACATGGAAAATGTACATGTTGCACTTGTCAGACATTTCCTCGTATCTTCTGCATGCTAACAGTATTGTGAAGTACTGCCACGGCCGGTGCAGGTAGGAGCGGTGGGGTGTTGGTGATGTAATGGCATGGCAGGGTGGGAATTAAACAATGGATTCTGGGACTGACATTTTTAAATAAGGATTCTCTCACCTTCTGTTTTGTGATTTTGGAAGGGCCAGGGTGAGTTGTTTTTATGTTTATTTGGACTTATTTTCTCCATTCCGTTGTGTGTTGATTTGCCTCTGCACTGCACCCCCACCCCCTTACATTCTTGACTGACCCAGCCGTGTCTGGATTAGTGGAAGGGGCACTTTGACAATTGCTACTTAGCACTGTTCGGTATATACGGCTTCAGGCCTGGGCCTTTGTATTTCATAGTGTGAAAGGTATTTGCCATTTCTAATACAAAGGATTCTGGGACTTGTGGTGCAACATACAGAGAGAAACACATGAGCCTCTGACTGACTATATTTGTATATGGAATTTGGACAACTTCCTTACTCACAATGGCAGTGCGACACAGACATACATTTTGTATACTTGTTCTTGTCATCCCACTTACCTGGTGCCACGTTGCGGACATCACTCACAGGCAGCCCATGGAGCATGTGGGGGTGGATTGTAGTGAGGATATCCTCCTCTTGTGGGGTGAGACGGAGGCGGGATCGAGAGTGTGAGGCAGGGAGAACTCTGTTCAGCTGGATCCTGGAGTACTTCTCCTTTGCACTCATCTTTTCATCGTGCCACTTCCTCTTTATTTCACGGGCTGTGCGCACATCCTCCCCCAATGCTGTGACAGCAGTGGCTAACTGCTGCCAGAGAGCTGCTTTCTGTGTGCCACTGGTGCAGTAAGGTGGGAGACCATATAGGCGTTTGTGGTGCCTCACAACAAACTCCACAATCATGGTGGTCTCCTCAGTTGTGAAGTTCTTCTTCCTCCTCAGAATGTACATTTTGCAGTGGCGATGAACAGCAAAGCAAACAGGAACTCTCTGTGGCCAAAGCTGGGCCCTGAATGTGTGCTGCTTTTATGTGGTACTGGTTTTGCAGTTGGTCTTAATTGACTTCAGCTGGAGCATGGTGGGGGATGGTAGGCACTTGAAATGCTCAAAAGGGAGAAATTGCTGGCTTTCCGGGCCGGAGGCGGAGTTTCCGGCCCGGAGGCGGAGATTCCGAGGCGGAGATTCCGGGCCGGAGGCGGAGATTCCGCCATTGTGCCAGAATCTCCGCCACTGGGCCGGAAATTCAGGCCCAAGTGCGGACATAAAGTTAGGATGTGTAAGTTCATTCTGTGAATACCCATATGTGTAAGTTCATTCTGTGAATTCCCATATGTGTAAGTTCATTCTGTGAATACCCATATGTGTAAGTTCATTCTGTGAATACCCATATGTGTAAGTTCATTCTGTGAATTCCCATATGTGTAAGTTCATTCTGTGAATACCCATATGTGTAAGTTCATTCTGTGAATACCCATATGTGTAAGTTCAATCTGTGAATACCCAAATGTGTAAGTTCATTCTGTGAATACCAAAATTGTTGTAAGTTTAGGATTTTGACGTAAGTTAGTTCTGTGAATCAGGCCCGAAGTGTACTAGTATTATTTAATCTACACACAAAAAAGTGACTCAAGTCAATGTTTCCCTTGTTGTTTAATAACAAAATTGTACTTCTACTGCAGGCCGATCCATTGCATTTTTGAATATGGAATCTATTCTGGACTCACTTGGTACACTACAGAGTTGGAGACCATGATGATGATGACCATACTATACTCATCGCAGTCAGTCAGTAGGATCGGCGATGATTGATGGAATAACTCAGGGCGTTTCATAAAGTGGCCTAAAAGGTAAACAAGTCAACAACCACAACAGACCTACAGGTCTGTGTAGTGGTGGAGGCGAGTGTAGTGGTATGACTGACAGCGCTGCATTGATTTAGTTACTTAATTTGGAAAATGCTATGTTGCTCTATATATGTGCTCTGTCTGGCTCAAAATCTCAGCTAAGTGGAGGTTGGGTGGGCGCCGTGGGCCTGCTCTGTCCTGTTGTTGTTGTAGGTTACGCCTCTGAAAGTGTTCTTGTTGCACTCCTCCGTATGCATTTTTTTTCTCCTTGATTTTTCAATATCCCTTTTGTTTTTCCATCTACACTTACAGGCCGGCCTTTCCCCTGTGCTATACTGGGAAAAACAACTCACACTTACCTTACCAATCCGCATCCGCCAGGCAGGCAGTGGCACCCAAGAGATAGACGCGGATGGAGCGCCCATGGAAATGAGGATAGAGGAATGCCGAGATGCAACTCCCCAATTTGACTATGATAACATACAGTAACTTAGTATCATTCATCATCTTTTAATTGATTTGATAAATTTTTTCTCTTCAATAATTACGACTGTGTGTTGTTGTTTATTATGTTTGCTCTTAGTCTTTGCTTGTAATTGATCCCTACAGCTATTTTTTAATTTTCTTTGCTAGCTTTAAAAGGAAGCCCGGTACAACAGAAAATAAATAAAATGTATGTAATTTGGGTCTCTCTGAGGGCAGACAGGCAAGATAATTGCATAATAATAATTAATAATATACTGCTGCCCTGTACTGTCTACTATTCTAGTTAGTACTACTTATCATTAACCATCAAGTCATCATCATGCATGCATTTCCTTTTTCTCCTTCAACAGATTTATGAATATGATGGTCGTCTGCCAATATATGTTGTGTTATCCATGTGTAGTGTTTGTCTTTGTCAAACCTTTCCCTCAAATACCCCTTCCCAACCATTCATCAAACCCTAACCCTCTTCCCCCGGGCTGTGTGATATATATTGAGGTGTGACTAATAATTGATCACACACTTGCTGGGGCGGATGTGGTGAAAGCAACACTAATTCAAGGCAGGGCGAGGATCTTCCTCTGCTCTAAGTATATATATATATATATCGGCCACACTGGCAACCGATTAGATTGCCCAGTGCCCACCCATGCTCAGTAGTATTCGGTATTCTCTTTTTTTTCCGGAGAAACATAATTATATTCACCCATTATTAATTATTAATTGCCGTCATGGAATTATCATCCTTCCAGCACTAAGGTTACGCTTGTCCACTTCATAGGTCGAGTCAACTACTTCAGTTTGTTGTAACTTGTACTAGGCTATCCCTGCCACCATTATGTTTTATTTTACTTTAGCATTGTTTAATATCAATATCATTCATCATCACTTTCTTCTTTTTGGCAGTCTTCTTCTTCTGTACTTACTACTTACTGTACTTCTACTACTCATTCCCTAGTCTCCCTCAGGTGACTGAATTGTCTCATTTTCTTTTTTTGCAAATGCAACTGTCTACTACTGCTACCACCACCCACCATGGAACCTTAGGAAACCAAACCATCACCATGCAGCCATTGCTTCGCCTAAACATCAATCACAGGTAAGAGAAGAAGTGTGGGGGAGTCAATAATGTATATACTATGGAAATTAATTAAGTCACACACCCACATACTTCCGAGTACTACGAAGGGGTTTTAGTTGCAGAATGCATAGACTAGGAGGAGAGACTGACAGTAGTAGGACAAGTGAGGGTACTGCATCTATCTGTCGGTGTGTTACACTATTGGCAGATTTCAAAAACTGGCTGCGGCCCTGCAGCAAAAGGAGGAAACAAAAACAAACAAGGTGACGTAAAAGAGTAACCCCCCCAGAAAAGATTTGCATCATATGTATTGGAAAACTATAAATTTATTACCCTAACAAATATAAACTAGAAGAAAAACCCACAACACCTGACCCACCCCTCTCCCTAACCCCAACCAATGTCCAGTAAATTAAATAAATGTCTGTGTCCAAGTTCAAGAAAAAGTAAACCCCAAGGTTCCCCAACTAGTCCCAACATTTCACCCACCAAAAAAAAGATTAAAAAGGGGGCAAGAGTCAAAGACTGAGGTCAATGATGATGACGTCTAGCGGCTGTGGTGCCGGCTAGTTCTCTCCAGGACCTCGTCCAGCTTGGCCTCCAGACGCGCCACCCTGAGGAGCACGCGGCACCGAAAGTTCCTGCAGGAACAACAGGGGTGGGCAGCAGTAAATGTTGATGATGGGCGGCGGGCGGCTGCCAGAACATGGCGCCGTACCACCGGAGGCACGAGGGGTGGGGCTGGCTGGGCCCCGGGGCATTGGAGGAAGAAGCTGCAGCTGCCGCCTTCTCCTCCTCCGCCAGGGCAACCAGCCGGCGATATTCATCCCGGATGGCCTCCAGCTTCCTTTGCCGGGCTCTGGCCGCCAACTCCTGCCTAGTGGTTTGGGAAGGAGTAGCTATATCAAGAAAGGAAAAAAAGAGAACTGTAACCAATACTCTTAGCAAAACAGTAAGACAAAATTAAATTACACACATAAAAATTGTAGTGGCACAGTAGTAGCAGTAGAACTAGCAGCTGTGGTATCCTCTCCTCCTCACTTCACTTCCTCTGCCCCTAAGATTTGGATGTGATGATTATACTTTCAGGCACTATGGAGTAGAGTAGAAGTATTCTTTTTCTCTCTCTTGTTTAGCACAATTAATCTTGTAGGCATGCCAGCTCAGTCAGCTTGTGCCCTAGACAGACATACTCGTGTCGCAGACTTATGTTCTTTACTACTGTCTGGATGTGGGGAAGCTGTACTACACAATTATATATTTCCATTACGGCCATACTCTGTTAAATCAATGGCAAATGCTCAGACAATTTCACTTTCACCCTGACTACACTACTGCAATAAGGCACATGGTGATGGTTAATGATGACATGCTTATGGATGATGAGAAACAACGGCACGACATCATGTCACTCACGTGATGATGATGATGACATACTGAGTGATTTGTAAGTACTAGTTACCATGCAGCCGATAGGCCACCCATGGCTGACACAGGGAGAGGACTGGAGCGAAAGTGGGCCTCAGAGTCGGAGGGAGGCGATTAAGGGTAGGGTAAATAATAGTCATGCACAATATATATGTTGTGCTTGCAAACTACTGAGAGTCAAGGGAGTATTCCATTCTGAAATACAAGTACAACGTCAAACCTTTGAATCAGAAACCTTGCAAAAAAACAGTCCTTGTTCTTCCCAGGGCTTGTTTTTTCATTTACATTCAGTGCATTGCTCTTCTAGCATTATTATTATTTTATTCTTAATCTTCTTCACCCTTGGCTTTGGTACTCTGGCACGGTTTAATTTTCTTTTACATTCTCTTCATCCAGTCTGACTCTGTTTTCACCTACTATATGATACCATCCAGGCATCCATCCATCCAAACATGGCTATCATAAACCGGCTTTCACCGACAACATACATTTGTCATAGATATAACCTACCACCACCCATGCCATGCGTCCTTGCTTGCCTTAGAGTTTGACCCCTGAAACCCCCCCGGAGGATTCCTTTCACCCATACAGTTTCACCCACCCAGACAGGCATCCTTTCTGCTTTCTCTTTCACCTTTCACCCATCCTTCAACTATCCATGCATCCTATTCCTATCATCTTCATCTGCCACCTATGCATCCCGGGGCCCCTTCCTTCACTCATGCATCCTTCTCTGCCAGTCATACATGTTGTCTGACTGTTTGTCTTCGTCATAAAACTGTCTTTGCTGAGTTGAAGATAGAATATGCCATTAGTTACTCAACCCCCACCGCTAATGCTAATGTTTAAGTAAAGAGTGTCTTCTTCAACTGTTCAGTGTTCCAACAACTTAGCCTCAGCAGAAGTACCGTATACTAGTACTGAGTGTACACCCTTGCAGCGAGTGTATGTATTCATCATTCTCAATAAGTAAGGAATATGACTTACCACCGACTGCCACTGCTGCTGGCTCACCCCCTGTGGCTGCCGCATCCGCTCCCTCCGGAGTGGCATGGTGGCCCTCACCGCTGGCCCCGGCACTGGTGGTCGGTATGCCTGCAAAAAAATCTTAATTTTGTTTGATGCCATATACGCCTGCCCTATTTATTTTTTTCATTAGCAAGATTGAAAATACATAATTAATAATACATATACACCACACACATCACTATCTACAATTCAGATACTAGAGTACAGTAGACCGTATGTCCTATCAAAAATAACTAAATAATATCCGGTTGGGCATTTTGTTGGTGGCAATTTTTTAAAAGCCTCTCAAGAAGAGGACAACCCATAGGACTGTACTCAGTGACTAGAGCTATTGGTGCATCTCATTTTTTGAAAAGAAGAAAGAGTGGCCAACTGGGCAGACATGAGGTCTCTCTTAGTTGGAAAATAATGGTGCCGTCCTCCTACTCGTCATACTTCCTTCCAGCCACGGTGCACAGTAACAGTTGTTCAGTGTTCACCATCAATTGATGCTACTAAAAAAAGTACTAGGCCTGGATTAGAAAAAGTAAAATACACCACTTTGGGGTGTCCTGTCCAACGTGAGTGACCACCATTACTGATTGAGCATGATGAGACAGTAAAAGAAACTAAAGCCTTCTCATCTCACAATTCACAAACCTGCGGATATACCTTACTTGGGCATGCAATCTGCCCAGCACATTAGTGCTACTAGTAGTAGTAAGGAGTCCTTACTAGTATTAGTAGTAGCCTAGGACCAATGGGTTCTCTTGAGTCTTACAGTACCACTTCTAGGCAATCCACATAAGGGGAGAGAGAAAGCTCAGTGAAACCCAGAAGAAAGCAAGCTACAGACAGTCTGTCTAAAACAGAGTCAGAGCAGAGGTTAGTCAGATGCAGTCTGATTTGATGTAACAAAAAAAACACACTAGAAGAAACAATGTTAGTAGTAGTACTAGTACTTAGTAGTAGGTAATGGTTAATGGAGCAAAAACATGAATTTAGAAACAGATAGATTGAAGAGAATTTTGGAAAAATTAAAATTAGGAAATGGAAATAATAGAGCGGTAAAAGTTAGGGAAATATTAATATATTACAACACCAGGAGGACTTACTGGGGCCAGCAGCAGAGCCATCTGCGCCTGAGGCCGCTTCCTGCAGCTCCTGGGAGGCCCCTCCAGCTCCCGCACCCGCCGCACTGCCAGCTGCCCCAGTCTTCTTGCCCCTGGATGCTGATCATGTAAAGAGACAAAAAATTATTTGTGTTAAATATATAAATATAATTGGTAACAAAAAAACACTCCAATCAGCGGCTGACCAAGGTTCAGCACATCAAATCCCAAATATTTGTAAGTAGTAAGGGTCTTGTGCAACCACTTCCAGAGCTTGCCGCAATTCAGCTCCACTGGAGACCAGATACGAAACTTTGTACAGAAGGGAAGGTGCACCAAAATAAAGTCAATTTTCTCCAAGTAAATCCAGAAAATATCTTTATTGTTGTTGATATTTAAAAATGGACATCAGCCTCAGCCAACACGTTTCATTCCACAGACGGAACTTCATCAGGGCTGGAAACATATATATAAACAAAATGTAAATCACAACGTCCACAATAAAATTACACAATTACAAAACAAACATCAAAATAATACATACAAATTCAATAACATAAAAATATAAAAACGACCCAAAACTAAAAACTTAGACAACGCATATATGGGACACCATATAGCAAAAAAAAGTATATATACACAATTAAACAATGTCACAATGATACTACACTTAACATAAGTTATATATTTATTTATTTTTTTTAAAAAGAGAAATTATAGCCACCTAGATATACCAAAAATTATGCCATACACAGTGCACTGTACATTTATACATATTAATGTTTATATTAAAAACCAATTAGTAACGAAAAAAGGAGAAAGAGAAGGGGAGAGAGGGGAAGGCAGGCAATGAGAAGTGGGAAAGACAGTACAAATGCTGAAGGGAGACAGGTACAGAAAAACAAGCTGAAAATTAAGTTTGTAGGAAGTTAAAATCTAGATAACCGTCCAGGTGAATCATAATATGAACGGTGATTGGATAACCATCCAAAACCCCAAGGATATCAGTACAACAGGCCATAAATCTCACCTCATACGATAAGTAATGGCAAATTGTGCCCGCACTCGAGAACTAAGGATGTCTCAAAGGGTATTGATAAAGTACGTCCAACAATCTAGCAAAAGGAATAGCTGAGTATTAGCCACAATTGAAAATAGGTGGTGCATATCAAATAAGCAAATACCAGAACACCTCAAAACTGAGGCAACTTATAAAAGCAGTCTTACCTGAACAGTAGGCTGCTTGCGAATAGAAGTTCAGACAAATCCGTCTTTAACCAGGTACACACCACAATACGGATAGTAATGAAAATAGCAAGTAGAGCAGCCAGTATCCTAGTAAAGTGGGACATATATTATACTTACACATATATGACGAGAGATATATGTCACAAGCGTATATATAGCCCAATTAGACAGTTACAACCGGCATATATGCTGTACGCGCTAAAAAATATCATAATGGCAAGAGTCCACAGAGATCAAACCACTACTCAACACTATATCATAATGCATAGCGTTGTGGTCGGTTAAATTAAAATGACAACCAGGACTTTAAATAGGATAGAAATATACAGAGTTCCGCTCTTAAATATAAGAAAGATACAGTATTCCCAATTGTCAAAAAAGTGGTCAGTATTAAATACAAGTCCGTAATGCTGGTATTAGTTAGCAAAAAACGACGATCGCAAAAGTTATTAAAATAGGGTCCTAAACGTCAAGGATTTGAGGCGTAACAGGTAGGATAAACCCCACATCGCCGAGACTTAATTGCAGAGCTACGCGACAAAAGGGAATAAATTACACGTTCTAGTGCTAGCGTGCAAGCAATCTAAAATTCAATGTCAAGTCACACACTCATAATGGGCCAAAGACTTCACTCATTTTTTTTTTTTTTTTAAACTTATTTTTATTAAGTTTTTTACAATAACAATAACACGAATATTTTATCCGTCAAGGCTGATCATGGGCATTGCATTCGCATTTGAACAAAATATTCCCAAAAAACATAAAAAACATCATCTCACATCCCCCCCCCCAACATAGGCACAGACTAACATTTGTATACATGCTCCGCATTTATCACCCATGCGGTCTCAGTGATACTTATCCATTCGGATACATTTTAGCATATAAGCAACACGTACATGGATTGTATTGTACTATCTAATGCAGTTTCTACATTATCTGATAACATTTACGGTCCTGAACTATACGTCCTGTCACTATTCTTGTAAATCTTTGGTTACAAACTCCTCCATCATTGCATTCCAATCCAGGGAGATCGGTACTTTTCGCAACCCTTTCTGTTCTTCTCTGTATTTCTGCTCCCTCTGCCCTTCCCCATCGCACCATCTCATTATACCAGTCCAACAAGTTGGGCGGCCTGGTAGCCTTCCACCTCATGGTCACATTCCTCTTCGCTAAAATCAATGCAAGGTTCACAAATCTGCGGTTGGGATCTCCCTTTTTTTGCTTGGGTCCTAGACCTAGTATGCAACAGTCTAGTGACCGAATGTTCCCGGTCGGTGCCACACTATTCACTAGTTCTTGCACCTTTGACCAATAATACAGTAATCTCGGGCAATCCCACAACATATGTAGTAAACCGGCACTTGGGGACTGGCAGCGGGGACAATCACCTGATACCTCCGGAACATTCTGCTAAGCTTGTGGGGGGTTAAATACGCACGGTGCACAATCATGAGCTGTATAAATTAGAATTTCGGGTTCCTAGAGATCTTACTTGGGTGCTCCACCACTATCTCCCATTCCTTATCTGTGAGTGTGCGGCCAATATCCGCTTCCCATCGAGCACGAGTCAGCTGCAGCGAAATAGAGGTGTGTGTGCGGATACCCCGATACAGCCATTTCGTTAGATGACTGCCATTACCTATCAAATACTGCATATGTGTGAGTGCATGGGTCTGCGGCTCATCGCCCCTTGGGGCCCAAACCATTTTGATATAGCGAGAAATGTGTGCATGCAGCAGAAACAGTCTATCTGATACCCCCTTTTCCCGCACAAATGTGTCATGGTTCATCAATGTGCCATCAGCAAACAAGTCGCCTATCGTGGACACTCCCGCCTCTGCCCATATCTCTATGTGTCTCAGTGTCACCCTTCCCGATGAAAGTGCAAGGCCCAACAGGGGTATATTGGGGGCGTAGGGCACCGTTATTTTAGTATAACGCGTGGCCCTCTTCCAGTACTGTAGTGCTGTCCGCAAAAGTGGAGACGCTGACATCGGGGTTTTGCTGCCTGGGAGCAGCAATACATGTAGTTCCCCACGTTCCCAAGCTTGGGACGTCATGGATATTTCTCTCAAGTTACGGCCCGTTATCCAATATGCCAGCCACTGTAATTGGCCTGCATAGCAATAAACTCTCATGTCAGGGACTCCCATACCCCCTTGCTTCGTAGCTAGTTGTAGCTTGGCGAGCCCTATACGCCTACGTCCCGAGCCCCATATTAATTCAACCAGGAGGGTGTCCAGTAATTTAAACGTTTGCAGTGGAATCATAATGGGCAAATTAACAAAATAATATAGTAATCTTGGTAGCATCACCATTTTGGCTATGGCTATCCGCCCAGCTACCGATATCGGCAGGGAAGTCCAGAACCTTATTTGCTGTCGAAGTGAGCTTATAGAGCGAGTCAAATTGCCATCCAAAATATCCTCCACATCCCGATAAATCTGAATACCTAAATATTTAAAAGTAACCGATGCAGTCTGGAACTTCCAGCAACCAAATTGAATTGGTTCAGTTCTGGCTACGTCATTAAAAAAGAAGGCGTAAGACTTGTCCTCATTTATTGTTAGGCCCGAGAGTTTTTGAAACACCGAGAAAAGCTCTGGCATGGGGTCGTATACTTCGTCCATATTTGCAATAAATAAGATAAGGTCATCGGCGTATGCCGAAACCACATGCATCTCCCCATTTATACGTATCCCCTTGTGTCCTGCCATTACACGCAATTGTTGTAGTAGCGGTTCCAGCGCTAAAATGAATAGTAAGGGCGAGAGCGGGCAGCCCTGTCTAGTACCCCTCGCTACCCGGTATTGGCGTGAAATGTGTGTCCCCGTGCGGGCCCTAGCCGTTGGATTCGTATATAATAGTCTCACCCAGTTCGTGTATTCCGGTGGAATCCCAAATCTAGGCAACGCCGCCAGCATATAATCCCAGTGTAACGAGTCGAATGCTTGCCTCAGATCCAGAGAAATGCAGCCCCGCGGATCAGCGTTCGTAGGCACCTGCGACATTACCATATGGAGCCTCCGGATATTGAGTGCCGTACTCCTATTTGGTACAAACCCAAACTGGTCAGTGTGTATTAGTTTGGGGGAATATTGTAATAGTCTTGTTGCTAGCAGTTTACTCAGAATCTTGTAATCCGTATTAAGGAGCGACAGGGGTCTATAACTCGCCATATCTCTGCTGTCTCTTCCCGGTTTTAGCAAGGATATCACTGTTGCCTGTACAGTAGTGAGGGGGAGTGAGCCATCATCTAGCGCTACTCTATACAATTCCAGTAGTCGGGGAATTAACAACTCAGAGTACATCGCATAAAATTCAATGGGTAAGCCGTCATTACCTGGCGACTTATTACGGGGGAGGGCATTAATCGCCGTTTTTATTTCCATGTGTGTGATCGGCTTCTTTAAGTCTACTGCTTGGCCTTCGTTTAGTGTAGGGAACTGCAATCCCTCAAAGAACGCCTCGTATGCCCCTTCCTCTACCCGTTCCGGTGACGTATACAGCCGTTCGTAGTACTGCTGAAAAGCGGCATTAATTTCCAATTGTGTGTGTTTCACCTCATCGCCAGGGACATCTATTTCCAAAATGGGAGACACTGGTGGTGCATCTTTGATAATCCTAGCAAGTAAAGGGCCCGCTCTATCCGCATTCACATGCTGCTTCTGTGTATATAATCTGTAATCCAGAGCTCGGAGGTCTTCCAATAATTCTGCGTGTACTATGTGCAGGTCTTGTAACTCTGTTTTGCTCGTGTCATTTGTTACCGCTTCCTGTTCCAGTTTGCCCAGCCTATTCTCTACATCCGTAAGCCTGCCAAGGAGTGCTGCACGGACACCCACTTTTGTGCTAATCGCCACCCCCTTATTACCGTTTTAAAGGCGTCCCACTCAAGCTGTCGAGTGCTCGCTGTATTTTTATTTTCATTAAAATAATGGGTTATGGCCGTGGAAAGGGTATTGCGGAACACGGAGTCTTCCAGTAGTATCGGGCTTAACTTCCATGACGGGATTGGTGTCGGGACCTTCCCCCACAATAATGTGGCCTCTACCGGGTTATGGTCTGAGTACGTTTTGGCCAAATGTGTGGTGTCCATAACAGTGTCGAGTAGCGTCCGTGAGCAAAAAATCCTGTCTATACGGGTGTGTAGGCTATGGGGGCGGAGAAGAAGGAGTATTCTTTGCCTACTGGGTGTTTCTCCCTCCAAATGTCTCCCACTCCCCAACCTTCTGCCCATGCCTGAAGCGCTTCTGTTTGTTTCCTACATCCCGTCCCTTGTAGGGGTAGGTGCGATCTGTCCAGGGCTAGATCCAGCACTGCATTGAAATCTCCACCTAAAATCCATGGGTACCTTTCCCATCCCACCAAAGCCGTACTAAGAATTGCCAGAAATTTGTCTTGTTCCGTGTTCGGGGCATAGATACTCCCTACTACTATGTGTTCTCCGTCCAACAAGCCATGCAACAGCACATATCGCCCATTCGAGTCTGCCTTTTGTTCTATAAGTTTGAAAGGGATGCCATTCCTGAACCATACTGCCGCCCCTCTGGCAAACGCCGAATAAGAAGTAAAAAACAGTTGTCCCCTCCATTTCTTAAGAAGCTTAGCGGCTTCCGCCTGTACTAGATGTGTTTCTTGTAAAAAGGCTATCTGTGTCTTCCTACGGTTTAATTGTGCCAAGATTCTATGCCTTTTGTGTATCGACCCCATACCTCTAACGTTCCAGGACGTATATTTATATCTATTAGGTTGCGCCATCAGGTTGCCAAACATACAAACTGAGCATCACTGAATTACCCGCACACTGAGCGCCCTGTCTATCACATGTAGTCGAGCCTATAAACCCCAATAAACTTTTCAATACTAGGTTCCCCCACACAACAAAGGAGAACCAAACCAACAAAGAAAACACAGAAAGAACTCCATTGTTTCCATAACGAAATGCAGTTGCCTGAGGGGTCGTGGCCACCACCCGTCTCAGAACATCTACCATGTAAGACTCAATAAGTCAATGATCTTAGAGCCCCCTCCCACCCTATTTTGTACATCCATTATCATTGTAGACAACTCAGCCAACCAATACTTCAAAATTGTCTATATAATCACATAATTGGCATATTCAGCATATATTATAGGCACATAGATACTCATCTGACAGTCCTTGACAACCACAGGATATAGGCCCTGCCATCACCCCAGATAATCATTGTCCGTTTGAGGGGTGACCAGGGGAAACAGTGCCAAGCTAGAGTCCGAGTCAGATTGTGCATTCACATCTTCCGAAGAGTCTATAGTTTCCGCCACCAATTGTGCATCATGAGCCACTAGCGCTACTGCCATCAGGATTGCGTCCTTTTGGCTGTCCGAGATCTGTTCTTGTGACAGGTGTCCTCCTCGATCGGTACCATCTTGGTGTCCCTTGTCAGTTCTTTCTCTTCTCAGTCTTTGCGATTTTGGTTGCTGTCGTCGTGTGGACTGCGAGGAATGTTGTGAGCCTGGTGGTGACATAGTAATGTCCAGCCAGTCCGCTGCTTCTACCGGGCTGTCAAAGAACAGGGCTTTTTGATCGTGGAGAACCTTGAGGCGAGCCGGGAATAATAGGGCGTATTTCAATTGGTGCAGCCGAAGTTTCCTTTGGACGTCTTGGAAAGTAGCCCTCGCTCTTTGTACTGTCAAAGTAAAATCCGGGTAAAGTGAAATTGTTTTATTCTCAAATGTTATCGGGGCTTTCTCTCGTGCTGCCCGTAAGATCGTGTCCCTATCTTTATAATTCAAGATCCGCGCTATTATTGGCCGGGGTGGCGCCCCAGGGAGGGGAGGTCGAGACGGGACTCTGTGAGCGCGTTCGACACTAAAATGTTCAGTTAGCCCCGTCGTAGCTACTTGTTCACGTAGCCAATGCTCGACAAATTGTGTTGGATGGGCCCCTTCACTTCTCTCCGGTACTCCCAGAATGCGCACATTATTGCGCCTAGAGCGTCCTTCTGCATCGTCCACACGGTCCTGGAGACCTTTCAATTGGCGCTGCAGTTGTTCTATTTGGGAGGAGTGTGTCGCCTGTTGGGGTACGAGATCATCAAGTACCATCCTGTTATTTTTAACTTTATCCGCCAGTTTCGTGTGATCAGCCTTCAAGAGAGTAAAACTGGTAGTCAGTGTACTTATTTGCGTTTCCATAATGGCTCTGGAGTCTCGTATTTCTTGTAATATTAAGTCCAGCTTGCCTTCAGTACTGGTGGGCTCCGGGGCGGAATCACGTCCGAGTTCGGATTGCGCATCTGTGTATCCGGTACTGTTCCCGATGGGCCGTCAGGGGTGGGGGTTCCGATTGTTTTGTTCTGGGGCGCCCCATATCCTCCAAAGGGTCAGAAACAGTATATGTCTCAATTCTCACCTCCCAGCACCACTTGTAGGATGTTAGTAGATAGTCCACAGTACCTGCACAAGGTTAGATCTCGTGGTAGACAGCGTCACACTATCTGGCCCCCAATGCTGTCATCATACCAATGCGCTTCAGTATCTTCCCGGTCAGTCTAGATCTCCAGCGGCACAATCCACTTTCATCACACGCAGATACTGGTACCAGCACTCCTCATGCAGGTGGGGCACATAACACAGTGACTCCCAGACCGGCTCTTCTCCACGTTACCATGTGCCCCTGGGCAGACAGCCACACAGAGAGAGGCGTGTGAGCAACCGCAGAGGGAAGTGTCAGACTGTCCGTGTGGATCTTTTCGTAGGCACTGTTTCTCTATACCACGCTCAGCGAGTTAAGTCCTGCTATCCGGCATGTTATCAGTAGCATCCCCAGCAAACTGCCAATCGACATCTCCTGATGTTGCCCTAGGTCATACACACTCCCCAGGTCTCCTCTTTCAGGTCACTCTCAGCAGTTATGGCATCCACTGCCCCGCAATGCACAGCCTCAGTTTTGCCTCTGCGCACCCCTCACCTCTAAAGTGGGCCCATTTCCGGTAGGTTGCCCTCAGAGCCAGTCTGCCAGGCCTTCGTCTGGCCGTCTTACCTCAGCTGACTCAGGCAGGGGCAATCCAGATCCGAGCCGCATGCATGTCCCCTGCGCCTCCGTCAACAATCGGGGGTCGGTCACCTCCGTGCAGCCGCCATCTTGGACCGGGACCCAGTCTGGTTCAGATACTGTTAATGAGATCTAGGGCGGCCGTAACGAGCTCAACAAGCAGCCGCTTTGCAAGGGGGAAGGCGGTCGCGTTCTCCGCCCGCAGTCCGTATGGCCGATTCTGACCGCAAGGTTCTCGCTGCACCTCCGTGGCACTTCGCAGTTTTCTGCATCGACGCCAGCTCAGTCCTCTGCAGCGCCCGCTCATACAGAGCGATATCGAGCCTCAAACTGCCCGATTTTCGGGTCGTAGGGGTCTACAGACCTTCCGATTCATGAAACGCCTTGTGGGAAGCGTCGGTGAGCCCATGTCCAGCGGATAAATGCCACGGTGTCAGGGTGGGTTACGGAGCTCTCTTATCTCACGTCCGCCATGTTCGGCGGTTGGCCACGCCCCCCCAAAGACTTCACTCATAATGCGCGTATACAGTATATTGGGAATACTGTATCTTTCTTATATTTAAGAGCGGAACTCTGTATATTTCTATCCTATTTAAAGTCCTGGTTGTCATTTTAATTTAACCGACCCCAACGCTATGCATATATACGCTTGTGACATATATCTCTCGTCATATATGTGTAAGTATAATATATGTCCCACTTTACTAGGATACTGGCTGCTCTACTTGCTATTTTCATTACTATCCGTATTGTGGTGTGTACCTGGTTAAAGACGGATTTGTCTGAACTTCTATTCGCAAGCAGCCTACTGTTCAGGTAAGACTGCTTTTATAAGTTGCCTCAGTTTTGAGGTGTTCTGGTTTTTGCTTATTTGATATGCACCACCTATTTTCAATTGTGGCTAATACTCAGCTATTCCTTTTGCTAGATTGTTTGGACGTACTTTATCAATACCCTTTGAGACATCCTTAGTTCTCGAGTGCGGGCACATTTTGCCATTACTTATCGTATGAGGTGAGATTTATGGCCTGTTGTACTGATATCCTTGGGGTTTTGGATGGTTATCCAATCACCGTTCATATTATGATTCACCTGGATGGTTATCTAGATTTTAACTTCCTACAAACTTAATTTTCAGCTTGTTTTTCTGTACCTGTCTCCCTTCAGCATTTGTACTGTCTTTCCCACTTCTCATTGCCTGCCTTCTCCTCTCTCCCCTTCTCTTTCTCCTTTTTTCGTTACTAATTGGTTTTTAATATAAACATTAATATGTATAAATGTACAGTGCACTGTGTATGGCATAATTTTTGGTATATCTAGGTGGCTATAATTTCTCTTTTAAAAAAAAAAGAAATATATAACTTATGTTAAGTGTAGTATCATTGTGGCATTGTTTAATTGTGTATATATACTTTTTGTGCTATATGGTGTCCCATATATGCGTTGTCTAAGTTTTTAGTTTTGGGTCGTTTTTATATTTTTATGTTATTGAATTTGTATGTATTATGTTGATGTTTGTTTTGTAATTGTGTAATTTTATTGTGGACGTTGTGATTTACGTTTTGTTTATATATATGTTTCCAGCCCTGATGAAGTTCTGTCTGTGGAACGAAACGCGTTGGCTGAGGCTGATGTCCATTTTTCACTATCAACAACAATAAAGATATTTTCTGGATTTACTTGGAGAAAATTGACTTTATTTTGGTGCACCTTCCCTTCTGTACAAAATATAAATATAATTGCTCTAAAAATATTTTTAGACAGGAAACGGCAATTGCAATAACATTGACCTATGCTAAATCAATCAGATCGACTTATTTGACTAGTAGTAGTCGACTAGTATGTATCGCAGTCGAGTACCATCCGATCATTATTATTCCAAAGTTCAATTCCGATACCTGAATCCTAAACATACCTAGCCCGCCTATTCCTGACTTTGGAATGAATTGCAAAAAAATTATATTTGCTTCTAAGTTCCGATCTCATTCCCAATCATCTCTCAGTCTCAACTCCAACAACCCCCTTTACGGGCCAATTACTAAGTCTGCATTTATTCTTCTTAATGCATAGATGGACACATGCATATTGCATACACCAAATTGGTTGGTTGCTATTCACTCACTATAAGAACTACAAAAGGTTCTACTAGGACTGAAGTCATGTGAGAGGACGCGTCACGAAGCAGGCCGCTAAATTACCAAATAATACTAACTAACTAACTACTACCACTATCTTAGTAACAGGATACAGGACAGCCTGACAGGACAAAGGAAAGGACTGGAGTCTTTCCTATGTGGATTACCTACCTAACTTAAATTCTCTAACCTCTCTTACATAACCAGCCCAAGTGAGCGCAAACACAAACAAGTACAATTAGTTAGTGGCGCCGAGCACCTGTCTGGAAGTAACAATCACATAATATAAGTTTTTAAACATAAGTTACCTGCATGTAGCAGAGGCAGCATGTTAGCTATTTGCGACAAAAATAATATTCGCAATAATACAGAACAGAAGAACACAAAATAGTAATATAAATAGCTACTCACCAAGCCCCGGGACCTCAACACCTAGCAGGTCCAGCAGGTCATGCTCCCGGTCCAGGATATCGGACCACCGGTGCGTCAATTGGTTATGGGTGCGCCGGAACCCAGAGCAGCGAAACACTGCCCGGCGCACTCATGCCCACCGCCGGTGACGCTCCTGGAGCCCGTACCCGGTCCCAGGCCTCCCGCCTGCTGCCAGGGTTAAGGGGAGGTGGCGCTGGATAAAAAAAACCAGTGCGGCCACCTCTGCCTCACTGAATAAGGCCTGTTCCTGCACCGCTTGTGGGCGCCGCCTTCCACAAGGAATGCGATCGCGGCTCTCACTCCGAGCCCTCCTCTTAGTCTTCCCCTGGCCCTTTGCCATGGTTCTGGGTAGGCGGGGGGCGGAAAAGAATAGGTAGGAACTAAGAAAGTAAGTAAAAGAAATGAAAAAAGCGAGTAATAGAAAAAGAGTGAAAAACGCAGTAAAAAACACACAAAAAGTAGGAAAAACGCAAAATATACAATCAGGAATAGAGAGGGATAGATAATAAATAAAAAAGATTTTTTTAAAAGTTTCTAGAAACAAAGGATTGAAAAGATATAGGGAGGATAGAAAACAGGCCACTTAACCATAGCAAAAAGTGAAAAACAAGATGGCCGCGTCCATTGGCGACCGCGACGTTAAGTTCGCACGATATTTCCCTCCGAGCACGCAAAAAGCATCCCCGAACACGCAATACGCTTTCCCGAACAGGAAAAACGCATCGCGAACGGGCAGAACAAGCAACTCCACGTACTTGCGGAACTCCGCTTAGCTTGTGGAGTTTTTATGCGGCTTCGCGGAATTCCGGGTAGCGCGACTACGCGAACTCCGCCCAGGGTTAATACTCTTCCCATTGCACTCCTTCCCTTAAATTCAAACTTATTCTCCATAAAGCCTTTGATGGAAATGGCTTCACCAATGTACCCTTTGGGGGAAATGTCACTAATGGTGAGGAACACATCAGGCCAATGCTCATTAAAAATGCAAAAGGGTATAATAGTAAACATGAAACCCGGATCCACCATCAATTCTACAGCAACCCCTTTCACTAAGAAGGTTGCTTTATGTCTTTGTAATTTGTTCACAGGTCCGTTCTCCACACACAATATGTCAGGTGCAACATGATCTTCATCAACAAAAGCGACTCTGTTTCTTGAGAAATCTTTACAAACTCTGCTTAAATGACCTTTTTCCCCACATTTTCTGCAGATTATGTCCCTAGCATAACATCCCACATAATCCGCAGCGTGACTCATACTGCCACACCTATAACAGCAATTAAATTTGCTTCTGTTATCCCCCACTGGTTTAGGTCTATATTTGGCTGAACTAGGTCTGCCATCACTCTTTTGCTTTTGTTTGTGCTCACTGTCTATTTGGTTATCCTTCTTGCCAACAACATTTACAGTGTCTTCTTTTTTTGACTCTAAATTGTGCATTTCTCTCATACATTTATCAGATTCTTCTACAATTTTAGCAATAGAAATGGCCTCTAGCAAAGTAGGTTTTCTAACGGCCCACAGCTTCTCTTGCATTCTCTTGTTTTTACATTGCACAATTAGCTGGTCTCTGATCATCTGATCAGTCATATGACCAAAGTCACATTTAAGTGCCAGTTTTCGTAAACGTGTGATCATTTGATCCACTGTTTCTTTTTCCTTTTGCGGTAAGGAATAAAACTTGTGATGTTGCATTACAATGTTGACTTGTTTACCAAAGTACTTTCCAAGTCTGTTCTTTGCCTCAACATATGGGTTATCAATAGGCTCACCATCAGCTCCCATAACCTCAGGTAAGAACTTAAACACGTGTTGGCCATCTTTTCCTAATGAGTTTAACAGCAGAGGTTTTTTTCTTGTAGCTTTAAATCTCAGTCCATCAATGGCTTCAATATAGTTTTCAAAAATGCCAATCCACTCTTCCCATTCTATAGATGGCGCCTCGCCTTCTGCTAAAAAGATGGGGGCGGTGAAACCATTTGACTAGCTGCCATGCCGTTGTAAAACTGGGCTACCAAAATAGGCGAAAATGAGGCGTAAAGATGAGATGTGGTGAACGACAATACAACAGAAAGTAGTAGATTTGGTGTGCAAATCACTGTATTGATCTGCACTGGATTGTGAGGCAGGAGTGTGCAGATCACTGGAGAAAATGAGGCATAAAATGAAATACGGAGAAACGCACATACAACATATAATTGTGGACCTGGTGTGCAAATCACCGTATTGATCTGCACTGGATTGTAAGGCAGAAGTGTGCAGATCACTGTGTTGTGAAAGAAGTGAAGAAGATACTAAGCGTAGGTGTTCAGATCACCGTGTCGATCTGCAGAGATTATGAGCCAAAGTGTGCAAATCACTGAGTATGCACTGTGTTGTGGTAGAGGTAAATGTAAGATTGGTCTGCAGATCACCGTATTTATCTGCAGAAAGATTAAAGGTATACGCGTGTGACGAATACACAAAGAAAAATCAGCACGGGAAGATAATAACGTCGGTTGAGCAGATCAGCGTAAGGAGACAGGAAAAAATACACCTAAGATGGCATCACGTCAACGTGTACCTGTTGACGTTGATGAGTATAGCGTAGCTCTGTGCCTTCGACGCGTAGAGGATCTTGTGGTGACGCTGTTGCCAGGGAACACGATTTGACGGATCGGGAGCCGGGGGGCTCAATTACGAGAAACAGCGCGAGCGTATAACCGATCTGAAATAAAGTAAAAACCACAGTACCTGATCCTTTTTTGACAGACGGTTCTGGGCAAAACACAGAAATCTGACCCAGCAATGACACAGAGAACAGCAAGCAGATCAGAGCGCCGATGTAGTCGAAGCTAAGGAACGCCGTGGATTCGGTCCCCGCGGTTTAAGAGGGCAGGCAATCGTCACCAAAATGTTGAAGTAGAGAAGAACGATGACAGGAGCCTTGAAGTCTGGAAGGTAGGTTTATTAAAGCTCTTCAACACCGATGCGGATCCCAGCCTGTTTCATCTCACAACCGTCTCTCGAAGAATGCCTGGCATCCTTGGAATGCCAACAGTATTCCACGGAAACCACAGCTACCCCACGAGACACGTTGGCACAAAGCGAAGAGGCTAAATACACATCACAACACTTTTCTTTTGCACCTGCGGCCTTACCTGGCTCCAAGGAGGGTGCCGGTACTGTTGCAGTGCCTCGCCAGTGGCCCCGTACTCTCAGCTCTCTGTGTTGGCCTTGGGCCAGGTCCGATGCCTTCCGTGGCCCTTCTGCCGGCGCCTGAAACGTACTAGTCGAGACATTAATCCCCCCTCCCCCCCCCCTCCCGGTCCTGTTCCTCATCTCTTAACTCGGCCTCTTCAAGGCTTTCTTCTTCAAAATCAAAATCCTCTTGCCCCAACTCTTGGGGCCACTCTCTGTATACGTCTGTCCTCCGGGCCCTACCGGACCCACATCTCACTGCCCCTGGAGGGGCCTACTGTACCCGCTGGTACTCCTCCGGCACCCCTACCCATGGGCGCTGAGGCGAAGTGAGGGAGGAGCCCAGAACGGCGCACCTGATTCTAACGGGGGAGCCTGTCACGGCTAGCATAAGTAGGCCCAGAACGACCTTGGTGGCCCCAACGCCTGGCGGATCTCGGTGGATCTCTGATTGGAATCTGGAGTGCCCTTATAAGTCCCTAGTATATGGTATACTATGTACCCAGGGCATAGGTACCTCAGAGGCCTACCAGGGGCTGCAGCATGTATTGTGCCACCCCTGGAAGGCCATCCAAACTGACACCACAGGTCTGCTACTGCAGCCTGGGTAAGGTGGTGCATGCACCCCTTACTGTGATATAGGCTACCTATATCACTATATACATACACACATATAAACCTATAAGTCACTCCTATGGCAGGCCTTATCAATCCTGAAGGCAGAGTGCGTGGTTCCTATGTGAGAGGGTGCCCCTGCATGAGCAGGGCCCCTCTGCAGCGTTCGGAGACCCTTCTCTGATGCTGTTTGTAGTGCAGCCTGACCATATACTCTTAAGCGCATTATAATCTCGCGTTAAATGCTAACTTTGGGATGGCTGCACCGAAACATGTCGTGTTTGGTGTCAAACATCTTGGAATACTACCCCCCCGCCAATTCTGGCGGCGGGGGTAGCATTCCACCCTTCTAGAGGGAGAGACATGTTAACCCTGGCTTGCCCGGTAACTTCTTTCTAAAGCCCTGGCATCACAAAATGGATGCTCCTGCCACAGACACAAGTCTGGCCTCCTGCTGCTGGCCGAAACTCCGGCAGGGGAGGCCTGGACAATATGTTTCCTGTCGCAGGGAGGTGTAACCACCTCCCCAGACAGGATAATGTGTATTGGGGCTGGGCGGGAGCACTCTTGGGTGCTTTGAAGTCCTGCACTGGGGGCACATTTGGTGTCCCTGTGCATACCCCAGTTCAAACCGGATCAGGGGCTTCCAGCCCCTGCTTTGGCGCGAACTGGACAAAGGGAAAGGGGTGTAGCCACCCCTCTGCCCTGACCCACCCATAGGTGGGGCCACAGAGTAAGTCCAACCCCTAAACTTAGTATAAGTATAGGAACCCAGTCCTTAGGACTTGAGATTATCCCTCGACGAAACTCTGACACAGAATCCTGGACCTTCGACGCTCTACTTAAAGATTAGAGGACAGAAGAATCTCCCTTGGGGTCAAGGAGTGACTCCCCTGCTTGGCAGGCACCAAAGAAGCAATTGTCCGGTCTGCATCGCTGAAGCTCCCGTCGGACGCCGAAGTCTTTGCATCACCAGAGGTGGATTTCCAGACTTCCCCGAGGCTGCCCTGAGTCCCCAGCAAAGCTGAGGCCCGTAGCTGTCGTGGGTAACGTGGAACCGTGACCCCTGGACACCGCACGCATTTGCAAGTGCATCCTCTTCTGGGTCTCCCACGAAGTCGTGCTTTGGGCTCCGAGTAGCCCTAGCCTCCAGCACCAACTGCACCGAAGATCACTGGCCTCCACTCCACGAGTGTCCTGTGAGCCAGCTCCACGTGCACCGTCTCGAGGCTCCTTCGCGGTCGCTAGCCCGTTGGCTAGTAGCACTTCACGAAAGCCAATCTTTTTCTACTTGGGCTCCCTGGTTGCTCCAGGCTTGCCCTCACTTACCCTTGCTGGGTGAGTTCCTCAGACCTTGCTGGTCTGCACAATCGTCAATCTTCATCTTCATCGAGACTTGCCGTTGCCAAGGCTTGTTGGGTCCAATCCGGTCGCCGACACCTCAGCACTCGACAGACATCGTGTACCAGCCCGAATCCTGCTCCTGGTCGCCGACAACGCCTCCTGGACCTCGTGGCTGAAGAGTCAAGACGACCATCAACCTACCTGAAGCACTCGACATAGGTGGGCATCTGCTCATCGCCTTCCTGGTCACTGGCTAGTGACCCAGACTCTGTCCTCTCTGCTTTCAGGTTCTTCAGATCTCCGATCCACCTTTGGATCCACCCGGACACTTTTCACTTGGTCGCCAGCAGCACTTTGCAGCAGATCGCCATTCAAATCGACGACGAAACCCGACCCCGAAAGACACCTATGCACCCGGCTTCCCTGGGTGAGGTAACAAGAGTACTCCGATGCTCCCGTGGGTAGAGACTCTAGAACGACCTAGTTCTCAAAGGGTTTGCTCCAAGTCCTTCTTTAAGTGTCCCTTTTCTTTAAATTCCCGACCGCGACTTTCTCCATAGAAGTTAACGGCGATTCGCGGCTGTGTTACTACACTGCACGCGTCCCCCGTGGGTCCCCTGTGTCACTACCTTGGGTGGTTCCTTGTGGTCCAAGCACTTCTAGAGGCTCTAGGCCTAGTGTCTAGCTCAGGCGTGGTTCTTATACCACTTTATTGGTATATGGTTTGGTACGCCCCTAGGGCCCAAACGTGTATTTGTGCTATTACTGTGTTTAAATAACTTATAACTTATGTACTTCGAACTCTAGCCTCATAAAGAGACTAGAGGGGTGTGTTTAGTAATAAATACATATATTTTGAATATATACCTGGTGTGGTGCTCTTTCATTTGGTCACTCAAGAGATTATAGACTGGTAAAACAAGCTGCTTTACATTCCTTCAAGACTTAGCCTGAAGGCTGCTCTCCATAGCTACCACTAGGATAGCTTTCAATAAAGGTTGTCTTTAACCTATCTCCAATAAGGGGTTGTTTGGACTGGTGCAAGGTGCCCACTATAATTAGTGGACAGCATATGCCAGGCCAACTTCTCACACATGCTAAGATTTGTTGAGTTGCCTACGTTTGGTTCGATCCTCGCGGCATTTGTACAGCCGGTGCGTATCGAGAATCGGTATGCACAGGGCCAAGGTTTTGTTTATGGAGGGCTGGCACTATCAGTATAATGTGCCCTGGTGGCTGGTGTGTTTTGGCTGCTGCATGTTGCTGGGTCCCTAGGCACTTGTGAGATGCGGGAATGAGGCATTGTGGCTTAATGGCGAAGGTTCTACTCTAACTCATGGGTAGGGCGTTCTATTCCTGCGGTCCAAGGGTTCCACGCGCTCAGCCATAATGTTGGTTTCATTGCAGTGTCAATTTGGACTACGTTATTTGATCCTGAATGTGATACCGCTGTTTGTTTTCAAAGAATTGGGGCTTGTTATTAGTTGACGTCTTCCCTACAAGGAAGGAATGCGTGATCAGTGCTCTGGCTGAGTGCTTGGTCTTACTAGGTTTAAGGTTTTTGAGCTCCAGGGCTGCCGACTCCTGCAGCGCTGGGCATTAGTGGTGAATCTGTAGCGTGCCCATAACATGCGCCCAGTGGGGCTTAACATGAGGGATTTAGTTTGTGGGGGCCGCGTGCGTCGCCCCTGCCTACTTTCTCTGGTGGGATTGTGGCTAGGCCGGATGGTCCGATGTGTCCCCTCACCCCCACCTGGACCCCCGTTGTCCCGGGCGGACCGCTCTGCGGGCATCACCAGGACCCTGGGCAAGCCCATTGTGGGTGAGGCCACGCGAGTGCGCCACCGAAAAAATTATGAAGCAGGCAAGTTGCAGGGGTTTCAAAATGTGATTATGTTATATTGTTTTCAGGTGGTCGTGGTGCTAGTTTTCAAGCTTTCCTGTCTATGCACACCAGATAGTGCCTTTAAGGGCTAGACCGCCAGGGCTCGGGCTTGCCTAGCAGGTGCACTGCTCGGTGACATACACCTGAGAGGTTCTCTCCCAATCAGGCTGGGCCCAGCGCTTCCAGGTGCAGTAGTTACGGTGCAGCTGTTGTGCGCCGGTAAAGGGGGTGCTTTCATGAGCAGGTCCTTGCTTTTACACTTATCAAGCCAGTTGATTGTGGTTTCCATTCCAGACATACCAACAAGGTCTTTCGCACCACTGAACGGCAAGAGAAACAGACGATTGGCCACAGGGCCTCGTGGCATTTGTAAGTCAGTAAGTAGACAGTCCAGTCTCCAGACACAGTGGGAGATAGGAGGTTGGATGGTTGGTGCGACGTATGTCGCTGTCTGGTTCTGTTAAACTTTTTTCATTTTCCAGATAGCTACTCGGACGCCAGGTAGACGGTTGCATCGGGCTCGGACAGCTTCTGGTCGCGATTAGGACATAGGTAAACCCTCTTCCTCCCTCATAGGTATGCGTTATTATGGAGGGGCCTCTTTTGCCTTGCCCCCCCACCCACACTGGGGCAGGCACGGACTCGAAACCAGTAGTCTCCTAACCCCCCACCGTTTTTAGTACAGCAAGGTAGTGAGTCCCCTCAGCTTCAAGCACGGGTCCCCGCTTTGACAACTACCCACAGTGATGAGGCCACACAGGGTAAGCCAGGTCGCTCGCAGTTGGGAGTAGGCTGGGGAACCAGGCGCAAGTGCCCAGATTAGCGCCTGCAAAACCTGTCATACATGTTAACCGGTGCTTATCTCTCACACTTCAGAATCTTCGGAATACGCGTCAGCAGGCAGCGTTGGTCTTGAATCAAGGGAGAAAGTAAGTATTGGCGAACGTTGGGGTGAAGGGACACTCACTGGGGCTGCACCAGTTACCGGATCCCCTCGGATCAGCGGCGTAGTGACATTGGGGACCATCCTTTCACGTTTGTCTATCCCTGCAGGGCCTGCTGAGAGGTTTCTGCACGACAGGCCAAGGGCATGGATAGCCAAGGATCACCCCCTCTGTTTTCCCAAATCACCACGGTCGATGATTCCCAACCTGGCACGTCGCAGGAGGCAGTCTGGGCGAACTTCATGGAAATGGCGAGGGCCAAAGGAGTAGAGTGGGCAAAAGGCATCCTTCACTCGCGTGATCCAGAAGATTCCGGGGTAGTTTCGGACCTACCAGGAGCAGCCCGGGCAGGACCAGTGGAGTCTGGATCTGTGAGGCCTAAACAGGCTCGCCGGCCCACGAACAAGGAGTTCCCTGCTGAGCCCCCCGCACCGAAAGTCAGAGTCACTTCCCCACACCATGAAGCAGTGCCCGTGGCGGTACCGGCATGCTCTGTGAACCCAACCGCAGCCAGCGGTGATAACATGGACAAAATGGGTAAGATAATGGACTCTATGTTGAGCATTATGGTGGACTTCCAAACACGTTTTGCTAAACCTGGGCCTCTACTCCTTCCAGTGGCCCCTGCTCCTGTGGGGGGAGGGGCCAATCAATTTCACGGGAATGGGGTGACCAGGTCAGCGGCGCAGGCACACAAAGACTAGCGGGCTCATCCACCACCGAAGCAGCCCCAGCGACACAGCCAGAAAAGCAGTTGCAGTCAACACAAGCGCAGGTCCCCAGCAGCGCCGCAGCCAGCAGCAGCCCCCTGCCAACGAGCGGGCAACCCTTGCCTCCACCCACCCCCCCAGGTACTCCCAGCAGGCAGTCCGGGTCCCAGTGCGCCAGGCGGGTTAACGGCCCCGCCGGTCAATCCCCAGGAGGTCCGCACTCCCACCGTGCTGATTGAGGCAGCCATAGTGCCCCCTTTGGCAGCAGCGCTGCCACCTCTGGTATCAGTCGCGCCCTTAGTATCGGGACGCTGCTCCCTTGCATGGCAGGTGCCGCTAGCGGCTAAAGAGGGGATCTGGAGGCGGGAATTCGTGGACATTTTCACTCTACTGATGCACGGGTTGGATGGGCTGGATACTAGGAAGATGGGGGGGGGGAGGAAGATGAGGAGAAGAAAGTGAAATACCAGGCCTGACCTGAGAAAACCATCGAGAACTGGTTGGAGGCTTTCTCCATACTGTCAGCGGTGGTTATGGAAAAATATGCAGAGCAGGGTCCCGCGTTGGGTCAATACTCCCGTTCCATACACAATGAGGCCAAAAAGTCGGGTGGGATCGGGTGGTACAATTATGACCGAGAATTCAGGAAGAAAATGGCCATGTGCCCAGAGCTGGGATGGGACATGATGAGGTCCAGCTCTGGATGGAACACATGGGTAGGTTTGCCCCGTACCATAAGGACAACCCGACCAAGAGTCAGAAAGGGCAGGCCACTTCCAAGGGACAGGGCCAGTCAGGGAAGCGCTTCTTCAGACAGCCCTTTCGGGGGGCACAGGGAGGTAATGGCCAGAAACGGGGTGGTAAACGGTTTAATGCTGGCACATGCAGGTTGTTCAACGCAGGGTCTTGCTCTTGGGGGAAGGCATGCAAGTTTGCCCACAGCTGCAGCAAGTGCGGGGCCCATCACCCCCAGCAGTGTCTTGCAGTGTCAAGTGGGAGGGTCCCCCCACACCCTCCAGTAGACAGGACAGTTAGCCAGCATCACGTAG
The DNA here is from genome assembly GCA_963921515.1 of Calotriton arnoldi. Classification (NCBI taxonomy): domain Eukaryota; kingdom Metazoa; phylum Chordata; class Amphibia; order Caudata; family Salamandridae; genus Calotriton; species Calotriton arnoldi. The sequence goes on from CAWUFW010000282.1 coordinate 3,682,627, forward strand.
CGAGCACATCCCTGCCCACCCTGTCTCTCCGCCCCCCCCCCCTTGCACACCATCATCCGACGGCCTGGGCCCACTCCCTGATACTTCCCCAGCCAGGGATTTCGCTGCTAAAGGCCCCTCGCCAATAATCATTGACAACCTCCTCCCTCCGCTCAGGGCCTACCCCAATACTAAAGACAGCACGCTCTTGTCTGATGGATTCATCGATGGATTCAGGATCCCATACCTAGGCCCACTAGGTTGTAGGGACGCAAATAACCTCAGGTCAGCAAAGGAACTCCCATAAGTGGTACAAGAGAAGGTTATGAAGGAAGCAGCCTTGGGTAGGGTGGCATTGCCATTCGCCCAGCCCCCACTAGACAACTTTTTGGTTTCCCCTTTGGGGTGGTCCCTAAAAAAGATCCAGGGTCTTTCCGTTTGATCCACCACCTGTCTTACCCTGAGGGCAATTCGGTGAACCACTGACTTGAGGACGGAACATGTTCTGTTTCTTACTGTTCGTTTGATGTAGCGGTCGACATGGTGAGGAGAGCAGGTAAAGGGGCCTGGTTGGCTAAGGAGGACATTGAGTCGGCCTTCCGCCTGCTTCCGGTCCACCCAGAGAGTCACCACCTGCTGGGTTTCAAGTGGCAGGGACGCTTTTTCTTCGACAGATGTATGCCTATGGGTTGCGCGGTGTCCTGCGCGTACTTTGAGGCCTTTAGCTGTTTTCTACAATGGGCACTCACTTGGTCACACAGCATAGAAGGAGTAACGCACTACTTGGATTACTTCCTATTCATTGGGGGAACAGGGACACAGGACGGCAGCAAGGCATTGCGGTGCTTCCAGGAGCTAACTGGGCGCCTGGGAAGATTGAGGGTCCGGCGCAGGTTCTCACTTTTCTGGGCATTGAGCTTGACACAGTTGAGGGCATGTCCAGGCTTCCGGCAGTAAAGGTGCAGGCCTTGTGCCAGGATATCCAGGCTGTCTTGGGTAAGGACAGGGCTACCCTGGGTGTCATCCAGAGTCTTTTAGGTAAACTAAATTTCGCAGCCAGGGTGAACCCAGCAGGCAGAGTTTTTGCAAGGAGACTAGCCAGAGCCACAACAAATGTGAAAAAGAAGCATCACATGGTCAGACTGAGTAAAGGTTTGAGGGAGGACTTACTAATGTGGTACGAGTTTTAGTTGAAGTTCAATGGTACTGTGATTTGGAGATCACCTTGGGCGGGTAGGCCAGAACTTTGCCTAGTCACTGATGCGTCAGGCAGGGAGGGCTTTGGTGCAATAATGGGCAGTGAGTGGTGTGCCGAAAAGTGGCCGATTGCTTGGCACAAGAAGAAGATCACAGCGAATGTCACTGTACTTGAGTTGTTTCCGATAGTGGCTGCCCTGCACTTATGGCCGGAGGCTCTAGCATCCAGAAGAGTCCTATTCTGGTCAGACAACATGGCAGTGGTGCAGGCCATCAACGGGCAGACAGCTAAGTTCCCCCTGGTTCTTTGCTTGCTAAGGGAGCTAGTCAGGGTTTGTCTGCGCTGCAATGTGGAGTTCAGGGCGTGACACATTGAGGGTGTCAAGAACGTGGCAGCTTACGCTCTCTCTCGTTTTCAGTGGCTCTGTTTCCGGGAGGCCTGGCCACGAGTGAGAGTGGAGATGACCCCCTTCCTGGCACACCTCTGGCATATTCTACGGTGGAACAGCGCCTAAGGAAAATGGGTGAACTTTCCCTCTCACCTGGGACCAGGAAGTGGTACAAGGCCTATGTCAGCACTTTTCTAAACATAACGGGTGCGCGGGGGCAGGATTCGACCCCCTTGGAGAACAGGGTTCAATCGTTTGTACTATGGGCTAAGGAACAGGGGAAGAGCCATTCGTGGGTCACTGGTCACTTGGCAGCTGTAAGTCACAATGCAAAACTCATGGGTTTGCAGGATCCAGCCAAGGCCTTTCTCATTCGGGCTGCTCTTAAGGGGTGGGCCAGAGAAGAGATCAAGGTACCAGACAACAGGGCACCCATCGATTTCAACACACTGCAGGGCATGTTAGAGGCTGTTGGCAAGGCCACCAATTCTTACTTCGAGGCCAGTCTCTTTGCAGCAGCATTTTGCCAGGCATTTTTTGGGGCATTTCGGATAAGCGAACTAGTGGCTAGATCCAAAATAGATACGTCAGGTGACGCCTTATGCAGCCAGTATGTCCATCTGATGAGTCACTCCCTAGTAATACGCATTAGAAAGTCCAAAACTGACCAGGCAGGGAGAGGGGCAGACGTAGTTTTACTGCCGCTGGGGGACAGATGGTACTGCCCGGTCGCTCGGGTCAACGATTATTTAGCTGTCCACCCCAAAGCAGCAGGCTATTTTTAGAATTGGGGCGGCCACAGCGGCCTTCAAAGTTGGCTTGTCACCGGAGCGCATAAAAAAGGTGAGGCGCTGGGAGTCTCGTTGTTAGGAGCGCTACATCCTCCCGTGAGGGGTTCAACAGGCTCTAGGGGTTAGCTAGGCACCAGCGGAAGGATAGGCTACGTGGTATCATTATGCTGTTATGTTTATTGTATAGTTTTGTGTGCAGTGTGATATGGTTTGTTACTATACTTGCAGTGTGTAATATGTAGCATCATTAAAATAGTGTGTGAAAATTCGCATCCATTTATTTTGCCAGGGTTCAAGGTGTGGGTGATCGGCCACTCGTGCGTCGCCAGGTTGGCACAATGGGCGGAACACAGGACCGGGAAGCACAGGTTTTCCCAGACACAGATTGTCTGGCTGGGGTACCCTGGCATGAGATGGCTTCCTACCCAACAAACTGCAGCAGAGACTGGCAAGGGGGGGAGGCCCCCCTAGCATCCTGGTCATCCATCTTGGAGGCAACGAACTCACGGTTATGGACAGAGGGGCGCTGTTGCAGGCTATGAAGGCAGATATGGGCGAAATCAGCAAATACATTGGCCAATGCGAGTTATGGTGGTCAGAAATAGTCCCGCGTAGGGTTTGGCAGGGTGCTAAATCATGTGAGGCTGTTGAACATTCCCGGAAAAGGATGAACAGCGCTATGCGCAAGTTCACAGACCAAAGGGGCTTTGGCTTCATCAGGCACAGGCTTATTCAGGTGAGCACCAAAGGTTATTTTGATGAGGACGGGTGCACTTGTCACAGGTGGGCATGGATCTGTTCTTACTGGACATTAGCGAGGCCCTGGAAATAGCAGGTTGCAAGTGAGGAAATTGGCAGTCTTGGTGGGGGGCTCTGGAGGTAACGGGGGCCACCTCCAGATCTTTGGCCGAGTTACAGGGCGATCCGGAGACAGAAGGGTACCTCTTCAGGAGCACAAAAGGGGTGCCAGTGCCAAATCCCAGGAGTTCTTATGGCAGGTCCCTGGAAGAAAATCGTCAGCGCCCCGCTAGTCCTGAGGGCGGTTGTAAGCCTGAACAACCGGGGGCTGGCCTTGCAACGCTCCGCCCAAAAGGGGCGTGAGTAAGATGGTGGACCACTGGTCCACGGGATCCAAGGGAGGGGGATCCCATCATAATTAGTAGCACTGATTAGATCGGCCACAGTGCAATTTGGCTCATCAGGCGGGCAGGGCAGCGTAGGTCAGTCACCGCTGCCTGCCCTTGGATCGCCCGTAAGATAACCCACCATGTTGCATACTTTGTATGGAATAAACCTGCAGCAATCTTTTCCCAACCAAAAATTGTGTTGTGTTTTATTTATTGCATCATGCATGTTCTTGGCAAGGGGTGGGGAGTGTTGCCTATATAGGCACTAAGAACCCATGAGTGTGAGATAAACTAGCAGGGAGTGCATGGTTGTAGGGCATTTGTCAAGAGACATTTCAATTAATTGCTTGCCTCATCACAAGTTCACAACCCTATGGGACTCGACCTTCCATCTTGACTTGCCCAGTGGATCACTCCTCTGCTTCAATACTGTATGCTCCCCTATTTACCATTGGTGTAACCTTTGACGCTTGTGTAATTTTCTAGTTCTATTGTAAAGTCCCGTGACACCTCTGGGTAATGTCCTCGCTGTATTAAACTGCATAAGTATAAATAAAATAAAGATGGTAGTGGATGAGAGTCATCAGGTGGAATCAGCACAAGAAAGCCATGTCATTTGCCAGCGCCAGCAGTGGGCGTTTAAGAAAGAACTTTGGCCCTCAGCACTTATATTTTACAAATTACACACTGCTGCCACGATGCCAGTGAGCTCGGTACTGAAGGTAACTGGAGCGCTGCCGGTCTATTTATGGAACAACAATAAATCCGAGATTTACTTAGACTAAGCAGCTATAGATGCACGTCCTCACTTATATAGAACCCCTACGACTGTCACCGCATGGTAGAATCACACTGGCACCTGCAGAAGAAAACGAAGGCATAAAATATTGTAGCCACCACAAGACAAATAACCATACTCGAACCTTTTTTCCCCCCAGGTATGTTTTAACTTTAAGAAACAACATGCGCCTTGACTGTGGGATTACTTAGAAGAGCGGCAAGCTCGCTCTGGGCAGTGTAGTTCCTAGCAATTCTGCTGTACCCTGCCAGCTGCTCCTTACTGTAGGCCAGTGGACTACAACTCCCATGTTGCTTGGTGGCGCTGCAGGAGGCTGCATCCCGGAGCGCTTGTCAGTGTCTGGCAGACGTCACAGTGTGTGATAGGGAGCGTGTGAGCCGGGGATCGCCCTGTGTGCAGCACCCGCAGGTGAGAGCTCAGGTGCGCCTGTGCCTTGTGTGCGTGTTTAAGCCCAGTCTCCATGCGCTGCTAGCACCCCCGCTTTAAGGGCTCTCAGTATCCGCCTGCTCTAACTTTTGATAGACATACGTACATGTGCCCTCCTTGCTGAATGGGAGATGCCAGCAATGTTATCCCTTCATTATATTTTTTCTGTTATTCTATTGCGTATCTGTAACTATTGTGGATTGTGGTTGCCATCCTGTATTTGGCTGAAGTAATGCACTTCCAGTATTTGTTTCCAGCCACCCTTGGCACAGTGTGTGGCCAGCTCCGACTCCCAAGTGGACTACAATAGGTAGTGCCTTTAATGGGCAGGAACTCTCCGAAACTCGGTACCAGCGCTACTTTAATTTGTAAGGAATATTACGTGCACTTTTCAGCACTGTTACAATACCTTTAATAGGAGAGCACGTACACGTTTCAGGAGCAAACATGCCCTGGACAGTGAGTAGCAAGCACTTCTAAATATCCATTTAAAACAGTTCTTAAAACAAGTATGTTTGAATGCCTGCACCAGATCCCACTGAAGTGTGGTGTACATAGCGAGGTGGGCATCACTTCTGCTTTGAATGGCCACAGGTGATCTTCTAGGCTGTGTGAGCTTTAAATAAGACCATGGGTGAGCCTTCTACCACTGTGGGCATTGGCCAGGAGCGTAACTGCCACTGGTGCAGCAGGTGCAATGGCACTGGGGCCCAGAGGCCCACTGAACCCTAATAATTGCTGTATTTTATAATTCAAGCAGCAACCACAGCGCCCATTTCCTTCCATGCACTACGGCCTATGACACGCAGACTATGCCCATAGGCATTCTCCAAATGCCCGATGAAGCAGGGGCCCTTCCTCTGTGACATTACCGGAAGTGGTCCCACCTGTGGGTATATGGCACTGAGGAAGCCTCTGAGCAGGTGGTAAATAAAATAGTATTTAAATCCTTAGGGCGAAAAAAACAAAGTCCTTACAACACTGTTGAGAAACATGCCATAGAACATTTAAGCAGCTGACATTAACATCTCTCTTATGAATATCCGCAACTTATTTGCAAATAGAATTTTCTGCATCAAATTTCAAAGTTGGACATATTCTCAAACACAATCAGTGCTAATTTAAATGCAGCATATATTTGAAATGAGAAACTGCTGAAAAAATGTATCCCCAGTTGATTTATTAAACAATATAATGGCCTACTTTTTGTGTTCATTTAAGAGGGCAACAATATTTATATTAAGAGAGTGGGTCTCAACCTTTTGACTTCTGGGGACCCCCACTGAATCATAACTGGTATCCAGGGACCCCTCCCACTGAGTCATTACTGGAAGCCGGGGACCCCGGCCTGTGCATTGTCAATGATTTGAACCGCAAAACAAAACACAAACAATGCAGAAAAAAGCATTCATCAAACAAATACACAAATTATGACGCGTTTTATTTAATTCGCACACACATATAAATACATTTAAAAAAATAATGCAGAGGTTGGAGCTTTTCTAAATTCAATTGAGGCCCCTCATCGTCCATACTATATTCTGTTTAGTGAACATTCAATGCTCCCACGAATCAATCTGAGGATATTAATTTAATTTTTAGCCTCCAATTTCAAATGCCTTCACATTTACAGTAAATTTTTTCAGCTGTACATTTAGCTTCTTTATTCATATGCACTTTTAATATTATGTCCCCTGAGGAGAATAAGCAGACCCCCTGGGGTCCCCCGGGCCACAGGTTGGAACCCACTGGATTAGGAAGATGAGAACATAAATGGTGATCTTGCATACTTTGAAGTGCATCAGATACTTATTGATGATTGCAGTGAAGCTCAAAGCAGCTTTCATCAGTATCTGTCAGAAATCAACAACATATCTCAGACGAGCATTTTCTTCTTTAGGTTTCTCAATGCTGGACAAATGCTCTCTCTTAGATGTACTCCTGTTGTTATAATTCCACGTAGAATGAATTTTGATGAACTGTGGATCGTTGAATAAAGTTATCTGCAATTGCCTCACGAACCAACTCAATTGCCTCATGTTCGTGTCCGTGTAGGAGGGCAGCAGAGTTCAGTCTAGTTTGCTCCATGGTTAAACACAGAGAGGTCTTGATGCGTCACAGGCAAGAAAATGAACGTTCCGATGTGCATGAGAAAACTAGGATAGTCACTGTCATTCCAACAACACGTACTACTTCAGGAAGAAGAGTGCACCAATGCAGATCTTTTTCACCCTGCAGTGCTCCAACCACGTTTTGAAAAGAGGTGACATTAATTCCCTCCTGTTTTGTAATGCTTAAAAACATGTCACGGTGGAGCTCTAAACTGCTTTTATCAAAGTCTCTCTAATAGAAATCCGCTACATATTTGCATTTTCTGTAACAAACTTCTCAATGCTGGACATATGATCACTCATAGTTGTATTGAAGCGTTCTGATAAGGCTACCACTGTGCTGTCAGTTCATAGTAATTTTGTCTGTAACTTTCTTCTTGAGACTCTATTTAATGGTTCATCTCCTCATGTGTTCCAGATGGTGTAGAAGTGTTCTATGCCTTTTGAGTTCTTCCCTGTCCAAGTTCCTCACTGAAACAGACGCTACAGATTTCTGGTAGAAGTTTGTGAATTCCCTACGGAGTTGTACAATAGTGCCTGTTGGACCCGACATCCTTTGTGTGGTATTCTCCTAAACCTTATGCCTTCACTTCTCCTATTTGCTGCATTTGTTTTTGTTGGCATTAGGGCTCTGTGCACTTTACCATTGCTAACCAGTTCTAAAATGCTTGTGCTCTGTCCTTCAAACATGGTCAAATTGATCTACACGTATTTGGAACATTTACATTACTTGTAAGTCCCTAGTAAATGGAACTACCTGTACCCAGCCCACCTACTAAAGTAGCCTTTTAAAACATGTCTCAGGCATGCCACTGCAACCTGCAGTGCAGTTTTGAAACAGCCAAAATAAACATTTTGCCAAACCCAAAACTTTCTTTTTACTACTTAAAAGTTTCCCCTTAGGTAGACCCTAAAGGCTCATAGGGCAAGGTGCTTTGTATTTAGAAAGTAGGACATGTGTGTTTAAGTTTTACATGTCCTGGCAGTGAAAACATCCTAAAGTCGTTTTTCACTGTGGTAAGGACTACCTCTTCCTTGCCCAGTCATTCAATTGATCATCAAAACCATTACCGTCATCAATGCATCACTATATATATTACAATTTCATAAATATCTAAATCATTCTAATATTACTTAGAGAAGCAAAAACAGCAATTAACACAAAATACACTGCAACAAAATCAGTCTAGCCCCCATCACTACAGAATAAATCCCAAAAAATATGTAGTCCTTCGTTAAAATCAAGGCTTCAGCTGTAGACAAAGTCCAGACGTCATGGAAGCAAGTTGTATTTTTTCCTCCTTGTGCGGCTAACAACTATTGGCAATTTAAAAGATGCTGACCTACGTTTCGATGGAACACCTTGATTTTTCTCCACCTTCATCAGGACAGAAAGCAATAACTCATTGATATAAAGAAAAACAAAGCCTCAATCTTTCACTTGCGTCGTTAGGGGGTCTAACAAAAGAACTGAATTATAGCATCAATTCCACACATTTAAAAAATGTAATCCATAACCAAAGCAAAATGAATCAGTTCTATACATTCACAAAAACGTTCCTTACGAGTCCATTGGTAAAGAAAAATAATTAAAAACATCTTTACACTCTGGAAAGAACATTTGTCAATAAAGAAAAAACTATTAAAGCAACCTTGAGATTTTGTAAAAATTAAGACCTTAACGGTTAAGAATAAGTATTCTCAATCTGTCCCACTGTGTTATCAGAGTTTACATTTTATATACTCAGTTGCAAATCCTAAATGTACCATATCCCACCCCAAATAATATCAACCTACACTCATAAGTAACAGTGTCCACACCTGATATGGGAGCAAACCTTTCAATATGCATTGTTTAATATTGTAGATACTCTGCAAGACATGAAGGGAGTTAAGGCGTGGACAGGATGGGCCATTCTGACAGGTTGCCTGTCTTCTGGCATCCCCAGTTTGGCGGCTTGATATGGGAATGGGAAGAGCTTTCCAAAACCAGATGTGGAGATAGGACAGGGAATTCCCCCCCCCCCCCCATGAAGGCTGCCACCAGGTTTAATATTGAACCTCCAGAGCCACTGTTCAGAACACTCCTGGGCCTGTAGAAGTTACAGAAGAAGAACTGCCCTTATGTGTGAGGACTGCCTTGCTGTCTGAGAAGGAAGACTGGACCTACTTACCTTCAACCCAGGTTAACCCAGAGTGATTCCAGTGGTTAGTTGACTGACCTGTGTGAGCTACAGGAAAACAACAAGCTTGGGGGGCGTCCCTGCAACTGCCCAGCTGACCTTCTGCACCTGCCTGAGCTCTGGTGGAGTGAGTCCCTGATCCCACATGTGTGTCTACCCAGGTCCTGTTCCGTTGGGTGGAATCAAAGTGTACTCCTCCCTGCCTGTGTGTTTCTTCGGAACCGACGCATGGCCACACAACTTGACACAGAACCTCGCATCGCAGGTCTATTCAGCTTCTGATTGGCGGCCTCATTTGAACCAACGCAACACGATGCAATTCGGCGCAGGACCTCACCTCTTAGCTCCTGATCAGAACCCATGCAGTGCAACTCAACTCGACGCAGGACCTCTCATTGCAACTCTCACAGCTTCTCATTGGAACCAATGCAGCGCAACTCAACTCAACACAGGACTTCGCATTGCAGCACCCCGCAGCTCTAATTTGGAACCGACGGCGAGCGATGCGAAGCCTCGCATCAAGGACATAACGTACAACTCTCAACTGGACTATCCTGGTCCCTGTACCTGGCCCACGCTCCATCGTGGTCGGCCTGAGCTTGTGACTTTGTCCTGGTACGGCGTGACTAAACAACTCAAATTTGGCGCTTTATACTTTTGGCGCTATTTTTACAAAAAAAAATGACAAGTAAATATGTCCAGTTCTACTGATTGGATTTTTAGGTCGAGCCTGAGCCAGCGTGCAAGCGCTGCTCTGGCGAAGATCTGTTGTAGTTCAGTACGGGAGGGAAGCCCCGCCCACTTCCCCGCCCTTATTTTTCATTGGCTTGTGTCTTTGTCCTTTGTAAATGCTGGCGTCTTATTCCTTAATATGCTTATTATTGCCTTCTTAGTACGGCCATGTCGTCATTTGTAACCTCCCATGGCTACTGGCCCTTTTGCTTGGTTGTTACACGGTACTTGTTCTATTTTCTTTATTGAGTTTCTTCTGCCTGAAGCACGATGACATGCTTTGCTTACATTCAGCGGCCCATGCCCGCTTTCACTTTCGCAGCAGCTGGGACAATGGTGGCCATTTGTTTCCAATGCCATAGGTCTCGCATTTAAATGAGAGACCTATAGCATTGCAAATATTTTTTTTAAATGTTTACTTTCCCACCTCGCCACGTTTCGTCAGTGCTTTTTATTTGAGTAGCTAGCAAAGATGGGCGGGTACACGCAGGGGACGGGGGACAGCAGAGAGGCTCGCCTGCCAGTGTGAATAGCTACATTGACTGAGCTGTCTAACTGGGCAGCAGCTAAGACGTTTGCTTTGCCTGTGGGCTTGATAAAGACAGCAGCTTCTGGTAAGTGCTTGCTGAGACAGACGGAGACGGGAACCGCGACGGAGCTGAATCGGGGAGCGGAGACACATTTTCTCAAGGATTTAGTGCAGAATTTTGTTGGTTTTGCGCGCAGGAATATAGCAAATGAAGGTAAACTGCAACAGCCCGGACGGCCTGGCTGCTGCGCCCAGCCCCACACAGCACTCGCAGGATGCCGGCCTCGTGGCTGCCACTTGTTTCACTTTCTGCCGAGTACATGCCACTCTCCGTCCCTCATGTTGCTCCCCACCACCTCAAGTAAAGTTGGTGAAGATATTTACAGCCTCTTCCTGCTTGCTCACATGCAAACGGGAGCAGAGAAAAACGGGGTTTCCTGACACATTTTTCAGTGCATTTAGAAGCATGCACAGTTATTCAAGACCATGCCTACTTTTCAACACGTCGTTCTCCTGCTTTCACAAACTCATGTAGGGACAAAGAAAGCACAGATACCAGACTGTCATGGTCTCTCCCCTCTTCTCACCACTGCCTCGGGTCAGGACACTTTCCGCTGCTCGAGGCTGTTCCAGCGAGGTTGTGTACTTACATTTTTTTTTGCATCCAGTTCGGCATGTTGTCCTACCCTTTGCTCACATTTCTGTTTGTCTATAGCATTGCACCATGAGCATTAGCTATCCCAATATGGATCGCGTAAATATGGCGGTATAGACTTTATTCCTACAGGTAAGTCGTATCAGGCATCACCTCTATATAAGCTTGATGTTCCTTTGTTCTGCTTTCGGATCTAGACGCCTTGCTAGACTCCATCTGACTTCCCTGCAACTTTCAAGGTAAATATCCCACTTCATTCGTGCTCCAGGTACTTTCATTTTCTCTGTTAATATCCCACTGTTGTTTTCTTTCAAAATCATTTTTTATAGTTCCTCTTTGCGTGGAAGGACAATTTTCCACACTGTAAAAGTCTGCTATTTGCCGGTTTCACGGTCTCGTGACCGGCTCTTAAATGAAGGTTTTCGCCTTTCTAACGTTGTACAGCTGGCCGGTTTCATGCAGGGATCGACTCTTAGTAATTGCGGTCGTGAAATGTTCTCTCGAGGTAGTGTTCTCCTTTTTGAAAACAGTAGCATTCGATTTATTTTATTTATTGAATGCTGTGCATTAATTGGCTCTCATTTGAATATTCAGCACAGTTGCCAGCAGGCCAAGTAGTCCTGCTCTACAGGAGTCCTTTTAGTGCTTTTCGTCACTGGTCATTGTTTGCTCTCCTCCATTCTGACAGAATGTGGTTCACACATGCCTCAATAAACTGTGCTGGTTTATGTATAGTGCTTGGTGCACGCCCAGTGTTAACCAGTGCATCCGTGTGTGTTTGTTTTGTGTAGTAACTTGGTCCAGACAGATTGTAGTGTTTCAGGAGTATTTATTGTAGTAGTTACAATTCCAGTAGTTCAGCCCAGGACTAGCCCCACCAGGAGCAGCCAGCATGCTGCTCAGCCCTTCTCCAACTGTAGTCTCTGACCCCCAACATTCCATATTACATCATTCTAGGAAGAACTCACTGGCAGAGCATGAACACATTGAAGCCAGGATACAACATATCCTCCTTTCTTCCAAAAGGAAAACAGAAAAGAACACCATAGTGGAAATAGGGAGAAAGCAGGAGCTAAATGAGCGGAAGAGAGTAAAGAGACCCAGGGAGAGACAAGAAGAGCAGTGGGAAAATGGAAGGAAACAATGAAAGGAAACAACAATAGAAATAAGAGCAAACAGATAAACTAAAACCATTACCCATCCTCCTTTCTATAAATAATCAAAGAAAAGAAAGAGTGAAAGGAGAAACCATCAATGACTACCACCTGCACACCTACTGGCCAGACAGGTATGCGAGGAAGCAAGTCAGAGCAGGAGGAAACAAGAAGACAGAGAAGAAGAGAAATACAAATGATTATACATACTTCTCCATCGCATAATGAAAAATGAATAGAATCCAGAATCCACAGATGACACCAATAAAAGATATCAAAAGGAAAACTGAGCTGTAACAGGAAATAATGAGACAATTAAACAAAATCACTCATACTTCCCATTAAATTAAAAATCTCAATATAATTAAAAACAAGACGTTGAATACCAAATTGGAAAATGTGAACAAAACACAATAAACTTGAGTGAAACACCAATTGGTATTTAGCCCAAATACACACTCTGTGAAGGTAATATTGTACTAAACATGTGTGCACTGTTGTGAAGGGACTTAAACCCATACAACACACTTCGAGGAGAGGTAAAATGTCGTGCACTGAACAGAAGGGACTGTAACCCTTTTTGGGTGTAACAATTAGAATGTCCAAAGGCAATCTCGAGTGGAGATTAAAATGTTGTGCACTATTAGAAACAGAGTACACCTCACACTACACACCTTAAGAAAGGTAAATTGTGCACTGAGAGAAAAGAATATAAATGAATGTGAGTAAGTACGTGAACGAACGCACCTCAAATTGAGGTCACATGTTGTGCACCATGTGTAAGGACGCACCTGTGTAGGAACGTTGTACACTGTTGCAATAAAATAAAAATAACCCACACTAGACACCTTACATAAGGTAAAACGTGCACTAAATAGTGAAGGTAAAAGTAAGCGTATGAAAGTCCATGAGAGGACCCACCTCGAATGGAGGTCATGTGTTATGCACATAACGATGGGAAAAGACCCAACAGACACACCTCACGGAGAGGTCAAGAGTTGTGCATTGAAGGAGCGGGACTACAGTCCACGCAACACACCTCGTATACTTTGAAGTAAAACATTGTGCACTGTAACAATGGGCGAAAAGCCCGTAAGGCACACCCTGTGTAGGGTAACAGAACGAGAAACGACGACCTTGTGTGAGGATCTGTTGTTGTGCACTGTAGTGGCGGGGAGTGTACTTTGAGGTAAAACACTGTGCACTGTAACACTAAACAATTAAAAAATGGAGCATAGAGTACAGAATCCTGCAACACAATAATACATGTAAAAACATGTGATTGCAAGTGACAAGAAATGTAATGAATAAAACAACGCCGGTGAGCGATCTCTCACCCGGATTATGCTGGATATAGGTTATGTGAAAGCAGGAAACCCATGGACTGATGGATCGTCTCTAATATAAAAGATAAATTCCAACTTGGCACAGTAGGTGGCAACGTAACCTTGTGCAGAGCATTAAAATAAAGAAACACAGTTCATGTTGAAATGTCACCGTCGCTCGAAAAAGCTTCAAAAACGTGTACTACCAAAAGGAAATATCTTCCTGTTACTGTTTCATTATGTCCACATGGAAAACGGCCACAAGACACAACGAATGTGTCACCGGATGATAGTCAATTTGTTAAAAAGAACTTCCACTCACCGCCGGTGTACAAAACAGCATCCTCTGTCCTTTTCCGACGACATTAGCGTTGGCATGGATACAGCATCCCCAAATTGAACACGCTGCATGCTGACGTAGTCCCGGAAAGCAGAGAAGAAATGCGACAGCATTGTTGAATGAAATGCGAAGAGGCACCACGTTCTTCTGACGCATACACGGAGAAGGCAGGAAAAACGTGGTTGGCATGTCAGGAAAAAAACGTGGTTGGCAAAGTAAACAGGAACCAGGCATCGGATTGTAAATGTAGCGGCAAAACAATCCTAAGATGGAGGCACGCTGTATCACGCTGCGCCGGGTGGTTCCCGGCATCAGCGTGCGCCAAAACGACAATGAGTATCACCGGAGATGAAGAAAACGCTTCCGTCACAGAAGCTGACGTAAGGCTCTGCACAGAAACAACAGCACGAGACAAGGAACCTTCACAAAGGTAAGCGCGTGCTGTACTACTCACGAGCTCTGTTTGTTTTTAAACCTGTAAATGTCAGTTGGGTTATGCTGCAAACGGTGAGATCCCAGCGCTGCCCAACAATGAAAGACAAAATAGTGTCGTGTCTTACCTCACTTTGCCCCCATGTGTTGCCGACTAAAACTCCAACCGCAGCGGAAGAAAAAATCCCCCACAATAATGTTTTCACAAAGTAGCAGAAATGGCAGACATAATGTCCTTGGCAGTTCCTTTAGTAGACAAACCTGCTGGCACGAATTGAAATGAAAAACCATAAATAGACTGCAGGCAGGCACCATACCAAAGATAGAGCAACATGTACTCCGTGTAAGACTCAGTGCTTGTCCAGACACTGAGACTACCACTTGCTTTTCTCTTCTGGAACACACGTCCGGATGGCAATGGTGGAAGACACCACTGCTGTTTGTCCCCAAATATCACTAGAGACATGTTCAAATTCAGCCAGACACCACTAGAAAACACCTCCAGCATCATGTAGATTACAAACAAAAAGTCCATGTGTTTCCGTTTCTCAAACACGGGGTCGGCGTCCTTGTGGCACTGGTCAAAACAACCACAAACTGCTACTGTGCGAATTAAAATTTGTCCCGTGGTGTGTGACACTGAAAACAGGAACACCTCAAGGCAGTCCAATTACTTTTCTTGTGGAGACGCTGTAGGGACAGCAGGGACTGAGTTCTTGATACGTTGTAGGGACAGCATGCATGAGCTGCAGTTGAGACAGGAGCTGGCACTGATGCGTAGAGGGCGACCGATGTGGGGTCACTGGTGGGGCTGAGGTGTGCCAGTAAGTTGATGATATGCAGCTGTAGATGCAGACGTTGCTTCTTTGATAGTAGGCTACCAGCTACTCCCACTTGATCTTGAGAGGTAGCAGACCCAGGTTCTTGAGTCAACTCGCATCACACATCATGGTTCGCAACAAAGAGAAGACAAACCCCTTCAGTAGAGCCAGTTAGAGTACACGAGCAGCTTCAATAGATGGCAGTCGCTTAAGACTTTTGAACCGGAGGTTGGTACAAGAAGCGCACGAACAGAGAATAGCCAGCAGCAAAACAGTTCATTCCAAGTAAACTGACTCACCAGCAGAAGGGGTTGTCCTTTAGGTATGTGCCAGAGCATGTTGCAGGCGATAGCAGTCGCTTAAGTACGCTGTCGTACACGGACAATGAAGCATTATAAACATTGCCAGTCTTTCTATAAAGAGCTGGCTCACATACCAGACTCTGTTGATGTCGAGTTCACACTGTGGTAGACAGATGTCTGATGTTCTGCCGGTCTTGAAAGTAAAGTGGTTAGCAACATTACATCACATTCCAACTTGGCACTAGATGGCACTAGATGGCAGCATAACACTGGGCAAAGAATAGTGAAAAAAAAAACAAACACAACAGTTTTGAACATTTTCACGCTGCAAAAAAAAACGAGTCACTGTCCTTTTTCTTTTTTGTTTTTTTTACCGCTGCTCCGATAAGCCACTCAAGTGTGTACTGTCAATGTAGTAAAGGGAAATATCTTCTTGTTAGTGTTGAAACAAACTGCCACTCACCACTGGTGTGCACAACAGATGCTCCGTCCGATCACAAGGATCACGGGATGACCGGATCGTGGGATGACCCTCTTGCGCTGCAAAAAATCTGAGAAACGCTGAGAGGATCTTGCAACACAGACCCCCATTTGTGGCAAACAATACCACACAACCGATGAAGACGTGGTTGGCAGCAGCATACTCCAACCACCAAAGAGCAACAGAAACAACCGCCAGCCACAAGATGGCGTCACGTTGCAGACACCCTGCCGGATGGCTAACGGTGTGTCAATTCATGCGGCGTATAGAGGCAGCAGAGCACAGGGATCATGGAGGACGTCACAAACACCCACGGAGACAAGACGTTTGAAGATGCAGGTAAGCTTGCGTGCGCCAAAGATAGCACGCGCTTTGTTTTGATTTGAAGTGGAAACAAGGCGGTTTACTAATGCCCATTGACTCGATGTCTCAAAATACACAACAATGACGGACAAAAGGTGTCTCACCATTCTTGGTCTCCCTTGGCGCCGCCGACTTCGTACGAAAGACTGTGCAGAGATGGGTGAACTGCATGTAGTAGCAATAGTGTGCTCCTTAACCAAACGGTTCCCGCACAAGACCGGCATAATTTTATGGCAAGACAGAGACGGTGTCCACATGGTGAACACAATTTGAGACCCAGTGTTCGTCCAGGCACTGTAATTATGATAGACTGATCCCTGCAGTTTGTGTCTAGATGCAGGCTCCCTGTAGCATGTAAACACACAGTGTAGGCACCCTCCTTGCCGGGCACAAATCCAGATGACAATGAAGGTTTGGAGTTAGAAAGTACCCCGTAGGCATGAGTAGTGAATCCCTGTGGCACTAGAAAACAGAGTAGGGTTCCAGTCCCATTTCCATAGTGCATGGTCTACGTTACACTGGGCGTTTGTTTATTAGGTTTCATGTTTTATTGTCAAAATGTTGTACACTGTTGCAAAACAAATATAAACACCCAGTGTAACGTAGACCATGCACTATGGAAATGGGACTTGAACCCAAACCATACACCCAAAAAGGGTAACAACTCGTTTGTGCAGGGGTAACCTCGAGAGAAGGTAAGACGTTGTGCACTGTTGCAATAAAGAAACACCCACACTGTAAAACGTGCACCATGTAATGAAGATAAGAGACAGTGACACACACCTCGAAAGGTCAAAAGTTGTGCACTGTAGCAATAGGAACGATAAATATTGTGCACTGTACAACAAGGAACAATAAACATTGTGCACTGTACAAAAGGAAGACAGCCCATGGAACACACCTCATGTGGAGGTAGGAACGTTGTACACTGTTGCAATAAAATAAAAATAACCCACACTAGACACCTTACATAAGGTAAAACGTGCACTAAATAGTGAAGGTAAAAGTAAGCGTATGAAAGTCCATGAGAGGACGCACCTCGAATGGAGGTCATGTGTTATGCACATAACGATGGGAAAAGACCCAACAGACACACCTCACAGAGAGGTCAAGAGTTGTGCATTGTAGGAGCGGGACTACAGTCCACGCAACACACCTCGTATACTTTGAGGTAAAACATTGTGCACTGTAACAATGGGCGAAAAGCCCGTAAGGCACACCATGTGTAGGGTAACAGAACGAGAAACGACGACCTTGTGTGAAGATCTGTTGTTGTGCACTGTAGTGGCGGGGAGTGTACTTTGAGGTAAAACACTGTGCACTGTAACACTAAACAATTCAAAAATGGAGCATAGAGTACAGAATCAAGCAACACAATAATACATGTAAAAACATGTGATTGCAAGTGACAAGAAATGTAATGAATAAAACAACGCCGGTGAGCGATCTCTCACCAGGATTATGCTGGATATAGGTTATGTGAAAGCAGGAAACCCATGGCCTGATGGATCGTCTCTAATATAAAAGATAAATTCCAACTTGGCACACTAGGTGGCAACGTAACCTTGTGCAGAGCATTAAAATAAAAAAACACAGTTCATGTTGAAATGTCACCGTCGCTCGAAAAAGCTTCAAAAACGTGTACTGCCAAAAGGAAATATCTTCCTGTTACTGTTTCATTATGTCCACATGGAAAACGGCCACAAGACACAACGAATGTGTCACCGGATGATAGTCAATTTGTTAAAAAGAACTTCCACTCACCGCCGGTGTACAAAACAGCATCCTCTGTCCTTTTCCGACGACATTAGCGTTGGCATGGAAACAGCATCCCCAAATTGAACAAGCTGCATGCTGACGTAGTCCCGGAAAGCAGAGAAGAAATGCAACAGCATTGTTGAATGAAATGCGAAGAGGCACCACGTTCTTCTGACGCATGCACGGAGAAGGCAGGAAAAACGTGGTTGGCAAAGTAAACAGGAACCAGGCATCGGATTGTAAATGTAGCGGCAAAACAATCCTAAGATGGAGGCACGCTGTATCACGCTGCACCGGGTGGTTCCCGGCATCAGCGTGCGCCAAAACGACAATGAGTATCACCGGAGATGAAGAAAACGCTTCCGTCACAGAAGCTGACGTAAGGCTCTGCACAGAAACAACAGCACGAGACGAGGAACCTTCACAAAGGTAAGCGTGTGCTGTACTACTCACGAGCTCTGTTTGTTTTTAAACCTGTAAATGTCAGTTGGGTTATGCTGCAAACGATGAGATCCCAGCGCTGCCCAACAATGAAAGACAAAATAGTGTCGTGTCTTACCTCACTTTGCCCCCATGTGTTGCCGACTAAAACTGCAACCGCAGCGGAAGAAAAATCCCCCACAATAATGTTTTCACAAAGTAGCAGAAATGGCAGACATAATGTCCTTGGCAGTTCCTTTAGTAGACAAACCTGCTGGCACGAATTGAAATGAAAAACCATAAATAGACTGCAGACAGGCACCATACCAAAGATAGAGCAACATGTACTCCGTGTAAGACTCAGTGCTTGTCCAGACACTGAGACTACTGCTTGCTTTTCTCTTCTGGAACACACGTCCGGATGGCAATGGTGGAAGACACCACCGCTGTTTGTCCCCAAATATCACTAGAGACATGTTCAAATTCAGCCAGACACCGCTAGAAAACACCTCCAGCATCATGTAGATTACAAACAAAAAGTCCATGTGTTTCCGTTTCTCAAACACAGGGTCGGCTTCCTTGTGGCACTGGTCAAAACAACCACAAACTGCTTCTGTGCGAATCAAAATTTGTCAGGGACTGAGTTCTTGAGACGTTGTAGGGACAGCATGCATAGACTAGCGCTGCAGTTGAGACAGGAGCTGGCACTGATGCGTAGAGGGCGACCGATGTGGGGTCACTGGTGGGGCTGAGGTGTGCCAGTAAGTTGATAATATGCAGCTGTAGATGCAGACGTTGCTTCTTTGATAGTAGGTTACCAGCTACTCCCACTTGATCTTGAGAGGTAGCAGACGCAGGTTCTTGAGTCAACTCGTCGCCATAAAATTGTTCCTTTAGTAGACAAAACTGCTGGCAAAATTGAAATGAAAAACCATAAATAGACTGCAGACAGGCACCATACCAAAGATAGAGCAACATGTAAGACTCAGTGCTTGTCCAGACACTGAGACTACCGCTTGCTTTTCTCTTCTGGAACACACGTCCGGATGGCAATGGTGGAAGACACCACCAGCACTGGTCAAAACAACCACAAACTGCTACTGTGCGAATCAAATCACACAAGGTCGTCGTTTCTCGTTCTGTTACCCTACACAGGGTGTGCCTTACGGGCTTTACGCCCATTGTTACAGTGCACAATGTTTTACCTCAAAGTATACGAGGTGTGTTGCGTGGACTGAAGTCCCGCTCCTTCAATGCACAACTCTTGACCTCTCCGTGAGGTGTGTCTGTTGGGTCTTTTCCCATCGTTATGTGCATAACACATGACCTCCATTCGAGGTGCGTCCTCTCATGGACTTTCATACGCTTACTTTTACCTTCACTATTTAGTGCACGTTTTTTGCTTTTTAAAAATATTGCAATATTGATATGCTTTGGTACTGTTCTTTGTACCACGTAGTATTAAACATAGAGCACCTAGAACAGATTCCTTTTGTGAGAAATGTAGCGCTTGGTGCACACGATGTGTTAATTACGCCATGTTAAACATACAGTGCCCAGAGCACTCTTTTTGTCAGTTCGTGCAGCGCTTGTTGCATGCCGTATGTTAACTGCTCTGCACTTACTGCATCAGTGTGTGTTTATAATGTTTTGATTTAAAAAAATATTGCAATATTTATATGGTTTGGTACTGCTCATCGTACTACTTAGTATTAAACATACGGAACCTAGAGCATTGTCCTTGTCAGTTACGCTACTGGTGAGGGCCAGTCCCCTTCAACCCCCTCCATCCCACCATCCTCTTGGATGCGTTTTGCTGTTAGGAACATCTACAGACAAATGTGGCAATAAATAACATATGCTGGCTAGAAGGAAGATAACAATCTTTACAGCTACAAAGGATTCTTCCGTCTCCCGCCACTAGAGACTTCTTCCTTTGCTAATTTACTGTTGTTCAGAGATTCTAGTGTTTCTAACGGTGCTTACAGGGTTAATTCTGTATTTTAAAGCCTTTAGGCAATTTTTAGCACACAATCACTTTGTAATGTGCTTACACCTTGAATTCATTCAAAGCGAGAAGGATGGAACAAGGAGTCTGCAGTCCCAGAAGAACTTAAAAACGTTGCAGTTTGAGTTAAAAAGACGATAGGTACACTATATAAAGGACGACATTAGCATAACTGCTACGATTGTTACCACTGCTAACACTGGCATATGTGTGTTTTGTCGGCACATAAACAGGGTGAGAATTCCATTACATCGCTATCTGTGAAGCTTTCCAGAGAAGTGGAACTTACTTTTCAAGATGCTTAGTTATTGGGTGTATGTCACAAATTACATTAGTGTTTTTGGGCTGATTGAAAGTTTTAAATTAATGTAGGAAAATGAAATATTCATACTATAATTTTTGCGCATGGCACGTGCTGCAAAATTGCAGTAATGGCCAAGGTTATAGATATATGTCCGCTACATTTTCAAAACATCTTTATTAGCTGAGCATTTATTAATATGTTCCATGTTTTTTGTTTCTGAACTACAGCAATTTTAAAACAAGTACATTTGTCTGTTGGACACACATTCTGTGGTATCTTTTAAAACATGTTTTCTTGTGATGCAAATGTTTATTTGCATTATGTCATTTATTATTACAACTATGTGTCCTTGTGTGTGCGGTATTGACACAATTATATGGCGCACATGCGTATGCGTACCTAGTGAAGTCACCAGAATTGAAAGTTGCAGAATGCATTTAGGGGTAGGGCTTGCAATGAGCATATACCCGCTGATAGTATCACACCGCGTTAAACAAATGGCGCCACAGCACTCTCCTTATATCACCATGATCAGTGTATCCCAAATGTGCTCAAAATGTACTGTTTTAAAAAAATATTTCTATATTTGAATGCTTTTGTACTGCTCACCGTTCCACGTAGTGTTAAATATACAGCGCACAGAGTACTCGCCTTGTGGTAAACATGTAGAGCTTGTTGTACGCCCTGTGTTAACCATGTCTCATTCAGTGCACCTGTGTGTTTATAATGTTTTGCTTTTTTACAAATTTAGCTATTTTTGTGTGCTTTGGTACTGCTCACACTATTTATACTCTGCCTACAATTCATTCACCACTTCGTGCACAAACTACCTATCACTATCTATCTTAATTTCTATCTATTCTATGCAGCTCTCAACCCTATCTTTTCACCGTGGCACATCATTTCACTACACAAATACACCACACACAATTAAACAACTGACAAGTCCAATACAACCCACATAATTCCACTGCAAACCATGTACAAGAAAAACAAAAACACATAGGTAAAAGACATTATCATTAACAACACCAATAGCTCTACCTCTCGCAAATGCGAGACCTATTGCATTGCAAATGCTTGTTGTTACTTTGTAATTATTTTATTGATTAATATTCACTGTGATTTTTCTTATGTTCCGTTTTCACTTTATTACTGTTTGTGTGCTGAATAAATACTTTACACATTTTCTCTACATTAAGCCTGACTGCTTTTGTGCCAAGCTACCAAAGGGTTAAGCACATGTTAATTTAGTGACGTTTGTGGTTCAATCTAACAAGAATTGGGGTTGTTGCGTGAGTGGGGCTTCCACCCCCTCCACCCCCCAACAAATAACAACATGTCTTACAATGCTCTTTAGATGTTGAAGTATAAAAGATGCCTCATGAAATTTTAAATTTACTTTCTGTAGTGCTATGTTGACTGTTACTATACGAGAAAAAAGCATTAAAAGAAGTTTCCGATTATGAAAGGTTTCAAATCTCTACATATGGGTAGGAACCCTCTATCTTCACCACATTCAGTGAAAACATCCTCCAAAAATTCCATCATTTGTTCATAGATGGTGCTTACAGATTTCAAAGATGCAACACGAACTGTCCTTTGCTTTGGACAAAAAGGGCTCAGTCAGATACTGATGTCTGTTTGAAAACTTTGAAACCATGCAAGACACTTGGGAGAATTTTGAATAAACACAGTTAAGTCTTTTATAACCTATAAAAAATTCATAGTCATGGGAATTCCATGAGCTCTAACTTGAACTACTAAAGTCAAATTATGCACAAGGAAGCAAGCGTAGATGGCCCTGGGTTCTACATCTTGCACTAAAGCTTTTAAACCATTGTGATGCCTGCCATATTAGACGTCCATCATAACACTGACCCAAACACTTTTTAATGTCAGTTAAACTTTAGAAAAGAATATATTTTAGTGTGTGAAGTAGTGATAGAGCTTTACTGCTGGCTGCTGTATAAAAACCAAAGAACATTCTTACACATTAAGATCCTCAAGAGCTATGCAGAAGCATAGAGAGATCTGCTCTCTTACTGATACATCGGCAATTTAATCTAAAATAATACAATACTGCCTCACACTCTTTCATCAACTTCCGAAGCACTGCATGTAACATGTTTAACAACATTTCATTGAGGACTTCACGACAAACCCATTTAAATCCTGTTTGACCAAGTCATGTTTTCAGCTATGGTGAATGCTCTTCTGCACAAAGTGTCAGTAGTTCAATTTGATTTGAATCTTCATCTGTATGTCCTTGCACAATGAGCCCTTTCTGAGTGATGATTGTACCCTCAAAAGTGCACTTCTAATGTCTTTCATCTGCTTCATATGGCCTTCTAAGCAAGAAACTACCACATTAGCACCATATTTTACAGATGCTGTTGTGGTCACATCTGCTCAATGTGGGTTTGACTTTTGATGGCTATTAAACCTCTCCATAGCCTTTTTCAAATCTTTAAAGCCCTTTTCAACAAAGGCTTCGTGTGTAACCTTATCTTTAGATGTTTTGAGTAATAGTAGGCCAGCCTAAATATTGTACACAGCACATTTTTTCCCTTCATCAGTGTATTCAATCCAGGTATAGGTGTCTTGCCATCTTTTCTGGAAATACTGTAGCTCCAACAGTGGTTTGTCAATGGCTGTTGAACTCAGTCCAGTTCTAGTACTATGATTACTGTCAGCCAAGGCATCTACTAAACGCTGAGCACACTGTTGTGCTATCGGATACTTTGGCACAAGGTTGGAATCTGGCATTAATTTGGTTGCTTTATCATAAGACTGAAAGGATGTCTTTTTGCTAGGGACTCATATTATTAACTTATCCAGAATGAGTCTGGATTTTTAATATTATGCCACAGCTTCACTTTCTAACTCTCAAACAACAGAGAGGAATTCTGTAAGTAAAGAAAACAGGAGATATATTTGATGTTATGTCTGGCGTAGGCTTTACAATATTCACATACAAAATACATATCAAGGATAAATCCCCCACCCCAAAAACACAACGTCAACAGGATGGAAGGATGAGTTGAACTTGGTGGGATTCAAAATCACTAACCAGTCAGTGTGCACATAACACGGACTATCTTGCAATCTGACCATAGTACATCAGATCCATATTTTGTAATCCCAGACTGACGGTGGAACGCAATTGTGTTCTTTTGTGCAATTGGTTTTGAAAATATTACTCTGTTCTCATGTTTTACAGTGAAGTACTAGGAATCAGGCTAAATGCTGGCAATACATGTGCTTGGTTCAACAAAGAAAGGCTTTAGCTTTTGGCTGTGCCTTGGGAACGCATAACAGAATCTGCATATATGAACCTCAATATCTTACTCACATTAAAATATATTTCCCAATATCATGTTAGTGTACTTATTTGAGGTAGACTAGGCAATCCTGAATTGCTGGCTCCCTTAAAATATGTTTCCTAATAACATGTTAGTTTTCTCATTTGAGATGGCCAAGAACGTCCATAGTGCTTGATACCTTCAGCCAGTCCTGCTGTTTATTCAAAAGCATGTTGCATTCTGGGGCATACAGGTTTGCTTTTGCTACTGTGATATGGGCTCAAAAAGCTAAGTATACAAAGTGTTCTTGGCTAAAAAGGCAAAGACTGGTTGATGGCGTCACACATGATAAGAGCCCACTTGGCAACTTGCAGGAGAGCACCATATACAAGGTTCTGATGTATTTCATGTAGTTCCAGGTTAGCGGTGATATAATAGCAAATGGAATCCTAGTGAAGTGAGATAAAATTAACAAACATACAGCATTTAAACAGTTTATGAACCCTCTAAAATGAAAACCCTGCCTTTGTGAATAAATGTTTTAATAAGCACACATGAACAAATTACTGTATTGTGCCACACTTTAGCTATACCTGTATGCCAATGATGTACCTTTAAACAAACCTTTTTTTCAACCGCACTTGGTGTGATAGGTCTTTTAGGCCCCTACACATAATGGGAAAGTGAAACTATATGTCTGCAAATCCAAAGGCTTATTGACTAAAGGTTCATAGGTGTCTTAAGCTTTTACACATAACATGAGCCTGGGATAGGTGGGATAGTGGAGAGGGCAATACCATTGTGAAGGTTGTATATATATATATATATATATATATATATATAGAGAGAATTCATGTATCGTAAAGTATTACCTATGGCAATGAAGCTTGTGTTCATGTATCATTTCAGCAACCAACTGTGCAAAATCAAATGAACAGCAGAATGATCAAATTTGCAAAACCAAATGTGCAGCTACATCCCCAAGACAATAATACAGAATAAGAGTTTCTTTGCAACATCACTAAAAATGAAATCATATTCATGGAAAATAAGTCTATAATAACACTTATGGGACTGCACAACATCCAAAACACAGGCTTTCTGATGAAAAAGGCTGCTCCCTGTGGTATTGGATGCCAGCTACCAAGACTGCCTTTTACCTGTTCAGCTCAGCTCCAGGCCTGCCAGTCAACCACTAGATGAAAAGCCACTCTTCAAATGTAATTACAGAGTTGTAGCCCAGTACACAAAACACTCGCACATTCATTAAAAACGCATATGAGCTCCTTCAGAAATCAATAATTTATTTCACATAATGAAATAAATTAGTTCCGATGTGAAAGAAAGGGCCAAATCAGGCAACACAGACATCGGCCTACACTCATGTGTCTGAGGAACCTTTCCTGCGGTCACGGTCGCTAGGCATCTGGCAGGATTCCTCACATAACACGTTACTTGAATGCCCTTGTTTGTGAGCCTCGGCCCTCTCACTTCCTCCAGGCTGGAGACAAAGAAATATACCATAGCCCCGCCATGCACATATGTCATTAAAAAAATACATGGAAGGTGCATTTACCTCTCGCAGGCATGTGGGAGGTGACTGTCTGCAGGCCTGGAGGAGCTAGATTGTGTTTGAGCAGCCAGCAATGAGTTTCTGAAATGCTAGCCTTTATCTCCAGGGGGGCCATGTACCTATCAATTTATTTTCAGGGGGCTGCATTCCTGCTGCCCCTGTAAAGTCAGCTCCATTGCTATGAAGTATATTAGGCACATTAGGGCATTGCCTAAGCTCCTGTTGATTTGCATCTGGAACAGTGTAGAATATGCGAAGACTCTTGACGCGCAATCAACTCTTGAAGCGCAATCGGCACACCTCAGGCCTGCTCCTTCTCCACACTGAAATACAACTTGTACATGCAGGGACCACCCACTGCTCTCAGTTGGATTGCTGTTTGCTCCAGTTGTCAATCAAAAGACTATGGGGACAGTGACCGCCTGTCCCCACTGTCCCTTAAAATACAATTGCCGTAGTGATATACCTGTCTATCCTCCCATTCAAAGACTTTTAGCACAGAGTAATTGCCTGAACCTTCTTACTCAAAGCACACTTTCATTGATAAATGTTTTCCCTGATGAAAAATTGGGCAGAAGCATTTAGTCTCCACTAGAACTGGCATATGGTTTGTGTTCATTATTAAATAATAATAGTGTGACTTATAAAGCGCATAAATACTTCAAAACGAAGTGTCCCAACGCTGAAGGTCCAGCTCCCAAAGGACGCATATGCATGAGTTCCCGTTAAATCAGCACAGCCTGAACAACCTGGTTTAAAAAAAATTCTGGAAGAGGGATTCCGAAGGGACCTGACGGACTGAGAGGGAAAGAGCCAATGCATGCTCTCGAGAGCCGTGATTTGGCTGTCAAAGGACAGCTTTTCGTCAAACCAAATACCCAGGTTTTTAACCCTGGGTTTGGAGCAAGGGGCAGGACCAAGAGTTTCAGGCCACTAGGCGGTCAACCAAAGGTTAGGTTGATTATCGAGGATCAAACCTCAGTCTTCCCAGCATTCAATTTAAGGCAGTTTAGATCCATCCACAAGGTGACCTCTGCAAGACAAGAACTTAGCAAGGAAGCCATGCGGGTGGGGTTCTGAGAGAGGGTAATGATGAGCTGAGTGTCAGCATATGTGATGATTGTGAATCCATGGCATTCGATGACCTCAGCCAGGGCGCAAATGTATATATTATATTAAATAGAGTTGGACTCGAGGAGGAGGCTGTAGAGAGGGAAGTAGGCACTATACACCGGATGATGTGTATAAGATTAAGCTTTATTGAGAGAACACAACCTGGCGTCAGTCCTCCACAATGTGCCAGGGGAAACTGCCAACCTTGGAATTCCTTCAGCCTTACACTCTAATCAGAACTTAGAACACTGAACACAAGTGCATGACCTAGACCCACAATGATACTTACATCATAACACATCCCCTTTCCTCCTAAATAACAAAAGAAACAAAGGCATCAACAGGAGATACTATTCACGATCTATCATAATCATCAAGATAAATGGGTGCTCTACGAATCCTTGAGCTCCTCACATCATCCTGCTTCCTTTCCCTGGGTGACTCCACACACACTCCACTTTCCCGACGACTTCCCACCTCATCGTCCCTCATGTGCATCACTCCCGAACATCCTTCATCCACCCTTCTAACACAATCCCCACCTCTCTGATATTATGCCAAGTTCCTGAAATTCCACCTCTCTCCGTTGTCCAAAACCACGAAAAATGTGCTCACCCAGACCACTCGAAAGGGACCTTTGTACTTGGAGAGTCCTTTCATGACTTTTCTCGATTTCACCTTAACCCAATTGCCAACACTAATCAAGGTTTTACTCGAACTCTCAACCCTGTCATTCCTATGTCTTCCGTTCTCAACACCATCCCTCAACCAAAAAGGTACTAATTTACTACTAGGCATCCTCCCCCGCATTTCAACAAAAAGAATCTTATGAGTGACACTATGGCTAGTGGTACGATATGCCCATACCATCTCACCCACCAATTTCAACACATCACACCGGCTAACCACAGGCAATTGTATAGTCCCTTTGACTAAACGATTAACCTTCTCCACCATTCCATTACCTTGTGGGTTGTATAGTGAAGTGCGCGAGTGTCTTACACCGGACCGTTCTAAAAATAAAACCATCTCGTGTGATGTCAATTGGTCCCATTGTCTGTTATCAAAATGACAGGAACACTCTCCTCTTCAAAAATGTTCTCTAATGTTGCAATGGTACTCTTTGGGGTGAAATCCTTCATGAGCTTGATGCATATCCACCTGGAATATACATCAACAATCACCAAAGCAAACCTGAAACCACCAGGAAGATCGTCCATGGGTCCAATAAAATCCATACATATGTTTTTTTTTTTTTTTTTTATTTGAAAAGTTTTATATAGCGCTGGCAAGACCCGGAGGTATCAGAGCGCTTTACATGAGTTACAGCGAGTTACAGGTTACAAAGTTACATCACTTAAATCAAAGAGTCACAGGGGGAGGAGGAGGGGAGGGAGTGAATACACAAAGGGAAAAACGAGGAAAATAATGTCAGATGTCCGGCTGGGTAGGTGACGGCCGAGGGGTGAAACCAGGGCCAGACTCCTCTTTAGCTGCCTATGACAGCTCCACCGGGCATCGGCCAAGGTTGCTCGTGCATCGAGGTGAGTACAAATAGTTTAGGTATCTGCCCAGGGGGCGTCGTCAAAGGTCCATCAGAAGTTCAGAGGAACGTTATTTATGAGTTATATATAGTGCTGGCTAGACCCGTAGGTATCAGAGCACTTTACATTAGGCTACACAATGTTACAGAGAATGAAAACAAATACACATTGCGTCAAAAATTAAGCAACAAATTGGGAGAGGAAAGAAAGGTGAGACAAAGAGAGAGGGGGGGAAGGGGGAAGTGTGAAGGGGGAGGATGAGGGAAAAGACGGCAGGAGAGATGAAAGGAAGTCTGCCCAAAGACCGACTGGGTAGGTGACGTCCGAGGAGGGAATCCACAGCCCGTCTCCCCAATAGCTAAACAGGTAGCTCCATCGGGCATCAGTCAGATAGCTAGGTCTCAACTGACGAGGGAAAGTTCACAGAAGAAAGTCCAGTGGATAGACAGGGTGGGAATATGAGCAAGGACGGGTGAGGGTAAAGGTCAATAGCTGGAAAGAGGAGAAGAGTAGGGAGGAGGTGGGAAGGGGGTATGGAGAAGAGGAGAAGGGAGAAAAAAGTCCAGTAGAGAGACGCAGGAGAGTTTGCCCAAAGACCGGCTGGGAAGGTGAAGGTCAAGGAGGGAATCCATAGCCCTTCTCCCCTTTAGCTCGCGAGGTAGTATGGTGTGCAATGGCTTCCCAGGATCCTCAATGTGTCCACAAACACTCTTGCCACCAACTTTCAACCTTTTCTCACTTTCTTTGCAAATGCAACACACCTCCACCCATGTCTTAATTTGATCATCAATTCCTTGCCACCAAAATTCATTTTTAACTCTCTGACTCGTTGATCACTGACACAAATGGCCTTCATGTGCCATATCAAACAACCTCCATCGCAATCCAACCGGAGGAACAAACCGATTGCCTCATAATAAAACACTCATACCATTCATACACAACTCATCCAGCAACTTATAAAACAATTGCACTGCCGGAGACAATGTACTTTCTCTCGCGGCCCCACACCGCACCATACCTTCCACCTCCTTAAGCACACAATCCAATTTCATTTCCTCCGCCTACTCCTTCAAGGTGAATGCTCCTGACCCACACTGTACTGCATCTTGCACCAATGCTATTGCTTCCTCCACTTCTTGATCTCTTACAGCTACCCCGTCGACCTCCTCCCACTTCAGGGGTAATCTTTTTTTTTTTTTTTTTTACTTTATTTATTTGCATTTTCAAAAGAAACAGTTACAAAAAAGAAAATAGTTGGTCAGCAGTACAGCATAAGCATTCTACGGTGAACAATCTGGTCAATGGCTTGTAGTAGATATATCTCTTATCCAATATACAGGTAGCATGGGTCTTGACATGCATCCGCACCTACAGTGTTTGCTTTGGGGTCACAGCAATCGTCGCGGCCAGTTAGCTGCGACATCTATAGTTAACATTACTTAAGCCACCTATGGAGGATTGAGGTATCGCACAGTTATGCCCCCTAGACCCTAAGGTGTCTGTGGTGTCTGAATAGGCGTAGCATTTAGCTCTTGCAACCGTTGTAGGTACAGCAACAGAGGTTGCCAAATATCTACCGGTCTGGAAGCCGGCGGCTGTAGTTGGGCATACACATCGGTAGTGGTGTTACAATATGTCATGCTGTGCAACCATGTGTGGAGTGTAGGGCCTGTTTTGCATGCCCACTTAAGGGCCACTTCGCGTTTAGCAAGCAGGAGAGCCATCGCTACAAAACGACGCCGGGATCTAGATAGGTCATGGACATACCCCAATAGGGCGAGGAGTGGCGATGGCGTTATTTCCGCCTCAACCATCTTAGATATCTCTCGGAAGATTGATTTCCAATAGCCCTCTATCTTAAGGCACGTCCACGTCATGTGCGCAAAGTCCGCATCCGGGGCTCCACATCTCGGACAAGCGTCCGACCGCGCTGGGTCAATGCGATGTAACTTGTGAGGGGTGATATATACACGCCGCAGGAACTTAAACTGCAACAACTTATGGCGGTGATTCGGCGACACTTTTCGCGTTTGTGCGCAGCAGCGATACCATTGGACGTCAGTTAGAGGGTGTCCTAGATCGCCCTCCCATGCAGCCCTCACCGCTGCATCTCTACTCGGGAGCTGTGCTATCGCCCCCTTATACAGTTTGGCAACCAGGTGGTTCCCATCCCCGCCACTAATGACCTCGGTCAGGAGAGGAAATTCAGTGGGTGCCAAGGGATAGCTCTCCATGGAAGCACGGAGCGCCGTTTGTACGCGCAGTAGCACAAAGTGGTCCAAAGTCGTAGCCTCCCGGAGGCGAGGATCCTCAGTGCGCGAAAATATATGCCCCCCAGGGAACAAGTCTCCAAATGTAATTAGCTGGAATTTGGACAGCGTACGTTTGACTAGCGTCTCCTGCAGGATGGGTATCCAACTGTTAGCGGCCAAGGGCAGAGCGTGGGAGTACAACGTACTCATACCTGTCACCCTCGCCAACTTGAGCCAGGCCCAACTCGTGGTGGACAGTGTTTGGATATCCCGCGGGTCTCTAGGGAAGCCACGCGGCAGCAGTGCGTTGAGTGGGGCCGGAAGTGCCAAGTCCGCCTCAGGCCGATAATATGGGATCCGAATATCCGTGTTATACCAGTGGCGAGCAAAACTCGCCTGAGCAACCAGGTAATAAATTTGCAGGTTCGGAACGCCAAATCCACCTCTCTCGTAAGGCAGTACCAAAGTGTCCCATCCAACCCGGGGCTGCCCGCCACCCCACACTAACCTCCCAAGCAAGGTGCGCAATCTCGAAAAAAAACTATTATAGAGAGGGATTGGGATGTTCGTGAAAAAATACAAAAATTGCGGCAACACCACCATTTTTATTATGGCTATTCGGCCTGCCATTGACAGAGGGAGATGCAGCCATCGTTCTATGTTGTTTTCGAGCCTCTCGACCGCCGGGCCATAGTTCAGCTGCAGGACACGGTCCCGGTCCCTGTGAATATGGATACCCAGGTATTTGACCGAGCCGTCGCACCAAGTCAATGGGTAGTCCCCTGTTCTAGCACAAACCGCCTCAGTCAACTGGAACACTTCTGATTTGTCCCAATTTATATGTAAACCCGACAGGGCGCCATATCTAGCAACCTCATCGAGCAGCGGTGGTAAGTTGTCATCAGGCCGCCGCACATAAAGTATTATGTCATCGGCGTAGAGTGTGAGCAGCAATGGTCCAGTCTTAAATTGCAGGCCGCGGTGGCTGTGCTTACTCTGTAAGTGGCGCACCAACGGATCTAACGCCAGTATGAAAAGGAGAGGGGACAGGGGGCATCCCTGCCGCGTGCCACGAGTGAGAGGGAACGCCCTAGTCCGCGTGCCATTGAGGCGGATACAGGCCGTTGGTTGAGTATACAGCAGTCTGATCACAGCCATAAACCGCTCAGGCATCCCCAGATTGCGCATGGTGGCATAGAGAAATGGCCATTCCAAGGAATCGAACGCCTTTTCAGCGTCCAATAGCACCGCCGCAGCCGGCAGAGTCGGTTCCATCCTATTCAGTGTAGTGAATAATGTGCGTGTGTTCAATGCCGTGGATTTATGCGGAATAAAGCCCGATTGCGCCGGGGATATGTGCCGCTCGATGATCAATGCAAGCCTGATGGCTATCGCTTTAGCAAAGATTTTGTTGTCAAAATTCAACAACGACAGGGGCCTGTATGAGGAACATTTCAGGTGATCCTTGCCGGGTTTAGGTATTAGGATTATAACTGCTTCTCTTAGAGTGGGCGGGAGTATCCCCTTATCCACTGCCTCCTGAAATACGTCAATAAGATGTGGCACTAAGAGATCTTTGTACTTTTTATAAAAGCAGCCTGTAAAGCCGTCTAGACCAGGCGCTTTAGAGCCATCGAGCGCATTGATGGCGTCCGATAATTCCCCCTCAGTGAAGGGTTCGGCCAGGAACTCCTGGTGGGCCTTGTCCATCCAGGAGAGAGAGATCTCGTCCAGGTACTCCTGACAATCCTCCAGGGTTGAATCAGTCTTAGAGGTGTATAGGTCTATGTAGTATTTAAGCACCTCTCGTAGTATTCCTACATTTCCCGTTATCCGCTCCCCCGAATCCCCGGTAAGTTCAGCTATGTATGTTGGTTTGCGTGAATGTTGCATCAATCTCGCCAGCGTCCTGCCGGGTCTCTCTCCCTCCCCGTACCGTCGAGCTATGGCATATTTGCCCAGATATTTGGCTTCTCTATCCGCGGCCGCGCTGAACTCAGCTAGCAGAGCAGCGCGCTTAAGCAGATCAGGAGGGTCCGCATCCTGTGCACTACTATCAAGGTCCCTAAGTTTTGTCTCTACCTGCGCAATCGTGTGGCGAAGTGACCGAAGCACTCCAGCATGTTTGGAAATGCACATACCCCTCGTGTATGCCTTAAACGCCTCCCAAAGGGTGGCCTTGGAATCAACGGAGCCAACGTTCAACTGAAAGTAGTCCACGATAGCTTCACCTAGTTCAGCTGCAAAAGCCGAGTCCTGTAGGGCCATATCTGGGAACCGCCAAGTGCGCTCTACCCCTCCAGCCCTCGGAATCTGTAAGTGTGCCAATACTGGGGAATGGTCAGATAACGTTCGTGGTAAATGTGTGATGTCTTTAAGCCAAAGTATCGCAGCCGCCGAAAGGCACCAGTAGTCAAGGCGTGTCCAGGTGTTGTGCGGTGCAGAGTAGTGTGTGTATCCTAAATCGCGGACATAGTGGTGTCGCCAGGCATCTACCAAATCTAACTGTTCCATGGCATCCTGCAGGGCGCGCCTCGCGCGTGGTTTGGTGGCTGCTGTACGTGAAGTGCTATCTAGCTCCGGGTTAAGTGTCAGATTAAAATCACCTCCCAGATATATGTAGTCTGCCCCCATGCGGATAATGTGTGAATAAATGTCGTTAAAAACTCAGGGTCGTCTACATTCGGGGCATAGACATTAACAAAGAGTACAGAGTGTTCCAACATATAGCCTTTAACCAACACATATCTCCCGCCCGTATCCCTGTATACCTCCTCCTCCTGGAAGGGCAGTCTCCTGTGAATGAGCACTGCCACTCCTCGGGCATAGGAGCTGTAGCCAGCAAAATATCTATGCGCCCCCAGGCAGCCGCCACTGGTGAGTTAGCATTCATAGACAAATGAGTTTCCTGCAGGAAGGCAACATCCACCTGGTGGCGCTGTAAGTAATTTGTCACTTGCTTACACTTGCGGGCATTATTAAGACCCCGAACATTCCAAGATATCAGGGCCACATTGGCCTCTGCCAGAACCTTGCTAGCCATATTCCACAACAATTGGACCAATTGACATTCGTATTCTGGAAACAGGCATGCTAAACCGCAAAGGAAGTACGACTAAACATACAAATCGTAGTCTTGACCAACGATCCCAAACCCCCCTCCCACCACCCATCCACCCCACAAACTGTGGGGGAAAGACCCCGTCCCTCGTTACAATGCCAAAATGTGACATCAAACAGAGAAGCACAACAATAGAACCCCAAAGGAACAAAGAAGTGTGCATCCGCACTTGGGAGGTGACAACACCCCGCCATATCCCCCATAATATGTCATACCATAACAATATATTCGCACATCTGTGGCGGCACCTTAAGGCGCTAGCCGTGCAAAGCAGTGAGGAGCAGCGACAAAAACAGTGGCATAGCGCTCAACGGCAACAACTTCAGAATAACAGCACAGTACCAAGAGCTAACCAGTACCAAACAGTTCTGCACTCGTTCCTGAGTCCGGAATGTCCTGAGAGTGCGATGGAGATGGGACAGTGTTCTTCTTCGCGGCATTGGAATATTGATGGCAGAACTCCTGGGCTTCGTGGAGAGTATCAAAAATTCGAGACCGTCCGTCCACATCCACCTTGAGGCGCGCAGGGTACAGCATTCCATAGCGCAGGCCCAGCTTCCGCAGAGCCGCCTTGACCCCTGCATATTTCCGCCGTGCCTCCTGCACCATCGCTGTAAAATCAGGGAATAGGGAGATGTTGGAGCCCTGCCAGTTCAATTGACCCTTCTCCCGGGCCAGACGCAGTGCAGTGTCCCTATCCCTAAAATTCAAGAGGCGGGCTATAATCTGGCGAGGAGGACACCCCGGATTCGGGCGCGGCCCCTGGATACGATGTGCCCGTTCTACTACAAAGGCGCCGGTGAACGATTCCCTGCCAAAGAGGTCCGTGAGGAGTTTCTCGACAAAGAGGTCCAACCTGCCCGTGTTTGTGGTCTCGGCCACTCCCATAATGCGGATGTTACTCCTGCGCCCCGGGCCTCCAAATCCTCATTCTTCAGCACTACAGATTTGAGGAGCCTCTCCATTCTCTCGTGCTTTTTAGCCGTTTGAGCCGCGCCATCCTCCAGATCTGAGATTCTGCTCTCCGCCACTGTCAAACGCCCCTCATGCTTGTCCAACCGGGCCCCCATTGTGTCTAAACGCCGATCAAGGGCATCAAATCTGGTGTCCAGGGCCTTGAAGCCTGCCCGCAGCTCCGCCAAGAGACCCTCTGAACCCGCTGCCGTCATTGTGGGAACCTCGCCGCCCTCCGCCATGGTGGACTGCTGCGCCGCCGTGCCAGGCCCCGAGGCTTTGAAAGGTAGCGTGCCTTGTCGGGGGTCCTTGCGCCCCATACCCCCTATCGTGCTGCGCAACTTGGCCAGCTATGGCTATGAGCAAATCCCTTGGCTAAGCACAGTGAACCAGCCGCGACAGGTGCCACCCAGCCACAGCAGCAGGAACAACCCCCCCGCAGCCTCAACCCAAGCTGCAACAAAACTGCGGCACTAGGGGCAGGCAGAGCAGGGCCGTGATGGTAACTGGTGTGTAAGGGTGGACATTCGACACGTGTGGCTCCAACAGGCAAGGCAACCAATGGTAGGCAGAGGGCCTCAGTAATCCCAGTCGCTTCCCAGGTTAGCAGCGCTGACAGGGCGTCCTCGCAGGCCGGCCACGCGGCTCAGTGCCGCCGATATCCGCGCAGGTCAGGCAGTAGGAAAAGGCATCTGTGGGTGGCCCCGCCTGGGCGGGATGGGCACGGGCCGCCGATGGAACGCGGGGGGAGGGGGGGCATGGGGGCACAGCCGCGGGGGGCAGAGCTCCTACCGGGTGCACGCCACGACCGACCTGCAATCTCGTCCGCGGCCCCTGTCGCCGCGGGGCTCCCGAGGAAGCCAGCACCCAGCCACGGTATAGGGGGAGCCTCAAACCCCACCGCAGCCGCTTACCTCCCCAGCCGCCAGCGCCCAATCCAGTCCTCCAACGCGGCTCCGGCACGCGCCGAGCTTCGGCTCACCGCCGCACGCGAGGCCCCGGCTTCAGGCCCAGCCTCAGGCCCCACCACGCCACAACACCCTCCTCGGCGCCGATCCGCGCCGCGAACACCAGCCGGTCCGTATCTGCGTCCGCCGCTACCCCCCAGCTTCACACGTCATCAGGAATCATACTGCAGGTGATATGGACATCTATGCCGCCACAGTGAGCACTAGGAAGGAGGCTTACGGCGGAGCTACCAGCCTACACGGCCATCTTGGTCGGTGGCTAGGCCACGCCCCCCAGGGGTAATCTTGATAGGCAATCTGCCTGCACATTTCCCCACCCCTGCACAAATTGAACAGCATACGAGTATTCTTGCAACTTTGCTGCCAACCTGGCCAGTCTGGCAGAACCTTTTACTGCTCCTCCAGAGGACAACATTTTTAGCAATGGTTTGTGATCTGTACACAATACAAAAGGAGAGCCCCATAAGTAGACGTGAAAGTATTCAACGCCCCAAGCTGCAGCCAAAGCCTCCCTTTCGATGACCAAGTAATTTCTTTCTGATAGTGTAAGTGTTCGAGAAGCAAAAGTAACCGGTCTTTCTCTACCCCCACGTACTTGAGATAACACCACAACCAGTCCAATTGCACTTGCATCCACCATCAAAATTAATTTGAGCTTGTCAAACAATGATGAAAACACCAGCCTCACAAATTTCTCTCTTGATATTGTCGAAACATAGACTTTGCCCCTCTTCTCATACAAATTTCGCATCCTTACGTAACAATCTTCTAAGTCTCTGTTTTGTCTGCGAATCTTTCAACAAATTTCGCGTAATACTCTATGAGCCCAAAAAAGGACCTCAACTAATCTTTTTCTGTGGGTGCTGGTGCTAACTTTATTGCGTTTAGCAGCAAATGTTTTGGTCTGATACCGCTCCCTGAAATTGTATAACCCAAGAACTCAACCTGTTCTGTAAGGAAGGTACATTTCTCTTTGTTGAGTGTCCATCCCACATCACCCAATCTTTCCAACACCATCTTCAAAGTAACATTGTGTTGTTCCACTGTCTCTCCCACAATTAAGACATCATCTTGAAAATAGATTACATTTGGTACTCCTCCCCACACCTCTGCCATTACTCATTTAAACATGCTGGCGGCCGATGCCAAGCCAAACGGCATGCGTGTGAACTGGAAGGTACCCTGGGTAGTTATGAAGGCAGTCAAGGCCTTAGAGTCCTTGTGTAGTTTAATTTGATGGTAAGCACTCCTCAAATCCAGCTTTGAGAAGCACTTGCCATTCTTCACTGATACTAAAAGTTCACTGATGTTGGGAAGAGGGAACATATCCATAACGATTTCTTGGTTAAGTGACCTGAGGTCCACAGAGAATCTCAGTCGGCCATCTGATTTCTGCGTAATCACCACTGGAGAAACCCATTGAGAAGCCTCCACTGGTTCAATTATGCCTTCCCGCAACATATCATCCAACAATTTCTTGACACCATCTTTTACTGACAAAGGTAATCTCCTTAATTTGTGTTGTTTAGGCACGCACCCTCCTTCAACAAGATCCTTTGAACTTATCCTTTAAGACATCCTAATGTCTTATCAAACACGCTCGGTACACTTTCCAGTGCATCCACCAAACTTGCCTCTCTAACTACCATCACCTGTTTTGCTGCTCTCGAGTTTATAATGATATTGAGATCGAACTGGTGTATCCAGCCCAAAATTGCTGGTCCACCCTCCAAAACATACACTTTCCATTGATAGCTCGTGTCTCAAACTTAATTTCTCCTTCCATGTACCCCAAGATATCAGTGGGTTCACCCTTGAAACCACATGGATTGATGTCTTTTGATCTCAATTTCATACCACCCCAATGTTCCTTAGATACACTTTGTGGGATGATAGTGTACATTGACCCGGAATCAACCATGAGTTCCACCTCCTTCCCGCACACCAAAAAGTTTTCAACTGGCCTTGTCACCCTTTGATCTTCATCAGTGTTAGTGCACACAATCTCCTGTGTAATACTCTCACCTACAACCAAAATTCTGTTCCTGTGGCCTCTATCACTATACCTACCATCCCTCATTTCCTCCAGTACTCCCACTTTTGACTTCTTATTGTTACTACCTACATTGTAACCTTTGCACATGCGTGCGTAATGCCTTCTGCGTCCACATTTCCTACACTCCTTATTGATGGCAAAACAATGTTTAAAGTCTGCCATGTGGAATGCAATCCCACAGCAAGAGCACTCCCTAACCTTTCCCTTTGGCATGTATGAAGAAGCCCACTTATCATTTTTTTTAAAAAGTATGCACAGATCATTCTCATCTGCGTTGATCGCAGACATGTCTCCCTTCCTCTCTCTTCTGTTAAGTTCTTTCATACATTTTTGTGATTCATCAATAACTTTTGCCATTTCAATCTCTTCCTTCAGAGATGGGTCTTTCGCCACCCATAATCTCTCATGGATCTTCTTGTCTTTGCCCTGCACAATGAGCTGATCACGGATCAACTCGTCTGACATCACTCCAAAGCGACACTTAATAGAGCGTTCCCTAAGCCTGGCTACAAACTCATCGATGAACTCATGCTCTGCCTGAGGGTGAGTGTAAAACTTGTACCTCAACATAACCAAGTTCACCTCTTTAGCAAACCTAATCTCCAGTCGCTTAATAGCCTCCTTATATACGTTGGAAATAGGTTGACCATTTGCTCCCTTCGCCACTGGTAGGTACATAAAAATTCTTTGACCCTCGTTACCTTGTACGCTCAGAAAAAGTGCTTTTTTCCTAGCTGCCGAAAACTCTAGCCCATCCAAAGCAATGATATAATTCTCCAACATCTCTATCCAGACTTCCCATGGTAAGTTTGGAACTCCAGGTGAGTTTAAGAAAAAAGGTGGCGCTATAATGTTACTATTCAAAGCCATATTCGTTGTATTAATTCTTAAAGTAAATGACTGAAGTTACCACCACTGGTAAGTATCACACTTGCACTCAGCTTAAATCTGCTTGGTAACAAGGTCTGCGGGTCACCGTAGACCAACACGAATTGATCTGTCAGTACCAGAATGTGTAGGGAGTTACTGCCTATGCTACGTTTCACACTTCTCTTCAGCTTTTTAGTAATAATAAAACAAAGAAAATGCCAAGTCACAAGGTGTGCCGGTCATCGAAGACCAACACAAAGCGGTGTGCAGATCACTGAACCTCTGTGTCTGCACTCTCCTCACTCCAGATGCTGCTAAGTCATTCCTCTTCGCTTTCCGTTTGCACACACACCAAACTTCGCTATTCACAAGATGGCCGCACGTTACGTGCAATGCTGCGCTCCAGCAGCGTGAAATCAGGGAGGCACGTGACCACAGTTGCTTTGTTAAGCGTGCGAGCGCTGAAGATTCGAGCGCGCGGATATGAACTGCCTCCCGCATGAGACGCCTAGATGTGGTAAGTCTAAAATATGCACAGTACTTTTTTCTTTTGTCAACTTTGCTCTCTAGAAGTCAGAATTCCTCTGTCCTGACTTCCGATTCAGCCAGACTCCTCCAACTACGTCTGTCCTTGATCCCGTTGTAAATTCTGTCAAGCACGTTGGAATGATAGGGTTTTTGAAGCACCTGGAAGGTGTGCTCCTGCAGAAAGGATGCAACCCATAGCAAGGTTTTATGGCTGACACCGCATTTCCACAGACGCTCGATCAGGATGTTATGGGACACTGTTGAACGCAGCACTGAGATCCAGCATTATCAGTACTGCAGTATCGCCGGTGCCAGAATTTGATGGATGGATTCTGTGGGTAGGAGCAATGCAGACTCTGTGCTATAGGAGGGACGAAAGCCCAACTGCATCCTGTGAAGTAGTTTGTTGGACTCAATGAAAGTGGAGAGCTGTCGGTTGATGTACTTCTCTATCATCCTGGCTAAAAAAGGCAGCATCGAGATGGGCCATTAGTTATCGGGCTTGGTTGGGTCTAGCAGAGGCGTTTTAAGAAGAGGGACCACCATAGCGTGCTTCCACCACTGGCAAACCCAGCCCACAGCCAGGGAGCTATTTACTACCTCATGAAGCGTTTGGAGGACCACTTCCAAGCCCAGTTCTAGAAACAAGGGGGATACTGGATCAAGCGGGGAGTCCGACTTGTCAGATGCGAGAAGTGGGAGCAGTTCCTCGAGTTTGATCAGTTTTAATTACAGAAGCATTGAGCTGTCCTTTGAAGGGTCAAACCAGGTGTTTAGACAGGGAGCGTCTCTAGACTTCACAGGAAAGGAGGCATAGATGTTTGCCACTTTTTCCAAGAAAAACTAGGCTTGGGCATTGCAGCCATTCTCTGAAGGCAGAGTAGAAGCTGATACTCAGGACAGTGAGGAAGGCAACTTAACAATGGTGAATACTTCTTGCAAAGAGTTCTGATCAGATGAAGTTTTATTTGAGTATTAGTCACTGTGAGTTTGTTTAATGCGACCATGGCACAATTTAAGAGCAGTCAGGTAGTTAGATTTACAGACAGAATGGCTGGCTCTGTGCCAAAGGCACTCAAGAAGCTTGAAATCTTTTTTAAGCACTAGACGTTTGTCATTAAACCACTCAGCCGATGGTTTATGTCTTCGAAAGGACAGATTTGCCAGGGAGGGGGGGGATGTTTATTTGATCTAAGGCTCCCCTAATCCAGTTTTCCAGTTGAAGGTTAGCTTTGTCGACGCAACTATTCAGAGTGGGTCGACTGGAGACCAGCGCTTGGTTGAAACTTGAGAGGGTCACTTTGGCCCACTGGCGTACCAGTACTACCTGGGCTGGGAGGTTTTAGCATAAGGAACCGAGATTGGAATAGCAAAATGGTCAGATCAGGCAAGCGGAAGGAGGGAACTGGTTTCTAAATGGGCCGGGTTGGAAAAGTTGGGATCAAGAATGTACCCCATTCTATATGTGGGGGCGGAGACTAATTGGAGGAGCTGTTATCCCTCTAAATCTGCAACAAAGTCTGTGGCTGCTGAGCAAGCGATGTCATCAAAGTGTATATTATCGTCCCCTACAACTAAGACTTTGGAATAATGAAGAACAAGTGGGAACAGAACATCACCTAACAAAGTGGAGAAATTGACTACAGGGCCCGGAGGGCGGTAGAGCAGAGTTCCTGATACTGAGAAGTTATTAGTAAGGGCTAAAGAGAAAAAAAGACGCTTCACACCCCTCAATAGTTGACTCCGAGAATGAGCAGTAGAAAGACTGCTTAA
The DNA here is from genome assembly GCA_963921515.1 of Calotriton arnoldi. Taxonomy (NCBI): domain Eukaryota; kingdom Metazoa; phylum Chordata; class Amphibia; order Caudata; family Salamandridae; genus Calotriton; species Calotriton arnoldi. The sequence goes on from CAWUFW010000282.1 coordinate 3,723,313, forward strand.
AAATGATGGTGATTCCTCTCCCTCTTTGAGACCACTTGTCTTGTCTCGCAATCGCGAAACCTTGGGGGAATGGCTTGTATAATGTCCTGGGAGGAATTCTCAGTGAGCCAGGTCTCCATCAAGGAGGATGCGTCTGGCAAATGTTCCACAACGAAATCATGATTCTCAAGTTAAGGCACCTACAGTTCAACAAGAAGAACTTATCAGAAAGCAAAGGCATAGGTACAGTGCTTACCTCCGTGCTCGAGCCCAAGGGGGTCAATACTAAAAATCCACACTTGTCACAGCGAGTCCGTGTATTCGAGAGGTCCAAGGTGTGACAACAGGCTTTAGGCAAGAGAGTCGCAAGATTCAGCAGCTCAGATTTAGAGTACTACCGGGGGCTGACCTGGAACAGCCAGGGATCCTGGCACCTGGCGCCGTTGGGCGTTAACTGGTTTACCTTAGGCATGCCTTTGGGGCAACAGCGGTGGACCCGCTGTTGGCGTCCGCTGCACGTACACGTTGTCATGCTGCTAAAATAGGTGAGCCGGCATGAATGCCTAGACTGTTAACCTTCAATGGCTGTGCATTAGGCAGAGCAAACGGGAAGCGGGGCAGCCCTAATTAAGAAGTATATACCATGCCCTTCCTGCAACAAACAGTAAAGCTGCAGCGGACTGAAGGGCTCTCTGGCCAAGAAACAGTATGCAGCGCAAAAATAAAGTAAGAAAATGCCCACCCAACAAAGCTTAAAATTAAAAATGCGGCATTTTAAAAACACTGGATGCATGGAACCTGTGTATCGCTGCACGTCCACTCTGTCATGCTGCTAAAATAGGTGAGCTGGGATGATTGCCTAGACTGCTAACCTTAAATGGCGGTGTGATAGGCAGAACAACCAGGAAGTGCGGCAGCCATAATTAAGAAATATACAACATGCCCTTTCCGCAACAAAATGCAAAGCTGCGGCGGTCTGAAGGGCTATGTGGCCAAGAAACAGTATGCGGCTCAAAAATAAAGTACGGAAATGTCCACCCACCAACACAAACTCAACATAACCTAAAAATGTGGCGTATTAAAATCACTGGTTGCGGGGAACCTGTGTATGGCTGATTGAACTATCTATGTGTAGCAAAGGATGTCCTACTACTTAAAAACAACCCCAACAGATACCACTTATCACTGTTAGAAGCAGTAACATTTGCCATGAGTCTGCTGTGAGATTTGAACGGTGTTTTGTTGCATTGACAGACCCAGCAAACATTCACTTGCACAGCAATCTTTCACTTACTTAGCAAGGATTCACTAATACAGCAAACATTCACTTGCACAATAAACATTCACTGATTCAGCTAACATTCACGTACACAGCAAGCATTCACTTAGACAACAAACATTCACTGTCCCAGCAAGCAAAGATATAGTAGATAGAATTGCTTGAATTCGTTTGAACCACTGGTATTTAATCTTTGCACATGCCATTCCTTTCCATTGTTTTTCAGCTTCTGTGTACCAATACAGATGGGGATCAATCATGCTCCGCTCAGTCTTGACTCAAAGCAGAGATGAATACCAGCTCTGAATAGGTACACAGGCGAACCTCAACATTCTGCATCTTTGCTGAGCCTCATCAGGTAGGAATAGCTTGAGGCCCTGTGTAGTGAGTTTGGGATTTCCATCTGGATATGACCCTCCTGGTTAGGTAAACTCACCTAGAAAGCAAAAGGTGGTGGAAATAAATTCTTGAATCAGTCTGTGCCAATCCCTTTCCATTTTGTTCAGCAGCATATTACACTGCATGAATTACAAGGTGCCAATCGTTGTGGATTTCCCTAACAGTTTTGACACATGTTTGTTTTGAGGAATAACAACAATTTAAATAGGGCCCACTTTCACATTAACTTCCGCTTGTATGACTGTCAACTTTTTTTGATGTCAATGCGTGATGAGGTTGTTGAAATGCAGCAGATGTATTTAACTTCACAGTGATGGGACTTAGCCCAGAGCTCTCTTAAATAAACTTTATCTCTTATATAACTGGCAGCACTGTCTACCTTAATAGGATTAAGGGATCCTGGCAACTGTAACACGCTACGTTTAAACCCATTGTACTGTATTTTATTGCTGCGATTGTAAGTAACCAATTCTTGTGAGCGAAGCTGCCTTTAAAAAAAAAGATTCTTAAGCTAGGATGTATTTCTTTAATATCGAGTAAGCATTAAAGTGATTGTGAAAATCCTCTCAAATATACAACCCCACTCCCTTCTATATTTAGATTTCTACAAACAACTGAGTTGTTGACTTACACGTTGACAGTGATACACCAAAAAGCTTACGCAGACATGCAATTTAAAAGTTAAGGTGCTATCTTCACATAATCTCTGATCCAACCATACTGACTCAGCCTTAACTCTCACTCCCACCATATACAGTTAGCAACTTCAGTGCATATGCACAGAAAGTAATACATTACCCTCATCACCATAATAGGCAATGTTCAATATTTTCCTCAGTGTTACGCACTTTAACAAAATATATTTCCATCCCGAAAAAAACTATCTCACAATTTCCATTTCTGATCTTTTTCACTCAAGGTATTTAAGCACACAATCATGGAGACTTTTTCACATTTCTAAACATACTGAGAACTCTCACTGACATCTCATTGCCACCTTTCACAAGTGATGGCATGGTTGGGAGTTTAGTTGAGTTAGTACAGAGGGTTAAGAGAGTAGGTGAAGATAGTACCTTCATCTTTAAATTGTATACCTAGTTAGTTTTTGTGGCACAACCATTCTCTGCATATTACTCAAACTCTAACTCCCTATAACTTTAGTGTTTTTTGTGAATTTCATTGGTGTTTATTTTATTTTCTGGTTTTGTGTGCTTTCCTATGATGATGTGTACAGGTGTTGTGGGCATATGATGGAGGAAATGTTGCCACATGGTCGTGGTTGTGCAAATGTCTGAGAGTAGGTATCTGAGCATCTGGAGTTAATTGGATATGTCCGTGTGTGAAGCTCACTGTGTGGGCATTTGAAGGTGGTGGTCTTGGCATTTGATGGTGGATGTGAGTTCATGTGATGTGATGTGATGTGGTGTGTGTTGGGGTTTGGTTGGGTTTTGTGGATCTTTGATTGGGGTGTGTGGGTGTATGGTGGTGGGTGAGTGGCTGTATGATAGTGGTGGTGCTGGTGTGAGAGGATGGCTTTTTGGATTTGATAGTGGCTGTGTGATTTTTTGATAATTGGGATATAGGCATGTGATGATATGTGTGATTATGAGTGTATGAACACCTGATGGTAGGGTGGGAATATATATTGGTGTATGGTTGGATATATGGTTGTTGGTGTATTGGCCTTTGATAATGAATATGTGGACATATGAGGTTGGTCCTGTTAGTGTATGATTTTGGGTGTGTTGGCATTTGATGGTGGGTGTTTGGGTGTATGCTGGTGACTCTGGTTGTATGATAGTGGGTCATTGATGGGTGTGTGGACATAAGGCTGTATGATGGTGGATGTGATGGTGTATAATGGTGGATACTAGATGTAAGATGGGGAGTGTGTGTAGACTCTGGATGTATGATGGTTGTTTGGTGTTTGTTGATGGCTGAGTGAGCATATAATTGCAGCTCTGTGGGTATATGATGGTGAGAGTGTTGCCATACAACAGAGGGTGCCTGGTACATGGACGTGAAGATGGGTGTAGACATATGGTTGTGGGTGTCATTGTGTGATATTGGATGTGTAGGTGTATAATGGTGCATATTGTGGTTGTATATCATGGTTGGTGTGTGCCCATATGGTGGATTGTATGATGTTAAGTGTTTTGTGAGTTTGTGGGCGTCATGTGGTGGGTGTGTGCATTTGTTTGTGGGTGTGTTGGCAAATGAATTCTCGTGTGTAGGCATATGATGATGGCGACAGGAAAGGTAAAGAACTCCATTTAACAACTCTTGACAGCCCTGAACATAAATACTTTCACTAAAAAGAGGTAAAGGGTGGGGATTGTTTATAGCGCCACCACACCGTTTCCAGCTATGGCCTTAATCCTGCCACCTAGCCCAAAGGCGAGGTGATTATATTCCTCCATAACACCACACCTTGCCAAAGGCTGTGAGGTTGTTTTATTTCCTCTGCCTTGCCTAAGTGCAGGGGGTGCTAAAAGAGTACATGCATGAGGCAGCTTACAGCTGCACTGCAGACCAGTGCATGTTTGCAAACAGCTTTGAAAGTTGTTTACAAACTTCTGTATGAAACTTAAATCCGATATTTTCAGACTACATCTGGAGTAATCTGTTAGACGATTAGCTAGTCCTTTCCAAATGCAGTCTGTTCCCCTTTCCAGTTCTGGATTTGGTTTTAGTCCTTCTTTTTAGACTCCCAATGTTATATAGCCTCCCCTCATTTCTTTTTGTTTATATCTGTTTTATTGTTTTTCCAAGATATATATAAGCAGCGTTATGTTACATACACTATTGGTATTGTTTTTACAGTGTGCTATTTTGCAGGATGATATCAATATATTCAAAACTGTTAACAGCACAGTGACGTAATATTTAGCGATATAGCGCTAGCATGAATAGAAAGTTTCAGTTATTGATTGCAGGCAATTGTTCCAGGCATCAAAGATCTACAATGACAGATCCAAACAGTATTTGCTTCAAACAATATAATCTTAACATAAACTTGTTATACTGCTGCCTAAATCACATTAGCTCCATCGGCACATCTCAACTCTCCAGCGTTACATGTATCATGCTTATACAACTAGGTCAGTGTAAGTGTACATGTCTGCAACTACAGACGTTACTTTAAATGTCAGTGGTGGCTGAGATACAGCTAATAGTGGTGTTCGCAATGGATTCCACATTGTCGGGGTGTATCGCAGTCTCCCCCCTTGCTTCGTTGCCTCTTTCAGAATGGACATTGTGGGCTAGGGAGTCAGCTAATATTACAGTGTGTAAGAACAGCAAATACCCCTCAGGAGTCTACAGACTGACAGGTGTTTCCCTGTTGGAACAACATGTATGGGGGACATGACCCGCCGAGATTGCCAATCTGCTCGCATTAATCGTGCAGTAAGCCAAACCCTTGTCCACCAGTTTAAAGTTTAAAGTTGACCACATGCACTATACCTGCCCACGTGGGATCCAAACCCAGTCACAAACACCAGCGTGACCCTCTTCTCCCTTTGGAGCTGTATCTCTTGACCATAGAGTCTACTCAGGCTCTTCTGATAAGGGAGGAAGCCCTTGATGAAAGGCCCGGGATATCCCAACGTCCCCTGTAATCCTCCAACCCATGAGCCAGAGAGTCCTTTCCTGAACTAGTTGGTGCAAGTTGTCATGCAAGTCTATCAGTAGACAAGGAGTCGGGGGAAGTCGGATTGGAAAATTCATAGAAAGTTTCAGAAGAACTGGAAACCAAACTTGTGATTTCCAAATCAGTGTCACCAAGATCGCTTCCGCTTTCTGATGCCGGATCAACGCCGTGAGTCTGGCTATCGTGGAGATTGGGGGAAACGCATACACCCAGAATTGACTCCAATCTTGCAGGAAGGCGTCTGTCGCTTCAGCGAGGGGATCCGGCCGCCTGCTGAATAAATGAGGATACTATCATGCTCTGAAACAGAGAGGGTCCAGCTTCCAGGCACTGTAATCCTGTAGGTGCCTGGACTGCCAATCCGCAGTCTGATTGAATTTTCCCAACTGATATTCCTCCGTGATTGACAACTTGTGAACCAGTCAGTAGTTCCAGAAGTCCCTGCACAAGCCCGCCAGTACCCTGGATCTCGTGCCTCCCAAACGGTTGATATATCTCACTGCGGAGATGTTGTCCATCTTCAACAAGATGGCGCAGGAGACCTTGTTGGCTGCCAGGCTCCAAACCACGAAGGATCCAGCCAGGAGTTCCATACAATTGATGTGGAGTGACTCCTCTTGCTCTGACCAGTGACCGCCTGTGGTAGTAGCCCCACTATGGGCGCCCCAAACTCGCCGACTGACGTCTGATTCGATCTCCAGGTCCGGGGTCGATTCGAAAATGGCACTTCTGTTCCAGGCCTGCATATGCTTGAGCCACCAGCAAAGCTCCGCTCGCGCCTCCAGGGAAAGGGAAATCTGTGTGTACCAGTGGCGGCCGGTGAAGTTTGAAAGTGGTGAGGCTTAAATTAGAAGAATGACTTTACCTGAGAGTGTGACTGTCCTGAGGGGTGTTTGGGGCGGGGTGGTTTCTCCTCCAAGAATTCTTTTGAGAAAATAGGTTAAAATGGTGCATTTTGCAGTGCAAATTTGATAATAAAATGATCAAAATAATAGTTTTCACTGGCATTTCTAAAGAAACAGTGTCAAATGCTTACGACTTACGCCCTAAGTAGTCTTGCTGATCAAGCTCTTTGTGCAAGTGACAATTGTCTTAGAGAGAACGCAACAATTCATGGACCGGAGAACCAGCAAGGAAGAGAGGGTCAGAGGGTGAGATTAAATGGAAGTTTAAAAGGTGAGGGCAGGAAAGAGAGGTGGAGTGGAAGAAAAAGGCACAAAACAGAAAGAGTAAGACCACAAGTCCAACCAGAGCGAGAAATTCTGTGTTGATCCTATCATGTACAACATTGGTGCACAAGCCTTGGTTGTTTAATTTCTTGAGTGGCGCAGCAATGGTGCCAAGTAAAGGTGCTAATTGAGGCAAGTCCTCACTCTGCTGGATGAGTATTAAAATGCTGAGGTAACAGTAATTCGGTGGGTCTTTGGGACCCAGTGCCACAACACTATTGTATCTACGCTTCTGCTACTGAAGGATTAGGAGTGCATTCTCAACAAAGTCTGTGTGCATGGATGACATCTGTGCTTGAACAGGATGCCTGGATAAAGCCATAAGGAGGATGTGCTGAAAGAAGGTGGGACACTGAATTGAGAGCCTGAAGGAAATCAGTTCCACAATATCTGAAGTACTACAGGAACCAGCAAGTAGAGAAACAATGCAGGAACCGGAAGATATGGAAGTGTAGGAACCTAGAGACAATGGACGCTCTAGCAGAGTGAATGTAGTAGCACCTTGCAAGAACCTGGAGTGATGGAAGTACAGTAGGAGCCTGGAAGGAGGGAATAGCTGCAGGAACCTAGAAGTGGGGGATTACTGCAGGGAGAGCAGCTCTGCTGGAGTCTGGAAGAAGGGAAGGGTAGTAATAACCAGGCAAGCACTGCAGGAGACTGAAGGAGTGAAGTGCTGCAGCAAGTTTGTTAGAGAGCAGCGCTGGAGGACTCCGGCAAGAAGGAAGCAGCTACAGGTGCTAAGTGTGAGTGTGATGCAGCATGAGCCTTTAGGGTGAGAAGAGTTGCAGGAGCCTGCGGTGAGTGAATAGCAGTGGCGGTGCGTCCATTAGGGCGCTGGGGCGATGCCCCACAAGCCGCCCACGCCCGCAGCTCCCTCGGCATCTCTGAACTTAAGTAAACTCTCAGTTTACTTAAGTTCAGAGACGCCGAGGGAGAACTGATAATCATGTCAGTCAGCACGACGTCGGACCGCCCACCCCCTTCAGAGTCTGAAGGGGGTGGGCGGTCCGGCGTCATGTTGACTGACAGGCATTGTCAGACCAGGGGCAGGCAGCAGCACAAGTGCGCATGACTTGTGAAGGTCGGCGAATTTTTCCGCCGTGCCCAGTCATGCGCACTAGTGTCTGCTCAGGCTGGCGCATGCCCATTAGGAGAGCGAGGGTTGAGCAAAGGCTCAAAACTTGGTCTCCTAATGGGCAGGCGGGCGGCGAGTAACCCTGCTCTAAGTCAATCTTGGCGCTGCTGGAGCAGCGCCAGGATTGGCTGAGAGGGGTAGCCACTTGCCAGCAGTGATGCGGCTGTTCCTGTAGGCGCCAACTGACCCGAGGCGGCGCGGACCTGGTCAGGTAAGATTTTTATTTTATTTTAAAACTCGCCCCCACCCCCGCGCACCGCGACTGTCAGGACTGCATCAGGTTTTAGAATCACCTGCAAGCAATTCCGTTGTAAGCTTGTGTCATGATGGAGAACATATTTATTCATTGATTCTGATGGTAGTAATTGTGAGCTCCTTATGTTTCTAGTTTAGCTTCATGTTTTCAAAGCTTTGACCAGAGTCGGCTGCAGCTTGAGCCTTCGATTGGCATGCACGAGACTGTGGTGAAATAAAGGTGAATTTGCTATGCTACGTGTGGTAGACTGCAGCCATGTTTTTTCTAGGTTAAGGTTTACTTTACTGGGCTGTCGACAAGGGAACAGGGCTGCAGTCGCTGTATTCAGTATGTTTACGGGGGCGCCGCGCCAGCCTCTTAAACGACAATGTGTTACCTTGTACATAACAACAGTGCTTTACAGTGTCTACAGCCTGTAGCTTACAGAAGTTAGAATTTTTTGTGTGTACCATTGTCTTGAGTGGGCATACTTTTCTTGGAGAAGGAAACACGTATGCAAAAGTTGAACCAACTCCATGGAACACTTCACAAACGACACGTGAGAATACAGCTGATTGCCAACTGCATTAGGCTAAAAAAAACGGTCTGATCAAGCCCGTATTAACGAAAACCTGGCACACTCTATATCGCTGTTGCACTTACTGCAAACAGCAACCTCTCTTTTAGTCTTCAAACACAGACAAATCTTAAAAGACCAGGGAAGAGAATGTGGCGTAACGGCCAGAGCTGCCGCCTTTGGAACTGGGGAGCCAGCTTCGACTAGTCTCGGGGTGGGCTCCACATCTTGTGATTCTGAGCAAATCATTTAGTCTCCAGTGCCTAAAAAAGAATGTAACCTCGTGTAATGTAACTAGCGCTCATGTATAACACTCCGATATTTTCCGGCTGATGTCACTTTATTTAAAACTTTAAAAAAGAAGCTTAAATTAGACCATCCCTTGCTCCTCAGAGTAGCATTTCCGGTCGACACCTGTTGGTCATTCCGTTTTTGCACAAAGGGAATGTGGAACAGTGATAACTTATCACTGATAAGATAGGGGGGAAAACTGTAATCAGACTGGTATTGTAGTACATTGGCTACCCTCCTAAAAGTAGTATGCAATACCCCGCACGAAAGGGATCGGATGTTATTGATCGTGCACAAAAATAAATTATATTTGGGCAAATTTTTTAATACTTTAACACTGTAAATATTATATTGTAAAATAAACACAAGAAAGTAAACGGACCATATTATGTAAAGACAGAGAAAGGAAACCAGATGAAAACAGTTTTTATCGTTTACATATCACCTTGAAATAATTATTTCGAGCGAATTAAACTGAAGAGAGCTTGTAACCTAGTACATGTTTTACTGTTATTTCTTGGACAGCCTGTTCTAATTACATCAGAAAAAAGCATTATAAAGCTAAAAATACACGAACCTTGACTGAACCACCCTGTGTTTAGAGATTTATGTATACAGACAAAAAGTCTTTCCTCAACGGGACTCTGCACAAATTATACTCCCTCGCAGTGCGTTTGAGTTGAAACTAAAAGTCCCACAGCTCTGCTGAGGCACTTGTTCTTCCTAGCAAAATTGTTGAAAAGGCGAATAAAGTAAAAAAAAGCGTTGGGGTGGCCTTTCGTAGACTGACACTTTTTTATGAGAGAAACCACGAATATTCGTGGGCGGGTTAATTAAAAGTTTTTATTGTGGGGCCACCAGGAAAAGAATATTGCTTCCTAGCAGAGCAGACACCTTTGATGAAAGGTGCACACTGTATTTCTGTGCCTGTCTGCATATCCCATTTTTGTTTTGGGGTTTCTTATACTTCATAGTGTCTCAATGCGCCCCGAAGCAGCAGAAAGCCACCTTATAAACAATCAAATGCGCTTTCAAGTGGTTTTTCAATATATTTTCCTTCAATGTCTTTACACGAGACCCTGTATGCTGATATTAATCCTCCCGTTTTTGTTAATTTTGAATAATTATTTGTTCCGTGTTTTATGACAGTAGGTTGCTTCGCTGCTCTCTACGTGTGCATTTGCGCGTGGCACTGTGTGCACTTCTGTGCTTATGAGGAGTGATGTTTGCTCTGGGTGGTACCTGTGCACGACGGAATCTTACCCTGCCGATTCTGGTTTTGAATGGACGTGGCTATTCTCCTGCATTGCCGGTGCCCGGGGGGGGTGTGTGTGTGTGTGTGTGTGTGTGTGTGTGTGTGTGTGTGTACGAAGCTTGCACTGCTGTTCTGCGTTGTACTTGTGACCTCTTGCCTGACATTCTGTGTAGTTTCCATCACATGTGAGGTGCGGAATCTTGCATTAGGTGTCTCCGTCCGCTGGGTAATAGAAGCTCGCGCTGTTGCACAGTGCGCATTATTTGTGTGTCGCGCGCCCGTTGGAGTTCGCTCTGGACTAAGCACGTTCGATCCGGTGCCTTGTTCTCTGTAATGGTAAGTGTTTGCAAGCTAATGCTGTGTTCTGTATATTGTGCTGATACCCCTCATCATGCTTACCTCCCCCACTGACACCCCAGGCCCTCGCTGCACATTGCTCGCTCCTTTAGAAGTGGAGCTGCGGCATTTGCTCCCTTGTGAAATGGATCCAAATATCCGAGTCAGGCCCAAAGCAAGAGATATGTGCTTACTGTGTAACATGTGCTTACAGTGGGCAGTCCTCTGATGTATGGCATTAAAACTGGCCCTGTGTACATGCCCCTAAGTTAACACTGATGCCAAAAACATGGATTGACTCTCAAACAATGAATGTTAAAAACGTCGAGGGAATGCATTTCAGCGATTTATTCCTCTCTTATTTTACATGTTTACTTGATCCTGCATTCCCCACGAGTTAGCTATTTTATAATGTTGTTGTTTATCTGTATTTTTTTCTGTGCATACTTTGAGGCTTGAGCCATGCCATGTGTTTATGAGGGGCTTTGATTGAGCACGCAGGCGCTAAGGCTAAAGCCAAACAAAGTGCCTGTCAGTGGGTTGGCCTCTCTGCAGAGCACACAGAACAATATTTGTGTATTCCATTTGCAACTGAAATTCTGTGGAAATGTGTGTGAAGGTGGTACACTGATGTCAAAATCTTTGCAAGGCAAAAGTAAGAGAAATTAAAGTGCTTATATTTGAGGGAGTGCAGTGCATGTTGGGGGCGGCGAAGTGACAGAGAAGTGAGGAAGGGCATTCGGGGAAGAGTGAAAAGAGTATGCTGAAGAGGAAAGAGAGGGGGTTGAAGATGTGCAGATGGACAAGATATGCAGAGAAAAAGAGGATACATATCTAACATAAAGCACACATAATTGAAGGCCAAAACTCCTTCCACAGGCCTCAATGCTATTTAATTCACAGACTCACTATTTCAGAATTTAAACATTTTCGATGTTAATTATTTATAAGAAATCATTGTTGTTACGCATTTATCTTAAACAGCTAACACCCAGTGACAAAGCCAATCATACTGACAGGCTTTAGGCGTATGTCAGTTGCTGTGCCATTTATCTGGATAAAATTACATCTCAGAGAGAAACCAAAATACCGGTCTGATGGCACACTATGGGAATCACAGAAATGTATTCGGCATGTTCCTTTATTGGGAGCACCCATTTTTTTCATCTCACTTAAAGACCTGTCTGCACATACTTCTATATGACTGGTTACAGCCAGCAGCTGTGGGTGCTTCCCGAAGTCTGGTTAGAGCATATTTTTCCAAAGTTAACGCTGCATGCAGTGCAAGACACTGGGCAAGCATACATTTAGAGGGCTAAAGTTGTCATGCAGAACAATTTACATATTACAGTAACTGTTGAACAAATTAATGCAAGAAGATACGGGGCAGTTTTTAATGTGTTTAATATTTCAAGACTATACGTTCCCACTGCTTAATAAGCCTTGCTTTATCGCTGCATTCATTTCCTTTAAAATGCACCATTTGCCAATCTTTTTTAAATTTCTTTCTCAGGAGAGGGACTCTCCCTAGACCCCAGATTTGTCCATTGAACTTGTTCACATCGCTAACTAGTGTTTTCTATTGGAAAGGGTAGAGCCAAAGCAGTCTTGCTTAGTACCCTAGCCCTCTTCAGAAGTCAGACTTGCTTGGCAACCCAGAAATTCTCTGAAATAATGTATGAGTTTTCTTTTATGAATGCCTAGAAGAACTGAATTTTTAGTCCATTTATCACAGAAATAGTGCTGAAAATCGCACCAAAAAGATGCCAATTTTTTAAAAATTTCTTCACGAGGGGAGAACCCCCCCCCGAACCCCCCTTATTGCCATCGGGCTCGCTCGCTGCGCTCACTCGCATAAGTTGATTCGTTCTGCTTACGCCTCACCAGTTTCAAATTCCACCAGCTGCCACTGGTGAATAGGTGATGTAACCTAGAGCAGGAGTACTGCAACAACCTGGAGGAAAGAAATTCTAGAGGAAGGCAAATAATGCAGGAGCCTACTGTGAATATGCACATTGATTTAAAATTGTATTACACACAGTACAACATAAGCTGCTGCAAAATGTGCAGAGATTTAATTTCATTTTAAAGCCAGTGTTAACCTTCCATTCCAGGAATTTTGCAAAAATTTCAAGATATTGTTAGACCTTCTCAATAATCAAAAGGGCGTAATTTCCGATATTTATCCCTTTCCTTCTACCTCATTCTTGGATTTACTTGAGAGAAAGTGTCACACATTCAGCTGTTGAATGTCACTCATAAGTGCACTGAAATCATGGAAATGTCACACGTAAGCAATCTGAAAATTTGGCAGCTATGCATAAGCAGCATGCCAATATTGGGTGACACACAGTGGCACTGTGTAGGATGGCAGGTCTTTATGTCCATAATTGTATATGGCTCATTATGCCCATTTCACACTTCTGTCACCTTCTCCATGAGCCAGACTTAGAATTTGAAAATTGACACCATCAATGCCTTCTCTCCTTGAGCTGTTTGCTGTGCTCCACCTAACAAATCACACAGCCTTATTCTGAGGTAAAAGGCTAGGCAGCATGTCAGGGGTGTAAGCTGGAGCAGCTGTGGAGGGGAGCTCAAGTTTCCCGATTCCATTATTCATTATGAGAACGGGTTCGGCTTATTTTTGTTTTGATTCTGATACTTGTAGTATTATTCATTCCATTATGAACTCTGGACTACAAATATCATTCTGCGAAGGGGAAAAACTGTACCATATGACCTTGCTACATGCGCTCCGATTCAAGAAGCCTGAGCGCTCTTCTCTTGACTTCACCTTGCATACATTCAATAATAACTGATCTCGGAGGGATCCAAGTGCGGGGAATAAGTGTTTACGAAAAGTTTGTTAAATACATAATTATATACAGAGAATCCATTAAATAGAACCAACACCATCGAGCACAGTATTGGACGAGAAGCAACTACTCCTATTTAGCATGGAATTACAAACATGGAGGAATCACACGCAAGATTACACGAACACTTGAAATTGAGGCCTTTCCAACCAATCCTTCCTTAACCATTTATTCATTCGAACAACAAACATACCTTCAGCCTTCTACCCGACGCGCTTCTCCAAATGCACACCTGCAACGATTTATTCAGGATTCAGCAAGCTGAGCAGGTGGCCCGGGCTTGGACAGGCTGGGGAATTCAGTTCAGATTTAGTGCTGCTGAAATCACCCCCACAGAAGCCTTCGAGGGGGCACTACTATATCCAAGAGTTAATTTAAAAAGACCATCACCACCTACTGATGCGCAGTGGGAAATGCATTTTTTTTTGTAAGCAGTGACGTAACAGAAAATAACGGGACCGTCTGCAGAATGTGAGAATGCAATATCTTACAAATAATTATATGTGGGTGTCCTGAAGGATTGGGAACTCCGTGCACTGCAGGGGCCTTTGTTACACCCCTATTTGTAAGAAACAGGAAAAGATAGTCTGGTACGATGGCTGTTTATTTGGCCCCATGCCTTGAAGGTGTCCTTCAGCCAGTCCATTTTTTTTTTTACCAACGGTAAGCACATAAGGAGACAGAAAACGTGGAAGTGCTGCTGTCAATTTGATGATGCACTCACCTCAAGCAACCTACAATTCGTTCCTCTTTTCCCGGAAACGAGTGTGGAAGCTAAACTGCTTTCCTGAGCTCTTCAGCAAGATTTCTCTTCCATGCTTACCATCCAGAATCTATGGCGGCGCAGTTTGAACAGCAACGTGGGAAGCTGTGAACTGGATTCTGCGCAGTGGGGTCAACCAAACTCGAGCTGATACACTGCGCAGAATCCAGTGCTCAGCATCCTCTAACCCCACCCTTCCCCAAGTTGTCACAGAGTGGGGTGGGTCAATGAGGCCCCCTGAACCCACCCCACCCTGTGATGAGTTAGGGAAGGGTGGAGTCAGTGACATGGTTTCAAACCGTGACTGACGTGAAGCCCCTGGCGCTGCAGGGCTTTAGACTGCAGCGCCCGGGGCTAACTTTAATAAAACGTCCTCAAGGGGTGGAGCTCAGCCCAGGAGGCTATTGCTATGCGGGCTGATGACCTCACAGGCCTCAGGGATGTGAGACCGTCAGCCCCGCAGTATAATGATGGCAGACTGAGAAGTAAGGCTGCACAAAGTGCGCATGCGTGGCTTTCACTATGACAGATGGTAAGTGCTGCCTGTGTAAGAACTTACGTTAGTTACGTTGTGTGTGTGTGTGTTACAAGTGACTGTGGCCACAAGTGCTAATGCAAGTGTATGTGTGTGTGTCTCTTTTATCCCCATTACGTTTCGTTTTTTAATATAATGTAGGATAGAAAAGGAAAGCAAAATAAAGACTGGGGCGGCGCTCTTTCGCCCACAAGGGGGAGCCTCCCCTGGTGTGTACGTCAGACCCTGCCATAGGTGTCGCGTCTTTAGGCGTTGTAAGGCCCGGTAGTGTAATGGACTTGGAAATATCACTTGGTTTGAAGAAGATAGAAGGCCCGCAATCCGGGCCAAATGCTGAAGGGAAAATCTCTCTCTCACCAAGGTTCAGTGCAACTCCTGGCAAATCCAAACCATCTTCTTTTGGGGTAACCTGAGGCACTGGTGTACCGTGTTGACTGCAAACCCCAGAAAGGTCATCTGTTGTGCTGGCACAAAATCTGACTTTTGGTCATTTAATATCAAACCCAAGTCTTGTAACAGAGATTGAGTTATCCGGAGTTACGAGAGTAAAACTGATTTCTCCTGGTGCATCAGAGAGACGTCGTCCAGGTATGCTATGAGTTGCACATCCCGTGCCCAAAGCCATTCCATGACTGGCTTCAACATCTTGGTGAAACACCAAGGCGCGGAGGACAGACCGAACGGCAGGCAAGTGAAATCATAGATCTGGTCGTCCCACTGGAATTGTAGAAACCTCTTGAGGGGAGAAAATATCGGGACAGTGAGGTAGGCGTCCTTTAGGTCAAGTCGTACCAACCAGTCTTTGGGCAACAAGACATCTCTTAGGAGGGCATCTTGAAATGACGGTATACCTATACCATCCATCGACTGAAATCCCGCAGATTTATTATTAGTCTGAATCCCTTGTCTTTTTTCTCAACCAGAAAAATATTGCTCAGGATTCCCCTCGGGTTTTGAACCAAGTGTGTGATGGCCCCCTTCTCTAGCAGGTGTCTCACTTCTCTGTTTATCCCATGTGTCACTTCATGTGAGAAGACTAAAAGACGGGGTTGGGAATGTTGTTGGGGTCTCCAGTGGAATTTTATATGAAACCCCTTCTTGGTTTGAAGCACCTATGCGTCCCCTGTAACGGATGCCCACTTGTGGCTGAACCTTTGTAATCTTCCCCTCACTCCTGGTAGGGAAAAAGGGGTATCTCTTGCCAGTGGTTGCACCTGGCACATTGCTGGCTCCGCAGAAATGTCCTTTTTCTCCGTGTCCTCTGCCATGACCTCTCGAGGGCTAGAACAGTCCGAATTTATTGTGGTCTTGCCACTGAAGAGAATGCCTTGTCTGGAGCTTATGGGGGCTGTAGTTGTATGAGCGGGCGGAGGAGCACCCCGTACCTCTTCCAGCCCCCCTAAAATTATGCTAGCTAAAGACCCTTTTAATGGACTGTTGGGCCTTGTCCAGAGATGAAAAAGTATTAACGAAACGTGACAACTCCTTTATGAAAAGTTCACCAGAGGGACCCATGTTTGCCACCGGGCCAGTTTCGGTGGTGGCCAATTCACCTAACCTGGGCTCTATTTTGAGCAACAAGGAGTGCCTACACTCTGTGTCGACAGTGCGCAGTTCGCATTTCCTAGAAAACATAGGGCCCCTTGCGCCCATCCCTATAGGATTGCAGGATCTATCATATGGCCTGACTCCCTGGCATCTTCCGCCATGTCTAAGGTTTTTGTCAGCGGACCCAGAACATCCAAGACTTTTATCATGGCGGGACCGCTAGGAACGGTCCAAGCCCTTCTTGGGGTCTTTAATGAATTTGGTGATAAATGTCGCCATTCATGCATCTATGTCTGGGGTACTTGCTTCCTTATTGGCCAGAGAGGGCCTGTGGCATTCTGCTCTCAGGCGAACCCAAACCTCCTGGACCATGGGTTTCCTGATACGGCTTGCAACACAACACGCTACATTTAGTGCCGGGATCCAGTCTGCAGAGCGGGGATGATAAATATCTTTCCGGTTGAGCATGCCCGGTATCCCTGCGGAGTCTTGATCATTAGGAACCTCCAGCCTGGTTTTTTTGGCACCACCCTTCAGTCGCCAGAGTCTGCTCGGGCATAGTTTGTTGCACGAATCCCCATCGGGGTTATCAGTATCATTCACGGTATTATGATCTGCTCCCTGCTGGGGGCAGGAATCGTGGTTGGGGGTATCACCCGGCTGGGAATCCTCCTGTGCCTCCTGTCTGTCTAGGTGCCTTTTGAGAAAGGCCTAGCGCAGCCTCTCAGAGGCATCAGATGGTCGTTCTGGCAATGGTATTTGGCACATTCTTGCTCTTAGAGGCCCCACATTGCGCCAGTAGGTGGTTCCATCCAACCTTCCCCAGATGGGGGTACAACACTATGACTTGCAGTTAGCTCAATTATGTGCGGCGAAGAGACCGCCCTCTGCAGTGATGCATCAATAGCATCAACCAACTGTTCGTGGATGGGGAGCATACAGTGCTCCTCCTCCACAATCTCCCAGAAGGCATCAAACTCACCTGCCATGATGCTCAGGTGAAATGAGAGGTCAGAATTTTAAGATAAACTAAGGCAAAGCTTAGCAAGAACCACAGAAAACAGTTTCTACTGAGCCCAGTTAGAATTGCCTGAGCCAGTGCTTGTTGACTACACACAGCCTCTAAATACACTGGCCTGGTAATGGAAACTCTCCATGGGCAAAACTCTTATCAGGAGCAAGGTTAACTATGAGAGGGTTGCCTCGCTGCCTCCGGCGCGCTCTCAGGAATGTCAGTCCCTTTCCTACAGCGGAAGGAGAAACTGTCAGACACGTCGTGACGCGCGCCGAGGATTGCCAGGAAGTGTAAAGGAGGGCTGCACCTTCTCTGATGCCCCCTACCGGAAGTAATGCGCACTTCGCGTCTCGTTGTGAGATACGCTACCGTGTGGTGTGTGTTTAGGGCGTAGAGCCTCGTATGCAGGCCCACCTCGAGCCCCTCTCACGCCGTAAGAAGTGTCGGAGCTGTGAGGAAGACCTCGTGACTACCGCACAAGGGCTACCAAGGCATCCCTGTCACCGCGAGGAGCCTGTGTTAGTTAAGCCCCGAGGGTTTAACCCCCGCAGTGCCGATAGGCAGAACAGTACAATCAACAATCAGCACAATAAAGCGCCGGTAGGCAAAACAGTGCAATCAACAATCGACACAATAAATACAGTGCTGCTGCTAATGTGGCCCCCCCCACAATGGCCAATATACGCAAAATTAAAGAAAAGCACTTATCTGGCTGCTGAACAGCGAATAAAGAGGAAGTGCTTTTACCTATATGGTGACTCACTCTATGGTTGTTTTGTTTTTGTTACAGAGACTCATGTATTGTAGTCTTTCAATACAAATATGTTGTTTAAGGCAGCTGAGTGGAATAAATGGAAGAGTTAAGCATAATCTGAGTCTCCAGTCCTGACATAGAATCTGTCATTCCGGGGAATAATGACAGGGCTCTCCAACACAGTATCCTAAGTCCTTTTCAACATAAGACCGGCTCAGGTCCGTCTCTCATCTACTGCATAGTTGCATGAGGGACAGTGCTATATGTATTGAGAGACCCAGAGCAGCTCTCCTTGGGAAATCTGGGGGTCGGTACATAAATAACCCTACCTGTGCCTCAGGCAAGGCCAGTGAGATTTAATAAAGTAAACCCCCCCGCCCTTGGGCAAAGTGATTGGGTTTGTTCACAAAGAGGAAATAGCCATCTGCATGGCAAGGCTGGGGAGGGTTAAATCGTTGTGCATCCTAGCCTGGTAAGCCATAGTGTTTATGTAGCCCTCATTAGCTCTTCTCAGTCCAGGAGAGGGATGCGAAGGTCTGTTTTTTTCTGTTTTTGACACCTTGGCCTGTTTGACGGACTGGGGAGAGAACTGCATAGGTGGCTGGGCCAAAACCACTTCCCTCTACATTATTGAGCATCTGCTACCCAACTAAACGGTCTAGTTTGTTTACATTTACTTTCCCAATGTTTGTAAACTTAACATGAGAGAGAAATGTGAGTTCCACTTCGCATGCATTGTGTTATTTTTGTTGTTGTTCACAAAAGGGCCCTTATATATCAACGCATTTTTCCATAGACACAGAATGGGTAACTCATTGATACTTCAGGCCTTTGATTATCTTTTTATCAGGCAATTGTAAACATTTTACAAAGCATACAACACCCTTATATTTCAGGGTGGATTGGAAAGAAATAGGGACATTGAAGTCTTGAGTTGAACTGAATGTTCTTTTCCCAAAGTTTCGTGTGAATATGTCAAAGGGGGATAAAGTTATGAAGTGTGTGAGAACTGTATTTCCTGTGGAGTGAGGTGTCAACCTTTAAATAAGGTTGCGCAACTAAAACTCAATAGGTACATTTGATAGCAGGCTGCCACAAGGAGACCACATGAAGTTATCGAATGGGTTTCCTTAGGCCACTGAAAAATGTCAGAATGTGACAATATTCTAAAGAAATTAAGCTGCTTTAGTTTTCTTGGGTTACAGCACCTGGATACCTTTTGGCCTATGGTGCTATAGAACTATTGTTGGATATTTTCTCAATGGCATAGCACTGACACCAGGGACATTTGCACTGGAATACTAACACCAGGATAGAGTGGCAAGAGAGATACGGGCACATGAACTGGTACTTCAAGACTGGGACACAGACGCTAGAGTATCTGCTCTGGCAAGGGAATATTGACCCATGGAAATTGACACTGAGAGGAACACTGAAACAGAGACAATAACATTGGCACATAAAGTGACAGCGGAATACTAGCACTGATTATTGGTTGTGGTTGTCTCTCTCATATTGGCTGCTTGAATCTATTGATTTCAGTGTTCGGAAGTAAATCAGGGCAATGAAGATTTGTTAACAATTATTAACGATCTTCATCACACGCTGAGTCTTCTACTTGATCTACTCAGTGTTATTCTTCCCCCACCATTCTTGTCCTTAATACAATTTTAATTTACTTCTGTGACTTTGATTCTTTGATTGTTAGTGATATCATATGGCAAAAAATTGACTAAACTTGTGTGCTAGCCCTAATAATGTGCGGATTGCACCGGACAAGTTCTTGCATATCAAATCAAATTTGGGATTACATACCCTTTATGTTTAGTTGCGGACCTCTCTACCTGTAGGATACCCAATGCATGCTAGATTTGGACAGTATAGTATGCTGTGGCGAAGATACTGATCATGGATGGTCTGACGAGATTTATTGATAACTGAAACTAGTGTAGAGGACCAGGACCATAGCATGTAATGCATCCCAGAAGATTTCTTTGTCTTTAGTAACAGTGTAAATTGTGATATGACTCTCCAGCTCCACTGCATATATTTAAGAAATTGAATATTCCTTAAGAAAGCTCTTTTGAAAGCCAATTGCTTGACTTCTACATTCACTGTATCAGTGTTAACCTCAATAACAATAGCTGCATGTTCTGTAATGAGGATAGGATGACTTTCAGTTGAACATAATGGGGGAGCGTCACTGAAGGCTAACAAAATGTAAAATGTAGGAGTGCACAGTTTGCCAGTGAGAAAAGTAAGTATAACAACACTCTCCACAATTCTGGGGTCAGCACACACTCTACAAATTAAATATGTACAAGATTTTGGGCACTGAATCATGTTTACTAGTTCTGGTTTTGAGATGGTTGGCAAGACGTATCATCAAGGTATGGAAAATCTCCACTACAGTTTATTGATCTGTTAAGGAAAAAAAGTTTGATCCCACTTTTTGGCTCGTCAATTTTAGGGCTCTAAATAGGGGATTTAAAAAAAACCTTGGACTGTAAATGAGTCAACCAGCCTTCACAGCATCTCTAGCCCTAAAGCCAATATCTGCTTATTAAAAATCATGACCTGCTGCTTCGAAATATTTAAAAATTGAGATATATTCCAATATTTTTGGATTTAAATTTCATTAAAACCACTTAACCTTGGTATGCTAGATGTGCCTCTTGTAAGCAAAAAACTTCTTCCTTCATCCCATGCAGATATGACCTAATTTTGCTTGGACGCTGCAAGCTGTAAATATTCTATTGAATAAAATTTGGTCCAAGACCCATAATTAAGTGTTAATGCCACACTTGTGGATATTAATGGCTGTTTATTACTCTGTATGCACTTACAGGCCTGAGCTGTTGACAAGGGTGCATAATCAGTGGAGTAATTAACAGACATTTTTGCCATGCAGGAAAAGCCAATAAATCTATCACACTGCCCAACCAACCCAATAAAAGGTCTGGGAGGAGGATTGCTGAATCACCATGAGCTCTGGAAAAACAGCCCCTCTATTTCTCTAAATAAGCTTGTTAGAACGTCTGTTAGAGCTGGCCTATCATGTTAGCATTCTGATTGTTCACTGACTCTGTAGAGAAGTTTTGGCTACTAGACAGGCTGTTTTAAGTGTTAGGAATTTGAGTTCACATTTATGCCTTGGTTTGAATGGCTGTCATCAGTTGAATGAGTACGTATTTAAGTCCCACATTGTCGGTGCAGCTCTTAATAGAGATGCATTTTTTTTTTGCTCCCTTTAGTAATCCCTTTACCACTTGTAGAACGAAGAACCTGTTCCCTGTGAGTCCTTTGGTGTAGACCACTATGGCGGGCAGGTGAATTTTGAACAATGCTTTAGTGAGGCTGCTATCCATCAGGTGGGTTAGAAACGTAAGGACCAATGTGCTCTACGTTCTTATCCATGATGCCATGCTTCACGGAACAGTAGATATATCTGTTCACTTAGCGGTGTAGCACTTGTGTAGACTTGGTCTTCTGGCCTCCTTGAGAATCTCCATTGTTCTGTGTGAGAGGCGGAGGTGGCCGAATTCCAGGTACTCAGGAGCCAGGTTGCTAGACTGAGATGGGTTGAATCCGGGTGACAGATCAGCCCTTCTTGCATTGTCGAGTACCACGTTTGTGTGGCCCAAATAGAGGATATTAGGATAAGGGTTTAATCTGAGTGTTAGGATTTGTCTATTACCATTGGTATGAGGGGAATCAGTGGAAAGGCGTACTCAAATGTCCCTGACCAGCTTATCCATAGGGAGCTCCCCTTGGACTATTGGTGTGGGTATCTGGATGCAAAGTCTTGCCATTTTGCATTCTCTGGACTTGCAAACAGATCCATGTCTGGAGTACCCCACCTGGGTAATTCATATTCTAGAGTTTTTTGTTTTAGCTCCATTCATGGGATGCATTTCTCTCTCTGGTTGACCTTTCTGCTTCAATGTTTTTGATGCCTGGCAGGAGTGTTGCCAACATTGTTGTTCTTCTTTGAATCGCCCATTTCCATTTGTCCTGTGCTAGTTGTTACAGTGGGTAAGATTTTGTACTGCACTGTTCGTTGAGATGAAGCAGCTTTCAGCTCAAAGGGTTTAGATGATATACAAAACCTCTCCAGGGACACGTTAAAATCCTCCTTCCTCTGAAAGAGTGCTGACATTTCAGCTGAATGCTTCTTTAATTCGACCTCAAACGCACTCTGTTTAGCGACTAATGTCAGCAGAATCTTCTTTTCCTGAGTCTGTGGCTGAGTGGCCTGTGACACCCATTTCCTTTGCCCTTTCTCAAACGCCTCCCAGTGTTGAGGAGTGTTCGGAAGGCCTGTCCCCATCAAGGTCTTTGTGTTTGGACCTGTGTTGCTGCTTTAGTTTTTGCCATCCGTCAACTGTGAGTCGGGCTTCGAATATGTCCGTGCCTTTTGGCTGTTTAGTTACCTTCTGCCGTTGCTTGCAGTCAGCTTCATTCGCCACACTCCTTGCAGCCTTCAGTCTCTCGACATTGATTACGCCTTCCTCGGCGTCTGACTTTTCCCCTGGTGCCAGTTTGTTGTTTTCGATACTTTCCTCTGCCTCACCACTGGACAGGCCCAGCTCCTTCAGGGAGGGCTGCTCTTCTGGGTGTCAACCATGGCATAGTGTGCCTATCATTCTCTCTGCTTCGCCTATTTATCTTCAGTTGAAAATCTACACAGTCTTCCCAGTCCTCTGCACTGAGGTCTTTTGGGAGGCACAGATTGCAAACTTATTGCAGGTCTTTCTGAGTGAATTTGGGGTGGCACTTGGGTCAGAACTTAATAGGGGTATTCTCCATTTCAAAGTGTTGAAAGTTAACTTGTTTTAAAATATGAAGTGGTAAGTTATATATATATATGTGATATGGTACTAAAGTAAGTTTTCCCAAATCAGTACTATGTTTAGAAGTGGTGTGTTCTTAAAAAATAATACTAGTATTGTTGGAAATAGGTTTTTGATCTCCTGTCAGGGTTCGCGATGGTACACTGCAGCAATCACTCAGGCACTACCCATGCAGATATCCATTCACTCAGCCACTACCCATGCAGTCATCCAGTCACCCAGGCACTACCCATGCACTCATCCAATCACCTAGGCACTACACATGCACTCATCCAATCACCCAGGCACTACTCTTGCACTCAACCATTCACTCAGGCACTACGCATACACTCATCCATTCTCTCAGGCACTACCCATGCACTCATGCAATGACCCAGGCACTACCCATGCACTCATCCAATCACCCAGGCACAAACCCTTGCACTCAACCATTCACTCAGGCACTACCCATGCACTCATTTGGCCACCCAGGCACTACCCGTGCACTCATCCACTACCCGTGCACTCATCCAATCACGCAGGCACTACTCATGCACTCATCCATTCACACAACATATACTTTTTCTTTTTTAAACCAGAATAAGTGGTTCCGTAAGAGGCTTTTTCTAAAATTATTTTATATATTTTTTGTTTGTTTCTAACTATTTTGTAATTTTATTAAACCGGATATCCTCCTCTTTTCTGAAACGTGGCTTACTGCTGAGTCTATCCCCGATATCCTGGCATCAGTACCTGATAACTACTATATTCTTCAGGCTAACATGTCCTCAGGTAAAGAAGGGGGAGGGGTTGCAGCCATTATCCACCAGAAACTCCACTTCACCTCATTGGGGATTACAGGCATTCCCTCAGTTGACAGCCTAATACTGAAATTTGAATCTCCCCAGTCCTCTTTTATCTGCGCTTATTTTATAGACCCCCTCATTACATGCCCACATTCCCTCAACTGCTAGGCGAAATGATCTCCCACTTAGCTATTAACCATGCCAGAATTCTAATAATTGGAGATTTTAATTATTGGCCTAACGATGCACGGGAAAGTGCTGACTCTATAGAATTTACCGATCTCCTTTCTGGAATGAATTGTACCCAGCATGTGAATGCAGCTACTCACATAAAGGGGCACATTTTAGACCAAGTTTGGACATCTAATCTGGAAATTTCCAAGTTCTTAATTTCCCCATGTACTTGGTCGGATCATCATCTTATCACATTTGTGATATCTAGTATTTCCCTTACTAAAAATTCACAGACAAGAAATCACTTGGCCAGAAACTGGAACCGTACAAACATTGGCGAATTTTGCTCATTATTAACTGCCACAGCCCCT
Source organism: Calotriton arnoldi (assembly GCA_963921515.1). Lineage (NCBI taxonomy): Eukaryota > Metazoa > Chordata > Amphibia > Caudata > Salamandridae > Calotriton > Calotriton arnoldi. Next base: position 3,747,354 of record CAWUFW010000282.1, read on the forward strand.
ACTGCACAGGAGTCCCTCCACATTCAGGCAAAAAGCATCAAGACGTGGCTTGAATCTGCCAGTGATAGCATTGCCCCCTTTAAGAAAATCAAGATTATGCGACCCCATGACGCCCAACGTTGGTTCTCTAATGATTTAAAATTAAAGAAACTAGCCTTAAGGCAAGCTGAACGTAGTTGGAGACGTGATTATTCCTTGGACAAAAAGGCCTCTTATGTAACACTGCTCAAAGAATATAAAAATGCTATCCTCCAGACTGGTCCAAACTGGAATGGCATGGTGAGCAAAACAACGATGGATTTAGGCCCAGATCTCTGTACTGGGGTGAATGTATGACATTGTTCTGCATTCTGTCCATCAATTGTTGTTTTTGCATTTGTCACCCCGAGTGGGACGGGTATGCCCAGACGTGGGTCCCGTGCTCTCCATGCCACTGGAGTCTAGCTATCCTGGCTGATGAGGGCTGAAAGCTCGAAACCGGTCCTAGGATGCTTGTTTCCAGTCCAGGGAGGACCTGGCCTGGCAGTTCGGGCTGGACTGTTCCCATTGGGCGCAGGGTCAAGACTGATTTGCATATGGCTGGGTCCAAACTGGAATGGCATGGTGAGCAAAAAACGATGGATTTAGGCCCAGATCTCTGTACTGGGGTGAATGTATGACATTGTTCTGCATTCTGTCCATCAATTGTTGTTTTTGCATTTGTCACCCCGAGTGGGACGGGTATGCCCAGACGTGGGTCCCGTGCTCTCCATGCCTCTGGAGTCTAGCTATCCTGGCTGATGAGGGCTGAAAGCCCGAAACCGGTCCTAGGATGCTTGTTTCCAGTCCAGGGAGGACCTGGCCTGGCAGTTCGGGCTGGACTGTTCCCATTGGGCGCAGGGTGAAGACTGATTTGCATATGGCTGGGTCCAAACTGGAATGGCATGGTGAGCAGAAAAACGATGGATTTAGGCCCAGATCTCTGTACTGGGGTGAATGTATGACATTGTTCTGCATTCTGTCCATCAATTGTTGTTTTTGCATTTGTCACCCCGAGTGGGACGGGTATGCCCAGACGTGGGTCCCGTGCTCTCCATGCCACTGGAGTCTAGCTATCCTGGCTGTTGAGGGCTGAAAGCCCGAAACCGGTCCTAGGATGCTTGTTTCCAGTCCAGGGAGGACCTGGCCTGGCAGTTCGGGCTGGACTGTTCCGATTGGGCGCAGGGTCAAGACTGATTTGCATATGGCTGGGTCAAAACTGGAATGGCATGGTGAGCAAAAAAATGATGGATTTAGGCCCAGATCTCTGTACTGCGGTGAATGTATGACATTGTTCTGCATTCTGTCCATCAATTCTTGTTTTTGCATTTGTCACCCCGAGTGGGACGGGTATGCCCAGACGTGGGTCCCGTGCTCTCCATGCCACTGGAGTCTAGCTATCCTGGCTGATGAGGGCTGAAAGCCCGAAACCGGTCCTAGGATGCTTGTTTCCAGTCCAGGGAGGACCTGGCCTGGCAGTTCGGGCTGGACTGTTCCCATTGGGCGCAGGGTCAAGACTGATTTGCATATGGCTGGGTCCAAACTGGAATGGCATGGTGAGCAAAAAAACAATGGATTTAGGCCCAGATCTCTGTACTGGGGTGAATGTATGACCTTGTTCTGCATTCTGTCCATCAATTGTTGTTTTTGCATCCTCCAGACTAAGGCAGAATATTTCTCCTCAAAAATCGTAAACTCGGCTAATAAGTCCAAGGATATCTTTTCCATAGTTGATGAACTCGCCAAACCGGATAGAGTCATGTCGAAACCTGTTCCCTCGCAATCTTTATGCGACTCTCTCAATTCCTACTTCATTGAGAAAATTGCTACGATCAAGGCCAGTATCCCTTCTCCCATCTCTACTATGGCTTCTTCAAGTTTATGTAAAAACTCACTTTTACTTGATCAAATTCCCCCAATTTCAAAGGAAAATGTCTTTGTTTTACTTAAAAAAGTTAGTTATGGTTCCCCCACCGATTGCTGTCCGCCTCACATTCTACGTGAAGCTTTCCTTACCTGTCCGGACCCCCCCTTTCATTCCTTAACAATTCCCTTAAACTTGGTATTGTCCCCAACACCTTCAAAAGCGCTGAAATTGTCCCGATTCTGAAGAAGCCCAACTCTGATCCCCTGGTTCTCAGTAATTATCGCCCCATTTCTCTGCTGCCTTACCTAGGGAAAATTTTAGAAGCTCATGTAGCAAATTGCCTTAGCTCCTTCATTGAACACTCTCACTTCCTTGACTCTCATCAGGCAGGATTTAGACCTGCACACTCAACAGAGTCAGTTATCCTTGCAGTCATGGATGAGCTCAGAAGGGGGGCTGACAAGGGCCTCACCCAGGCCTTGGTACTTCTGGATTTGTCAGCTGCTTTTGACACGGTCGATCATGGTCTCCTGATCGACCGTGTCAGCAATGCCGGGATCCAGGGTCTGGCGTTGAAGAGGATTTCCTCCTTTCTCAGCAATCGATTTCAAGCAGTTCGCCTTGCCAATTTCTCTTCCAATAAAATGAAATTGACCTGTGGGGTACCCCAGGGGTCTTCCCTTTCGCCCCTTCTTTTTAACTTGTACCTATTACCCTTGATCTGGTCTCTGCGCGAAAGAATGGTCGAAACCTTTAACTATGCCGACGACCTACAGCTGGTGTTTGATATCAATTCTTCCCCTTCCTCAGTGTCTAATTTCCAGTCTACCTTGAGCTTTATCAGTGATTGGATGAACGACAATCAACTGAAATTAAATCCTGATAAAACTGAGCTCATTCTTACAGGTGGACCAGTAAACCTGTGGAACTCTAACTTTTGGCCTCCATTGCTGGGTAGCCCCCCACTTCCAGCAAGCTCTGTTAAGAGCTTGGGGATTATGATTAGTAATGATCTGTCCATGAAGGCCCAGATTGGCTCAGTGGTTTCCGCCTGCTTTTTCCACCTGCGAAGAATCCGGAAGATCAGTAGATTCTTGACCACTGAGGCCTTGACTTTGGTCGTCCTAGCCTTGGTAATCTCGCGTATTGATTACGCCAACTCATTATATGTTGGCATTCCTGCATATCAATTACACCGTTTGCAGTTGGTGCAAAACCATGCGGCCAGGTTAATCGTCCGCCAGCCTAGACGACATCATGTCAAACCTTTGATGAAGAGTCTACACTGGCTTCCGGTGGCTAAACGCTGCACCTTTAAGCTGGGATGTACCATCTTTAAAGCCCTAGCCGGGAATGGCCCAGCTTTTATTTCCTCAAGGATCCAGCGCTATATCCCTTCCCGGGAACTACGTTCTTCCAATCTAAACCTGTTGACTACTCCCTCATTCAAACGCAAAAAACATGGGGGGCTCAGATTTGCGCTCCTGGCCCCGCATTTTTGAAACTCGCTTCCTGTGGAAGTGAGGTCGGTAATCCCTTATGCACAGTTCAGGAAAAAGCTTAAGACCTGGCTGTTTTCCCAGGCATATCAGTAAGCTAACTGTCTCGTCGATGCAGCATCCCCCTTGCTCTTAGCGCCATGAAACCGCTTGGTGTACGTGCGCTCAATAAGTACTTTTAACATAACATAACATTTAACATAACATTAGTGTTTTTTTAGATTTTTAAAATTGAAAATTTAAACAAAAAAACAGCACAAAACAGCGTGCCTAATTGGGGGGGAGGGAATCCACAACAATGGTTGTTAATGGTGTCCAACATGGTTTGGACAACCTGTTCCCCCACACTCAAAACCATAAAACATTTAGGGAAAAAAAGTCCAGCCTTGGCGAAATCAGGCAGTGTTGAAGGAATGTTCTGCAGCCTGTCGCCCGGTCTTGATATTCCAGCCTGCGCATCTTGGCCACCTTCATTTTCTTTTAGTCTTGCAAGTTCTGCTCATGCAAGCCTGTTCTCGTGCATGGCCTTCAGGTGTTTATACATGGAAGACGTTCCACAAGAATACTTCTTCTTGGATCCCCGAGACAGCACCTTCTTACAAATGTTGTAGGTGACCTTCTGCGCATTAACTTTTTTCTGCCCCTCAGGAATTGTAAAAAAATTCCTACACCACACACTCCTTTTTAGGTCGAGCATTCAAGACCTCTTGTAACTTCTCTTGTGGGCTTAAAGCCATCCCCCTGCTTTCCATTTGTTAGTTTGAGTGTCCTTTAGTGGTCAGTCCTACTTCTTTGTCCCCCCTTTTAGGTCGAGCTTTAGCGGCAGCGCGCATGCGCTGCTCGCTTTGCGTGGCATGCAGTATTCAGTATGGAGTGGAAGCTCCGCCCACTCTCCGCCATTGACTTGTGCCTTAAATGCTGCCTTCCGATTGGATTTAGGCTTGTTAGTCCCTCCTTATGACGCCCATGTCGTCATTTGTATCCTTCCATGGCTACTGGCCCCTTTACTTGTGTTGCATGAGCACTATTTCTTCCCCTGCCCCCCTCTCCCGCTGTCCATGCCTTCTCTCCCGCCCCCCTACCCCCGTTGTTCGTGCCTTCCCGCCCGCCAGCACTCCCGTTTGCAATGCAATAGGTCTCGCGTAAATGCAAGTCCTATTGCATTGTAAATGCTTGTTTCTCTTCCGTCCCTCCCAGGCAGCAGGGACTAAGTACTGTCTCATTCCACTATGGTTCTTTATTTGCTCTTTGAGGGACTCTTTTTTTTTTTTGGGTTCCTGCTCTGTTACTGTGTGCCTGTATTCAGCTTTGGCGCCATGCTGCTTACATGTAAATATACCATTCCTGCCTCCCACCTCCACTTAATGCCACAGTTATGTTAGTGCTACCTCCCACGCTGTGCCTCCCTCTCCGTTGCTTGTATTTTTATTTTTTTCCCTTTTTTGCACTTTTTGATATCCACGGCACTTTGCCCTCTTTTTGGTAGGATGTTGGTTTGGTTTTGGGCTTCCTTTTAAGGGAGATTTGGCTTGTTATTCTGTGTTTCAGCACATTCAGATACTTTAAGTGCTACTTAATATAGCGTACACCCCACCACAGTGAGCAGTTCTACTCCACTTCACCCTTACACTATATTTATTGGGAAGATAGCTACAATTTCCCTCTAATATCCATATAGGAATAGCTAATTTGTCACTCCTCCGCTCATCATTGCCTTTCTATGACCACCCCCAGATTTCACTTCTCTCGACGTAATTACTGTTATACCTAAAGCAGCGTTACAGTGATAACATGGAATACGCTTCTCCCCTATCCAAATTAATTCTTAGTACCAATTATCTGTCTTCTCCGGTTTTCTGGCTCCATCACTAGATAACCAAGAATGATTGGCAATAAACATATATAGTATGCAGGGTTACTTACATAAAATACTTTTATTCTGGCGTAAGTTTAATCACCTTTTTGAACGTTTTAAACTAAAAATCTTAAAGGAATACGGCTCAGCCCTATACATTCCAAGATGGCGGCCCGTGAGAGATGTAGACTTCCCCGTCGTTTTCCCGTAATTGACATCAAAGAAGTGTTCAATGCGACCTATAAACATGGCGGATTAACATCACCCTAACAGACATACACGATACTCGAAGATTTGACCCAGGTCTTAAGGTAAGGGATTGCCCGATTAGAAGCTATAAATAATAGCTCACTTATTCATACTTTATTAGAAGGTACTGTGGCTGGTTCACAGCTACTAGAGCTGCAGAGCACTTTATAAGAGTCTAACTGATATTTGAGAAACGTTAACTGGTAAGAATTAATTTAGCATTTCTTTACTGTGTCAGAGGTAAACACAATCCCCTGCTGTTTGCCAGGCTGTGTTGTTCTACCCTGGATTACTTTGTCAATAATCTACCTTGCCCGGGTGCTCACAATCTTGCAGTGGTAATTGAAAGACTGGAGACTGCCGATATTTCAAAGGGATTGGAGGTGTAGACTCTTTAAGGACCGTCTACAGTCTAAATGGCAGGATATCTTCACATCACTCTCTACGCACAAAGGCTACAGCATTGTTAATGGCAGCCCGACTGTCTATCAAATTCACTACGAGAGGATTTATCCCCCTTTCATTTCTTATCTTTCCTTCCTCTGTTTTTTTTACACCACCTGCAGAATACATTGTCACTCCACTTCCTGCACCCGGAACAAAACAGGTATTTGAAGGCCTCTAGCCGGTATGCAGTACTGTTTTTTACCACAATCTCGTGTTTCTGAGTGTAAGGTGCTCCGTACGATAAGGGTTTACTTGTATGCTCACCCTTTTAAATACTAGGGAATACATGTAAGGCATCTACTTCATTATAACTACATTTCAGGTACCTGAAGTGCACTGGGTCTGATTCTGATATTTGCATGACCAAAATATGTAAGTTTGAAACAACCAATACTTTTGAACAGGTTGACATTTGGGAATACGTTTTAGTTTGAAATGTGCTGTGAGATTAACACGATGCTGGTCACTTGAACAACTTACATCCTAAGGGCCGTTTTTCCATTATTTTAATTGAGGTCTACATTCTGCTAAAAATGTACTATCTTTTGAAATCACGTACTAGAGGTCCCCATTGATAAAGAGGATCCATGTAAATACTTGTATTCAATGCTCTGTATGTCATATACCGGCTGCTTATCAAAAATGTATTTAATCCTCTATGATGCTGGCTCCTATCCAACTCTATTGTACCCCCCAACTATTTCACACTATCCAACTCCACCACCACACTTTCACTCCCCTCCTCCTTTCTGGTTCCTTCCCTTCCACTCTTGTTTTTGTTGGCACGGGGAGAGCTGAGTCCTGTTAGCCACCCCCAACCACCCTCCCGTTTACCACCCACCCACTCATGCATGTGCAAAAAGACTGTCTTCGTATAGATAAATGTGAGCGGATTTATATTTACAACATTCAAAGATATATGTAATTAAATCCACTTGCTTACAACCTTGTACTCTTAGCTGTCTTTAAACAGAGCATGCTTGTGTTTTGCTCCTCTGTTGCAGCTAAGTGAACTATATACATCATCTGCCATGGCTGCCTGCTTACAGTGCATGCCTGCGATTGACCTCTGATCCATAAGTGGGCTCTAAGTAGCGTTTGCCATGGCTACAAGTACTTTGCCCAGTACTGTACAGTTGCTATGAAAGCTTATAATATGATATAGTGTGCACTTTTTTCTTTAAATAATCACTCCACTGCAAAGAAAAAAACATTAAAAAATTGCCATTTTCAATGGCAATAGCTCCAACTCCAACAAATGCTAGACCTATTGCATTGCATATGCAAGTTCTTTTCGTGGTGGCTCCTCTTCTTCCTCCAAAAGGTTTTGCTCCTCCTCTTCATGCAGGTCTGAAGATGTTGCCATTTTAAATTTTCAAATTGAAAATAAAAAAAAAAAATACCTGCAAAATAGGTTTTTCTAGAATGAGTTTGTCCGTTGCCAACCACACCCTAAAGTAGAAGAAAGAAGGTGGGATCTAGCTAGGTTAATGATGACAGGTTGTTTAACCAATCAAATCTCTTTTTTTGTGTCACATGGGGTGCGCAACCCCTACGCAGTGGCACCGCGTACAAAATGCGATTCAGCAACTTCTTTTAATTTTACATTTGAACGATATTTGTTTGTATCTTATAGTATTTGATTTACAAATAACTGTACCTCTTCATTTAAAATAAAGTAAATGAATCTATATATATAATATTATTGTAAAAAAACTTTAGATTCGTGTCCCCTACATGAATCCGGAAATTTGATTTGAATTGTGATTTGTATAGCGCTTGAATGCCCAGGGCCAAAAAAAGCATTTAAACTTTTCTGCAAGAGTCACGTTGGGTCCGCAAATCCCCCTGAAATGTTTTTTAAAAAAACGAAGTGCGGTCCCCGCCACCTCCCCGGGGCTATATACATTAAAATGTGGGGGCCACTCCCCCCCCACACTTCCCCGGGGACCCCCACCTCCTTGTGGCTATTTACAGTAAAATGGAGGGGGCCATGCCCCCCCTCTGCCCCGGGGACTGCCTCCTACCCGGGGCTACATTAAAACATGCGTGGGGGGGCTCCTGCCCCCCCATGCAGCCCCAGGGACTGCCACCTCCCCGGGGCACAAATTGAGTAAAGACGGGGGTCCATTGCGGACCCCCGGCCCCGGAGACCACCACCTCCCGGGGTACAAAGTAGATGGGAGGGGGGCCGTGTGGCCCTCCTCCAGGAGCCCTTCATGGCCTTGGGGACCGCCACCCCCCTGGGCCGGCTCCAACAATGTCCCAGGGTGCCCACCCCAGGGACATTGCAGTTTGCTATGGTATGGTTGAAGCACTGCTCCCGCCATGCCATAGCAAACTGTGCTGCGCATTTGGAAAGCAAAAGCATGGAAAATGCTCTTGCTTCCATGAAGCGAAGCAGAATTGCTTTTGGGTGGAGGGAGCTGCCTGTTTGCAGCTCCCTCAGCCCAAAAGCATAGCCGGCACCCGCAGAAGGCTGGGAGTCAGCAGGGACCGTGGGGGCTTTGGGGTTCCCCCGTGGTTCCCAAGCACGTGGCCATGCCCCGGGGGATGGAGTCCCCAGGGTTACATCGGCCTCAAGAGGCACTGGCCCATGGAAGGGGGGCCATGCGGCCTCCCTTCCTTATAAATACATAAAAAGGGCCGGGACCGAAATTGGCCGTAGGAGGGGTGCCCCACGACCCCCCTCTAAAAATAATTTATTAAAGATTAGAGGGCAGGCTTTGGGGGATGGGGTCCCCTGGGCCAAAACTGGCCCAGGGAAGGGGGGGCCACATGGCCCCCCCTTCTATAAACCCCCAAAAAATGTATTTACACAAAATGCCAGGGCCCTGGGGCCGAAATCGGCCTATGGAAAAGTGGGGGGCATTAAATAATTTTTTTTTTTCTCGTAGTAGGAGTCGCGTCCCTATCACGGCTCTCAGCGCAGCCCCCCAGTGTAACGTTGCGGTGGATTCGCGGATCCACCTTAAATAAATAATTAAAAGCTACAATTCCAGGGGTAGTGTTATAGTTGTGAACTTTTTTATGGAGGTAGTGAGATTGAACTTCATAATCACATTAAAATTGAAAGAGTTAGAAAAAATATTAAAAATTATAAATTTAAAGTTGAAAAGTGAAATGTGTTGTAGTACCTTGAATTTGTGCTTTTGTTTTGCGGATTCGCGACGGGTTCGCGCATCCGGGAAATATTTAGAAAGAGTATATATGTTAAAAGAATATATAACTTTCACTGTTGGGGTATAGGGTGGCTCTAACTAGAGCCATTGTGTTCATTATGACTTTGTTGCAGCTACATGAAAGTCCGGATGCACAGCTTGAGGTTGTTGAGAAACATTCTGTTCCCTTCATCTGTGAAGTGAACTCCATCACTTCTGTAGATATTATGCATGTCAAAACATAGATTGTTGTTATAGATAGAGCCCATGTTATGGTCTCCGAGGTAAGAAGAAACAGCTTTATTAACATGCTTTCTAGCTTTGTCAGTCTGTAGACAGAATTGATTTGACCACTTCCATTTCTGTCTTTGGCACATACAAAGACACAGTGAGGGAAAAGCAACATCAGTTGTGCAAAGGTATCCTTCATTAGAATTTCCAGCCCTACCCCAGTCAATGTGCCTAGGTCATTGCCACCACAGTGCACAATCATGAGATCAGGGGGTTGGAGATGCAAAAAGGTTTTAACCAAAGGCATCAATTGGTGTCACTTTAATCCTCTCCTTGCAAACCATTTAATATCCACATTTTGCAAATCTAGGTCTTTGTCAATACCTCTGTGTTCAGCATACCTTTTGCCCCAGAAAACATAGTGGTGCCCTACAATACATACTGTTAGCATTTTGAAGGGATGTGTGGAAGGAATCAAAAGACCTCTGTAGCTGAGTAAGTCAGATGGTAGAATGAGAGGTATCTAAAATGGTGAAGATGCTGTTTTAGAAAAAGCAGATAACTGATTGGTTGTTCATAAACATTGTGTACTCAAAAATAGGATGCAAGTTATTTTGCTGAACAAGCATCTTTCTGATTGGTTATATAAAAAAGTTTGAAAGGTACAGTAGACAGGATAAGCTAATATTTTACAAAAGTCTACCACACCTCCTAAACTATGGTTAAGCAGAATGGGGGAAGGGTTCAAAGTTAACTGTGGTTTTAAAATATGAAATGGAAAGTTATATATATACATATGTGATACTTCTCGGATACCTGAGACAGCACCCTACAAATGTTGCAGGTGACCTTCCGCGCGTTAACTTTTTTCTGCCCCTCTGGAATTGTAAAATATTACCACCCCACAGTCTCCTTTTTCTTTCTTGGTGACTCCTCTTCTTCCTCCAAAAGGTTTTGTTCCTCCTCTTCATGCAGGTCTGAAGATGTTGCCATTTTAAATTTTCAAATTGAAAATCAAAAAAACACCAAACCACCTGCAGTATAGCTTCTTTTAGAATGAGTTTGTCTGTTGCCAACCACACCCTAAAGTAGAAGGAGGAAGGTGGGATCTAGCTAGGTTAATGATGACAGGATGTTTAACCAATCAAATCTCTTTTTTTTTTGTCACATGGGGTGCGCGACCCCTACGCGGTGGCACCGCGTACGCAATGCGGTTCCGCAACTTCTTTTAATTTTACATTTGAACGATATTTGTTTGTATCTTAAAATATTTGATTTACAAATGAATGTACCTCTTCATTTAAAATAAAGTAAATGAATCTATATATATAATATTATTGTAAAAAAAAACTTTGGATTTGCGTCCCCTACGCGAATCGGGAAGTTTTATTTGATTTCGATTTGTATAGCGCTGAATGCCCAAGGGCGTCTTGGTGCTGTTGCAACAAGAACCAGTAAGCTGCCGATGAAAGAAATAGTGAGAGCTTTAATTAGTGAAACGCCACGTTTTTCAAAGGATAATAGATTGTGACTGTTCTTTATATCTGCCGGGAGCGAGTTCCATGTTTTGACAGTTCCTAAAATAAAACTCCTCCTCCACAGTGTGCTCTGTTAAATCTGGGGGTCTGTAAGAGTTTACTGGGAGAAGACCTTAAGTTTCTAGAAGGTTAGTACAAATCAGATGATTCTTCAAATAATGTGGACCGGTACCGTGCAGTGCCTTATATGCTAAGCATAGGGATTTAAATTTGATCCTTTTTCAGACCGGAAGCCAGTGCAGTGTTTCTAGATCATGGGCACCTGACTGATATTTTGGGATATCCAACAACAAGCGTGCTGCTGCATTTTGAAGCCGCTGTAACTTTTGTAGGTACTTTGTTTGGATACTCTCATAAAGAGCGTTTCCATGGTCCAGTCTAGATAGGGCTAATGCTGTCACAAGTGTTTTTGCAGGTCTAAAGGTATGAAAGGCGATTGTTCTAATCATCTTTAAGGTAAAAATGATTGCGGAGGTAAGGGTGCTGATCTGATCTTTAAAAGTAAATTTATCATCAAAGATGAAACCTAGATTTTTCACCTTCTTCACTAGTGATGGAAGATCGCCCAAAGTTGATGGCCACCATTTAGGTGACCAGAAGGAGGTGTCTGCACCCACCAGGAGAACCTCTGTTTTTTGCCGTTAAGTTTTTAACAGATGGAACACATCCACTGATTTTCCTGAGTCATACATTTGTAAAATCGATCTGCGGTTTCTTCAAGATTACTAGAAACTGAGACCACAAGCTGAGTATCAACAGCGTAAAAGACAACTGAAAAGCCGAAATCCCTAATGATTTTAGCCAGGGGGTAACATAGAGATTAAAAAGTGTAGGGTTTAATGATGAGCCCTGTGGTACCCCACAAGGTAGTCTGAATTGATCAGATGAAAAGGCTCACATCTCTACTACTGAACCCTGTTGAAGAGAAATGACTTCAGCGCTGTGCCTTTTATCCCTAAATCAGATAACCAGTTAACCAATATTTCATGATTCACAGTGTCGAAGGCTGCCGACAGATCCAATAGAATCAGGGCGGCCTTACCTCCTACGTCCAGGATTGAGCTTAGTACTTCAGAGGACATGACCTGAGCAGTCTCAGTGCTATGTCCTTCCTGAAATCCGTATTGAGATGGATCTAGTAAATTGTTGGAAAAAATGAAAGACGTAAGTTGTATATTTAACATGTTTTCTAATACCTTTGACAGGAAGGGTAGTCTAGAGATTGGTCTATAGCTGCTGGGTTCAGAGGGATCTAAATTAGGTTTCTTAATGGGAGGGAGAATCAAGGCTATGTTCCAAACATCTTGAAAGGAGCCTAAACTGATGATCTCCTTGAATACGACCACCAATTGCTTGCTAATAATTTCAGAGGCAAGGTGAACTATTTTTGGGGGGCATGGGTCTGATGGAGCCCCGGATTTGGCTGTCCTTACCAACTGTACAATCTGTTCTAAGTTTGGCAGTGAGAAAGACACAAAAGAATTGGATAGAGAAGGTATTGTGGCATCTGACTGATTTCCATTTCCGTTTAGCTCACTGTCAATAAAAGATTTATAGACTACCTCCACTTTGTTCTTAAAAAACTGAGCTGGGGAGTTACAGAATTCATCACTGCTATTGATTATACAGGGCTCTGGTATTTTGGCTAAGCTTTTTACTTTCTGGAAAAGCTCTTTACTGGAATTCTTCGCCTGCAGAATTCTTGCTGAGAAGTACTTGCTTTTCTCCTCCATTATTCATTTTTTGTAGTCTGAAAGGGACTGTGCGTATTTTGTCTTTTCTGATGGGTGATAATTTGCTCTCCACTGCCTCTCTTTCCTTCTACAAATTTTTTTCTGGGCTCTCAATCTGTCTGTGAACCAGGGCTCGGAAGGGGTTTTCTGCCTAGTAGACAAGGTATTTTTGGGAACTAATGGATCGACCACTGCTTTGATCCAAGATGAAAACATGCGGGCTGTAGTATCAGCGTCAGAGGTCAGGTTGGGCTTTGAACTGGATAAAGATAATTGTAGTGCAAGGGGGTCAATATTCTTCCAGTCACTGCCTTTAGTTACTACATGGGGGTAGTGAGATCTCAGAGAGGGCTGAGAAGTACTAACTGTGAACATTATTGCTTTATGATCTGACCAAAGAATTGGCAATACTTCAGAAACCTTCACAGTCGGGTTTGATGTAAATATACCATCTAAGATACCGCCATTTACTCACCTATACAGTTATACACCCACCACCTCACTTATTCTTTTTTTCTTTTCTTTTTTTTCTTCTTTTTTTTCTTCTTTTTGCCCTCACCCCCTCTACCCTCCCCCCACCCCACCCAAATACCTAGGCAATCAGGCATAGCCTGAATGATGTGCGTCTAATAAACTGCCCCACCGTCCCCCCTGTGCTATCACAAAACCATATCCTTAGCGACTTTTTAGCATTATTTTCCAGTTTAGCCTCACAGGTTATTGCCCCTCATATCTTCGAGGATTCACCTTCTTTTTCCTTCCTTGTTATTTCATTCAAAAAATCCTGTGCTAAAATCTCAGAAACAAACATACAAGAGTTTCCTTTATATTTAACTTTCAGTCTGGCCGGATTTTGTAAGAAAACCTCTGCCCCTACTTTTTGAAATGGTGTTATTAACTGTCTTAACCTCCACCGCCGTTTGACAGTTGCGTGGGCAAAGTCCGGCTTAACAAAAAAAGAGACCTCATCATGCGATTTAGGAGAGTTAGGTCGGGCTTTGTCATACACAAGTTGTCGCAACAGGAAATTTCCCAAAAATACCAAAAAGGCCCTTGGTCGTTCTTGGGGTTGTTTCTTCATCATTAGGGGTACCCGGTGGGCACGTTGGATCTCACTGTCCCAATCCAGCTTCACTTGTTCGGGGAAGGTGTTCTTCAGCAAGTTGACAACGTATAATCTAGGATTGCTGCCTCCCACCCTCCTTCCCCCCCCGGTACCCCTAAGAAGCGCAAGTTATTTCTCCGCTGTCTATTTTCCTGTTCTTCAAGCTTGAACATGACATCCGACAGAGCTCCCCCTTGACCGGTATTCTGCTCCTTCAATGTCTCAATTTCCACCTCGAGAGTCTCTGTCTGCGTCTCAACCGACGACAATCTTTCTGCAATGTCCCCGCATTTCTTATTTATCTTCCGAATTCCAGCTTGCACTTTTTTATTCGCCACTCTAGCTCTGCGCCCATCCGCCCTCACTTCTTCTTGCATTTGCTGAATGGATCGGAATATCATGGCTAGCGATGGTTCTTTCTCATGAGAGCCCATCTCTACCACTTCGCTTGGGCCCTCTTTTGGCCCTTCCGCCTGCTGCACAGGCCGCGTATCCGAATAGTCCCATTTCAACTGTTTGCCCACATGCCATTTCTGGCTGTCTTTCCTTTTACTTCCCCCCGCATTCTTCTTCCTCTGGGTTGTTTGGAGCTGGTCTCCTGAGGAGGAGCTGTCTGACTCTAAGAACCCCTCACTGCTTGTGGATGTATCTTCCTTCCCGGAGGGATCTGACTCATCGGTTAAGGAGAAAAAACTCTCCCCTATTCCATCAGGCGATAGTTCCCCTCTGCCCTGTCGCACCACATTTGGGGGGCCATCTCTCACCAGGCTCTCAAGTTTTTCGCGCTCTAAATTATCCCTGCTTTGGGTCAGTGTTTCACTCGGTATTAGTTCTTGGACCCCCTCTGCCTCTAGCAGCTTCTGGTCCCCTATTTCATTTTCCCTATCCTCTACCCTCTCTGAACAGAGGGGCGACATTTCTGGGAGGGGACCAGTTTTTGTAGGGACCTCCCCGAATTCTTTAACCCCTACCCCTTCACAGGATAAACTCTCCTCTGCCCCAGGTGAGATAAGTGTTTGGGAAAGTACTTGGTACTTACTTGCGGTCTCTGCTACTGAAAGATTGGTGAACATAGCCGTTAACGTGGGCTGTGCTGGGCCCTCCCCCACCTGCTTTCCCGGTTTCCCTGCTGGCTTTTTAATCCCGGGCTCTCTCCTTCCTCTGCCCATGCCAGCGCGTTGTTTCGTCTCTACGGAGCTCCCATTAGCTTCGCTCCCGTTGGAAGTCACCAGCGGAACGGGACCACCTCCTGTGGAGCCCGCAGCTCGGGTCTTCACCATTTTGCCGCCCCTCGCCGCCATAAGCTTTCCGTGTGCCCGACGACACCACTTACAGGGCTTGCTTTTCGCTACCCCGCGGCAGGAACACGACGCCGTGAGACGCCAAACAATTAGCAGCAGCAATAGCAGAGCGTCCACCACCCAGCGCGCCACGTCCGTACTCTGGTTCGGCAGTCCAACTAGCCGCTGACCGCAGCATCGATCCATTCAGGGGAAACGGTAGGATCACTGCAGTCAATCACACGCCATCTTGCAGTCACCACTTCACTTATTCACACAGATACTAACACATACTCTCTTATACAGTCCCTAACTCAATCAACCACTCATCCATACAGCCACTCTCACAATCACTCACTCTCACATACAGTCATTTATATACTCCAACACTCACATATACTGCCTTACACGTATGCAGATACTCACCCATACACCACTGAGACATCTATTCACTCAACGACAGCCATATGCACACTCACCCACCCATACAGCCCCTCGCAGACGCAGTAATGAACCCATACAGCTAGTGAATCACCCACTCACGCATCCATGCAGGGAGTCACACACCCACTCACACAGCCACTCAGGCACCCATACAGGTACTCATACAACCAATCAATAACCCATATAGACACTCATGTAGCTACTCAGCAACCCATGCAGCCACTTACACACCAACTGACAGACTGATACAGATATTCACACAGATTAGTTACTCACCCATACATTCACTGAGACATAATCACTCACTTATACAGTCAGTCACGCACCCACTAAATCATCCATACAGACTCTCATACACCCATTCATTCTTCAATACACCTTGGTGTATATATATATACATATATACAGATAGATAGATATATCTATATATATATCATTCTTAAACTTTTTAGAAACACTCACACTCACTGGATGATGTCATCAGTGATGTCACTGACCATGTCATGAGTGATGTAATATATGATGTCATCAGCAGTGCATTGCGGGGGCGCGAGTTATAGTTAGCTCAGCTAACTATAACGGCTGAATTTCTCTGGTTTTGTATGAGTGAAATGTCAGCCTAACTATAACGTCTTTTTTTCAGTTCAAATGTAAGTACAGTTTTCGATAGAAATATTCACGGTTAAGTAAAACGTTTAAACCTGTGTGCTTTTATGCACAATTCAGTCCTGTGTGGGAAAAGTAAAAGCTGCATAAAGGTAGGTACAATCAGTTTCAGGGGATCACCTTCTGGAATCAGAATAGTAGTGGGCCAAGGTTCAAAGTGATACCAGCAGTTTTTCAGGAACTGCCCGTATTCTACTGGGAGCAGGGTGCTGGTGAGGCTGGTAGCTGGTGTGCTACGAAGAAGGGGGGCCACCCGAAAAGAGGTTGCACAGGGGGACTTGCGGGAAAGTCCGAGGGCTCCCAAATGGGGGCTCAGGTCGCAAGGGGTCTTGGAGCACAGGGCACAGCCGGTTTGTCTGGACCCGGGCTCTGGAGCTCAGGTGCACAGTGGTTAGGTCGGCTGGGCTTGTGCGCAAAGATGCACCTCGCGGTCAGATACAAACAGCTGGCGGGGCAAAATCAAAGCAGCTGAACCATTCTCGAAGTGGATCTCACTGATGCTGACGTCCCTCGACTGCTGCTTGGTCCTGGTGCAGTGAGAATCTGACTGGACTCTCGTTCTTGGTGCAGGGAGTCCAGTACCCCGGGGGTTGGTAATGCACGGCTCCGCTGGTCCTGGTGTCTTCATATTCGGTGGGGAGACAGATCTGACGTTCCAGAGCACAAGTACCTTCTCCTGGTCTTCTGCTGCGTTGGTCGGGCCGGGGAGCTGCAAGGCGGTGGACCGGATTCTGCTTGTCCGTGTCTGCGGACTGCAGTGGAATAGCTCCTCTACTCCAAGGGAGACTGTCTTGGTTTTTGAAGTGCTGGCACGCTATCCAAGGCTTTGGTAGCTCTCGAGCTCGCAGGACGAGTACCTCTGTCTCGATTTTCGAGAGAGGGCTGAGAACGGCAGAGTTTTGTGACAAAGTCCAAAGTTCTGCTGCAGTTCTTGCCGTCCGCCGACTCTTATTCATCCCTCTTCTGTTTCTCCATTGAATCTGAGTTCTTGGGTTCAGGGTTTGCCACAAATATACTCAATTTAGGGTCTTTTATGGGGAGTATCGGGTAGTAGCCAATAGGCTACCTAACTTTAGAGTGTCTACATCCTCTGTATGACCACTTCCTGTGGGAAGTGGGCATAACCCTGACCCAAGAAGGCTAATTCCATCCAAAAGAACACGGAGGAATCTGAAAAGTAGACTCCACATCAGTTGGCCCACCCTAGGGGTGGTGCTGGCTGAATGTGAGCATACCTCCTAATCTTACTAATTTTCATGCCTGGGCACCTCCACTACCTGGAGAGGCTCGGGGTTGTATAAGAAAAGGCGGCAGGGCCTTTGAAGCTTCCCTCCCAGGTATGTCCATCCTACTTGGAGGAGGTGTGAACACCTCTGCCCAGAGCAAGCTTTGTTCCTGGCCTCCGAGAGCGAAGGCTCTCACCTCAGGAGGTCAGAAACCTGTCTATGGTGGCTGGCTGATCGAGAACAGTCAGTCAACACACTAGTAGTCAGCAGGTTTTCAGGGGGCACCTCTAAGGTGCCCTCTGCTTGCATTTATTGATAATTCCTGCACTGGCATCAGTGTAGGTTTATCAAGACGAGGTGTTTGGTACCACACACCTTGGGGTACAGTGAAGCCATCATGAAGCTGGGAAACTCGTTATCACGAGTGTCCAGCACATGTGCTCATCATGGCTTCCTTGCGCACTCGTAATATCTAAGGGCGAACTTAGATATCACTGGGACACATCCACTCAGACAGATATGCCAACACATGGGTATAGTAAGGTCTGCTGTAGGGGTGACTTACTTGTACCACATGCAGTGTTTTTCCTGGCATGACACACAGGGATGTGTGCCATGTCGACTCTCCGGTTTTCTCTGCACCAAGACACGCAGGCTGCAGTGGCAGTTTGCGTGAGCTTGGTGAGGGGCCCCTTAGGGTGGCACAATTTCTGCTGCAGCCCTTAGGGGCCCTCTTTAGGTCAAAAGCCTTAGCTACCAGGGATACCACTTACTAGGGACTTACAAGGGGCTGAAAGGGGTGCCGATTGTGAAACAATCGTACAGTTTAGGGAAAGAATAGGGGTGCTGGTTAGCAGAAACCCAGCACATCTCAGTCAAAGTTGCACAAGATACCAGGCAAAAAGTGTGGGGAGGTGGGTAACCATGTCAAAAGAGGCACTTTCCTACAAATAGAAATTGTGGTAGGGAAACAAGGATCACACCGAAGCCAAATCCAACCTCCTACAGAAAATAAAGCCTGCGCTCACTGCTCTACAGGCAAAATCCAAATGTCCAAGAATAACCTGAATGTCCCTCATCCGCGCCTTTTCACATCCATCAATTTCTCTTCTTTATCTAAGGGCAATGTCACCTGCATTTTGACAGAATTCAACTCCTCTCTCAGAAAGGTTAGTATCAAACTAGGCTCTAAGTTCGTGCCCGGGGCCAAAGGCACTCCAGATCCTGCAATAACTCCATGTACCTGCCAACAAAATTGCACCATGGGATGATACTGGGGGCCTGCCAATGAATAAATCGACCAAATAATGGGTCATGCAGTGTGTGCCTGTAACAAAGCCAAACATTCTCTGTAAAAAGGTGTTAAAAGCTTTGAAAAGGGTACTAGAAATGAAGCTTCCAATGGGCAGGGCTTTATCCTCCCCAAAAAATAACCTCCAAATTGAACTCCCAACAACTCAAAATCTCTGGGATCTACCGGTAACAGTTTAAAGGCTGACTTAATATCACATTTTGCCATGAGCGTTCTTGACCCAAATTGGTTTATTAATGCAATTGCCTAGTCCACGGTAGCATAGTGTGCCCTGCTCAAATCCTCAGAAATCTAGCTATTTATGGACTCTGCCTCTTGCCACATCAAATTTTGTATGAGCCTGAGTTCCTTTTTCGGCACAATCCCAATGGGTGAGATGGTGAAGTTATTCAATCTCAAAAGGGCCTTCCATCTTTCCTTCTAGCACCTACTTGTGCCCCTTCACGCAACACAAATTCTCTCCCTATCTCCTCAAACTTGGACCATCGTATCCCAACTTGAAACCAAGCTCAAAACCTTTAATTAACCTTCCAGTCTCTGTAGCCTCTCCACAAAGGACCGCCCAGTGACATAGCTTGTCGAATTTAACTGGTGTACAAGCCTTTTCCCAATGAGTTTGGGACTCCTCGACCCCTATTTCTATCACTGCCATGCTACCAGTTTCCCCCTTTTGACCCCTGTTCCCAGGAGCCCCCTATCTGCGGACCACAGTGCATGATTGTATGCTATATACACATAATACAGAAGGGGAGAGAGGTTCAAACCTTCCCTTGTCCTCCCATCCAAATCTCTAAACACACACAAAGTAAAGTGATATCATCACATATAACAAGAGGGAAAATAATATTCCTGGAAAACCCTTTAGTTTCTTAAAATTGTCTCACCCACTAGTTTTTTTTTTTGTATATTTATTTATTGATATTTCACAATAAACACAAACAACATACAACATAGCCAGACATAGCGCCCAATAGTACAGATATGGTACATCATTTACAAAACATGAGATCAGTAGTAAAGTCATAAAGTGTTCCCATACACTCCCTCCCTTCCCAGCACAATCCCTCCCTGGGCATCAGTTGCGTCCACGACATGGAGATGATTAGAGGGCCATCCTTATATCCCCCCCATAGTGCTGCTTCTATCCGATGACTCCAACCCTCTCTTGGACCATAGTTCTCCTACCACACCTGCTCAGCTACTGTCCAGTGTCCCTCCAGGAGCTCCATACTGTACTTTCCTCCTAGTCACATCGTACATCCCTTATGTTGTCTGTCCGTGATGTTCTCGGGCCCATACTACAAATGGTTCCCAGATGTCTCGCGGGCGCGATGCAGAGGGCATCAACTCCCAGAATGTGGTCAGTTGTGTGTGTCCGTAAGTAACATCCCTGAGCCAGTCATCCTTAGTGGGGACTCTTCTACCACTCCAGTGTATGGCTACTCGCCGTTTCGCATAGAGCAAGAGCAGGGCGTGCAGCTTCCGATACCCCACTGGGGTGTCTTTAACATATCCCAACAGTCCCAGCAGACGGTCAGGATCTCCACCCACCCCCGTAATTTGCCGTATGATAGTGCACACTTGTATCCAATATGTTTCCAACCGTGGGCAGGCCCATGCTATATGCATGAACCCTGCTGCGGCAGAACCGCAGCGCCAACAGCCATCATCTTCCCGGAGGCCCATATGATGCAGACTGGCAGGCGTTCTATAGAATCTGTGTAGGAACTTAAAATGTATAAGACGAAGCTTGTAATTGGGGGATAGGGCCGTCAATTGGTTACAGCAATAGAGCCATTGTTCTTCCGATATGGGGGTCAGAAGTTCTTCGTTCCATGCCAGCAGTGCTCGGGGCTTCAGAATTGGGGCCGATGTCTGCATGTGGTTGTAAATTCTAGTAATAAGCTTGCACGGTGAAGCTGTTGCAAGTACATTTTCTAGAGCAGACAGCGTTGGTGGAGCGTCCGGGAATGTATCATGTAAGGACCGGCATGCCAGTTTGAGTTTATGGTATGCAAATAGTTCGGCGAAAGCCACTGGGCGATCATCCCCAGCTATTGGGGTGGTCTGAACGATCCCTCCGGGTATAGATCCTCAAATGTATCCAGACTCAGCTCCCGTGCCAAATCTGTTCCTATTCCATCTCCTACGGGAAATAGCATCGGGTTGTTGGCTAGGGGAATGGACGGGGCATAAAGAATGGGTACACCCGCTCTTCCCCTCAACTTATGCCAGGCCCAGCGCAACGTTTCCACTGTGTCTATGCCTGCCCTCGGGCGTTTGTACGCTCCGAAGAGTGCAACCCGCAGGGGCAAAGGCTTAGCCATGTCCTCCTCTACGGCCACATGTGGCTGAAATGGAGTGGGGTGCACCCAGTAATGTAAGAATTGAGCTTGCGCACTCCAAGCGTATAGTTGCATGTCCGGTGCCCCCAGGCCCCCTGTCGCAGAGGAAGCGTCAACAATTCCCAGGAGATTCTGGCTTGCCCACCCGCCCAGGCTAATGAGATCAAATGTGATCGCAGGGTGGTGAAAAAGGCCTGTGTGAGCACCATAGGCACATTCACAAATAAGTACAAGAATTTCGGCAGTACCACCATTTTTATCAACGCTATCCTCCCTGCCAATGAGAGCGGGAGTCGCGTCCAAGCATTAATCTTCCCCCTTCGAGCCAGGTCATGGCACATCCATAGTTCAACCTCCACAGCTCCTGCATGTCTCTGCTGATCCAAATGCCCAGATATTTTACTGGCTCCGCTGTCCATTTGAGTGGGAATTCAGAGGTGATCTGGGCAGTAGTGTCTGTCAACGGGAAGATAACAGACTTAGCCCAGTTTATTGATATTCCTGAGAGGCCCCCAAACTTAATAAATTCCCTCAAGATCGGATCTAGGTTTCGCGCGGGGTCAGAGATATAAAGTGTAACATCGTCAGGATATAGTGACACCAGGAGACTCCGCGCACTAAAGCCTATTCCTTTGGCGGTATGATGTTGCCTTATCCGAGCCGCCAGTGGCTCATCGCTATCGCGAAGAGCAGCGGGGACAGTGGGCATCCCTGCCTTGTTCCACGCGAGACCGCGAAGGGCTCCGATAGGAGTCCGTTCACCCTCACGCGCGCCATAGGTTGCGTATATAGTAATTTCACCATGTTTATGAATAGCGGACTAAAGCCCATGCGGCCCAGGATCATGAAGAGGTAATGCCACTCCAGGGTGTCGAATGCCTTTGTGGCATCTAAAAAGACCACGGCCGCCTGTACGTCCGGGTGTAAATAGTGTAACACTGAAAACAAGGTTCTCAGGTTTTGCGATGTTGACCTTCCCGGAATAAACCCCGACTGGTCTGGTCGTGCGACCAGTGGGAGTAAAGGCTGCAGCCTATTGGCAATTAGCTTTGCCAGTATCTTGACATCCACATTTATAAGAGAAAGCGGGCGGTAGGAATCCAGTTCATCCTCTGGTTTGCCCGGTTTTAAGAGGGTAACTATGATCGCCTCCCGCATAGATGGGGGTAACACTCCTGACTCTAATGTCTCTTCGTATAGGTCAAACAGCCGGGCGCCAGCTCCTCCACATAGGCCTTATAGAAGGCAGTGGTCAGACCATCCGATCCAGGGGCCTTATTAAGTGGTAGACTTTTTATGACCCGGGCTATGTCCTCTACTGTAAAGGGAGAGTCAAGGTACTCTCTGTGTCCTCTGCTCAGCCACAGCAATTCCAGGGAATCAAGAAAGGGCAATAAACCCTCAGGGGTGGATTGTTGTGTGGTTGCATATAACCCAGAGTAAAATCTCGAGAAAGCCTCTAATATAGACCTCTGACTCCTGATTTGTGACCCATCGACCTGAGTGAGTGCAGCGACAAATGCAGTGCTACGTGGGGGGCGAAGCATGGCGGCCAAAGTTCGTCCAGGTCTGTCCCCTTCCCCATATCGTCTGGCCTGAGCATGTTTCCCTAGGAACTTAACCTCCCGACTGGCCTCCTCGTCAAAGTCAAGCAATTTGTCTTTTATGGTCGCAAGAACAGTGGGATCTCCAGTAGAGTAAAACTGAGCCTCCAGCTCCTTTATTTGGTTTTCAATCTTTTCCAAAGATCCTCTGATGGCCTTCAACACCCCAGCCTGACGGGCAATGCAGTGCCCTCTTACCACAGTCTTAAAAGCTTCCCACAGTGTGGCCACCGAGTCGACCGAGCCTGTGTTTAATGAAAAGTAGTCCACTATGTCCCCCCTGATTTCCTCCTTAAAGGCCTCGTCCAATAGCGCATCCTGTGGGAGCCGCCATGTGTATACCCGCTGGGCAGAGTTAGGCAGGTCTACCCGCAGCAGGCAGGGCGCGTGGTCTGACAAAGATCTGGAATAGTGCAGCGCCTCCCTAACCCATGTGATCACATCTCTAGATACTATCCAGTAGTCGAGTCGGGACCATGCCTTATGATATTCCGTAATACATGTGCCCTCCCTCAGCCCTGGGTGAAGGTGCCGCCAGATGTCCACCAAGTCTCCGTCCGCTAATATAGCCTTCAATGTACCGCTAGCCAATGGGTGCAACGTCCTAGAGGTCCCCTTCCTGTCCAGTTCATCATCTAAAACTGCGTTAAAGTCCCCCCCCCAGATTATTGTATCACAATTCGTGGCTTTGACCTTAGCCCACACATTTTGGAAAAATTCAGGGGAGTCAGAGTTTGGACCATAGACTGCGACCAATACCACTGCGTTGCCACTGAGGTACCCCTGTAATATGGCATAGCGGCCTTCAGGATCCAAGTGCGTCGAGCCCTCTTTCCAGTCCAACCCCCTTTTTATCAGAACCGTCACCCCCCTTGCATAATTGGAATAGACAGCTGAATAAATCGACCCCCATCTGTTGTGTTTCAGTCTAGGAGATGAGTGAGTACTGAGATGCGTCTCCTGTAGCATACAGACATCAATGTGGTGCCTAGTGAGATAGGAGTGTACTAACCTAACTTTCCTGCCATCGTTTAACCCTCGGATGTTCCAAGTAAGAAAATTTAAAGCAGTCATAGAGGACACATATTGCAACATCGTGGCGGGGTAGACGGAGTTAAGCACAGGAACCCGCAATAGGGTACAAGCTGAGTCTCATGCATAATGTAAGGCATAGGTCTGGTGAACAATAAAACAATCCCCCCCTCCACCCACCGCCCACTCCAACCCCCCAATCAGGTTGTAGAGAACCCATAGAACAACAAAACATTTGCAATAACTTGTGGGAGCTCTCCCATGGGGGCGCAGTAGTGCCGGCACACTCCCCTGATTTCTCAGGGTGGCCGGAAACATCTATGTTCGGTGAGTCTTATTCAGAGTCGCACAGCCTGAGAGGTCTAGTACCTAGCTTTTTAGAGCGCGCGGCCGGAAGTCCCATCCCCTACCCATCCCCTACCAGCATTATCTACGTAGTGACAATCAGAGATTTTTGCCGACCATCGGAGGCCCACCGAGTCCCCTCGGCCCCCCCCACTCTAGCAGGGTTACCCTCCCAACACCAAATTGTCGCATTTTAATGATAATGCCATAAACATCCACATTCACCCCGCTGTCGCACAGCCAGCGCATTTACCAACCAGAGTCCCGGATTGCAATGTGTCCAGTACCAGGAGTGCCCCTGGACCGGGATGCGTTCAGTCCGTATCACTGTGTCCCGTGCGTTCCTTGGCTGCCTCTGCGCTGTGTTTTTTCGCCTCCTTCCCACCAACATGCTTGGTGAACTTCAACGCCGATTTCGCGTCCGCGAATAGGTGAGTAGACCCGTCGTGGCTGACCTTCAGCTTCGCTGGATATAGGAGTGCATACGGGATCTGCGCCTGAAGTAGTATCCGTTTAGCCTGTAGAAATTCCTGCCGTGCAGCCTGCACCGCAGGGGTGAAGTCAGGGTAGAATGATATTGTGTTACCCCCATATACAACAGTCCCCTTGCCACGGGCCAACCGCAGGACTGTGTCACGGTCTTGGTAGTTCAGGATTTTGGCCAAGATCGGTCTGGGAGTTGCTCCCACCGGTGGCCTAGGGCCCAACGCACGGTGCGCCCTCTCCACCGCAAACACCGGAGAAAGATTGGGATCAAACAGTTCATGGAGCATATCCGCCACATATGTTTCCATCTTGGCGATGGCTGTCGTCTCCGGTATCCCAGTGATGCGGAGATTATTGCGGCGGGACCGGGCTTCCAAATCCTCGTTCTTGCTCTGATGATCCCAAGCACCTTGTCCATTTGGAGGAGTTGTTCCTTTGTTTCCACTTGAAACTCATGGAAGTCCGAGGCCTGGTTTTCTAGCACATCCAGTCTGGTCTCGTGTGTCCCCACCTGCGTCTTCACCGCGTCCAGTTGGGAGTTCATTGTGTCCAGCTTGGCGTCAATATTTCGGAGACTAGATCTCATCTCCAACATGATGGTGCGCATGTCTTCTCCCTGATCTTCGGGCTGATGTTCCTGCTGTCGTTCCGCGCCTGCATCTGAGTCATGGTCCGTGTTCCTTGTGGTACGCCTTTGGTCGAAGGATATCTTCGGCTGTTTGGCATCTTGCTTGCCCATGTTCAAGCTTGGCGGGGAGATAACGCCCAGGACACCGTCCAGCCTGTCTCGGAGTGCCTCGTTTCCGCCTCACTGCGACCCCACCCTGCGCTCCACTTGGCGTTTGGGGTAGTGTCCCGTGCGTCTACAGCGCTGAGTAGGTGTATGTAGCAGGGCCCGCAATGACCGCAGCAATCCGTCCACCTCCTTCTGCTGGGTCTCCTTACACAGCACGCACCAAAAGATGATGTCCCTTCAGCCCACAAATAGGAACCTCACGGAACTGTCCAGATGTGCTCAGCCCCTGGGTTATAGAGAGTAGGCAGTCAGGTACGTATGCAGCAACTCTCAGCCTGCTATCGGCGGCTCCAGGCCTTCTCCGCTCCCCGCCCCCTGTGCCAGGACTTATCAGCACCTACCCTATCTTGTAAGGGAGCGCAGGGTTCGGGCCTCCGCCCGGGTCTTCACATCGGTATAATCCTCCGGCTACAGGCTGTCCGCTCGGCGTGTTGGCCTCCGCCTATACCCGCAAGGCCTCCGGAATGTCGGGGAGCAGCCTTAGACCCTCCTCCAGGCGCACCAGGCCGACGCCCGCTGGGGTAGATGTACCGGTGTCGTGCGGGTTGTCCAGCTCAGGCGCGAGCGTATAGTGGCCCCGCGATCTTCCGGCAACCTGTGGGGTCCACTTTGTCACTCCGGAGCTGCGCGCACGTCCCCGGCGCCACCACAGATGCAGTGCGGCCCTCGTCGGCCTCCGCGCCGCGGTCTCAGGTGATTGCGCCGTCCGACCTACACGGTCTCCGCCATCTTGTCCTCCCGAGTCGCGGCGACTCGGAGCTCACTGCTACGCCGCTCGGGCACCGATTTTGTTGTTTTTAAGGTCGCTGGTCGCCTCGTGTCTTCCGCCTCCCAGGCCGTCGGTTATAGACCGAGATTGCTCACCGGTACCGCATATTATTTCAGGATATTGATTCCGGCCGGCGGAGCTCGCTTATGCAGCGGCCATTTCGCGGCTCAGCAAGCCATGCCCCCCCGTCTCACCCACTAGTTAGTGGCATGCTTCATCACTGGACCGCTATAACACGCTGACGCAGACCAACTTTCAGGGTGGAGCGCTGTGTTTTTTGTAAACAAGCTCAAAAGGGATCCAAAATGTGCAGAAAAAGTGAAGATGGAACTATCTAAGGGGATACCTTCTTAATTTTATTATGGGCCCTCCCTTGGCAGGGTTAAAATCTTGAAAGGTGGGTACACTGGTGTGACGGTATGCAGGAATCAAGTCACACACGAGATCTGGTTAAGCTGGGCTTTATTTTTCTATACACACGTCTTTTGTAAGAAGCCAGAGTTCAGGGATACGGATAATGCATCTTATCCGTTCTTGATCCTGGATTTCGGGCAGTTCTTCCCTTCTTCTTCCGGGTTTCAGTCCTTCTGTGGTTTCAGGGCACTCGGGTCACTGTGTAAGCCACGCTCTGGGCGCAGCGCGGTATCCTTGGCCTCCTGGCTCTTCCGATCTTCCTGGTTCCGCAGGAGTCGTCGGGAGCAGTCGTTTCTCTTCTGGCGTCTCCGTCCGTTGTCTCGAGGCCTCTACGACGACTACTCTTCCGCGTCTTCCGTGTTTTGGGCTCTTCTCATCCCGACTTCGGCCCTCCGCTATTGGGCCGGTGAGGATGACGTCAGGCTCATGGGCGGCGTCTTCTGGGGACGTATTCCAGTTAAAGGGACCAGATCTTGACAAAGGGGCACCCGCAGCATGTGTGATGTTTTGTGCTGCGGTCCAGTCATCCAGCTGGAAAGAGAGGAGAGGACCGGTTTCAAGATGCACAGTCCACAAGTCTTCCGTATGCTCAGTTCCCTCCCGGGTGGTGTGCGAACCGTGACATTCCCCCCCCCCCCCCTAGGATTCTCCCGATCGGGGAGAGGGAATACCCTGGACGGAAAGTCAGCGCTCCCGTTGTCGGTACCTCTACGATGTTTCACCTCAAAAGAAAAGGGTTGGAGGGACAGGAACCATCGCAGGACCCTTGGATTGTGTCCCATGTTTTTGCTCATCCATTGGAGGGATGCGTGGTCAGTATACAGGGTGAAGGAGTTGCCCTCTAGATAATATCTCAGTTTGTCAATAGCCCATTTTACTGCAAGGCATTCTTTTTCTATTGTAGGATATTTTTTTTCACGGGGAAACAACTTCCTACTGATGAAGAGGATGGGGTGGTTGATGCCGTCCTGGGAGAGTTGTGACAATACCGCTCCTAGTCCATAGTCGGAGGCGTCAGTGTGAAGGATGAAGGGTTTGGTAAAGTCAGGAGAGGATAACACAGGGCTGGTGGTGATTGCCTTTTTTAGTTGACAGAAGGCGTCTAGCATACTGTCTGTGGGATTCAGTAATGTCTAACTTTACGTCTTTACGAAGGATGTCTGTAAGGGGAGCCGCTATCTCTGAGTACTGGGGTATAAATCGTCTGTAATACCCCAGTAACCCCAAGAAGGCCCTCATCTCTCTTTTGGTTGAGGGAAATGGGGTCTCTACGATAACTCTGACTTTCTCATCCTGTGGGGCTATTACTCCATGACCCAGTACATACCCTAGATAGCGTACCTTCTGAAATCCCACCCTGGATTTTTTTGAATTTACATGGAGTCCGGCTTGTAGTAAGGCCTGTAAGATTTGCTGCAAATGTTTCAGGTGGTCCTCCCATGTGGGACTAAGGACCACAATATCATCTAAATAGGCAGACGAGAAGGCCTGGTGTTCACGGAGCACCGTATTCATCAAGCGCTGGAAAGTGGCTGGGGCTCCGTGAAGACCGAACGGGAGGACGGTAAATTCATACAACCCATTGGGTGTGACAAAGGCGTTTTTTTCTCTGTCCGTCTCTTTTAGTGGGACCTGCCAGTATCCTTTCATAAGGTCCAAAGTGGTTATATAGCGTGCATCTCCCAGTTTTTCAATCAACTCGTCTACTCTAGGTATGGGGTAGGAATCAAATTTAGAGATGGAGTTTAGAGCCCTAAATTCCATGCAGAACCTGGTAGATCCGTCTGGTTTGGGGACCATTACGATAGGGGACGACCACTCGCTCTGGGAAGGACAAATGACCCCCATTTCCAGCATGCTTTTGACCTCGTTTCGAACAGCCTGTCTCCGGGCTGCCGGTATTCGGTAGGGTCGCTGTTTTATGAACTTACCCGGAATGGTCCTAATAGCATGTTCTGCTAAGGTCGTTTTTCCGGGGTCGTCTGAAAATATAGAGAAGAAAGGTCCCAAGACAGCAGCCAGTGAATGTCTCTCTTGTTCTGACAAAGCATCATTGATTACCAGTTGGTCCAGAGTACAAGAGGGTGTTTTAGGTGTCGGCAGGGCTAGATGGGCTGAGGTGGGCAAAGGCCCTAACTACTTTTTTAGTAAGTTTATGTGGTATGTCTGTATACGGGAGGGTCTTATCTGAACCCTGTAGCTAGTTTTCCCAACAGTTCCCACTATTTTGTAGGGGCCCAGCCATTCTGACTTGAACTTGCTTGTGGAGGATGGCAGTAGTACCAACACCCAATCGTCAATGGCCAACCGCCTCCATTTCTTTCCTCTGCTGTAGAAATATTTTTGTCTTTCTTGTTTCTTTTCTAGGTGTGAATAAGCAAGATCCCGTAATTTCCCTATTCGGGACTTGAGATTCTGGGTGTATTCGAGAAATCCCCGGGCCTCGTCCGCTTCTTCTTTTTCCCAGGCCTCCTTCGTCATTTCCAGGAGGGACCTCGGCTGTCTCCCATACAACATCACGAATGAGGAACACCCAAGGCTACTCTGGACCTGACTCAAGATCACATATAGGGCCAGGGGGTGAAGCTGGTCCCACTCTTTCCCTTCGCTACTTAGCATCTTCTTGAGGATTAACTTCAGGGTCCCGTTATATCTCTCCACCAGCCCATCAGTTTGTGGGTGGTATACCGATGTTTTAATGTGGTTGAGATTTAGGGTCTTACACACCTCTTTCATAAGCCGGGAGACGAAAGGGGTACCCTGATCTGTTAAGATCTCCCGTGGGAAGCCTACTCTGGAAAAGAGCTCAATGAGTCTATCTGAGATGTTGTGGGTGGTGGGGGCCCTTAGTGGAAAAGCCTCGGGGTAGCGGGTCGAGTAGTCAACGATTACCAGGGCGTATTGGTGTCCCTTCTGGGTTTTTGGTACGGGTCCAATAAGGTCCATACCCACCCTCTCGAATGGTGTGACTATCACCGGTAAAGGTCGTAAAGCCACCGGGGGAGGCCGATATGGATTTCTCTTCTGGCATGTCTCACATCCTTGACAATGTCTTTTTATATCAACATATACCACTGGCCAGTAAAAATGCTTCAACACGTTATGGGTGGTTTTCTCAGCACCGATATGACCGGCTGTGAGATGAGAGTGGGAAAAGAAAAGAATCTGGTCCCTGAAGGCTAGCGGAACGAGTAACTGTGGCGCTTCCCCCCCTGTAGCATTTCGATATAACAACCCGTTTTTGATGGAAAAATGGGGAAAAGACATGGGAGGGGTAGCTCCGTTGTTTTGTGCGCTCTGCCAGGCATTTTGGAGGGTCGGGTCATTGGCCTGTGCAAACTTGAAATTCCTGTCAAGGAGCCAGGGCTCTGGGGTGATCAGGGCCAGTAGGGGTTTTACTCCGGGGACAACCTTCCCTTCTTTCTCCTTCTGGTTGTGGCCTGTGGAGAGGAACATCCCGAGAAAATCCGGATTGTCAGTCCCTCAATCAATCAATCAGGGAATTGTAAGCACGCTACTCACCCGTGAGGGTCTCAAGGCGCTGAGGGGGGGGTCCGCAGATCTGTTTAGCCAAAGAGCCAGGTCTTGAGGGTCTTCCTGAAGGTGTTCAGGGAGGGGGCGTGTCTGATGTCTGCCGGTAGCTCATTCCAGGTCTTGGCTGCAATGTGAGAGAAGGATCTTCCGCCTGCTCTGGCTCTGTGGATGCGCAGGGTTTTCGGCCAGTGCGAGGTTGGAAGATCGGAGGTTTCTTTTGGGTACGTGGAAGTTGATTCTGTCGTTGAGGTATTTGGGTCCGTTGTTGTGTAGGCATTTGTAGGCGTGAGTGAGGATTTTGAAAGTGACTCTTTTCTCCACGGGGAGTCAGTGGAGACTTCGTAGGTGTTGGCTGATGTGTTCGTGTCGGGGGATGCCGAGGACGAGTCTGGCGGCGGTGTTCTGTATTGTTTGGAGTTTGCGGAGTAGGGACTTGTTGATGCCGGCATCGAGTGCGTTTCCATAGTCCAGTCTGCTGGTGATGAGTGCGTGGGTGACTATCTTCCTTGACTCGGGGGATCCACTTGAAGATCTTGCGGAGTCCCTATTATTAGTCCTTCAGGTAGTTCCGCCAAAACTCCCACCCTGACAGTATAGGGGGACCCCTCTATCGGGGAAAGGACTATATTGGCAATGGGATAAGGTTTTATGTCCCCATGTACACATCTGATGTGCACCAAGGCCTCAGGTATGATCTGTGTGGGTCTTACTAGATCCCCTGTATGACGGACTGCCTACACCCTGAGTCCAATAGGGCCCAAACTGATCGCCCGTTCACCTCTACACTTAGATATAAAGCATCCCCCAGTTCCGCTGTATACAGAATGGACCTCGGGATGTATCCAACCTCCATGGGTTCCTCGTGGACTTCTTCCGGGGGCATAATTGGGCTATGTGTCCCCAGTCGCCACAGTCAAAGCACTGGGGACCTTTGTATGGAGGGAGTTCAGGCCTCTGGGGTCGGGGCTTTGGTAGGTCTGGTTGGGGTTGGTTGTTCAGTTTTTCACATTCCCCCGGTATGAAACTACTTTGTTTTTCGGGTTCCCAAATGGAAGCACGGGGTTGGGCGCGGGAGAAAGTGGTGGCCATCTCGACGGCTTGTTCCGTAGTGAGGTGCGTGTGTTGACGCAACCACCTTTGGGTGTTATACGGAAGCGCTTCCAGGTATTGCTCCAGGTAAATGCGGTCCATTATCTCTTCTTTAGTACTCTCTAAGGGTTTCAGCCACTTGTCTGCCGCTGATTTGAGGCGATAGTACAGGGTTTTGGGATTCTCCCCGGGATTCCCTTTTTCCTTCTGGAACCGTACTCTGTATGCCTCAGCGTCCATCCCCAAATGATCTAGGATGATGGCCTTGACCTCCGCATATGGGGTGTTACTGGTGGGATTTGCTACCTGTTAGGCAGCCTGGGCTTCACCCGTCAACAAGGGTGCCAGGAAGAAGGGCCACTTCTCAATGGGCCAGCCACAGGCTCTGGCTGCCCTTTCAAAGTTGAGGAGGAAGGCGTCTGGATCCTCCCCTGCCATATACTTCTGTAGGGAAATGCCTGGGGGTCCCTGGGGGTTACTTCGGGCTTCCCGTATCGTGGTAGGGGTCTGTTCTGCTGCTAATTTCTGTAGCCCTTCCATTTGGGCTGCCATGGTATCCTTGAAAACGTCCCTGTCGGCCTGGGCCAAGGTCATTTGGCGTTCCACAGCCCATTCCAACCTCTCCTGTCCTTTCACCAAATGCTGGATAAGGGCGTCCATTATATCGGTACTAACGGACAGGCTGCCCACATTCTCCACCAGTTGTGACGGTATGCAGGAATCAAGTCGCACACGGGGTCTGGTTAAGCTGGGCTTTATTTTTCTATACACACGTCTTTTATAAGAAGCCAGAGTTCAGGGATACGGATAATGCGTCTTATCCGTTCTTGATCCTGGATTTCGGGCAGTTCTTCCCTTCTTCTTCCGGGTTTCAGTCCTCCTGTGGTTTCAGGGCACTCGGGTCACTGTGTAAGCCACGCTCTGGGCGCAGCGCGGTATCCTTGGCCTCCTGGCTCTTCCGATCTTCCTGGTTCCGCAGGAGTCGTCGGGAGCAGTCGTTTCTCTTCTGGCGTCTCCGTCCGTTGTCTCGAGGCCTCTACGACGACTTCTCTTCCGGGTTTTGGGCTCTTCTCGTCCCGACTTCGGCCCTCCGCTATTGGGCCAGTGAGGATGACGTCAGGTTCATGGGCGGCGTCTTCTGGGGACGTATTCCAGTTAAAGGGACCAGAACTTGACAGCAGCATGTGTGATGTTCGCAGCATGTGTGATGTTTTGTGCTACGGTCCAGTCATCCAGCTGGAAAGAGAGGAGAGGACCGGTTTCAAGAGGCACAGTCCACCAGTCTTCCGTATGCTCAGTTCCCTTCCGGGTGGTGTGGGAACCGTGACAACTGGGGAAACTAGATCCCTGTCCCCCCTATCTGCTAATATCGACATGTTTCAGCCATATCGTTGCCACTATGGGTCATTGGCCTTCCTCAGGATAAAGATCCCTTAGCTATTACCTCAAAAGAAGTCCCTCCCCCTTACATGCTATATGGAGGCGAACAATAGTTTACAGGTCATACTTGCCACTTGTAACACTCCAGGAAATGCCTAAAAGATAAATGCAAAAAACACAGAAGATCTAGCTGAACGTTTTAAGTGCTGCTATTGATTTAAACAGACTAAGATCAAACTTCAAATTGTATTGGTCAACATAATTTATTATGTCAATTCTTTGACCAGATTTAAATTATATCATTTTTTTAACATTCACAAAAGACAGATCTGGACAACACTAAAATTAGATGAACATAAAACGTCAAAACACAAAAACTCAAATAATCATTTGATGCATCACAAACAATGAATGCAGTTTGTGATGCCCTTTTGCAGACCCCCATGTGTATGTTCCAAGACTATGTTAGGCCAAGATAGACATGTCAGTGAAATCGCAATATGCGCTTTTCTATATTCAGTGAAGCTAGCTCCGGGTAACTTACTTTGTCAAGGTCTGACGTTTCTCCTCACTTTTGCCACTCTACACCCTCCAATGCTAGCTGTGGAAGTGCCCGGACACCATTTGTATTAATGGACTTCCGATCTTCCGTATCACGTGACCCCCCTCTCTACGTCCTTTTCCAACGCTAGAACGTATCTCTGTTATGTCCCCCACTCATTTTTTTCTCCCATATTGTGGACAATAGGTGTTTCTTTTCTCAGTTACGGGACTCCATGAAAACTGAGTGAATGAATTTTAAGTCATGTATGCTATATATAATTCTCATATGAGCCCCAATGTCTTCCATCAGGATGTCTTAAGTGCCTAATTACTCTAGCATAGAGCCCGATTCATAATGAGCGGACCTCTGACTCTTCTGTGTCACATGACCCCCTTTGTACTTCTTTTTTCCAATGCTAGAACGTCTCTCTGTGACATCCCTCACTCACTTCGTCTGCAATGTTGTGGGAAATAGGTGTGCTACCTTTCAATTACAGGCATTATCGAAAACTGGGTAAATGTATGTTGATCACCTGGGCCTTCCATCAGGATGCATATCAAGTGCCTAATTATTTTTTCACAAAGCCCGCTCCTTGACTAGTCATAGTGTCCATGTGTACCAAAAACAATGTAAGTCAGTAGTATTTTTCATTGCCACTGCCGTAGCCACCCTGAAAAAATGGGAGCTCGAAATCACCCACTTGTTATTATGTTTAATGCCACGATCATTATAATTTTCTTCTTGTAAATATTCACATGGGTTAGAAAATAGATGTGTATGGACGTTCCTAGCTAGTAGTAAAAGGCACTTGTTTTGTTTAGGGGAAAATTCTCCTCCCAACTTCATATTTTCCTGTAAGTTCCATTGTGTCGTATTGCCCTATTGGGTACAATTCAAATAGTGCTGGGGGAACTCATCAATCAACCACCTCTCGCTACTTTTTAATCTATGTATCCATCTTTGTTCATATCTGAACAAAAGGGCTTTAACATCTCTAGTAGTGTTTGAAATATAAGGTTTACCAATTACTACCCATTTTAAGTAATTCTTGGAGTGTTTCATATAAAAAAATGGGAGGTCGGTCTTGTCATCGTTTTCTTGCATCTCACATTGCTCATATGTTCCAAAATTCTGATTCTTACCCATCTCGTTGTCATGCCCACATACATAACAATGCATGGGTACTTGATCAGGTATATTACATTCCCTAATTTACAAGTAGTGTGACCCGTTATTGTCCAGGGGTACTATAAGCACAACTCCACCGATTTCATCCTGCTGGTAAGCGGACACGCTTTACATCATCCACAGGCATAATGTCCTATTACCAGGGCTTACAATACCCTATGCAATTTCATGTATATGTGGGCATGATAATGAGTCCAGGTTTTGAAACCACTGTAGGAACAGAGCACAACAATCAACATAAATGCATGCACCTGGCCAAGATTCAACTGTTAGTGTCACCTTCACTTGTTAAAGAATTTGTTAAAGAATTTAGTGGTTGAAAATAAACATCTTCAACTTAAAGCTGTGCTTGATGGAAACATGGCTGTCCTGAACGTGCAGAAAGCTGCAGCTCAATTAACCTGTGGCCCTCATCCACCCCAGCTCAGATCAGCGCAGTTTAATAGGAAACAGAAGCAGCCTGAGTCTAAGAGCCCTGCAGGGTCAGCTCATTGCCCGGGGAGAGGATGGGAGGCGGGGGGGGAGGGGGGTGATACAACATGGGGATTATGGCTGCACATTACCAGTCCACCAGCACGGACCGGCGGGGGTAGCTGGGCTAGGCAATACTGGGCTAGCTGCACTCTTATAGCAGGAGCACCCCTAGTTCTCCGGCTGTAGTGTAGTGACTACAGCACCTGACCCCGGCCCAGCAGCAGCTTCTATGCCAGCCAGTGGATGGCAGAGCCACTTCTGGCCACTCACTGATCAATGCCCCCAGAGCCCCGCAAGGCTACACTGTCCCGCAAGGACAGAGCCACGTCAATCAGGCCACTGTTTGCTCTACTGCCCCTCCCCCTCATCATTCCTGCCATGCTACACCTTGTGGCCAGCCACACCCGTGGACTCACTCGTGTGAGCGCGGAGACAGATCCACACTTAAGGCCACTGCCCTCCCCCGTCCAATACACCGCCAGGCTAAACCAGCCGTGGTCGTGGACTGGGCCGTAGAGGTCGTGGACTTATGTGAGCGAGCCACTTCAGGCCACTGGCGCTGCCTGGGCCATGCCCCCAGTCAGTGCCAAGCCAGACTACACTACACCGTAGACAATGTTGTGTTGGTGTCTCAAGTTGCAAATGCAATTACATGACATTCAAGCAAGGAGTGACTTAATGCACAAGTTACTTACCTTCGGTAACGATATATCTGTAAGAAACATTAGTTAGTGATAGAATCCTTACCTTAGAATTACCCCCAGGCGTCAGACTGGATCTGGAAAGTTTTCGTCAGCAGTACCCCTGCGCGTCGGAAGGTGGCATCGTGCGGCTCCGCGTCCGTCGTTGGCGTCGTGGTCGCCGAGATGACGTCGCAGCAGCTACTTAGATGCCGCCCTCGCGCGCTGACGTCAGTTCTGTACACGACTTTCCGCGCCAGGAACGCAGAGCCATGCAAGATACTGACCACTGGTGCATTGAAACTAGGGCCCTGAAAGGGATGACCTTAACCCTAGAAATCAGTACGCAGAACGGGGAGGATGGGTGGGGCGGTAAGGAATCTATCACTAACTAATGTTTCTTACAGATATATCGTTACCGAAGGTAAGTAACTTGTGCATCTGAAAGAAACACGTTAGTGATAGATTCCTTACCTTGGAATAGATACCCCAGCAATACCAACCCCGGTGGTGGGTCTGCGAACCAAGATCACACCAGGAAGTTCCGGAGAATAGAACGGCCAAAGAAGCCGTCTCTCCGGACTTGGCTGTCCAGGCAATAGTGCTTAGTAAAAGTGTGCAGCGAGGCCCACGTAGCTGCCTGACAGATGTCTTGTAAGGGGACACTATGTCCCAACGCCATAGTGGCAGCCGTCGCCCTGGTAAAATGGGCGCGCAGCCCCAACGGAGGCTCCTTCTTTGCCAGAGAATAACAGGCTTTAAAATCACAAGACGACCCATCGGGAGATAGTCCGCTTGTGTACGGCCCGACCTTTCTTGGAGCCTACGTAGCCAACAAAGAGCTGGTCATCCACCCGGAACTGTTGTGTGCGATTCAGGTAAAATGAGAGCGCACGTTTTGGGTCCAGACGGTGGAGCCTCTCTTCCTCTCTGGAAGGAGGCGGAAAGAAGGTGGGTAAAGTGATGGTCTGCCCGATGTGAAAGGCAGTGACAACCTTTGGCAGAAAGGATGGACGTGTCCTGAGCACAACCTTATCCGGATGGATAGACAGAAAAGGAGGTTTACAAGAAAGAGCCTGGAGCTCACTCACCCTCCTAGCAGAGGTGATGGCAACCAGGAATACAGTCTTCAAGGTTAACAAACGAAGAGGACAATTGTGAAGAGGCTCAAACGGAACACACATTAAATATGTAAGAACCAGGTTCAAGTCCCACTGTGGCATTACGAATGGAATAGGAGGGAAAAGATGAGTAATGCCTTTGAGGAATCTATTAACAACAGGGGACTTGAAAAGAGAGGGCTGATCAGGAAGCCTGAGAAAGGCTGAAATAGCAGAAAGGTAGCCCTTGATAGTGTCCAGAGCAGAGCCCTGCCGGGCCAAAGAAAGAAGGAACAAAAGGACTTCAGAAAGGGGATCCACAGCCTTTGCTGTGCACCATGCCACAAATTTGTTCCACCTGCAGGCGTATACCAACTTAGTGGAGGGATGCCTGGCTGCCAGAATGACATCACAGACTTCAGGAGGCAAGTCGAAAGGAATCAACTGCCGCCGCTCAATCTCCACGCAAAGAGGTGGAGAGAGGTGGAGACTGGACAGGTTCGGGTGGAAGACCGTCCCCTGCTGCTGCGACAGAAGATCCTCCCGAAGAGGCAGTCGGATCGGGGGATCGATGGTCATACTGAGTAGCTCGGGATACCAAACTCTTCGAGCCCAGTCCGGAGCCACAAGAATGACTTGGGCCTGGTCGCGCCTGATCTTCTTCAGCACTCTGGGCAGAAGTGGTATAGGCTGAAAGGCGTTCAACAGACCGCAACTCCACTCGCGACGAAAAGCGTTGCCGAGCGAGTGCCGCCTTGGAAATTCCAACGCGCAGAACTGCTGACATTGCGCGTTCTCTTCGGTGGCGAATAGATCTAACCAAGGCTCTCCCCACTGTTGAAAGAGACCTTGCGCCACGTCCGAGTGAAGACGCCATTCGTGATCCATCATGCACCTGCGGCTGAGTTCGTCCGCCCTGGCGTTCAGTGAACCTGCCAGGTGTTGAACCACCAGGGAAATGCCCTGATGTTCAAGCCATGTCCAGAGGCGCAGAGCCTCCTGGCATAGGGTCCACGACCCCACCCCGCCCTGTTTGTTGCAGTACCACATGGCGGTGGTGTTGTCTGTGAACACCTGCACTACTCTCCCCTTGACAGAGGGAAGGAATGCCATCAGTGCAAGTCGGATCGCCCGGAGCTCCAGAAGGTTGATATGGAGCCTGGACTCCGCCGGAGACCAGAGGCCTCTGATCTCCGCCTCTCCCATGTGGCCGCCCCATCCCAGGAGGGACGCATCCGTCACCACTGTGTGCTCCGGTTGGGGAAGGGAGAGGGATCTGCCATTGACCCAATGCCGGTACTTGAGCCATCACTGCAATTGTTGTGCAGTGCCCTCCGAGATCTGGACGTAATCGGACAGGTTCCCCTGATGCTGCGCCCACTGGAACTTCAGGTCCCACTGCAGAGCCCGCATATGCCATCTGGCATGATCGACCAGCAGGATGCAGGAGGTCTCCCAGCAGCCTCAGGGTCATCCTGACCGAAACCCAGGATAGAGGCTGAAAGATTAGAATCAGAGCCTGAATATCCTGGACTCGCCGTTCGGGAGGATAGACCCGAAAGTGCGTCGTATCCAGAACCGCTCCGATGAAGAGGAGCTTCTGAGAGGGAATCAGGTGCGACTTCGGCACATTGATGGAGAACCCCTGCAAATGCAGGCGGTCGGCCATAGTCTGAAGGTGGGAGGCGACTGTCCGGGGCGAGC
The DNA here is from genome assembly GCA_963921515.1 of Calotriton arnoldi. Classification (NCBI taxonomy): domain Eukaryota; kingdom Metazoa; phylum Chordata; class Amphibia; order Caudata; family Salamandridae; genus Calotriton; species Calotriton arnoldi. Next base: position 3,785,469 of record CAWUFW010000282.1, read on the forward strand.
CCGCCTTCAACAGCCAGTTGTCGAGATAGGGGAAGACTGGAACCCCTGATCTGCGCAGATGAGCTGCGACCACCGCCATCACTTTCGTGAACACCCGAAGCGCGCTGGTAAGGCCAAGGGGGAGCACAGTAAACTGAAAGTGCTTGTGACCTACCGTAAACCGCAGGTAACGCCGGTGGGCCGGCAGGACAGGAATATGGAAATATGCGTCCTGCAGGTCCAACGCTACCATCCAGGGTCGAGGGCAGACAAGACCTGAGCCAGAGTTAACATCTTGAACTTCTCCTTCCGGAGGAAGCGATTGACGCCCCTGAGGTCCAAGATAGGACGCAGGCCCATGTCCTTCTTGGGCACCAGAAAGTAGTGGGAATAACAACCACGTCCTACTTCTGGCGCAGGAACGCGCTCGATGGCCCCCTTGGCCAAGAGGACTGCGACTTCCTGTTGAAGAAGTGCCAAGTGATCCCCCCACATGCGGTGGTACTGGGGTGGCATGGCTGGAGGGGTAGTCTCGAAGGGGAGGGAGTAGCCCCTTCGGTCTATTTGTAAAACCCACCTGTCCGAAGTGATGGTGCACTAGTGGGGGAGGTGATGGCGAATCCTGCCGCCCACTGGCGTTTGATGGGCCTGAAACACCGGACTAGGAAGGTTTGGCGGCAGTGGTGGCCGGGGTGGAGGTGGACTGACCCGCCCGCTGGCCCCCTGACCCGGGTCGGTGTGTTCCGCGGCCGCGCTGAGACTGTTGCTGCGCAGGCCTGTGGCTCTGAAGCTAATGTGTCGGGCGCCCCTTCCGTGGCCACGAAAGGAGCGAAAAGCAGAAGGCGGAGGAGGGCGCGTGGCGGAAAGGCCCAGGGACTTGGCCGTAGCCCGCGAGTCCTTAAAGAGCTCCAACGCACTATCTGCTTTGTTGCCAAAAAGGCGAATGCCATTAAAGGGCATGTCCATCAGGGTGTTCTGGACATCCCCAGAGAAACCAGTAGTCCTCAGCCAGGCGTGGCGACGGAGCGCCACTGTCGTGGAAATCGCCCTGCCCAGAGAGTCGGCGGTGTCAAGGCCACATTGAATTGTGAGCTTTGCTGCATCTCTCCCTTCAGCAATAGCTTGAGAAAGCACTGTCCGGGCCTCCTCCGGACACTGAGGCAGCACTTGCGCCACCGTATCCCACACAGAGTGGGAATAACGGCCCAAGAAGCATGCGGTGTTCACAGCCCGCAGCCCTGAACTGGCGGAAGAAAAAATCTTCTTACCGAACTGCTCCAGTTTCTAGGATTCCCTGTCCGGTGGTGCGGTAGGGAACGTGCTCTGGGACGCAGAGGCTTGGACAACCAAGCTCTCAGGGGTGGGGTGTTGGGAAAGGAAAAGGGGGTCGCCCGGGCCGGGCAATGGCGTTGGGCCACGTTCCTATCCACAGGAGCCCCTGTGGTGGGCCTGGACCAGGTGCCCAAAAGAACGTCTGAAAGTGCATCATTAAAAGGCAGCAGTGGCTCCGCAGAGGTAGCCGCCGGCTGAAGCACTTCTGTCAGGAGGTTAGTCCTGACGGCCACTGTAAGGAGCTCGAGGTGGAGGGCCTCGGCCGCCCTACGCAACACCACTGCGTAACTTGCACCCTCCTCCGTAGCCATGGTAGGAGGAGTTAGCATGCCAAGGTCAGGAGAGGTATCAAGACCACTGGCATCCCCCAGCTCCTCTGCCCAGTTCCGGTCAAACTCACACTGTGCTGTGAGAGGGTCCTCAGACCCCTCCCAGTCTTCCCCTTCCTCCGAAGGCTGATGAACAGGCCGAAAATAAGGAGGCTGGACATAGGGGTAGAAAGGCCCCATCTGCGTTGGAATCGGCGTCGAGCCCACATCGGGGCTGAAACCGGGGACGACGTCGGCCGGTGGCACGGGCGACGTCGGAGGTGGTGCCAGTGGGGTCGACGACGGTGGAGGTGTCACAGGGTCGACCGGCGTCGACCGGGATCCAGGCCTGGATCCATGGGGGCCCTGCGGCGATGCCAGAGCCGCCGACAGTAAAGGGCGAGGACCCCCAGTCGGGCCCGAAGGCGCGCTGGAGGGGCCCGACGGCCCAAAGAGGCGAGCCATGGCTGACAGAAATTCCTGCAGCGGGGCCGGAGTCGCCGACGGACCCGGGAAGGGCGGGTAGGCCGACGGCGACTGCGTAGGCTCCGCCGGAGCCGCGGGGGAGGCACCACCCGCACCCTCAGGCACGACGGGAAGTCGGAGAGCGATGCCGCTTCTTCGGCTTCGTCTTACCTGACCCCGAGTGCGAAGACGTTGATCCCGACGAACGATGGTGGTGGCTCCGCGACCGGTCCCTCGACCTTCCACGGGACCGGGACCTTGAGCGGCGCGGAGCCGGCTGCCGGACTTAAAGCAACTTTCGGGACCGCTCCCTCAAAGTCTTCGGCGCCATGGTCCGGCAGTTGGGGCACGACTTGGGGTCGTGGTGGCGCCCCAGGCAGTAAAGACACACGCGGTGCGGGTCCGTCACCGACATCATGCGATGACAGTCCCCGCAAGACTTGAAACTGGGCATCCCTACTGCACCAGGAGTCGATCAACTCGAATAAATAGAGACAAAAGGCCTCGAAAAAACTCAGTCAAAAAGTGACTGGGGGTACCGCTCTCTCCGGATCTTCGCTTGCTGGCGCGGAAAAAGAAAGAACTGACGTCAGCGCGCGCGAGGGCGGCGTCTAAGTAGCTGCCGCGACGTCATCTCGGCGACCACGATGCCAACAACGGACGCGGAGCTGCACGACGCCACCTTCCGACGCGCAGGGGTACTGCTGACGAAAACTTTCCGGATCCAGTCTGACGCCTGGGGGTAATTCTAAGGTAAGGAATCTATCACTAACGTGTTTCTTTTAGATATGTATGTTTCAAAAAAAGAACTTACTTTCGTACGTTTGCCGCCCACCACCACGAGGGAGTCAAAGAGTCGAGACTACACGGACACTGGTCTGTCACACTCCCTTGCGGGCCGCCTGCTCAACTCACTGAAGTTCAGCGATGGCCGGACCCCACACGATGAGTCAATTGACTCGAGTCAAGTCAGTGTGTGTCAGTCCAGTTACTTTACTATTGCTTCTGCACGGCACAAGAGTCACAGTCACTCACTCACGACAGTCACAGAACAGGCAACAAAGAGGAGGACCCCTTGCTCTTCATCAGGCTTTTAAAGACTGTGCAGGGGCTGGTCAATAATTTTTGCCATAGCCGGCATTGATCGCACTTTCACGTGCTACGAGATTGACGGTCCTGTGCCCCAAACACACCGCACCATCTCAGGTGGCAGTACACGTGAGAGGAGGTGCTTGCAGTTAGTAACAGTTACAAACATGCTGGTGCCGCATGTGTATCAACGTGCAAGTCTTATTCCCCAATCATTCCGAGTCATGCTGCATGCTTCGTGCTCACTTGCTCAGCTAGCATCACGTGACTAATGATTCAAATGGCTACGAGCAATTAGTGGTGAGTGGTGGTTGCTTGCCAGTGATGATATACTGTCAACCTCCACTGGAGTGCTGCTGACATTGCTAAGGCGCTACACCAGCTTTGCAAAATGTGCACAACAGGCTAATATTCGCCCAAAAAGTAGGCACTCTCAATTTGGGGGTTTTCTCACACAAGTGGGGAACATATCGCCCATTTGTGCTATAAATATCCCAATCTGGCAGCACTGATTCTACTGCAGCCTCTCAGAGTGTTCTAAAGAACAACTAGAGCGCTAACAGTCTTAATTATTACAAAAGTGTGGCACACCTGAAGCCATCTTGATTGAATCCAACTGGTAAAACTTAAAACATATCATTTAGAAAGTAACAAAATGAGGGGGATCAATTTGTCATAGAAATTATGGTTAGTGCTGTATAAAGCAAAATTAGGACACATTTTTAAATGAGTTCTCAAATATATTACTCTTCTACATTCAGACTGAAACATGCACTTTCAACACCAGTAGCAGACTGCCAGTTAACTCCCTGGTGATCTGTAGCTTTACCACAGTGTTTTAATGAGTAACTAGAGTGCTGAAGCCTGCAGCGTCCTCTGAAAGTCGGTTGTTTTCCAACATCGCCTGAAATCCTCCATGCCATGAGTCTGAGATGGCCCTGCAGGACCAGGGAATGAAGGCAACCCAAGTGCCTCTACAGCATTGAAGGGTACAATGGTAGCGCTATAGGTCGGTCCCACACTAGTTCCATCAGCGTTTGAAACCAAGCCTGTGATCTCCTTGGGGCACCAACACTATTGAGGCCTTCTGACGTCTGATTTGCGCTGCCACTCTGGGATTCATTAGAAAAGGGGAAAAGGCGTACATCTGCCCCGTCGACCAATCTTGCAGAAACACGTCCCCAGCGGTCACCCCCAGGTCCTGTCTCCAACTGACATACTTGAGAAGCTGATGGTTCAAACTGGATGCGAACATATCCATGTAACTGTGCTGCAGATATCTTCCAATCGCTGATGTCCACTATATACCTGGAGTTTCAAACTGCCATTTCGTTCTGTGCTCCCGAAAGGTATACCATGGTTAGGGAACTCTTCCACTCCAGGCAATAATGACAGAAGTCCAGATCTGACAGGACTTTTGAGCTTGTGCCGCCCAGGCGATTGATGGTCTGAACCGCTGACACACATGTCAATTCGTAAGAGAATGCAACAGGAGACTCTGTCCTTGGTCAAGGGCTTTATAGCAAAGAACCCCGCCAGAAATTCCAAACAATTGATATGTAGCACTAGTTCCTCCTCTGTCCATCTGCCCGACATGGAGATGTCTCCGCATCTGGCTCCCATCCAATTCTTTGACTAGGTCTGGGGTCGATCCGAAACTTTAGTCTCTGGGAGACTAAGAGTGACCAGATTCAAATCTATCGAGAATCCTAGGAACAACATAGTCTGAGACGGGGACAGCTCCGATTTCTTGTTATTGATCACAAACCCCAAATCCTGGATAAGCGCAATAGTCATGTTCACTTTGTACCCTTAAAAGGAGCCTTGCTGAAGGGAATGGCCGGTGGAGTGGCCCCTGCCTTGTCCAGCCACGGCAGAAACCTTTCCTTGGAATACTTTCTTGATGGAAGATTGCGCCTTGTCCTGTGCGGAAAAAATCGCTACAAACTTCCCTAGCTCCTTAATGTTAAGAAGAGATCTGCACCGTTCCACTGACAGGGCGCAATTGACATTCCCCAGAAGGCACATGGCCCTCTGAGCCCAGCCGGTTATGATGTCTGTAGGCATCAGCCTCCCTGGGGCCCTGGATTGCTCCGACAACTCAATAATATTGGTGAGAATGCTCACTACATCCAGCAACTTGTCCTAGCGGGCATGCCATGACCAATCTATGCCATTCTTAGGATCCTTCATGTACTTTCCAAAGAAAGTGCACATTTTGCTATCAAGCTACGGAGTCAGGGCCACCTTTCCACTGAGCTTAGGTCTGGGGCACTGTGCCAGAAGACTGGCCCGAAACTCTTTTTCCAATGGATGCCTAGTCTTGTTGGCAACATAGTCTGTCACCTTTTGTTCTGGGAACCATTCCAAGGGTCGAGGGAGGTAAATGCCGTTGGGCACAAACATATCTGAGTGCCCTGGTCCCCGTCATGAGGGTCAGATGCATTTGAAGCAGGCCACTGCAGCCGGTCTTGTCCTCCTCTCAATCAAGAAGCCGAGGATCGGCTTCTTAATTGGGGGCGACTGAGTCGCTGATATCCCTGGGTAGTACGTCCTCATGGTAAGGTGCGTTCCTAAGCGTGCATGCACTCTTATGGAAGACTTCATAAATCCTGTCAAAGCCCTCCAGGTGCCCTGCATCACTCTTGTGAGCCTTTTTAGTAATGGAGGATGCCAGTAAACCAGGCCCCGCCACTGCCCCTCTGGAATCTCCAAAGACCCTAGGAATCTGGTGCGCACTTTTATTCATCTGGTTTGGAGGAAATAGCCTTGGAGAGTAGCTTGCCCACTTCTGCAGGAAAATGGGACCCCTCAGGTGGCCATTCCCCTTCCCCTACCCCTAAGTAGTGTTGCGAATACTTGTGGTCCCTGAAAGGTTCCATACTTGAGGGTGAAAGCACACTATCAAAAAATACCACTTTAAGGTTAAACTGCCCAAACACAGTGTATACAAAGGGCAGCCCCCTTGCTGGTGCTCTAAATGCAGGCTGCAATAATATCTCAGGCCACTAGGTGGCGCCCACGGCCTGCTAAGAGCTAGGACCTGCTCTGACGGCCAGAAAACCAACCACATGACACGCGGTGTCGAACTAGAGTTGGAAGGAGTGCCTGGGTGGTCCACAGGGGAATCCTGCTGCAGGGAAGGCAGTGACACACGACGCGCCAATGAGGGATTGCTCAGGACTTTCCCGACAGGTCGCGTCAGACCCGACGAGTCTGCTGTCTGCAGACGACGCCCACAAGAAAATCGACAATCGGGAGATAATAAAAAATTTGCTAGCATTCGCGCCAAGAATTTTCAATTCTATTAAGGACACGGAGGCGAGGATTATACTTACTCTTTCTTTTACTGACAACACAGCAGCCAAAGAAAAACGTTCATTCAATAACAAAAACTACATTTCCAATGGTGCTCTTGCACCAATCACGTCCCATGAGCCCCAATAAGAGCCACCAACACAGTCCCATGATCCTCTTTCTTTGCTCGAACTGGCAACACAAGGGTGAATCTATAACTGGAATAAGAAACAATGTCCTTCAACGTGAAAGATTAACCGGAAACCATGACTTCCTCTTAAGTCTTCAACTCGAAAAATCTGCTACTCGGATTTCTTATCCGACCCTGAAAGAAAAAAGAAAAAGAACAACCCGTAACTTCTGTATAACAGAAAATCACAATACATCATATACGGGCGGGTAATTATTACAATAACATTGCAATAGAACCAGGTGGGATAATCCTCGCCTCCGTGTCCTTAATAGAATTGAAAATTTTTGGCGCGAATGCTAGCAAATTTTTTATTCTATTACAGGACCGGATGCTTCGTATTATGCTAGTTTAACGCTTAGTAAACACAACTGAGGTTATATCACCCACCGTTTTATAATAAAATTGTTTAAAAGTTGATTCAGATGACCAGTCGGCACATCGCATAATGTCGTGGATACTAGAACCCAACATATAAGATTTTGATGCCATGGCACCTCGTACAGAATGTACTCCAAACATTTGAATATCAATACCAGCTTCTTGCATAACAAAACGTAACCATCTGGCTATAGTGGCAGCAGACACTGGCTTAAAAGGTTTTTGCAAAGCAATTAATTGTGTACAACCATCCGGTCTCAGTGAACGGGTGCAATCTTCATAAGCTTTTAAGCACTGTACAACACATAGTTTGTCATTGTCTGGAAAAGCATTATATTCAATACATCTTGACAAAGTCTTTGTGCGCCCTGTAATAGTAAAGGAAACTCCCTCCGGAGTAAATACTCTACCTGAAATATCCAAGGCCCGTACATCCGATGTGCGCCTGCAAGCGGATAGACATAAAAGCATAGCCAGTTTGGCAGATAAATGTTTTCTGGATAAAAGATTATTCACAGGCCATCTATTAAAAAGAGATATGACTAAAGAAACGTCCCACAAACCGGAATATCTAGGTTTAGGAGGGTTCGCCACCCGTATGCCCTTAAGAAGTTTGCATACCACCGGATGCATGCCAACAGGTCTACCATCAACTTGAGAATGTCCTGCAGAAATGGCGGATCTATAGTTATTTACAGAGCGGTAAGCTAAACCTTCAGTGGCATTGTCCGAGAGAAAATTCACGACGTGGGATAGTCCTGCCCCCACGGGATCCACGTGTCGTTCCAGGCACCAACCCATCCAGCCTTTCCAGGCTGAAGAGTATTGTTTTCTTGTGGAAGGTGCCCAGGCTTGTTTGATGAAAGCTGAAGCTCTGTCCGAAAAACCCGGCATTTCCCACTGTTGCCGGAAAGCCTCCATGCCATCAGAGACAGTCGCCTCGATATGACCATCGGGTGCTGTTCCTTGAGAGGGCCCAGGAGCAGCGACTGTGACCAAGGAAGCATCCTGGGAAGGTCGCAGCTCATCTCCAATAATACTGGGAACCATGACTGCGATCTCCACAGGGGAGTCACCAGAATCACTTCCGCTTGCTGCTTGACAATATGAGACGTTACTCTGGGAATCAAAAGAAAGGGGGGAAACGCGTAATTCAGCCCCCCTGACCAATCCTGAAGGAAGCCATCCGTTGCCATCGCCAGTGGATCTGGTCTCCAGCTGAAAAAGGCCGGAACCTGTCGATTCAGTCTGGACGCAAACAGGTCTATTTGACATGGACCCCAGATCTCTTGTAACCACTGGAATAAGATTGGTTGAAGTTGCCAATTGCTGTAATCTTTGAGGTGTCTGGAATTCCAGTCCGCTACCAAGTTGGACTGGCCCAGAATGTACTCCGCTATTACCGTGATCTGTCGACTCAGGCAAAAATGCCAAAAGTCTTTGGCGATCTCTACTAGTAGAGACGACCTTGTGCGTCCCAACTTGTTGATATACCTTGATGTAGCGCGTACAATAAAACTATTCTCCTCCTAGGTCACTTATCGGTCATCCAGGGGCAAACTATATTTTCTTACATCCACATGACGATGGGGCCCATAAACATTGCCTATCACACACTCACACACCTGGATTTCCTTTACACCTTTACGAAATTCTGTACTCCTAGGAGAAGCATGAGAACTAAATGGAAAACACCATTTATGTACCGCTGGAAGGAGCCGGGATATCTTATTACCTTAACCTATCGCTTTCTTTTAGTTATTTCTTAAGATATTCCTGCTCATTGTTTTGACGATGAATCATTCATGTAAGAAATTAGTTCATAGTGATTAAGACCAGCTAAATCACAATAACCAATTACTGGTGTCACAATCATCTAGTAAAATAACCACTGAGTCGTTTGATTTAAAGAATCTTAAATTTTATATAATTTTAAAAGCATGAGAAAGAATTTTGACTTTTTATTCAATTATTCATTCATTATTAATTCAAATATTTATTAAGCATAATCAATTTTATTGCAGAAAGGAAATTTTTGTCATGAAGCAAAACCCTAATTACCTGCCTACCTTCCTAATTTAGCCTAATGATTTCTAACCTAAGTTTAAGAATAAAAAATAACCTGATTCTCATACTCAACTGGAAAAAATAAGACAGCAACAGAAACTTCAGCTCGTCAGCATCAGCTACCTGCAACCCGTCTCATCTAACAGTCTTTCAGCATCTCCCGCTCAGTAATGGATCGATCAGGACCACCAAGCACTGGAAGCCACCAACACCGACTCTGACTGCGACTCTCCAACTCCAATCGTGACTGTGACCCCCTCCCACTAAGAGTAGGCCCTCTTATACCCTAATTCTAACTTTGCTAACTAATTGTTGCAACATTAATAACACGCTTTTCTTTCATTGGTCCATTCATTTCATCTATTCATTCTTTAATCAAGTTCTCTCGGATCCAACTGGTCCTTGGAATGTATATGATCATTTCCTTTCTCACAGTTCAAGACATGTTTCCATCCGCTTCGATCAGTACATTTGTAACTTCTTTCGATACATTCGAGAACTCTGCAGGCATTGTCCTTTCTCTTAAAATGGTTTCCCACGGTTCCTTGCTGATCACCACGGCACACTATCAGTTCAATTAGGTCACATCAGCCTTGACCATTCTCGCATCCTAGTCTCTCAGCAACATCACGAGGTTAGCTTCTCTCCAACTTTTCTCCCTTGTCACGTGTTTCCCCGCACTTGCGCACTTCATTAACCGGCAGCCATTTTATATCGCCACTCGTTTATACTTAGAAGCACTATTTTGAAATAAACAAAACATAATTAAAATAGAGAAACATAGCCTTTTCGTTTCCCTCCCGTCATCTACGTACCCCAATTAGTTATTACCTAGCAGAAAGCAACATTTAAGCTGTTCCTTACTTACCATCACTATTGTTTTTGCAACGACACGTTTATATTCTATGAAGCACAAATCATGCATTTATTATAAAATTAGTACGCAATTATTTTTATGTTATAATTAGACACACAGACATTCGTTAATAGATTATTCAGCACATATACTTGCGTATTACCCTTCCCCCACGCACAGTGTTGATTAATACTTTAAACGAACATTTTATTAATTATTTATAAAATTTGTTAGGGGTTAAAATGTTTTATTTTCTCTGCTCCATCACCGCCGATATGTTGTCCATCCTGAGAAGGATACAACATGAGGTCTGCTTGGGAGATAAAGTCCGTATTGCGAAGGAACCCGCTAGAAGTTCCTGGCAATTGATGTGTAAGGCTAATTCTTGGGGAGACCACCTTCCTCCAGTGGAAATGTCTCCGCAACGCGCTCCCCAGCCCCAACGACTGGCATCGGATTCTATTATAACCTCGGGTTGAGAGCCGAAAATTGCTCTGCTGTTCCACGCTTCCACGTGGCCCAGCCACCAATGCATCTCCTCCCGTACTTCCTGCGACAACGGAACTTGGTCCGTGTAAGACAAACCTTTTTTTGGAGATGTTGAATCTTCAACCTCTGAAGGGCCCTGTAATGTAGAGGGCCCGGGAAAATGGCCTGGATGGAGGAGGCCAGTAGTCCAACTACTCTGGCAATTGTCCTGAGAGAGACCATCTGCTTGTTGAGAATTGCCAATATCTCTTTCTTGAGAGCTTTCAGCTTTGTCTTGGGAAGGCTCAGTTGAGCAGCCCGAGAATCTATCACAAAACCCAGAAAATCTATTGTCTGAGACGGACAAAGAGATGACTTGGCCTCGTTGATCACAAACCCCAAACTCTGCAAGAGAGACATTGTCATCTGAAGATGTTGGTTGGCCAACTCTGGACTCTGAGCCATGATTAAGATGTCGTCCAGGTAAATGATCATGCGAACACCTTGTTCTCGTAGGTGTGCCACCACCGGCTTCATTATCTTGGTGAAGCACCAAGAAGCCGAGGAAAGCCCGAAAGGAAGGGCCAAATACTCGAACCATCGAGCCCTCCATTGGAATTGTAGGAAACGGCGATGGGGAGGATAAATTGGAATGGAGAGGTAAGCATCTTTGAGATCTAGCCTGACCATCCAATCCCCTGTTTTCAATAAGTCCGCCAAAAGATGGATTCCCTCCATCTTGAAATGTTTGTAAACCAGGAATTGATTGAAATCCCTCAGATTCAGAACTAGTCTGTGACCGCCACCTTTCTTTTGAACCAAAAAGACATTGCTGGAAAAACCGTGAGGCCTGCAGTCGCAGTGAGCGATCGCATGTTTTTTCAGCAATTCGCCGATTTCGGTGTCTATAAAAATACATTCTTGTTGGGAAAAACTGAGGGACCTGGGAAGTGTGTCCTGAATTGGTGTACGATAGAATTCCAGATGGAACCCCTGAACAGTCTGTAATACCCAGGCAAAATGTGTCAATCTTCTCCAATTGTGAACAAAGAATTGTGTCCGACCCCCCAATGGTAACTGAGAAATGTCTATCACTCTTACCTGCAGAATTTTGCGCCTGGAATCCTGCTCTGTTTCCACCCCCGTGGAAACGCCGTTTGTTGAAGCGACGGCGTGTGGGGTAGAAGGTACCTCCTCTAGTTGAATCCCATTCTCCCCTGCCGTGACCATAGTCGCCTCTGGAGGGACCTTGATTATAGAAACGGCCTGACGAGCGTCCCCTGCCTCGTCCGGCCCTGTTAACAAGACCTTGCTGGAAGACACGTTTAATGCCAAATTGCGCCTTGTCCAAGGATGTGAATGTCCCCACATACTTCAAGACGTCTTTGACAAAGCGGTCGCCAAAGAGATTGCCGTCAGCTAGGGGTCCCGGTTCTGCAGAAGCAAGGTCAGTGAGGTTGGAATCCATGCGCATGAGCAAGGATTTGCGCCGTTCGGTGGATATGGCGCAATTGGCATTGCCAAGGAGGCAGATCGCCCTTTGAGTCCATTCCACCAAGATATCCGGATCAACGGGGGCCCCTGATTCTTTGGCCACGAGGGCCATTTCCAAGATTTTTGCCAACGGACCCGCAACATCCAAGAGCTTGCCTTGGCACCCGCGCCAAGCGCGGTCTATCTCCTTCTTAGGATCTTTGGCAAACTTTTTCAAAAAGGTAAGAAGACTCGCGTCGATTTCTGGGGTTTCAGCCACTTTGTCGGGAAGATCGGGTTGAGGGCACTCCGAACGTAGCCTATTACGTACTTCTTTGTCAAACCCCCTGCGAAGGTTATCGTGCAAATAATCCGTGACCTCAGGGGCCGGAACCCAGTCAGAAGAACGGGTGTGCACAATGTCACCTGGATTAAAGGTGAACGGGGTATTGGACGGTGAAGTGTCCGAACCCAAAGAGGCATCTGTTTTGGCCTTCTTTCTAGGAGGGGCTTCCTCATCGGTAGTGTCAGTGTTGGTATCCGTGGTATCATCATCAACATACACTTTTCGCTTACACTTCGCCTTTCCTCCAGCGGAATAAGCGTGATCCCCTGGATCCCTCTGAGGTAAAGAACCCAAAGCGCTTGCGTGGGGCCACTTCTTCTCCTTCACTTTGGCAGTCTCTGAAGGAGTATCAAGCTTGGATTTAGATTTTCCGAACCCATGGCGTTTAGCAAAACTTTCAAGTTGCTGCGTGATAGGTTTTAATGCAGCCGCCAAAGCTTGTTGCACAGTATTTGGAACGGTGCTCTCCAATGCCTTGTTAACAGAGTGCTGGACGGAGGCGTCCAGCGCATCAACAATAGAATCTTCAAGGACAGTCTCCTGTCCATCATAATATACCTCCTCATCATCCTCATATCTCACCCAATCATCCATGTTATTAATATGGGGTGAGTAGTAAAAAACAATATAAAGATTAGAATATTAATGGAGGAGTAAAGGGGGGCTAGCCCACTTGCAGACAATCTGGTAAAAAGTCTTTAGAGTATCAAGCCCCCTCAGCAGTGCTGTAATAAAGTTCTTGCAGCCTCAACAGGCGTAGGAGCCAATATTGCAATACTTGGAGCGTGTGCCCACTCCACAAGGCGATTGTTCTTACTGCCAATCAGGCGTCAGTCAGCTCACGAAGAGACTCTGCAGGAAAGCGAAAATATTTAAAAAACGGGACGGTCGCGACGTGCGCAGCCCAATGCCGGCTCAAATCAAGCCCAAAAGGAGCCCAATTGGGCTGCGCACGTCGGACCCTTGAAACACGGGCTCCGAGGTTGTCGGGCGATAAGGGAAGCCCCAGACAACAGCGCTGAAAACGCGTGACCAATGCGGCCGGAAAGTCCGTGAAAAACGAAAAGATACTCCCGCTCCCGTAGGAGCTTCAAAGTGAAACAATGTAGCAGAGCTACCAATACGGTCAGAGACCCAAGCACTCGCACAACGCGCGTTCAGAGCAAACCATGAAACAATGTTACCACATGAATCCTAAACATTCAAATATATAACGCATTATATGCACAATATGAACAGTAAGACAACAACATTCAAAACGCCCATAGCGCAAATCATAAAGATGCAAGCTGTGAGCAGCAAAGAAAGAGGATCATGGGACCGTGTTGGTGGCTCTTATTGGGGCTCATGGGACGTGATTGGTGCAAGAGCACCATGGGAAATGTAGTTTTTGTTATTGAATGAACGTTTTTCATTGGCTGCTGTGTTGTCAGTAAAAGAAAGAGTAAGCATAATACGAAGTCTCCGGTCCTGTAATAGAATTAGAAGCGCTCGGGCTCAAAGCCTACCTTAGCAACCATGCTCAGTTTTATCACCAGCAATCAAGGTATGTATATATATATACAAGGCCGCATGTCTGGCGGCCGAAACGCGTCATTTGGACTATGATGACTTAATAAACTACACTTACCTGCATCTTTGCCTACGGAGTCTGTACCCTGGTGTTGCGCCGTTCCGGCCGTCTTCGCTTTGGGATTTCCTTTTGAATATATATATATATATATATATATATATATATACATATATATATATATATATATATATATATTAATGAAAAACCCAACAAAGAGAAAAAAACGTGTGACTTAATTGTCGGGGCAGTGAGAAAGAAGAACAGGAAGGGACGTCATGGATATATATATATATATATATATATATATATATATATGTATATATATATATATGTATATATATATATATATACGGACATGCATTTGTGATTTGATTGGTGGACTGTTGTTATGGATGCCTTCTTCCCCTCTGCTTGATGGGAGTTGTAGTTCTGGTCATCTTTTATTTTTATTAAAAGTGTTCTTTGGAAGTGACTGCTATAACATTAAAGTGAAGAAAGAAATGCATAATGCTCGCCTCCGGTCCTGACATAGAATGTAAAATTTGCTCCAAGAATTTTCAATTGTATTAAGGACACAGAGGTGAGGATTATGCTTCTCTTTCTTTTACTGCAAATTCACAGCAGCCAATAAAAATCGTTTTAACATTAACATAAACTACATTTCCCATGAAACCCTAATCACAACCACTAATCATGGGCCAGTAGTCCATATAATATTAGGCACCACCATCTTAAGAGCCTCTTTCCTTGCTCCGAACAATCTGTCAATTCAAACTGTACCATTCAACCAATGGCTTCCGCAGGACCACTTCCAGTAGCCAACTATCTATGAAGAGACCGCTCATCCAGGAACCGGAGCACAAAGTGCCAAAATTAATACGAAGGCTATCAAAAGGTCACTCTGACTTCTGATCCACACCTGGAAAGAAAATCAAATTCATAATATCCGAATAGCACCAACTATATACAGTCGGCAAACATCAAGAGAAAAAAACAATGACATCATGATAATCAATGAATGACTAATAATACTGGGCGGGATAATCCTCGCCTCCGTGTCCTTTATAGAATTAACAATTCTTGGCGCGAATGCTAGCAAATTTCACATTCTATTTTAGGACCGGAGGCTCCGCTTATGCTAGTTTAACGCTTATCGAAAACCACAAAAGTAATATTTGCCAACAGGTTTATAGTTACACTGTTTAAAAGTAGACTCAGACGATCTTATGATATTCTGAATGGTTGAACCCATCATAACAGATTTAGAGGCCATAGCCTCTCTAACAGAATGACCCCCAAAAACTTTAGTGTCAATACAGGCTTCTGCCATAATTGATTTCAGCCATCTAGCAATAGTGGCAGAAGATACCAGTTTAAATGACTTTTGCGAAACAATCAGCAATTGTGTAATACCAACAGGTTGCAATGTACGAGTACATTTTTCATAAGCTTTCAAACATTGAACCACAGAGGATTTGTCGTTAGCAAGAATTTTTTTTAGTTCTACCAGTAATGATAAATTTAACTTCTTCCGGAGTAACTACTGTACCTGCTAAATCCAGAACTCTCGCATCCGAAGTGCTTCTATGGGCGGATAAGCATAAGAGAACAGCCAACTTAGCCGACAACTGTTTTCTCGAGAGATGAGCATTATCTGGCCATCTGTGAAGAAGAATCAGCACCAGTGATACTTCCCATAGAAACTAAATTTAGCCTTAGGTGGATTAGGCACTCTGATATCTTTGAGAAGTTTACAAATGATAGGATGCATTCCTGCCAGCTTACCATCAACTTGCTTGTGACCTGCTGAAATAGCAGAACGAAAATTATGCACAGACCTATAAGATAAACCATCCAAAGGTTTCTTGAGACAAACATTTACAATGTGGGGTAATTCTGCCTCCCCAGGTTCCACGTGCCATTCCAGAAACCAACCAATCCAGCTCCTTCATGCTGAGGAATACATCTTTCTAGTGGAGGGAGCCCAGGCTCGTTTTATGAACTCTGAAGCCAACTCCGAAATGCTTGGCAGACTCCACTGTTGCCTGAAAGCTTCCAGACCATCAGGGACAACTGCCCCAAAGTTACCAGAGGGTGCAGTTCTCCTAGAGGGCCCTGGAGCATCGTTTGAGACCAAGGCAGAAGGAGAGTTTAATTGCATGTGATCTCCAAAAACGAATCTGAAATCAAGGCTGTACCTTCCACAGGGGTGTGACAAGCACCACTTCTGCTGTTTGGCGGGTGATCTGAGTCTCCACTCAGGGTATCAGTGCGAATGGGGGAAAGGTATAATTCAACGTCCCTGACCAATACTGAGAAACCGCATCCTTCGCCAATGGATCCAGCCTCCAGTTGAAAAAGTTTCCAATTTCCAGTTCAGTATGAAGTAAAAAAGATCTATTGTGCAAGGACGCCAAATTGATTGTATCTTCTGAAACAGATGTGCATGGAGCTGCCAATCGCTGTAATCTGTCAGTTACCTGAAGTTCCAATCTGCTACAGTGTTGGACTGTCCCAGAATGTACTCCGCTATCACTGGTATTTGATGACTCGGGCAATAATGTCAAAAGTCCTTGGCTATCTCCACTAACAGTGATGACCTCTTACCTCCCAATTTGTTGATGTATCTCACTGCTGATATGTTGTCCATCTTGAGAAGGTTGCAACAAGATATTTTCTTGGAAGAGCGTGTCCTGATCACAAATGATCCCGCCAACAACTCCAGGCAGTTGATATGAAGGAATAACTCTTGGAGAGACCACCTACCACCCATGGAAATATCTCCACAACATTCTCTCCAGCCCCAACGGCTGGCATCCAACTCTGTTATTACCTCTGGTTGGGACCTGAAGATGGTTATTGCGTTCCATGCATACATGTGTCCCAACCACCAATGGAGGTCTTCTCTTACTTCCTCCGTAAGGGGAATCTGATCTTTGTAAGACAAACCCTTCTACAGGTGATGGATTTTCAATCTCTGGAGTGCCCGGTAATGAAGGGGCCCCTGAAAAATGGTCTGAGCTGAGGATGCCAGTAGGCCGACCAGGCGAACAATCGCTGGCAAGGAAACTACTTGTCGTTAAAGGACTGACTTTAATTCCTTTTTCATGTCTCGCAACTTGGCTTTGGGGAGCATCAGTTGTGCTACTGAGAAACGATCACAAACCCCAGAAAATCTATCGTCTGGGAAGGGCAGAGACTCTACTTGGTTTTGTTAATGGCAAACGCCCAAATCCTGCAAAAGAGACATTGTCATTTGCAAGTGAAGGGTGGTCAGTGTCTGGGACTGAGCCATGATGAGAATGTCGTCCAAGTATACTATCATGCGGAGTCCTTGCTCCCTGAGGTGGGCTATGACTGACTTCATCACCTTGGTGAAACACATAGGTGCAGATGAAAGCCCGAAAGGAAGGACCAGATATTCCAGCCTCGTGTCCCTCCATCGGAACTTAAGAAATAGCCGGTAGGGAAGAAAGAAGGGAATGGTCAGATATGCATCTTTGAGGTTGCATCGCTGCTGCTGCAGGTCTTTTGTCTCCACATTTATAAAGGCGGAATCTTGTAGGGGAAAATGCAGCTGTTGAGGTAGTGACATTTGTCGAGGAGTTTAATAGAACTCTAGGTGAAAACCTTGAACCGTTTGCAATACCCATGCATCTTGAGCAATAGCCCTCCAAATGTGAAGACAAAATTTAACACGACCCCCCAATGGAATTACAGAGGCCTCAGTAAGGCTTACCTGCTGCATTTTGGGATTGGAATCCCGCTCGTGGGGTGCCCCTGTTGAAGCGTCGTCGTGAAAATCGCTGTCAGGTAGGCTAGAATGTGCCTCCTCTGGTGGTGTCTTGCCACTCTCCCCTACCTCGACCGTATGCACCTCTGTGAGGGCCTTGGTAATAGAAGCGGCCTGGAGAGCGTCCCCTACCTTGCCCGGCCCTGTTAAAAAGGCCAGCTTGAAATACCCCTTTTATATTCGATTGGGCTTTATCCAGCGATGTGAAAGTGCCAACGTATTTGGAAACATCTTTAACAAATCTATCCCCAAAGAGTTGCCCCTCTGCCAATGGACCTGCTTCCGCCTAAGCGAGTTCAGTTAGATTGGAGTCCATGCACATTAGTAATGACTTGCGCCTTTCTATTGACACAGCGTAGTTTTCATTGCCCAACAAACATATAACTTGCTGGGTCAAACTTGCTAATATATCAAGATCCACAGGAGAACCAGTTTCTTTGGCCACAAAAGCCATTTCTAGGATCTTCGCTAATGGCCCAGCCAGGTCTAGCATTTTGTCTTAGCAACCTCGCCAAGCACGGTCGATTCCCTTCTTTCGATCTTTGGAGAATTTCTTTAAAAAGGTCAGCATGCTCGGGTCTATTTCAGGGGTCTCAGCAAACTTGTCAGGGATGTCGGACCTGGGGCATTTTGCCCGGAGGTGGTTGCGGACCTATTTGTCGAAGCCCTTATGCACTTTTTCATGCATGTAATCAGATGCCGCCGTAGCAGGCGGCCGCCCAATCAGATGATCGTGGGTGAACGATATCTTGGGAATTGAAAGTGAAGGGGGTTTCCACTAAGGGCCGTGACCTGTCAGCAGTGCTTAATTTGTAAAATATTAAGTGCCAGGGCTCCGACCAGGAGGCCACTGCAGCTTGCACCACTCCATCGCCCGTCATCGCTGCCAAAACAACTACTAACCATCTCTCTCGCATGTAAATGCGACAGTTCAGATTATTCCAGGTCCCCAAAGCTAAAGGAATGGCTGGGGAGGCAGGTATTAGCAATTTTAATGTATATTGTAGTCTTAAACTACCGTTGTTCTGCTTATCTCTAAATTAGATGAGCAGCGCCACTATGTGGTGGACTGTTCCAAATATGGTATTGCCAATTAGGTGCCGGTTCCGAGCACCAGAAACTAATTAAGTGCCGGTGCTGAGCACCGGAAAGCACCGGCTCAAATTTAGCACTGCCTGTCAGAGGTGGATTTTTTAGCCTTCTTACGCTTAGGGGGGTTGTTGTGATGAGACGAGTCTGTGTCGTGTCAGTGTAATTATCATCCTTGCGCTTTGATTGCGCACCAGAGTAGGTTGAGGTGATCGAGTAGCCATGATCAATCAGGGGAGCTTGAAGAAGTTTGCCCAGGGCGTCAGCATGAGGCCACTCACAAGACTTGGCTTCTGCATTTTGGAGTACATCCGATCAACCGACCATAGGGTCAGGAGTCATAGGATTATGAAACTCGTGTCGTTTGGCAAAATTCTCTAGTTGCACGGTAATGGGTTTAAGCGCTGCCGCCAAGGCCTGATTAACTGCAATAGGGACAGCAGTCTCGATTGCCCTATTGACTGGCTGCTGGACAGAGGCCTCCAGAACGTCAACCAATGTATCTTCTAAATATGGCCCTGGTGGTTGTTCCTCATATAAGACTCATATTGTTCCTCCTTAAAGGGGGCCCATTGCTCCATTGTTAAAGATTTATAATCACAAATTTTTAAAATTGCGTCAAGTCAGTCCCATGGGATCAGCCGGGAGGGGGCGGGGGGGGCAACCCCACGTGCACTCACAAGAAATATGGAAAGCTCTTCAGCAAAGCTGTAGTCAGTTATTATTTCAGCCCCAAATGAAGAGGGCGTCTAGAGCCTAATTATCTTTTTCCTGAGCATGCTCACCAGGGCAGCTCCAGTTTTCACAGCCGGAGCCGGCGTCACCTTCCCACTGCGAGGGTAATTACAAAAACAGTGGGAAGCCGAGCATTAAAAGAACGCTGCGGCGAGGAAGACCGGTATGGTAGGGGGACTACGCGCAGCCCAAAACGAGCCAAAGTATGCCGCCCAATTGGGCTACGCGTGTCCCAGGCTCTGGAATTTAGTCAGGCCCAATAAGGGAAGGCACCGACTCAGGTCAAACAACACAGCCAACGGACCGTGAAGCAGCTTGTTTGAAGAGCGTGTTCAGATTTAAGCACTACGATGTCCTAGACTTGGGCCAGCGCGCCATTAGCACATTTTACAGTGTCACGAGCGCCGCGGAAAAAAGAGCCTCACCATACAATAATGGAAATCAACAGTGCAATACAATGACAGCAATCAATTACGTTTTGAAAAATGACAATAACGAGTGAACAATAAAGCACAAGAGCAACATCAAAAAGTCACTTATCTCGGCTGCAAGCAGCAAAGAAGGAGGCTCTTAAGATGGTGGTGCCTACTATTATACTGACCCATGATTGGTAGTTGTGAGCAGGGTTTCATGGGAAATGTAGTTTATGTTACTGTTAAAGCGTTTTTTATTGGCTGCTCTGATTTTGCAGTATAAGAAAGAGAAGCATAATTGGAGCCTCTGGTCCTGAAATAGAGTTAGGGAGATTCATAACAAAAGGGCTCCTAAGATGGCCACCAGAGAAAAAAGAGCCCAATTGTAGCACAAACATCACCCAAAATGTAGCCCACATATAGCCCAATACCAAATAAAAATGAGAAATTTCCTAGCTCATGCAAAGGAAAGTTTCAATTCTATTAAGGAAGGAGAGGCGAGCATTATGCATAACTTCCTTCACTGTGTATTATTCAGCAGATTCAAAGTTAAATAGAAAAAACATCGAACTCTACAAATCCCATGAGTCCAAGGGATAGTGTCCATGACAGCCATTAACCAGTAGTAACACTGTCCGTAACTGTTCAAGCAGCCTCAATCTGCCTTGGAATCAGATCCTATGAATGAAACATAACCATTAAGTATATACTATTGTATTAAGAGCGCAATACAGTAAACATTTACATTACATGATCTGTGACCCCAAATAACATCTTTGAACCTCCCTGATAAGGAAGTACAGCGTAATATCTTGACATACTATAAAGCCTCTAATAGCTTACCAAGAAACCTATCCTAAGCAGAAATTTACTAGTAATAAAGCACTCATTAAAAAACATTTACAAATCACATCATAAGAAACATCTTGAATACGATAACAGCACAAGGGTATGTGCTACTTCCTGTTATTCCCAATTGTTATCGTGTAATCCGTTGCACACAGGAAATGATATACTCTTTCAAAACATCTGAAAGGGTAGGCATTTAACGATATGATGTGCCTGGGATAATCCTCGTCTCCGCGTCCTAAATAGAATTGAAACTCCTGTATGTGAGCTAGGAAATTTCTCATTCTATGTCAGGACCGGAGGCGAGGATTATGCATTTTTAAAGCTTACTTACCAATAGGGGTGCAGCATTATATATAGGTTTAAAATGAAACCTTTTGAAGGTGGATACTGAGGACCAATCTGCCGCACTCGTAATGTCCTCCAGTCTGCCACCAACTGGCACGGCCCTAGATGCCATAGCCCTCCTGGCAGAGCGGGCCCCAAAAAGGTTAGTGTTGATCCTAGCCTCTACCATGAGCCATCTTACCCATCTGGCATTGGAGGGAGAAGCAACAGCTTTGAACGGATTCTTAATTGCAATTAATAGCTGTTTATCACCCAGAGGTCTTACCTCTGCTGTCATTTCCTCGTAAGCCTTTACGCATCTTACCACACAGAGTTTAGGAGAACCTTCAAAAGACCAGTACGTTACTGACCTGGTATTAGTTTTGGTCCTTTGCGAAATAGTGAATGTAACCCCTTCCTGGGGTAAGACCCTTGCCGTGATGTCCAACACCCTGATATCAGAAACTCTCTTGCAAGAGTTAAGGCACAATAGCATTGCCAAATTTGTAAAAAATCTTTTCTGGAAAGGTACTGATTATCCTGCCAACCTGCTAAGAAATCGCCAATCTGAACAAGTTCACTGTGTAATAAGCAAGCCCTGAGCTAGACAGCTCCACCAGGAAATTCAGGACATCCGTAACTTGCCTCCCCATGGGATCCAGGTGTCGCTCCATACACCTACGAACAGTACTAGGTTAACATCCCATTAGACAAAATATCTAGGTCCGGGAGTTGTGTCAAATCGCCAATCTGAACGAGGTCACTGTATAATAAGCAAGCCCCGAGCTAGACTGTTTCGCCATACACCTATGAACCTATCTTCTCCAAGCCGATCTGTATCACTTGCCTGTTCCTGGGGCCCATGCCTGCTGGATAAGTCTTTCAACCTCTTCCGAAAGTCTGCTGTCCTGCCACCATCTCCTGAAATCCTCCATGCCATGAGATGGAGGTGACCTTGCAACACCATAGGATGTGGACAGCCATTGGGGTCCCGTAGGATCTGGAGAAACGACGGCAGTCGTATCAATTCCATCCATGACAGCTCCAGAAGGGAGGGGAACCAAGCCTGAGCTTTCCAGATCGGACTCACTAGCACCAGTAAAGCTCCCTGATGCCGGACATTGAGCCGCCACTCTCTGGGTCAAAAGAAACAGCAGGAACGCATATGCTTGACTTGTTGTCCAATCCTGTAGGAAGGCATCAATCGCCCGTGCACTCAGGTTTGATCTCCAGCCCGCCACTGAGTTCAAAGAACCCAGAAGGTACTCTGCCATCACCGAAATCTGTGGTTGGAGGCAGAAGTGCCAGAAATCCTTGGCCAGTTCCACCAATGTTCTTGATCAGATACCCCCCAACCGGTTGATGTATTGGACCACTTTTGTATTCTCCATCCAAAGGAGGACACAACATGATATCTTGTCATTGATCGGATCGCAAAAGATTCTGCCAGCACTCCAGGCTGTTGATATGTAATCTCAACTCCGCTTCCATCAATCGTCCTCCCATGGTGATCGAACCGCATCGGGCAGACCAGCCCTGCCGGCTGGCATCCGACTCTTTTACCAAGTCCAGGAGGGATCCATAGATTTCCCGCCCATTCCATGCCTCCATATGGTCTATCCAGCATTGCAGTTCCACCCTGGTCTCGCTCTTCAGGGTCACCAGTTCCGAGTAGGTGAGGCCCTTCCTGAGGTGAGCCACTTTCAAACGTTGTAATGCCCTGTAATGTAGTGGGCCCCGAAATATGGCTTGAATCGAAGAAGACAATAAGTCAACTATCCTGGCCAGTTGTCTGAGGGAGATCCTGTCTCGTCTCAGTACCTTGACAAGTTACTTCTTGATCTTGTGGACCTTCAGGATTGGAAGGCTCAGTGTGGCTGTGGTGGAGTCTATAGAAACCCTAGGAACTTTTTGGTCAGCGTCAACTCTGATTTCTGCAAGTTGGTGACAAAACCAAGATTGTGAAGGAGCGCAATAGTCGTCTTCAAATGTGACACCAGATTCAAGTGTGACTGGTGCATCAGGATGATGTCGTCAAGGTATATAAGCCTGATGCCCTTTGTCCTTGATGTCTCCACCACTGGCTGAAGGAGTTTTGTGAAGCACCAAGGTGCTGAGGACAGACCGAAAGTGCGAGATTGGAATTCGAAAATTTGTTCCCCCCCCCACTCGAATTGTAGAAAATGGTGATGAGGTGGGAAAATAGGGACAGGGCGGTACATGTCCTTGAGATATAGACGCACCATCCAATTGTTCTGCAGTAAGAGATCTCTGAGGAGGTGAATGCCCTCCATCTTGAAGTGACAATAAACCAGCCACTCGTTGAAACTTCTTAGGTTTATCACGGGGCGAAAGCCCTTGTCTTTCTTTTCTACTAAAAAGAAGTTGCTGAGGAAACCCCAAGGGTGTAATGCTGACCTCTGAGTTTCTCCTTTAGTGAGCAGATCCTGTACTTCCGCATCTATCAGTACCATATCTTGTTGTGAAAAAACCAGGGTGCGTGGTCTGGCCAATTGTACCGGAGTTCTGTAGATCTCTATTTGGTATCCCTGCACCGTCTGTCAGACCCATGGGTCTATAGTGATTTCTGCCCACTTGTGTGCAAAGAAACTCAGTCTCCCCCTAGCCTTTGAGGGAAAGAAAGGATAGTGTCTACCATTGAAACCTCTGGGAGTGTTACCCCACCCCTCCTCTGGCAGGGTTGGCTCCCCCACCTCGGTTGGGGTAAAAGGTCCCCTGCCGGCTGTGTTTCCACCAGTTGTTGCGGCGGGCCTGACGTCAGTTGGGGCCTGGTTGGAAAGAGCAGCCGAAGGAGCGCTCCCTGCCTCTTCCGGCCCCGAAAAAAACCTTACCCGAAAAAATGTTTCTTATCAATTACTGCGCTTTTTCCAGCGCCAAGGAGGTGGCAATGCATTTCCCCAGTTCTTTTACAAAGGTTCTCAAAACAAATTGTCTTTAGCCACTGCTCCCGCTTCTGACGAGGACAGTTCCCCTAGTTTAGGGTCTACTTTGATTAGTAGGGAACGTCATCTCTCTGCTGACAGGGCACAGTTGGCATTGCCCAACAAGCACATCGTCCTCTGAGCCCAGCCTGCCACTATGTCTGTGGGGAGGGGTGTCCCAGTTTCTCTCGACTGCTCTGCCAGTTTTACTATTTTCATCAGTGGGCTTACCACATCCAGTAATTTGTCCTGACACGCTGTCCATGAGCGGGCGATGGCCTTCTTGGGGTCTTTCATATACTTTGTGAAGAACGTGCCGAGTTTAGGGTCTATGGCGGGCATGGCCAACACCCCCTCCTCCCCCCCAAAGCTGTCTAGGGCACTCCGCCTGAAGGCGGCCTTGAACCTCCTTGTCTAGGGGCTGGCGGATTTTGCTGGCCTCATAGTTGCCACTTTCGGATCTGGGAACCACTCCGAGTACCTCGGGTGGTAGATCCCATCCGGTTTGAACATGTCTGTTGGGGAGGGATCCCCTTCAAAGGATCCGGAGGCTTTCGAACTGGGGCACCAGGGCCTCCCTGAATCCTGTCCATCGTCAGAGGACCCGGCACCATTCGTGTCAACCCCCATATTGAGGAACCCTTCTTCGGGGTCGAAATTTCGTGCAACAGCATTGCCAATTTCTCCGGGTCAGTCTTCCTTCTGGGAGGGTACGGGTTTTATGTGTGGGCACTCTTACGGAAGGCTTCGCTCAGTCGATCGAAGCCTTCCAGGTGCCTGCGTCACGTTTTGAGGCCTTCCGAGTGTTAACTGTGGTAAGATCTCTATGCCCGGGCCCTGTGCCCCTGAAGATCCAGGCGCCGCTCGAGACCTAAACTTGTCCATGGTTTCCTGCAGGGGTGCCAGCGCACTAGCTATAGCTTGGGAAAGGAGCCTGTCCACCCCTGCAGGAAAGCGGCGTTGTGGGGGGCCATTCCTTCTCAGAGGCCAGCTCAGGTAAGTAGTCGTAGTTCCTGAAGGATGCCATATAAACCAGGGGGTGTGAGCACCAATGTTCAATCAATAAAGGATTTGTAAGTATTTCCAAGGGCAGCCCACTCGCAGGTCTCAATGCCAGTCAGAAATACACTGTCGGCAGGCCTAGGTAGGGCCTTAGATTCTTACCGCCACAGCGATGTGATTCGAGGGTTGGTAGGGAGGGTGGGGAGCCACAGCGGTCAGTCACTATGTATTTGAGAAGCTGACACGCACCACAGCTCCTTAATGCGCAATGTGTGTCTGCTGCTGCACAGGCCGCAATGCACCTCACGGAGGCCGCTGACGGCACTAAACAGTGCCCCTAACGGACCAGAGCGGTACTAAGACACGCTCGAGCCAAAGCCTGCTGTGCGCAGAAAATCGCTGTAGAGCGAACCGTGTTATCAACACAATAATAGCAGTGAAGAAGTGCACAAAATCCCCCAAATCACCACACAACCCAAGAGTCGTTAAGGGAATGAGGGGCTCAACTGACGCAGCAGTGAAGAAAGAGGAAGTGCTGCATGTGGCAGGGGCTTATAGGACAGTCAAGGACAGTGTTACTATTGTTTAATGGTTGTCATGGACACTATCCTTTGAACTCAGGGATTTGTAGTGTTGGATTTTTTTTCTGTCTAACTTTGAATCTGCTGAATAATATAAAGTGAAGACAGTATAATCCTCGCCTCCAGTCCTGATATAGAATTTTTCCAGCTTACGCAGTAAGAATTTTCAATTCTATTAAGGACATGGAGGCGAGGATTATACTTCTCTATCTTTACTTCATAATTTTCACAGCAGCCAGTTACAAACAAGAAATCTTAAAACTACATTTCCCATGAACTGGATAATTACGTAAGATATCACATGCTCCAATTCCCATGAAGCTAGCCCTTTAAGTATTGTCACCACCATTTTGGATCTAAATCCGTATTTGTAAAGCGCGAACTACTCACCCTTACGGGTCTCAAGGCGCTGGGGGCCGTCGTGGAAATTAAGTGAGCTATTGCCCAGAGTCACATGGTGCTGAGCTGAGCTGCCGCCGGAGCAGGGGATCGAACCGTGAACCCTGTGCTCCGAAGACAGCTGCCCTGGCCGCTGCACCACACCTCTCCACTGGATCCTCTTTCTTTGCCAATATAACAGATATACGAACCTTTTTGCAAATATTGAACCATTATTCAAATTAACTGAACCAAGTCCGAAAGTTCAAAAGAGGACCAACTCGTCCCAACATCAGATGTACCAACTTCCATTTGGATCAGGAATGGACTGCTCCTCCCGTGTGCGGGGACCGCAAGCCCATCGGCCTGGGGTAGACATAACATGTGTATTTGTAAAGCATACATTCACCCAGAAGGGTATCTTGGCACTGAAAAACAGATGTTTGTTGTCATCCAACTCAATGGTACTCATTTTATTGACCTCAGAAGGATGAAAAGCTGAGTGGACCTGCCGGAATTTGAACCTGTGAGCATGATGTCAAACACAGGCCCCTACATTGGGCGCATTAGTCCACTAAGCCACCGGACCCGGCTAACCTCCAGTTCGCCGTCTTCAACCTGCAACTACATTGAGAAGTCCTCTCTCAGTTTTGTTTCCGATTGTTTACTGCAAACGAAAACAGAGAGCCATAAACTCTGCTTCCCTAGAGTGAACACTCAATTAAATATTTACTATAGGGTGGGTAGAAACATAACAATGCATTACAATCTATGGCATCTTGTAAGAACATTATATGATAAACAACATACATTCATATGTAATCGTGACAGGGTGGGATAATCCCCACCTCCGTGTCCTTAATAGAATTGAAAAGTCTTATTGCGTAAGCTAGCAAATGTTTTATTCTATGTCCCTGAGGCTCTGATTATGCTCATTTAAAGCTGTGCTACGACCACTGACCCAACATCCACAATTGATTTATGATAGAAAGTTTTAAAAGTGGATCATGAGGACCAATCCACCACCCTCATAATGTCATCTAGTCAGGAACCTAAGCCATATGACTTAGGACTTCGAACCATTGCTTCCCTAACTGAGTGAACAACATGTAGAGATGTTTATACCTGCCTCCACTAAAAGCCAACACATCCATCTGGCTAATGTGGCCGATGCCACAGGGTTATGAGGTTTTTGCAAAGCATTAAGCAATTGGCCCCTAGGGTCTTGTCTCAACTCACTATTAAATGCTTCGTATTTTTTCTGACACTGTACCACACACAACTTTGTGTTATTCAGAAAGGCTGGAGATGAAATCAATCTGGAATTGGATTTTGTATTTTAAGAAATAGAAAAGGAAACTCCTTCTGGAGAGAATACTCTACCAGAAAGGTCTAGGGCACTTACATCCGATATTCTCTTGCATGAAATCAAACATAACAGCATGGTGAAATTAGCTGAGAGTTGCTTGTGAGATAAATATCTGTTATCTTCCCATTGTTATAGAAATATGAGAATTACATCTACATCCCATGAAGCTGAGTACCTAGGTTGTGGTGACATGAACATTCTAATGCCTCTGAGTAGTTTGCATATCAAAGGATGTTCGCCGATTGGCTTCCCTTCAACTGGAAGGTGCCCTGCCAAAATCGCTGATCTGAAGTTATTTATCGACCTGTAAGCCATCCCTGAGGTTGTTAAGGCAGATGATGAATTGATCATGAGGCTGCACTCCATTTGTTACACAAACCACACCATCTCCTCCATGCCAAAGCATATCATTTATGTGTGCTAGCAGCCCAGGCTTGCTTGATGTAGAAAGCAGCTTGCTGCGAAATGCCTGTCAAACTCCAGCTCTCCGTGAAACTTTACAGTCCATAAACGTGAGTTGCCCTGACAGGATGAACGGATGAGGCCGGCCCACTGGGTCCAGCAGTAGGTTCTGAAGAACTGGGATCTTCACCGGAAGGGCACACGTCAACTCCAGAATCACAGGAAACCATTGTTGTGCCTTCCACAACGGAGTCACAAGAAAGATCTCTGCTTTCTGATGTCTGACCTGAGATGGGAATCTGGGGATCTTTATTAAAGGTGGTAATGCATAATCTTGGAATTGAGACCAATCCTGGAGAAATACATCTGTCGCCTGCACACTCGGATCTGGCCACCAACTCAAGAAGATTGGTAATGGACAATTGAGTGGGGATGCAAAAAAGGTCCACTTTGCACGGAACCCACAGGTTGTTGAGGGCACTGAAGATCTTCGGATGAAGTCTCCAGTTGCTGTTGTCTGTGAGATAGCATGAATGCCTACCTGCTATCGAATTCTTCTGACCTGGAAGGGATTGCACCGTGACTGAGATTCGATGTTGGAGGCAAAAGTGCCAAAAATCCTTAGCAATCTCCGCCAATAACTGTGATTTCGTCCCACCCAGCTTGTTAACATATCCCATAGCTGATATGTTATCCATCTTCAGCAGAATGCAACAGTCTGTCTTCGAGGGGGATAGGCTTTTGATGGCAAAGGAACCCGGTAGAAGCTCCAGACAACTGATGTGGAGCTGTAGCTCTGACTATCGACCCCCGCCCACCCAGCAAAGGTAGGAGCCTGGATGCTAGTATATGCTTCCCCAATCCAAGTTGAGTGCCAGAAAGGGAGAGGGCCTGGGTATTTGTGTAGGCTTTTCCAATGTAAGATGGCTGGCAGCAGTAGAACAAGACCTGGGGCATTGGCACATGCAGTGAGGTTCCACGATGTGCAGTAGGAGCCCTGAAGGTCGTCGCAATGTAAAGGTGCCACATGGGTGGGCGTATCCCACAGCGGCAGTTCCTCCCTTAGGGCAGGGGAGCGTTGCCGCACCTGCTCCTGCTCCGAGTGCAGCAGGCAACGTAAATTTGATTAAATGGTCAATGAACATGACTATTTTACTATAGTGCACTTACTGTGACTCGTCTCAGGTGGCGGGGCCATTCCTGCTGCTGATTGGCAGCAGGAATGACTTGCCTGAAGCCTAAAGTCTGCATGTCGGATTAGCCGTCTGTCTTGTGACGGCCAGCCTGACATGCGCACTTCAGCCCACACTATTACTAGCTATGTCACAGCTGGGCGGACTGCAGGCACAGGCTCCTACTCTGAAAGGGAGAGCTGTCTTAGCCTGCTCTGACCAATCATGGCGCTACTTTCATGCTGAAAATGGCATAGGAGCAGCTCCAGGATTGGTTAGGTTAGTTGGCTCTTCACTTCAGGCTACGTGGTTTTGTGGGATTCGGAACAGAACAGTGGAGTGCCTTCCATCTCTGAACACACAAACCGGATGCTGGTCCTGCGTCTCCGGCATCAGTAAGCACTTTTGTTTTTATTTATTTATTGAAACAGCTATTACTGAGATGTCTAGGAGTTAAGCACGTGCACCGGCCTCCGCACTGTGAGGTGCACCGGCATTTGTTGGCCGTTCACACTTCTGCCTGATGCTGGCAGGCATGCCAGCGGCTGTACTTTTTAGAAGTGACAGTGAGACACATGCTTGAACAAGCGCAGATCGAAAAAATAATTGATGGGTAAAGATCAAACAAGATTTATGGACACATTAAGCAGGAGCCTGAAAGCGGTCGTCTCAGGCTGCCGTATTAGCATTAGATACAGCAATGTTCCAACAGCAAATTACGACTTAATGTAGCATAACTAGCAGTCTGGTGAAGAAAATGTATCCTCTGCTGTTCCGTGAAATAGAAAAAATGTTTGCCTCTATGTAGTAAGCACATGAACGAAGAGAGATTCAGGAAACTGATTTATTGTGACATTTGAGAATATATAATTAAGCCCACAAGGGGGAACAAATACGAACACATGAATGGTCCTCTGGTGCAGGTTTCCATCTGCTGTCAACATTCTAACCCACAATATAGATACCCCAACCTAAATTCTAAACTATCCCACCATGACCTCATAACCTTCCTCTGCATACCACAGGCTAATACAACACCTCTCTCCTTTAGAAAAGAAAACAATAAAATTCCATAAACATTTTGATATTAGTAAAGAATGTAATCTCTGAGTGTAACAGATACAACTACTTCTCTCCTTACTCGAACATTAGTTTCTGTATCATCATTTCTCAATTTAACCCCACAATCAACATTTTAATTTCACAATTGTTCACATTACTATGCTCTTGTGTTTCTGGAACATTAACTTCTGGAACTTGTAAATCAAACAAATCATGCGATGAATTATCTACTTCTGTGCATTTGAAAAAAGTTCTTGCCCCTGTTTAAGTAATACTACTGCGCTCTTATTCCACCATCCTTTATTCTTCAATAGTACTGCACTCTCAGATACCTTCAAAACTTGTTTAGGTGAATAAAATTTTGATTCACATTTTTTTACCTTATTTGTTTTTTTCACCAACACACAGTCCCCTACGGACAATTGTTTTGTTTTTGTTCTATGCAAATTGTAATGATATTCTTTGTCCTTTTTCTTTTTCGCTTCTAAATTTCCATCCACAATTTCAGTAACCAAATGTATAATACCACTCTTATTTAACGTTGGTGTCAGAGACGTTCGACCTGATCTCCCTCTCATCAAGAAGAAAGGAGAATAACCCATGACTGAATGAGGAGTATTATTAAAGCTTGCAATTTTCTTTCTTACGAATTCTTTTACAGGCAAATTGAAAGACAAAGTCAACTGAATACCTTCCTTTAAAAACCTATTAAATCTCTCCACCAAACCATTAGATGAAGGATTATATAGGGGTGTTTTTCGCAATATTTTTGAAGAAAGTCCAACATTTTTTTTTACGTCAGTTGAGTGCCATTATCTGACACTAAGATATTAGGAAAGCCTTCTGCAACAAAAATTCTTTGCAAAAAATCAATCGCAATATCTGTAGTTAACGTGGAGCTAAATTCATATTGCACCCACTTAGAATAATAGTCTGTTAAGACTATCAAAAAGCTCATATCTTCAGTCAAAGAATTAAAAGGGCCCGCAAAATCAATTCCAAATTTCAACCAAGGTCCCTCCGGAATGGCAACCATGTGCATTTGCTCCTTAGAAGTCTTCCAATGCTTGTCTGATATCACACATTCTAAACATATGTCAACGCTAACCTCAACATCCTTATCCATACCTGGCCACCAATAATGTCTCCTTAATAATTTTTTTGTGGCCATAGCACCTGGGTGTCCATTATGTGCTAATTTAATTAACCTTTCTCTCATAGTGTATGGCGGGACAAAAACATTATGCCTTAAAAGTATCTGATCCTCTAGAGTCAATTCATCTGCAACTTGCTTATAACTTTTCAATGTGTTCTCCAAATTTCTATTTGGTGGCCATCCTTTAATTAAATTTTCTTTGACTTTTTTCAAAACAACATCCTTATCCATAGCTTCTATCCATTCATTATCAGAAATACAACCTTCAGAACCACTAGTTGCATTTACAACAGATACCACACACTCCTGATCAGATACATTACAATATTCTTCAACCTCTTCGATAGGTGATCTGGACAACCAATCAGCTCTTTTGTTCAAACCTCCAGAAATGTGCCTGCCCATAAAATTATATTCCTGCAGGCTGGACATTAGTCTGATCAACCTCGATGAAGCAGTTACTATGCCTTTAAAACCACCAAACATGAATAAAAGTGGCTTATGATCTGTGACAATTTCAAACTCTTTGCCCTCAATTTCTCCACCGCCCAAACACTCGCTAATACTTCTCTTTCAATTGTACTTTATTTCTTTTCCGCCTCACTTAAACCTCTTGAAATGAAGGCTACAGCATATTTTTTGCCATCCACCACCTGAGTGAAAACTGCTTCTAATCCTATGCTGCTAGCATCTACTGTGATAATATTTCTCCCATTGGGATCATAGGACTTAAGGGCTGGTGCAATCAATATTGCTTGTTTAATTTGTTGAAAAGATTGTTCTTGGTCACTGTTCCATTCAAATTTCATTTAAAAAAAAAATATATAAATAGTCTTCTTGGAGTTTCCACCAAGACTGCATAACCCTGGATAAAGTGTGCATAGTACTCACTCATACCAAGGAAAGACCTCAGAGAATCTTTGTTCTGAGGTACTGATGCCTCTCTGATAGCCTTCACTTAATCAATCTTAGGTGTAATCCCTGCAGCCAATACTGTGTGCCCTAAATACTCAACACTGGTTTTCAAAAATTTACATTTTGACTTGCTGACAGTCATACCTCTATTCTCCAATATTTCCAAAACTTGGTTTAAAATAACATTATGCTCATTTATTGTTTTAGCATGAACCATGATGTCATCCTGAAAAGCTTGGACACCTGGCAAACCCTCAAATAAATAATCCATCAATTTTTGGAACACACTGGCAGCCGACGCCAAACGAAAAGGTGGTCTGACATACCGATATGCCCCAAACGGTGTTACAAAAGTGGTTAGATCCTTTGAACTGTCTGATAATTTAACCTGAAGGTACGCCGATTTCAAATCAATTATTGAAAAATATTGTGACCCACTAACTGAATTTAACATTTCTTATATTTTCGGTAGAGGAAGACAATACACTATGATGTTTTTATTTAATGATCTTAAATCTGCACACAACCTAATCTCACCATTTTCTTTTAGTACTAACTACCGCGGAAACCCATTCAGATTAATCATTTGGTTCAATTACACCATCTTTGCATAGTGTCCCCAAATGTTCTTTTAGTTCTTTCCTGACCGATAGTGGTACATGTCTAACCTTATGTGTAACTGATATGGCACTATCCTTCAATTTAATTTGGTGTTCAAGCCCCTTAACACAGCCAATACACGTTGAGAATACATTACTATGTGAATTCAGTACATTTTCAATTGACAAACTTACTTCTTGTTGTTCTACACTAAGTATGGGCATTTCACCCAATACTATGGGCTCATCAGAACCTGGCTTGAGTATAATCCCAAGTTTTTCCAAGTCCTGCCAGTCTACTATTTCTCTTCCACTCACAGCCACATATATTTTTGTCTTTATGGAGCGACCTTTAAACTCTTAAGACGTTATTAAAATAGCCTAACATATCAATGTCAAACTCCCCAAAAGCTTTAGGGTTCACATCTGAGTCTAGTAATTGTACATTACTTCATAACCGATTAAAGGTGTGATCTGCCAAAATTGTTATAGGAGAACCTGAATCTGCCATTACTGATAGTTCCACTGTACCTATATGTACATTTCCTAATGATCCCTTAAATTTACCTTGTTTGGTATCAACAGTGAGAACAATGTTAGCACACATTTCCTCATCAAATTCTTCTACAGAACAAACCTTTAGTTTACTAGGGGGTTTAGCAGTTCTATAAACAGCCCTGAAATGTCCCATTTTTTACATTTTGTACATTACTTCCCTACAGCTGGACATCCGGAATGATTCCCTAATGATTTTTTGAGTCTCACCTGTAACAATATAAATTTTTCCTCTGGAAATTTCTTTCAGACTTATATTTTTCTTGTCCCTGCAAAGAATTACTCCCAGATCTAACATCTGACTTCTTATCTTGAACCCAAGCAAACAGATTGATTTTGAATATTACCAAAAGATATTTTTGCTGACATTAACGACCTCTCAATACCTTTGGCTATGTCTATAACTTAATTAAGTGTTGGATTTCTACAAGCCAAAATTCTCTCTTGTATTTTTTGGAGTGACAATGAAAAACAAATTGGTCCCGCAAATAGATATCCATCATGTCTCCAAATTCACACGAAGATGCTAAAATTCTTAGACTTGCAATAAATATACTCATCAATACTTTCATGTTCCTGTTGCTTTCTCATATTGAAGTGATGCCTTTCCACCATGACATTCTGTGCATCTTTAAATTGCTTTTCCATTCTCTTTACTGCCTCCTGATATTCATTCAGTGGCACAAATTGACCTGCTGCCGCTTCAACTTCAGGTAAATTGTCAAAGATTTCTTGACCAGCAATCCCTAATAATCCATATGTGCAAGCTTTCTTCCTTTCTTGATCACATTTTTTTCCGTTTATGGCAATTAAATAACTCTCAAAAGCCTTGTGCCAATTTTTCCACTTCGTTTACTGGTTTTCCTGGTGTTTGCCAAAAAATGGTGGTTGAGTGAACATATTAGAAGTTGCCATCTTAAAAAAAAAAAACAAGAGAGTAACTTTAAATTTTATATTTAAATATTATGCTTGAAGAAATCCTACAATATATCCCTGATGCAGCAAACTTTTATGGGTAAATATGCATTTAAACTGTGATTCAATAAACCCACATGAGGTGGCAGCATAAGCTTATTTATATTTAACAAATAGTATACAACTTATAGAAAGAAATGGATTATTTTTAAAGTAATGCAATTTATCTATGGTGTGTGAATCAACGTTGTATGCAAATTTAACAATACAGTGTCCGCAATCAGGTGTGCGAATCATCGTTGTACAATGTCAAGCCAAAGCAACCTCGACAATGTGAATCATTTTGAAAGGCGTGCCTGTCGCTGAAAACAGGCAAGAGATAGTTAATATGTTCCCAAAAGATGGCCGCCACAGCCAAAATGCGTGTTTTCTATATTTTGTTGGGCTTGTTAATCCAACGTCGATCTTGCGTGTTGATTAAATCTCCAACTGTACGCGCGCACGGGCACAATCAGACGGAGAAAACATCAAGTCTAAGGCACTGCGTGCAACCTGTGATGATCACTCCCTGTAAGGTACTTTCGCGCCCTGACTCCAACGTTTTTCTTTTACTAAATGCCTCGCGCTGGTCGTTATATGCACTGCAACGTTTGTTTAAAAATGCTTTGCCAATTAACCGTCACTTCACTTATCTTTTATCAGTTAATTACACTGAAGTTAAATATTTAAGGCCGTGTTACCATTGAGATTAACTGCTGTTTAAACTTAGCAACTTCTATATTCCGCCTTTATCTATGTGCTGATACTTGAAACAACGCCAACTGAAACCTGCGCCTCAGCACTTCTAGATTATTACCTCGCTTCCAGGCAATGCGACGTTGATAAAGATTTTAACAATACATGCAGTTTGTTGTTGTTGATCTGGCAAAAAGCGCTTGTGTTAAAACACAGTTTTGGTCCAATTTCTTTTCTTTGGTGGGCCTGATAACTTCTGGGTTCGTCCTCAGTTCGTCGCCAAATTGTGGTAAACACATAATTGCAGAGAAATTCAGGAAACTGATTTATTGTGACATTTGAGTATATATAATTAAGCCCACAAGGAGGAACAAATACGAACAGATGAATGCTCCTCTGGTACAGGTTTCCGTCTGCCATCAACATTCTAACACGCAATATAAATACCCCAACCTACACTCTAAACTATCCCACTATGACCTCATAACCTTCCACTACATATCACAAGCTAATACAACACTCTACAAAGGGAGAACATATTTATTTGCCTTTAATTTGTTCTAAATGCTCATAATCCTACAACCAAAATGATCTTCAAAGGCATGGCAGTGGGGGGAGAGAGGGGCTTATGTAGCTTCTTCTTCAGGCATCAGCGTTTCCTACCTCTTTGTTTCAGTAAATTGCCAGTTTTTTTTAAGGTGTTACTTTTTATTTTGTCATTTTCTTATGTCTCTCATTGCCAGAGGGCACCAGTGTGGTGTTTTTTCCATGACTCCTTAACTTACTGTTATAATGGCTTCCCAGCAGGAGCATCCGTCATGGAAAAAAGACGTGAATCCTGAATCAAGGTCTGAGCATGCTCATTCATTGGGAATAATCACCAGGAGCGGCTACGGACATTTGAAAGTGTAGTGTAACTATTATTAAGTTATTTCCATTAGCCGTCCGTGAGCCCCGAGACCTGCTGCTCTTGATTTGCCCCACCACTTTCAACTAGCTGCTCCTGGTATCCCACCTTGGTCACCAGTTGTCGTGTTGGTAGTTCGGCAGTAATAAACGACACGGGGAGCCAGCTGGAAACCTTTCCATTTAAACATGCAAGCAGGGCAGCACCATGCTTTAACCTCCACCGTGCCACAACTAACTCCCCCCCACCCCCCCGGTAAATCTCTCCTCCCCTTTCCGCCTCCGGCCAGCTGTGTCATCACAGCTTCGGTCCAGGCAATCACAGGGTCGTAGAGAGCCAGACTCCTACAGGGCCCAACCCACTAGGTTGTCTGTCTTTAAGAGTACAAGTGTCCTTTGCCTGGTGCGCACGTTCTAGGATTTTAGTAGAGAAGCCTGACATATCCAGCTGCTTGTCTTGGCAGTTACACCAAGCTCTATCCAGACCAACTTTAGGCTCCTTGGTGTACTTTTTCATGAAGGTGACCGTCGTAAGGTCAACCTCCGGCATCTCACTAAGCTTGCCTGGTAGGTCGAGTCTCAGCCATTGCGCCCAAAGCTGAGCCCTCATTTCCTTTTCAAAGCCTTGTCTTATGTGCGCTTGCATGTAATCTGCCACTTCCTGCAGGGGAACCCAATTAGATAATCTGGGGTGAATTATGTCACTGGGTTCAAAATCCAATACTTTCAGAGTCTTAAGAGCCATAGGGGGTACATCTGTGTGGTTGTAGCGCCTCCTCTTGCTTGGCCCCAGCTCATCTTCCTGGTCATTTATTGCTGGACTGGTATGAGGCCGAATCTGTGTCAGCATAGGAGTCCCTTTTGGCTGGAAAACTAGGATGAGGTGAATCCCCTAGCGGAGGCTCGCTGTAGCCATCACCACCTACCAGAATGTCAGTTATTTTTTCAAAGGCTTCTGAATGAGGCCACTTAGTGGTTTTGGCTTTAGCCTTGCCAATTGTGGGGGGGGGGGCAGCATTGTATCCTGTTGAAGAGATGTGAGGGGCCAGCCCTGCTGACGAGTATAGACACATAATTGTCAACAAAGCCCTGGCCCGGGGCCTTTTCGCCCAACAGTGTTGGACGCTTCCACCCAAACCGTCCAGCAGGTCCTGTTCCAGGTTGTCTTCTGTTTACTTCTGGTAGGCCTCTGTCATATGGAGCCATCTTGCGGAACCAAAACCACAACAAGGAGGGGAGGGAGTGTTAAGACCCCCGGTCAGGCGAGGGCAGAGCCAATTGAATAAAGCATGGAGGGAGCTGCCTGACAAACACTCTAGAACGAGCCTTTTTAAATTTTACAACCCTAAACAGTCTCCCCTGAAACAAGGCATCACTGGGGAGCTGCCAAGGGCCGTTTCGTCCGTAGCGGGATAGAGCACCGCAACATTGCTTGTCTGAAATGTGATTACCACGCTCCTTTAGAGCTTGCAGGTCATAGAGTGCATGCACATGTGGGTCTGGCTCAGCCCTCTCCCCTTTCCCGTTCCATTATCAACAGCCAACGTCTGATGACTGCCGGCGTTCAGGAGGCTGAGCACGCTCCTAAAACCTGCAAAGAAGAGAGGTTAAATTGACAAAACAGTCTCAAGCCTGCGTGGCAGGAATTTCACTTGAAGTTCGACGGGGCTCCACGCCAGTATTTATTAAAACATTATTGCCCTGATCATCCTACATATAATTAACAAGCCTATAAATATAGGTGAAATGTACTTAACTGACTGCACAGCAACAAAAAAGGAGGATCCAAAATGGTGGTGACAGTACTTAAAGGACTAGCTTCATGGGTATTAGGGCGTGTGATGTATGATGTTATTATACTGTTAATGGGAAATGTAGTTTTAAGTTTTCTTGTTTGTAATTGGCTGCTGTGAAAAATATGCAGTAAAGATAGAGAAGCATAATCAGAGCCTCCGGTTCTGACATACAATTGTGCTAAAGCCTTAATTTCCTTTTTCTTTTTTTGTTTGCAGTTCTAAATAGCACAGATTTGACCCAAAGGTATCGGAGATCTTTACATGAGCATCAGTTAAATTACTCAAAGACACATTCATTTTGGTTTTAGGCATTGGGAGATTAAGCGATTTGCCCAAAATTACAGGAAGTTCAGCTGACGCCGAAACTCGAACCTGGTTCCCCAGTTGCAACGTCGGCAGCTCTAGCCATAAATCCACATCCTCTCCCCTAAGGGCAACAAATAATCAAGTGATCAACTGGATAAAAAACATAAATATAGCAAATAATTTAAAAGCGCTTTGTCGCTATTTGGGAACTCAGAAAATGTGTCCTCATTTTAGTTTTTTAGAGCCCTAACTATAATTTCTGAAGGAAATGCTTTAAGTATTACAGTTTTGTTTACATCAAGATGACTTCAGGCATGCCACACTTTTGTAATAAATATAGAAAGTTAGCGATCTAGTTGTTCATTAGAATACTGTGAGGAGGCAGAGGTCAGGCGCATGAACTCGGACAATTGAGGGCAGGGAGGAAGGGGCATAGGCAGCAAGTTGACCACGCTGGGCAGGCTGGAGGGGCAGTGGCAGCACAATGGATCATGGAGGGCTAGAGAAAGGGGTGGCAGGGGCAACAAATCAACCATGCAGGGCATGCAGGAGAGGCTATGGCAATACAACAAACCATTACGGTCAAAAGGTAGTGGCAGTACAACCATACATTCCAGCAGACCCAATTCAGACAGGAGACTTTTCTAAGCTCAAAAGGGCTTTATATTAGCAGTCTCCTGCTTAAAATCTCCTTTTTTTTCAATTTACATTAATGGAGAAAATCAGTTTCCCAGATTTTTTCCTTTTTTCAAAATCTCTGTTAACAAGTTCAGAATGTTGGCATATATGGTACATTGGACCACAGAGTGCAGGAGGAATGAGATAGGGACATGGATTCAGGCAATAGAGGACAGAAGGGAGGTGGGCAGGGGTTGCAGCAGCACAATACACCACACAGGGCAAGCAGGAGGGCAGAGCAGCACAATTGACCATGGAAAGCATTAGGAAGGGGACAGGGCCATGCACATGGACACAGAGCAGAGGGGAAATAGGCAAAGGCAGCCATACCAGACAGACAGGAGGGGCAGTTTCAGCACAACAGGCCATGAAGGGCAGGAGGGAGGGTGCAGGGGCACGCCAGTAGATCATGGAAGGCAGGAAGGAGGGAATAGGGGTCCGCACAAAGTAAGCAGGGGCCAGAAGGGGGCAGGCATGGTGCTCTGACCAGTCAGGGCACCTGTCAGTGTACATTGTCAATGGAACTCAGCTGTACCTGGCTGATGAGCTCATAACTAGGGGGAAACTTCTCCTGGGTTGCTTGTGTTCCGGCTCAGGAAGGACCTGGCTTGCCAGTTTGGGCAGGACTGTCCATATTGGAGCAGGGTTAAGATTGATATGCATATAACTGGGTCCAAACTGAGGTGACGTGCAAAATATTGATGGCTAGGGCCCGAGTGATTACCAGTGGCTGAGATTAATTTAAGCATTCCACCCATCACTGTTTTTATACTTATTGGGCATGCAGGATGGGCACTGGAAGCACAACACACCAGGGAGGGCAACAGGGAGACTACAATGGCATGTACACACACAACGGAGGGATGGTGGGAGGGGTCGGTCAGCAAGCTCACCATACTGGGCAGGTCGGAGGAGCAGTGGAAGTGGAAGGATTAGTGGCAGCAGAACGGCCATGGTGGGCAAGAGGGAGGGGTAGGGGCAGGACACAGATAAGAAAGGGCAGGGGCTTCACAGCAGACCACACAGAGCAGGCAGGAGGAGCAGTTGCAGCGCATCAGAGCATGGAGGGCAGAAGGGAGTGGCAGCAAAATGGACCATGAAGGACAGGAGGGAGTGGATAGGGGCATTGAACTCGGACAATAGAAGGCAGGGTGGAGGGGGCAGGGAGAGGCAGCAGCCATCTGATCATGCTGGGCAGGCGGGAGGTGCAGTGGCAGCTCAACAGAACTCTCAGAGTAGACAGGAAGGGCAGTGGCAGGTCCATGGAACATGGTGGGCAAAAGGAGTGAGCAAGGGCATGCACACAGACATTGGAGGTAAGGGGGAAAGAGGGTAAGGGTAGCAAGTTAAGCACGGAGGCTAAGCAGGAGGGCAGCGATAGGGGCAAAGACTCAGGCAATGGAAGACAAGAGGAGTGGGCAGGAATAGCAAGCTAACTGGAGGGTAGTGGCAGTACATCGGACCAAGCAGGGCAGGAAGGAGGGGGCAGGTGCATGGACTTGGACAACACAGGGCAGGGAGAAGTTGGGTAGAGGCAGAAAGCTAACTGTGCTGGGCAGGTGGGAATGGCAGCAGAACAACGGCTACACAATGCTGGACAAGGGGGCAGGGAGAAGCACTTATATAATGAACAATGGAGGGCAAGGAGGAGCGGGCAGAGGCAGCAAGCTAGGATGAGACAGCCAACGGACAGTGCCAGGCCAGACCCTGCGTCCAGCTCCCCACCATGCATTACGATGGGCATATTACTTTACGTTAAAAAAGCCTAGAAATTCACTGAAAAAACAAAGGTTAAAGTGACGTTATTGTTAGTAATTGTAAGAATATCTAACTTTACATTAAAAAACCCTTAGAAATTCACTGAAAAAAGCAAAGGTTAAAGGGATGTTATAGTTAGGTGAAAATGACACGTAAAACATACAATTTGAAACTATCAAAACAACAGAGATTCACCAGTTATAGTTATTTCAACTATAACTCTTACCTCAACTATAACTCTTACCCTAAAGTAACTTTAACTTGTGTCCTCGCCATGCACTGCTTTTACCCTTGCATATTAATCACTCATGACATATTCATTGACTATATTTATAACATCCCTAATCACATCTGAAATGCCATCATTGTTGATAATACAGTTGTCCCTTTTAATTGCTTCTGAATATGCAAAGGCACCAAATCACCTACAAGCTCCACCCGTTTGTCCCCGACTCTTCCTGGAGCAACCGTTTCTGGCCTCAAGAGCTGGGTGCCACCCCCACTCCAGTACACGCCGTAAAAAGCCTAGGCATAAAAATTGATTCAAAGCTCTCCATGGCCAACCAAGTCACCACAGTGGTCGGAACATGTATAGGGCTTATGAGCCAACTACGAAAACTTGTCCCCCTCCTTTCAACTGCCTCGCTGCAAATGATCATATCAGCTACGATTGTATCCAGATTGGATTACGGCAACGCCCTATAAATAGGTCTTCCTCAGAAGTTGACTAATAAATTACAGGTGGTGCTGAATGACGCAGCCAGACTGATCTTTACGTTGCCAAGACGGTCCTACGCCTCCCCCCCTGCTTCCAATCAGAGAGCTAGATTTAAGGGCCTCTGTATCGCCCACAAGGCAATCCACGGCAAAGCCCCGGCCTATATTAAAGAACGCCTG
This sequence comes from Calotriton arnoldi, assembly GCA_963921515.1. NCBI lineage: Eukaryota > Metazoa > Chordata > Amphibia > Caudata > Salamandridae > Calotriton > Calotriton arnoldi. Next base: position 3,826,623 of record CAWUFW010000282.1, read on the forward strand.
GAAAACTATGTCCCGGGCCGCACACTGCGGTCTTCCGAGAACTGCCGCCTGGCCACTCCAGACTACAAAACTGTATCCAAAGGGGGTAGAGCATTCTCCAACCAGCTCCCACAACTTTGGAATCAACTGCCGGATTACCTGCGCAAAGAACCGGCACTCCTCCGATTCAGGAAACAGCTTAAGACGCTTCTGTTTAGGGAGGCACTAGACACGGCTTAACTGGCCTACGATACTCCATGCACCCGTGACCCATGACGACCGCTGGTAACTCTCTCTCAAGCGCTTAGAGACCTGTCGGTGATTAGCGCTATATAAAAATCAGTTAACAATACCAATAACAATAACAAATTCGATTTTGGATTTAAAGGTACTTCCAAAGTATTAAACTACCTTATTTTTACTTATAAGTCACCCCTTAGGTCGACCCTAGGTAGGGTGCCATGTAAAAAGAAGCAGGGACATTTTAAAATATGTTTTATGTGCCCTGGTGATGGACAAACTACCGATTGCGTGTATCCTCATTTTTGCTCCATAGGCTAACATAGGAATATTGTAATAAAGTGTAACTATTGATAGGAGTGAGCTAAAATAATAGTTCAAGGACTTAAACGATTGTTAATGATAAAGCCAACAACTTGCCACTGTTTAACGTATCCTGACTAATACAGAAAAGAAGCTATAGAACTTTCTTTTCTGTGAGCCAAAATCGAGCCTTCTAGCCGCCTCTCCTGATTATCTAGCCCTTGACAGGCTTAGCCAAATTGCTCTGATGAGGTGATAAGTGGCCTGCACAGAGACAATGAATATCTGGTGGGAGAACTTCCGCTGCAGTGAACAAGCCAGGAACGGGGTTTTGGTAAACAAACTGGTCTTCAAAGAGAGCAGGACAGTAAGGATGCCAGCCAGGCCTACCCCCTTTTCCTGTACACCCAACCGGATGGGAGTTCCAGGAATGGAATTTGCAGAAGGCCTGGAAGGGAAGCGTTAAGGGACATGATCCGCAACAGTAGGTTGGCTTAGCTAGATCTTAACCCCAAAGAGAAAGTTCCTAAATCTTGAATATGCCACACTTTGGAGGAAGCTGGCATGCTTTTTTGGGGGGTGGAGGGGTGCACCCTGTACCCTGGCTTGTCACCCCAGAACAATGGATACATTTAGGAGAGCTGCATAACAGGTCAGATCCCCTGCCTGAAACTACAAGAAGAAGGAGGACTGCCCTGCTGGAACCCTAGCCTGCACCAAGGGGACTGCACTCTGAATGACACTGCCTGCTGCACACTAAGAAACTACAGCCCTTAGGACTTTTAGGACTCTGCCTTGCTTCAAAAACAGAAGGAGTGGGCTCCCTGAAAGCAATAGATTAAAAGAGCTTCACCTGCATAATCTCTAGCAAGAAGAACCAGCTGATCACCTTCAGCTGGACTTAAAAGGATTTGGCCAGGTGCATTGTGTGAACTGTAGTCTCAACTTCTGAGAAACAACTCAGAGACTCTGGAAGCTTGGATTTTGCTTGTTGACACTTTGAAACCCTAAAATGAACTTCAGGAAGTTTGGAGAACTTTTCGTGAAAAAGCTCCATAAATGGACCTACCCGTCGACGAGAGTCAAGCTGCCGACATCGAACTGCGATTCGGCCCGGATTTCAGATTTGTTCCGCTGAAACCTCCGGAGCTCAAGACTTCCAGGATTTCACTGAGGCCTTGCAGAAATCCAAGCTGCCGTTGTTGATTCGAATCCCCGCCTGATGAAGTGCCCCGCTCAACGAAGAGAGAAAAAGCTCCTGAAAAACGACTAAGTGCAAAGTTAAAAACTTGATTGGGCCATACCGCTCAGTGTATCCGACCTGCGCTTCATCGCATAGGCCTTTAACTTTGTCCCGGTCAGGCGCGACCAGGTGCTCCAAGTCAGTGCTTTTCATTTTTATGCTCTATAAAGCATATATTCTTTAAAAATTAATTTCTTCAGTTCCCTACATTGGATGTTATTTGTTTTTGTGCCATGTAATCATAAAAATATTGCCTATTTTTAAAAATTGGCTGTGGATTTGTATTGTGTTGTGGCTTACTTATTTAATGTATTGGTGTTTTCAAATGCTTTACACACCTGTCTCCTAAGTTAAGCTTGCCTGCTCGCAACCCGCTACCAAGGGTTGAGCAAGGGAATAATTAATTTGAGATCTTGACTGGGCCTGATAATTGTGTTGGTGGTCCTATTGCTAGTGGTAGGTGGTGGTAGGTGCATACTTGCCCCTACTAATAATCCAACTTTCAACTCTAACGTCCTGCTGTGCACGGCCAAAGGCCGAGCGCAGTGTAGGGTTAGCTGCCTGTGGAGGGGGTAGCAGGGCCAGAACACCCGCTGCTGTGCACAGAAGAAGGGGGTTGGCTTTACATATGGTGATTAAATATTACGTTATATTAAAAAAAAACTAGAAATTCACTGAAAAAAGCGAAGGTTAAAGTAACGTTATAGTTAGGTGTGATAAAAAGATCTGATTTTGTTTTTTTAAAAACCTTAGCAATTTACTGAAAAAACCAAAGGTTAAAGTAATGTCATAGTTGGGTGAATTTGTCAGTGACAACATAGAAGTTTTTAAATAAAAAAACACTGAATATACCAGTTAGAGTTAGCATAGCAGATCTAACTATAACTTGCCATGCACTGCTTATGACCTCACATATGACATCACTCATGACATCTCAAATTACATCATTTATGATATCACTGATGGCATAATCCAATGAGTGTGTTAGTTTGTATTATAGTTTACATAGTGGTGGGTAACTAACATATTACTTTTCAACCTAATTTAGTACAACTTGTGTGCCGCTAATCAAGAGTTTAGTGCTCCTAATGCACCATAGGTGTGTAGAGGTATTGAACACATTATAAATCTTTGTATTGAAGATTAGCTCTTTGATGTCACTTGAAATATCAGTGATGTCATCAATGATGACATTTAACATTTCATGAGTGATGTAATATATGAGGTCGTAAGCAGTGCACAGTGGGGGTGCACTTTATATTTATGTCAGTAAAGTATAACTGGTATATTCCATTGTTTTTTTATAGTTTTTTTAAAATCATTTTTATTGAGTAAATAAGCAGGTACCAGGTTCACAAACGTCATAAGGAAGAGAGTAGCATGTTGGATTATACAGTAAAAGGAAGCTAAAATACTATATATGGAGGAGAGAAACTATAAAGTACAGCCTTATGTAACAAGTTAAAAAAGAGTAAGATTAAGGTACCATCTAGATTATTAATTATCTAACTAATTTTAGAATAAGAAAGAGGGAAGAAAACAAAACAAAAAGAGAAGGAATAAGGAAAGAGAAAGGAAAGGAAAAGAGAGGAATTGTCGAATAAATATTAGTGTAAAGAGGAGTATGTAGATAGAAAAGTAGTAAAAGGTAACCAAAGTAAATCAGATTTGATTTTTTGAGGTACAGATGAAGATGAAGCAGTAGAGATTCTGTGTTCATCACAAATAAGATTCCACCATGTTAACATACATATTTTGGAATTATCTTTCCAGCAGGTCAGAATAACTTTAAATGCAAGAGCAATAAAAGGCTCAAGCAGTTTTAATTTCAACACTGTGTCATGAAAATCAGCTGATATGGAACCAAGGAAAGCATTTTGAATTGATAAGAGGGTACAGAAGTGAACATTTTTGGAACATTTAGTCCAAATGGATTTCCAAAATTTTAGGACATTAGGACAATAATATATCAAATGAGATAATGTACCATTGGAGAAAAGGCATGACCAGCAGAGAGGAGAGGAAGACGGATTGATTTTATGTATAAATACTGGCGTCCGTAGAAAAATAGGGATTGAGTAATGTTAGCAGCTCTAGAGGTGGAAAAAAGTTTATGCCATAATTTGTCCCATTTTTTAGACGAAATGGTAATGGAAAGGTCTAGTTCCCAAGCTAGTTCAATTGGGGATTTTGGTCTTTCAGAGATAGGAGTGGATGAAAGTTTGTATATAAAGGAAGCTTTAGGATTAGAGACAGGAGATGTTAGGTAAAGGAGTTAAGGGAATACATGGGGTAGTATTAGCAGGAAAGTTTTTGGTTGAAAGAAATGATTGAAGTGCCTGTGATAATTGAGAATATTGAGAAAAGCAAGAAGAAGGTAAATCATAACATTCTTGTATTGTACTAAAAGGTATAACAGAATTATTGGATACAAGTTGGTGGACGTATAGAATATTTTTCTCTTTCCAATGTTTGAAATAGAATGATTTATGGCGGAACTTAATACATTTTTTGTACCAAATAGAAGATGCAAGGAAGGCTTGATAGAAGTTAGAGCCATTTGTAAACAGTGAATGTAACAAGTGTTGGGAATATTTTAAAATAGGATGTTTGGATATAATAGTGCAATTGGACATGAAACAAATATCATAAAAAGAATAGTCTTGTAATAGAGAACGTTCAAAATTAATCCAGCTAGGTATCAGAACATCATGGTATTGTCTGTTTAGTGCATACACTTGTCTGATTAAAAAAGCAGTGTGATACAGTTTAAAATTAGGAAATCGTACTCCCCTTCGTTTTTTGGTTTACCTAATTTAGTTAAAGCAATACGGGCAGGTTTATTATTCTAGAGAAATTTAGTACAAATGGAATTGATTTGATTAAAATAGTAATTAAGGATTTTAAAGGGTTATATAGAGAGTAGGAATAGAATGATCGGTACAATCATCAATTAAATGGTATCCAGTCTACCCCACCAGGATAACTGTAGTGGGGACCATGAGGAGAATGAGTTTTACATTTTAATTTTCAAAGCATTAAAGTTATGGGTAAGAGTTTGAGAGATGGTAGAGGAAAACCATACGCCAAGGTTCTTAATTTTAGATGGACACCATTTAAAATTAGAATCAGAAAATATGAATTGGTAGCATATTGAGTTTAAGGGTAAGATTTTAGTTTTAGAAAAATTCAATTTATAACCAGAAATTTTAGAGTATAAGTCAATTTCCTGCAAGAAAGGGGGTAAGGAGGTTAATGGTTTAGAGAGGTAGATCAGGAAATCATCTGCATAAGCAGACAATTTAATTTTGTGGGACTTGTGAAGGAAACCAGTTATAGAGGGATTATGTCGAATGCGTTCAAGAAAGGGTTCGAGACATAAAAGAAATAAAACAGGAGAAAGGGGACAACCTTGCTGTCTACCTCTGTGTAGGTTAAAATAAGGGGATAAGAAACCATTAACAGATACACATGCACGGGGATCGGAGTACAGTAACTTAATAAATGAAATAAATTTGGGGCCGAAACCGAACCACTGAAGAGTTTTAAACATAAATTGCCAATTTATGCGATCAAAAGCTTTTTCAGCATCGAGGGATAATGCAGCTAAAGGTTCATGATAACTTTTCCCCAAAGCGAGAATGTTAGAGAACATTCTATCATTATCTGAGGAATGCTTACCCTTAATAAAGCCAGACTGATTGGGTTTAATGAGTAGGGGAATAACTCCTTCCAATCTAGAGGCAAGAGTTTTTGCAAACATTTTGCAATTATAATTTATTAATGAGATTGGGCAATAATTTTGACAAAGGGAAAGATCTTTATCAGGTTTAGAGAGAATAAAAATGAGAGCATCAAGAAAAGAACATTTAGGCTTAAAATGCAATAGAAAGGAGGTAAAGAGCTCAAGTAAGTGTGGTGCAAAAATGGATGAAAAAGAGGATATAAGTTCAATAGACAAACCATCAGGACCAGGAGCCTTAGCTCTCTTTAAGGTTTTAATTGCATCTGAAATCTCCTGATGAGTTATATCTTTTCCAGGAGGGCCATGGCATCCGGAATAGGGCAGGGAGAAGAGAGACCATCAAAGAATAACTGAGTGTCGGTTACAGTGGGATGTGTGTCTTCCATATATAATGAATGGTAATAAGTCTGAAATGCATCAACGATGTCTGAATCAGATTGTAATAGGGTGTTAATAAGAGTATTACGAATAGGGCCAATGGTTTTTCTTTCTGATTTGACTTTTAAATAATTAGCCAACATTCTACCCGCTTTGTTTTGTCCCCCATGATATTTAGATTTTATTTTAAGTAGAATGTTACAGGCATCAATTGTAGCCAATTTGTTTAGTTCAGATTTAGCCTTCATTAGGTCCCGGAGGTGAACAGGGGATTTGGAAGTATAATAAGAGTGTTCAAGGGTTTTAATGTGACTAAGGGAGGAGAGGTACTGGGAGTTCAATAACTTTTTCTTTCTAGCAGTGTAGGTGATGGTAAAAGTTCTGAACGAGGCTTTGAAGGCATCCCAGTTGTTATGTACAGAGGTGTCACTTGATTTGTTAAATTGAAAAAATTCTTGTATAAAGGAAGTAGCTTTTAAAATATAAGTTTGGTCGGATAATAAGGAATTATTAAATCTCCTTCCAGCCTGTTTGGGAGTAGCAAGAGACAAATCGAGAGAAACTGAAACTGGGGCGTGGTCAGGAATAAAAATGGAGCTAATCTCAGAAGATTGGAGCGAGGGAAGTCAAGGTTTTGAAATTAAAACATAACATTAGAATAGAACGTAAATTCATGATTATCAGGATTACTAGTCTTCCAAGCATCATAGAGTGGATGAGAGGCAATAGCAGATTGAAACCCTTTATGAGATTTATCTGGTTTAAATTTACAATCAGATTTCCTGTTGGAAAAGGGGTCGAGCCAATTATTAAAATCTCCAGCAACAATAATATTAGGGTTAGTAATTAAAGATAGTTTTAGTTTAATATTGTGCCAAATGTACGGGTCAGATTTAGCCGGCCCATAGATGTTAAAAAAGGTGACAAGTTTATTATAGATCGTGGCATGAAGTATTACCCATCTTCCACTCGTATCATTTTCAGTTGATATAATTTGTAATTTCAAAGATTTATGACAAAGGATGGCAACACCACCTTTACGATTAACAGCTGGGGAAAAAACAACCTGGCCCACCCATTGATGCTTGAGTTTAAGAGATTCAACATCATTACAGTGGGTTTCCTGCAAACAAGCAATCTGACAATCAAGCTTTGATAAATGAGAAAGTACCTTTTGACGCTTAACAGGATGACCCAGACCACGAACGTTCCACGATACAACATTAAAAAAGACGCTGGTCGTAAAAGTCGGGCAACATGATAAAATCAAAAAGAACATACAGAAGCAAATAAAATAAATAATCATACAAATATAAGAAGGGGAGGGGAAACAAACGAAGAAGGGGGAAATGAAAGAAAGTATACAGGAAAAGAAGAAATGGAAAGAGAATAGAAGAAGAAAAGAAGATCAAGGACAGAAAGCCAGATCTGTAATATGAAGAGGAAGAGACAAGACCCGGGCATGTCTGCACACAAGGACAATGAATGAAGTCACTTATAAAGCACAGCTATCACTCCGAAGAGCATCCTGGCGCTAAGTGGCGGGTAGACGGAGTGTCAAGGAGAGTGGTCTCTGATTGCGCCTGATGGAGCAGGGAAAATAAAAAATTTAACCCCTAACAAATTTTATAATAAATTAAATAAAATGTTCGTTTAAATGTATTAATCAACACTGTATGTATGGGAATGGTAATATGCCAATGTATGTGCTAAATAATCTATTAATGGATGTCCGTGTGCCTAATTATAACGTAAAATTAAATGCGTACTTAATTAAAATAAATGCATGTTTGTGCTTCATAGAAATAAAACGTGTCGTTGCAAAAACAATAGTGATGGTAAGTAAGGAACGGCTTAAATGTTGCTTTCTGCTAGGTAACAACTAATTGGGGTACGTAGACGACGGGAGGGAAACGAAAGGGATATTTTTCTCTATTTTAATTATGTTTTGTTTGCCTCAAATTAGTGTTCTAAAAGTATAACCGAGTGGCGATGTAAAATGGCCGCCAGTGGGAAGATGTGCGCAGGCGCAAAGGGGACACGTGATATGGGATGAAAACGGAGAAAAAAGCTAAAAACCTCGTGAGGTTACTGAGACGCTTGGATGCAAGAAATGGTCAAGGCTGGTGTGACCTAATTGAACTGATAGTGTGCCATGATGATCAGCAGAAGGCCCGTGGGAAACAAGTTTAAGAGAAAGGACAATGACTGCGGAGTTCTCAAATGTGTCGAAAGAAGTTACAAATGAACTGATCGAAACGGATGAAAATGTTTAAGCGTATGGGAAAGGAAATGATCCAAGGACCCTTGAATCCAAGAGAACTTGATTAAAAGAATGAATAAGCTGACATGCATGGACCAATGAAAGAAAAGCGTGATATTAATGTTGCAACAGTTAGTTAGCAAAGTTAGAATTAGGGTATAAGAGGGCCTACTCTTAGTGGGAGGGGGTCAGTCGCGGTTGCAGTCACAGTCAGGAGAGGAGTTGAAGAGTCGTGTTGGTGGCTTCCAGTGCTGGGTGGTCCTGATCGATCCCTTACTGAGCGGGAGATGCTGAAAGACTGTTAGATGAGACGGGTTGCAGGTAGCTGATGCTGACGAGCTGAAGTTGCTGTTTGCTGTCTTAATTTTTCAGTTGAGTATGAGAATCAGGCTATTTCTAATTCCTAACTTAGGTTAGAAATCATTAGGCTAAATTAGGAAGCTAGGCAGGTAATTAGGGTTTTGGCTTCATGACAAAATTTCCTTTCTGCAATAAAATGATTATGCTTAATAAATATTTGAATTTAAGAATGAATAATTGAATAAAGTATTAAATTCTTTTTTCATGCTTTTAAAATTATATAAAATTTAAGATTCTTTAAACCCAAAATGACTCAGTGGTTATTTTCCTAAATGATTGTGACATCAGTAATTGGTTATTGTGATTCAGCTGGTCTTAATCACTATGAACTAATTTCTTAAATGAATGATTCATCGACAAAACAATGAGCAGGAATATCTTAAGAAATAACTAAAAAAAAGTGACAAATTAAGGTAATAAGATATCCTGGCTCTTCCAGCGGTACATAAAATGGTGTTCTCCATTTAGTTCTCATGCTTCTCCTAGGAGTACAGAATTTCATAAAGGTGTAAAGGAAATCCAGGAGTGTGTGTGTGTGTGTGTTAGGCGATGTTTATGGGCCCCATCGTCATGTGGATATGAGAAATATAGTTTGCCCCTGGATGACCTATAAGTAACCTGGGAGGAGAATAGGTTTTATTGTACGCGCTGCATCAGATTTCTTGGTAGCAGAGTTATGGTTTTCTATAGATTAGTTTAGTGATTATTGTTCATTGATTATTGATTATTTTTTGATGACTAACACTATATGTTGAGTCACGTTATGTTATATGTAAGTTTTCACGCTTCTGGGATGTAGGAAGTGGAACACGTGTGGCAAGAGAAGTCACATGGAATTTGGTACATGGTCTGAATTCATTTTGGTAAATAACGCAGGTTGTGTTATGTTAGGGATTTCTGTGCGAAAAGTGTGTAATTGAAATAGCAAATCACGTTTACTTGTGAAACTTTGGCCTTAATTCTCAGGAGCCTAGTCTCCACATGTGTCTTATCCCCAGAGAAACGAGTAAATTGTTTGTTTAAAAGAAGGGTAAGGTAGAGGGAAGTGCTACTTTATCGGCGAGAGTAAATAATTCTGTGGTAGGGTAGAGGTAAGCGCTGCCTACTGGAAAAACAGGATTCTTGTGTAAAAGGACAAAGCTGTCACTTTTGTTTAGCGAATCAGACTATGGAATTGTTTTTATTGTTGTAACTAACGAAGAAAACAGCAAGAAGAAAAATTGCCGATAAATTTTGTAAAGGAGGGGTAAAGAGTAGAAGTGACGTGGAAAAGTGCCGCGCTAGGATTGGATAGTGCGCTAGTCACGTGAACACAGAGCAGGAGTGACGTAGAAAAGTGCCGCGCTAGGATTGGTTGGTTCACGGACGGTGGGAATTGTTCTGATTGGTACGTTAGTGTGAGTCGCGCTGTAATTGGTTGAAGTTCCGTACACAGAAACAGCGTTAGAGTAAAGAGAAAACAAATAGAAAACATGCCGTATTATGAGTATGAAAGGGAGAGAACGTCATGGACGACGAAATTGAAGAATTTCTTTAAGAAAGACAAAAAGGTTGTGACTAGAGAGGGACAAGTAATTCCTCCGCCGAAATCAGCAGCTTCACATATGATGCTGAAATATGGATATCATACGTGCATATGGTTGGAAAATTGGACTAAATATACAAAGAATGATGGTGCTTTGGCTTTCCCTGAGAATGGATCGTTTAGTGTAGCGGTTTTGCGAAACTTGCGAGAAAAAATGTGTAAGTTGGAACCTAGACCTAGACCAACACAGTTTGAGGCTTTGACGGAATGGGAAGATGAGATGTATGAACGAGAGAGATTCAGAGGAATGAGAGATCATGAATTTATGCCTGGAAGATTGTGGGGAGTAAATCATGAGGACAGAATAAAACGATGGAGATGTGCTAACATGACAGGAGGTTTGTTTCCAGCTTTTACAGTTGAGGAAGGGACTAAGAAAAAACGGACTGAGAAAAAGAAACATATGGAGAGAGAAAAGTATATGCATGAGAGCGAAACGGATGACGAGTTGCTGGAAGATATATTAAATAGAAATCCACCTCCGTATCAGCAGAGTTCTACAGTGGTGACACCAAATGCGCCACTAATAGAGACTATGCGAAATAAAAGTCCGGAAAGGAGAATTGAAGTAAATAGGTCACAAGAACAAATGAGAACTTCTCAAAATGAAGGAATAGAAAGCGACAATGCAAGCGAATTGGCAAGGACAACAAAAGAACTAACTGAGAAAATTAGAGAATTAACTAAAAATATGGAAGCAGTTACTGTGCCTGTAACAATAGGTCCAGTAATACCAGTTTTTGAGAATCAGAAAATTGATGAACGATCTTTGGTGATTCCCTTGAGTTCACAATTTCAGAGAGAAAAGGAAAGGATGGAACAAAGTGCAAGTACAAGTAATTTGGCTAGTACTTACAGACCAAGTCCACCTACAAATTTAACGGTGAATGAATGCAATGGTAAGAAAATGCATATGGTAACAGAATCTGCAACAGAAACGCCCGAAAAGAGTGGTAACTGGATAGAACTAAATAATACACCCATAGGTCCGACTCCTGATGAGTTGAATGAGTGGATAAAAGCTTTTAAAATAAAAGAAACAGAAGAAAAACCATTAGATGTGATCAGATTAAAAATAGATATGGAAGAATTAATTTTAGGAACGATTGGTACTGAAAAGATAAAAAATTATCAGGATGATGAAATAATGTTTCTGTGCAAAAGTATAACATGGAGGGCAAAGAATTTACATGACAAACTAGAAGAAGTGGCTAGTGAGATTGGAATAGATTTTGCAAAAGTGAAAACGTTGCAGAAACCATACAGAGTAGACGTTTGTGAAAAAGATATTGAAAATTTGAACACGGCAGGAAGGCTGACACAGATAAAGGAGTTAATTGTGTTGTTGAGAAAATGGGGTGATGTGGACAGATGGAAGGTTAGATGGACAAAGAAGAATAATAATAATAATAATAGTTCATTTGTAGAGCGCCTGGCTACCCCAAAGGTGTGTCCCCGCGCTAGAAGCAAAAACTGCATAAAAGACTGCTGGACTAATGTTTATACAACCAGGTTTTCAGTCCTCTGCGGAAGGTAGATTCAGATTTCTCTGCGCGTAGCCATAGAGGTAGTGTATTCCAGTTCTTGGCCGCTAGGTAGCCAAAAGATCGGGCGCCCATCCTAGCTTTCCTTATCCTGGGAACTTTGAGCAGGTGTGCTCCTGTCGATCTTAATTGACGGCTGGGATTGTATGGAGTGAGAAGATCATGTAAGTAGCTGGGGCCTTTCCCTTGTAGGCTCCTGTGACAAAAACACATGGCCTTAAAAATAACTCTTTTCTCGATAGGCAGCCAGTGTAGGGAGTCTAGAGCTTTAGTTGTTGAAGCACGGCTAGAAAGATTGAGAACAAGGCGTGCCGCTGCTTTTGAATACGTTGAAGACGCATCATGCAGTCTTTTGGTGCGCCCAAATAGAGGACGTTCCCATAATCGAGTTGTGAGGTCACCAGAGTGTGAACTAAAGTTTTTCTGGCTGATACAGGGAGGACGTCAAGGGTTTTTTCAGCATCTTCAAGGTGCTGAAGCATCTCCCTGCCACTTTCCTGGTTTGGGACTCAAAAGAAAGTTTGGTGTCGAGCCATACTCCTAGGTTTTTAACCTCGGCTTTGGGCTCCGGGACAGACCCCAGTGTTTGAGGCCACCAGGCTGTATCCCAGATGGAGGGTGATTTCCCAATGATCATGACCTCCGTCTTACTACCGTTCAGTTTAAGGCAGTGGTTGGACATCCAGGAGGCCAGATCATTGAGACATGAGGAGAATTGTAGCGCCGATTCACCAGAGTCTTGTGCCAGGGTCACCACAAGCTGAGTGTCGTCAGCATACGACACCATAGAGATCTTGTATTTGTCCATAATTTTGGCCAACGGTCCAATGTATAGGTTAAAAAGGGTGGGACTCAGAATAGATCCCTGTGGGACCCCTTGGCGGAGTGGAAGGGGTTTGGATCGATGGAGGTTTTGCACAATTTGGAAGCTGCGATCTTTCAGATAAGACCGTATCCATTGTAGCGCTATCCCATTAAGACCACACACCGTTAAGCGTTGGATAAGGAGCCTGTGAGATACCGTGTTGAAAGCGGCACTTAGGTCCAGCAGGACCAAGGCCACCGTCTGACCAGCATCCGCTCGTCTCCGTATAGTCTCTGTTGCGAAGAGTAGAGCAGATTCAGTAGAGAAGGATGCTCTAAAGCCAGACTGCGTTGGATGAAGAAGGTTGTGTGTATTGATATGCTCCACCAATTGTTTATTCACAACCTTTTCAGTAAGTTTAGATATGTAGGGGAGCAAGGAGATGGGACGTAGGTTCTCCAATAGCTCAGGATTGGCTGAGGGCTTTTTTTAGAGGTATAACAATCGCATGTTTCCATGCCAGCGGAACCTCTCCACAACTGAAGGATGTATTCATTAGTTCGTGTATTTTGGGTATTATAATTTCAATGCCCTCCTTTAATCTGTTTGGTGCCGCTGGGTCGTCTGGGGAGCCCGATTTGATTTGTAGAGCCATTTCCTTGAGCACCAATACGGATGGGGTGAGGAACTCGCACAAGGGTGTCGGGCAAATCTCATTACGTTCCTCATTAGGACCATTGAGGCAGTTGCGGGCTTCCTCAGGAAAGGAATCATTTATAGTGGACACTTTTTGTAGAAAGTAGTCTGCGATTACGTTGCAGCGCTCTTCAGAGCTGCAAGGTGTCGCGAGTGTTCTTTCCAGGGACGAGAGCTCTTTCAGAGTGGCATACAGTTCCTTAGAGGAGTTCTTGGCCATGTCGATTCTCTCTTTATAGTACATGGAGCGCCTCTTTTTAGGAGGGAATGGTATTTATTCTGTGCTGCTTTGTAAGCTTCTTTCGAGTCTTTTGAGAAAACTATCCTCCATTTTCGTTCTAGGCGTTTGCATCCCTGTTTGGCTATTCTGAGCTCATCATTAAACCAGGGTGCCGATTTTGACTCACGCTTAAGGGGCTTTGTGGTCCAGGGGGCTGCTTCGTCCAGTGCCTCTGTTATCCACTTATTAATTGACATGTTCGCTAGATTGACATCATTGTTCAGCAGGGGTGGAGTTTTTGAAGCGCCTTGGAAAAACTCTTATGATCAAACTTGGACCAGTTTCTGCGTGGGCGAGTCGGATCAATATTTTCCACGGGTATTTGTTTAGGAGGGGGTATACAGAATTTTATGAGGTGGTGGTCAGACCACGGGACAGGACTAGGTTGTTCCACCATCAGCCCCGGGTGATTGGAAAAAATGGGGTCTAATAGGTGGCCCCCGCGGTGTGTTGGTGCCAGGGATTTAAGTTTGAGCTGTATGCTGGCGAGTTCTTTACATAGATATTGTGCCTCAGTCTTGAGGTGATCTTCCATGTGGAGATTAAGATCTCCCAGAACTATGAGGTTGTTGTATTTAAGAGCCAGCTGGGTTGCCAGATCCGTCAAATTGACTATGAAGTCATTAAGTGGCTCAGGTGGGCGGTAGATTAAGAGACCATGAATTGCGGTCTTATTACCTCTACTTAGGCTAAAAAAGCTGCCTCTGAGTTACCAATTTGCGCTTTTTCGAGCGTGCAGTTGAGGGATAGGTGGAATATTATAGCTATTCCACCTCCACGTTTTTTTGTACGGTCTTGTCTAAGCATACCGTAGTTGTTAGGGAGTGCTTCAAGTATGTCCGGGGCAGAGTCATCACTGAGCCAGGTTTCTGTGAGGAACATAGCCTCAGGTTGGTGGTCAATGAGAAAATCATGAATTTCTGTTTTGTGTTTGACCAGGGATCTGCAATTAATAAGAGTAAGTTCCATATGAGCTTGCTGGGGTGCAGTATTACATGTTTCAAGACTGAAAGGGCAGCTGGAGCAGCGAGTAGTCCCTTCCCCCACCTGTAATTGGTGGAGGCAGTCTGCAGCCAGTTGCTTATCCAGAGACCGTAAAGCGGTGCTCGAGTAGCGCAGATGCTGGACCAATTTGATACAGGCAAAAGGGTTGGCCCCAGGCCCCGGTCGGCCGCGGACGGGCGCAGACGGGCTTGCCTTTGGCGCGTTCGCTCACACATACCACTTAAGTAATGTGGTTGTGTCAGCTGATCACGCAGGCCGGGAGAGCCAGGGGGAGGAGTCACGTCCCTCCGCTCAATCGGTAATCACCGTGGCGGACCGGGGATCGTGGAACACAAGCAGGTGAGAATTCTAACACACACTAAGTCCAAAATCTGGGCGAGTAAAAACAGCAGTAGTTGCTTTCAAAACAGCACCACGAAAAGCAACTAATTTAAAAACAGATACAGCAGTATTTTAAAAGCAACACGAAGCAGGCAGTTTAGAAACAGATAGAGCAGAAATTAGAAGCGAGTTACAAATTAAAATGGCTAAAACGAGTGTATTTTAAAAGCACACAGAAATCTTCCTACGTCAGTTGTAGAGGCTTCTGCGCGTTCGCTCACACATACCACTTAAGTAATGTAATGTGGTTGTGTCAGCTGATCACGCAGGCCGGGAGAGCCAGGGATCGTGGAACACAAGCAGGTGAGAATTCTAACACACACTAAGTCTAAAATCTGGGCGAGTAAAAACAGCAGTAGTTGCTTTCAAAACAGCACCACGAAAAGCAACTAATTTAAAAACAGATACAGCAGTATTTTAAAAGCAACACGAAGCAGGCAGTTTAGAAACAGATAGAGCAGAAATTAGAAGCGAGTTACAAATTAAAATGGCTAAAACGAGTGTATTTTAAAAGCACACAGAAATCTTCCTACGTCAGTTGTAGAGGCTTGAGAAAAGTACAGACAAAGGTTCATTGGCTTTTATGATAACTGAAAAAGAATCTGTTGTCAAAGAATACCCCATGAGAGAAACTCCAGGTGGTAGTTACGTGCATGTTCCCTGGACTAGGCAGGACATACTGTCATTTACCAATGACTTTCCAAAGTTAAGAGAGAAGCCAGTTGAGTGGTACCGACAAGTAGAAAGGTTTGTAAAAGTCTCAAAAGTGTTGTGGATAGATTTAGATGGATTGTTTGACATAGTGGTACCCACAGATTTATGGTCCGAATGTAAGATTACAGTTGACTGGCCAACTACAGAATATCCAAGAGATCCTAAGACAGGAGCTCCAGGTCCTGATGTGATGAAGAAGTACGATAAGGTGATTACCTTTTTGAAGAATAAAATTCCTCCCAAAGAGACAGATTGGGTTAAGATTGATAGAACTACACAGGAAAGTAAGGAGTCTGTACATGCATATTATGAGCGATTGTTATTGGTTTTCAAGCAGTATAGTGGTTATGAGGAGTTGAGTGAAAAGGACATGAGTCATTTTGTATACCGATTTGTGTTTGGCCTGAAACCAGAAATAAGTGATATGATTAAGCAACACATGATAAACTGGCAGAATGGAAGTGTAGATAAGGTACTGAGATATGCTAAGTATTGTAGTGATGAAATTGAGAGTAAACAGCGTAAGTTGAAAGAAAAGGCAATGTGGGCACAAGTGAAAGTGGCAGAAAAACAAGAAGCTCAATTGGACAATAATAATGGAAACGAATCAGGACAGAATAAAATGCGACCAAACATAGGTAAAGGAAAAGGTCAAGTGAGTCTAGAAGAGGCAAAGAAGAAATGGCCATGTCATAATTGCGGAAAATTAGGGCATTGGAGAAACGAGTGTAAGTTCCCACCTAAACCTAATCCGGAACATCAATCATTAACTCCACAGGTGCAGAATGAGGTAGTTGTTCAACAAAGTCAGGTGCCACAACCACCTCTTCCCAACACTGTTAACCAGCAAAGATACAGTACAGAAACGGGATTCTACGGAGGAGAGCAGGTAACACAGTTGCCGCGAGCAGCTAACATTTCTCAGTATTGGTTGCGAAAGAGTGAGGATGACTCGGATGAAAGATTCTGACGGTGCGCAGGAGAGGGGAAAGAGTGCGTGCTTGGCACAACTCTAGAGGTAGATCAGTCTGGTCCCTTTGTGGATGGAGAAGTGAATGGTGCAAATGTAACATTCCTTGTCGATACTGGAGCTACCCGTTCTACTGTTAGATCAGTGGAAATTCCAAACCTTCCTCTCTCAGGTGAATACATCCAAGTGGTAGGAGTAGCCAATCAGCAGATTAAAACCCCACTTACTGAATTGGTGGAAGTAAAAATTGGTTCTTTTAGCAAACTGCATAAATTTGTAGTGTGCGATTGTAGTCCTGTAAATCTTTTAGGTCGTGACCTTTTGTGCAAGATGAATTGCACAATTTATTGTACGCCAGATGGAATAGGATTTCAGACTTCAGATGAAGATGTTTTGTATAAAGTAACTTTGATGAATCAAGAACCTGAAACGAATGGTTTGTTTCCTGCATTTGATGCAGAAAAACTTCCAGAAGAACTAAAAAGTGCAGTAAAAGAAAGTGTGTGGGATTTTACAGGAGAAGACATTGGATTAATGAGAGAAGTTGATCCCGTAAAAGTGACAGTGAAAGAAGGGATAACTTATCCAAACACGCCACAGTACAAATTAACTCCAGAAATAATTGAAGGAATAACTCCTGTGATAAATAAGATGATTGAACAGGGAATTCTGAAAGAAATCATGAGCAGTCCATGTAATTCACCTATAATGGGACTGAAAAAGCCAAATGGAACATATAGAATAGTACAGGATTTGAGAAAGATCAACAAAATAGTTGTACCATGTTGTCCAATAGTGCCAAACCCTGCAGTAATTCTATATCAAATTCCACATGAAGCTGAGTGGTACACTGTGATAGATTTATGTCACGCATTTTTCTCTATTCCTTTGCATCCAGATAGCCAGCCATTATTTGCATTCCGGTTCGGAGAGCGTATTTTGGCATGGTGCCGAATTCCTCAGGGGTATACAGAAAGCCCCTCAATTTTTAATCAGATTCTAAAGAAATCTCTGGAAGACTTAAAAATGCCAGAAAAATCAGTGATGGTGCAGTATATCGATGACCTATTGGTGGCATCGAAAACCAAAGAAGCATGTGTAAGTGACACAATTGCTTTACTGAATCATTTGGAGAAAAGAGGACATAAAGTGTCCCCTTCAAAATTACAGTTTTGTCAGAAAGAAGTCCAGTATTTAGGGCATAAAATTGAGAAAGGAGTGCGGAAAATAGCGACAGAGAGAGTAAGAATGATTCAAGGAATGAGAGCACCAATGGCTCAGAGAGAGGTAAGAATGTTTTTGGGAATGGTTGGATATTGTCGACAGTGGATAAGTGGTTTCTCTTTGATTGCAAAACCCTTACAAAAATTGACAAAGAAAGATGTAAAAGACCCTTTTGAGTTAAACAAAGAAGAAATGAAATCTTTCAAAGAATTGAAAAAGAAACTGTGTGAGGCCCCTGCTTTAGGCATGCCTGATTATGAGAAGGATTTTGAGTTGTACTGTAGTGAAAGAGATGGATGTGCATTTTCAGTACTGGTACAAAAACACGGGACCATGAAAAGACCAATCGCTTATTTTTCAGCTGTTTTAGATCCTATAGCAAAAGCATTGCCTGGATGTCTGAAAGCAGTTGCTGCTACTTGTGTAAGTCTGGAACAAAGTGAAGGTATAGTGATGGGGTACCCATTGAGAGTATATGTTCCCCATTCAGTAGAAATTCTTTTGACAAGAACAAAAACACAGTACATGACACATAGTCGGCTGACTAAGTACGAAAAAGTCATCTTGAGCGCTGAAAATGTGACCATAGATAGATGCATGAATGTAAATCCTTCTACATCATTACCAGATGAAGAAAGCATAATTGAACAAGACGAAGTAGATCATGATTGTCTGAACGTGCTGGAATATTGCACAAAACCAAGAGCTGACATAAAAGATGAACCGTTAAAGGAATCTGATTATGTCATGTTTGTGGATGGTTCATGCTTGCGTACAAAAGAAGGAGTGTTAAGCGCAGCTTACGCAGTATGCACAGTGGCAACTGTGATGGAAGCGTCTTGTCTGAAAGGAGTTAGGTCTGCCCAAGTTGCGGAACTAATTGCTTTGATTCAAGCATGTAAATTGGGGAAAAATGTACGAATCACGATTGTGACCGATAGCCAATATGGTTTCGGCATCGTACACGATTTCGGACAGATTTGGTCACAAAGAGGATTTTTGACATCTGCAGGAACACCTATCAGAAATGGAGATTATGTTAAAAAACTGCTTGAGGCGATACAGTTGCCTAAACAAATAGCTGTAGTGAAGTGCAAGGCGCATAAGAAAAACGAAGACTACATAGCGGTCGGCAATAATTATGCTGATGAGATCGCTAGATATTGTGCGGAAAACATGGCGTCCCTGAACAAAAATAGAGAAAGGGAGCATGTCTCTTGTCCTTTGCTTTTCACTAATACTGTCGAAACATGGGATGAAGTAAGGCAGTTACAAGAAACAGCAAGAGATGAGGAAAAAGATTACTGGACAAAAGCAGGATGTAGAAGACAGGAAAATAATGGTGTGTGGGTATACAGAGATGAAAGACCAGTTATGCCTGATAGCATGATTGCAGACATGGCACGGATGTACCATGGACAAGCTCATATTGGGAGAGATGCAATGATCAGACTTTTTAGACAAACCTGGTATAACCCAAAATTCAGAGCCATTGCTGAAAGTCTTTGTCAAAGATGTCTTATTTGTCAACAATTTAACCCAGGAAGAAAAACAGTAGTGAGTCTAGGAACAATAGGACGAGAAGGAGGTCCATTCACAAGAATGCAGTTGGACTTTATCGAGATGCCCCCTAGTAACAGACTAAGATATGTTCTGGTGGTCGTCTGTTTGTTCTCTCGTTGGGTGGAGGCATACCCCACAAGAAGGAATGATGGAACAACAGTGGCACAACTTATGCTTGAGAGTTCATTCCAAGGTATGGTTTTCCAGTCACGGTTGAGACAGATAGAGGAACACATTTTCAAAATGAGTTGATCCAATTGATTTGTGAAGCATTAAGTATTAAACAAAAACTACATTGTGCTTACAGACCAGAGGCTTCTGGGGTAGTAGAGCAGATAAATGGAACAATTAAAAACAGGTTAGGAAAAATGTGTCAAGCTACAGGACTCAAATGGCCAGATGCACTGCCTCTTGTTCTGATGACAATCAGAAGCATCCCTGAAAAGAAAACTGGACTCAGTCCCCACGAGATGATTATGGGACGAGCAATGAGACAAGCACACGTACCTGTCAACAAGTTATTAACTATAACTGATGATCTAGTACTGGATTATTGCAAGGGACTGGCTGATGTGGTGCGTTCTGTGTTTCATCAGGTTGGACCGGATGCGACCACTCTTGAAAGAAAACCAGCCCACGACTTGAATCCAGGAGACTGGGTCCGCATAAAAGTCCACAGGAGAAGAAACTGTCTAGTTCCTCGTTGGGACGAGCCACGACAGGTAATCCTAGTGACAACGACTGCTGTCAAGTGTGCAGGAGTGAAAAACTGGGTTCATGCCAGCCACACAATCAGAGTTCCAGAACCAACAGATCGACATGTGAGTCGGCGTCTGGAAGTGTGGGATAAAAGTTTAACGGCTGGGACAACAAAGATAAAAGAAAGGGTGCCAGAACTTGAAGATCGACCTGAAAGTCGACATCTGGAAACCCCAACGACAAAAACCTCTAGAGAAGAAGAGGAAGAAGAAGAAGAAGAAAGAAATTCAGAAATTCCAGAACCTGAAGATCGACCTGTAAGTCGACATCTGGAAATATCTGACACAACTTCAGACTCTGATGATTCAGTTGAAAACCGTGAAGAATTCCTAAGGAAAACTTGGGGTTATAAACCAATTAGAGAAGAAACTGAGCAAGAAATTGAGTTAGATGAACAACCAGGTACAAGTTATGGTGGAACTCCTTCAGAAACAATATTAATAGATGAAGTAGGGAAAGAAGTACACAAAAAGTTAGAAAATCGAGAAGAACCCCGAGGAGCAATAGGGACAGATAGAGAAACAGAAGAACAGGGAAATTTAGAAACAGAAAAGGAGAAAAACACCAAATCGGAAGAACACCGAGGAGGGACAGTAATAAGGGAAAACAAAAAGGAGAAGACAGATCCACCAGTAGGAGATGACGAGATTATAAGTTTCAAAATAAGAGACAATAGCGAAACAGTTGAAACAGAAACAGAAGAAAGTGGAGGAGAGGAAAAAGCAAAGACTGAATCAAGAAAAAGAAATTGGAAATCAGAAAGAGAAGAAAGAGAAGGTGAAGCAAAAAGGCCAAGAAAAGGAGATAATTGGCCCAATAGCTTTGTAAGAAAATTGAGATATAGAATAATAAGAGCGGAAGACGAAAGTGCTGAACAAGTAAATGAGGTAACAAGTCAAAAGGGACAAGAAAAACCAAGTGGAAAAAGATTACAAAAGTCCAAAAGGACAAAGAAAGTGAATGCAAAGTATAAGTCACCTGAGTGGCTGTATATTGCACTAACAGATTACAAAGAAGAAGAAGAAAACACTCACGGGAACCAGAGACTGAGAAGTCGGATGGGAAAAGGTGAGATGCAACAAACCTGAAGTGAAGACTTATAATGCTTCTGCCGGACATGACAATTTACTGGATGTGACAAATCACCGGATGTGACAACGAAAGAATTCTGGAGAGAATTAAAGAAAGTACCAAGCAAAGACTTTTGAAAGCAGAGTGGCATCTAAGTCATTTCTGAGGTGTAGTGACACAATTTTCTGAAACTTAACAAATAGAAAAAGAAAAATGGAAAATAATAGGGATAGAAGAGATAAATGTGAATTTATAAAGAGATGGTGCAAAATGTGCTGCTTTTGTACAGGGTTATTAATGACCATATGGATAGTTTTAGCAATCACAATTCCTCTTAGTGTAGCTGTGATAGAAGCAAAAAATGATACTAAACCAGGAAAAGAAACTAATATTAAAGAACAAGTTATTTTAAGAAGTAGCGCAGAGTTGCATAAGGATAAGTCAGTAACAGATTTTTCAAAGAATGTTTTTACAAAATTGTTGTATGAGTACGTAGAGACAATGGACGTGAGAGATTGTTATGTTTGTATGCAGTTGCCTGCATCAGTATCAGAAGGTGTGACTTATCATCACCTACCTCTGACTTATGGAATAACATGTAGTATAATAGCAAGTTTATTTTATAAAACAGGTAGATTAGAATCTTATTATACTGATATAGATAAGATTTTTGCAAACACTCCAGTAGTACCCGAACTTAACAAAGTAAAACCAGCAAAAATTTTAGGAGAATTCTTTTTAGAACATAGAAAATTAACGTTAGAAGAAATAGTTAGTAACAACCTTACCTGTGAGTTAAAGAAAGAAGAAAAAGTATTTTTAGAAATGGTTGAAGAAAGAAGAATGAAATTTAAAAAAGAAGCAATAAAAGAGGAAGGAAAACGCTTATGGACGTTTGAGGAAGGAAATCATGAAGGGAAAAAGATAAATGCCGCAATGACATTAGATTGGCCGCAAACAGGAAAGTTGTGTATTAGGAGAAATAAGACAGTCTATGACAATTACTTTGTAGGTTCCAGTATCTGCCATGACAATTATCAAATTCTGGGAGGTTGGGGATTCAAAGGTGGAAAAGATCCAATATTTCCAGGTATTTATTATATTTGTGGGAATAGAGCTTATTACAGGTTACCGGCCCATTGGTATGGAACTTGCTATGTAGGCCTGGTCTTTCCAAAAAAATTCACATGGACAGAGAAGAAAAGGGAACATACAAGATGATTAATAGATTTACACGTAGAAAGAGGGAAAGTTTTTCAGAAATTGTAGGTGATATTTTTGGAGCATTGATACCAGCAGTGGGAATATCTTTGAATGCATTTAAAATTCGGAAGTTATCCACAGTAGTAGATCGTTTGTCTACAGATACTGCGGGAGGGTTCTTAATGGTAAATACCGAAATGGTTGCCATGAGAGCTATGGTGATGCAAAATCGGCTTGCCCTTGATATTCTTTTGGCAAAAGAGGGTGGAGTCTGTGGAATGTTGAAAGTCCAACATTGTTGTACTTACATTCCTGATAACAGTGAAAATATACAGAAGTATATTACAAATATTACAAGTTTGCACAAAGAACTAGTTCCACTGGAGGTTGAAAGTGTTTTGGGAAAACTTGGTAGAGGGTTTTCTTCAGTAGCGAATTGGTTAACTAGGATGAGTAGACTAGTGATAGGGAAAGTTATAATAGTAGCAACTATAATAATACTGTTAGCCATGGTATTGAAAATAGTAATAACATGTATAAAGAGAAAAGTAAGACAAAATAAGATAAAAAGAAATAACAGAATAATGAGAGAAAGAGAGAGAGAAATGGGTGAAATTGAGTTGGAGAAGATGAAAGAAAGCATGTATAAAGAGACTAAAAGGCAAGATGAAGAGGAAATTGATGTATAAATAACAGAAAGCAAAGGATGAAAGACATGCTGCCTGAAAAGAAGTATGACTTGGGTTTTATGTGGTGATTTAAAAATCACCAAAGGGGGGAGTTGATGGAGCAGGGAAAATAAAAAATATAACCCCTAACAAATTTTATAATAAATTAAATAAAATGTTCGTTTAAATGTATTAATCAACACTGTATGTATGGGAATGGTAATATGCCAATGTATGTGCTAAATAATCTATTAATGGATGTCCGTGTGCCTAATTATAACGTAAAATTAAATGCGTACTAAATTAAAATAAATGCATGTTTGTGCTTCATAGAAATAAAACGTGTTGTGGCAAAAACAATAGTGATGGTAAGTAAGGAACGGTTTAAATGTTGCTTTCTGCTAGGTAACAACTAATTGGGGTACGTAGACGACGGGAGGGAAACGAAAGGGATATTTTTCTCTATTTTAATTATGTTTTGTTTGCCTCAAATTAGTGCTTCTAAAAGTATAACCGAGTGGCGATGTAAAATGGCCGCCAGTGGGAAGATGTGCGCAGGCGCAAAGGGGACACGTGATATGGGATGAAAACGGAGAAAAAGCTAAAAACCTCGTGAGGTTACTGAGACGCTTGGATGCAAGAAATGGTCAAGGCTGGTGTGACCTAATTGAACTGATAGTGTGCCATGATGATCAGCAGAAGGCCCGTGGGAAACAAGTTTAAGAGAAAGGACAATGACTGCGGAGTTCTCAAATGTGTCGAAAGAAGTTACAAATGAACTGATCGAAACGGATGAAAATGTTTAAGCGTATGGGAAAGGAAATGATCCAAGGACCCTTGAATCCAAGAGAACTTGATTAAAAGAATGAATAAGCTGACATGCATGGACCAATGAAAGAAAAGCGTGATATTAATGTTGCAACAGTTAGTTAGCAAAGTTAGAATTAGGGTATAAGAGGGCCTACTCTTAGTGGGAGGGGGTCAGTCGCGGTTGCAGTCACAGTCAGGAGAGGAGTTGAAGAGTCGTGTTGGTGGCTTCCAGTGCTGGGTGGTCCTGATCGATCCCTTACTGAGCGGGAGATGCTGAAAGACTGTTAGATGAGACGGGTTGCAGGTAGCTGATGCTGACGAGCTGAAGTTGCTGTTTGCTGTCTTAATTTTTCAGTTGAGTATGAGAATCAGGCTATTTCTAATTCCTAATTTAGGTTAGAAATCATTAGGCTAAATTAGGAAGCTAGGCAGGTAATTAGGGTTTTGGCTTCATGACAAAATTTCCTTTCTGCAATAAAATGATTATGCTTAATAAATATTTGAATTTAAGAATGAATAATTGAATAAAGTATTAAATTCTTTTTTCATGCTTTTAAAATTATATAAAATTTAAGATTCTTTAAACCCAAAATGACTCCGTGGCTATTTTCCTAAATGATTGTGACATCAGTAATTGGTTATTGTGATTCAGCTGGTCTTAATCACTATGAACTAATTTCTTAAATGAATGATTCATCGACAAAACAATGAGCAGGAATATCTTAAGAAATAACTAAAAGAAAGTGACAAATTAAGGTAATAAGATATCCTGGCTCTTCCAGCGGTACATAAAATGGTGTTCTCCATTTAGTTCTCATGCTTCTCCTAGGAGTACAGAATTTCATAAAGGTGTAAAGGAAATCCAGGAGTGTGTGTGTGTGTGTGTTAGGCGATGTTTATGGGCCCCATCGTCATGTGGATATGAGAAATATAGTTTGCCCCTGGATGACCTATAAGTAACCTGGGAGGAGAATAGGTTTTATTGTACGCGCTGCATCACGCCGTTATCAGCTGAGAGATAGGGCCAGGCTATCTGGGACTGTGAAGATCCAAGTTTTCAACCTTATCTTAAACATGGCTTCTAACTGCGTGAGTCTCAGTTAGATGGGCAGGTAGTTCCAAGCTTTTGTTCCAAGGACCGCCATTGACTTTCCTCCTCTGGACGTCAGGCGGAAACGGGGAGGTACTAGCAGGTTTTCCGTGGAGGATCTCAGAGGACGTTGCGTCACATAGGGTTTAATTCTCGCCCTGAGATATTTGGGTCCAGTTTGCTTTACAGTTCTAAAGGTTATTACAAGGATCTTAAAAAGG
This sequence comes from Calotriton arnoldi, assembly GCA_963921515.1. NCBI lineage: Eukaryota > Metazoa > Chordata > Amphibia > Caudata > Salamandridae > Calotriton > Calotriton arnoldi. Next base: position 3,851,723 of record CAWUFW010000282.1, read on the forward strand.
ATCCTTTTGTGTATAGGCAGCCAATGGAGGGTATGGAGGGCCTCCGAGGCTGAGGACCCCCTTCGTAGTTTAAGTACCAGCCGGGCCGCTGCATTTTGAACAGTCTGCAGCTTTTTCAGAGTAGTCTTCTTTACTCCTGCGTAAAGACTGTTACAGTAGTCTAGGCACGATAAGATTAATGCCACTGCCACAGTCTTACGAGCTGAAGCTGGAATTAAATCAAAGAATTTTTTAAGAGTTTTTATCCAATGGAAGCAGGAGCCTGCCACTGACAGCGCCTGCTGATGGAAGGACAGAGAGGTGTCAAATCTGATCCCTAGGTTCTTGACAGTATCCACTGTATTTGGGGGGCTGTATCCATCGGCCACCACTGTTTGGGTGTAAAAATGTTATATTTTCCTAACAGCATAATCTCCGTCTTTTGGATGTTACACTTAAGATGATTAGATTTCATCCATTCAAAGACAACAGAGAGGGATTGTTGGAAATTTTCTTCTGCTGCTGTGGATTCTTTATCTAGGGTTAGAATCAGCTGTGTATTTATTTAATTTATTTAAAAGTTTTGTAGAGCGCCTGAATCACCCCCGGAGGGGTATCTCTGCGCTAAGCGGACCAGCGAGTGAGCAAGACAGACTAAAATAGGGAGGCTTTAAGCAGTTTCCTGAAACGTAAATAGTTCGGGCATTGTCTAAGTTGTAAGGGGAGCTCATTCCAGTAAGATGGGGCGAGGAGGGAAAAAGATTTCCCACCAAGTCTAGCTTTCCTTACCCTTGGAACCTGTAGAAGAAATTTACAACTGGATCTCAGTGTCCTGTAAGGAGAATATGGCTTCAGTTTGCACGAGATGTAAGAAGGGCCCTTGTTATGGGTGGCTCTATAGACTATGCAGCCGGTCTTAAGCTTTATCCGCTTACGGACTGGTAGCCAGTGAAGTCTGCGAAGCAGCGGCAAAGAGGGGTTCCAGGCAAGGAATTCGTGAGAAGCCGAGCCGCAGTATTCTGGACCACCTGAAGTCTATCAAGGGAAGACTCGTTTGCAGAGAGCAAAAGAGCATTACAATAATCAAGGCGGCCCAGAATCATGGTCTGAATAAGAGGATTCCGTGTATAATCCGGCAGAAAAGGGAAAACTTGGCGTAGCATGCCCAGCACATGGAAGCAATTGCTAACAGTTCGGGAGACATGCTCCTTAAGAGTAAGAGTCTGATCAAGATAGATGCCCAGATTCTTAACTGAAGTTTTGGGAGTAGGCGGTGGCCCGAGAACGGGTGGCCACCAATTCGGAGACCACAGTAGAGGGGCTTCTCCGAATAGCATTATTTCGGTTTTCCCTGCATTTAATTGGAGGAAATTGTTTCTCATCCAAACTGATATGGCAGTCATTCCTTCGGCAAATGATGCCAGGGCATATGTTGAGGTTTTATCAAAGGTGAAGAGAAGCTGAGTGTCATCTGCGTAAGAGCTGGGCAAAAAACCATGACTCCTGAGTAAGTGGGCCAAGGGGGCAATATAGATGTTAAAAAGCGTAGGGCTTAGACATGAGCCTTGTGGAACACCCTTGGTCAGTTCCGTGGTCTTAGAACGGAATGGGCCCAGGGTGACGGTCTGAGTACGAGATGACAGAAAGCTGGTCATCCACTGAAGGGCCGAACCCTGGAGTCCGATCTCCCTCAGTCTCATGAGCATAATCTGGTGGGATATAGTGTTGAATGCCGCAGAGAGATCCAATAGCACAAGTATGGTGGACTGGCCACTATCCAGAGTCATTCTGATGTTATCCGTGACTTCCAGTAGGGCCAGTTCTGTGCTATGATTAGGCCTAAAACCAGATTGCGAAGAGTCCAGGCAATTATTGGTTTCGACAAAAGTAGAAAGATGTAAGTTAATATATTTTTCCAAGACCTTGCTCATATGAGGTAAGAGGGAGATGGGCCGAAGATTAGACAAGTCAGTCATAGAGGCCCTGGAATTTTTCCGAATTGGAATGACCTGTGCCGCTTTCCAGGTTTGAGGGAGATAGCCCATCATCAGCATAAGACACAGTCTCGATGTCAAAAGATGACACCAGGTCTAGTAAGGGCACCATGTATATATTAAAGAGTGTTGGGCTCAAGGCTGAGCATTGAGGAACACCGGAGAGCAGCTGTTTCTCTGAAGATATGTAATTACCTAGAGTTACTGTTTGTCTCCTGTTCTCAAGGAATGATGTTAGCCAGGCCAATGCTTTATGCAAGATACCGATTCTTTTTAACTGTTCTCCCAAGATGGCATGGGAGACAGTATCGAATGCGGCCGAGAGATCCAACAGAATCAGCACTGCCACCTTTCCTTGATCCAATGCAAATTTTAATGTCTCCAAAGTATGTAGCAGCGCTGACTCTGTTGAATGCCCAGCCCTAAAGCCTGATTGCCTGGGGTGCAACATGTTGGTTTGTAGGAGAAAGTCATTTAGTTGTCTATTTACTAGTTTCTCCGTTATTTTACTTAGGCAGGGCAGTAGCGAAATGGGTCTAAGATTCGACAGGATGGTAGGATCCGGTAGCTGTTTCTTTTGGAGGTGTTTAACTGAGGCAATTTTCCAACTATCAGGTACTATCGCTTGCCTAAGTGAGGAGTTTATGATTTGGTTGATTATTGGATTGATAATATCAATAAGTGCATGTAGGATTTTCGGGGGGCAGGGGTCGCACGGAGAGCCTGATTTGCATGTGATGATAGCATGTCTAGACTGTTCAAGGGTGATCTCCTTAAAGCAGTTTAACATCTGCCTATTTTCCAGATCCAGATTAGAACTTTCTGTAGGAGGTATGTCCGTTGGTTTAAAATTCTTTTTTTAGGTCTTTGACCTTTTCATCAAAGTAGTCAGCAATCTGGTCACATAGTTTTTGTGACGGGGAATTTCATGATCGAGCATCTTGGGATGGGTGAAGGATTCTACAATTTTAAAGATCATTTTTTTTTTATCAGACGCTGCCTGTTTAATAAGATTGGTATAGTGGGCCTTCTTTTCACGTTTAATATTTTGATGATAATTTTTGAGTGCTGCTCTAAAGATGATAAGCTCTTCGGTATTATAATTTATCCTCCATTTCCGCTCGAGTTTTCTGCATTTACCTTGTAGATCTTTTAGCTGTGGGGTGTACCAGGGAGCAGAGTTTTTGCCTAGGGAAACTCTGCTGAGTGTGGCCACCAGCGCCACTTTATTGGCGAGTGAGGCCAATCCAGTCATTAAAGATATTCGTGTCAAGCGAAGGGTCCCCTGTTAGTGTGGGTTTGCCTGATTCTGCCCAAGTGTACAGGTTAGGGTTCGTTAACATATTATTCCATTTTCTTCTGGTTATTATGCAGCTCTGACCGCAATTTTTACCTGTGTGTGTAGTGGTACCTCCAATCCCGAATGGGATGAACTTGTGGTCGGACCAGGTTAAAGTGGCCGGAGAGTCCACTATGAGGCTGTTGGAATTAGTACAAATTCCATCCAAGGTATGCCCTGCATTATGCGTTGAGGCCTTTATCAGCTGCTTAAGCCCTAAAGTTCCTATTGTTTCTATAAAGTTTTTTGTAGTTGGAGAGTCTTCTACTTCCAAATGAAGATTAAAATCACCTAGTATGGTGAAGTTAGAGTACCTAATTATCAAGGCACTAAAACTTTCACCCAGGGTATCTAGAAACTTAAGGCTGGTCCCTGGTGGCCGGTAGATCAAGGCTCCTACAAATACCACTGAGCTAGCTAATTGGAGACAGAAACCTAGACTTTCTGCTCCTTTAATCTCTGTGATATCAAATGTGGAACATTTTAAAGTGTTCCTATGAATTATTGCTAGGCCCCCCCCCCCTCTTTGTACAGGTCTATCTCTTCTGGATATAGTATATCCTGGAGGAAGGGATTGTACAATGTCGGGGTTGGACCAATCCTTTAGCCATGTCTCTGTGATAAAGAGGCCATCTAGATTAAGATTTGACAAGAGCAACAACGGAGAAAGATGGAACTGAAGAAGACAAGAAAAATATAGGAAGTAAGATAATATAAGGTATAGAGAAAGTAAGATATTATAAGATATTTAGACTGCATAAGTCATCATAAAAATTAAAGAACAACAAATACCGTAACAAGAGATAATGAGTTGTGAAGCGTTAACAGTTTAACAATTTAAGAACATTGAGCATTTTAGGAACACTTAACATTTGTGTCCATAGGTATTCTAGTGATAGAATGCAAAAACTGTTTTAGTTTAGAAGGATCTTCAAATGAACGAGATACACCTTGATGGGTAATTTTGCAAAGACAAGGATGTAAGATGCCATAACGGATGTTCATAGATCTCAATTGTGGACGGAGAGCTAGGAATTCTTTACGTCTAGCATTGGTAGCATAAGAAAGATCCTGTGAGATGAAGATATTATGGCCAGACCAAACAAGACGGCGCTTTTCTCTGGCAACTATTAATACATGCATCAGGTCGGTGAATTCAAGAAAAAGCATACTAATGCCACGTGGTTTGTTGGATTGAGATTGAGGACGACCAAGACGATGTGCTCGTTGGATATTGAGGGGAGTCGAAGATTGAAGGTTGAGGAGGTCAGACAAAAATTTCTTTTAAAAAGAAAGACGATCCGTACCCTCAACATTTTTAGGTAGTCCATACAGCCAAAGTTTCTTTCTTCTGTTGCGATTTTCTAAATCCTCGGTATGGAGTTTAAGCTTATAAATGTCTTGCTCCAGTAAGGGTACTTTAGTAGCCACATCTTGAAGATTTCTTATACGTTGTTCCATTTCGGACATTTTACCTTCCATGTTGATCCATCGGCCCTCAATCTGTGGCAGTTTTTCATTGGTGGTGTTCATGAACGGCTTTAGCTCACGTAGTTCATCTAAAATTGAATCCAAGACCGGATTAGAAGATGACTGAACTGGAGATGGAGGATCATTTTTGGCTCTCTGCGGTTTAACGCCAGTTGAAGATGTTTTCGTGAGAGAGAGTGAGTCACTAGCCATCTTGACGAAATGTACTTGTCGACGAGAGTGATTTTTAGAAGTAGGAATCCTTCCCATAAAATAGGTGCTCAATGCTGTAGGACAGAACGAGGTTATGGAGCTGTTTCAAACACAGTATTGATGAATGACACAGCCAAATCCCAGATGACGGAAATTATAGTATATAGCAAGCTCACAACAAGTGAATGTCCATTCACATCCTCTCAGGCTCAAGACACTTGTAAGAGATCCAAGGTTAGTCAGCTTCAGTAGAAACTTGAAGAGTAGTAGTGAAGGCAGTATACAAATAAGAATGATGACACTATGCTTGAGGAAGTAGTGCAGCTCAGACACATGCTAAGCAAAGGAAGGATGTGGGTGATGACGCTCCTTGTTCCTTCATACTTCGAACATTGGAACAATGAAGCTTGCAAGAGGGTCTTCAAACTCAAACTGCTATTGGACCACATGGGCTTATTGAAGAAAAGCAGGGTACAGAAGAGAGCACCTGGCGCAATAAGTAATGAAGACAATTGGCTCTAAAGTGAGTGAAGCGCCAATGTACATCCTTAGAGGAAAGCAGTGCATACTGCACCCAGATCAGTTGACTGGGGGTGAGTGTTTGATTGGCTCAAACGTTCCGTCCATCATCCCCTTTTGTATCGCTTTGTTCGCCCCAAGTTGGCGGGGGTATGCCCAGACGTGGGTCCCTTGCTCACTTTGCCACTGGATTCAAGCAAGCCTGCCTGATGATGGCTGGAATGCCAGAAACCGGTCCTAGGATGCTTGTTTCCGGTCCAGGGAAGACATGGCTTGGCAGTTCGGGCTGGACTGTTCCCATGAGGCACAGGGTCAGACTGATTTGCATATGGCCATGTCTGAACTGGGGTGGTGGAGTGAGCTAAAGAATGATGATGGATTAAACCCAGATCAGTTGACTGGGGGTGAGTGTTTGATTGGCTCAAACGTTCCGTCCATCATCCCCTTTTGTATCGCTTTGTTCGCCCCAAGTTGGCGGGGGTATGCCCAGACGTGGGTCCCTTGCTCACTTTGCCACTGGATTCAAGCAAGCCTGGCTGATGACGGCTGGAATGCCAGAAACCGGTCCTAGGATGCTTGTTTCCGGTCCAGGGAAGACATGGCTTGGCAGTTCGGGCTGGACTGTTCCCATGAGGCACAGGGTCAGACTGATTTGCATATGGCCATGTCTGAACTGGGGTGGTGGAGTGAGCTAAAGAATGATGATGGATTAAACCCAGATCAGTTGACTGGGGGTGAGTGTTTGATTGGCTCAAACGTTCCGTCCATCATCCCCTTTTGTATCGCTTTGTTCGCCCCAAGTTGGCGGGGGTATGCCCAGACGTGGGTCCCTTGCTCACTTTGCCACTGGATTCAAGCAAGCCTGGCTGATGACGGCTGGAATGCCAGAAACCGGTCCTAGGATGCTTGTTTCCGGTCCAGGGAAGACATGGCTTGGCAGTTCGGGCTGGACTGTTCCCATGAGGCACAGGGTCAGACTGATTTGCATATGGCCATGTCTGAACTGGGGTGGTGGAGTGAGCTAAAGAATGATGATGGATTAAACCCAGATCAGTTGACTGGGGGTGAGTGTTTGATTGGCTCAAACGTTCCGTCCATCATCCCCTTTTGTATCGCTTTGTTCGCCCCAAGTTGGCGGGGGTATGCCCAGACGTGGGTCCCTTGCTCACTTTGCCACTGGATTCAAGCAAGCCTGGCTGATGACGGCTGGAATGCCAGAAACCGGTCCTAGGATGCTTGTTTCCGGTCCAGGGAAGACATGGCTTGGCAGTTCGGGCTGGACTGTTCCCATGAGGCACAGGGTCAGACTGATTTGCATATGGCCATGTCTGAACTGGGGTGGTGGAGTGAGCTAAAGAATGATGATGGATTAAACCCAGATCAGTTGAGTGGGGATGAGTGTTTGATTGGCTCAAACGTTCCGTCCATCATCCCCTTTTGTATCGCTTTGTTCGCCCCAAGTTGGCGGGGGTATGCCCAGACGTGGGTCCCTTGCTCACTTTGCCACTGGATTCAAGCAAGCCTGGCTGATGACGGCTGGAATGCCAGAAACCGGTCCTAGGATGCTTGTTTCCGGTCCAGGGAAGACATGGCTTGGCAGTTCGGGCTGGACTGTTCCCATGAGGAACAGGGTCAGACTGATTTGCATATGGCCATGTCTGAACTGGGGTGGTGGAGTGAGCTAAAGAATGATGATGGATTAAACCCAGATCAGTTGACTGGGGGTGAGTGTTTGATTGGCTCAAACGTTCCGTCCATCATCCCCTTTTGTATCGCAGACCAAACAAGACGGCGCTTTTCTCTGGCAACTATTAATACATGCATCAGGTCGGTGAATTCAGGAAAAAGCATACTAATGCCACGTGGTTTGTTGGATTGAGATTGAGGACGACCAAGACGATGTGCTCGTTGGATATTGAGGGGAGTCGAAGATTGAAGGTTGAGGAGGTCAGACAAAAATTTCTTTTAAAAAGAAAGACGATCCGTACCCTCAACATTTTTAGGTAGTCCATACAGCCAAAGTTTCTTTCTTCTGTTGCGATTTTCTAAATCCTCGGTATGGAGTTTAAGCTTATAAATGTCTTGCTCCAGTAAGGGTACTTTAGTAGCCACATCTTGAAGATTTCTTATACGTTGTTCCATTTCGGACATTTTACCTTCCATGTTGATCCATCGGCCCTCAATCTGTGGCAGTTTTTCATTGGTGGTGTTCATGAACGGCTTTAGCTCACGTAGTTCATCTAAAATTGAATCCAAGACCGATTAGAAGATGACTGAACTGGAGATGGAGGATCATTTTTGGCTCTCTGCGGTTTAGCGCCAGTTGAAGATGTTTTCGTGAGAGAGAGTGAGTCACTAGCCATCTTGACGAAATGTACTTGTTGACGAGAGTGATTTTTAGAAGTAGGAATCCTTCCCATAAAATAGGTGCTCAATGCTGTAGGACAGAACGAGGTTATGGAGCTGTTTCAAACACAGTATTGATGAATGACACAGCCAAATCCCAGATGACGGAAATTATAGTATATAGCAAGCTCACAACAAGTGAATGTCCATTCACATCCTTTCAGGCTCAAGACACTTGTAAGAGATCCAAGGTTAGTCAGCTTCAGTAGAAACTTGAAGAGTAGTAGTGAAGGCAGTATACAAATAAGAATGATGACACTATGCTTGAGGAAGTAGTGCAGCTCAGACACATGCTAAGCAAAGGAAGGATGTGGGTGATGACGCTCCTTGTTCCTTCATACTTCGAACATTGGAACAATGAAGCTTGCAAGAGGGTCTTCAAACTCAAACTGCTATTGGACCACATGGGCTTATTGAAGAAAAGCAGGGTACAGAAGAGAGCACCTGGCGCAATAAGTAATGAAGACAATTGGCTCTAAAGTGAGTGAAGCGCCAATGTACATCCTTAGAGGAAAGCAGTGCATACTGCACAACTGAGATATAAGCAAGAAGAATGCACAGTCTGGACTTGCTTTGCAATGCTTTTCTTATCTCAAGAAATTTGAAGAAATATTTTATAGTATGGCATTATTACTGAATGGCCATAGTTATAGCAGTGCACTGCCTCCAAATGACTCGCGACCCCTTTCCCTCAAGAGACCCGAGCGCCGCGCATACCGCTCGCGTCAGGAAAGCAAGGTTGCGGTAAATACAGCCGAGAGGTGAGATGAAAACTCACCCGCTGCACCAAACGTATGCCGCCATATATCGAAAGGCGTATTCGGCCAGATGAAAGCAGGGCGAGGTCTAGAAGTGGTCAAAATCTTCCTCATAAGCTCCGTGAGGCAACGGAGCTCAGCTTTGAGCCTCCATCTTATCCAGCGCGGAAGCCACGCCCCCTTTTTTTAATAGTTTTTAAACGTTAGTTTTTATGTTATTACCAGACCTAATTATAGCATCACTTTAACCTTTGTTAGCTTAACCTAACTATAACGGTTGCCACTAGGTTGTTATAGTTAGGTTTGCTTTTCCATAGTAAGAGCATTTTTTGATTTGCTAATAAATTTGGCCCCATTTGACGACCCTTTCACAAAACTTTCCCCCAAAAAAGTTCATCCACTTCTTGGAAAGTTTTGGGTGAGGTAGCGTGGCCCCTCTCTGAGCCATTAATGGCCCCATGCACCCCATTCTACGGGACAGGCTCCCAAGCTATGTCCCGGGGAGTCCACTCTGGGAAATAGTGTGGTTTTTTTGCCGGCAGCTGCGTGGGCAGGGATACCTGTGTTTGCTCTCGCTTGGTGGAAGCATTTTTGAGTTTGCTGACAAGTGGGAGCAAACACGAAGTCCGCTCCTAGCATGCGGGAGCTTTATAAATGCTCCTGTGTACTGGGAGCAGACTTTTGATTGTTTCCCTGCAGGGCCTAAGGATACTGGGATTAGGCGTGGAATGCCTATAGCTAGTTCCATCACTCTTGGAAACCACACTTGGGATTTCTAGAAGGGAGTCACAAGGATGATACTGCTGGATTCTACTCTCACTTCCCACAGAACTCTTTGAATCAGGGAGAAGGGGGGAAAAGCATAAGCTATGTTCTTGCCCCATGATTGAAGGAAGGCATCTTTTGCCATTGCCCTTGGATCCGGTTTCCAACTGAAGTAAACTGGAACTTGGAAATTTAATCTGCTCGCAAAGAGATCTATCCGTATTGGACCCCAAATATCCTGTATCAAAGAGAGCACTTCTGGATGCAATTTCCAATCGCTGGAATCCCTCAGAAATCGAGAGTTCCAGTCTGCTCTTACATTTTAAACCCCTGGAATGAATTGTGCTCTTAGAACTATTTTCTATTCCCAACAAAAATACCAAATTTGTTTAGCTAAATCTGAGAGTATCTTGGATTTCGCACCTCCCAATCTGTTTATATATGATACTGCAGAGAAGCTGTCTAAGTGATTTAATGTGTTTAAATTCTTTAGAACCTTCTTGAAGCTCATAACGGCATTCAGGGCCGCCAACATCTCCAGGCAATTTATATGGAGTGACGGTTCCTCTAGGGACCGTCTTTCCACCGTCTCTGTATTCCCTATCCGGGCTCCCCATCCTCTGTTGCTCGCATCTGACTCTACTACGAAGTCTGGGACATTCCCGAAAATGGCTCTGCCATTCCATGCCTTGAGGTTTTTTAGCCACCAGGTTAAGTCTTCCCGTGCGTCCGGTGATAGGGTTATTGAGTCTCCGTACCATAGTCCTTTCCTTAAACCTAGGGCTTTTAGCCTCTGTAACCCTCTATAGTGTAATGGGCCCGGGGATATGGCCTGAATGGAGGAAGAAAGGAGTCCTAGAACCCTTGCCAGATCCCTGAGTAGGACTGAGACCTTGGATAAGACCATCCTGACGTCTTTCTCTATCTTTACCACCTTCTTGTGAGGTAAAATTAGTAGGGATAGAGTGGAGTCCACTTGGAAGCCCAGGAAGTCTATTCTTTGAGTGGATGTCAAGACTGACTTCTCTATATTTATAATGAAACCCAGGTTTTCTAAGAGTTCCATTGTCATTAGTGTTTCTGAGCTTCTAGTCTGTCTTGAGACCGCATGAGGATGTCGTCTAGGTATATGATTAAACGCACTTCTCTTTCCCTGAGGTAAGTTACTACTGGACGGAGTACTTTTGTGAAATAACCACAGGGCCGAGGACAGGCCGAAGGGGAGGCAAAGAAATTGATAGAGCACTCCCCTCCATGTGAAGCAGAGATAATTTTGGCTGTCCTCGTCCATGGGAATCGTAAAGTAGGTGTCCTTGAGGTCTAGTTTTACTAACCAATCCTTGGCCTGAAGTATATCTCTCAAGAGGTGTATACCCTCCATTTTGAAATGTCTGTAGACTAAAAATGTGTTTTGGTCTCTCAGGTTTATGACTGGCTGCCAGCCTTTGTCTTTCTTTTTTACTAGAAAGATTGTACTTACAAAGCATTGTTTCTTTCCCTGGCTTTTCATTACTCTCAAAGCTCCTTTGTCTAGCATCTGTCTCACTTATACTTCTATAAGGGTCATCTTTTCTGACTCTAGGATTAATTCCTTGGGTTCTCTTAATTGGAATGGGGTCTCCCAAAATTCTATTTTGAATCCTGCAACTGTTTCCAAAACCCAAGGGTCCTTAGTTATGTTTTTCCAGTTTTGCGCAAACTGTCTTAATCTTCCCCCTACCATTAAGGTTGAAGAAGAAATGTTGCTCACCTTGAAATCCTTAGGTTGAAGGTCTGGATCTTCCCTCACGGTTTCTTGGGGTTCTCCCCTTTCAGGATAGAAACTTGTGTTCTGTCGGTAACCTCTCACATAGCTCGTGGGGTTTCGGTGTTCTTGAGGGTAGAATTGGGAACTAAAGGTTCCACTGCTGGCAGCCAGTCCCCTCCTGTCAGCCTTCCAAAAAGGGAGCGTGAGCCAAAAACTCTGCGCATATTGGATTGTGCTTTACTGAAGGCTGTGAAAGTGGACACGTATTTGCCCAGAGTCTTAATAAAGTTATCTCCGAATAGGAGACCTTTAGTGTCGCCCTTTTCTTCCTTGGAAGATAAATCGGCCAACTTGGGATTCATTCTCATCAGCACAGCTTTCCGCCTCTCCCCAGTTAGGATGGCGTTGGCATTACCTAAAAGGAACAATGCCCTTTGTGCCCATCCCCTGAGGAGTTCTATTTTAACGGGGACGTTCTTCCTCCTGGTGTCTTCCGCCATATCCAGTATACGTGTGAGTGGGCCAAGGACATTGAGGAGTTTGTCTTGAGATTGCTTAAGGCATTTCTCACTACCTTTTCTAGGATCTTTCCCGAACTTAAATAGAAAGGTATTTAGATCGGGATCTAGGTTAGGAGTGTTACATATTTTGTCCCCCGTGGAGGGTCTTGGGCATTCATTTCTAAGAAAATTGCGTTTATCTTTATCTAGGCATTTTCTAACCCAATGGCTTGAATATTTGGAGACGTTCTAAGGGGTACCACACAGAACTGTGGGGGTGTTTAATTGTGGTGGGATTGAACATTTCGGCCCGAAGGGGTCCTTGAGCTCTTGACAGGTAGAGGGTTGGTCCGAGACCACCTCTGTATCATTCAGTAATTCAAACTTATCTTGTGGATCAAAGATTAACTCATCTATGTCCAAGTCGTAGGTAGTATTGTCTCCGGAAGAGTTGAAGTTATCTGTAGGATCTACTGTACCAATAAGGTCACTCATTCTGGTCATGCTGCTGAGGGCAACTCTTCTTTGTGCACCGTTTAAGTGGCCATCCTCTCTTGTGCTGCTACGAGCACCATTGTCTATTGCAGCGCGGGGGCTGCCAGTGCCATAGGCGTGATGAAATGCCTTCTCCATGTGTTTACTTTTTTGGGAAACTTTACCACCTTTTTGCTGTTTAGAGGTAGAGGCGAGCTCTTCATCAGAAAGAGAATAATAATTGTCTTATGAGGCGATCTCCTCTTTCTCTTTGAAATTGCGGCGTTCACCGCCTTTTTAACAGAGGATCTTAGTTCCTCTTGAAGGAATTTCCTAATGTTATCCCCCAAAAGCGCAGATTCTGTTTGGCTGTCACTCATTTCCATTGTAAAAGGGGGAAATGCTTATAAGGTTATTAAGTTATAAGGTAACAACCAGTTAGCTCTTTGTTTTATTAAATTATAAGGTAATAAACCAGTTAGCTCATTATTTGGTTATTTATCTTGGGCGGTTTCAAGATATGTAACTATCGATATTTCAATCTATAAATAAGATACAAATTCCTTAAAAGGAGCTCTCCTTCAATTTGGTGGTGTCAAAGAGTTGTGAACAAACTCTTCGCTTCGTCTATCGAGCGTTTTTCCCCGTCTTCTGACCACACCTGCAGCAGTGTAACCGTTACAGTTGTCAAGGTTACACCGCACGGGAAAGGACAAACAGGAAGGAAGGACTAGCTTTTGATGGAGCAGGGTAAATGTAAAAATTTTAACCTCCTAATATTTTCGTACAATATTAATAAACTTGTTCGTTTAAGTAAATAACCAACAATGTATGTAAAGGGTTAATGGTAACACGCAATTCAGTGTGCAAATTAATTGACTTATGATTGTTTACGTTTCTAACATAACATAATATTTGCGTACTAATTTAATAATAAAATGCATGATTTTGTGCTTTTAAATAAAACGTGTGGTTGCAAAATAAAGCGATGGTAAGTAAGAGACAGCTTTATATGTTGCTTCTGCTAGGTAATACCTAATTGGGGTACGTAGAAAGACGGGAGGGAAACGAAAGGGTTTATATTTCTTTGTTTTAATAACATTTTGTTTATCTTTGAAAATAGTGCGCTTAGGCCTGCCGAGCAGCAATATAAAATGGCCGCGAGTTACTAGAGTGCGCATGAGCGGATGAGACCATGTGATAGAGGAGAGAGGCTGTGGAAAAGGGATGATCACGTGCTGATGCCAAGAGGCTAAGATGAAAGTATGGTCAAGGCTGCTGTGACCCTTCTGAGCAGATGTGTGCCAAGATGATCAGCAAGAAGCGTGAGAAGCCTGGTTGAATCAATAGACGGAACTGTATTACACAAAATGTAACAGAAAAAGATACAATTTGGACTGATCGAAACGGATGAGCAAGTGCATGAACTGTGGGAAACGATGCTTGCATGGACATTCCACACGGAACTGGTTAAGACCAGGAAGTTTGATTAAAATGTATATGGACCTGAGTTTTTGACCAATGAGAATGAATCGCGCCATGTAAGAAGAAACATTTTATGCTGTAAGCTAGAATTAGGGTATAAGAAGACCTACTCTTGGTGGGAGGGGTTAGAATGCTGCGGATGCTGCGGAGATGCTGAAGAAGTTAGATGCTGTAGATGGGAGAAGTTGCGGTTGCTGATGCTGACGAGCTGATGCTGCTGCTGTTATTTTCCTTTTCCAGTTGAGTATAAAGATGCTGCTTTAGGAGAACTTTTATTTGATAGATTTTTATTAGAATTAGTAGGCTTTCCCCAGAGAGATAGATAGATTGATCTATAGAGTTCTTATTATGATAACCTCATTTTTCCGTCTAATAAAAGTGCCATGCAATTTCAAACTATTCTTATATTGATGATAAATGCAATGATCTGAATAATAAGATTAATCTCAATTTCCTGCATTCAAAAATTTATATAAACTTTATTATTCTTTAAACAAATGACTCTGTGATTTTCTTTAGCATAATGATTAATAATGAAATGGTAAAAGAGTTCATTGTGATTGAGCTGGTCTTAATCACCATCTACTGATTCCTACTAGTTGGTCCATCGACCAATGAGCGGAATACCTTAAAAGCAAATGAGAAATATTATGTCATTATAAAAGAGGTATCCCGTCTCCTTCCAGCGAATCGTTTTTCTCCTAGGTTCATTTCGGAGGAAAATCCAGGGAACAAATGAGTAAGTGAATATATATGCGGTGTTATGGGCCCCACCGTCATATGGATATAGTGTGTGTGTTAGAGAAATAATTGCACCTGGATGACCAAAGCATAATAGGAGAAATTATTTTTATCGTTAGCGCTGGATCAGATTTCTTGGTAGCAGAGTTATGGTTTCTATAGATTAGTTTGGTGATTATTGATTTATGATTATAGATTATTGATAAGTTTATGTCTAACACTTTTTGTTGAGTCGCGTTATGTTATATGTAAGTTTTCACGCTTCCGGGAAGTAGGAAGTGGAACACGTGTGGCAAGAGAAGTCGCATGGAATTTTACACTGTCTGAGTTCATTTTTGGTAATAACACAGGTTGTGTTATATTAGGGACATTTTGCGTATAAAAGGTGTGTAAGTGAAATAGTGATCGGTTTTCTTGTGAAACTCTGGCCTTAATTCTCAGGAGCAGTATAGTCTCCACATGTGTTTTATCCCCAGAGAAACGGGTTTACTGATTGCTTGAAAGAAGGGTAAGGTAGAGGGAAGTGCTACTTTATCGGCGAAACTGAAAATTCTGTGGTAGGATAGAGGTAAGCGCTGCCTACTGGAAAATACAGAATTCTTGTGTGAATGGTCAAAGCTATCTTTTCGGTTTAGCGAATCAGACAATGGAAATGTGGATAAAATGTTGTAACTAACAAGAATTGTTGAAAAAGAAATTGCCGATAAATTTTGTAAAGGAGGGGTCAAGAGTAAAAGTGACGTAGACAAGAGCCGCGCTGGGATTGGACAGTGCGATAGTCACATGAGAACAGGAGCAGGACTGACGTAGACAAAAGCCGCTGGGATTGGACAGTGCGCCGTAGACAGAAATCGCTGTGATTGGAGTGTTGGTGTGAGTCGCGCTAGTATTGGTTGAAATAACGCATAGGGAACAGTGTTGAATTGAGGATTGTTTAAGGAGAAAAAGATTGTGAATCATGTCGTACTATGAGTATGGAAAAGAGAAAACGTCTTGGATGTCGAAAGTTAAGAACTTCTTTAAGAAGGACAAAAAGGTAGTGACTAGAGAGGGACAAATAATTCCTCCGCCGAAATCACCAGCTTCACATATGATGCTGAAATATGGATATCATACATGCATATGGTTAGAAAATTGGACAAAATACACAAAGAATGATGGAGCATTGGCTTTTCCTGAGAATGGTTCATTTAATGTAGCTGTACTACGGAACTTGAGAGAAAAAATGGTAATGTTAGAACCTAGACCTAGACCGACACAGTTTGAAGCTTTAACGGAATGGGAAGATGAGATGTATGAGCGAGAGAGATCCAGAGGATTAAAGAATCATGAGTTTATGCCTGGAAGGTTGTGGGGAATAAATCATGAGGACAGAGTAAAGCGTTGGAGATACGCTAACATGGCAGGAGGTTTGTTTCCAGCTTTTGCGGTTGAGGAAGAAGCAAAGAGAAAGTGTACAGAGAAAAAGAATCATGTAGTGGTAGAAAAGTATGTGTATGGTGGTAGTGAAACAGATGACGAATTGCTGGAAGATATTTTAAACAGAAACCCACCTCCATACCAACAGACTTCTGTGGTGGTGACACCTAATGCACCGCCAATGGAAACTGGGAGGAATAAAAACCCGAACGAAGAAATGAAATAAATAGGTCACAAGAAACATTTAAAACTTCACAAAATGAAGAGACAGAAAGTGACAATGCAATTGAATTAGCAAAAACGACAAAAGAATTGACTGAGAAAATAAGAGAATTGACAAAGAATATGGAAGATGTAACTGTACCAGTAACGATAGGTCCAGTAATGCCAATTTTTGAGAATCAGAAAATAAATGAATATTCTTTAGTGATTCCCATGAATTCACATTTGCAAAGAAAAAGAGAAGGGATGGAATTGAATAATGAAGGTGCACACAATTTGGCTAGTACGTGTAGACCAAGCCCACCTACAAATTTGACGATAAATGAGAATGAGATTAGGAGAATGCCTATGGTGACAGAGTCTGCATCAGGAACACCAGAAAGAAGCAGTGATTGGATAGAATTAAATAGTACGCCTGTAGGTCCGACTCCAGAAGAGTTAAATGAATGGATGAAAGCGCTAAAAGCAAAAGAACCAGAAGAAAAACCATTAGATGTAATTAGGTTGAAAATAGACATGGAAGAGTTGATTTTGGGAACAATTGGAACAGAAAAACTAAAAAATTATCAGGATGACGAGATTATGTTTTTGTGCAAGAGTCTTACTTGGAGAGCTAGAAATTTACATGACAAATTGGAAGAGATTGCAAGTGAACTAGGAGTAGAATTTGTGAAAGTAAGGACGTTGCAGAAACCGTACAGAGTAGATTTTTGTGAGAAAGACATAGAGAATTTGAACACATCAGGAAGACTGACCCAAATAAAAGAGCTGATTGTTTTATTGAGAAAATGGGGTGATGTGGATAGATGGAGAAATAGATGGACAAAGAGGAATGAGAAAACAACAGATAAAGCATCTTTGGCTTTTGCAGTGACAGATAGGGAACCAGTTGCTAGGGAATACCCGATGAGAGAAACACCAGGTGGTAGTTATGTGCATGTTCCATGGACCAGACAGGATATACTGTCATTTACAAATGACTTCCCAAAATGGAGAGAGAAACCAGTAGAATGGTACAGACAAGTGGAGAGATTTGTTAAGGTGTCAAAAGTGCTGTGGATAGATCTAGATGGATTGTTTGATATAGTAGTGCCTGCTGATTTGTGGACAGAATGTAAGATTACCATTGATTGGCCAACTGTAGAATATCCAAGGGATGCTAAAACAGGAGCGCCAGGTCCAGAAGTGATGAGGAAGTATGATCAAGTAGTTACCTTTTTGAAGAATAAAATTCCACCAAAAGAAACAGATTGGGTAAAAATAGACAGAACAACACAGGAAAGCAAAGAATCAGTGCACGCCTACTATGAGAGATTGTTGTTGGTTTTCAAACAGTATAGTGGTTATGAGACACTAAGTGAGAAGGACATGAGTCATTTTGTATATAGGTTTGTGTATGGATTAACACCAGAGATAAGTGAAAGGATTAAGCAGCACTTGATAGGATGGCAGAATAGCACAGTGGATGAAGTTTTGAGATATGCTAAGTATTGCAGTGATGAAATTGAGAGTAAACAGCGTAAATTAAAAGAAAAAGCCATGTGGGCACAGGTAAAAGTTGCAGAGAAGCAAGAAGCTCAATTGAATAATACTAGCAGTGAAACAGGACAGTTTAAATCCCGACCTAATATAGGTAAAGGAAAATGACAAATGAGCATAGATGAGGCAGAGAAAAAGTGGCCATGCCACAACTGCGGAAAGCTAGGACATTGGAGAAACGAGTGTAAATTTCCTCCAAAACCTAATGTGGAAAATCAATCATTAAATTCACAGGTGCAGAGTGAGTTAGTTACTCAACAAGGTCAGGTGCCACAACCACCACTTCCCAAGAGTGTTAACCAACAGAAATACAGTGCAGAAACAGGATTCTACGGAGGAGAACAGGTAAAACAGTTGTCGTGTGCAGCTGAAATTTCTCAATATTGGTTACGACAGAATGAGGATGAAACGGATGAAAGTTCATGACGGTGCCTAAGAGAGAGGGAAGAGTGCGTGCTTGGCGCAACTCTAGAGGTAGATCAGTCTGGTCCATTTGTGGATGGAGAAGTGAATGGTGCAAATGTAACATTCCTTGTTGACACTGGAGCTATCCGTTCTACTGTTAGGTCAGTGGAAATTCCAAATCTTCCTCTCTCAGGTGAACATATCCAAGTGGTTGGAGTTTCCAATCAGCAAATTGAAACGCCTCTTACTAGATTAGTAAAGGTAAGAATTGGTCCATTTAGTGAAATGCACTGATTTGTGGTGTGTGATTGTAGTCCCGTGAACCTTTTAGGACGCGATTTATTGTGCAAAATGAACTGCACAATTTATTGTACTCCAGACGGAATTGCATTTCAGACCCCAGATGAGGATGTGCTGTATAAAATGACAATGGTGAATTTAGAACCAGAAGTAAATGGTTTGTTTCCTGTATTTGATGCAGAGAAAATCCCAATTGAGTTGAAAAGGACAGTGAAAGAAGAAGTGTGGGACTTGACAGGAGAAGATGTAGGATTAATGAAAGGAGTAGATCCCGTTAAAATAACAGTAAAAGAAGGAACGAGTTACCCAAATACGCCCCAGTATAAATTGACTCCAGAAATAATTGAAGGAATAACGCCAGTAATAAATAAAATGATTGAACAAGGGATTTTAAAAGAAATCATGAGCAGTCCATGTAATTCGCCAATAATGGGACTGAAAAAGCCAAACGGAACATATAGAATCGTACAGGATTTAAGAAAGGTAAACAAAATTGTTGTACCTTGTTGCCCAATAGTACCGAACCCTGCTGTGATTCTATACCAGATTCCACGTGAAGCAGAATGGTACACAGTAATTGATTTATGTCATGCATTTTTCTCTATTCCATTGCATCCAGATAGCCAGCCAATATTTGCGTTTAGGTTTGGAGAGCGTATTTTGGCATGGTGCCGAATTCCTCAAGGGTACACAGAAAGTCCCTCAATCTTTAATCAGATCCTAAAGAAATCTTTGGAAGATTTAAGAATGCCTGAAAAGTCAGTAATGGTTCAGTATATTGATGACCTACTGGTGGCATCAAAAACGAAAGATGCATGTGTCAATGATATAATTGCTTTGGTGAATCATTTAGCAAAAAGAGGACATAAAGTGTCCCCTTCAAAATTGCAGTTTTGTCAACAAGAAGTCCAGTATTTAGGGCATAAAATTGAGAAAGGAGTGCGAAAGGTAACGACAGAAAGAATAAAAATGATTCAAGGAATGAGAGCTCCAATGACACAAAGAGAAGTAAGAATGTTTTTGGGAATGGTTGGATATTGTCGACAATGGATAAGCGGTTTTTCACTAATTGCTAAACCATTGCAGAAACTGACAAAGAAGGATGTTAAAGATCCTTTTGAAATGAATGATGAAGAAATGAAAGCATTCAGAGAGCTGAAAAAGAAATTGTGTGAGGCTCCAGCATTGGGAATGCCTGACTATGAGAAAGATTTTGAGCTGTATTGCAGTGAAAGAGATGGATGTGCATTTTCAGTTTTGGTGCAGAGACATGGAACTATGAAAAGACCAATTGCATATTTTTCAGCTGTTTTAGACCCTGTAGCGAAAGCGTTGCCTGGATGTTTGAAAGCAGTTGCTGCTACTTGTGTGAGTCTGGAACAGAGTGAAGGCATAGTGATGGGGTATCCATTGAGAGTGTATGTTCCCCATTCTGTGGAAATTCTTTTGACAAGAACGAAAACCCAATACATGACACATAGTCGGCTGACTAGGTATGAAAAGGTAATTTTGAGTGCAGATAATGTGACCATTGACAGATGTATGAATGTGAATCCTTCAACATCATTGCCAGATGAAGAGAATGTGATTGAAATGGATGAAGTAGATCACGATTGTCTGAATGTGCTCGAATACTGTACAAAACCAAGAGCTGACATCCGAGATGAGCCTTTGAAAGAATCAGATTATATTCTGTTTGTGGATGGCTCATGTTTGAGAACGAGTGATGGAGTTCTAAGTGCAGCATATGCAGTTTGCACAGTAGCAACTGTATTGGAAGCATCTTGTCTGAAAGGTGTACGGTCTGCCCAAGTTGCAGAATTAGTAGCTCTGATTCAAGCATGTAAGTTGGGAAGAAATGTACGGGTTACGATTGTGACAGATAGCCAGTACGGCTTTGGGGTCGTGCATGATTTTGGTCAGATTTGGTCACAAAGGGGTTTCTTGACGTCTGCAGGGACGCCCATCAGAAATGGAGATTTTGTGAAAAAGTTGCTTGAGGCGATACAGCTGCCTAAACAGATCGCTGTTGTGAAGTGCAATGCACATAAAAATGGGGAAGACTACATTACTGTTGGCAATAAATATGCTGACGAGATGGCACAGTACTGTGCAAAGAATGTGGTTTCTTTGAATAAATGTCGCGAAAGAGAGCATATTTCTTGTCCTTTGCTTTTTACTAACTCTATTGAAACATGGGATGAGGTGAGACAGTTACAAGAAGCTGCAGAGGATGAAGAAAAAGATACTTGGCTAAAAGCAGGATGTAGAAAACATGAAGAAACTGATGTTTGGGTTTACAGGGATGAGAGACCAGTTATGCCTGATAGCATGATTTCTGACATGGCACGGATGTACCATGGGCAAGCCCATATTGGGAGAGATTCAATGATCAGACTTTTTAGACAAACATGGTACAATCCAAAATTCAGAGCCATAGCTGAGAGTCTTTGTCAGAGATGTCTTATTTGTCAACAGTTAAATCCAGGAAGAAAGACAGTAGTGAGTCTAGGAAGAATAGGACGAGAAGGGGTCCTTTCACTAGAATGCAAATGGATTTTATTGAAATGCCACCTTGCAGCAGATTGAGGTATGTTCTAGTGGTCGTCTGTTTGTTTTCCCGTTGGGTAGAAGCATATCCAACAAGAAGGAATGATAGTATCACAGTAGCAAAACTTTTGCTGCGAGAATTCATTCCTAGGTATGGTTTTCCAGTCACGATTGAAACAGATAGAGGAACACATTTCCAAAACGAATTAGTTAAACTGATTTGTGAAGCACTTAGTATTAAACAGAAACTGCATTGTGCATACAGACCAGAGGCTTCTGGAATAGTAGAGCAAGTGAATGGAACAATCAAGAACAGGTTAGGAAAAATGTGTCAAGCTACAGGACTGAAATGGCCGGATGCTTTGCCATTGGTTCTGATGACAATCAGAAGTATTCCGGAAAGGAAAACTGGACTCAATCCACATGAAATAATCATGGGACGAGCAATGAGACAAGCACAAGTACCTGTCAACAAGCTACTGACTATAACTGATGATCTAGTGCTGGATTATTGCAAAGGATTGGCTGATGTGGTGCGTTCTGTGTTTCATCAGGTTGGACCGGATGCGACCACTCTTGAAAGAAAACCAGCACACGACTTGAATCCAGGAGATTGGGTTCGAATAAAAGTCCACCGGAGAAGAAACTGTTTGGTTCCTCGCTGGGACGAACCACGACAAGTGATCCTAGTGACGACCACCGCAGTTAAGTGTGCAGGAGTGAAACATTGGGTACATGCCAGCCACACCATCAGAGTTCCAGAACCTAAAGATCGACATGTGAGTCGGCATCTGGAAATATCAGATAACAGTTCAGCATCAGAAAGAGAAGAGGAGATAAACAGGGTGCCAGAACCTGAAGATCGACCTGTAAGTCGACATCTGGAAGACCCAACTACAAGTGCAACGATAGAAGAAGAAGAGGAAATAGAAGAAATAGCTGAAGTTCCAGAATTTGAAGATCGACCTGTAAGTCGACATCTGGAAATATCTGACACCAGTTCAGAATCTGATACAGAACATTCGGAAGGTGAAGAAATTCTAAAAAGAAAGTGGAATTTTGAAAGCATAAGAGAAGAAACTGAGCCAGAAGATAGTGACAGTGAACAACCAAGTACAAGTTGTGGTAAAATTCCTTCGAAGATAATATTAATAGATGAAGAAGGGAGAGTTTCAAACCAAAAGCTAGAAAAATCGGAAAAACCCCGAGGAGCAGTAGGGACAGATAGTCAAACACAAGAACAGGGAAATTTAGAAGCAGATAAAGAGACTGACACAAATTCGGAAGAACCTCGAGGAGGGACAGAAATAGGTGAACGAAGGAAGATAAGAAAAGAACCACAAGTAGATGAAAGTGAAATTATAAGCTTCAAAATAAGAGGAAATAACGAAAGAATTGAAACAGAGTCTGAAGAAAGTGGAGAAGAAAGAAATGAAAAACTAGAGACAAGAAAAAGAAATTGGAAAACAGAAAGAGAGGAAAAAGGAAGTGAAGCAAAAAGGCCAAGAAAAGGAGACAATTGGCACAACGAAGTAAGAAAATTAAGATACAGAATCATACGGTTGGATGGGAAAAGTGCTGAACAAGTGAATGAAATAACAAGTCAAAAAGAGCAAGAAAAACAAGGTGGAAAACACTTGCAGAAAACGAAAAGAATAAAGAAAGCAAATCAAAAGTATAGATCGCCTGAATGGTTGTATCGTGCTTTGACTAGTCACAAAGAAGAATTGAACACTCACGAAAACCCAGAACAAAGAAACCTGATGGGAGAAAGTGAAGTGCAACA
This sequence comes from Calotriton arnoldi, assembly GCA_963921515.1. NCBI lineage: Eukaryota > Metazoa > Chordata > Amphibia > Caudata > Salamandridae > Calotriton > Calotriton arnoldi. The sequence goes on from CAWUFW010000282.1 coordinate 3,874,334, forward strand.
AACCTGAAGCAACAAACCTGAAGAAGTTTAGATAGTTTACCGGATTTGACAAAATACTGAACTGACGAATTTACCGGATGTGACAAAGAAAGAATTCTGAGAAAGAATTAAAAGAAAGTACTAAGCAAAGACAAAACATTGGAAGTACAGGGTGGCAAGCAAGTCATTTCTGAGGTGTAGTGACACAATTTTCTAGAAAACAAGTAAATAAGGTTAGAAGACAAAATGGAGAATAATAGAGATAGAAAGTGTAGATGTGAGTTTTTAAGTAGATGGTGCAAGATGTGCTGTTTTTGTACAGGTTTATTAATAACAGTATGGGTGGTTTTAGCAATAACTATTCCAATTAGTTTAGCTGTAGTAGAAAAGTCTAATAACACTGAGAAAGAAAAAGGAGCTAACACTCAAGAGCCAGTTATTTTAAAGAGTAGTGCAGAATTACATAAGGACAAATCAATAACAGATTTTTCTAAAAATGTTTTTACTAAATTATTATATGAGTATGTAGAAACAATGGATGGAAGAGATTGCTATGTTTGTATGCAGTTGCCTGCATCTGTAGCAGAGGGTGTGACTTATCATCACCTCCCTTTGACGTATGGAATAACATGTAGGGGCCGATTCCGATCTCGGTCGGAGGCGCACCCAATACCATTCGGTCGGGAAAAAAGCCATGCGAAAGCCTGTTTCCCGACCGATCCGTACAGCACACCGAACGAGTAAGTATGATGCGCACAACAGCACAGAATCCGGCCGAGCCGTACTCACCCAAACCAGGTCCTGTTCCCCGACCGAGGCGAATCCGGAAACGCCGAATCGAGTCGCATGGAAGGAAAAATGCAGCTCTGTCCGGCCGAACGAGTACGATGCACTTTCCGTACGCGCCGAACCCGTCGCTACGCACGGCACGTCAAAGCATCCGGGAGAGGCGCACAAAAGCTCCGATTCGCGCCACAACACGATCCACGGCTACGAGACGAACACGCCAGCGACGAGGACGAGGCGAAGCTACGAGGACGACGCGACGCGACGAGGACGACGCGAAGCAACGAGAAGGACGAACGACACGAACCAACCATGAATCCCTTCGTCCCGATCATACCAATATTCTACATTTACTACCGGAACAGGCACGGACGCGTACGGCGCAGAAGGTAAGCCAGACACCAACCACAAAACACATACAACACGTACACAACACATCACACACACACAGAGGGATGCAGAATATACTTACACCAGCAACAGCAGCACCATAGGGGCGGGATGCCCATCACCAATGCCACATATGCACACAGGGGCCTGAATGCGCACCACCACCCCTACCCAGGGGGGCAGGATGCCTACCACCTACCACCCTCAGCCAGGGGGGCTGGATGCCTACCACCACCCTTAGCCAGGGGGCTGGATGCCTACCACTACTACCACCCTCACCCAGGGGGGCTGGATGCCTACCACTACTACCACCCTCACCCAGGGGGCTGGATGCCTACCACTACTACCACCCTTAGCCAGGGGGCTGGATGCCTACCACTACTACCACCCTCACCCAGGGGGCAGGATGCCTACCACTACTACCACCCTTAGCCAGGGGGAGCTGGATGCCTACCACTACTAGCACCCTTAGCCAGGGGGCTGGATGCCTACCACTACTACCACCCTCACCCAGGGGGGCTGGATGCCTACCACTACTACCACCCTCAGCCAGGGGGGCTGGATGCCTACCACTACTACCACCCTCACCCAGGGGGCTGGATGCCTCACCACCACCCTTAGCCAGGGGGGCTGGATGCCTACCACTACTACCACCCTCACCCAGGGGGGCTGGATGCCTACCACTACTACCACCCTCACCCAGGGGGGCTGGATGCCTACCACTACTACCACCCTTAGCCAGGGGGCAGGATGCCTACCACTACTACCACCCTCACCCAGGGGGGCTGGATGCCTACCACTACTACCACCCTTAGCCAGGGGGGCTGGATGCCTACCACTACTACCACCCTCACCCAGGGGGGCTGGATGCCTACCACTACTACCACCCTCAGCCAGGGGGGCTGGATGCCTACCACCACCCTTAGCCAGGGGGGCTGGATGCCTACCACTCACCCTTCAGCCAGGGGGGCTGGATGCCTACCACTACTACCACCCTCAGCCAGGGGGCTGGATGCCTACCACCACCCTTAGCCAGGGGGGCTGGATGCCTACCACTACTACCACCCTCACCCAGGGGGCTGGATGCCTCACCACCACCCTTAGCCAGGGGGGCTGGATGCCTACCACCACCCTTAGTCAGGGGGGCTGGATGCCTACCACTACTACCACCCTCACCCAGGGGGGCAGGATGCCTACCACTACTACCACCCTTAGCCAGGGGGCTGGATGCCTACCACTACTACCACCCTAGCCAGGGGGCAGGATGCCTACCACCACCCCTAGCCAGGGGGCTGGATGCCTACCACTACTACCACCCTCAGCCTAGGGGGGCAGGATGCCTACCACTACTACCACCCTTAGCCAGGGGGGCAGGATGCCTACCACTACTACCACCCTCAGCCAGGGGGGCTGGATGCCTACCACTACTACCACCCTCACCCAGGGGGCTGGATGCCTACCACTACTACCACCCTTAGCCAGGGGGGCTGGATGCCTACCACTACTACCACCCTCAGCCAGGGGGCTGGATGCCTACCACTACTACCATCCTCACCCAGGGGGCTGGATGCCTACCACCACCCTTAGCCAGGGGGGCTGGATGCCTACCACTACTACCACCCTCACCCAGGGGGGCTGGATGCCTACCACTACTACCACCCTCAGCCAGGGGGGCAGGATGCCTACCACTACCACCCTTAGCCAGGGGGCAGGATGCCTACCACTACTACCACCCTCACCCAGGGGGGCTGGATGCCTACCACTACTACCAACCTCAGCCAGGGGGGCTGGATGCCTACCACCACCCTTAGCCAGGGGGGCTGGATGCCTTCCACTACTACCACCCTTACCCAGGGGGGCAGGATGCCTACCACTACTACCACCCTTAACCAGGGGGGCTGGATGCCTACCACTACTACCACCCTTAGCCAGGGGGCTGGATGCCTACCACTACTACCACCCTCACCCAGGGGGCTGGATGCCTACCACTACTACCACCCTTAGCCAGGGGGCTGGATGCCTACCACCACCCTTAGCCAGGGGGCTGGATGCCTACCACCACCCTTAGCCAGGGGGCTGGATGCCTACCACTACTACCACCCTCACCCAGGGGGGCTGGATGCCTACCACCACCCTTAGCCAGGGGGCTGGATGCCTACCACCCTCACCCAGGGGGGCTGGATGCCTACCACCACCCTTAGCCAGGGGGGCTGGATGCCTACCACTACTACCACCCTCACCCAGGGGGCTGGATGCCTACCACTACTACCACCCTTACCCAGGGGGCAGGATGCCTACCACTACTACCACCCTTAGCCAGGGGGCTGGATGCCTACCACTACTACCACCCTTACCCAGGGGGGCAGGATGCCTACCACTACTACCACCCTTAGCCAGGGGGCTGGATGCCTACCACTACTACCACCCTCACCCAGGGGGCTGGATGCCTACCACCACCCTTAGCCAGGGGGCTGGATGCCTACCACTACTACCACCCTTACCCAGGGGGGCAGGATGCCTACCACTACTACCACCCTTAGCCAGGGGGCTGGATGCCTACCACCACCCTTAGTCAGGGGGGCTGGATGCCTACCACTACTACCACCCTTACCCAGGGGGCAGGATGCCTACCACTACTACCACCCTTAGCCAGGGGGCAGGATGCCTACCACTACTACCACCCTCACCCAGGGGGCTGGATGCCTACCATTACTACCACCCTTAGCCAGGGGCTGGATGCCTCACCACCACCCTTAGCCAGGGGGCTGGATGCCTACCACCACCCTTAGCCAGGGGGCTGGATGCCTACCACTACTACCACCCTCACCCAGGGGGCTGGATGCCTACCACCACCCTTAGCCAGGGGGCTGGATGCCTACCATCACTACCACCCTTAGCCAGGGGTGCTGGATGCCTACCACTACTACCACCCTCACCCAGGGGGCTGGATGCCTACCACCACCCTTAGCCAGGGGGCTGGATGCCTACCACTACTACCACCCTCACCCAGGGGGCTGGATGCCTACCACTACTACCACCCTTACCCAGGGGGGCAGGATGCCTACCACTACTACCACCCTTAGCCAGGGGGCTGGATGCCTACCACTACTACCACCCTTACCCAGGGGGGCAGGATGCCTACCACTACTACCACCCTTAGCCAGGGGGGGCAGGATGCCTACCACTACTACCACCCTCACCCAGGGGGGGCTGAATGCCTACCTCCACCCTTAGCCAGGGGGGCTGGATGCCTACCACTACTACCACCCTTACCCAGGGGGCATGATGCCTACCACTACTACCACCCTTACCCAGGGGGCAGGATGCCTACCACTACTACCACCCTTAGCCAGGGGGGCTGGATGCCTACCACCACCCTAAGCCAGGGGGCTGGATGCCTACCACTACTACCACCCTCACCCAGGGGGCTGGATGCCTACCACTACTACCACCCCCACTCATAGGATGGACAATGCATGACACAACCAGCACACCACAACCTAGGGAATGCAAGAAGAAGACATCCCCCAACACCATGACAAGCGTGTGTAGACTGTGTCAAATGCCTACAACACCGAACATGACTTTGAACATACAATGTGACCCCCTAGCACATGTGCCACACATATATGTGTGTGGCACCCACAATGCAAGCAGGCCATGACCATTGTGGCAATGGGGTCCAAACCCCCATCATCACAGTGACCAAAATGTAAGTGTGGGGTCCATAACTGAAGCACACTTTGAACATTGTGGCAATGGGGTCCAAACCCCCATCATCACAGTGACCAAAAGGTAAGTGTGGGGTCCATAGCTGAAGCACACTTTGAGCATTGTGGCAATGGGTTCCAAACCCCCATCATCACAGTGACCAAAATGTAAGTGTGGGGTCCATAGCTGAAGCACACTTTGAACATTGTGGCAATGGGGTCCAAACCCCCATCATCACAGTGACCAAAAGGTAAGTGTGGGGTCCATAGCTGAAGCACATTTTGAACATTGTGGCAATGGGGTCCAAACCCCCATCATCACAGTGACCAAAATGTAAGTGTGGGGTCCATAGCTGAAGCACATTTTGAACATTGTGGCAATGGGGTCCAAACCCCCATCATCACAGTGACCAAAATGTAAGTGTGGGGTCCATAGCTGAAGCACATTTTGAACATTGTGGCAATGGGGTCCAAACCCCATCATCACAGTGACCAAAATGTAAGTGTGGGGTCCATAGCTGAAGCACACTTTGAACATTGTGGCAATGGGGTCCAACCCCCATCATCACAGTGACCAAAAGGTAAGTGTGGGGTCCATAGCTGAAGCACATTTCGAACATTGTGGCAATGGGGTCCAAACCCCCATCATCACAGTGACCAAAAGGTAAGTGTTGACAAAGAAAGAGGTGCAACTGCCAAACTGCATGGATGATTCCTGGTCACAGAACAACAAACACATCAGTGGCAAAGTAGTGTATGTGTCCCATTGCAACATAAATTGGGGGAGCCAAATCCTGCAGTGCAAATAAGACATACCTTTGGCCATGTGCAGACAAACAACACCCATGGGGGCTGACACCGTCAACAATCATCAATGACAGAAGTGACCATCAGAATGCAGACCCACATATTTGCACCAATGGGCACACACATGCAGATACCCTGTGGAGACTGCAGATGTGAGGTGAACAGATACCATACCATGGCAGCAATGGGACACACAAACCATGATCATTGTGCTGACCGATGACCTAGGAGTCCCAGGGACAGCAGGGGAAACCCACTAAACTACTTACAGCCAATGGCACACCCAAGATATGCCAATGCAGTGGTGCAGATGCACAAACACAAACAGGCAGACCCACACTGCACATCATACACAACAGGTGGGGTGGGGGGGGTGCCAGTGTCCCCAGGCAACCACACAACACATGAGGAGACCTGAATACCAATCATACAGATGTGCATACAGTGCCACACAAAGGTAACTCATGGATCCAAATCCCCTATGCGGGCAAGCAGGCATTGTCAGATGAGAGGGAGCACAAATCACACATGTCACACAGGCACGTAGGGACAGCAACTGACACAGCAAGACACAGACACACCACAGCACCACCCCCAGGGCCCCCACAATGTGGTGACCCTGGGCTGCATTACAATCCCATTGTGATGACAAAGCTAAATGTGGTTCACACTGTGAACCACAGTCATGTGTCCTGAGCAACAAACTACCATCACACCTACACAAGCACAAATCAAACAGCATGGCCAGTAAGCCAAGGCCAACATGGAGGCAGGGGCCTAGCCGGGCAACAACTCTCATCTGCACACACTCAACACCACACCCCTCGACCTCCAACAATGTGCAGCAGTGAAGCACACATGCACTGGTGACATTGCACATGCACCCATGACTATTCCAGGGTGGTGGGTGGGAACCAAGGTGCAGAAACACATCACACATGGAGACTCAACAAGACTCCTGAATGTCTGACACACTGCACAGTACGCTGTACATGGACATGACGGCAATACCACACCAACCAATGGGATCCCAGCCACAGTCACACACCAATGAAGAAGCCAAGGTCACCCACAAAGAACACACATAGACAACAACCAACATTGCAGCCCGGACCCTGAGGAGTGCCAGCAGTCACACACACAACGTGTCACAATCACTGAAAGATAACACAAACTGGAAATCACATGACAGGGGCAAACAACAAGTGCCAAGGGGAAACCTGACTGTGACCCATCTGCGTCTGCACACAAAACTCAGCCCTGACAGCAAACACACCTATGGGTGACACCCTGATGACCAGTAATGTGCCATGCACCCACATCACAGAGAACCCAGGGAGAAGACTTTGGGGGAACATAGGTCAACTCAGCTAGCATCACAAACAGGTACAACACTAGGGATCACAGCATGCACAGCTAAACGGAAGTGAACACACAGACATGCACATACAACACACACCTTGGGCGCAGGCAATGTCACAGGAGTACACACTGCCATGAGGGGACTCCACTCCTGTGTGAGGAAAGCTGTGCCATATGTTGCCTCAGTAGGGCCCCATCATGTCAGCTGAGCACTTGGTCACACAATCAACAATTAGCACCAAATGAGGGCTCCCGTAACATCAGCCTGGTCATGGAAGTGCCAACGGAATCATCAGCACAGATCCAACACACTTGTATAGCAATGTTGCACTGACAACACAGATGAGTCCTTCCCCATTGATGCCCAAACCTGCATGTCCACTGGAGATGGCCACACGGTCAGGGAAGTAGACGAATTGAACAATGGCAGGCACAACAGATGTGCAGGGGTGGAAGCCACAGATGTGAAATAGCCAATCTAAGTAGGAAATCCCATTGCCAAATACTGAACACATGACACCCTCAGATGCTGCTATGGATGACATGGATACACCACAGGATAGGACACATTCCCCTGGACCACATGGGTTCCTGCACAGTAACACTTCATTATCATGAGACCAAATATCACCATCACTGCAGCAAGGGCATGGTTAGCATCATCAACATCATGTACATCAGAAGCAAAAGCACTAGAGAACAGAAAGTTGCTTTATTCAGCATATGTGGCATTAAAAGTAGAAGTCCGGTAGGAACATAAACAAAGGCCAATGGCCAGTCCATCAACAAAGTCACAAGTGGGTGACAGTGGCAGATGCCACCCTACACATGCCTGCACAAAACCAGGGACAATCCACTAGGAGGGGCAACCGGGGGGTAGGCCAAGCACCGCAGGGACAGGATCAGGGCTCACCAGGAGGAAGCAGGGAAGGGGTGGTGGGTGCTGGAGAGCCACTGACAACTGCAGTGGAGGTGTCTGACATGGTGTGTGCCGGCACAACTGGGGGGCATGGCTCAGATGTTGTGGGTGCCGGCACGACTGCAGTGGACCCTGCAGATGGAGTGGACAGGTCCCCCACTGCAGTGCCCAAGTCAGACAGGGTGGTAGTGGACTCCACTGCAGTGCCTACCACCAGGGGAGGAGAATGGGGAACAGGCAAGGTGGGCTGGACAGAGGGGAGGACACCCTCACCACATCAGTGGCACAGACAAGCGCAGCGGGGGTGTGGTGCCGGGAGAGCAAGTGGCAGGGGAGAAGGCCGGAGCCTCTTGGGGATGGTATATCTGTGGGTGGGGGAACCTGGGGCAGGGTGTGGTGGGGGCACCTGTGGAGTGGGGGCCTGAGGGATGGAGGAAGGAGACCTGGTGCTTGAGCTGCAGGGCGGCGGCGGGGTCTTGCTCTTACCACTCCGGGGGGACTTGCGGGTGGGGGCCTCAGTCTGTCTGCGCCTGGGGAGGGGTGTCCGGGGGCAAGGGGCACTCTGCTCCGTGTTGGGGGGCTTCCTCTTCCCCCTGGATGCTGGAGCAGCTGGATCGGAGGGGAAGAGGCCGAGGTCACTGAGGAAGAGGCGCTGGGTCTTTGGGGTTGCAGGTGAGGCAAGGGAGGGTGCTTTGGAGGGAGAGGCAACTGAGGACTGCGCAGTGCCCGTGGATGCGTATTTGTGTACCAGGGCCCCATCCCCTGTGAGTCTGGTTTCAGTCCCCTGACTGTGCGTGCGTGTGCGTTTTGTTTGTTGCGTGTGTGTCTGTGTGTTGGACGTGTGTGTGCTGGTGTGTGCCTGTGCCGGTGTGTGTGTGCTTGGGACGGGTAAGGTGCTGGGGAGTGTGGATGGAGCAGAGGCAGGAGGGGTGAGGGACTGTCTGAGGAGGGACACTGCTGCCGTCAGGGAGGAGTCCATGGACCTATTGCCCCTCTGTAGGTCAGACATGCCCGATGAGATGCCCTCCATGAACGACACCAGCTGAGTCAACAGTGCGGTGTGTGCATGGAAGACACTCAGCATGGCTGTCTGCCCTACATGGAGCTGGCGAAGGAGGTACACAGACTCCTCACTCAGGGCAGCAGGGGACACAGGGGCAGGGGGTGCGGTGCCTGGCCCAAAGGAGACACGCTCCCGAACATGGGAGCCTCCACGGACCTGGGGAATGGGAGCCGATGGGAGGGCGGTGGTGATGCTGGTGGTGGCGGGGACAGCAACACTAGCTGGGGTGTGGTGGCTGCTGACACCCGCCTCCACAAGGGAGTCATCCTCCGAGTTGCTCTGGTCCTCACCTGAGGTGGATGGTGCTGAGGACTCCTCGGTGTGGCTCCCCTCGCCCTCCGTGCCACTGGGTCCCTCCGACCACTCCTCGGCTGCTGACCCAGTCTGGCTCTCTGGCTCCTCCTGGTCCGTAGAGCTGTCCCCTTCCGTGGCCGTGGATGTATCTGCAAACAATGGGGAAACAGACAGACATCAGTCACCTGCACCAAACGCACACACCACTGTGAGCACAGCACATTACAGAGCAAGCCCTGGCATCATTAGTTGTACATTGCTAAAAGTGCCCTAACTGAACAGGAGAAGCCAATTGTCAGTCTGATGCTAAGCATGGCACTCACATCCCACATGGCCTTGCACCCATCTGTCTGGTGTCTGTTGGATTGCAACACCCCAGTGTGGACACATGCACCAAGTACACAGTAGTTGGACAGTGCAGAGGACACGGTGTGGCATGTGGACATGCACACATCACAGCTCTTGCCACTGAGTCAGTACAGGTTTCCGGATGAAAGGGATGCCCAGAGTCAAATAGGAAATGCATGTGATGCATACCAGCGACAGACACCATGATGCACCCATGTCCTGATAGCCATCGCCACAATGGTGTGCATGTAGCACATGTCACTCCCCTGCAGGACCACCAATAAGTTGACACATGCCATGGCAGAGGCATGACTGCTAAGTCATACATCACTGTCTCAGTGATGTATGACTTGGCAGCCAGACAACAACACTATGCACTGTGTCACAATAGTAGGTCATGGGGAATGCAAGTCCTGGAGCTGCACAAGTGCACATGTACATCCCCCACACAACACATCATCTTAACCCTCATCTGTCCAGGTCATACCTATTGGACATATGGGAGACCTGTGACACTACCCTCTGAACCTGAGCCCCTCACAATTTGCTGTGAATGGGGAACAGCTGCCTGAACTTCACATTCGCATACCCCAGTCTGCACGGGCAGCTGATCAAACACCTATGTGACACACAAGTATCGTCTCCTATGGTCACATCTCCAGGGGCATGCTGAGCCCCTACCAAGAAACACCCCAGCAGTCCTGGCAACTAATCCACAGCACACTGACACAGAGGCAGACACCTGAGGGGTCAAATCACTGTGCACAATGTGTCAGCTGATACACGGGAGTGGGAGTACAGAGTGCATTGCATGGCCTGGAGTAGGCATGACTGTCCTGCTCCACATGAATGAGGGATGTGCCCTGGACAGTGGATAGCTTGCTATGTATGTGTGACACACGTAATCTGCACACTCCTGGGGCCCAAACATTGTTCCCACCCCCTGCATGGGCGTGTGCCACATATCCCAGGCACATGTGGTGGCTCAGCTCAGCAAGTGGACCGCATATCAAAGCAACACGCAGATCACATGTCCGAACACAGGCGTTGTGTGAACAATGGACCCACCCATGCTGCCCACAACAGAGTTAGGGAAACAGATGCTGTCCCCCACCTTTAGTGAAGCAAACTGCAAGGACACAGTCCCAAGTGACACAATTCCCTGAATGTAAGGGCCACACCTGGGTATCAGATGAGCAGTGGGCAGTGCACAATAGAGGGACATGGCTCCTGGACAACATGACTGCTGCACTGTGGCAGTTGAACCAGGCCAGAGGAGGGCACAAAGCATGTAATACAGAGTTCACAGTGCAGTCTTTGACTCACTCCCTCCTTGCTGCTGTCTGGCCTTCAGCTGCCCATCCAGGTCTGGAAACACCACCGCCAGGATCTGGAGCATGTGGGGGGTCAGGGTCCGTGTTCCGCCCCTCCTGCGAGGAGGCGACAGCTTCAGCTGGACCCGTGCAATCCTCCGGGTCCAGCCCCGAAGGTCCTGCCACCTCTTCTGGCAGTTGCGGATCCGGCGCTTGTAGACCCCCACGGACCGGACGGCCCGGACGATGTCCTTCCAGATCTCCTGCTTCCGATGGGCATTAACCTGTCAGGATGACAAAGTGAAAAGGCCATTACTACACATGCAACATATCCGTGCATGACACAGTTGTATATACATGTCTCAATCACAGGGGCACATGATGTACACAGGCAGTGCAAAGCTGCCCATGGACAGTTTGCCAGACGTCACTACATGGTATCATTGCATGGGAAGTAAAACCTTGTTCAAATGCACTGTCACTGCACCATACCTGTCCAGTGCATGTCACTACACACTATGGGGGTGACAACTACTCAGTGAGCCTGCTAGCCAGTGGCGTGCAGACTTTCAGCCTTGCTAGTCAGACGAAATGCACATTCAGAAAGGCAGTGCACAGAACACTCACCTGCTCCCCTGGTGTCCCATACAGCTTGCTGTACTGTGGAAGTAGGCTGTCCAGCAGGGCCTGGTTCTCTTCAAGGCTGAAGGCTGGGGCTCTCTCCACAGTACGTGCCATTGCAGGGTCCAGAGGGGCAGAGACAGCAGCAGTGCAGTGGCAGATGTCGTCCTGGAGCATGTAGTGCAGGCAAGTGAGCTCTCAGGGGAACAGCCAGCAATATATATGTGCTGGAGAGGCAGATACTGTCCCTTGTGTCCAAAGTGATAGGTCCAAGTCGTTTGCATCTTCTGAATCTGGCCAATCCATGGAATAGCAGCACCAAAACACGCCCACAGCATCCTTCAAATCTTCAACTTCATGACATACATGATTTTGCAACATTGTTGTGGGTGACCAACTGATTTTCCAGCAACCGACTCGTTCGAAATTCGAAAACGCGTCCGTTGGCAGGCAAGCCCATTGTCAATGGGTGCGCACCGATCGGTCCATTGCGGTACAACGCGTACAGGGGTACAACGCGTACCCGCACACATTGAATGCAATGGGCCGGCCGGGGGCACCGATCGGTCCATTGCAGTACAACGCGTACAGGGGTACAACGCGTACCCGCACACATTGAATGCAATGGGCCGGCCGGGGGCACCGATCGGTCCATTGCAGTTCAACGCGTGCAGGGGTACAACGCGTGCCCGCACACATTGAATGCAATGGGCCGGCCGGGGCACCGATCGGTCCATTGCAGTTCAACGCGTACAGGGGTACAACGCTGCCCGCACACATTGAATGCAATGGGCCGGCCGGGGCACCGATCGGTCCATTGCAGTACAACGCGTACAGGGGTACAACGCGTGCCCGCACACATTGAATGCAATGGGCCGGCCGGGGGCACCGATCGGTCCATTGCAGTACAACGCGTACAGGGGTACAACGCGTACCCGCACACATTGAATGCAATGGGCCGGCCAGGGGCACCGATCGGTCCATTGCAGTACAACGCGTACAGGGGTACAACTCGTACCCGCACACATTGAATGCAATGGGCCGGCCGGGGGCACCGATCGGTCCATTGCAGTACAACGCGTACAGGGGTACAACGCGTACCCACACACATTGGATGCAATGGGCCGGCCGGGGGCACCGATCGGTCCATTGCAGTACAACGCGTACAGGGGTACAACGCGTACCCGCACACATTGAATGCAATGGGCCGGCCGGGGGCACCGATCGGTCCATTGCAGTTCAACGCGTACAGGGGTACAACGCGTACCCGCACACATTGAATGCAATGGGCCGGCCGGGGGCACCGATCGGTCCATTGCAGTTCAACGCATCACTGTACATGTGACTGGCATATGTCAGCATGCCTGTCTCAGATGGACATATGCCAGCCACAGATAGCTCCCAGGGAGTGAGGGGCACACCTACATCACGACAGCCTGTCCAAACTTTATCATAAGGCATGTAAGGCTGCATTTCCTATTGTGTGTATGTTGGTGTACATGTTGTCCTGTGGGTGTCACCTGTGGGCAGCCACCCCCAGGCTGTGCACGTGTTCATGGGGACAGGATCCTGGGTGTTACGTGTACATGACCACTGTGATGTGCAACTGTTCATATCTGTGCATGTGCCATGGTCACATTTCACGGTGGTGTATGTGTATGTCATGTCACATACCCCGTGAGTCCCATGTGGGACGGTATGTTTGAGCCAGGGTGTCCCAGTGGCACACTAGTGATGGTCCTCCACAGTCTTTGTGCATGTAGTGTTTACAATGTCTCTGATTTCATGTGCACAATGGGAGACAGTCTCCACATCCAGGTTGTGTGTGCATGGACTTTGATGTTGTGCGTGTGTGTGTCACAGACGTCCATGTCTGTCCTGCCGTGGCAAGTGGGGCCACTACCTGTGGGGGTCATGGTTGTTTTGCTGTGGTGTATACATGATACTCCATGTAATGCCAGTGTCCATGTGGCAATACAGGGTCCCTGGGAATGTACCTGTCGTTGAGCTGTGGTGCCTGGGGCACATCTGTCCTCACATGTCACTGTGGGGGGTTATTGTGACACGGCAGCAGGAGATGGGAACTGTGACACGGCCTCATGATATCCAATGGGCCAACCTGGGACTAATTGATGCCACCTGTTGGACCGTGTTGACAGATGTTGGCCATGTATGTACCATACATGTCCTTCCGGAACTGCACACTTCATGTAGTTGTGCCTCATAATGATGTATGTTGGGATATTGAGTGTGTTCAATGCCGCATATGTGGGGTGACTGACAATCTTGCTTACTTCTCCTCTGCACTGCAGAGGCTCCTGCTGTCCATCGACCATTCCCAGACCTGGCAACGATGGTGGAACGGGACAGCATCCGACGGTACCGCTTCACCAGGCAGCTGATTGAGGATTTGGCAGTGCAGTTGTCCCCACATTTGCAGCCTGGCCGGCCGTATCCTACAGCGCTGACCCCCAAGGTGAAGGTGATGGCAGCCCTACACTTCTTTGCCACCGGTTCCTTCCAACATACTGTGGCGACTGCTGGTGGGATGTCACAGACCATGTTGAGCCGTGTGCTCCGCGATGTTTTGGCGGCAGTGTTGCTATTCCTGAACCGGTACATCTATTTCCCTAGACTGCGTCGACTCACTGACGTGAAGAGTGACTTTTATGCCCTGGGGAGGATGCCGCATGTCATTGGCTCCATTGATGGGACACATGTGGCTTTGGTACCACCACAGGCCCAGGAGCAGGCCTACAGGAACCGCAAGCACTACCACTCGGTCAATGCACTGGTGGTGTGTCTTGCAGACATGAGCATCACACACGTGTGTGCCCGTTTCCCTGGTTCAGCACACGATGCCTTTGTGATGAGGAGTAGTCGCATCCCCAGGATGATGGCACAGATGCAGAACCAGCGTGCCTGGCTTGTCGGTGTGTACTGACTTTGTGCCATTGTGTGTGATCTGATCTGTAGTATTCCGCCCACTTTTCCAAGTCAGCTAATGTGCACTTGTCTGTCCGTAGGTGACTCGGGATACCCCAACATGCCGTGGTTGCTGACACCCCTCAGGAACCCTGTGACACCAGCCCAGATGCGCTACAATGAGGCACATGGTCGGACCAGGAGAGTGATTGAGCGGACATTTGGTCTCCTGAAGAGCCGCTTCCGCTGCCTGGACAAGACCGGAGGGTCCCTCCCATATGCCCCTGCGAAAGTGTGCAAGATTATCATCGTCTGCTGCATGCTCCACAACCTGGCAGTGCGGAAGGAGTTGCCTCTCATCCAGGATGACAATGACCAACATCCGCCACCTGTGGAGGATCCTGGCCTGGACCACGATGCCAGTGACGATGATGATGACGATGATGATGGTGATGTCCGCACACAGCTCAACACCAACTTCTTTAGCTGAATGTGAGTATCCTGAGGTGTCATGTCAATGATGTGAGTTGGCATGATGTGTAGGTGGTGCTCTGGTGCTGTTGGAGTGTGTCCATGGGCTACTTGACTGGATGTGTGTTGCGATGTGTGCTTACAGGTGGGCTGTACTCCCCAACAGTGTTGATATGCTAACTTGGTTCTGGGTGGGTATCTTGTAACATGTATTGTGCATGAGTTTTGCTGTTCTGTCCTGTACTCCATTGCTTTTGATTGTGTGTCATTTCTGTCCTTCACAGGGTACTTTCAGATTCGTTTGGTCAACTGTGTCCACCGACGACGTGATTGCACTTCCAGGCTGGTAGCTGTTGTGTCCCTACAGGTGATGTGCGCCACACCCATGGACTTCCTTCCGTCTACAGTTGTTGACTGTGTGCCCGCTGCCAGGTGGGATTACCTTGCATCTGTAGTGGTTACGACATGTTGCAACTGTGTAATAAACCTGTGCTTCACTTTGTGATGTGCGTTGTCTGTGGTCACACATTTGAGTGCCATTTGCTTACTGCACCTGTGGGCTACTTGACTACAACTGGGAATGGGTGTGGTGTCTGTGCATTGCACCGTCTTCCCTGGCAACATCAGTGTAGGCAATGAGTCAGATGGCCTAGGTGTGTATGTGTTGTGTAGCCCTGGTGGTGTGTCTCCCTCATATGTGTCACGTTGCCTTTACTCACATGCCTGTGTTGTCCTTGCTGTTGCAGTTCGCATACACAGTGTAATTTTGCAGTTCATCATCCCCATAACAGCACCCACGTTGGAATCATGACAGAGGCAAGTATGGTGTATTAGTGTGTTTATTGTGATACATTTGTGTGAATAGTGCATAGGATGGGTAGTGCTGTACATAAATCTTGCAATCCGAAGTTCCTAGGTGAATTGAAAGTCCTGGTAGACAGGATCCCCAGTATCGGGGCCACAGTTGTCTGACACATTGGTCCAACTTGTACTCCCCATGCAATGTGTGGGAGTAGTGTTGCCGTCAACAGGGTGAACAGTCTGTGCACAAAGGCGAACATCCAGAACAGGTTCAGGCTTCCTGGGAGTTGCGCTTGGCCATCGGCCTCTCACTTGCCCCTCCTCGGACGACCCCTCTTCTTGGGGGGGCCCCTCAAGTACAGGCTGCTGCGGTGCAGGGGACTCTCCGCCAGAGTCATCCTCCCTCCCTGTGGCAGTTGCAGTTTGTTCGGCACCAGATGTTGTTGGCACACAGGGAGGTGTGGACTGGTTGCTGTTCATCTGGCGGAGGCATTGTAAAATGTCCCTGTGCACCGCCGTCATCTCATGCAGTGCATCCCACTTGGACTCCACGCGGGACATGTGTGAGTCCACGTGGGACATGTGTGACTCCACGTGGGACATGTGGGAGTCCAAGCGGGCATGATGGGCAGCCTGCTGCTGTTTCATGTCTCTGAGGAGCCCCACTACCTGGCTGAGGTCTCCGATGCTGGACTGGTACGCATCAGCTATGCGTACCAGTTGTGGGTCATCATGCACACCACCAACGTCTGCAAGCAGCGACCTCTGTCTCCCACCCCTCCCACCACCCCTGCTGACATGTGCAGTGTGTGCAGTGGCACGCACAGATAACCCTGGTCCACCTTGGGGGTTGGTGGTGGTGGTGGTGTCCATGGCCCCAGGTTGGTCCAGGGTCCCTGTGCTGGTGTTGCTCCTTGTTCTGTCCATGTCGGCAGGGATGGTATTTGTGGTGACAGTCGTTGGAGGGGTGGGTGCAGGGGGTGCAGCTGGTGGTCCTGCTGGTGCTGCAGCTGGTGGTCCTGCTGGTGCTGCATGTTGACTTGCACCGGATGTGCCAGGTTGGTCTTCATCGTCCGAGGAGGACAGAGGCTGTACGACGCCAGTGAGCTCCGCATCCTCTTGGGACTGGGACTCCTCAGCGTCTGCTGCTGTGTCCCCATCATCACCTGTTTTTGGGAGACACAAACAATGTATGTTATGTTTCTGCAGGCATCAATGGTTGACACACATGACAGTTGTGACTGTGCCTCTGGGTGCGGGCCTGTACATTGCATTGTCCTAAGTCGTCACAGTCAGGGGTTGATATTGGTGTGGCACATTGTCCTGCATTATTTGGGCATTTCTATGTATTTTGTGGGGTGTGAACATGGTCTGCATTGGTTGTGTTTGGTTGACAGCCGGACCTCCTTCCCACCCACCCAGCCAGTCAGTTATCCCACCATGGAACGTGCTTGCGTTGCAGGGAGTGGAAGTTGTCTCTCAGGATGTCAGTCAGTGGTGTCCTGCTGTTTGTTGGTGCACAGTTGGCAGCAGGGCCTTGTGCTCCCCACAGCAGTAGCCAGTGTCAGCCATCTTGTGAGTCCTTCTCCACTCACTGTGATGTGAGCATGGTTCAGGGTGGTGTTGATGGGACAGTTGTGGGGGTGAGCTATGTCTGTGACTACGACTCCCATCATGCTATTGCCTCCACCCCCTTCCCAGCATGCCCATGCTTCCTTCCTTTTGACTCTGCTTCCCTGTGGGGTGGGCTGGCTGTGCTGACAGGATGGCTGGGAGTGTTGTCCTGGCAGTTGTTTGGCTAAAAGTCCCAAGAGTGGCCCTGTGCTTCACACAACATAACCCAGGGTGGTGGTTCTTTGTGGGATCTTGTGTTAGGATGGGGGGCATTGCATTCTACCAGGTGGGTTCTGTGGAGTTTGTGTTGGGGGGTGTGTGAGGGAGGTGCTTGTGACTATGGTTAGTGCTGCAAGTCCTCCTTCCCACCCACCCAGCTAGCCAGTTATCCCACCATGGAACGTGCTTGCATTGCAGGGAGTGGAAGTTGTCTCTCAGGATGTCAGTCAGTGGTGTCCTGCTGTTTGTTGGTGCACAGTTGCCAGCAGGGCCTTGTGCTCCCCACAGCAGTAGCCAGTGTCAGCCATCTTGTGAGTCCTTCTCCACTCCCTGTGATGTGAGCATGGTTCAGGGTGGTGTTGATGGGACAGTTGTGGGGGTGAGCTATGTCTGTGACTACGACTCCCATCATGCTATTGCCTCCACCCCACTTCCCAGCATTCCCATACTTACTTGCTTTTGTGGGGAGTTCAGTGTGTGTGGGTGTGAGAGCAATGGCAAGATGGCTGACAGTGGTGTCCTGCTGTTGGTTGGTGTGCAGTACCCAGCATGCCCTTGTGCTCCCCACGACACAGCAACAGTGTCAGACATCTTTGATGGGCCTTTCCACTCTCTGTGGGATGTGCATGCGTGAGTGTGAGATTGCTGGGCCATGTGGTGGGGGATGTAGAGCTGTGACTACGACTCCCATCATGCTATTGCCTCCACCCCCTTCCCAGCATGCCCATGCTTCCTTCCTTTTGACTCTGCTTCCCTGTCGGGTGGGCTGGCTGTGCTGACAGGATGGCTGGGAGTGTTGTCCTGGCAGTTGTTTGGCTAAAAGTCCCAAGAGTGGCCCTGTGCTTCACACAACATAACCCAGGGTGGTGGTTCTTTGTGGGATCTTGTGTTAGGATGGGGGGCATTGCATTCTACCAGGTGGGTTCTGTGGAGTTTGTGTTGGGGTGTGTGTGAGGGGAGGTGCTTGTGACTATGGTCAGTGCTGCAAGTCCTCCTTCCCACCCACCCAGCCAGCCAGTTATCCCACCATGGAACGTGCTTGCATTGCAGGGAGTGGAAGTTGTCTCTCAGGATGTCAGTCAGTGGTGTCCTGCTGTTTGTTGGTGCACAGTTGCCAGCAGGGCCTTGTGCTCCCCACAGCAGTAGCCAGTGTCAGCCATCTTGTGAGTCCTTCTCCACTCCCTGTGATGTGCGCATGGTTCATGGTGGTGTTGATGGGACAGTTGTGGGGGGCAATATGTGTGACTGCGACTCCCATGATGCTATTGGCTACACTGACTTGGCCAGCATACACAGAATTCCTTCCTTTGAGTGGTCTTCACTGTGTGTTGGTGTTGTTGTGGTGGCTACATGTCTGGATGTGTTTGTTAGTTCTATTTGTGCCACTGCCTAGCTGTAGTTGTAGTTGTGTTTGTACATGTGATGGCACAGTTGGATGTGACTTTTTTGATGGCATGTGTTGTGTTTATCTGACTGACATACACATTTTGGGATGATTCTGTTCTGGTTGCTGTGTAATTGCTATGAGTGCATGGTTTGACTCTCCCCTTGACAGTGATGTGTGTGTTTTTTTGGCAGTATATTGTGTACATTTGTTGTGTACTCACCAGGCTCTGGGATGTCCTCTAGTCCATATACGCTCACTGGCGGAAGGATGGCCCGCACCTTCTCCTCCCAGGGCCTGAGGTATATTGGCTTGGCAGGAGGGCCACTGCCGGTGTATTGGCTGTTGATGTAGTCTTTCTTGAGCAGGTCCCGTACCCTCCTGCGCACGTCATACCACCTGTTCTGGATGTCGCTCTTTGTGCGCCGACATGGTGATTGTGCGTTCACCCTGTTGATGATCCTCTCCCACATCTTGGTTTTCTGGGAGATGGGGGTCTGTTGGACCAGTGTGCCAAACAGCTGTGGCTCTACCCTGAGGATCTCGTCTACCATGACTTCCAATTCACAATCTAGGAACTTGGGATTCTTCTTGGGGGCATGGTGATGGGTGGTGATGGTGAGTGATGTGTGTGTTGGTGTGCAGGTGAGGGTGTGTGAGTGTGTGTTTTGCTGGGTGTATGTGAGGTAGGTATTTGTTGGTGTGCTGATGGTGTGTGGCTTGTGTGAGGGATGAGCTGTGGGTGTGTGGTTGCTTTCTCTTGGGTGCTGGCAGTGGAATGGCATTTGCAAAGGCTCATGGTTGTGATTAGTGTCCTTTATATGGGTGGAGTTGTGGGTGTGTCTTTGTTCTCTGTCCCCACCCCCCCCCCCAGTATTTATTGGCTTGGTAATTGCTTGTTTGGCCTTTTTTTGGGTGAATTTTCCTTTGTACTGTCTGTGTATGTTGGAAACGTTCTTGTGACCGAGTCGGACCCTGCATTTGTCTCGTACGGTCTTCTCCGTTTCGTTCACACTGTGTTTGTGCAGTTTTCTATGCTGCGTACGCGTCGGTCGCGGTGTTTTGTGTTGCTTCGGCTCGGTTTTGTATGCGTGTCGGTCGTACGGCTTGGCCACCGTCCGACTCGCTCGTGGTTTTCGCGCCTTGCATCGTACTTTGCGGTTTGGAGTTCGCGTGTACGTTTCGGTCGGATTTGTTCCGGGTGCGTGTCGGTCGGTTGGATTCGCGTGTTTTTCCGACCGGATTGCTGTTTTCCGTGCGGTTCGGTCGGTCGACTTGGGTTCGGTACGTGTCGGTCGGATTTTTCACGCCTTGCATCGTACTTGGCGTGTCGGGCGCCACAGGTACGTGTCGGTCGGTATTATTTCCGGATCCGAGTCGGTCGGTGCTTTTTCCGGCCCGAATCGGAATCGACCCCGTAGTGTTTTAGCAAGTTTATTTTATAAAACAGGTAGATTAGAATATTATTACACTGATATAGATAAGATTTTTGCTAAGGTTTCTGTAGTTCCCGAGCTTAACAAAATAAAAGAGGGAAAGACGTTTGGTGAATATTTCTTAGAAGATAAGATTTTAACATTAGATAGTATAATTAGGTACAACCTTACCTGTGAGTTAAAGAAGGAAGAGAAAGTATTTTTAGAAATGGTTGAAGAGAGACGAGTAAAATTTCAAAGAAAAGTGATAGAAGAGACAAAAACACCTCTTTGGGCGTTTGAGGAAGACCATCATGACAAGAAAAAGACAAATGCAGCTATGACTCTGGATTGGCCCCAACAGGGAAGGTTGTGCATTAGAAGAAATAAGACAAGATATGACAATTATTTTGTGGGTTCCAGCAATTGCCATGACAATTACCAAATTTTAGGTGGATGGGGATTCAAAGGGGGAAAAGATCCAATATTTCCAGGGATTTATTATGTTTGCGGGAATAGGGCTTATTATAGGTTGCCGGACCATTGGTATGGGTCATGTTACTTAGGCCTGGTCTTTCCAAAGATTTTTCATGTGGATAGAAAAGAAAAAGGAACACACAAAATGATAAATACCTTTACACGTAGAAAAAGGGAACGTTTTTCAGAAATAGTAGGTGATATTTTTGGTGCATTGATACCAGCAGTGGGAATATCTTTGAATGCATTTAGAATTCGGAAATTATCCACAGTGGTAGATCGTTTATCTACGGATACTGCTGGAGGGTTCTTAATGGTAAATACCGAGATGGTTGCCATGAGAGCTGTGGTGATGCAAAATCGTCTTGCCCTTGACATTCTTTTGGCAAAAGAGGGCGGAGTCTGTGGAATGCTGAAAGTCCAACATTGTTGCACTTACATTCCAGATAAGAGCGAAAATATACAGAAGTATATAACAAATATGACAAATTTGCACAAAGAACTTGTTCCACTGGAGATTGAAAGTGTGTGGGGAAAACTTGGTAAAGGGTTTTCTTCTGTAACAAATTGGTTAACAAGAATGAGTGGATTAATAATAGGGAAAGTTATAATAATAGCAACCATGATAATAATAATAATATTAGTACTGAAGCTTGCAGTAACATGTATAAAGAGAAGAAGAAGGCAGAATAAGATAGAAAAAGAAAACATGATAAACAAGGAAAGAGAGAAATAGGTGAAATAGAGTTAGAAGAAATAAAAGAGAACATGTACAAGAAAACGAAGAAACAAGTTGAAAGGGTAAACTAACAAAAGCAAACGGATAAAAGATATATGCTGTCTGAGAAAATTGTATAACTTGGGTTTTTGTGGTGATATTAAAAATCACCAAAGGGGGGAGTTGATGGAGCAGGGTAAATGTAAAACTTTTAACCTCCTAATATTTTCGTACAATATTAATAAACATGTTCGTTTAAGTAAATAACCAACAATGTATGTAAAGGGTTAATGGTAACACGCAATTCAGTGTGCAAATTAATTGACTTATGATTGTTTACGTTTCTAACATAACATAATATTTGCGTACTAATTTAATAATAAAATGCATGATTTTGTGCTTTTAAATAAAACGTGTGGTTGCAAAATAAAGCGATGGTAAGTAAGAGACAGCTTTATATGTTGCTTCTGCTAGGTAATACCTAATTGGGGTACGTAGAAAGACGGGAGGGAAACGAAAGGGTTTATATTTCTTTGTTTTAATAACATTTTGTTTATCTTTGAAAATAGTGCGCTTAGGCCTGCCGAGCAGCATTATAAAATGGCCGCGAGTTACTAGAGTGCGCATGAATGGATGAGACCATGTGATAGAGGAGAGAGGCTTTGGAAAAGGGATGATCACGTGCTGATGCCGAGAGGCTAAGATGAAAGTATGGTCAAGGCTGTTGTGACCCTTCTGAGCAGATGTGTGCCAAGATGATCAGCAAGAAGCGTGAGAAGCCTGGTTGAATCAATAGACGGAACTGTATTACACAAAATGTAACAGAAAAAGATACAATTTGGACTGATCGAAACGGATGAGCAAGTGCATGAACTGTGGGAAACGATGCTTGCATGGACATTCCACACGAAACTAGTTACGACCAGGAAGTTTGATTAAAATGTATATGGACCTGAGTTTTTGACCAATGAGAATGAATCGCGCCATGTAAGAAGAAACATTTTATGCTGTAAGCTAGAATTAGGGTATAAGAAGACCTACTCTTGGTGGGAGGGGTTAGAATGCTGCGGGATGCTGCGGGAGATGCTGAAGAAGTTAGATGCTGTAGATGGGAGAAGTTGCGGTTGCTGATGCTGACGAGCTGATGCTGCTGCTGTTATTTTCCTTTTCCAGTTGAGTATAAAGATGCTGCTTTAGGAGAACTTTTATTTGATAGATTTTTATTAGAATTATTAGGCTTTCCCCAGAGAGATAGATAGATTGATCTATAGAGTTCTTATTATGATAACCTAATTTTTCCATCTAATAAAAGTGCCATGCAATTTCAAACTATTCTTATATTGATGATAAATGCAATGATCTGAATAATAAGATTAATCTCAATTTCCTGCATTCAATAATTTATATAAACTTTATTATTCTTTAAACAAATGACTCAGTGATTTTCTTTAGCATAATGATTAATAATGAAATGGTAAAAGAGTTCATTGTGATTGAGCTGGTCTTAATCACCATCTACTGATTCCTACTAGTTGGTCCATCGACCAATGAGCGGAATACCTTAAAAGCAAATGAGAAATATTATGTCATTATAAAAGAGGTATCCCGTCTCCTTCCAGCGAAACGTTTTTCTCCTAGGTTCATTTCGGAGGAAAATCCAGGGAACAAATGAGTAAGTGAATATATATGCGGTGTTATGGGCCCCACCGTCATATGGATATAGTGTGTGTGTTAGAGAAATAATTGCACCTGGATGACCAAAGCATAATAGGAGAAATTATTTTTATCGTTAGCGCTGGATCACTTTCTTCCTGCTGGTCTAAGACGGGAGCTCAGAAGGGACGCAATGCCGGCTTGAGGAGTGGCGCGATGGTGTCATAAATACTTTGCAATGCCATGGAGACCGGGGAAAGGTTTCATGGAGACATTGCAACGCCATGGAGACCGGGGAAGGCCTCGTAGGGGCCACGAGAAACCATGGAGACCGGGTAAGGCCTCAAAACAGGAAATCAACGGGCGCTGCAATCTTAAGAGACGCCGGTGCTCATTACTTCCAAACTAGACATTGGAAACTTGCTAAAAAAAAGTCTGATTGGCAAAACATATTGGCAATATTAAAGCACTCAGCAGTATTTAAGATCATTAAGCATGTTTGATAAACGCGGTAGATTGAGTAGATTGAGCTAAAGGTCACCTAGGCCAACTGTAAATTGGAAGGCGGGCACAGCTAAATAAATTATGCTTGAATAATAAACAATTAACGTGATATAATTTAAAATTGTTAATTCTAAAGAAAAAAGGAAAAGTTATGCTGATAGTCCATCCTGGTAATAAAAAAACTGTTTAAACGTCATCTAGAAACTTTAGGTAAAATACAATTGCTTAATATATATACAACAGGTAAAGTTATACTTATCTTGTTGAAGAGCAGCTAATAAAAGAGGGAGATGAACCTGTGCACTGGATACTTATACTTCTTTCAGCACATTCTAAATGTTTATGATGTATTGATGTTCTTTAAAGGGCTGCATGTAGGGGCAGCAATAAAAGTATATTGCATAATGGTAGCCTCCGGTCTTGCAATAAAATAGGGTCCCCTAGGCCGAAAGTGGCTTGAGAATGGGGGCCGCGCAGCTCCCCTCCCCTTTAATAAAATAAAAGGGCCCTGTGTGATGAGGTCCCTAGGGCCAGGCCCTCTGGCCAACCTCCCCCTGCACCCAGCTGTGTGCAGTGTGGTGTCGGCTGCCTTTGGGGGGTTGGCCACAGGGCCTAGCGCCAGGCCTTGGTGCCAACCTCCTGCCGTGCACGTTCAAAGGCCCTGCTCAGTGTGAGATTACCTGTCTTTACAGGTGTTGGCCACAGGCCAAGCCGTGTGACCAACCCCCCACTGCACATGGCCTTCTTCCATGCTCAGCATGTGGTTGGCTGTGAGTGGGGGGCTGGCTGTAGGGCCTACGCAACAGGGGGTTGCATTTATGTGTGGTAATTAAATATTACTTTACGTTAAAAAAACAAACTGGAAATTCACTGAAAAAACAAAGGTTAAAGTACTGTTGTAGTTAGTTGAATTTGTCAGTGACAACATTAACGTTTTGAACAAAAAAGAATTCACCAGTTGTACACATATAGGTTAATACCTTTTGCACACAATCTTCTATGTTAAGTAAAAATGGTCATGCTGAGACGATTCTGTATAATAACTCAAAGTTGTTTACAATACATAGTATGTAAATCTTTGCCCTGTCGGAAACTTTCTGCAGTACCATCAAACCTGTGTGGAACATGCTGTTACCTGCATCCAGAGTTACTCTTCAGTACAAAGATTTATAACGTGTTAAACACCTCTACACACCTATGACGCATTAGGAGCACATGTGATTTGTAAACCCTTAAACCCATTAGCTGGATGTAAAATTAGGTGGAAAAGTAATATTGTAGTTACCTGCCACTATGTAAACTATAAAACAAACTAACACTCATTAGATGATGTCATCAGTGATGTAATTTGAGATGTCATTGGTGATGTTATAAATGATGTCATTGAACATGTGAGTGATGTCATATGTGACGTTATAAGCAGTGCATGGTGGGGCGCACTTTATAGTTAGCTCTACTGAGTATAACTGGTGAATTTATCTTTTTAGTTCAAAACATTAATGTTGATAAAATCACCTAACTAGGTTACTTTAATCTTTGTTTTTTTCAGTGAAAAAATAAATATATATATATATATATATATATATATATATATATATATATATATATATATGTTGCAGAATGGCAATGGCCGAGAGAGAGGAATTCCTCAGTTTTTTAATTGATAACTTTGCCACCATTTGATTAAACTTTTCAGACCTATTCCTTTTTCTGCATTGACTGATGATGCAAAGTTTTGTGGTGATTAGTCAAGGGGTTCAAAGAAAAACATGAGGGTCCCAAAGCACGTTTTCTACCAATACATTTCCAATAGACTTAACGGCAAAATGACTGCATGTACATTTGGGAAATTTGACAGGAATATAGATTATGGTGTGGAGAGGGTTCTTTTTGTTATTAGATCTAAATTGATTCTGTAGTTGTTAAGTAATAAGAGACACAAACTTAGTGATATATTGGGCCGTGGTATACTCCGGTACCTTTGCGTTATACCGCTGTACCTGGCAGTGTTGGAAGACAATATGATTGGTTAATGAAAGACCTTGCAGAATGAAAAGGCAGCCATATTGTTTATGGAAAGAACAATTGATGGCCGAAATGCTGAACAATGTCAAACACTCACCCCTAGTCCGAGATCTGGGCCTAAATCCATTGTTTTTTTTGCTCACCACGCCATTCCAGTTTGGACCCCGCAGTATGCAAGTCAGCCTTGACCCTGCTCCCCATGGGAACAGTCCAGCCTGAACTGCCAGGCCAGGTCCTCTCTGGACCGGAAACAAGCATCCTGGGACCGTTTTTGGGGTATCACCCCATATCAGCCAGGATAGCCTAAATCCAGTGGCATGACGAGCACAGGACCCATTTCTGCGCATATCCGTCCCACTCAGGGTTTGGACCATTCTTTGCCTTTGTTCTGTGTTTTCATGTGAAATGTAGCATATTTCTTTTTTGTTAAGTATGGGAACACAGGATTCAGTTTAGAAAACTCTGTAGAGCTTGGGAAAACTATTTTTATTGAGTTATATTACATTAGAACTAAAGAAACCAACGGTTCAAACATATTATATGGCGCTGGAGACTACATCTATTCAACTGTATATTAGATTAATAACTAACGATTATGAAAGGTTCCTGCTAACACGTTTCAGATAGAATATTTTACATAGGTCCTTAAGTTTCCCTGTACAAAATGATTGGTCGAGAGTTTTAAGAAAATGCCCGTGCGATGATGTCTCCGCACAATCGACGCTACATATATTCTTTTTTTGTAAATTGTATTCAATCCCGAGAAAAAGATGGATTATCCCTGTACTAAAACGATTTAATATGAGACAATGTCACCCAGCTTTTTGGTCCTGCAACTGCTAGAAAATGAATTTATTATTGCTTCTGTTGTTGCTTTTTAAAAAAATGTTTTAAATATCGCAAATCAATTTTGATCTGATCTTGAAAACATTATGTATATATTCTTTTAAGGTGTTTTAACTGTTTCCAATTGTATATGTGAACTTTTATGGTTAACTTTTAACAGTTACCGAATAAAGAATTTTTGATTTGATTTGAGTTATATATTTTTTTAAAGTATACGATGTACCGTAATACTTTTGTAAAATTACCTAGAAAGTACAGGAGTATGCCCCTCCACTCAATGACACTCTGCTCCACTCTATAACCCTCTACGACACTCCACACATTTCCACTCCAATCCATGCCATTCCTGTGTACGACACTCCAGTCTACTCTCAATCTCCCCCCCACCCCAAATATATATATATATATATATATATAACAATGTGTGGTGGGTGATTATGTTTTTGGAGAATCTACATTTCCAACTTTCTCACTATGGGATACTAGTGATGGTTAGAATTATGCGACTGAGTTACTCATTATGTATTTTTATGTTACTTCAGCTCTGAAGAAGTATAGGAGGCTGATTGGACTCCACAAAACATGTTTTGGCTAAAAGTGACTACAAGTGGTTTGTAATTTCAAGAAATGTGAACTGAAGAAAATAAAGAACATTTGTTTACACTTCATCAAACGAAATATGAATATTCCTCTTTTGTGCTCACAGTGCAAGGCTGTTTACTCATTGGGACTTGGTTCCATAATGTCATAAGGGTATTGGGTGGCCACCCTTACTGTACTAGTTGGAGCACATCAAGGATTGTTTTGAGAATCTCTGGAAATCTGGATGGACTTATGCCGACATATCTGCACTGGCTACCTTTTATTGTATGTAGTCTGTTCTACAACACTGTTCTCCAGTCTACCAACGTTCACTTATGCTGACTGTGTCTTACCACACACTGATTGTTAGAAATGGGGGTCTCCAGTTGGCAGGTGTTACCCTGTCCAAGTAGGGACCCTTCTTCCTAGTCAGGATAAGGGGGATACACTTCTAAAATAACCCCTGCTTACCCCTTTGGTAGCTTGGCAAGAGCAGTCAGGCTTATCTCAGAGGCAGTGTGTAAAGCATTTGCACATAACATACAGTAATACAGTGAAAACACTACAAACGGACACCATAACAGTTTTAGAAAAATATCCTATATTTTATCTGTACAAAACAAGACCAAAAACGATACAAATCCACCATACAGTTTTTAGAAAGATCAATAAGCAAAAATAGACTTAAAATACAGTTCCTTGAAGTCAATAGCTCCGTCCAGGGCTATCACAGTGTTGTGAACAACAAATCCAAACAGTTCTGGCTGACCACGGTGTCGCAAAAACCAGCAAATAGTACCTTTAGAATGCAGGGCGTTAGACCTTGCGGTGAACTTCGGAGGAACAGTGTCAGTAGGCGTCAGTTCCGGAGGTCGGTGCAGTAGTCGTCGGGCCCTTGACGTTACGTGCTGCAGGTCTACCTCCGTGAGTTTGAAGTCAGGAGCGCTGGCTTGTGTCAGGGCTGTGAAGCGGAGCTGTGCAGGCAGCGGCTCGGTGACCGTCATCCAGCGGCGGCGGTGAGACCAGGACTGCGGTGCGAAGTGGGGCGGTGCTCGTTGCAGTGCTGACAGGTCATGGTGCAAGCAGCAGCACTGTTGTTGCTGAATCGCTGTCGTCAGTCGACCCAAGGCTGCTGTGCGAGATGGGGCAATGCAGTGTGTGGGGCCCACAAGTGGCGGCACAGGCAGCAGCATCGGTCGAAAATCTTGAATCTATGTCGCTGGTGTCAGTGGGCCAAGGCTACAGTGTGGGACCAGGCGGTGCGTCGAATAACCTACAAGCGTGCCCCCAAACCATGGTGCAGGCAACAGCATCAATGTCCGCTTGGAGCGGCAGCGTCGGTGAGACCAGGCATGCGGTGCGAAGCGGAACGGTGCTTCGTGTTCTCCACAAGCGGAGTCCGTGACTGCGTTTCGTCGTTGGGGATGCCAAGACTGCAGTGTGAAGCAAGGTGATGCGGAGTAGCTCGGCGGCAGCGTCGGACGTCGTCGTCAGTGAGACCAAAAAAGTGTGAAGTGCGGCGGTGCCCTCTGCAGTGCTTTCAGGTCATGGAGCTGGCACCGGCTTCGTTGACGGTGTTGACTTACCTTTTTCCTCTGTGGCAGCTGAAACATCCAGTTCCAGAAGCCGGTACCCAGAAGATGTTGAAGTCTTTGATTTCCCTGAGGCTTCCAACAGGAGGCAAGCTCTACATCAAGCCCTTGGAGATACGTAGGCTGCAGAAAGCACAGTCCAGTCCTTTCCCTGCCTAAGACAGAAGTAGCAACTACAGGTGAACCCAACAAAGCACACAGAAAAGTGGTAGTCTCTCCTCACAGCTCTTCCAGGCAGGTTCCTTAGTCCAGCAGTGATCTAAAGTCCTGGGGTCAGGTCCCCCAATATTTATACCACATGTTTCTCTGTGTTCTCTTTGTGGCAAGGGTCTCTGAGCCCAATCCAAACCAGTTCTACCCTCTCTGGCCCAGCTCCACTATAGGAGGTGGAGACAGCATTGTGCAGAGGAGACACTGCCTATTCAGGTGCTAGTGAAAACTCGTCCCACCACTCTAAATGCAGACCTGGCCTATTCAGCCCTACTATGAGTCACCCAGGAAAGGCAGGACACATCTTGTGACTGTCTACAGTAAATGCACATCCCCAGCCCCTGTCACTCCAAAACTAGACAGTCAGTACAGAAACCAGTAGAGGCACACAGAATGGTTAAACAAGAAATTGCCTACTTTCTAAAAGTGGCATTTTCAAACGCCCAAAAGATGTGTTATTAAATTCTGAGTTCAGTGTGCCTAAACTCCATTTCTCTATCTTGTCAGAATGGAAAGATATACTTGTAAGATGTTACAAAGCAACTCCCATACCGATAGCCATGCAATAGTGAAAAACGAAATTGCCAGCATTTCACTATCAGGACATGTCACACACACCAGGACATGCCTTACCTTTCACATACACTGCACCCTGCCCAGGGGGGTACCTTGGGCCTACCTGAGGGGTGCCTTACATGTAAGACAAGGGAAGGTTTGGGCTTGCCAGGTCGACATGGCAGCGAGAACTGCATGCAGACACTGCAGTGGCACGTCTGAGACACCTTTGAAAGGCTGCTTGTGTGGGTGGCACAATCAGTGCTGCAGGCCCACTAGCAGCATTTGATTTCCAGGCCCTGGGCACACACATGCACATTACTAGGGACTTATTAGTAAATCAAATAAGCCAATTATGGAAACACCAATCCACAAACATAATTTACATGGAGAGCATACGCACTTTAGCACTGAATACCAGTGGTTACGTGCCCAGAGTCCTAAAACCAACGCAAACAGGGTCAAAAACAGAAGGCCAAAAAGCAAAATGTCTGGGGATAAACCCGCTGAAAAAGCCAAGTCTAACACTGATGTATATTGAACTATGAATCCATAAATATGTGCACTTGATCTAATTCAACTCTTTTAGAGTAATGAACTATGTATGGTGAATGATTATGTTTTTGGAAATCTACATTTCCAACTTTCTCACTATGGGATACTGGTGATTGTTAGTATTATGTGAATGGGTTACTCATTTGGGGCCAGATGTACGACCTGTGAAAATAGCGACTCGCTATTAGCGAAAAATAGCGAGCCGCTAATAGCGAGTTGCTATTCGCTACCTACCAACACCACAGGCAAGCCGATTGCGAGTCGGTATTCACTCGCAACGCTATTTGGCCCACTCGCTATTTGCGAGTCGCTATAGTCCCGCAAAAAGCTAGTCTCGTAGAAACAGCGTTTTTGCATGCGCTATTTGCGAGTGTGCATGAAAATCGCAACAAAGACTCGCAAATAGCTAAATTGTATTTAAAAAAAAAACACTTCCTGTTTGTGTTGAAGGTCCCCCAAAATAGGAAGTGGTGCCCAAATCAACTCCTGAACCAAAAGCAAGCACATGTGCAGTTGCAGGAGCGCTGTGAGACACTGCTGAGAGAGAAAACATGAGCAGCAAGGAGAGCAATAAGGGAAGTAAGCAGAGGCTGCGAAAGCTGAAGTTTGTAGATAAAGAGCTGGACATCATCACGGAAGAATGCTGCAATCACCATGATGAACTATTTGGCAGAGCCACACACCGTCTGGGTGAAAGCAAGAAGAGGAAGATCTGGCGCAGCATGCAGCAAAGGATCAATGCCCTGGGAGTAGCACACCGCTCCATAGGTGACATTAGAAAAAGGTGGTATGACCTTCACTCCAGGGCAAAGGAGAGGGTGGCAGCACGACTGGAAGCAGCGAAAAAGACCGGAGGGGGACCATGCACTTCAGCAGACCCAACACTAGCCGAAGCAATGGTGGAAGCCACCCTGTAGAGGGCAGCTGTAGCAGGCTTTGGGAGCCTTGACACATCCCAGCCATCCAGAAATCCTGGTAAGTGAAAACTGTGCATGTGACGTGTGAATACCCACTAACACCTGTACTGTGCATGCATACTAATCAAACACAAGCAAACATCCATGTACAAACAACACTAGTGTTGCATCATGGGAGATGTAGTCTGTGACAAAATAAGTGTAGTGAGGGAATGACTTGAGCTGATAAAACACATCTTTTATTATGTACTGTCATCTCTTTTGTCACATAGACACACCATTGGAAGCAGAGGACACTGATGAAGACACACCGGGTAGCCACGAGCCAGAGCTAATGGAGGAAGGGCAGGACGTTGGGGAAACAAGTGGGGACAGGTCCACTGACGTCCCATCCACAGGGGCTGCAACGACTACAGTGTCACCACCGACTGTCACCTCTGCAGCGCAGCAGGACATAACACCACCAGGCCATCTGCCCACCCGTGTGCGTCTCTCACGGAGAACCCAACAGTCCCAGCGTCGGTCCCAAGGTCTGTCCTCCACTGGGTCAATCAGTCAGGCCATGTCTGCTTCCATTGACAGGGACATGCTGCAAATACAGCGCCTGCACAATCAAATACAAAGACAGAGAAATGTCAGAATGTCCCAGGGGTTCCGCATGGTCACAACCAAACTGGCACAAAATCAGGCCAGGATCGAAGCCAAACTGGATGCCCTCACCAGCACTGTGGCAGACTTTGCCAAGAAGTGGTCTGCTGAAAGAGATAATCAGCGGCGCATTGAGCGCAGCAGGGGACAGAAAATGGACAATCTTAGCAGGGCAATCTAACAGACATAGCCAGCGCACACTTGGCCTCCAAGTGGAGATGGGCCACTACAGTGGCGACGTAGCACGTGGCCTAGAAACAATTACAGCTGCAGTGGAAACACTGCAGACGAATCAGCTAATTGGGGATGTTGGCATTGGTGGCACTGATAGTGAAGTGTCTAGCCGGAGCAGCATATCAGCAACGGAGACACCAATGTTGCGCAGAAGCAGCAGCCGCCACCTTGGGCTGGGTAGTGGCACCTCTTGCCAGGCTACACGCAGGGGCAGGAAATGAACGTTTTGTTGTCCCCATATATCTTTCATGTGCCTTTAATTTCATTAGTATTGGTGACGAAACCCATTTATTTTCCATTATGTGGCATATTCCTACAGTTACTGATGGACATGTTGTCCTACTTTGAAAATGGATGTGTGAAAATTAAAACACACATTGCTATTCACAATTTGTTCTGTGTTTTGTACAGCTGAGTGTCTAGCTGGTGTGTACGTATCTTTCAGAAAAGGTTGTTGGCAATCTGGTCCCTGCGCCTTCTCCCCTCTGCTGCAGCACTACCATCCCTTAGTTGTTGGGCAGGTGGTCCCGGGCCATCATACTCAGAATCTGTGTCAGACACATCCATGGGCAGTCCACCCCTGCAGGCCATGTTGTGCAGCATGGCACATGTTGCCACAATTTTACAGACTCTCTCTGGCGCATACTGCAGAGCTCCCCCACTCTTATGTAGGCATCTGACGCGCGATTTCAGTATTCCAAAAGTACGCTCAATCACTGTCCTTGTGTGCAGTGTTGTACTGCCTTTCATGTATACGCACTGTCACCTGTTGTGAGACATATGATGTTGATGTTAAATGCTTACAGACATGCAAGTACATTAACAAAAGTCTGGGGACAGGTGATAACATTACCTAGGAGGTATCCATCATCAAAGTCACCTCTTTCTAACCTTTGATATAGACCACTGTGTCGGAAAATGAATGCATCATGGGTGCTTCCAGGGTATTTGGCTACAATATCTGTGATGATGTTTTTAGCGTCACACACTACTTGGATATTGAGGGAATGTGTGCTTTTTCTGTTACAAAAAATGTATTCTATGCACCCTATAACCTGTGGGAATCTTGCTAACCGGTAGAAATACATTTTTGTCTGGTCTAATTCCTCATTGTCACGAGGCATGTATATATGTTGATGTTTGTGGTGTAGGATTGCGTCTAGGAAATCATGGAAGAAACGCGAAAGCACACTCTGAGACACACCACCAGCCACTGCAATGACATCCTGGTAACTACCAGTGGCCAAGAGGTGGAGGGAGCACAACACCTGCACATGTGTGGGAATAGCATTGCTGCGCATGGTTCTACTCTCAAGTTGTGGCTTCAAGGTGTCAATGAGCTTTAGTATGACCCTGCTACTTAGCCTGTACTGATCATAAATCTCCTCTTCTGTCTTATCCAGCAATGTCAGCCTGACTCTGAATATCCTCTCCTGTCTTCTTCTCCTCTGCAATGCCGCCATTATCCACCTCCTCCTTGCTAAAACATACAGGGCAGCCCTTGTGGAAAGGTTTGTGATGCATTCTGGGTGTGTTTTTATAGGTTGATTCTGATTACCACCTGTTTCAGCTTAGTGGTAAATTGCATGCGCAAATTGGCTTTTTTGTACGGTGTCGCTATTTGTGACTAGTCTATACATCCAATTTTGCGAGTCGCAAATTGCGCTGCGCTATTTTCTAAACGCAAATTGCATGAGCTAATATTGCGAGTCGGTATTTACTCGCAATTTTTGGGGGGCACTTGCGAATGCTTTTGGTACATTGAAAACAGCCATTTTTGCATGCGCAAATCATTTTGCAGCCGATTTTGCGCATGCAAAATGGTCGTACATCTGGCCCTAAGTGTTTTTATTTGTTACTTTAGCCCTGAAGATGTATATGAGGCAGATTTGCCCCTACGAAACACTTGTTAGCTAAAAGTGGCTGCAAGTGGTTTGTGATTTTAGGAAATGTGAACTGAAGAAATTAAAGAATGTTTTGTTTACACTTCATCAGAAGAAATACGAATATTCTTTTTTTGTGCTCACAGTGCAAGACTGATCGCTTGTGGAGCAGAGCAGATAGACTGCAGTGGCACAGACTGGAGTGGCATAGAGTTCTGTGTTGTGTCGTATCATAGTCATGTGTTAGAGTGTTGAGGCATACAGTGAAGTGGTGTAGAGTGTCATGACGTACAGTTTTTTGGGATAGAGTAGGTTGGTGTACACTGGAATTGCATGGAGTGGCGTAGAGTGAACTGGCATATAGTGGAATGGCGTTCAGTGGTGTATAGTGGAGTGGCGTAGAGTGGAGGTGCATACAGTGGAATAGCGTAGCATGGAGTAGCGTAGACAAGAGTTGCTTACAGTTGAATAGCGTAGAGTGGAGTGAAGTGATGTACAGTGGAATACCGTAGAGTGGAGTAGCATACAGTCAAATAACATATACTGGAGTGGCATGTTGTAGTGTAGTGTAGAGTAGAGTGGCAGACAGTGGTGTTGTGTAAAGTTGAGTAGTGTATTGTAGAGTAGCGAGGAGTGCCATAGAGTGGAATAGGGTAATATGGAGTGGCATACAGTGGAATAGCGTAGAGTGGAATAGCATATAGTCGAGTGGCATAGCCTACAGTCGAGTGCCATAAAGTGGAGTGGTGTACACTGGAATAGCGTATAGTGAAGTGGCATACAGGGAAGTGTGGTAAAGTGGAGTGGCGTAGAGTGGTGCAGCATACAGTTTAGTGCCAAGCATTGAAATACCGTAGAGTGAAGTGGCATATATTGAAATAACATAGAGTTGAGTGGCTTACATATAATCTGATTGGTACAGATGGTCTTTTTTCCCATCGCCTGTCATGCTTCTGTGAGAGTGAGAGACTCTTGCGTATCCAGCGTCAGCTTGTGCTCTGTTTGGCTGGCTTCAAAACACGGGGGCTCACGGGTGTCTCGCAGGAGCACAGGGGCCCGCACTGGCTCCTGTGAAAGTCCCATAGGATGGTAAAACCATTTTTTTAAATAAGGTGGGGTCATGAGTGTCTGTGGTAGTTTGACCTCATATTGGCCAGTTGGTAATGTGGCAAACCTACGCCGTACACAGCCAAAGGCCTGCGCGGCAGGGGGGAGCCGCCTGTGCTGAGAATTGTTCGTCAACACTACGCCATGAACGGCCAAACGGTGTTGGGCCAGCGGTCAAATCCACTCTGTACACTGCCTTTGGCCGTGCGTTGCAGGGGGTTGGTATAGTTAGTTACGTATTGTAATAATATTTTACCTACATTGGGGAAAAAACTTTGAAATTCACTGAAAAAGCAAAGGTTAAAGTGATGTTATAGTTAGGTGAAAGTATTCGATTTAATTTAACATAAATTACCAGAAAAACACTGAAATTCACCAGTCATGGTTAACTAAAGTAACTATAACTCTCTCCCTCGTCAAATGAAGCATTCACTGTTGATATCAAGCTGATGCGATTTAGGCTAGTTTGCCACATGACATATCCCAGCGAAGCCCTGTGAAAGCTCCCTCCCTCTGCAGGAATGCAACAGGATTTGAAATAAAAACTTGTTTTACCTATACGTATTGCTGCTGTAGACTGCAGTGCACTCTTAGAGTAATAGGTAACAGCGGTGGTACTTCATGATAATGCCTTAACTGTGCTTCACGTTGACAGTAATTCCTTCTTTGGCTGCTGGATGGCTTACACAATGCCCCTTGTTCACATACACAAACAGCAGAGGTGGGGGCTGGTTGCAAGGAACAAAGGCACATTCTTGGGTAGAGCAGGGCAGGGAAACAGAAGAGAAGCTCAGACCAGGGGCTAGTGATGATTGCATGCTTAAAGCCCTTCTTGAATTAACACCAATGTTTTCATTTCTAGCTTCATAGATTTGGATTTCGGATTGCCTCTGGGAGGACATGGCTCTGTTGAAGAGTGGATGCCTCTGGAGACAGAGTAAGTAGAAGTGACATTGGAGATGTAATTTTGCAAATAGATGTTGGCTCAGGGAGAAATTGGTGTGTTTGGTGGAATCATGGCTCTAAAATAACTCTGCCACCTCAATCTAGAGGTGTTTTATTCTTGCTAACTTGTTTAAGCACATACAGGAACACATTTTATTTATTTGTGGTCTCCATGGGCCATTTCAGGTTTTGGAGTGCTATATAATAGAGAATGTTTTAGCGTTTTTATAGCACCCTTCCAAGAATGTGGCTCTTTGCAGCGCTTTTTGTTCCCATATCTGAATTTGACTCCGAGCTTGCCTACATTGTTTGCAGTGTTTGCAGTTGGAGGCACCTCTTGGTTGTAGGTGTTTAATTACGTATTTTCGACTCCCAGAAGAGTTATGTATAGGTGCACTGCACTGTGCCACAAAGCAGGTGAGACAGAGCGAGCATTATGTTTTGCTGTGTGTAGAGCTACAAGATATTGTTTGAATATACTTTTTGCATTAACAACAACATTGTATGAAAGATGGAAACACTAAACTGATGAGTAAGATTTCGAGGTTTTGAGCTGCAAGCACAATTGCATGGGACTGAAAAGCAGATCTTGAAAAGGTAACACAACTGTAATAAGGTAAATCTTTCATGTAGAGCAGGCTTCTCCAAAGAGCAGCTCATGAGCTGCTGTTAGCTCTCCAGGTACCTGCAAGTAGGTCTCCTGTGTGCAGCCCAGTCAACTAAATTAGAAGCTTGTGCTTGGTTGAATTAATGTATGTATAACAAAATTGAAAAGCATGTATTTGAGACCAAAATGTGTTCATTTTCAGAATTCATAAGCTGATGTGTGGAGGAAATTGTTGAATTTCCAAAATATATTTAAAGCTCATATTTGAATGAGAAAAATCAAATGGTGTTGGGAAGATGTTTTGCTAATATTAACTTGGTGGCAGGGCATTGCCCCTATGGCTGTTATGTATTACCAATGTAGAGGCATTCCACATTGACAAAGCATTTTCACCATTCCTGATGCACTGATATGAACGCTGCTGGTAACCTTGCATAAGATGGGCACTAATGTAATGTTGTCTGATGTGGTCTATTATGCCTCACATAATATTAGTAGCTCGGGAGAATTTTCATAGACAATAAGTAGCTCTTAGTACAGAAAAGGTTGGAGACCCCTGATATAGACCATACTTAGATTAGCATGTGACTAGAGCGAAGATCTGCAGCACCATCTAAACACTATCTGCCTTGTTCAACAAATACAGGCAAAAATAAGTTTGGAAATATCCTTTTCGATTTGAAAACACTTTTACGTTTTTTGAAATTCACAAATCTTTGGCATATTCCTGGGAAAGTTCTGTGACTTTCTTGTGTGTTTGAATTTCTTCGTTGTATAAAAGCAGTGCCGTTATACAGTTGCAAAGGTTTTTCATTTTCTTTTTTCCCTCCGTTCGTACTCGTGAAGATTTTCCCCTTAATGTTCATTAAGGGATTTACTCGGGCCTCAACTGGTTTAAATATATATGAGTATTTTCAGCATTGGGGACAAATCAGGGGGAGGTGTCTGAATGTTAACAAGCTGACATGTTTGTGGGTTATCCTGTGAGATTTGTTCCTGCTTAATAATATTCTAATGTACATTAGTAATATACAGAGGTTAATGGATATATGACTGTTAAGTTACCTATTGTGAATATCAGCCAGTCACAAAGCCAGTTGTTTTTCATTGTAAAAGTACATTTATGATATTAGAGTTTAGATTTACGAGGTGTTTTGCCTTTTAGTAGCTCATCTTTGACTTGATCAGTCTCCTCATATGGTGCCTCTACCAACTTTATTAACTTCATACAATGGATATTTAATAGTACACTCAGGTATTTTATACACACATAAGAAGACATGAACACCGTTTGGTGTTAGGCAGCCGTAGCTTATTTTATTACTCCAGCCTTAAACCTCTGAAGTAACAGGTGAAAGAATTGACAGTTTTACTTGCTCCCAATACCTTGGGTACACACTTAACAATGTGAGGAATAAGACATGGTAGACATTAGAACCATATGAACGTGATAACTGATAACACTACTTGCAGACTTTGACATCAGGACAACATTGCAAGTCTTAACATCTTGAACAGCTTGGCGTAACCTCCTTTTCTAACAGTTGTCAAAATATATAATCATCATGCACATTGTCTTATTTCTTTACAGTGTAGCATATCAGAAAATCACCAGACTGATGGCAAATTACCAGGGAGAGCCGCCCACGATAAAGACATATCTCAGGCCTCCCAGGAAATAAAGACACTATGATGTGAGCAACCCCGAGGTAGGGCTATACGGCAGAGGCTACCAGCCGGCCCCCCTTCACCTCAAGACAGGACCCGTAACCCACATCAGAGTCAGTTTAGAACAATATTAGTTCAACAGCATGTGCCTTAAACTTATCCATAATCTTTGGTTTTACCGCATTTTTGGCCACAGTGTGTTTAGGTTACTGGCGGGCATGCACTCCCTCCTGAATTAAATGCAGCTAATTCACCCAGAATGCATTTTAGTTGCAACAAAACAATGCACTCCCAGCAGAAGTTAGACATTTGGACTATGTCCCAGTGGAGAACACCACTTTGCGCATTGCACCCCTAAACTGGTTCCTAATGGACACCACCACAGAGTAATCCCAGCACCTTCTCCTTAATCAGAGATATATACGTCGTCTCACCGGTGTCCATCACATCAGCTCCAAGCGGCACTGGAAAATTTGTTGGACCAACATTCTGCTGGCAAAAGGCAGAAAGATGCCCAACCTCGATATACACAGGTAAAGCCACTAATGTGCACACAGCACACCTAAGCCAAACGTTTGTTAAACAAAGTGAAAGTGGCAGACACAGCATTCCCAATCAGAATACTCTTGGTCCCACTGACTGCCTGGCGGCACCAGCGCATGTGTGGGACCAACACTCTACTGGCAAAAGCCAGCAAGATGCCCAACCTCCCTATACATAGGGAAAGTCACCAGTGTGCACATAACACTCCCAACCCAGATGAAAAATGAAACTCATTGGCAGACACAGCATTCCCAATCAGAATACCTTTGGTCCTACTGACTGCAGAGCACTAGACCATACAATGGTTCAAGCAGTCATAAGAATAAAAGATTTGCTAGCATTCGCGCCAAGATTCATGTCCTAAATAGAATTGAAAATTCTTGGTGCGAATGCTAGCTAATTTGTTATTCTATTATTACTGTTTAAAAGTAGATTCAGAAGACCAATCAGCCGACTTCCTTATATCTTGAATATGGGAACCCAACATATATGACTTAGACGCCATTGCGCCTCTAACAGAATGAGCACCAAACACATGAGTATCAATACCAGGCTCTGCCATCTAGCAATTGTGGCTGATGTAACAGGCTTAAAAGGCTTTTGATAGCAATCAACACTCTTGTACAACCCTTAGGTCTTATAGGACGGGTGCATTCTTCATACTCCTTTAGACATTGAGCTACACATCATTTTTCATTAGAAGGAAAAGCATTATTTTCAATACACCGTGAAAAAGTCTTAGTTCTGCCAGAAATAGTAAGCAAAACTCTTTCCGGAGTAAATACCTCTCAAGTCGAGAACTCTCACATCAGAGGTGCGTCGACAAGCAGACAAGCACAAAAGCATAGCCAATTTGGATGACAACAAATACCCTAGATACATCCCACAAAAAAGAATACTTAGCCTTAGGAGGATTCACCACTCGAATACCTTTAAGCAGTTTGCATACCAATGGATGCATACCTACCCGTCTACAGTCAACTTGGGCATGTCCTGCAGAAATAGCAGACCAAAAGTTATTTAGTGACCTGTAAGTTAGACCCTCCTCGGCCTTGTGCGAAAGAAAATGTATCACTTGCGGTAACTCAACCTCCACTGGATCCTCGTGCCATTCCAGGCACCAACCCATTCAGCATCGCCATGCTGACGAGTACCGCTTTCTGGTGGAAGGTCCCCAGGCCTGCTGAAGGAAGTCTAAAGCCGTCTCCGAAATTCCTGGCAACGTCCACTGTTGCCTGAAAGCTTCCAGGCCATTAGGGACAGCTACCCCGACAGTATTAGTGGATGCAACTTCCCCTGAGGACCCTGGAGCATTGCCTGGGACCAAGGAAAAAGGAGAGAGCAATCGCACGCCTACTCCAACAGCATCATGAACCAAGGCTGTGTTTTCCATAAGGAGGTGACCATGAACTCCTCCGCCGATTGGCGGGAGATCTGAGTTGCCACCCTAGGAATAAGGACAAATGGAGGAAACACGTAATTCAGAGTCGCATACCAATCCTGCGAAAAAGCATGCGTGTCCCTCTCTAGAGCTCTAGCTGGCAAATCATTCTGGAGATAAACAGGTCTATAACACATGTACGTCAAATCGGGTGAATCATCTGAAACAGTGACTGATGTAGTTGCCAATCGTTGTAATCTTTCAGGTGTCAGGAGTTCCAGTCCGCTACAGTGTTGGACTGACCCGGAATCTACTCCGCTATCACTGAAATCTGGTGAGTGAGACAATAGTGCCAGAAATCCTTG
Organism: Calotriton arnoldi; assembly: GCA_963921515.1. Classification (NCBI taxonomy): domain Eukaryota; kingdom Metazoa; phylum Chordata; class Amphibia; order Caudata; family Salamandridae; genus Calotriton; species Calotriton arnoldi. Next base: position 3,914,770 of record CAWUFW010000282.1, read on the forward strand.
ACAATCTCCAACATCGGGGACCTCGTGCCCCCAGCTTGTTGATGTATCAAACTACCGATATGTTGTCCATCCGAAGAAGGATGCAACAAGATAGTGACTTGGGAGAGTGGGTCCAAATCGCAAAGCACCCCACCAAAGGCTCCAGACAATTGATGTGAAGGAACAATTCTTGAAGAGACAATCTGCCCCAACGAGCCCTCCAGCCCCAATGACTGGCATCGGACTCTATCACCATTTCCGGAAGAGATCCGAAGATAGCTCTGCTGTTCCAGGCATCCACATGGCTAGCCACCAATGGAGCTCCACCCTGACGTCCTCTGTTAGGGGAACCTGATCCGTGTATGACAAGCCCTTCTGAAGATGGCGTATCTTCAAGCGTAATAAGGCCCGATAATGAAGGGGGCCTGGAAAATAGCCTGTATCGAGGAAGCCAGAAGATTGAGCAATAGCCTGCAAGGATGCCACCTGTTTGGACAGAGTCAACTTCAGTTCCTTCTTCAAGTCGCACAACTTGGATTTTGGAAGTTTCAACTGTGCCGCCTGAGAGTCGATAACGAACCCCAGAAATTCAATCAACTGGGAGGGGCAAAGAACCCCAACTCCTGCAGCAGGGAAATCGTCATCTCCAGATGAAGGGAAGCCAGTGATAATGGCGGAGCCATGATAAGAATGTCGTCCAGATAAATTGCCAAACATATTCCCTGCTCCCTGAGATGGACCACTACTGGCTTCATCAGCTTGGTGAAGCACCATGGAGCCGAAGAAAGCCCGAAAGGAAGGAACAAATATTCCAGCCACCTGCCCTTCCACTGGAATTGTAGAAATTTCCGGTGTGGAGGAAAGATCGGAATGGTTAAGTATGCATCCTTGAAGTCCACCCGGACCATCCAGTTTCCTTCCCGCAGTAAGCCTGCCAACATATGGATACCCTTCATCTTGAAATGTTTGTATTTGACGAAGCGGTTAAAGTCCCTCAAATTCAAGACCAATCTGTGTCCACCTCCCCTCTTCTGCACTAGGGAGAAGTTGCTGCAGAAACCCAGGGAGCTGCTGTCGCAATATGCCACTGCGTTTTTCTGCAGCTGGTCTCCTATTTCCGCGTCTATAAAACCACTGTCTTGTTGGGAAGAATGTAACTGATGTGGGAGGAACCTCTGATGTGGAGTCTGGTAAAAATCCATGTGGAAGCCCTGAACTGTCTGCAGGATCCACGCATCTTGTGTGATGGACATCCATTTGTGTAGAAAATATCGAACACAAACCGCCACAGGAATGGAAGAAGTATTGAAAATTCTTACCTGAGGCAATTTGTGGCTGGAAGCCCGCTCCATGACCGCCTTGATTGAAGCACCGGCGAGAGAACCTCTGCCTGTTGAGGTAGAAGGTGCCATCTCTGGTTGTATTCTGCCATTCTCCTCTGCCACGACCATAGCCGCCTCTTGGGGTACCTTGATAGTAATATCGGCGTAGCGAGCAGTCCCTGCCTTGCCCGGCCTTGCCGAAAAGGCCTGCTTGAAAACTCTTTTGATGTTGGTTTGGGCCTTATCAAGGGACGTAAAAGTGCCCACATATTTGGACACATCCTTAACGAACCTGTCCTCGAAGAGAATACCCTCAGCTAAAGGGCCTGCTTCTGCGGAAGCGAGTTCCATGAGGTTGGAATCCATTCTCATCAATAAGGACTTGCGCCTTTCAGTTGAGACGGTGCAGTTGGCATTCCCTAGGAAGCAGATAGCACGCTGAGTCTAGCCTGCTAAAATGTCAGGGCCCACGGGCGAACCCGTGTCCTTAGCTATGAGAGGCACCTCTAGGATTTTTGCAAGAGGTCGGGCTAGATCCAATAGTTTATCCTGACAACCGCGCCATGTGCGGTCAATACCCTACTTCGAGTCCTTGGCAAATTTCTTTTAGGAATGCCAACATGTTAGGTTCAATTTCTGGGATTCAGCTACTTTGTCGGTAATATAATGGCTGGGACATTCAGCCCGCAAGCGGCGAACTTCTTTATCAAAACCTTTACGCAGGTACTCATGGAGATACTCCGCAACTTCAAAGGCGGGAGCCCAGTCTGAGGATCGAGGGTGGACAATGTCCTGGGGATTGAAATCAAATAGAGTAGTGATCGGCAAAGTAGATGTTGAAGGTTTGACTACGGGCGCTTTTTTGGACTTCTTTTTTCAAGGAGAATTATGGTCCGAAAAATCGGTATCCGTATCAGTGGCGGTGTCTGTGGCCACCGTGCACTTTGGTGGCGCACTTGATGAAACAGAACTTGCTGAATATTCATGATCCCCTAAAGGAGCTTGAGGGAGATTAGCTAAAGCCTGCACCTTAGGCCATGTAGATGACTTGGCTTTCGCTTTCCCCGCCCCGTCAGAAGAGCCTGGTAAAGACCCTGAACCTTCTCGAGCTTGAAAACCATGGCGCTCGGCGGAGCTCTCTAACTGCGCTGTAATTGGTTTCAGAGCAGCCGCCAAAGCCTGTTTAACAGTATTGGGAATGGCGGTCTCAATGGCCCTGTTGACCGATTGCTGGCCCTAAGCATCTAGGGCATCCACTAACTTATCTTCTTAGTAGGGCCCTTGCTGCTCCTCCTAGTAATCATACTCATCCTCTTCAAAAGTGGCCCATTCCTCCATTCTAAGGGATTTCGTTTTAATACTCCTGGACAGCCAAGTCTGTTCCAGAGGAATCAGTCAAGGGGAAGCCACCCTCAGTGCACCACGATAGACAGAAAAAATAATAAGCTCTTTAGCAAAGGTGTAGCAGGATTATTATGTCGTATTGCACAAGGTGTCAAAGAGCCGAATATAAATGAGCCTGCACGCAGCTCAGGGCCAAACTCTATTAATTGCAGCCAGAGGACAGCGTCACACCACGCTGCGAGGTTAATTAGCTGCGTGGAGTCCGGTGTTAAAAGAACACCGAAATGAGGAGGAAATTGAAAGAAGACGTTAAGGAGCCCAAATGTAGCCTAATTGGGCTACACACGTCTGGCTCTTAATAACAAGAAAAAATGCTTGCGGGCCTGTTGAGGGAAGGCTCTGCAGCGGTAATCAGGAGAGCGGGATGGCCACTGAACACAAGCAAGCGCACACAAGTGGGTAACAATGTCCCACAGGGAACAGCAAACAAGAGAAAAGTGATCGCTGGCATTCGATGTGTACGGCTCGGTCAGCTATCGCTACCCAATACAATATGCGTGATGAATCAAGCAACCATGGAAAAACAACAAGGAAACACAGTATGCAATTAATAAACATACAAAGCAAAAAACCATATGCACGTAAGCACGACAATGAAGGCAGTGAGGCAATTAACCCGGCTGCGAGCAGCAAAGAAAAAGGCTCGCAATATGTAAATGGGTACTCTGTATGAACTGAGAGACTGTGATTGTTGGTTAAGGATCATAGCATCATGGGCAATGTAACTTGTGTCATGTGTAAAGGTTTTCCATTGACTGCTGAAAATCTGCAGTAAAGGAAAGAGAAGCGCTAATCCAAGCCTCCAGTCCTGTAATAGAATCAGCCTCATCATTGTAACTAGGAAAATCAACCTGTACCGCATTTAGTGCCCTAAGTTCTTAGTAATATTGCTCTTCTCCAACTGTCTGAATAGAGTATAAAAAGATCCCCACTACTTCCCAACTAGCCGCAGTGGGCACACTCTATACAGTTATCCTCAATTCTATCAATTCTACCCAGGTCCTTTCTGCCCGCACAGGTAAATGAACATGTTTAACCATAGGGCACTATGTTGTGATCCGCGTGCACTGAGTGACTCTATTAACAGCGGTCACCGGTGAGCTACCGCGGCCTGCCAGTATAATCTCTGGCCTTCTCAGACATGTAATTGTGTTGAATGTACTCCAGTATGAGACTTGGTCTCAAGAAAGAAGAACCAAACAAAAACCTCCCAGGGATGCCTGCCAAAAGGCCTGCATTCTTGCTTATGGGAGGATATACTTACGGAGGATATACCACTGGACACCAGGCCTGTGTTAGGCCGGCTCCAAATGATGCATTTGTCGCCTGTCCTCAAAACGCTTGGCTGATAAAAATGCCTGCGTACTCGAGAGGTCAACATTTGACCTTGGCTATATAGAAATCATACCATGTGTGCAAAATACTTTTTAGAAATTATACTGTTGAGACTGCCCCTTGCAATCTTCCGAGTGGCAAGAGCTAGGCTGGCCTTCTAATCAAATGCTTAACATGTCACAATATATTACAAACTTGACTTTTATTCACAAGAATCAGGATCACAAGATGAGGGACTGCTTTTACAATCTCTGGCCCTTAAAGATAAAGTGAAACTTCAAGTTGTGATGTACTCCATAATTCCTACTATGCTCTTTGACAACCTTAGTCACTTGTAAGAAAATGGAGAGACAACTTATGGTCTAGCTACAAAAGCTTTTCTTTCCTACATTTCCTAAGAGACATGATTTATAGTGTGTTCTAAAAATGATTCCTTGCGCTAGGTGGGCGACACTGTAATTTGGTTAGCCTTTAGGCTATCGCAAAGCACTTAGTCAAAAAGACTTTATGAACACATCACCCAGTTGTTCCTATTATAGGAAACGATGCATTACCTCTTTGGGGACCATGCCTACCGTGTCCGCACATATGCTAACAGAATAACTCACTTCTTTAGTGCCATACATTGGTGGGATCTATGTCAGTCCTATGTGTGTGATTTCTTTGTTGAAATCACTCATTCAAGGAGACGTTTCCCAGCCCTACGTTAATTCTTGGGCCCTCTACAATGATTATCTTGCAATTTATGAGCGGCATACCACTTTAATACATACCCTCCAGTACACTGGTTAAAACTGCGCCCTTCTAAGATCTGGGTCTGAGTGACCCTTTTAATATGCCTTGAAAAAAAAATGCTGATGGCAAAGTGGAAGTGAAACACAACATAGGTTTCTCTGGTAACTAATTCTAGATAAATACATTTGCATGTACAGAATAAAAGGTCCCAGAAAATAGATGATTAATTAATCTAGGGAAAATACCCCAAATGCATATGGTGTGCAAGCTTCAGGTTTCTCTCTGAATATTAGAATGTTAGTTTTTTTTAGTGCTACCTACGTCCATGTTCCATTTGAAGCACTGTATATAGCAGATGTCACTACTAACTAATTTACGATACTCCAAATCTGGCCCTGATTCAGTCAAAATTCAAATTCATAACTGCTCAAAGTCGAGTGATAGGCCCCTTAAATTGTGATAATGGTCGAGCACGAGTTCAAATTGTCTCCCGCTGTCTAGGTTACAGCTATTGCTTCTTCTTCGATCTGTAGTAGTACACTACCAAAACACATGCACATGGTTTGGTACTGCGTTTTTAATCGCGTACCCTTGGGCTTTGTGATGGATAAGCCTATCCTTATCATTAGCTAGCAAATGTCATCCTCATCTGGCAAAAAACTCCAAAGTGACCCGCTGATCGCACACAAGCATCTCCAAATCTACAGAACTCCCATGGCCGTTGGTATAACAAAAGATGAAAGGGCCCTTCCGAGATTCACATCTCTGACCCGCCGTCGCACCACTGTGTGCATACCGACCCCACACCTGCTGCTCCCTTGTCTAAAGTGAGCCCGGCTAAGACTGGATGGGGCGGGGCGGACTACGCCACCACAGACCCACTCTCCCAGGCTGGATTCCTATAGAAAAAAATCACGTTTCGTATTAATCTTCAATTGTTTGCCAGCCACATATCTAAGCTGTACCTTTCTACCAGCTGTGATGGCATTAACTGTTATTGGGCTCAAAAGAGGAGACAGGTGGCTGAATAAGTTTACTGCCTTCACCCCGGTGGGGCCTGATTATGATCCGGTTGTGATTGTAAAAGCAGGATAAATGTGGGTCTTCGCTGTAAATATTTAACCGATGTAACCCTTTGACATTTTCACCCTTATACAGTGCCTCTGCTACTTAATTATTATGCAACTGACATGTTATCCAAGATTATATCAGTGACCCATGCTTTAATGCCTTTGCTTTAGTGAGACACTGGGATAACATTTCTCCTCCTTCTCCCTGCTTATGCCTGTTTCCCTGAATCTATTTCTGACAAACCAGCCCCAAGAATGTCTCGGCCTGGACCGGACAGGCCCTCCTTCCCCATGGACAATGGGCCCTGCTATCCGTTTGCATTGTGCTCACTAAACACAATTGCCGGGTATGCAAGGGGAGGGTGGTTAGGTTATACAGTCTTTTCATGATGATATCTCCTTTCATGATTTATGGACTAGCTGCTATGCTAACTGTATTTGTATTATGCATTTTTCTGCTTGTTGTGGCACGTATACTGTGTATTTGAGCACGTTAGTTAAAATAAATATTTTTAACTTGTTCATGTCTCTGTCAGATCTTATTGTGGACAAGTACAAGAGTGCGAGCGAAAGGGTGTGTCTTCCCGAGAGATTCTGGAGTGTTGTGTTCTGGGGTGTCTAATCACTTGTTTCTCTGTGAGTGAGTAGGAGAGCAAGTGAGACACTATAGCTAGTCGTTCCTGGGCTCATGGGTACTAAGGTGGTAGGATGACTCAGTCCCTGTGCACTAAGGTCCCATAATCCCACGCATAGTTCTGTTTTTGGGCAGAATCCCTGCAACACTGTCAGCAGTCGATCTGATGCCACAACTCGCCAGGGGGGAAGGACCAAAGGACCCTTCAGGTGAAACCTCTCAACCCATCTCCTCCTAGATGCACTAAACAATATGGACCAGTGTGTACAAAACCTCGGTGCAACTAAGGCCCTTGCCTCGCTAATCGCGGGTACAGGCTACAAAATTTGATTATTGTACCCACATAGTGTGGAATTAGCCACTGTGCGGCAGAGCACTAAGACGTTACCTTGATTGAGTTAAAGAAGTGAAGTGGGGCATGCTGGGTTAACCTTTGAGGTGCAAGGATGCTTCAAGTACTCGGGATATATTAGACACTTTATTCTAAATGCTTTATTACAGACTGTTTGAACGATATTACTCCTCTGGGAACCTTCTACAAGAGTCCCAAGCTGTGTGCTATTTCGTACTAATGGTGGGTAACATACTCCGCACCAAAATTAAATTATTTACAAGTGAGTATGGCAGATAAATTAAACAGTTGCTGTTTGACTGCTGGGCATTGTCAGGTGGAATGTAGTTGCATCAGTGTCTTTCATTCTTTATTTATATTTATGGCCATTCTTTATTTTTTTTCTTGATGATCAATGTATATTTAAAACCGACTAATTTAATTGACTAGTCCCGTTTCCCAGCAGAACTTGCCCTAGAGACTTTTGCTGTTTTCTAATATTGTTATCCTCACTCTTCTTGGCGCTGTGTGAGGAGCGGGTTTTTGTCTGTAGCTCTCTGCTACAATGTAGAATCGTGCCTCGCTAAACTGCTTGTTCAGTTCCCTTCGTGCCCCAGAGACATGGCCTCTGTTTTATTTTTTGCGCAGGCTGTAGTTAATTGATGTACCAGAAATAAGACCACAGCAACTGCTTTGGAACCAGGGTGTTACAGTGAGGATGGATCCTTATAAGTTATAAATGTAGGTTTATTTAACGTATTCACAGGTTACAGATAACGCTCCACTAAGAGCAGCATCCTTGCTGCTCAGCCCATCCACTCCAACTGAACTCAGCCAAACATAAACACTCTCAACATTCGAATGACCTCACACACTGGCTGAGCAGCAGGGAAGAGAACATTAATGAACATCAATAGGGGGGATGCATTATACTCAACAGTAGATTACAACACATCTCCCCCCTTATGGAGACATTAGAAAATCCAATGGGATGTAAGATTGTAAAATCCACAAGAAATAAATACGTCTCACAAATTTACAGTACAAGTGTACAGTTAACCGAAAACGCTCTGCTGATCCATCAGGGAATACTAACTACGTTCCCCTTCACAACACATACACTCAAACAGGACCAGCCTGTTACCCTTCTCAACACAAACACTCAAACAGGACCAGGGCTTCTTCCACACTTTACTGCATTGAGGTGTAACCACGTACCCCCTTCACCATTCACCTAAGCAGTATTAGGGCTTCATCTACCCTCCACGGCATTGGGGTGTAACAACATACCCCCTAAAACATTTGTCTTAAATCACTGTCCCCATGTCTTTAACCCCTTAGGAAGTATTGACATAATTCACTCCCCCTCTAAAACATTGGGCTTAACACACTGCCCCTACATCCTAAACCCCTTAGGAAGGATGGTCAACTCTACAACTCTGGGCTTAACACACTGCCCCCTCATCCTTAACCCCTTCAAAGGCTGGTCAAAATACGGTCCCACTTCAGGACCAAGATAACTCCCAAATAAGCAGAAACTTAAACTGGCATTGACAATAAAAGCATGACCATGACAATACAATGTTCTCCTACATAGGTGAGCAGTTACTCACCCGAAATGTGATTTGGGTTCCACATTGCCATGTTTCTAAAGGTCAACTGGGACAGTTACTATCACCATTCACAGTCAGTAGAATGCCTCTCACGATAAAATGTGTGCCACTCCCTTGTTCAGTGCTGAACCCCGCACTCATTTTTTGTCACACTGTTCCAGGAGGTGCAGCTTCATGTTTACTTCTGTTAGCAGGAACAGATCCAAGGACCAAGGATGAGCCAAACACCCACACGTGCGCGCCCCTCCTTTTTTTCCCTTTAAATACGCCGCTCAGATAAAAATTATGCCGTCAGCCGTGCTCACTTCCTGGTCACCGAAAAAAAGTGATTTTTTTTTTAATTGACTAGTCCCGTTTCCCAGCAGAACTTGCCCTAGAGACTTTTGCTGTTTTCTAATATTGTTATCCTCACTCTTCTTGGCGCTGTGTGAGGAGCGGGTTTTCGTCTGTAGCTCTCTGCTACAATGTAGAATCGTGCCTCGCTAAACTGCTTGTTCAGTTCCCTTCGTGCCCCAGAGACATGGCCTCTGTTTTATTTTTTGCGCAGGCTGTAGTTAATTGATGTACCAGAAATAAGACCACAGCAACTGCTTTGGAACCAGGGTGTTACAGTGAGGATGGATCCTTGTAAGTTATAAATGTAGGTTTATTTAACTTATTCACAGGTTACAGATAACGCTCCACTAAGAGCAGCATCCTTGCTGCTCAGCCCATCCATTCCAACTGAACTCAGCCAAACACAAACACTCTCAACATTCGAATGACCTCACACACTGGCTGAGCAGCAGGGAAGAGAACATTAATGAACATCAATAGGGGGGATGCATTATACTCAACAGTAGATTACAACACATCTCCCCCCTTATGGAGACATTAGAAAATCCAATGGGATGTAAGATTGTAAAATCCACAAGCAATAAATACGTCTCACAAATTTACAGTACAAGTGTACAGTTAACCGAAAACGCCTCTGCTGATCCATCAGGGAATACTAACTACGTTCCCCTTCACAACACATACACTCAAACAGGACCAGCCTGTTACCCTTCTCAACACAAACACTCAAACAGGACCAGGGCTTCTTCCACACTTTACTGCATTGAGGTGTAACCACGTACCCCCTTCACCATTCACCTAAGCAGTATTAGGGCTTCATCTACCCTCCACGGCATTGGGGTGTAACAACATACCCCCCTAAAACATTTGGCTTAAATCACTGTCCCCATGTCTTTAACCCCTTAGGAAGTATTGACATAATTCACTCCCCCTCTAAAACATTGGGCTTAACACACTGCCCCTACATCCTAAACCCCTTAGGAAGGATGGTCAACTCTACAACTCCGGGCTTAACACACTGCCCCCTCTTCCTTAACCCCTTCAAAGGCTGGTCAAAATACGGTCCCACTTCAGGACCAAGATAACTCCCAAATAAGCAGAAACTTAAACTGGCATTGACAATAAAAGCATGACCATGACAATACAATGTTCTCCTACATAGGTGAGCAGTTACTCACCCGAAATGTGATTTGGGTTCCACATTGCCATGTTTCTAAACGTCAACTGGGACAGTTACTATCACCATTCACAGTCAGTAGAATGCCTCTCACGATAAAATTTGTGCCACTCCCTTGTTCAGTGCTGAACCCTGCACTCATTTTTTGTCACACTGTTCCAGGAGGTGCAGCTTCATGTTTACTTCTGTTAGCAGGAACAGATCCAAGGACCAAGGATGAGCCAAACACCCACACGTGCGCGCCCCTCCTTTTTTTCCCTTTAAATACGCCGCTCAGATAAAAATTATGCCGTCAGCCGTGCTCACTTCCTGGTCACCGCATGTTCTATTGTTGCTCTTGATTTTTTTTTTTTTATATATTTTTATTAGGTTTTCAGTATTATTAACAGATTACCATATGTACATCACATCTCACAGGAAAAGCATTTGTTGCATAACACATAATCCAATGGCATCAGTACTACACTGATTTGTAGAGTAGGCATTACCTAAGTGCAATAGGCAAGATATACTTATGTTGTGCTACCGTACCTATGTGGGCACGTGTGAATTTCCCTTAGCCACAGTGTACTGCTAGTACTTGTCTCGTGGCGTGTGATGACTGGCAGCAACCGCGTGGGGACAACTAAAAACATAACGGGGTCTATTCGGTTTCTTACACGTTTTTCCTATGACTGCTATCTGCGCGCTCGCCCACTACTCGGTGTCGTGCAGGCATGTGCGTATGTGTGCCCACCTACAGCAGTTGACCAAGCTTCTCAGTTAGTCTAGTGCTGCAGTGCGTGCATGTGCTTTCAGTCAGGGACTTCCCCCTACATCTCTCATGAACCGCTGCAATTCAGTCAACATTGCATTCCAACTCATAGCTATAGGGACCTTTCGTATGCCCATAATGTCTTCGCGCCTGATTGCGATACTCACTGCTTTGGCCCATGCAAGCATAGAGAGGCGCCACGCCTGCGCATGCAGAGGGTCTGATGCCTTCCATCTCCTAGTAATTAACCTTTTGGCTACCACTATCCCTAAAATCTAGGAATCTGGAAGATACTTTGTTACTGCGGGTTCTGCGATATTGGTGTAGAACGTAAGTCGGCCACTCAAAGGGTAACACACGTTCAGTACAGGCGAACAGTGCATCTGCCACCTCTCTCTAGTATGTGTGAAGATGAGCAGCCCCAAAGCATGTGTATCAGATCTACATCGATGGTGGCGCATCTTGGCTAGGCGGAGTCCATGCGGTTAAAGTACCGGTTAATTTTAGCGGGTGTGAGATATGCTCTCTGAGTAATGTAGTATTGAATTTGCCGGAACCGCATGTTTCTGGGGATGCGCACTGGGCTTTCCAATACCAGAGCCCACTCTGCGTCTAAGTTTTGGCAGCCCAAGTCCTGCACCCAGTTGCTCCGGAATGAGTCGATGCTGACCGCCGCATGTTGCCTAAGCAAGGCCGCGAACCACCGCGTGATATGCCTACCCTGGCCCATGACGTGTAGGTATTGCATGGTGAGGTGTGTCTGTGGCTCAGTTGCGAGGTCACCCCATTTAGTTGTGAGTGTAGCTACTAGCGAGCGGTGCAAAAGGAATTGGCCCGGAGGCAGCCCTTCTTCCTCTACTAATGTCATGTATGGGGCGAGCGTCCCATCGCGGTACAAGTTTCCTAGGGATTTAATACCTGCCTCATGCCAGTCCCGGAGTTCGGCAACTGTAATCGGTGTCCGGCCTCTGGGAGATCCTTCCAGAGGCAACGCAGGCGCGTAGGGTGTTATATGTCTAGTTATGTAGAGGCTCCTACGAAAACACTTATGCGCCACCCTGAGCATTAGGGGCTCCGGAGGTCTTACGTTCGCACCGGGATGAACGGGATGAAATAGTCTTATCAGTTGCGGCAGTGTGTAGGGCGGTTGCATGGTTGCAGTATCATCACGTTGTTGATCAGCCATCCACCTAGCTATCCACTGCAATTGGGCAGCCAAGTAGTATTGCTCAAAATTTGGAGTCGCTAAGCTTCCCCGATCCGTGGCCAGATACAATTTCTTTATCACTACTCTGTGCCGAGCGCCGCCCCATATAAATCCCTGATCACCTTCGCCAGTGCGCCAAAAAAGGAAGTGGGGATGTATAGTGGCAGATTCGTGAAATAGTATAAGAGCCTCGGGAGAGTCACCATTTTAGTAAGTGCCACTCTGCCTGTCACGGTGAGTGGGAGCGTGTTCCAAATCCACATCTGGGATCTGATAGCTGCTAGTGCTCTACTTAGATTGCCATCAAACAGGTCTGGGGACTGTCAATATATTATTATGCCTAAATAGCGGAACGTGTCCGCCCTCCACTGCACCCTCCCGCCATTAAGGACAAGGCCGTGTCACGGTTCCCTTCACTGAATGAGTATATGCAAGATTTATCAGCATTTACCTTCAACCCCGAGAGAGCAGTGAAATCCCGCAGGATCTGGGCCAGCCGCCGAGGCACATTTTCAATGTCACTAAGATATACCAGCAGATCATCTGCGTACTGCGACACCCTAAGCATGCCATCTCCCAGGGACATACCATCTCCCAGCTGAGTGCAGATTGTCTCTGCAAGTGGCTCTATGGCGAGTGCGAAGAGGAGGGGTGACAGAGGGCATCCCTGCCTAGTCCCTCTCCGCACTGGGATCGCGTCTGATATGTAGGGGCCCATTTTGACCCTAACGGACGGCTCAGTATACAGCAGGCGGGTCATCCGCAGGAATGTGGCGCCCAAATTATATTTCTCTAGCGCTGCGAACAGGAATTCGCATTCCAGGGAATCAAATGCTTTCTCTAGGTCCAGTACTAGACAGCCTGCACGCAGCCAAGTGTGCGTAGAGTTGGAAGTGATCCTAAAAAAGCGACGCAAGCTAAGTGAAGTACTACAGGATGGTGCGAAGCTGTTCTGGTCTGCGTGTATCAGCGTGGGCACCACCTGGTGGAGCTTGTCTGCCAGAACTTTTGCTAGTATTTTGTCATCGGTATTAAGCAAGGCAAGAGGCCTGTATGAACCGATTTCCGTAGGGTCTTTGTCGGGTTTAAGCAATGTCACCACATGTGCCTCTCGCAGGGATAGAGGGAGCTGCCGCCCCTCCAGAGCAGTCTCATACAGTGTATGCAGGCTCTACGTGAGCAACACCTGGCATGCTTTATAAATCTCTGCCGGTAGCCCATCCGGCCCTGGTGTCTTTCCCTTGGCCAGGGATAAAATTACGTCCTTGATCTCCTCCAGCGAAATCGGCTCATTCAGTATTTCCCTGTGTGCTAGTGTCGCCTCGGGCAGTTGTATGGTGTCTAAAAACATCCCTAAGCTTTGCTCACTGCATTGACCCTGGGATTGGTATAGCTGGGCATAATGGTGTGTCATGGCTGCGTGTATTTCGCGCTGTGTGTATAGCATGTGCCCCTTGTCGGTACGCAACCTACCTATGGGCTGGCGGGCATGTTCTTGTCGTATGAGCCAGGCGAGCATCCGACCCGCCCGATCTGCTGTGGCATGCGTGCAAGCTGTATGTCTATTGTTGCTCTTGATGAGGGCCGCCCGTGCTTACCTCCCCTCGCTCTTGGAATACAGGAAGGAGTGCCCGTGCCACTCCCACACATAAGTTACAGTGCAATAGCAGACAACACAGCACTCTAGCCTCCTCCAAGCACGATTTGTATCCTCTCTTCACATGACAATGTAGCAGGAAGGCATCACGCGAACAGTGCAACGGTGAAAAACATGCACTTGAGCCAAGGCGCGTACAGGTGAGGTGCAGATAATTTCAAAAGGCAACACTGAATCGTCAGTTGCTCGCACTTTCCTCCACGCGCTGCATTTAAAAATACATGGTCAGTCTTAAGATCCTCGCACTTCCCTTCACGCACTGCATTTAAATGTACTTGGTCAATCTTAAGATGCATGTGTTTTACTCTATGCACTGCTTTTAAAATTTAAACTCCTAGTCTAAAGCACTAGTAGCCACGCACAACACAAGTTGGCCTTCCAAGTCAGGTAAAACTCACAAGTCACTGGGAAATTCAGGGTGACTCACCCCTCGATGTACCCATTAAGTGCACATACTAGCTCCACATGAAATTACACAGGTCAGATGTTTCTTGCCTCATCGGTTCGCTCCTCACCGGTGTTGAATCTTATTGTCAGTTCATGAAGCACCAAATGTTTTCACTAACTGTAAGTTGATGTCAAAAGTAGTTCTTAACGTACACCAGTAAAGTTGTATCAGAGCCCACAAGCAGCTGAATACACACACACTGCCTGTTCACTTACATCACTTGCTGCACTCCCTACATTCCTTTATCATCAGGGCTCTCGGTTTCATTTGTCACTGGCATGTATACCAAAACAGTAAGATGCTGCACACTGCTAACTTTTATATGGTTGGTAGAAAAGTCACATTGAATCAGCATACATTTTTTAAACGCTGTTAACTCACTTAAATGCTGCCAGTCCACTTAAATAACAGATACACACCCAAGACTTCTCTTGACTGTGGGCTGTCCGCTGAAAAGGACACTAGTGGGGCTTCCAGGGCGGTTCTGTTTCCAACTTCAATTTCTTTATCTTTTAGTCTTCCTCTTAGTTTAAACTGTAGGATCAGTTTCTCTTCACTTCCACATGAAGGTTCTTTCCTCAATCGTCGCCAGTGTTACAATGAAGGTGGATCCGTATAAGTTATAAATGTAGGTTTATTTCACTTTGTGACAGGTTACTGATAACGCCCCACCAGGAGCAGCATCCTTGCTCCTCAGCCAATCACTGCAACTGAACTCATCACTCTCAACATTCTAATGACCTCAGACACTGGCTGGGAAGCAGGGAAGAGAGCATCAATGGGCGAGATGCATTATACTCAACAGTACATCACAACACAGGGCTTTGTTGGTTTTCTTTGGTTCTTTTAGTTTTCTTTTATCTACACTCCCTGGGAGGTTATTTCCCCAAGAGGCTTCTTTGTTTCTTTAGGATTAACTTGGAAAGCAAGTTAATCCTTTAATGGTTCTTGCCTTTCAAGATCAAGTGGAAGTTTGTTTACTGTAATTAACTTGTGTAGGAAACTTTGGGGCATATGTACAAGCCCCTATCGGCACCACAAGGTCACTTTTATCGACGTTGTGGTGGCGATAGGGGTTGCGCCTTATTTACAAGGCAGCGTTAAGCCACTTAACGTGGCCTAACGCTGCCTTGTAAATAAGGCCCCCTTTCACGCTATGGTTAACATGAAAGGGATGGGCAGTGGGTGTTCCACCGCAACACCCATTGTTTTTGATGCTGCCCCCTATGTACAAGGGTGGCATACTTAAGAGGCAGTGCCAAAATTAAGACCAGGAAAATCCTGGTTTCAAGTTGGCGAAACGAGGAGAAATGCATAATTTCGCCTCGTTTTTGCTTTTTCCATGTGTGCTGCCTTGTGGAGCACACATGGAAAAAGCAAAATGCCATGGATTGTTTATGTACAGGAACGTGTCCCTTCCTGTACATAAACAATACTTTTAAAAAATGCCATTTTGTGACGTTCATGTGTGCTGCATGAAGCAGCACACATGACAGTGACAGAATGGCATTTTAGGATTGTTTATTTACAGGAAGGGACACCTTCCTACACATAAACAATCCTCCCCTGCACGCAGACACCCTTGCACTATGGGGCAAGGGTGCCTGTGTTGGTGCTAAGTTGCTAAACTTAGCGCCATCGCATGGGGAAACGCAAGGCTGCACCACATTCTTGTAAATTTGGTGCAGCCTTGCGTTTCAGAAGTGCCGGAGAGAGGCTTTAAGCCATGACGGCTAACGCCTCTCTCTGCCACTTCCTTGTACATATCCCCCTTAATCCCTTATTGTGATTCTCCCTTCACGGTTCTGCGTGCATGCCTAGTCTGTTTGTTTGTTTAAGGATTACCTGGAGCCCGAGTTAATCCTTTAATTTCTTCCGCTTCAGTCAGTTTCCTTACAATAAGAGTTTTTAAGTAACTCCGCGGAATTCCACAGAGTGAAACTCCGCAAACTCTGCCCAGGACTATTTCGTACCCAAACCCACATCTCAAGGAAACATCCTGGATGCTCCTAAATTGTCCTTTCATGTCCACTGATCCCGTGTCTCTGCTTGGTTAGTAGTGATGAACATATCTGTATCACTTGGCATCACAACTCTCTTCTTATTTTCATCTTTTTACTTTTTTCTGCTCTTTTTCCTTTACACGTCCTTTTCTGCATCTTGCAGTTTCCTCAAGAATGGATTGAAGACAGGGTGCATTCATTAGGACAATGCTTAATTTGTAAAAAAAAAAAAAACCCTCGTCAGGAGGCCATTGCAGCTTGCACAACCCATTACCCCTGCCAACACTGCCAAAGACAGTACCAATATAAGTACTAACCATCACACCCTACAAGTGTGACAATTCAGACTATTTGAGGCTCCTAAAGCAATAGGAATGGCTTGGTTGGCAGGTAGTAGTCATTTTCTAATGTATATTGAAATATTAAACTACTGTTGTTGTGTTCATCTCTAAATTGGACAAACATCGACAACATGCGGCAGACTGTCCTAATTGCCGATGTTGATAATTTAGCTCCGGTGCCGAGCACTGGAAACCACCGGCTCAAATTAAGCACTGCATTAGAATCTAAGTATGATCGATATAATAATGATTTCTCTTTTCCATTCCCTTGCTGTAAGCTGGGCAATGCTCGGTCTGTGTGCTTATGTCACTCCCAGTTACTACATAGTAGCCTGAAATTGTTCTGTCTTATCTGCTTGGAACCCTTAACAAGCATTTGCAATGCAATAGGTCTCGCATTTGAGAGAGTTAGAGCTATTGGCGTTATAAAAGACAAAGTCTTTTACCCATGTGTTTTGCTTTAGAGTGGAGTGGAAGTATAAACAAGCATTTGCAAAGCAATTGATTTTGCATTTGTGAAAGTTAGAGCTGTTGGTATTAAAAATAACAATGTTTTTTACTTTTTATTATGCAGCTCAGTAATGAAATTTGCATTGCGCTATTGCCATTCGTATGACCTCGCAGTGCTGGAGAACCAGAACATGGGATATAGGTTATGAGGGAGGGGAGATAAGAGCGTTATGCTGGCTAAAAAAGAGGGAGCAGCATCCTGGAAATAGCAAACACTCATAGGCAATGCAAGAGTAAGTAAAGCATGTGAACTGTAAGCAGGAACAACAAAATGGTTACCTTAACACTTTTACACTCATTATTAAGAGGTCAATGAGTGTTTTTGCCTGAAAAGTTAAGAACATGACTACAGGGACCTGTTTCAATGTCCAATGCTCCAAAAACTAAGCACAAAGCACTGGTGCTTTAAAGATATAAACAGGAACAATCACTTAATTAACTGTGGAAACACCTTCAGGGCTATAGTTCGCCTTTATGTCTACCTGTGTTATTAGAAAGGAATTCTGATTTTATTTATGGGATGCTACTTTTGTGACAAGCTGCCCTATGTCTTCATTTGCCTTACGTAACCGCTGCCATATCAAACGTATCTGATGCAAATGAGTTACATTTAGCTCATAGTCACCAAACCCTCATTTCAATCGTATTGAATAATTCCAGGCAGTGAGTAATGGTAAATATGCTGGTTTCTTTTGTTAGGTACCGTAACTATGAACACTATGTAATGCTAAGAGATTAAATAACAGATTCCAGGAATATTCAAACGATATGTAGATGTAAACAAGATATAAACAAATTGAAGAATACCCATCAAAGCCTTATTTGCACGGGCTATATTAAATGTATATATCAAAATGCATTAGCACGCATGAGGTTGAAAACATCACAATAAGACTACACTAAATCCTGTGAGTGGTGCAGAAACAGGCAATCAAACAGACTGAAGAACCTCACTCGAATCAGAAAATGGCAAATACATAAAAAGACTAGCAGAACTAAAAGTATTATAGCTAATTTAAATGAATGCTTCCGGTTGACATTTGGAGTTCCAATAGTGCACACAAAGCTCACATTTGCAAAGCTCTCTGGATAATTTCCTTCACAACTTTCAGCACGTATGGGTCAACACAACTCAAGCAAAGATTTGATGCGTGTGAAAAGTGTTGTCTGTTTGCCTTATTCAGTACGGGCCTCAGCCAACAGGCGCTTCTCATCATACTGCAACAAATGCAAAATCAACAAAGGAGTCAACTATTTGTCCTGGAGGTATTTATACCCTTTTTGGCTATGATAGTTGCACTTCGGCGCCCGGACCGTTTTAAACATACCTTTAAACACATCCCTATTACAAGAAAAGATGAAAGGTTTTCATTTGTACTGCCAATAAAAATGATCCCCTATGATGAATGGTCAGATTGAAAGTTGAAGTTTGAAAATGTTTATGTCTTGCCCTGCGTTATGTTAGTTTGTGGTTAATAAAGTACTGTCCGCGTAGCACGGCTACAACAGTGCTTGAACAAAAACCATAAAACAAAAATTTAAAGCATAAATCTAGACATGCTCAAGAAGGATAAGAAGGATCTTGAAAACAACGAATAGAGAGCCCTGATGACTTTCAATTTCAGTGTTGTGTTAATGAAGCACAAAATGGGGGGAGGGTTTTGTCAGAGAAAACAGCTGGGCCTGACATGGCTGCCACCTAGGTGACCGTGGGCAAGAGAAAGAAAGGACTCAACGTGGTACATGTAATCGGAGCTACTGGGAAAGTGCTGAGCTGCTGAATAGAAGGTGAGAAAAGCAATAGAAAAAGCTTTGTAAGCCATTACAATTATGATTACAACACAATTACTAACAGCAACATAGCCTTTTGAAAAATAGTAATTTACCAGTTACCAGGCAGTGCATTTCCAAGGCAGGCAGAAGGAACGCGGAGGGTTCTGCACCACGGACACCGAGGAGAGAGTCTGCACGTTTGTCTCGAGGGCAAGGCTTCAAAGGGCCGACTCTAAAGTGAAAACCAGACCAGGCAAGATCCGGATGTGTGACACCGGAAGCTGACGCTGCAGCATGTCTTGGGCGTGGTCTAACTGAGCGAATGACGAGACAGCCATGTTGAATACATTGCATTCGTAAATAAAGGGCGTTAGCCCACGAATAAAATATTTTTCTTACACTATGAAGTAAGTAGTTAGGCAAAGTTAGGAAAGCTCTGTCTAAGGGGTAAAAAAAGATAATAAACGTAAATAGGAAGCCAGGAGGATCTACCAGGGGAGCGAGTGGGAGAACCACCTTCGCAGCTGCTCCGATCGGAGCACAACAGATGGTCTGTACTGCTGAAGGAAATTAAAGGAGCATGCCAAATGCATGAGGATTTTTAAAGGGGCAGTCTTTCAATAAATAGAAACTGCGACAAGATAAGAAACAGAATGACCAAAATAAACAGGCAACAGCAAACACGGGCAGGAAAGGAAGGAAAAATATAGTCCCACGAAACCCAGATATAGAACCAAGGCGTAAAGATACAGTAGCCATGACATGCTGTTTGGGAGGAAACGAAAGGCAAAAACGAGGGACAAGAGGAATGACTGACCAATAACAACAGAGGAGTTTTAAAGGACACTGAAACAGACAAATCAAAAGCAGGGGGATGGCTTTAAGCCAACATAAGAAATTACAATAGGTCTTGAATGCTCGACCTAAAAAAGGACTCACAATTCTGTTTTGAGTCTGTATATGTACGTCTCTGTACCACACCGTGGTAGTACATACGAGGGCAGATGTGCTACTGATATATGTGTTCTCTAATAGATTTGCAATCTCTAACCTTATCTATCACCAAACATTCTTTTATGACAGTCATTCTCATGCGCTATTAGACTACTACACTGTAATGAAGCCAGAATTACAATCCAGATTAAAGCCAGCCACTAGCAAAATAAAATTATAGTAATGAACTCTGCGTAAATTACACTAGGGCCTTCATTGCGAATGGTCTCTTAATTCCAGTGATGCTAGTAACAGCAGTTACCCGCCCAATCGAAAGTATAAGATCTGCGGAACACCTCAAATCCTCTTAACTTCTACCAGGAGATTTCAGCTGCTAAAAAAGCTAAAACCATCGAGGAAAGCCTGGCTAAAAATGAGGGATTACTGAGGGAATTGGACTCTCATTTCTTAGTGGACCAACAGGGTCCAACCCGCAATAGGCTGGATTTTTCACACCCTTAAATTACCGGTACCCCAGGTATCGGTAACTCCAGGGAAGGGAAAATCCAGTCCATTTACTGGCAGGGCGCCTTTACTCCTTTGGAACAAAAATACAATAAGAAGAGAGAACCTTGCCTAATTACCACTTAAATGCTGCAGTTGGGGGGGTGCTAGTTGGTGGAATCCAACCTCACTGTGAAAGACCCCAGAGCAACCCTGCACAGAACAGATCTGAGATATATGGATACAGATGCTGAGTGCTGACTTTTGGAGGAAGTCAGAGGCTCTGGAGCCACACTATGCATGGCCAGGAGACATGAGCAAGCATGGGTATTTGAATTGATGTATTTATAGACCGATTAATTCCCCTGATCAGGCATCAAAGCACATTTGCTTGGGAGTGCTATTTATCGAAGAATGTGTCTCTGTGTTGTGGCTTGTATGGGATATGTTGTAATGCTTTATGTAAAGACCAGAGCTTTGCTTTTGATGTGTTTCCAAGCAAAAACGAAATGAGAGATATGATGCATAAGCATTAGGTGCTTGTGTATAGATTAATAGAAAGGGTGTGAGAGCTGTGTGGCCTATGTGGGAAGTGTTTAGGTGTCGTGTGTGCAAAGAAGAGACTGTACGCACTGTTGCTGCAACCCGGTAAACTGCACACCTGTATGTGTATAATAGAGAAGTGACAAAATAGACGTAGCCAAGCATGTCACCAATCTTTGAAGCAGTCTGTACCTTAACTGTTAATCCACACTGACAATGGAGACTCGGAAAGTGTCTAGATGTGAAAAGTGCTACTCCTGTGAGGTGCAGTCTTGCTTCACCTATAGTATATGCTGTGAGAAGTTGGCCTGGTATATGCTGTCCACTAATTAAAGTGGGCACCTTGCACCAGTCCAAACGACCCTTATTGATGATTAGGTCAAAGATAACCTTTATGAAAGCTATCCTAATGGTAGCTATCGAGAGCAGCCTTCAGGCTTAATCTTGAAGGAATGTAAAGCAGCTTGTTTTACCAGAACAGAACCTCCTGAGTGACAAAATGAAAGGAGAACCACACAAGTGTTATATAAAAAATATGTATTTATTACTAAACACTTTCTACTAATCTCTATGTGAGATTAGAACATAAAGCACACAATACTTAATCAATAGAACGGCAGTAAATAGCACAATACACAGGGGGCTCCAGGGGGAGACCGAACCATATACTAAAAAAATGGTATAACAACAACGACTTCAATAGACACAGTGCCTAGAGCACGTAGAATCACTGGGACCCCAAGGAACCACCCAAAGGAGTGACACAGGGAGCCCACGTAGGACGGGTGCAGTGTGGGAACACAGACGCAAGCTCCGTACAACTCTATGGGAAATTCGCGGTTGGAAAATTACACTTTAAGGACACTTCGGAGAGGACTTCAAGCAAACCCTTTGGAACATAGAAGGTTCTAAGGCCAGCACCCTTGTAAGTACAGAGGTACCCGTGTTACCTATCCCAGAGGAGCCGGGTGCATAGGGGTCAAGTGGTGTCGGAAACCCTCGTCGTTTTTAATGGCGTGATGCGAAGAAGTGCTGCTGCCGGGAAGATGAAAAGTGTCCAGTGGAATCCAAGCCTGGATCCGAGGTGAGAAGAACCTGAAAGCAGAGGGGACAGAGTCTGGGTCACTTCAGGGTGACCAGGGGCTCGATAGACAAATGCCCACCGATGTCGGGTGCTTCAGGTGTGAAGATAGGATGCTTGACTCTGCAGCCACGGGGACCAGGAGACGTCGACGATGACCAAAGTCCGGAGGTGAGCTGTCCCACGAAGGATGTCGAGTACTGGGGGGTCGGTGTCCGGATTGAACACCAACAAGTCTTAGCAAAGGCAACCCACGCGGGCAGAGGAAACAGGTTACGGTGTGGACCAGCAAGGTCCAGGAGACTCTCCAAGCTATGGGGAGTCAGGGCACGTCTGGAGCAACCAGGGAAGCCCAAGGAAAATCAAAGTGACCCTCGCCAGGACCCACAGGCCAACGGACCAGGGATCGCGAAGGGAATCACAAAGCACCAGTCCACAGAGCACTCGTGGAGTGGAGGCCAGAGATCTTCGGTGGAAAGGCTGCTCTGGGTCGGGACTACACGTAGTCCAAAGCACAGCCTCAGGAATCGCCAAAAAGCATATGCTGCTGCAAAAGTACACGTTGCACAAGGGTTCGGGTTGCACGGTCCCCACTAGGGATACTGGTCTCAGTATTGCTGAGAGAGTAGATCGACCTCAGGGACACTCGGAAACCCACCTCCTGTGTTGCAGAAATCTTCGGAGTCCTCAGGAGCTCGGGAGATGCAAACCGGTGCCTGCTGCTGCAGGGGAGTAACTCCTTTACTCCAAGGGAGATTCTTCTGTCGTCCAGCGAAGTGTAGACTGTCGAAGTACTTGGTTTCTGTAGCAGAGTTTAGTCCAGGTAAAATCCAAAGTCCTGTAATCAGGTTTCCCACTTTATACCCAGGGAAGGGATTGGACTAACTCTGGGGACCCTCCTAGGGGAGGGTCAGGACAGAGGGGTGGTTACACCCATGTCCTTTGTCCAATTTTGCGCCAGAGCAGGAGCAAATGACTCCTGCAACTGGTTTGAGCCGGACTATGCATGGGGACACCAAATGTGCCCCCAGTGCAGACTTTCTGGCACTCTAAGAGTGCACCCACCCAGCCCCAATACACTAAAGACTGTCTGGGCCTTCCTCTGCTCGAGCTTGGCTCAGCAGCAGGAGGGCAGACTCGTGTCTGTGGCTGGCAGCATCCATTTTGTGCTGCCCAGGTCGAGAAAGCTGGTACCGGGTAGACTGGTGACCCATAGTAGTGGTTCTACAAGGGAGGAATCATACCTCCCACACCAGTTACTGGTGTGGAGGTATTGATTCCAAGGTGTTTGACACCAAACACGACATGTTTCTAAGCAGCTGTTTTAAAGTTAGCATTTACAGCGAGGTTATAATGCACTTAAGTATATATGGTTGGCTGCATCACAGACAACCCCGGAGAATAGGTTCCGAAGGCTGCAGAGGGGCTCTGCTCATGCAGGGGCACCCTCTCACACAAAACCCAGCACCCTGCCTTCAGGATTGATAAGGCCTGCCATAGGGGTGACTGATAAGTATATATGTGCAGTGATTTAGAATAGATATAGGTAACCTATATCTAAGTAAGGGGTGCAAGCACCTCCTTACACAGGCTGCAGTAGCAGACCTGTGGTGTCATTTTGAATGGCCTCTCAGGGGTGGCACAATACATGCTTCAGCCCTTGGGAGGCCTCTGGGGTACCTATGCCCTGGGTACATGGTGTACCATATACTAGGGACTGATAAGGGTACCTCACAATCCAATCTGGAGTGTACCTAAAGTACATGCCATCAATTTACAGGAGAAAGCAGATAGACTGGGGTCCTGAATAGCAGGATCCCAGTCAGTCTAAGTCAAAAACAGTGATACATCAGCAAAAAGTGGGGGTAACCATAAGAGGCAGATCCTACTCTCCTACATATGCTATGGGTCACCCTGTACAGCTCTGCACCGCATTTTGGCTGGGTTTGTGCTACAAAGATACCACATACATACATGGCTACATACAGGGGAGCAGGCTATAGGATGTTTTATACAACAAACCATTGCATATTCACTGTGTAAGTACACCATAAAGTAACTGGAGAAAAAACTGCTCAGCAAGTCACAGTATACATCTGAGTGTATTAATGTAAAAGCTTCAGAAAAAAGAAAATATTTGTCTGCTAATAAACATTTGTCTTAAATACTTCTGTCCAGACACTGAGGGGGCAGGACAAACAAATAGTACATCATTAAAGTCTTGTACCGGCCAAGAACAGAGTTGACAATACTTGCTTGAACTGTCAGAAGAAGACCTACTCCGGGCATTGTTGGCTGTTATGTTATGTTATAAAGATTTATTGAGCGGCGCGTATACCCTGAGGTGTCTTGGCGCTGGCTTCAGCATGAGCACGATTGAAGAGGACCCTTAAGTATTAAAAAGCCACATTTTGAGCTCCTTTCTGAAGGAGATCAGAGTGGGCAAGGTTCTGATGTGAGGGAGAAGGCTGGTCCAGAGCTTAATTGTCCTTGTGATGAAACTTCTGCTGCCCCAATTCATTTTACGGAATCTGGACACCATCATTTTCGTTGCCCCTGGTGAGGCTGTCTGGACACCACCTGTTTGAAATTCAATTATAAATGTTGATGACGTCCAGGCTTTTTCCCCTTGAGGGCTTAGATGTACAGAAACAGTTGCAGTGTTCCTCCTGGGTGATAAAAAAAAGAGTCTGTGGAGAATAAAACATTTTCTAGCTTATGTGACAGAGACTTATTTAATATATTAAAGATACAAAGGCAAGGTTTATGATTCTCTTTATTTACTTCAAATCCACAACATTCAAGTTAACGACAACATATGTAAACTACAAATCTAGTGATACTTGGTAAAAAAACGACAGAAAACATAGCCATTCACAACACGCCAGTGAGTCTAACTAGGGATAAACATTATGTTGACCGCCTCTTTCTTTGAAGTGACTGCAGTATTCTTTTTCTCATCTCATATTATATTCAAGCAAAGTCAACCACAAAGTCTTCCTGTTCGGTCTTCAGGTCTGTTCTTGGTCTGATCCTAAAATGCCATGACAAGGTCAATGAACAGCTGCCATTTGAAATTAAGAACCAACATTATATTCCAGAACATCAAATACATGAAAAGATACAGTTGGATAATCCTCACCTCTATGTCCTTATTAGAATTGAAAATTCTTTGTCATATAAGCAGGAAAAACGTTTGTTCTATGATAGGGCTGGAGACTCCGCTTATACGTGTACAAAACTGACTAATGACCATTGAAGCTACAATAGGCTTAAAGTAAAAGGTTTTAACAGTTAGGTCTGAAGACTAGTCTGCAGCTTTCAGGATGTTCTCCAACTTGGTCACCAGAAAGAAAGATTTGTAGTCTTTTGCTGTAGAAGGACCACAGAATTAGGTCAGTTCTATGCCTGCTTGTCCCACACGCTATTTTATACGCAAAAAGACACGCATAGTCTGGGGTTATCTGAAACAAATTAGATGCTTGATACATTTAGAATTACCTTTAATTTTCTTGGAGACATTAAAGTGAGGCCAGCCAGTAAAAATATTCTACCTGCTAAACAAACACCCTTTACATTTGAAACCTTTCTGCAGGAAACTTCACATAACTGCATCATCAGTTTAGGTTTAGGTTGTTTATGTGTTAAATACCCAAGGACCACATTGACATCCCACAAAGTTGTGTGCCTGTATTCTTGTGACCATGATAATCTAATTACTTTAAACAATGTACAAACAAATAGGTTTTCCCCAGCAGGATGTTTTCTGATGGAAAGCGACCTGCTGAAATGGCTGATTTGTAAGTGCTGACAGCTCTGTAGGCTAAACCTTCTGAAGCCAACTAAGATAAGATGTTTATGACCTGGGTTACATCTGTCCCTATTGAATCCAAACCTTTTTGACACACTAACATACCCATCTCTTCCAAGACAAAGAATAACATTTGTGAGTACCGCTGGTCCAGTCTTGTTTGATCTAGAATGCTGCCTGTTCCGAAAGTCCTGGCATTTGCCAGTGAGCCCGGACATCCTGCAAGTCATGAGGTGAAGTCGGCTGGATTCCATTAGTGGATGGATGTGGCCCACAGCATTGGTCAGAACCTTGGTAAAGAGAGGAATGGGAACCAAGGCAGCTCATGACATCTTCAGGAGGACTGGGAACCAACCCTTCGCTTTCCATATTGGTTTCACTACGACTAGCTCCACCAGCTGCCTCCTTCTGTGAGGCAACATTCAGAATGTGCATGTATGGAGGGAAGGCAATATTGTTGGGTTCCCATTCCGTTTTGTAGAAATGTGTCCATTGCTTGTCCTTTCAGATCTGGTCTCGATCTGAAGGATGAGGCGAGCTGTAGGTTCAGCCAAGATGCAAAAAGGTCTGTTGAGGATGGTCCTCACATCCTCATTAACGCTTGGAAGATATGAACATTTAGCATTTAATTGCAGCCATCTCTCAGGTGCCAGGTGTTCCAGTCTGCTACAATATTTGTTTGGCCGGAAGACACTCTGTTGTCACTGAGAAACTGTGGTGAAAACAATAATGCCAGAAATTATGCACAGTTTCTTTTAGGATTTTAGACCAATTTGTTTACATATTGGGCAGTCTAGAAATTGTCTTTCCTGAAGAGAATGCAACAAATCCTCTTTTGGTGGGCATAGATTTGATGGCCAAAGAGCCATTCAGGAACTGTAGGCAACCGATGTTCCACTGGTGTGAAATTTGAGCTCATGGCACTGCTGTCGCGGTAGAAAGTGAGTGGCATCAAGCACTCAGCCCCATCTTCTGTCATCGATGAATCATGTATGGTGGGGACCCAAAATGGTTGAGCCATTCAGGCTTCCATGTGATCCAGCCACCAATGAATTTTTTGTCTGGACTCCTTCGACAGGGCAATCAGATCTGAGTAAGTTAGCAAAGGTGTCAAAGATGCAAAGGTGTCAAATATTTTTTTACCTCTGAAGGTCTTTTTAGTGCACTTGGTCTGGGAAGATCACTTGGATTGATGCCACTAGCAGGCTCACTATCATAGTTAGCAGCCGTAGGGAAATCTTATCCCAAAGTAGAACCGTTGTTAGTTCTTTCTTAATGGGCTTTATTTTTGCAGTCTGCAGCTGCAGCCAGGATGAAACTCGGTCTATCCAAAAACCCACAAAGTCTATCTGTTGACTCGAAATAAGCATAGCGTTTTTTACTCATTGATAAAGAAACCTAATTCTTGCAGAGGACAGATCTTCCACTATAGATGGGCTATCCAGCATCCTGTAATATGATAGTCATGTCGTTCAGCTAAATTTTGTTGCACGCTTTCTTTGGTCCATAAGAAATTCACTACTGGTTTCATTACCGTGGTGAAGCATCAAGGGGTTGACAGCAGTCCAAATGGCAGGAGTGTAAATTCGTATGCTTGATTCTGCCACTTGAAATAGAGGAAATCGGCAATGTGGTGGGAAAATCACTAGGTATGCATCTTTAAGTACCAAGCAGACCATCCAGTTGCCTTCTTTTAGGAGCTTTCTCAGACGATGGATGCCTTCCAACTTGAAATGCTAATAAAGAAACCAGCCATTGAAATAGTGAGGATTTAGCACCAGCCGAAAAGAAAGATGGAGGTTTCAGAGTAAAAAGATATTGCTGCAAAAAAAAAAAACTGCAGTGGGGTGATGTTGCACAGATCACACTTTCGTGCAGTAAATCTTTCACTTCTTTCTCAACGAGGGCCTGTTCTTGCAGGGAAAAAAGAAGCAGCGTCTGGGAGGAAAGGTTAGACTAGAGTTCCATAAAACTCCAGGTGAAACTCTTTCACCATCTCCTGCACAAATGCATCCTGAGTCAGAATGTGCCATTTGTGCACAAACAGTCTGAGTCTGCCTGCGCTGCTTTATTTGGGAAAAGGGATAATGGTTACCTGTGTAGCTGTAGACTGGGTTGAAGTTATTGGCATTTTTATTACTGTCTCTCCCAAATCTGGAACATCCTCCTTGGGCCCTAGACGGAAAGAAGGTGCTCACTCAAGCTTCGTCTTGTCAGCCTCCACTTCAGCAAGCATAGGGGAATCTTTGGGAGCCTTGAAAGGTTGCTTGACCTCCAACTTTACCATGCCCCTCCCCTTTCTTGTGGAAAAGTGCGCTTTATCCAGTGCAGTAAATGGTTACAAACGTGTCCAGGTCTTTCACAAAAGGATCCAGCTTTGAGATGGGTTCAAAAGTATTTTTCCTGCCAAATGTGCCATTATTAGTCCATTAATCACTCGAGCCAGAGGTAGTGATCTCAGTTAGTTTAGGGCTGTTCTAAAGCTGAAAAGAATGGCACAACTCAATGATATTGCAATGTTTTAATTGCCTAGAAGGCCAATTGGCCACTGAGCCAACCTGCTAGAATATTGTGATCTATTGCAGTGCTTTCATCCTTGGATTGATAGACCATCTCCAGGATTTTAGTCATGGGACCTGACACGACCTGTCAAAGCTTTTTTTAGGGTCTCTGATGAATTTCGTCATGAAAGTTGCCATATTAGGGTTGACTTCAGGGATAAGAGCCACTTTGCCGTGCAGGGAGGTATTGGGACATACTGCCTGAAGTCTATTTCAGATATCCTTATCAAGAGCTTTTCTTAAGCGGGACTCTAAATAGGCGGCCACAGCCTGCACCCAGTCAGCCAATCAGGGGCGTGCTATGTCTTCTGGGTAGAAGGAAAGTCACTCAACTTGACTTTCACTAAGCAGTAGAGAGGGCTGCTCTTGTCGTCTATGCAGCCTCTTGCATTTCGCTCCAGTCTGTGTCTCAATGCTTTAACTTCAGGAATTACCTCTGAGCTGGGTGTAAGAAATGGGGTAATTGGTTGAGAGTGGTGGAAGTCCCACTCAGGCAACAACCACAGGGTTAACCACAAAAAGTCACTAAATTAACCTGTGCTTAACCCTCTGATAGCTTGACACAAAAGCAGTCAGGCTTAATTTAGAGGCAATGTGTAAAGTATTTATACAGCAATCAAACAGTAATAAAGTGTAAACCAAACACAAGAAAAATCCCAGGCCAATTTAAAACATTTAAAACATTAGTGTATATTTTAATAACTAAAATGACACGGAATGACAAATATCCAATCAGTATAACCGGAGACATGCAGCTTTAAAGTTTTTAGTGAAGATAGCACCTAGAACCACAAAGTGCCACTCGCAGTCATCTAGTCACACTAGACCGAGGGAAAGCCACAAGTTCAGGCTGACTGCGATGGAGCACGGGCCAGATACCTTTTAAGTCAGGTGCAAAGATTTTTGTTTGAATTGGAGGAGGCCGCGAGGAGCAGGCTGAGCATAGGGGACGGTCATCGCTGTAGCGCGAAGAGCAGGTCAGGCGTCTTGGACAGTTGCTGTAGCTTCACATTGGTGTAGGGTGACCAGATTCTCAAAACAAAAAACGGGGACAGGTCATAGACATAGAAGTAGGACTAAGGTTTGCAGTAACCATCGACATAAAAGTAGGACTATTTGACAGCTGTCATAGACATAGAAAAAGGACTACAATGACAGCTCCCTCCACAGACCGAGATGAAGCATTACAGACGACAAATCAGAGGTTTTTTATCGGCAGTAACCATTAATTCCATTTAAACAGACTTTGCCTCAACATTTGCTCTAGTTGGTGACCACCCTTGCCTTGAAATTCCAAGTATGTTTTCTTATTAGATAAGTATATATATTGTGATTGTTAACTGTGAACAATAAAGAAAATCGCACAATCGAAGAGGAGTTCGTGCTCTTGTTTTTGCCATGAGGAAGTGAACGAGTGCATCGCTATCCAGTTTGATATATTATATATATACATACTGTCGTCGTCAAAATCAGGTACTGCTGTTTGTAGAATACTCCTTCCCATAAAGCACTCCCCCTACATTCAGCACAGTTGACTGAAATATAAATAATGTTTGTTTTATTTAAAAAAACTTTCACATTTAAAGACATTCTTGATTTAAGAATTATATACACAGGGTAACAATCCATAAAGTAGGACCAAACTGAAAGACAGCTAAAAATGCTGTTTGATGTACAAGGCCTATTGTTGCATTGCACAGTACTTATCTGAAGAATGGATTTGCTGCAGCACCATTTTGTCTTGCATTAACCGATTATGGAACTCACTGCAGCTTTGTTCAAAGTTGACCCTTGTGATCAACAAGGCTTTTAGAGTCTCCAGTTCCATTCGGTTTCTTTCATCAGTCCACGTGTTATTCATAATGGAAAAAATTCTTTCCACTGGAGCATTAGTTCCTGGCAGACATAATGCAAACTGAACCATCATGCCAATGTTCTTAAATGTCATATTATGAGTTTGGAAATGGGTGAATATTTCCACCCACCGATCCTCTGCAGTCTTCTTCTGGTCATTCCATGCGGCGAGTCTATCTGCTGTGTATTTTCGTACACAGGTGATTTCATCAAAAAGCTCCATTTCATCCATCTCAAGTGTGCTTGATACAGATTGTACAAATAACAGAGACATTTCAACATTATCCCAGACAGGAACAGCATCAAGAAGGATCCAGGAAAAAGAGTTCAAGTCAGAAAAAATGCCCCCACTCTTCCAAGTAATCAATACTGCAATTGTAGAAAGCACATACAGAGTTACAGATTTTTGTTTCTGGTGAGAGTCCTTGTTCTTTGAGGGATTTAATAAGCTCCTTCACCCTAAGGCCCATGAAGCAGGCATCTCTCCTTTCCTTCAATTTCCCTATTAATTGTGTAATTTGTCTTGCAACATCTATGGCTTTTGCATGCTGCTTTTCCATCTCCTTTATTGTGTCACTAAAAAGAGCCAGTTGGTTGCGCAAAAACCAGAGCCAGATTTCAGCAAGAGGGTTTTCAAAAAACTTGACAATTGCTGTTGGGGGATTTGCTTGGGACAAAAAATACGAACGTAGGGCTGGGAACAGTTTTAGCACCCTGTCAACTGCAGGCAGTAGGGAAAGCCAGCGAGTGTTGCTTGTACTTAGGAGTCGTTGATAATCTATATCAACAAACTCACAAAATTCTTTCAGTTGTTCAGTTTGGACAGTGTAAATGTGGAAATATTTGTACAATTTTAACACAAAAGATTCGATGTCCATTGGCAGCCCATCAGCAGCGGTTTGCACTGCATTATGGACAATGTGTGCTGCACAACCTATCCCAAGTACTTTAGTATGAGGAATAGCTTCCTTAAGCTTACAGAAAACATTGTTCTTTCCGGCTCTAACCTTTCCCCCAAAGTTTGTATTAGTATTATCTGCACAAAACCCAACTACTTTTTCAAGCAAATTACACTTTTGAAGGGCATGGTACAGTTGTTCAAAGAGTATTGCAGATGTTTCACCAGGAACGGAGGTAAACTCTAAAATTTTCACCTTAACACCCTCAAAATACTTGAAATACCTAATCACAATTGGTATCAATTTAACTTCTTTCCTATTGGAAGCATCAATAGACACAGATATACAAGCAATACTACTCAAGTCAGAATTAAGGTCCATCATTGCGAGAGGAGCCAGTACTTTTGTAATCAATGCTTCAGTCTTGGTGCGAGCACAGCAAAACTTTTCATCATACAGTTTCCGAATCAATGCTGATGTACAGTCCATTGACCGAAAACTGTGGTTATGTTTAGCAAGATGATATGCTAATGTACCTTCAGCAGCAGCCCTACTGAGTTCAGCATGTCCAGGGGTTGCCTTACCCAAAAAAGTGGTAATGTTGCTGGTGCTGCTTCGGCCCAGAACTTGTGTTTTTTTGTCTGTATGTGCTCCTTTATATTAGCCTTTCCACCATGGCCAATGGAGAATGTAGATTTGCAGATCTTGCAGAACACGTTGGCATTACTGTTCCCGACCTTGCTCAGAAAGGGGAAAGATCTTTGCATCTCCTCGCTGACGGAACACTGTCGCTTAGGCATCTCTCCGGTAGGTGGGTAGCTAGCTATCCTTTCTGTGTTTTAATTTGGAGAAGAAAAAAAGTCATGTAACTATGACGCCTACTGACAAAAAACTGTAACCAAGTTTCATATAAAAAAGTTACGTTTACGCACATAGCAAACACATTCTTCTTTTCAAAATATCCATAATGAAGCTCCAAGGACAAAATAGTGCCCATAAGTTAAAAACATTTCAGAAGGGAGCATTCATCAGCATTGTTGAAAAATACTTGCAGCAATGTCTTGAACTCTGAAGATAAAAATCAGATGAAAAATGTCCAAGAAGTCATTTTTACCATTTTGCCAGTTGTGTGATCATCCTTGCCAATTGGAGATTCTGGTATCAAATACCACAGTGCAGTAAAGTGTTGCCAACTTAGAAGCTCAATTTATGATTGGAAAAAGCATTTTGGGATGTTACTATTGTTCAATTTGTTAATTAGTTGAGGTATCAGCGATTAATTTGACGGTTTAAGGAGAAGCAGTCAAATCAGACAATTGATTTCCACCTTATATACTGGTGTTACATGAAAAAAATATTGCAGATCCAAGTACAAAAGGAAAGGGCATGTTGAAGCTTTCTTTTAGGCTGAGGAACGCCATGCTGCTTGAGCTTTTGGGTGTTTTGAGTAACCGAATTTTGAAAAAGCTTAACGTGATCCAATATTGTTTGGCATCATGAAGGCTTGAAATAGCTGAAGTTGGGTGGAAGGATTTCCTGAACAGGAGGCCCCAAATATGTCTTGCCCAGAGCTCCAAAGTCCATAAGATGGCACAGGGACATGTAACCAGACATGCCACACAATGGCACCGAGAACACATTGACACAGTCCTGGGCTTTTCAGATAATTCATTGCTATCAGGTTTGCTCATCTGAGGAGTTCAATGGAAGGAAACCAAGATTACAACACCCAGAATGCACCAAGTTGTCCCAAGAAAGACCCTGACAGTGATTGATGTGACCCCCATACAGGCACAGACCTCCCAAACCACTCTATTTGCCTGTGTGCCAGTCTGCCTCTCCTGCCAATGCACCACTCCAAGCACAGCACTCACATGAAAGAGGTGCAGAACAGCATTACCAATGAGCAGTTGCATTACATGAGGACACATTAATTTTTTTGTTAGGCAAATAAAAATCCAACTTGACTCAAGATACACAGCAATATGACCTTTAAAATAGGGAAGTTTTTAGATCGTAAAATCTGTTTCCTTCAGAACAAATTTGTATTTCAGAAACATTAATATTCTAGTTATGGCTACGCAGGAAATCATTCTCACTAAATTCAGTCTGCCTCAGAGAGTGACCAAAATAGGAACACTGATTTTTCTAGCTACATTGTTTTTACATTCTGTGTGGGAAACTGGCTATAGAAATTCAAACCCTTAAATAATTTCCCATTATTATAAAGAACCCATTAAAAAAACATCAAATTTATGCAGGAGTTTGCCAAGGTCATCACCGGGCCTTATGTATAATAAGTTGTCCTCCTCACAGAGCCTGTGTCGGGAGGAGTGACAGGCTTAGTGAGGTTAGAAGAATACAAATGCATCAAACTGCACATGCTGGGAGTCCAGCGAATTAAAGATGAAGGGGGAGTAAATGGTCTACCTTCTCTACAGCTTGGAAAATCACGTTATCAGTGGTTGGCTTTCTCTTCAGTGACCAACTGTTCTAAACTCATACACAACAAGATTGGCATAGCCAATAGGTCTCGCTTTTGGGACCTTATAAGTATTTAGTTATGCAGCACAATATCCTTGGTGCAATAACATCAACTGTTGCATGTCTAAAAACTTATAAGGTCCCAAAGGCGAGACCTATTGACTATGCCAATGCTTGTTTTTAGAGGCCTGGCATGCAGTTTTAAATGTAGGCTAGTAAGAAAGGTGCCAACCCGAGGGGCAAGGTCTAGAGAGAAATAAGATAGGAAGAGAGGTGAGTTATAATGAGGTAGCACAAATAGAAAGGTGAAGCACAGAATGACAGGTGAGGTAAACAAAGTAGCGAGGCAGGTAGAGCCGGTGGGATGAAAAATAGAAAGATATGAGAAGTAGAGAAAAAGAGGTGCAGATGAGGTAGAGAGATGAGGCTAATACAGAGTAAGTGCGAGGGAGAATTAGAGAATGGTGAAATAGGGAGAGAGAGAGACAGAGGTAAGACAGATGTATTAAACGAGCGAGACATTGGAAGCAGAGAGAGTGAACGGAAACAGTGAAGGAGATAGTAAGAGAGATGAAAGCAAAGGGAGTGATAGATGGAGTGGAAGAGGTAGGGAGAGCATTGTAGAGAGAAAGAAATAAAATAATGGGAAAGGCGAGGGAAAGAGGACATCAATAAAAAGAGAGACATAGAAGGCCAATAGGTGATGTAAATTGAGAGTCTAGATAGTGTATGAGAGGTGGGGAAGAGAGAGATGAGGCAGTGAGTTGTGAGGCAGAGCAAGAAATAAAAGAGAATGGTGAGGTAGAAAGAGGCATGCAAGAGGTAGAGAAAGGTAAGGTATAGATGGCAAAAATGATAGAAAGGGTAAGATAAAGAGATGAAATTAAGAGGGAGGGGAAGTAAATGGAAGAGAAATGAAGGGGGATGAGATGCAAACAGAGCAGCAAGATGCAGAAAGAAGAGAAAGTAGAGAGAGAGAGGGGCACTTGAGGAGAAGAGAGGGGCAGAGAGCTGACCGAGAGCTAGAGATCTAGAGGTAGGATCGGAGAGAGGTGGCAAGTTGAGGTCATGAGAGGTAAGTGCTGTGGGGCACTGAGGTTTATTGAAAGAGAGGTGTGACGTACAGAGAGAGAAGACAAGGACTGGAGAAAGTGTCCACACTGAACTAGAGGTTGGTGATCACCCTAAATATATTTTTTTAAATAAAGCATTAAGAGAGTGCACTTTTACGGATTTCAGAGTGTGCACCATCTTGCATTTATTTTATTTTAGAGCTTTGAGGTTTCAAGAAACTAGCTTTCGAATGTATAATTATGTGACAGAATTGTACAATGACGTCACACGTTAGATGCGCTTCATTTGGACCTCAGAGCAAGATCTGGAGGTAATATCGGTGGCGGTATTTATGTTACCTCTGAGCATTACCTCCGGTTTGTAGAAAATGGAATGGGAAAATGTGAATAACCTGCGGTATCACCAGCGCTCTATGATGCGGTGTAATTGCGTGCCTGACGCCTTGGCCGTATTACCACCATTATTTAAATGCGGTAAAACATATAGTGTCTCCTAAAGGGTGGGTGTGCCAGACGTCTGCTGCCAAACAAAGGTCAAACGCGAACAGTACAGGCACAAACAAAATACCTGAGAGACACCCATCCTAACAATCAGAGATGGGCAAAACCTCCAACAAGAAATATCATATATATCAAGATATCAACTACTACAAACATAATACCGAGAATGGACTGAAGCTCAGAGTGAGACAAACACAAGCTCCAAATAAAAGCAGAAAAACATGAAAAGCACAAGAAGTGTCAAATATATTAACTTAGACTTATGGATGGCTGCACACGTTTAAATATAACATCTGACAATCAAACAGCATTACAGTATTCTGCAGTGTTGTTATACACGTCAAATAATCAAAAGTGCCCAAAAGAGTCAGTCCCAACAAAAATATAAGAAAAAGTCATTTAGGCAGAAGAGCCAGTGATAAGAGTCCCATAGAAAATCCAAAGATCGTAAAACAAAAAATGAAATCCACCGAGTGTTGCAATTAAACAATGAGAGATGAACGAAGAAATCATAATAACCCAAAGTAACAAACCACACACCCATGTGATAAAAGAAATAGTCAAAATGAGTTGAAAGAACTGGCAACTCTATAACGCAAGCAAATCTATTCTATAAATACCTTATATTAAAAGTTGTATTTCAGCAAGTACACCCTTTCTTCTCACATATATCAATAGTCGAGGGTACGAAAAAAGCCATCCAAGTTTGTTAGCTCAAAGTAAGTTGCACCAGTCACTAAAAGAGACGAGTTGAAACATGAGCATAGTATCCTCTGAGAACTCTTTCCAAACAGTCATAGGTTATAAAATGTGTGAAACACTCAAAGATAAAGGAAGCGATACAATACATTTCTAGTGTAAAAATGTCAATTTCAAATCAACCGTATCGACCTCGTTAGGAAAAACACTACTGAAACGTTGGTTAATTCTCGACCTACTCAAGCACCACTCTCTAACTGCAAACCTCTAGTTTGCACGAGGCACCATATATGATCATAGTCAAACAGTACGAGAAACATTTTGTTTTGTTTTTTTCAACGTACATTAAACATGTCAGTTTAGATGATTCCTGTGTCGGCAAAACTGTGCGACATTACACAGTACCAAAACTATTTGTTGCAGCGCCTAGAAACCGCAAAAGCGCTATATAAAGAAGTTTCATTTCTGTTATTTTTTGCTGTTTGCTTTGCTTCTGGCTCGAGGGTTTACTTACATAGTGTACAAAAATATATGCGGTGTATCTGAATCAGAAATGCCAAACGGATATCCGAATTGGGCATTTCAAATGGCCTGCATTGCATGTGCCAGTCTATGGAGTATTGCCGCGTTGGTATTTCATGCCTGCTAGAATTAAATGCAACGTTAAAAAATAAAACTCTCAGGGTTAAAATACTTACGTTCCGGGCTTGCAGGCTGGGAGGGCAAGTCTTGTGTGGCTTCAGAGGATCCTGGATGAGGCAGCTCTGATGCGGAGGCAGGGTCCCGACGGTGCTGGTAGGGCTGGGGAAGCCTCACGAAGCTGCTGCTGGATTCTGTTGTAGTCCGGAACTGTCCGACCCTCGCTCGCTTTAAGGCAGAGCAGGGTCACACTGGAATCTTGCTGCAGGCCGTAAAATCAGGGTCATGCCGGTCACAGGTGGTTCTAACCAGCTGCACGATGACGTAGGTGGCGCTGCGGCTGCGTGGACAAAGAGAAGGGAAATCCCGAGAGAAAATGTCTCTCTTCAAAGGATTTCCCTTCCTGCTACAGCGCTCACCTCCGTGACGTCACACACGCAGTGCAAACAGAGCATGCGCGCAACCGGAACAGTGAAAAACCGGGACATTTCTGTCTTTAACCCGGACACTGTTCTAAAACGGGGACATTTGACTCACTTGGAGTAAAGTGTCGGGACACGGGGACACTTCACCAAAAACGGGGACCGTCCGGGGAAAACCGGGACGTCTGGTCACCCTACATTGGTGGTCGTCTCAGGCTGTTATCGCTGTAGAGCGGAGTGCAGGTCTTGCGTTGCCGGTCGTAGCGGATTGTCGTCTGCACGAAGAGCAGGTGTCATCGGAGCTTTGTGTTGGCAGTTATCAAACGCGGCAGAGTTTTGCAAGGAGCACCAACTTTAGGATCTTCTTCTTTTGTTTAGGAGCAGTACACTTTGATGCCAGCCACGGGTCCAGGACCTAGGGAGGCAATTCTTGGGGAATCAGGGGTTTACTCCACCAGAGACCAGCAGGACTCAGCCAGGCCTTGTTGCAGCAGGTCAGTTAAGCAGGTGCAGGGAGGCCTCTGAAGCTTGTTGTGTCTCTGTAACTCACACAAGAGGTCAGCCAACCGACTCTTGGAGTCACTCTGGTTAGCCTGGGATGAAGGCAAGCAGGTCCAGTCTTCTTTTGCAGACAGCAAGGCAGTCCTTTAGCAGCAGGGCAGTCCTTTTTCTGTAGCTTCCGCAAGTCCAGGAGTGTCCTCAAAGGTGGCTTTGGAGGTCCAATATTAATACCTAGTGCCAGCCTTTGTAAGTTGGTGTGGCCTTTCATACCGGAATCACTTGGCTGGACCAAGGGCTGTTGGAGTGCCTAGTGGCTCCTAACTCCATCATTTTGGACATCTCATCCTTAATGATGGTCCTCACTTTATCAAAAACAAAATTACGGGCAGTATGACAGACACCCTGTCTCTGGTGTCAATGTTGTGGGCTCACCAAGTGGTGAGCTCTGGGGTGAGAACAGGGAGGCAAACTGCCCCAGCAAGTGGCGACAGTCCCTCTGTTGCTCAGAGTTCAGGGTAGAGGAGAGAACAACTCCTTCCACTGACTCATCCTGCTCCTTGGAAGATAGGAGGTCAGGGAGAGGTTCACTCTCCTCCTCCATGCAATCATCCATCACCAGGAGGATGGTTACCTCGAAACTCTCAAAGTGAAGCAGTTGAAATACAGGACAATTGGGAGTCTTGAGATCTGCCATGTAGGTGGCGTTCCTCTTGCGCTCTTTCACCTCGTAGGGCCCGGTACACTGGTCCTTCGAAACCTGAGGTTTCACTGGCTCCATTTCCCACCCTTTCTGACTAGCCTGAAACTCAATCAGAATGGCCTTCTGGTTATGCCAGAGTTTAATTACTTGTTGGCTGGCTTCCAGGTTCTCAGTGGCTTTCTTCCAAAAGTGCTTCATCTGAGTCCTGGGAGCCAGCTGCAGCTGACTAAATCCTGGGAAGGTTTCTTGAATGTTTGCTCCCACCCCCTTCATGAAGCTGAGAGGCCTTCTGACAGGAAATCAAAGGGACTTAACCCTACTTCCTTCTGTGGTGCCTACTTGGAAGCAATCAACAGGCATGAAAAGAAGACATCTCACTTCCACTTCAAGGGCTCTGACAGGCCTCTGATCATGCCTTCGAGGGTTTTGTTCAATTTTTCAACAAGCCCATTAGTCTGCTGATGGTAGGGTGTGGAGAACTTATAAAGAGAAAGGAAGGTGTCTGGGTATACCAGCACACTCAACTCTCTCAGTACAGGTAATATGTATACATAAAAGTCCATATCATGAATGTTCATTTATCGTTTGGTGCTCTGGAGGAGGGAGAGCCACCTGGTCTTCCTCTTATTGGAAAAAGGATTTCCCAAGTCAAATTCAAAAGGGGTTCTCCGAGCACTCAAATAAATGATCCAATGGTGAAGTTGTTGTGTCAACAGTTCCTTTATTAGCCTCGTCCACTTTCAGTCTTTACAATAGAACTTCCACTTGCCCACTTTCCAACACGTATCGCTATCGCTGCAATCGCAACAGCAGCCTTCCTCGGGGCTAAAATATTAATACAATTGTATTATAGAGAGGAAACTCTCAGAGTAGTTAAAGTCTCGTCACAAGGGTCCATTACTGTAGGGGCACCCGATGTTTGTAAAACCGGTCATATGGAGTGCGACCAAAGTATAATGTTACTCGAGACATGTGAGGAGAATACAAATGGGTGTGCAGTTTACTGAGTGTACGTGTGGAAATTATACAATTTAAGTGTTAGGTGCCACACTCCAAACTTGTGGGTACAAGTTCCTGTTAGGGTGTGATTATGTTAGTTTGTTTGGCAACTACTGTCTCAGTAGTCTAGGAGGTGAAGCTCATCTCGTTCTCAATGTATTAAAGGTTCTGAACTTGGTGTTGTAGTTCTATCTTGTTCGTGCAGTCCAGGAGGTCATTATATCATTAGTCTGTTGTAAAAATAGGCCGCAAAAGAAAGGCAGATGTAATCTAATATGTAACTGGAATACCCTCTATATAATGGCGATGTAAGGCGATGTTTCTTACCTTATTATTCCCAAAAGTCTTGTGTGGAGACTGAGTATGGTTATAAGGGCGTGATATGTAACAGAAACACCAAAAAAGCATATCTCATACAAGGTATATATGAGCAGTAAGTCCTAATTGAGTAGCTACCCATGTGGCATCTGATGTAACATATCCATATGGTAGCCCTTCATGATTTATAAATAGTATTATAGTTGTCGCATACGGCAGGTGTAAGGCGAGCCATGCGCATAACCTGCGTAAACACGGTGTCAATGTAATATGCCTGATACGCATGTCTGCGTTGAGCATGCAACTGAATGTAGGTGAATTGCGAGTAAAGTCGGCCATGTAACATGTACGTCCATATTCTAGATAATACGTCCATCTCCTGCTGACAAAGGTTTGGTGATATTGCGCTTCAGAGGGAAATCATGCGCATAAACTGCAATTATAGTTGCCGCACATGTGGTGTCACTAAAATTTATCTAATACGCATATTTGCATTGAGCATGTAACCAAAGATAGGTACATTGTGGATGAAATTAATCATGTAGTGTGTACGTCTGTATTGTAGATGGTGCGTCGACTGCCTGCTAGCAGCGGTGTATCGATATTGCGTTCCCCAGAGATATGTGATTACAAAGTCCCATAAACCAAAGTATAAGGGAAAAAATATATATAAGATGTCGAGTATATCCTATCAGCCCGACGTCCAGGCTCAGGAACTTTAGGCTCTCTATACATGAGATCATCCTCCCAATAAATCAGGTAATCACCAGATGTGTTGCCAGCTGCCTGTGTCTCTACCTGCCACCATAGGCCCTCTTTGGGCTTTGCAGAACTCTGCCTGGGATGCCCCCCCTCCCCGTCCTTCAGCTTGCCAACCGACCATCTCAGGTATGTCCCTCAGGGCAGCTATGTCCTTCCCTGTATGCTCTGTGGCATTGCCCTCAGGTGGGGCCAGCCCACCCCGCTCCCGTGACAGGGGGGGGGGTCGGGAGAGGCCAGCCACAGTCCACACGCCTGCCCACCGAAGCGGGCAGGCCAGAATAAGTGCTGCCTGCTACTGCGGCCGCACATAGTGCTGTCGGTGCGTGGAGCCGGCAGGGACAGCTGGGGATGGGCTCCACGTGCTGTTGCCCCCACCCGAGGGATTCTGCACACTGGGTGCCCAGTCGGGACTTTGCACTCAGAGAGAGAAAAGAAATGCAGTGCAAGGCCGCTTAAACACAAAGTAAAACCTTCACAACATTCTCCGGCTCGGCAGGAGAGCTGCTAATCTTCACCGCTTTGGAACAATTCGCCCCATAATGCCTGGCAGGGCCTTTTGATTTCAACACATTTTCACCCATATCTCTGTTTGTGGTGGTCCCAGGATGACGGGACTACGACCAATCAGCTGAGCACAACACAGCCTTTCTTTTAAAGTCCTCACCCTAAGTTGGGGGTACTCCAAAATTATCACATCCCCTGGATTTTCAGTGGTTTTTCAAGCTCTCTTACGGCTGGAAGCTTTTGCTTTGCAGCAGTGTGTGTGATAGACACTGGCGAGGAAAGAGGACTTCCTGGCCAGCAAGAAGTTGAACAAGGCAGGCACAGAGGAAGAGGACGACAACGTCACCATCGTGGAAAGCGAGGAAGACGACAACATTGAAGAGATGGAGGACGAGGAAGAAGACCAGGAAGAGCTCCAGTCGGTACTCCAAGAACGCCATCAGCAGCTCACCATGATGGGAACCACAGAAGAGACAGCACCGTTGATCCCGGAAGTGGGAACAGAGGTGTTTATCCAGAACACTGAAGACAGCACAGGAGAGGGAGAGCAGGACCAGCAGGTGGCTCAGCACTCCAAGTAAAGCACCCCAGAGCCTTCAACCCCAGTAGGTTTCGAACAGGACACTGACTGCTAGCACGGAGACAATGGCTGTATCATTGTTCATAATAATAATAAAAACCAGGGAGTGACCCCACTAGCCAAGAGACAGGGTACCACAAGTAAAGAGAAAAAACAAATCTCTTGGACCTACTAAAGATCCCCTAACAACAAAATGTGTAATATGATATATTCTTTATGCATACAGGCATCCACACACTCTACTAGACAAACCAAAAATGAACCCAAAAATCAATTGTAATACACACAAGGATAAGAAACTACACTAAAATGGAAAATATTTATTCAAATATTGAGCTCCAGTACAATTTAAAAACATGACATTAATGCAATATATAAAATCAATTAATTCATACAATAAAAGCAATCAATAAAAACAATCAAAGAGAGACAGAAGAAGATGTGAACAGTTTAACTCATCATGATAAGGTTACTCCTAAAGGAATCCATATATTGGCCAACATCAGTCTAATCATTCATAATGATATCAGAAATGAAGAGGTTCCATGGATGTAACGTGTTAAATGTTAAAAGGCGTCGACGCGTTTCGGTGGTGTATACTTATTGAGGTACCACCTTCATCAAGACTTGAACAATATTTGTCTCTCAAACGAGTAATATGAAATTCATAAACCATTAATGGCAAACGGAGTCCCAAAAAAAGGATCTTCGTGAAAGGCTAAATAATAGACCACGATTAGTCTATTCGAAGCAACAGAATTGTTGTGCTATTGTAGAGTGCCTCAATGGGTTCACATCAAATTAATCCCTGTCGGTAGGGGATAACGGGCCTCAGATCAGGACCCGATGAGGTATTTTTTAATATTGAATACCCCATGGCATACCCTATGGTTTAAAATCCTTCCATACCTTCATGTATGGAGTAAAGGGTTATCCACGGACTAATCCTGCAGTCACAGCTTGCCACTGCCTTCAAGTATGTTTAAATCTGAAACCTTTAGTAGGTCCAAGAGATTTGTGTTTTCTCTCTTTATCTGTATCATTGTTCACCCTAAACGTCAGAAGTGTGAAGGATCAGGTTAGGCGGGTAGGCACATTGCGCTTCGTGGCCGCT
The DNA here is from genome assembly GCA_963921515.1 of Calotriton arnoldi. Classification (NCBI taxonomy): domain Eukaryota; kingdom Metazoa; phylum Chordata; class Amphibia; order Caudata; family Salamandridae; genus Calotriton; species Calotriton arnoldi. The sequence goes on from CAWUFW010000282.1 coordinate 3,956,881, forward strand.
CAGAACCGAGATATCTACTTTCTGCAGGAATGTGGGATTCTGTACGCCCAATCGTACAGCCAGCTCGAACGACAGTGGACACACGGGCCATCATTTTGGTCTGGAGGAAACAAGTGCAAATCATCTGGAGTGGCCATTCTGAGCAAGGGGAGGCATTTCACCGTGGACAAGGTCACCGAGCAGGTCAACTGCAGAGTGCTGGCCGTGGGCCAGTGAGCCCATTAGGCTCCTCAATGTCTATGCCGCCCCAGGGAAGAATGAGTGACTCGAGATGTTCAGGGTGCTCAGGATGCAACTCGTGACCTCCAGGACCATCCTGATGAGTGGTGATTTCAACTGCATAGTAGAGTTGGATGGACGCACTGGGTCAGACTCTAGGGATGGACGTGATGTCCAGGCTGTTGGTGGAGATGGTAGGTGAGGCGTCCCTCCGGGATGTCATCGGTAGCATTGGGCTTGACGCCAGGAATTTTTCCTGGAGTAGGCCGGACGGATCCGTGCGTTCACGGATCGACTTCCTAGTCACCTCCCCAATGGTAAAGCTTGGGCGAAGCTCCATTGTCGCGTCCACTTCTCTGACCACAGAGCTGTCAGTTTCGAGGGGGAACTTGCAGGGAAGT